>OY728123.1:916406342-917867533 GCA_963277665.1 Viscum album | reverse complement strand
AGGTTCAATGATTTTTAGGTTTTTGTGCTATGGATTCAATTGATATAGGTTTATTTAGGTTTGGTGTCAGAATAAGGTTAGAAGAGATCCTTGGCCTTGGTATCTCATCCTAATCTTATGATTTCACCGTTGTAATGGTAATGTACTTGGGGTAATCGAAGAAATTGTTGACCCAAAATGTTGCTTAAACATAATCGAAATAATTTTCATAATGTTCATGTAAAAAATAGGCTAATTAATTGATGAAATAAAATGAAACACCTCAAATTTCACACAATATTCATGCCATATGAAAAGAAGATGAATTGGAATTTGATATAATGAGTACCAACAATCCAAAACATAAATAATAAAATAGAACTAATACCTATTTACACACCCCCATACAATCACAACACCAAAAACTAATTGGACTACTCTATCATGTTAGGCATGGACAAGAAAGGTGGTGAAGAATAGTGGTGAAGCTGCACCCCAAATTGTAACTCCATGCTCTCCAGCCTCCGTTGGTGTCACTTTGCCTTCTACTGGTCCCAGAGTGTGTTGGAATGGTGGCCTTGATGCTCCATTTGCAGGAAATCCAGAGACCATTGTCTCAACGTATGTATTTATTTCTATTATATACATAGACACTTATATGATGTGTTACTAGGTTACATGCCATGTAGTTCAGATCCGTGTTTTCCTCTGCACACATGAATCTCACACGAATATCGTACATAGGTTTGACTGTTTGAATCACTTCACGACGTGAACTAGAGACTCACAACATGTAATTTCTTTTCACACTATGTACTGAAGTTACAACATGTCCAGCGTGACAATTTCTTATTGCAGAAGTCATGACATGAAATGTTATTACACAATATGTAATAAGTCTTCATCCAGTTTCCAGTACTTCTTTATGTTCAAAAATCCAGTGGTGCACAACGAGCAAAGTTCACAATGAGAAGTGTCTTTTAGCTAATATTTTCTACCATTTTCATTCATTATTTCAAATACATGTTTTTCCTTCCATAAAATAGAAAAAAGTAAATCTTCTCTATTGTTGGTAAGATTATTAATTTAAATACATAAACCAGTACAATAAAACACTATAAAATACAGGCACGAAGTATACTTATCACAGACTGATGTGAATGAATGGAATTATTGTGGTTAGAACCAAAAATGATGGTTCAAACATCACTACATATGTCATGAAGATGAGAATCAATCCAAAAATAGTTATTTAAATACCTTTCAGTTTAATTTCACAATTTTATCTCTGGTATTCCTTTTATGGTCTTGCATTTAGGACATGTGGTATGCCTTTTATGGTTTTGATACCTACTCCTGATATAATTTTTCCAACAAAGATGAATAGAAGTTGGTTCCGTTATCTGTCAGTACACTATGAGGGACACAAAATATGGTAATTATGTTGGTCCTCACAAAGCTATCAGTGTTTCATTCCCCAACTTCTTTGAGGAGTAAAACTTTTACCCATTTGGAAAATAAGTCAGTTACTATGAGAATATATTTGAATTTCACAACTATGGAAGGTGGGTATGTTCCCACAAAATCCATTCCCCATATGGAAAACTACCAGGAGTACATGGATATCTGATGTAAATCTAAGGGTTGCTGGCTGTAATTCAAATAAACTTGGTGGTAATGACACTTGATAGTAATGTCAGCGCATCCTTGTGTCAGAGTTGTCTAGTAGTATCCAAGCCTTCAAATTTGATGGGAAAACTTGGATCCTAATTGATGTGCACCATTGGCTCCTATGTGAACGTCTTTCATGATGAAAATTGCGTCTCCTCTATCAATACACATGATAAGGACCCCATGAAGGCCTCATATATAGAGAAACTTCTATTGATTTGGGTTGTCGTATTGAACAAAATTAATTGCTTATCTCCAAATTTTCTCTCTCCTGTCTCTATCTAGGGGAGTACTCCATTTGGGAGATAGTTAATAATGGGAGTTAACCAACCAGTTGTAGGACCATTTGGCTCAGGTATGGTACTTATTTCATTGATTTATTCATTATCGACCTTAAATAATTTTTGAGACCATATGATGGTGCACAATACTGGTGACTATTTCATCCTGATCTGGGCTATATAGTGTCGTGGCTGCATTTTCCAACAGACTGTCTTAAGAATTTTGCGACTGAGGGACATAGGTTAATGCTGGACCTGAAGGGAATTCTGCTATTAGTTCTTAGACATGATCAAACAATGGTATTAGCTCTTCCTTTTTGATGGTGTAATCACCATTAAATTTCTTGATGACTAGTTCTGAATTAGCTTTTATCTTCATGTTTTTTAATTGTACTTTAATTACTTACTATGTACCTACTATGAGATCATGGTATTCTATTTCTTTGTTTGTACACCCCTCCGACAACAGTAAGGAGTAAGTACTACCTTTTCTAGAGATATGAGTAAAATTCCCAGCCCTACTTTTTTATGCATGGGGTCCTCCATCTTTTTCCCCGTCGAACTTCTAGATGCATCATAAAAATTCATCTCCCATGTTTGGGAGTATTACTTTACAATAAAATCCTCTTAATCTAGTAATTCATCATCCAATGAAATTATTTCTACTGAGGGGTTCTTTTCAATGAAATCTACTAGTTCTTATCATTTGAATACTTTCTAAGGTGCAACTTAGATGTCAAACTGTTGTAGAATGATAGACCATCGTGATAAACATCCAGTCAACATCAGATGGTTGAGAATGTACTTGAGTGGGTTACTACAAGAGACCAAGTGGACCTCATGATTCTACATGTAATGTCTTAATTTTTGGATATAATATATTAGTTCCAAACAAATTTTCTAGATATTTTAGTAATGAGTCTCTACATCAATCATGGTTCGGCTAGGATAGTAGAGGCTGTTTTCACTGCTAGAATCATTCTATTATGTGAGAAATGATCCTAGGGATCACTCCAATGTGGTCACATATAGGATAAGTGGTCTTCCTTATATATATGGAATTAACACCAACGTAATTAAGAAATATTCCTTGAGGTTGTCAAATGCTTCCTGAAAATCATCAATCCATTGATAGGATACCCCGTTTTCATCAATTTGGTGAAGGGAAAACATTTCCTGATAAGTTTAGATGTGAAGGGTCATATATAGGATAAGTTTCCTTAAATTTACCTCAACTATATGAGGTTACAAGGGGGTGTCATAACAAAGAGAACCTTCTTCTTATTAGGGTCAACTTTGATATCACAATGAAATATGAAGAAGCTGAAGAATTTACCTAAGGTAACACCAAAATCAGACATCAAGGGGTTCATATTTTTCCTATGCTATCATAGATTTTTGAATAATGTTTCAAGATCCATAAAGTGGTCTGGATGTTTTCCTGATTTAACCACTAGTTCATCAACATATCATTGGGCGAACTCTCCAATGAAGGGATTGAAGATGTGGTGGATGACTCATTAATATGTGGCATCAGCATTATTCAGACTGAAAGTCATTATACTATAACAAAATACTCACTAGAATTCCCTAAAAGATGTGGATTCTTTGTAATCTTAGGCCATTCAGATTTGGTTGAATCCTAAATTACCATCTATGAAAGAGAGGGCCTGATATCCGGTTGTTGAATCGATCAAAAATTTTTGAGATCAAGACTGGAAAATCATATTTTAGACAGCACTAATTGGGATCTCTAAAATCAGAACAGAATCTAATATGTGAATTATTATTTTTAACAGGGTCTATATTTTACAAATAGATGGGATATTGGACTTCCTGGATGACATCAGCTCTGATGATCTTTTCAACCTTAGCCTCTATTTTGGCATCATGGGTCGGGTTAGTTATTTTGGCCACCTATTTGTTACCTTGATGATCTTATAGAAGGACTAGGTGGTGGGTGGCCACTATATGAATAAGTATTATTATATTTTTTGTAGTTTTAATCAAAAAAAATCGTGGTGATGTTTGAGGAAGGATGTGTACACCTCTTCATTTTCATAAGGAATGGATGCACTAATCAGGGTAGGTCATGGATCTTCTTCTGTACCAAAATTGATTTCTTTGAGTTCATCAATGGTGAGGGAGATTACTTACTCAAATGATATAGGGGAATAATTGAGATCCTATTCCTCTTCTTCCTCCTCCTTTTCTTCATCATATTTTTCTTTTTATGGGGACATAATCTTTGAGATAAGCTCTCTAGAGTTAGGAGGGGAGTCAAGACCTTGACCCTTAGGGGATGAAGTGAATTCTTTTGGACCAGCTGGTGGTGGGGGATGTTTAAAAATATATGTAATGAGTAATATAAGTATTATTTCCTCCTCTTCTACCTTAGTGGGTCTGGAATAGATTTTATTGATCTCTGAGGATGGTTTAAGGGAATTTCCATTCAATCATTCACCATTATTGGGGGGATCAGTGGATTTTTCAGCACTGTCAGGCTCATAATACTTAAATCAAATCATGATAACTATTGATTATATGTCTAAATCTAGGCTCATGAACTCATCTTGATTTATGAGTAGTATGTTTTCTTCACTAAGCTTATTGAAGTGGTTGGTGTGGACCATCTCCAAACCATTTGGGGAAGGGACACAATCAATGCCATCGAATGAGTGTCACATCCCTTTCTTCTCATAGAATACTATATCGATATAGCGTGACTAACAAGATTAGAATAGGGATTTATTAGCATATAATGTACCATTTTATTTGGTAGTACAATATTTGATGCACTGGAGGTAGGATGAAGGAATCACCACCTAGAGGCACTACCAAGGACTTCCCAGCAGAACATTGAAGGCAATCTTTTACCGAACCACTAGAAATTATGATTTAGATATAAGGTCTCAAAATTGATATTTAATCTTGATTTGGGAAAATATTTTCTTCTCATTTTTTTCACAACCTAATTGATTTATGGCTGAGGGATTTAGGTTATCTCAGTTGTAATATAGCCGATGAAGTGTTCACACCGAGAAGAGATTAACTCCAGATCCATTACCAGTGAATGATTTTTGAGAATCAATACTATTTATATATGCAAACACATATATATATTTTATGTTCCCTTGTATGGTGGTTTCTTCATATCAATTCATGAAGGATATAATCACGTGGAATTCTACTAGATTGGTCTCTGTTCGTTAGACTTTAGTGGCCACCATTTCGGTTTCACACTCTTGGGGGATTAGTAAAGAATCTATGAGTACTTCTTTGAGGTCACTATAAATACTTAGATATTCTAGGATTGATTGTTTTTATGGTATTGAGGAATATTGCTTTAGCATATCATACTTCTGGTCTAACGGCCAACACTTCCCTTCTTGGGGATACTCATTCATAAGCACCATATTTGATGATGACAGATCAACCATCAGGACTAGAGATGGAGGATTTTCCACTCTTTTTGGGTTTAGTCAGACATGTTTTCCCATGTGTAGAGGGAAATTAGACACATGTTTGACTTAAAATGGATATTATAGGATGATCATACCATAGTGAATTCTTGAAGGTGTGGGAGAATTTTATTGTTCTTGGTGGGTCCGCTGAAGGGATCTTCCACAAGTTTCTACAATATTAATGGTTTGAGTGGGGGTGCAGTCATAAGGTTGTTTTCATCCATGGTTGTGTATTCCTTATTATCTCAATTTTTTTGGACTCTTCCTCTAGTTACCCAATCATGTGTGGGGTACTTTGGTTCATAACCATACTCATCACCGAAGAAGGGGTTCATTAAATGATTGACATTAACAGATCCAAAAAATCAACTCTTCTTCCGACGATGACTATGTATGATCAATCTCTTCTGGTGGTGCTGTCTGGTGGGGTGGTTCCCATTCTTTATGATTTTATGTCATGAAACACAAGAGTTTCGAGGATAATTATTTCCTCGAAACAAATTCATCTTTATGTGATTTCTTCATGTTTTCCTCATCATACTTCCTTCTGGATGGTTGGCTCCTAGAAGATTATGGGGCTGAAGATGTCAGTTGTGTTGTAGTATGAGTACCTAGAGATACGCTTGGTTACATCAAATATTCTTGGAGAATTCCATGAGTTCAGTTGAATGTATTTTGAGCCATCCAACTACTGAAATTGTGTGATCTCTTACTGAAAACTTATTTCCACTCATCTCCCTCGTTAGGGGAAGTGGTGGATACATATGACACTTGCACTGGTGGTGGTCCCAATTTCACTTTCCCAAAATCTATCATTCTCTATAGGGGGTCTTTGAAGAAATAAGACTCCTGGATGGTGTGTCCTAGTATCCGGTGGAAATGAGAAAAATATGGTGGTCTTCTAGACCAACTTCATCATCCATTTTTTGGTTCTGGAAGATGGAGCAGGTTACACTTCCTAACAGCTATAAAAAAATCCACAAACTTGGTCATCTCAGAACTAGTAAAATTTGTTCCTTCATTCCTCAAACTGATTTTTCTAGGGTCCCATTTTCTCATCTTGTCAAAGTGATGGTTTTTGTTGACTTCTAGATGGTCTTGCACAATTTAATGCAGGCCTTGGAGCTGGAGAAAGAACTGGGGGTAGACTAACCACAATATAAGCTATTTTAACTATTCCTACCATATGGTTAGGGACTGGTGGGGATTCCCGAGTCATGAGCATAGTCTGTTGTAGGGAATATTCGATTATTTGGAAAATAGAAGAGGAATACCATAACCCAATTGTATATTTCACTAGGATGAGTAGTTTTCAAAGATCATCACAAAAATTATCGATGCCTATAGTGAGCATTTCATCTTGGGGGAGTGGCCCATTCAAGAAGGTGGTCAACCCCTTATACCTAGAAATGAAGTATGAGACTCTATCAATCTACCGATGTTTGGAGTTTATGAGGTTACTAACTATCGTATTTGGGAGTACTGAACTAAACTGAAAAAATAACTTCCATCAGAGGTCATCTAATGCTATTATCGACTATGATGGAAAACTGGTGTACCATACATAGGATGAACCTTGTAGGGTTTGTACAAAGCATCCAAGTTTCACTACTTCTTGTTGCTATGGGGTTCCCATCACGGAATCACAATAGGATGTGCAATGATTTAGATGTTTTTTCAGATCACTTGAACCATTGAATACTAGTAATACAGGGTTCTTGAAGTTTGGCAGTGGTAGAACAATACTCACCCAATTAGGGTAAATTTTACATTGTAGTTGTATCAGAGAATGATGGCCTTCCATGGATTCCAATCGAACTGAAAATGACTCTATAGTATTCATGATCCCTTGATGTGTTTCTTATTCGACCTGAGCATTGACTACTATAGTAGGGGTATATTTTGGTCATTCTAGTACTATTGGTACTTGGGGGGGGTACCCATATAAGGGCATCACTTTTATATTTATCCGAAGATGTTCTGGTTGTTTCCCCAATGGGGGAAAATATTTATATCTCTCATATATTGGATTCATGCAGACTGATGGTCCTAAAGATGTGCAGGATTAACCTCCCAGCCTTAGTTCATTCACTAGGATGAACCCTTGGGGCTGAGGAAAACATTCCAGGTGCATACATTGAGGTTCTTCTGGAGGATGTTGAGAAGAATATTCTATAGTGTGGCATTCTTGGAGTAGCCCAACATTTATTCTCCTTAACTCTTTTATCTCTTTCTCTTTCCGAGAAAATATCTACTCAAATGTAAGGGACATGTTCTCATTGAGAGGAGGAGGTGGGTCATATATTAAATTTATTTTATGCCTCTCCATATTGAAAATGTGCAAAGGAGGTAAAGTGGGATTGGCTGAGGGGACACCCAAATTTATGGTGGCCATTTGATTCTAAATATGCACACAGTTAGGTTCAGTGTGGATAATATTATGTGAAAAACCACCCTCTCATTACTATTTTACATTCAAAAAATCCTCATTGTGGTCCATTGAATTTATTTCCTTGATTTTCACTGATGTGTAAATCATTTTTGGTGGTGGTCCAACTAAAAAATGGTTTGAGGGATTTTTGCATCCTCTACTGGATTGTCTCCTTCCGTTCTGGGATCCTCATTGAGTTTCTTTGTGAAGAGTAACTCTAAGGGAACCTTTATATGACCTTTCTATATAAATCCATTTTTGGGGAAATGAATCATGAGATGGTATGGATAGTATGGCCAATTTACTTTTCATCCTCCCTAGGAAGGAAAAGACCAATTTCTGTTGTGTGGGTGATTGAGGTAAAAATTCCCTTAGCCCTGCAGGGTAGGGTTTCTTCTATTTCTTTTTGTAATTCCTTGGCATATTTTCTTTGATCATATAAGGACATTTTGTGTTAAAAATTCCCCCAGTCCTATTGGATGGGGCTCATACAGGATTGAAAAAGGTGATGCTGCTGTTGCCACTTTCTCAATCTCATGAATTATCATTCGGGTGTGAGCCACATGTGGTTCTAGGTCTGCATGTGCCTTATTTTCTTCTGAGGACATTTCCAATGCGTGTTGATTGACATCCTATAAACAAAAAGCCTATTGAATGTTCTGAGTTTCCTATTTCAAGAGTATTTCAGTGGCTCACTCTCATTTTTCTTGATGATTTTGAGACTTATTTGAGACGACTTTCTATAGAGGATACCACATTCCTGATTAGAAATTTCATTTGGTGACCATCTTGGGATGATTAAATTTAGAGATATGAAGTGGGGTAAAGTTAAAAGAACCATTCTCTCCCCATACCTAGATATGAATTCCATATGGGGCCTCGATGATTTAGTGGCACAACTTATGCAGCACATTGAGGCAGGTCCATTCAAGATATTTCTTCTACCTCTCTGATTATTGTCTTCATACAGATGGGAGGGATTCAAAATTGATCTGATGGCCAATACCTACCATTATTTTCACATGGTATGCATAACCATTATAGGGTAAGATGTTTTTTTAGGTGGTGTGGGGTTTTCCAGAGTTTTAGGTGAATATTGTGTATGCATTCCTCTAACTATTCCTTTGGTATGTCATGTTGAGAAGTGGTTGTGGGAAAAAACATAACCAATATGCAATCCTTGGATAATTGTCTTATCACGATAAATATATCCATTTGTTATGTCGCCCAAGATTGATCTACCTAATGTTACCAATTTTGACCCTTCTTGAAAATTTTATCACATGTAGTGGGGATTATAGGGATCTCTTTGATATGTGAACGATGTAGGAGTGGATATGAAGATTAGCATGTCCCAAGACCATCTTTTAGTTGGGAAAGGATATCACCTAACATTGACAGGGTATATAACATGTTAGAACCTTTCCTTCCAAGAGACTTAGAATTTGATGGTTCCTCATGCTTGATTTTGGTAAGGGGAGGACCTTCTTACTAGTGTTAAATTTGAATTCAAGGAGGACCTTCGCAACCGGTTCCATGATGGAATGGGATAACACTATAGCTTGGTATTTGATCACAGGGAGAATATATGTTGTGTGAAACATGGCGAGGACATTTAGGATAGGATGCAACAAGGGGAGGTCCTTCTTGCAGCTTGATGTCATTGTGAGGAGGAACTTCACAATGAATTCCATCATGTAAAGGACTACAATCATGACTTGATGTACGATTTTAGGGAGAATTTATATAGTGTATACCCTAGGGAGGACCATCAGGGTGGATGATAGCTAGGGTAAGACCTTCTTTCCATTCAATATTCTAGTTAGGTGGAGGGATACCGTGATTCTCATCAAGAGATAGGCTCACATGATCGAATGTTTCCTGCCCAAGTAGTAATCCTCTATGGTGCATTCTCTTGGGAGGAAGTTTTGAGATGTGGGTAATAGAATTGTAGGGAGGACCTTCGCAACTTATACAATCAATTCCATAATTTAGTAATGAATCAATAGGCTGCTAAGCCTCTATTGATAAATGTTTTATGACTTCAAGAACTCTAGCTTCTAGTAGAGAAGGACCATGAATATAATCTCCATTTTCTATTTTCCTTTGGAACATTTCATTTTTGGGTGTTCTCTTATGACCAACTAGGGACACCTTCTTTTGGTAATTGTATTCATTTATGGGTTCCTATTTGAGTGGTTCTTATATTGCTACTGGGATATGTTGACATGTTTCTTGTGTTCTATAAGGGATATATTCCAACCCTATAGTGGCCACCATGGTGGAACAGTGTCCCCCAATTGGAAAATGTTTTTTTTCTTGATCCGGTTGTCCATTTATCACAGAATATGGGAAACAACCCTCCTAGACTAGATAAGGGATGCATGTACTCTCCGAGGTGACCATATTATTTTGTGGATGAGTAACCCCACTTGGGGAGATGAGGTTTCAGGCCCAACTCCTTACTATTGCTACTGGCGTGATTACATCTTGACAGATTTAGAGGATATGGATAGGAATTTACGTCTGATCCTCCATCATTGCTAGGATATTTTGAGTGAGATCTTTGGATGGAATGGGTATGTATTCCCATTTCGATGTCAGAGCAAGAATATATTCTTACTCTGGTCTTCCATATTCTTCCAGTGGATACTGGCGGTTCTTTTATGTGAGGGTAGATGAACGAGTCTTCCCCCTAATTCATGGATGGGATATGCCAGTTGTTTTTTCTTTTTTCCACTATATTTGATGGTGGGATTCATATTTGAGAGTATGGATTTTAATCTTCTCATTTTACACTGTATTTTTCTGATAATCATGATATGAATCCACATGAATTTGACTCTATATGTATTTTTTCCACTTTATTTGATTAGTGGGCTTCATATTTGTGAGTAGAGATTGTCAACTGCTCATTTTACACCGTATTTAGCTATTGGGATTGATATGGATCCATAGGAATTTGACACTATTTGTATTTTTTCCACTGTGATGGACTGGTGAGCTTCATATTCATTATTAGGTATTTTCATTTTCTCATTTTCAAGCATATTTTACTTTTATGATTCATATTGTTAAGCATGAATTTTCATCTACCTGTTGATTTCAACTATATGTGACTGGTGGGATTCATAAACATCAGTTGGTTTATAGGACTGCCCATGATTTTCTATCCTATTTGGATGACTAGATTGGTGTGCATCAATATGAATTTTTTCTGACTTATTATTGGTTTCCACCCTATTTTGATGATGAGATTATTTTTCATTGAGATGGATTTTCATCATCCTATAATTTTTCACCCTACTTGCATGATGGGTTTGAATAGAATTAATAGGAATATGAATTTTCGAGAATTATAATACTGTATTTTCATGGTGCGATTCCGAAGGGGGAGGAGGAATATAAGTCTGGTAATTGTGTGCCACCGTATTTGTATGGTGGATATCTTCCTCAGAAATCAAGGTGATTACTTGTTCTTGGATATAATTTTATCATCTCTAGTGGGTCACCTGAGGAACAAGCGTCTATCCTCCTTTGATGGGGATCTACGAATAAATCATCTCTTTAAAGCAGGGATGTTGAGTCGCATGGCGTTGGCGATGACATCATTCGATAGAGGCCCTTGAGTGGGGATCCTATGCAGTATGAATGAAGTCATTGACAATGTCCTCATTCATATCCCTATGATAAATGAGGTACTTGTTATCTCATTCTGGGGATAGGCTCCTGAAATGATTAGAGATGGTTAGTGGAGTTGCCCTGTGTTAGAATTTTTGACATTGTTGACGAGGCGTATGGTGAGCTTTCACTAATTGGAGAGCTTTTCTTGTAGCCTCCACTATGGGGAGAGTACAATTCTAGTGGTACTCTTGAGTCAGTGAGTTCAAAACCTAGCACTGGATACACTGTTTGGGTGACGAAGTTCTCTACTTATGGGAATACTTAGCCGATGCATTTATTAACATGCTTATCTATGAGAACATTGAGGATGCCATTGGATTGAAGGTAACTATAAAGAGCTAAAATATATGTGAAAAGTAAAGAATCCCCCCCCATAAATGTAGAGTATCATGATTTCATACATAATTGATTATCAAGTTTGGTCCTCTTTATGGTTAGATATGAAAGGGGCTTCAATAGGGAAATACCTCCACCTTGGTTAATGAATCACATCGGGTTCAACATTTTTGTTTCATTTGAATATGTGTTATAGAATTGGAACAAAATTTTCTGATGGAGTATAGGCATTATATCATTTTTATATTATGATGGAGGTGCAACAGTTAAGTGTTTCACATCGGGTTCACTATTTTTTGTTTCTGAAAAAATGAAATTGTTTGATCCTAATGGGGAATGTGGCATGTTTGTTCGAATATAGGGGGTTAATTGGTGTGAAATCACTACTTTTAGTTAAAAAAACTTTGATGATCTTTAACTAGTTTGTTCTTGAAGCTAGATACACCCAACGACTCTCATATCCATGATTCATAGATCACCTTTCCAATGGCCGATGCTTGTTGGGTGATTTGGCCAATGACACTTAAGAAATCACATTGGTTGAGAGGATGGGAACTAGAGATCATATCACCATCAGGGGGGGGGGGTACTATTACCTATTCCGAGACTCTCTTATATATTTAATAAATTTTCATTTGTTCATGAATCCTTGGATCATTCCCAAGCATGTGTCTGCAGTATTTCCCTGGGGAAATAGTTAGTCATGATTACACGCTAGCTTGGAATCATTTGGATGTATTTGAGGTTCTCCATAGATGGAAATATATGTATGTATTCAAGGTTCTCCATCAATGTTACCTTTTTATGGATAAATCATGGTTAATTTGGTTTTTCTCTAGGATAATGCTCGTTTTAAGCCATATGGGATGACACTCTGGAGTTTATCATCAATCAGGGGGGACGATAGATGTTTTGATATCGAGATCAAACCCATAAAATATGATTTTTATGTATCTTTACAAGAGGAATTAGAACCCATGTAGTTCAATGTCATTTTATTGGATACATCAGATTTTACGGTCGCGTAACAAAGACCCAAACTTGGAGTTTAACTTCATCCGGAAAGGACACACAAGTGAATGGTTTATAAGTCAAGGGTTGGGTGGGACTTATGCTGAAATGACCCAAGGTAACCATAATGGATATGGTAACCTGGATGGATGTGACCCTTCTAGGGATGTAGCTTAGAAAACATTAGGGTGATTTGGATGATAGGTTTTGACCTCAGGGAGTCTTCTTACGTACTCCTATTAGTTTGGAATCAAAAATATCATAGCTTGGTTTGAGTTGGTACTTACACTATTAGGGAGGCCAGTTAAGGGAGTATGATTGGGGCTTATGAATGTGAACTTCCTATTCAAGGGGATTTTATATTGGAAATTACATCTATGGAGAAGGCTCGTTCTTTGAATTGATATTGGGATTTACATCTATGATGAAGGATCGTGCATTGGAATGTTATTGGGGATTATAACTTTGGATATAGACCATATGAATTGATATTGGGGATTATATCTATGGATAAGGGCCATTATTTAGGATCATGTGGATGTCATGACCACCACCAACCTATAATCCCATGTGATTCATGCTCGGTGTGAGTAACAAGAGGAGACAGTGGATCTAAAGATCACACGTCCCACTTCATCTACTAATATATGGTACTAGAGCCCAAGGGGAAAGAGAAAGGTATTTAGATGTTCCCATATACTCTTTTGTTGTCATATCATGGATAGTCTTATTTGGTGACCTATTAGGATATGTCATGGGTGAGGGTAGAGAGGAGCATGGGTGCAACCTCATGCAAGAAAATCTAGGGGATTACGTCTGTGGGAGTGCCCTGAATTTAGTTTCGGAGGGAGGGATCCCATTACTTGTTAGAAAGAAATGCTAGTGTGATCCCCTCTATTACCCCCCCCCAAATTGGTAGGTATATGTAAGCATCCCATGTTTGGACCATATGTTACCATGGGAATGTAAACATATGGTAATTCCGGGGGTCTGCCTTACTACTATGATAACCAAAATGTCTCCTCTTACCATGGGTATGTGAACTCAAAAGGAAATGCTTTTGCACCCAATGGTTTTATCATATGGGTATGGAATCTTTGAAAAGGCCTTGGATTAATGTCGTTGGACTAGTATGTGGATGAGTTGACATGGGGAATGCTAATGCAATGGAAGGGAATGATCAGGGCTGGAGAGTAGAACACCATTGGGTACCCCCCCTCTGGGTGGAAAGTTCTCACATGGGATATGGGTTCTTCCACATAGCATGTTTCTACATAGGAAAAGAGGTTTTCTGTAGACCACTGTGGTACCCAGACCCAAGTGGAGTCTGTGTAGAATTCGGCTACACATGCCTAGGTTCCACCCATGTAGCGTATTTCTACAGGGGTTTGAATTCCTCCCATGTAGTAAATTTCTACGCGGGGATGGGTTCCATCTATATATAAGTTTTCCATGTGGGGTTCCTGGTTGTGAAGCGTGCATTGGTTATGAACCTCTCAAGGAGTATTCCTGTAATGTATCTTCAGTCTATAGATTAATAATTTTAATTTATTCTCCTTATTATCACTATGTGGAGGTATTTTTACCTACATGGAATTGTAAACAGAGTCCATATTTTACATAGTTTTCTCTTTATTCCTTTGATCACCAATGCTCCGAAATGTCATTCTCTTTTTTGGATCACATCGAACTCTATTTATAGATATGTACGGAATTGAGTACTGGTGTAGATAGTTTTTTATAATGAGGTTGTTTACCCCCTTTTTTATAATCCCATGACCTATTACCCATCTCGTGGATGTATTAGTCCTCAGAGGCCATGGGGTTTTAATATATGAAAGTGAAAATCACAGCACCAGACCCACAAACCACTTCGTTTCATTCGCTGGAAGCCATTGGATTTACGTTGATCATGGACCATTTGAGTCCATAGAGGATGTAGTGCACGTGGATAATTTATTCATCCTTTTCCCACAAAAACAACAGTCATGGAGCTGGTTAATCCATTTTCCTCCCACAAAAGTTTTTATTCACATGCATCTTCATGAAGTGGATTCCAATACAAAGCGGCGATCCATGAAGGGTTTCCATCATCAGGGTCCAAATTTTTCCATTAGTGAATTGTATCATTTTAACATTTTTCCTTCAATTATTCATTATGTTTAGTTTCCTTCCTCTTCCAATTTCATGGGATAATTTAGATTCTATTTACATAGTTTTCAGGACCCAACATTGTTACTTCGTAAATGGGTTTTATTTGGATACAATAAAGTAGAAATTGTATTTTTGGTTATTATTAAAATTCAATTAATGAATTTAGGAATTAATGGTTTTTTAAAATAAATTATACTTTAATATTATGAAAGAATTTTTATCATATATAAATGATCATATAATTTTTTTGAATTCAAATATAATTTTTATAAGTGTTTGAAAACTATTACTGTCAAATAGCCCAAAATTTATTAATAAATGTTAAATTTATTTTAAAAGTGAAAATATTAATATTTATAAAATTATTTAGATAAAATGAATATTATTTTTGAAATCATAAAATAAAAATTATCCAATGGTTATTTTTTCATAATTTTATGAGATAATCGAATTTTCAGGTAAAAATGAAATGTCATATAAATATATTTTGTGTATTATGACATCATAATGACCCAAATGAGATATAATAATTACAATAATTGGGATACAATACGAAATATATGTTTTCCTTATAAAATAATGTGATTTTACGCTTATTTGATTTATTTTGTATAGCCATTAAGAAGCCTCCAAATCTTATAATAAATTTTAATATTTTAAAACCATATATTTAAGTGTGTGACTCACCAATAAATAAGAAATGGAATTATATTAATAATTTTGGCCCTTATATGTATAAAATAATTAGAACCTCCCACTTTTGGAAGAAACCATGGGAAAAACAATGGTAAGGTTTGTGTTTTCATATATTTTATTATGTAAAGTCCAAAACATAAATATAAAATAAATCCCCCATTTTTCCTATATAAACTTACCCAATCCCCCATTTATTTTCACTAAAACTACTCATATCTTAACCAAAAGGTTGTCTACACACTCTAGAGTCCTCTCCAGGAACCCATATGGTCTTAAGAATCCCCTCCCAATCTTTTTAAGTCACACACTCAAGTGAGAAACCTTCCACTTCTTTTTTCAATTCAAGCACCTTATTTGGATTTTTTCATCTTAACTATAATTTTTTGTGATTTAATTTATTTCTAAACATACAATACTATCCAATTCATGTTAATTTGAATTAGTAATCATTATTATCTCTCATTTTTATCTTCACCCAAGCCGTTACTATGCTGAAATTCCATAAGGGAGTTCTCTCTTCTCATTTACATTCAAGAACTCCTTTTATGTTATGTATATTAAATTCTATTTTATTTTATTGAGATATGTTCTTACATTTTAACATTACTTTAAATTTAATTTTTAAATTTTTAGATCCCCCTTTTCACTCTCATTAATCCTCCCAGGATCCTTTATATACACCTGTTACGATGTCTAAATTTCATAAGGGATCATTTCCTTTCTCCTCTTCATTCTTGTATATTCTTTACCTTATGTCTTTTATATTAATTTCCATATGATCAGATATTTTTTTCAACATTAAACTTACATTAAAATTAATATCCAAATGGTGAGATTCCCCATTCTCTCTTATCAATACCTTTTATATATTTTTAACTAAGGTCGTTATTCTGCCGAAATTTCACTGTGATTTTCCATGAAAAAACAATTGTGTAGTTAATACCATACCCATTTTTTCAAATCAAAGGTGTTCACCTATATGAACAAATAATTATTTATTAGGGAATTAAATGTATATATTACACATTCCTTGATCAATTAATAAATTATTATTATTATTGATTCCATGTTTCATGATCTATATGGTATACTTATGAATGAGAATGAAATGAATATTATGGGTGTTCCCAAATAGTGCTCCAATGCATTGGGTAATTTTTAATATTAGGATACGTCAATTTGGGTAGGGAGTGAACTTAATTCCTTTATGTGACTTTTTCCACCACGATTTCGTGGTGGGTTTATCCTTGACCTATGTTTATGATTCAATGTTTTAAGTTGTTTCCACATGTTACAATCGAAGCTGGTACGTCATCTGAACCAGTGCACAACCCAGTCCATCGCATAACCTCAAGGGTGTTCCCAATCCCCCCAAGATAGAGAAAATTTCCTAGTTAACAACAATAAGACATGATAAACTATTTCACCAAACATTATATTCCTAAACAACCAAAAAATAATAATCCAAAATTGAAAATACTCAACCAAACATAGAATGGGAATTTTTTTAGATTCCAGTTTATAAAATTTAGACTAAACAAAAGATAACAAGAATAAGAGGGGAAAATGAAAATATCCCAAAAACCTCTATGTGACAAGAGGATCATCTCCCTCAAGATCTTTCCATCAACACCGTCCAAGGGATACCTATAGCAACCTGAACCACGATCTCCAAATGCCTTTCCCTTAATTACATCAAACACAAAAAAATCTACATACACCCAAAGGTGAAAGTAGGGTTTGATTTAATGGCCTCTAAGATTCCACCAAACAAAATATTTCATGATATAAACATTATAAGATAAATAATCTTTCATGTTTTATAAAGTAATGACTAGAGACATTTTTATAGAAAACAAATTTAAAGAAAAAATTCTTTCTTATGAAATAACCAACAAGTATACCATATGCCGACAGTGTGCACATTATCACAAAGAGTTGTCACGAGAGAACCCTTATAGAAACTATCTAGAAATGGGACACTAAGTACATCGTATCTCAGTGTAATGTCTCTTAATTACCATGACTAACAATATTATCATGCACAAGCCACTAGAAGGGGAAATCCTATGGGCCTATTGGTCTCTAATCATCACAATGTTTAGTTAGTGTTGTAGTGTTAATCTTACAATATGAAATTGGGATAAACCACTTATGAATCATAAATAGAATTAGTCCAAGTCTACCCACCTAGTAACCTAGGGTTCCCTTTGTGCTAAATTATGTTCCACATTTCACATAACACATCATTTTCAAATTACACAATCCAAATAATGAAACACACAAATTATACCACCACATGAACAAACAAAATCATATTTTGAAACCAAACATACTAAAAAACTATTTCAAAACCAGATTTTCACCACTTGAAAAATTTGAAAACCATATTAAAAAATATAGAAAACATGTTCATGAAGCACAATAAGGGTTTACATAAGAAAGACACCCAATTTCTTATAGAAACCCCATTTTAAATCTATATACATGTAAAATACAATCAAAAACTAATTTATAACCCTACACATAAATCATAGAACACCAAAAAATACTCAAAGAATCATATAAAAATTTTCAAATAATGTTTAAGAAAGGAATCACCTAACTTGGGTGTGAAAAATTTCATAATTCGGTGCGAAACTTCAACTGCACCTCAAACACACCTTGAAAGAGCAAGATCATGCCTATAACATCACTATTAAACACTAAAAACCAAGATATAACCCTAAAGTCGACACCCTACCCATAAGAAAATAGAAACCTGAGAGAGGGAATAAACCCTGTAATAGAGAAGGAAACCAAGAGAGGAGACACTTACTTGAGGATCTGGAGGGAATTAAAACCAAAAAATCTACTAATAAGGAGCCCATGGGTGGGGATAAGGAGAGAAAGGTTCACCTCGGGAATAAATATTAAGTGGGAGGAGAATTTGGGGGATTTGGGATTAAAATTATGGGGAGAGAAAACCCAAAATCCAATTTTTATTAACCTCAAAGGGTCACATAGTTAGTCATAAAAGATTCAAAAATAGTTTGGCGGTCGTGCTCCCCCTTATATCCTAGTAGAACTTACCGCACAGTTATCCCACATGGTATGAATTACTGTGCACAAGTCGTGAGGTACCTGCCACCTCAAATCAGCCACCTAATGCATGGTTAACTAGGCAGGGCCGCACAGTTACCATTAACCATATGCCAACCATGTGCCACATTCTATCCTCCCATATTTTCTCACTTTTCTCTATGAAATCAAAGGAAACCCAAAGATAAAAATTAGATCAAGAATAAAAAGATAAATAATTCAAAATAAATCTTGGCATTGAAAAATCTCCCCCATGAAAACTTTCCATCCCCAGAATGTCAACTTGAATCTTGATCAGAGAATATGAATGGGTACTCTTGCTCAAAACATGACTTCAGATCCCAAGTTTAATGCATATCATTACCACATATCCAAAGTACATATACCAATGGGATAAGCTTATCATGATGTACTTTCTCTTGGGAATACACTATCCGCATTGACAATTCAAACATAGATAAATTGGGATCTATCTCAAATTCTTCCCAATTCAACATATGAGAGGGATCTGGATTATATTTCTTCAATTGGGAGACATGAAATACATCCTATATTGACATTAACCAAGAGTAAAAAGATAACTGGTATGTCACATTTCCAAACCTCTCAGTGATCTTGAAAGGTCTGACATACATTGAATTTAGATTCCCTTTCTTGTCCAAATGGTGATGACCCAAATGATATTCCAATTTCAAGAACACACGGTCACCCACAGAGAAATCAAGACTCAACATATCTAACCTGCATAAGATTTGTGGCGACTCTGAGATGTCAATAACCAATTCCCGATCAACTAGACTTTCTCATATGTCTATTGCATTTGGCCCAACCCCAACAATGAGGTCTTACCCAACCCATCCCAACAGAAAGAAGCCCAAAATGTCCAACTATAGAGAACCTCAAAAGGAGGCATCCAAATAGAGGATTTCTATTTTATTATTATATAAAAATTATACCAATCCCAAATGGCTATCCCATGATCCTCATAAATCTGAGGCACACACTCAAATCATGTCTTCCGGAATCTGATTTACCTAATTTGTCTAACCATCCATTTGAGGATGGCATTCCATACTCATATTGATTTTAGACACAAATTCCCCTTGAAGGACTTCATAGAATCGAGAGGTAAAATGGGAGTCTCTATAGGAAAAATTTCTGATGAAACACCATAAATACTTACCACCTCCTGAACATATAGTCATCCCAGATCATCCACTTTTGTTAAATTTTTGATCAGAATGAAATGGGATGATTTGGTCAAATGATCAATCACCACCCAAATGGAATTCCTTCTCTAAGGTGTATGAAGAAATGAAATAATAAAATCCATGGTGACCTCATCCCACTTTGAGGTAGGAATGGGTAACAATTGAAGAAAACCATAGGGCCTTTAATGATATACTTTTACCTACTGATATGAATAGAACCTTGCTAAGAAGTTAGATATATCTTGCCTCATACCTAGCCACCAGAACTATCTACAAACATCATAATACTTATTATTAGCTATAGGATAAACAACCCACTAATATTCATGGATATCCTTCATCACCACCTCCATTATAGATAATGAAACCACAAATCAAACCTTTAAACATAAAAATACCTCAGGAGATAAAGAACAACATCAGGATGTATCCCCACCATAAAACCACTTCATAGACTAATAACACTACTCATGACCCGACTGCCCCTATTGAATCTGCTCTAGAAGGGAAGGATCCAATTGAACACTATCCAAGAACACACCTCCACTGTGTTCCTTGGTCTCCAAGAGAAAATAGGAAAAGAGTCCCATCACGGTCAACTCATCAATGGAATCCTTCAATTCCCATACTGGCACTTTTCTACTCAAATAATTTTCCACCACATTACCATTTCTTGGGGTATAGATTATATCAAAATCGAACCCCTATAAATAATTATCCCAATGACATTACTAACTCCATTGAAGAATAAATGAGCTCGATTGGAACATTCATAATGTTCACAAGGTGGGAAAATATAAATGTAATGAATGAACTGGTATCAAATAAAATTTCCGATATAGAAGATACAATCAAAATGGTACCTCAAATAGTCGAAGGTCCTACATCCGATGCCGCTGGTTCTTGGTCCACAACATGAAGATTACTAGTCTCATCATGACTTTGAACTCAACCAATAACCTATGGATCTTCCCTAAACTGAATCTTACTAGAAATGGATTTGGTCCTACCACCACAAACATCGAATTGAGATCCCACCATCCTGGATGGTTCTGATGGAGCTAACATCCCCTGGAGGCAATAGATCCCCCAACACACTGATATGTTCTCATCACCTTGCAAAAATGCTGTAAGATTCGCCTAGATCCACATAGATGATATTTTTTTTGGATGGGATGTAAAAAATGAATGAGTTTTCCTGGACCTCCCACACTGGTGGAATAAAACTGACCCTACATCAGATTCCACAGATAAAGAATTCCAAGTAGGAAGGCATGAACTACAATGTCCCTTTTTCCCTTATCATATTTCTTCCTCTTCTTCTCATATGAATTTCCACTTCTAATTGATGACATATCCCAAAAGGAACTAAAACATCCCTTATGGTCAATATCGACCATACTAGATTGATCAACAACTTCAACATAAGTATTTTTCTTGAACAGAAATACCTGAGAATAAATCTCTAGTTGCAACACCCTTTCGAACATCTGAGCCTTCTTCTGCTCATTAGAAATGATTTTTAGTGTGTACCAAACCAGCTCAAAAAATCAATTGGTATACTCCATCACTGACTGGTTCCCTTGAACGAGATCTATAAACTCCTGGTATCTATCATAGGCCAAGACGTTAATGAAATACTGGTCATTAAAGATATCCTTGAAGTCTTTCCATCTTATTTACACGTTCTTTCCCCTTTGGACCACTGAGTCCCACACCTTCGACTAGGACCTTCTAGAAAAAATGATGCTCATTTCACCCTTACTTACTTAGGAGTTTCAAGGAATTCAAACATTCTATTTATCTTCTCAATCCACTCCTCTACTTCCTATGGTTCCGTGATACCTCCAAAAGAAGGGGTTTTGTTCTTAAGGAACTCCTGATCTTTTTCCTTCCTAGGACCAGGTTCAGCATATCTAATTGGGGCAGGACTAGGTCCCCCTCTCGGTCCCAAAGCCTAAAGAACCTAGATAGTTTATTCTAGTATCCTATAATCAATAGGTGAGGGAGAACCCTATATGACTTCTTCCTGTAGTTGAAAATGTATTCTCTAGGGATGAATTTTTCTAAAAAAATAGTAATAACAAGAAAAACCAACAATACAACAAATTTGAATATTTTTAGTAATAAAAAAAGATAAAAATAAACCAAAGTCATCACAAAAATAGAACTATAATGCCAATTCACCCCCACCCAATTTCCTCATACAACCTGCAGCCTGTACATCTCACCTATAGGTGAAGTCAGACATATATCCCCAACATCCCATGGCGACTTGAGGCCTATCATGAGGCATGCTAGCCAGACACCCAACCCAAACTAGAACTTTGAGCCCCAAAAATCTTTGATCCAATCTATCTAGTCTCATACCAAATTATGTGACCCAAAATCACTTAACCTTCCTTTGACACCATTTGGTTATGAACCAATCAAGTACGTCATCTGAACCGGTTCCCAACCCGATATGTGGAATAACCATAAGGGCGTTCCCAAACCCCTCGGGCTAGAAAAAAGTTCTTGGGTATCAACAATAAGACAAGGTAATGATTTCACCTAACTTTATAAAAATAAAAAACCACCACAAAAAAATCCAAAATTGAAAATACTCTACCAATCATGGAATAACCAATTTTTAAAATTCCATTTCAAAAAATTTAGCCTAAAAAAATAGAACTACAACAAGATGCAAATAGGATAACATCCCAAAAAGTGCGATGTGACTAGAGGAGCATCACCCTCATGACACCACCATCAATATCACCAAAGGGAGACCTCTAGCAACCTGAACCAGCATCTCCAAATGCATTTCCCATACCTGCATCAAACATAACCATGTATACTTACACCAATGGGTGTAAGTCGGTTGTGATCTAATTACAAGAAGGATTCCACCCAACAAAAAGTTTACATGATATAAATATTATAATATAAGTAAACTTTTATGTATTATAAAGGAAATACTATAGAAATTTTTTATGAAAACAAAATAAGGAAAACATGCTCGATTATGAAATAACCAACAAGTATACTATATGCCGACGATTTATACAATATCACAAAGAAAACCATGTCACATGATAACCCTTCTAGTAACTAGCTAGTAGTAGGGCACTACGTACATTATATATCAATGGAATGTGGCATAGAAACCATGACTAATAGTGTTCTCATGAATGGGCCACTAGGAGGTGAAACCACATCGGCCTAGTGGACTCTAATCATCATAATGTTTAGTTAGTGGTGTAGAATCAATGATAATTGAAGAAACTGGGAAAACCCACCTTAAAATCATCTAGAATACTAGTCTAAGTCTCCCCACCTAGTTACTTTGGTATCCCTTTGTGCTCAAGTATGTTCCACATTTCACATAACACATCATTTTCACATTAATCGATCCAAAAAATGAAACACACAAATTATAACACCACATGAACAACCAAACTCATCATTTGATACCAAAATCACACAAAAACTATTTCAATATAGGATTCACACTACTTTCACAATTTAACAACCGTCTTGCATAATTAAGAAACCATGTTCAAGAAGCACAATAAGGGTTTACACAAGAAATATACCCAATTTAATATAGAATAACTATTTTCAATCCATATTCATGTCAAATCCTATCATAAAATACATTACCACCATAAAAATAAATCATAGAATACATCCAAATACTCAATAAATTATATCAAATTTGTCAAATAATTTTTAATCATAGAATCACCTACTTTGGGGGTGGAAACTTCCTGAATCCGATGTAAAACTTCAACCGCACCTGAACTACACCTTAAAGAAGAAATATCAGACCAATAACATCATGATTAAACCCTAATAACTAATATCTCACCCTAAATTTGGATACCTACCTACTGGAAAATATAAAACCCAAAGAAATAGGGAAACCCCTAGAATAGAGAAGCAAATCAAGAGAGGAGACACTTACTTAAGGATCCGGATGGAAATCACACCAAAAAATCAACCAAGATAGATTCTAATGGAGGGGATAAGGAGGGAGAGACACACCATGGGTATAAATAATTAGTGGGAGGAGAGTTAGGGGGATTTGGGGTTAAAATCAGTGAGAGAGAAAACTCAACATCCAATTTTTAATGTCCTGGACAGGCTACATGGTTAGTCCACACGGTTTGAATAAATTTGTGGAGATTATGCTCCCCCTTATGTCCTAAAAGAACCTAACACACAGTTATTAAACATGGTTTAACGTACCATGCATAAGCTGTGCAGTAGCTGCTACCTCAAACCAGCCACATACTACACAATTTCCTAGGCACGAGCGCATGATTTACACTAACAGTGTGCCAACCGTTCGCCAATCATGAACCACATTATATCCACCCAAAATTTCTCACATTTATAAAAGAACTAAATGTAAATACAAATTAAAAATGTATACTTAGAATAAAAAGAAAAATACCTCAAAAAAAGCATGGGTGTGACACCACATTTTCCATGTTATGATTATCATGTTATGGCATGCCTTATTATTCACGTTCCTTTTATTCCTCATTGATATGCCTATTGTATAACTTGTACCACTTATTCCTTGTTTATTAATTTATTGGGATTTATATCTCACCACTTTATTATGTATATCCCCATATTATCCCATGTAGTTTTATGTTAGAAGGATAATTTTGATCTTGTTATAGAAGTTTTCAATAAAAATGTTTTATTCCATATTTTATCTTGTTATATAATGTACCTAATTCCCAAAGAAACATGAATTATAAATCTTATGTGTTGTATTAAGTGTATAATTATGTAATAAATCAAGTATTAATGTTAAATAAAGAGAGGGGTAGTTATATTATATGGTAGAACACACCTCCATGAATAACTTTTCATCCATCAACTGTATCATCCCAATCAGTATCCATAATTCCAGAAAATTACTTCTATTTATTTTCTGAAACAGTATTTCCCAACATTAAATATTTCATTAATATATTGTAGTTTTCACCTCACATCCATTATATGAGTTTACATTGTAAAATTGTGATATTAGGAAGCTTGAAATGTGGTAGAAACAATGTAGAAGTGAGTGATATCAAGTAGAGAAAAGTTTTGATGATCTGTCTAGAGATATTCACATCACGTGGATCACAATTACCATCCTCTAAAAATATTATCCAATTCCCCACTAAAGTATCCATCAGGTTGGACTCATCAATTTGAAACCATTTTGACACCTCCTTATCTAATTTATTTTGAGAAAAAAAATGTACCATCCTTTCTTTAGATCATCAACAAACCAAGAAGAAATTATTGTTCCCCAATGAGAGACATGTTGAATTTTCACCTCATTAATTATGAAAATAGCATTTATGGAGTGTCATATAAACCTTTAAAAATTATTTTGTCAAAATATATACACACATAATCCAATAACCGAGTACCTTCATATGTAGAGCTTGTGATCCTCCCCTCCTCTAGGATAACCAAGTTTATTTAGATACTAGTCCATCCATGAGTATCATGTTTTTGGTGATTGTTTCAACCCATAAAAATATATTTTCAATAATTACACCTATCTCTTAGCATCATTAATGAGAAATAAATTTGGTCACTCAATTCATGCATCCTCTTGAAAGGTACCATTCAAGAACATTTGTTTTTCATCTATTTTCTAATCTCTAAAAACCTTTTGCATAGTAATATCTTGGAGAAGACTTATAGTTTGAAGCCTATAAACCAAATTAAAATATTATTATACATCTATACCATTAATATAATAATACCCCTATCAAAAAATTACATGAATTATTATTCATCAAAATTCGATATTTATTCAGTTTATTTTATAAAACCCATTTATTTCTGATTACATTTTTGTTTTCCAGCCTCAAGAAAACTTCCAAGATATTATTTTTTCTCAATTTGGCCATTCTTATAATTAATTTCATTGAACAATTTTCATATGTAGAAGATTAATCAAAAGAATTTGGACCCACATGGGATAATAATGATTCTTGATGTAACAATTTTACCTTTTATGTTTTAATTGGATCTATTTAGTCAAAAAAAATATTGTTTTCTATGATTTCAGATATATTGGAATATCTATTTAAACTTACCATTTAATATTTTTCCTTTATCATGTTTCTATCATTAAAGATCAAATTTCCCCTTTGAACTTCCCCTAATCTAGACAGATCCTCCTCAATTTTTTCCTAAAAACTATTATTTTTCTTATGTAAATTATGCTCAATAAAGGATAAAATATACTTGGTTGAATTAAATTTAATCTTAATTTCAAAAATGGCCACATCAATATTTTCAACAATTTTTTTCCAGCCATTTTTATAGCATCAATATTTATTGATTCTCAAAGAATACCTAGGAAATATCACTTCATCTCCATGTTCACCAAATATTCTATTCATTTCTTTATTCAGAACAAATCATGTTCTTACAAACACTAGGTAGTATTTCGATGTGGGATTCATTTAATACCAAATTTTGTATAGAGTTCCATCTTCATTTGGAAACACCAATACCCTATTAGAGATATAAGATCCTATGAAAATCAATTCATTTCAATATTTCATTAGAAATGACCTTTCAATGATTATAGCCATATCTATGTTGTTGATAATATAATTTATTTACTATATAACTCTATTATATTAAGTTCTTCTCATCACCAACACATTGTACTAAATTTCATGTTTTTAAAGATATTCTTCAATATTATAATTTGTAAATTATTTACCATTATCTGTGTAAAAAATTTGATCTTTTACATCACAAATATTTTAATCTTTTTATGATATTGAGGGATGTAATTTTACAATTATGTTTTTTGATTAATCACCATCAGCTAATCCATCTTATAGAAATCATAAATAAATAATATGTAATTACTTTTTCCATCAAAATCATTCGAAGTGATTAGTATGAAAACATCAAGATGAACAAGCATAGAAACTCTTAATTCCATTCCCTTCTTTAGCTTATATTTTTTCCTGATAGAATTCTCCTTTAAAAAAGAATAATCGGTATGATTTTATTTACATGTTATTATGAGAAAATCACATACTCCATCATATATATCTATATTTTCAAAGGATTTTTTGGATCAACTACCAGCATATCTTATAATATAACTAGTTTTTTATCATCTGTGGAAAGAATAATATAATTTTATTCATGAACAAAATAAATATTTCCATCGGTCCTTCTCCCTTATAGAACAAACAAAACATATTTAGATTAAATATTACACCCATTTTTTCCAAATTCAACAACAGTCCATGAGTCAAACAATTGGATCAAACATAGAAGATTGTGGATATGTCCTTCCACCAATATCACATATGTATTTATAGGATCATATCCACCAATAATGTCCCTATAGGAGTTAATTAATTTTAGTCTCCCAACATTACTAAATGAAACAAATCCACCTTTTCATATTTTATCATAGTGATAAGATCATAAATAATAGTCATTTTTTTGATACACCCTCTATTGAGAACCATTAAACTACATCAGTCTATTTATCTTAAAGTAATTTAAATATAATTTTCCTTATAACACAATTTTTTATTCTAACATGACCATTGAAAAACTTATCTTGAAGATTGATAGGAATATTTCCCATATGATTTAATAATTTCCTCATCATCTTGAAAAATTGAGAATCCATTTTCATTTTCTATTTTATTTATTGAAGTTCTCAATTGAAAATTTCCACCCTTTTGTAGATCACTACTGAATATTTGAGGAATCATTGAATAATAATATCATGCTCTATTCCAAAAACCCTCACAATAAAATAATAGAAATTAAAATTATAAAAATATGATGGAAAACTCTTTTAATATCATTGGTTTTGATTCTCTAAAAAATAATTTTTTCAATGGATCATACATATTGAAATTTTCATAACTTTCAACATTAATTACATCTAATATTTCATTTAAAATTTAAATTTTCAACCATTAGATCTAAATCCTTTTGAGCTTCTCCCATGTCTAGTTTCCTAAACCGAGTTGATTGTTATGGTCTAGAATGGGGCATGGCTATCTTATCCTTGTGATCATGATACACAAAGGACTTTAATGACTTATTCAATGACATAATCATAGAGTATTTTCACCCATAGAATGTAAATACACTCATTATTAAAAGTCACCATAAGAACTTCAATGACTTCATCTAAGAATAGTTTCTTCGAGAAACCAAGTCCCATACTAGGTTCATTGATTATTTTTTGTTTCTCACACTCCAAACACCAATTCGTGATTTATTGTTTGAATTCATCAATTATTTTAAAACTTTTATTCAATGTACTGGTCAATACATCAATGATTCAATAATCTTATTTCACTTTTATCTTTATCTCAACTTCCTATTTAGTGTTCTTATAAATTAAATAGTTTAGCTTTCTGACCTCTACTTTGATCTATGACATTTCTTCACCTATTAAATCATGCAGAGTTTAGAGTCATGCACAACTTAATTTTACTTCTTAGTTTTATCCCTCCATTTATAAAGATACTCAATTTATTCCTTAAGATCAACTATAAGATAAAAATATCCCACAACATTATCTTTTTTAGAATCAGTATCATAGACTAAATGTATATCAACTATAGTTACTAAATTATTTTATTTTAGGTTCCTAGAATACATTAATTATTACACTTCTGATGAATCACTACTCGTGTCTTCATGATATAACAGATTTTTCATCATGAATAATTTACACTATGTTTTTATCCTTATTTTGTCACCATTGAAAGGTTTCATAAAATAATCATCATCCTAATAATCTTTAAATTTGTTAAAATTCATAGTAGTGAGATCACCCACCTTACCACATTAGGACCAATAAGTAAGAATATTTATTTTTAATTTTACTTTTACCATCTTATGATGTGAGAAAAGGAAATATATGACCCTATAGACCTCATATTATTGTAGTTATATGTTAATAGGAAGATTCATCATTTCCCTGATTGTAATATCCAAGGATTTCTCTTTCACCCTAGCCTTATTCTCGTCATTTCTCATTTTATGTTAAATAAGTGTAATATAAAGGCTACCTAGAATTACTTCTTTTGGGTTCTTATCTTAAAACATGGATACCTTTTCATTAAAACTATTAGGTATTCTACTCCTGATTAATTTTAAAATCATGATTTCATAAATTATTTCTATAAGGATAATCATGTATTCTAGAAGATAATTTCAATGATCAAATAGTGCATCAAAAGTTTTGGTTAGACTCATACTCATGAAATTATATTTATTATAAAACATTAGTTTTTTTCCATCATTAAATTTAGAGGAACCTTCATAAACAATCAAGATATTTTACCTTATAACATGGCGGGTTTTAAAATATATTACCTTTGGTAGATACTGTTTTCCTAAGAAACACCTATAAAATTGATTTTATTTTCATCCACATTAAATTACTTTTGGTCTATATCTATTAATCCTTTATTTTTAATGTTCAAATTTATTACCTGAATACTTGTTGTAAAGACAATTATTCCAATGGACCTGAAGTAGTGTTGCGTCCTATTTTTACAAAAACTAAAAAGTATGTCCTTTGAAAATAACTATTATATTGTGATTAACAACTTCTACCACCATGATGGTTCTTTGATAGAAAACATCACACTAAAATCATCCCTTTGATAACAATAGTTTTTCCCTTATCGAGGATATTACCCTAAGAAGTGTGTGTAAGTGTGTGTGTGTGTGGGGGGGGGGGTTAAATATATTGAATATAGATAAAAAATGGTTTCCTTTTTTTTCATTTTCTCTAAATGTAAAGAATATATTCTTCTCTACCTAATTATAACATTAGAGCTGATGTAAGAAAAAAATAACATGATATATTTTTAATTGATTCACCTTAACCATGATAGAAAAAGGATAATTTAATGGTGATGTGACTCAGTATCTAAAAAATAGAGAACACTAAATCTATTTTTTACATAACAATGTTATCATATTAAACCTTAGAACTCACTGTTCACACAGATAATAAAATATAACTTCCAATCATCACAAGAAATTATTCACAACTGCTTCATTGATGTTATTATATTTTATCACTAGAATAATATATATAAAACACTAGAATGTATTATATCTTCATCCCAATATTATTGAATTTATACAAGTTAGATCCCATGTAATTTCTTCTTCCATATTCGCTTTTAATCTTCCTACATGTTTGGAATTCTACTATGCATTCCTTCCTTAATATTCCCTCAAAATATCTATAAAATTAAATCTATCCAACAAACTTTTTTTTATAATTGTTTATAATATAAGATCTATAATTCAATCCAATGATTGGAATCAATAAAATCTTCCACTTTCATCAAAGATTAATACAATGTATCAATTTCACATAATTGAGGTGATTAAGGGACAATAAATTTATATTAATTTCCTTAAACCTAGAGTGTAAATTCTATTTCAATCCTGTAGTCTTTGACTGAATCTTCTCCATTTCATTAGAAATTCACCTTTTATAATATAAGTTCTTCTAACTGGAGTGAAAAAACTCCATTTTCTTATACACTAAAATATTGAAGAGAGATTCAATCAATTTATACGGTTTTGGTACCCTATTCTATAACATGGATTCCTATTACTTGTTTCATTTTTCTTAGGCATAAAGATCTTACGAGGAATACCCATAATAACATCATGATCTTCTCTGGCCTCTTGACCCATTAAACTAACTGTGGGATGACCATATCTTATAGTACATGTTCCTACATGATTAATATAAATAAACACAATTCTCAATGCCAATTCCATAGTCTCTATGACACAAAGTGTAATTATGGTGCGGTGGTTTCCTTCTGCTGAAACCACTAGGACATAGATTATCTCCATGGCATAGAACCCCTTACAACTCTATATACATTAAAATAACAATGGATCACCCCTACAAAAATTCTCATGTGGAACACTGACCTATTGTTGTTTAGCCTCCTATAAATATGAAAAATACAAGAATCTACCAAACCACTACATACACACCCTCCACTAAAAAATAGAAACTATGGAATAGTCATATCTTCTTTAATAGGGATGTTGTGTAAGAATATATTCACAGTACATGAAAATTGATCCGAAAGATCCATTAGTATAACCATATGGGTTAAACCAAGGTGAATATCTTACAGAAATATTTTTCCCTATAAATTTCATCAACATAAACACCCATATATAATTATCAAAAAATATAATCATAAAAACCCTCAAATGGGAATTTTTACAATATTTACATTTCATGTTTATCTTGGATTGATTTCTATGAGTGTTTCTTATGTTTCTCATATAGTTTGAGGCTAGGTTTCATGATTTGTTTTTATATATTTCTAGTACCATATGCACCATCAACTATTGTTGGTATTTCTAGACTCTCCAATTTGTTGTTCCATAGTTGAGGACAGGACGTTGGGTTGATCAGACAATAGTGTGTTTGACAAAACAACCAAAAAGATTATTCTATAGCCATAAGAAAATTTGGTAAATAATTAATTTATTCACACTAAAAAATTAAAATATATATTAATATGAATCTTTAAATAGAATATTTTCATATAAAAATGTCATAAAGTTGAATTTATTTATATATATAATAAATAATCCTTTCATTTAATGGAATGATTGATTTTAATCAAACGAAGCTATTAGTAAAAACAATTAATTAGATAAATCTTTTTTGTTAATAGTTTTTATAAACATGCCTAATATATTTACCTTTTTTTTAGAAAACACAGGCAATGAAAAGAATCCTACACATGTTTCTAATAAATTTGGGAATGTTTAATTTTCTAAATATAAATTGTTAAAATATATTTTTTATTATTTTTGAGCACACCTGTTCTCTTGACCTAGACCTCACGTTATTTTCACACTTCCCATAAAATTTCATCTAAAAATGACGAGAGCCTAAAAATATCATCTAGATGGTGCATTCATATAGTTCTTTCAACTGTAGGGGACTATGGACCATCATATGGGATTTTAATTCAATATAAAACAATAAATCCTAATTATTAACTATGATAATTGAAATGGGAGTTTGATATTAAAGTAGATAGGTGAACCATAAAAAAATACTATATAATAAGCTAATAGGTGGATAATCCGAAAAATTATTACCCTTTTAGCTTCATTTAAATAAATTAATTTTAACATATATATCTATATACCCTATTAAATAGGAAAAATAATAGATGAATCACATTGGTATGCCCTCAGAATAATGGTTATTACATTACATGTATTACAATATATTATGTATCTTAAATTATCATATAAATTAACTTTAACCATATGGTTCTTTCCATATCCCCATAGTGAAAAAAATGAATGCGTTCACAATAACTAAAAATGGAAAATAAATACATACGATGTTTCAAGTAAAATTAATTTATACAATGAAATTTAAAAGATGAATTTAACCTTATACATATTTATTATCCATACATATAAATGAAATTAGGTTTATATCCAATGGATATTTCAGTCAAAAATTGACATTTTCCAAGGTTTTTATGCTAGATATGTTTATGTTATCTTTATTTTTATACCACAATGTTTCATTATATATATATATATATTAAAATAAATTAATTTTTAAAGTTATAAATATACAATTTAGTATAATAATTTATATGTAAACTGTTAATATATTAATATGTTATTATATAAAAAAATTAAAAAATATATATATATAAATTAATATATGTGTATATATAAATTAATATATATATTTCTATGTACACACACAAAAATATGTATATATATATATACACACATATAATTATAAATTCATAATATAATTGCAAACATATTCACATATTTATATATATATTATAATATAAACATGAAACTAAATTTATAAAGATATATAAGTATAAACATATAAAATTTATAAAATTATATTAATAATTAATAAAGTAATTAATAAAAATTGTTTGTGAAAAATAAAAACATACATTATGAATATATATATATATATTAATTTCTATATATATAATAATTATTAACTATTATTAATTTAGAAACATTTAGTTATTAGTTATTATTAGTTAATTATAAGTACAATTTAACACTTAATTAACAATAGTAAATTTATATAATCAACATAAACAGAAAAAAAAATTACATGTTCATGTACATGTATGCATTTATGTATAAATATACATTATTTAATTAACATATAAACATATGTGTGTGTGTAATATTTAAACAAAATTTTCATTTGGAATTAAAATGTATTATTATTTTATTTTCTAATATATATATATATATGTGTGTTACATTATAAAATTTAAAATAATATATATATATAATAGCTTTTAGTTTTTTATTTAATTTAATTTCGTATAAAAAATGTTTCTAGAATAAAAATAATATATGTTTTAAAATCATGGAAAAATAAATTTGGTTAATTATAAAATTTATTGATGTTTTTAAACCATAACTAAAAAAGGTAAAATTTTCCCTGATTTAAAAAACCATGGCTTAATTAAAAAAATCAATAGTTTAAGAATCAATAGCTAAAAATTTGTTAATTACATATTTTTTAAATTATGTAATAATTAATTAACTGATGATTTTCTAAATAAGAAGTTTCTTATCTTTAACGATCTCCTTTATAGAAAAGTAAAATTTTTTGAAGTGTTTACTTCGACTTCCAGATTTTTTATTTTCTTTCAATAAAAGCATAAAATAAATTGTCACAATAAGTGATTAATGGAATAGTAATAAAATACATAACATTAAGATATATAATACAACATTGTATAGATAAACCATGAAAAGTTTCCTCAAAACATGTTACGATCATAGCTTCCATATTAGATGTGGATTTTAGTGCCTAGTTGAAACATTTCTATAGAAAAAATCTTCCATCCATCATAAATATATATAATGATTTTCATTTTCATGAATCAAAAAAACCCAAAAAATATACATCTAAGTGGATAAAAACATCCAAGTAAAAAGTTTTTCTATGTATAATAATGTTATCCCTATACCACTTCAGGTATCTCAATACGCACATCATAGATTTCCAATGTTCTATTCATTGATTACAATAATATCATCCAATAATTCAAAGGTAAAATATAATTTCAATCCCTATATATAATTAAATTTAATTTGAAGTTCCAATAATATAAGAATATATGATTGGATAATTTTTATTTGTTACATTTAAAATAATTTATATTGAATCTATTCAAATTTACCTTTTCACTCTTAACATTAGGTGTTATACTTGATGCAAATTATTTCTTAAAAAACCTCTCTAAAATTCAGTTTTTATAAGTTTCTTAATGCATGACCATAATTCATGTGAAGCAATTTCATTGAATTTTTATGATAAATAAATATATTGAATCATTGATATATCTTATTCTAAATAATTTAAAGAGAAACTTCTTCACCTCTTATTATCATTAGTATTCAAGAAAAATATAATATTTTTTAAAAATTAGAAAGGAAATTTTACTCTCATTAACCTTGTAGTGTATACATTAATCCATTATGTTCTATTCAAAACCAATTAATGTACTTTTATCATGTAATCATAAATACCACTTTCAAAAGTCTTATTTTTAAAAATAGATTTTCCTTTTAGGATTTCACATTAAATTATCACCACTACTATAGGAAAATCCTTCTTTCTTTTATTATAAAACTCAATTTCAATATTACCATTTAGGATATTAGTTTTCACTTACATTTTTTGTAATAAAAAATATTAAAATAATCCCAAAATAGTGCACAATAAATATTCTTTATATATTAAAGAAAATTTATTGGTATAACAATATCCTTCCATTTAAGTGAACCCTTTAGGAACAAGTCAATTCATTATGGGATTTCTTGAAGGGTGATGCACACTAAGAGGGGGGGGGGGGATTTGTGTGTGTAGTTATTTAAATTCCACTTCAACTCTCATGATTATTCAATACCTCTCTCTCAATACACTCACTAATTCCATATTAAAATAGACACAACACATTTATTAATAAAGTTAACTTTATATAAGGAAAAATAAATTGCTAGTGTGTCATGCATATTATCCCATATTGAAAACTCAATTATTATTATTATTATAGAAAAGAACACAAGGGAGGTTATAACCTTGAATTCATAAAGCATTTATAACTAACCAGTTATAATATCACAAAAAAAACATCCCCTATAGAGTGATTTTTAGTTATATACATTCATTGAATATAAAAATGAATATTAGTTCCAAATCAATCATGGAAATATCCTTGAATCATTTTTGAACATGTTGACTCACTAAAAATTCATTTACAATTAAGTTAATGTACACCTTTTAGTCCCCATTAATACATGGTCATTGATCCTCCTTGTGGTATTTGAAATACCACAACTATAATATCACCATAAATCTAACAAGTTATATATTTTCATGAATTAATAAATAATTACATGTGATGTGGTGTAGAAGTCCCCATGATATACCTTATACATTTTAATGGAGATAATTTCTCAATACTCACATTGAAAATAAACAATGAAAAAGGGTAACTCATCATTTTCTATAGAGAAATATCTTATAATACCGGGACCACAATAATGTAGTGAACATATCCATTATTCTTCATAACTTTCGTTTTTAGTGATAATTCGGAAAGGACTCAACTACAAATTTCTTATAAATCACTATTTTATAGAGGAAAAAATTCATTTTTAAACTAACATCACTATGGTGCAATATTTATTTTCTTTACTTTTTTCAACGTCAATTCTCTCCATGGTTTTCACTATGTTGTGGTCATATTCTTATTCCCCTTTTACTGTTATCTATATTTTCTGATGATTTAGTGTGGGATTCATTTGACATCAACTCATAACTTGTATATATTTTCTTTCATTGTATCTTTAACTATGATTAGTTTTTGATCGTAATATGTAAACACAAAAGTTTATCTTGAATAAATCATTTAAATAATTTCTTTATTGAATTTTGAATATGAATATTCCATTATAAAATCGGTTAATTTTTTTATTTTTCTCTAAGTATTAATGGTTACTCATATTTCATGAACCTAATACAAATGATGGATGATTTTTACACATATGTTATCCTATGATTGTATAGTGTATATTATCATTACATAATGACACTTAATGCTTATAGATACAAGATTATTATTATAACATGCTGGATGATGGTCATATAGAATAAATAATCATACTTACATGTTTTAGATGATTATTTCATATAAACTAGATGACCCTTATAGACTAATCATATTTGCTTAGGCGATGAATATAGTAGCTTTTGGATCGTAATGTGTATGAAGATGTAAAAATACAATAGGGGAGGGGTGAATTGTAGGTTTAAAACAATTCATTTTTAACCTTAATAGAAACATAGTAAAACAAGGGTAAAAAAATTGTATTTACAAAACCTCTTAAGTATCTAAATTTAATTGGAATTAGCCCTTGGGTTAGATAAAAATATTTTATTCAAGAATATTCCAATATGTATGTCATAGGTCAAAAAGTGAAATTAGATATATCTTAATAGCAGATATAATTGTAACCAATAAGTAGTGATAATGTAATTAGAGTTTAATAATCTTTATAGTCGAAAAAAATTTAATTAGAGTATAAAAATAATATTGTAATCATGAAGGTTATGATATATTAGAGTAAAATAATATTCCAAGAGTAATAAAGATTAAATAAGTAACATAATCAAAGAGATTATGATAACATGATATATATAGAAGGATTAATATAAAATAATAACTTTCTAGTACCTGAAAAATAAATAAAAGTGTTGTAAGAGAAAAATTAATAAAAATGAATAAACCTATTTTAACCCAAAGAGCAGGGTATTCAATAACCTAGGATAAAGGTACCTTGTTTTATACTTCCAAGAAAGTCTATCTTTTCCTTACCATGTAAATCCCTCAATATGGAGATCACATTTTCTGTATTTCTATCCTCACTAGCCCTCAATATGATTGATCATATTCTATCTTTCTATCCATGCAAGCCCTTGATTAAGAAGATAAAATATATGTCTTCCTAGCCTCTGAATCCTTCAATTGTATTCACACAATCAGACACAACAATTAAAAAATAAAATACACTAAATGATTACAAAAAATAAGAACAAGATGTTTATTCTCGCAATAATTAGAGTTATTGCGAAAGAGGAATTTTCAAAATGAAATTGATCTATTTCCAACTATACAAATGACCATTCATTTATATAAAAATCCCCAACATTTACATTTCCTTCACAATGGTTATATTTTTCCATGTTTTTTGTAATGAATTGTCCATATATAACTCTAACGACTGTATCATAAGAGAAAGTTCAACATTGCTTTGATTTAGAACATTATAGGGTAATAAGTATTTAATTATAATATAAATCAGTTTTCCATGTTCAGAATTTAAATTTAGTCAGTCTGATGGTCTTCTTAATAGATTTCATTAAAATAATATTTATGAGTTTGAATATAATGTTTAACATCTCTGCTATTAGTCTGATTAAAATAGAATGTTATTATGAAGAGAAGATAACAAGTATTAAATCTATTCTAATAAGGAGAATAAATTTTTATCGGATCCATACCCATTATGTTTGTTGTAATGAAAAATTTAATTTAAATCTTTGAATACTTTAGAACTAATTCCAAGTGTGATAAATATTTATGTTTTATGCAAAAACACTCTAAAAAACTCCGAACATAAAAAGGTTATTAATAAAATATTTAAGAAAGAGTTTTTGATTTCAAAAAAAATGAATGGAAAATTCATGAAGAATGTTTTGACTTAATAATATCCCCCTTTTTGGAAATCACAAATCACAAATCTTATATATAAAATAATTTTGAAAAACTGAATTCCATTATTATTTAAAAAAAAAAAATTATTTAGAATTAGATAATAATACTAATCTCCCATTGAGTTTATAACTCTTCTAAATACAATGGTGATAAAACTAACCCCCCCAGGGAAATAATCCCCTAAAGATCATATTATCTTATTGAAAGGAATTTTATCTACCTTCTTATATATATACTTTAAGAACATTTTTCTCCCCCTTAATTAAAATATATTCCCCTTTCTATAAAATCCCCCTTGTGATTTTCAAAAAGTAATGTAAGAAGTCTTTTAATACCTAAAGAGTGTTATTAAATAATCTATATGAAACAAAATAATGAAATGTATAATCGTGAACAAGAACAAATGAAATAATATTAAACCAATTATAATTGGGAAAACATTCAAGTAATCATGTTTGGATAAACATGTCATTTACTTGAAAAGAGTTTTGAAACAAATAATAAAAAAGAGTTCAAAAGAAAAAAATATCAATGGTTATTTTTCAATTATTTGAAAATAGTATTTAAATTCATGAACTCCTTTTTTTTCTTCCTTTAGATTTCTAATTATTTCATCTTGTGCACAATTATTCTATAATATGTAGACCTTCATCTTGTACTTGAAGAATTGAACACATTTCTTTATTTTTATTCATTAAACACTTGATTTATTCATTGTAGTTTTTAAGCCAAGAAACCTCTATTCCGATGTATCGCAATTTCCCATTAATATTATTCAATTATTGAGAACATATATACATATAATTTTTTAAATTGAACACAAACTTCACATTATCTTTGATGTTTTTGGATAAATCTTTAATGGATTTTTCTGATCCATTCATGGAATTATTTACATCGTAAAAATTATCATCAAAAAGTTTAAGGTCAGTATTTACTTGATGAGACCACTCTGTTACTTCAATTTATGACTTTCAATGAGTATGATTAATATTTGATGATTTTTCAACTCACCTTCATGTTTGACAGCCTTTTATATCAAAATGCATATTGAGTCTCATTTTTTATTAAGAGTTTCTTTAATTATCTAGCATCGAGACTCGAGATTTGGAATATAAGGAATAATTAATTCAAGTATTTTCAATGTCTGAAAAATATAATTACCTCCATCTGAGGAAGTTGTTACGAATAAATAAAAAGGGACTCATTGAATGGTTTTATTTTGAATTTTCTCTCATTTTCCTTTGTTATATTCCTTTGAGAATGATTTTTCAGCTATTTACCTAATCTATCCCCATTAGATATTTGAATGATATCATTATCATTATAACTTTTCTTATCCTAAGGAAATATACCAACATATATTTTTTAATTATAGTCCCTTTTATCCAAATTTGTTGAGGAATAACCTCTTTTAACTAATGGGGAATTTTTCTTCTCAAGACTAACAAAATTTTGATTTTGATTTCCTAAGGAAGGCAATTTCATTAAAGATTCTTGAGAGGTTTTTAATGAAAGATTATCAGATTTCTATTCTTTATCTTCTTCCTTTTCTTCACCAATCCCTTTATCCTCTTCATTTCCATTAACTTTCTTAATTTATCTTTATTCTTCTTCATCTTATTCTTCTTGATTTTCCCTATCTTCATCTTCACCTTCTTTATCAATTCCTTCACATTTATTTTCAAAGACATTAATACTGGATGTTCCTTCTTCCATAGATTTAAAAAATTATTCTTGAAGTTCTTAAATTTAACTTTTCTACTGGGACCAACTCTGATGGTTTCTCATGAGCCTCTGATGGTACCAAATCTGTATCAACAAAAAAGTCTTTTCCCTTGTTTGTGAAAAAGGGAACATCGATATTAACCCTAGTGATCTCTTGAAAAATTAGATTCACATCTAAATTTTAGGAAGGTAAAAAAATATTGGAAAACAATTCTTACAAACCTTTCATTAACAATCCTACTAAACTTGAACCTTGATGTTTATTCTTTTGATTTTTTTCTCTTTCTTTTTTTAATCAGTTTTGGCACCATGTATTCAGACTACAAGGGATTTAGCTAGATTTCGTCTAAAATGAGGATCTCATTATTTTATTTCATCCATTTTATTACTCTATTCATCAACTAATTCATACAATACTTTTTTTCTTTGTGTTCTAAGGCTAAGAAACTTCTGTTATTATTTTCCCACCTTTCTCCACTCCATTATTATTCTTATGAACGTTTTTCTTTAGTGTCTTGTAACTATATTTTTTTGGAGTAGTTACTCATAAATTTTCAAAAAAATTCTTTATTTTTTCATCAAAATGATATAATTCATCCTCTTTAGGGTATCATCACCAACAAGAATAGTTTTAATATTCTTCATGTTTGAATTATTTTCAAAATTAAAATAGCTGTTGCACTTAAGAAATAACTTCATTAAAACTGTCAGAAACCTAATGATATATCATTTGATGGGCCAAATCTGAGTTTATTAGTGGTGAGAAAGATATATCCCATAATACCCATCTTTCTTCTATTGAAATGAAATTATATAATAAAAAAAATAGTGACCATCAAAGAGTAATGGTCTCCTTTTCTTTGTATCATAAATCTTTGCAGCCATAATAGAAAAATTTGATTGTTTATGGTCAAGAGACTTACTTTCTTAAATTTATCATAATGATAAAAAAAAGAGTTCTCTACTTTCTCCTTATAAAAATCTCCAAGAATACTAGGCAATTTGTGAGAAGGATAAAAAGCTTCTCATTCTGATAGAATTTTGAAAAAACTTGAGGATTTTTTATAGGATATTTGATATCCTATTCCATAAATTATGAATGATAATTTTTTTTCCACTCCTCACTTGAAACTCCACTGATATATAAAATTATAAGACTAAATTATAAATTACCAAATCATGGCCCTCATCAGGTTTGGTAACACAAACAGATTTCTAACCATGAAATTATAATATTTCATTCATAATAGAATCATAATTACCATAACAAGTTTTATCCATAGTTTTTTCTATGAGGAAAACACATTGATAATATTTATTTGATATAGGAATTATATTCTGAGAAGAAGATTGGGAATCATAAATTAATAATTGTGTATATTTCGAGAATCAGACTAGTGGTTTTGAATTAAGCAGCACTTCGTGGTGAGGAGGTAGTGGTTTTTGATGTGGGATATGCCCCCCATTTATATAGGCAATCTCAAGTGACAGTTAAACTCCCAGATCTAATCTAATAGTAAAAATTTGATCTTATCTGATCTAATGTTTGTGATTAAATCAAGGAAAAGTAAAAAAATAACTATTGGGGTTTAAAAAAACATTATCATATTTGTATAGGATATGATTATAAAAAAATTAAAAATAAAACATTTTTTTATAAAATCTAAAATAAATTGTTACAAAAATAAGGATAATGAATATAATGGGATAATACAAAAAATAAACAAATAAGAAGAATAAATTTTCATGTTTTAAAGGATTATTAATAAGAAAAAATGTTCTTATAGTAAAATATTTATATTATGAAAGAAACAAAAAAATATTTAAAAAAATTTAGAGTAGTTTTTAGAAGTGAAAAAATAAATCGATACTGGACTCATTATAAAAAAAGATATGAATCTAAAAAATTTTAAAGAGAGAGTTTTGAGAATTTCTAAATATTTTTGGATCTAATGATCCACTTAGGAATACAAACTGAAAAATATATTTCAAAAAACAATAATCAATAAAACAAAATACATTAAATTTTTAAGAAATCCAAAATTTTGAAAAACAATTTTTTTTAAACACAATATTCATATGTACTGCCCCTATGAGGAGGAGTAACTTAATTTAATTATATTACTAAAAAATAAGTAAATATGTGGGAAAAATTTACATTTATCATTCCATGATCCAATTTAATTTATTCAAATTTATCCAAAGGTAATGGTTTTGTAAAAATATCAGTAAGTTGGTCTTGCATTCCAATGAATTATAAAATGATATCTCTTTTAAGTGTGTGATACCTAAGAATGTTACACCTAGTATCTATTTGTTTTTAATGAGAGTGATGTATTGGGTTTTAACTTAATTATATGCCACAAGTATTATCACATACTATTTGAGTTTTTGTAAAACTCATTCCATAATCAGGGAATGTGTGTTGAATCCACAACACTTGAGAGAAACAAATTCTAGCTGCTATATATTTAGCTTCAGTAGCAGAATGTAATACCAAGTGTTTTTTATTAAAATATAAATAAAAATATGAATCCCATATTAAATGAAATATTTTAGAAGTACTTTTACTTTCAATTCTACACCCACCAAATTTACTATCTGAAGAAAAAATTAATTCAAAATCATTTCAATTTTATTTGAAGTACCAATGGTAGTACATATACTTTTAGTATTTTCTTGTCCAAAATTTTTTAAAATATAATTTATATACTTATGTTTAGATATATGAGCACCATATTGTTTTTGATAAATTTGATAACCAAGAACAAGCGTATACTCACCCATCAAACTCATTTAAAACTCAGACTTCATAATATCCACAAAATAATATGTTAAATATTATTGAGTTGATCCTATATAATGTCATCAATATATATGTGAAAAATCATGATTTTTTCATAATATTTTACAAAAACTGTAGGATCTGCAGACCCCTTAACAAAATTGTTTTAAAAAAACCCATATTTAACATATCATACCAAGATCTATGGGCTTGTTTAAAGACACATAAAACTTTGGAATGTTTATACACATATTCATGATATTTTTTGTTTTCAAAATGAGGGGGTTGTTCAACATAAAATTCCTCGTAAACATATCCATTAAGGAAATCACACTTCACATCCATTTGAACGTTTTTGAAAATAATGAATGCTACAAAGGTTAGTAGAATATGAATATGTTCTAGTCTAGATACTAGTGCATATATTTTTTGATAGTCTATTCCTTCTTATTGATTGTAACCTTTTCTAACAAATATTTTTTCATTTGTAATGATAATTATATTTTTGTTTCATTTGTCTCTAAAATCCCATTTGACTCTAATTATATAATTTTCTTTAGGTCTTTAAACCAAGGTACAGACTTTGTTCCTTTCAAATTCATTTATCTCATCTTGAATATCCTTAATCAATTCTGAATCTCCTAAATCCTCATTATGATTTTTATGTTCAAATTGCTAATGAAAAGTAATATGTTCTACTTTAATCCTTAAAGAACTTCTATTCCTAACTATATGATTAATATCACCAATGATACTAACAATAGTATGACTCATAAGAAACAACTGACTTGGGATTTGTAAAACCTATTCATCAACAGAAGTTACAAAATATTCCAAAGTAAATACTTTAGAAACTATTTATTGAGTATTTTACTTATACGAAGAATCTTCCAGCAAAGGATGAGAATTAGTTTTTCAAAAAACATATGAGGATGTTGGTTGGGTTTGTTAAAAACAAAAGGGTTGGTTTCATAAAAAAAACATGCACTGTTTCCTCAACAATACAAGAGTTTTTGTAAAAAAAAACTCTATATTCCCAAGAAGTAGTGGAATAACCTAAAAATATACCTTCATTAGATTTGGGTTAAACTTTTTGTAATATATCTTTTCTATTCAAGATGAATACATTACATCCAAATACTCTAAATTAAGAGAATTTTGGTTTTCATCCGATCCACAACCCATAAAGAGTTTTATTAATAAAATGTCAAATTAAAAATTGATTTATATTATAAAATAAGTACTAAATTGTTTATCCTAACGAATTTTATCCATTGAGTATTCAATCAACATAGTTATTTTTATTTATTTAAGAATACAATTTCTTTTTTTAACAACACCATTTTGTTGATGAGTTCTAGGATATGAAAAGTTATGTGTAATTCATTTTTTGCTACAAAAAGTGATAAAATTGGAATTTAAAAATTATCCACAATCAACACTATAAATAGTTATCAAGGGAAGACTTTTCTAATTTTTAACATTAGGAACATATGTTTTTAAATAACAAAAGGCTTTAGATTTCATTTATTGAAAATATACCGTTGTTTTTCAAGTGTAATCATCTATAAGAGAAAATACATAATACTTTCTCCCAATACTTCTAGTTTGCGTATGAACAAATAGATACATATACACTCACTCTAAATCATTATAAGTTAAGACTTCACTAATAGATTTAATACTTGGATTATGTTTCTTACCATATTGACAATGATCATAGAATTTAAATAATCAATTTTATAGTATGGTAGATCCTTAACAAGTCTTTTCATAGTAAAAATACATATATTTCTAAGGTCAGATTGTCCTAACCTCTTATTCCATAACAAGGAGTGATCTTCCATTGCACTAAATCAAGTTATGTGTTTGCACCTAAGGTCTTCTATGTTTAGTGTACATACATTCTAATGATGAGGTAGGGATATTGAATTCATCCATGGAATTGTGTACTAAACATTTATCATTCCTAAAATTCATAAGGAAAACTTTATCACATAATTGAATTATTCTTATAATGTTGTTCTTAAGGCCTCTAAAAAAAAATTAAAATTAATGCTTTTATAAGATGAACAATATTACCTATACTGATAATATCTTCTTAATAATTATCTCATTAGGTAATTTTTCCAACTTTTAACTTTAAAATCATTTTAAAGAAATATTTATTTATAGTCATACATATAGAACACCCACTCTCAATGTACTAAGTATTTTTGTTTTTGGACTTTCTTTCATTTCCGAAAAATAAAACAAATAAACTTTTGGAACCCAAAAATTTTTGTGTCTGGTGTTAGAAAAAAATATATTGGGCAACCATATTTGTTTAGAAAAATATGATTTATGAAAAACTAGAGGTTGAACATTATTTAAGGAATTTTTTTTATTCCAATTACCACCACATTCTAATTTTGTACAAAGGGTGATCTTTTTAGAACAACGTAATTGTTACTGAAAATAGGTTTTCCCTTAGTGTACCCTATTCCATTACTAGTATCATGAAGAAATATTTTTTTATAAATTTTATCAAAACCTTCATTGCCAGAAGTAAAGTTTGATAGATGTTTTCTATAATTTTAGACTTTAGTTTGACAACTAAATTCCAATCCTCTTGAATAGTTGTTTCAGAATTGATTTTTTGTCCACGAGTTTGTAAATTATTATTTTTAGAAACATATTTTCCCAAAATATTTATATATAGTATATTTTTAAAAAATATCCTTATTAAGATATTTATAAATATCTGATTCATCTTTTGTTAAAACATTTATCATTGAATATTCTTTATCATGTTTTTTTACAAACTTCGTAGTTTTCATTTTCAGGGAGTTGGGAAAAATAGGAAACCTATTCATAAGAAGAAAGAGTATTATACAATGATATGGAAAGTTCTTCATCCAAATATTTAGTATTTTTTCTCATTATCATATTCAGTATAATTTTCACTTTAAGATAGATTTGTATGTTACACAACATTGTTTAAATTATCCATTAAACAAATGTATTCATTAGGTACTCTAGAAATAGGGATAATATTCATCTATCCAGAACATTCATTATTAGAACAATTTTTTGAAGAGTCTCCTTAACTAGAGCTCTAGGAATCAATAGTTTCTGGGATTTCTTTCTTTTAGGCTTGAAATAATAATAATAATTATTTTTATAATGAATTTAATATTTCCTTTTCAGTTTTGGACAATCCATTATGATATGTCCATCTCTTTTACAATCATAAAAAGTAACCTCATAATCTTTATTTTCATTCATTCCCTTGTTTATTTTCTTATAATGATACTAAAAATCATTCTTTCCCACTATCATGTTCCTCCTCTGAGAAAGATTAGCAAGTTCATTTTTAGATTTCTAAGAACCACAAGAATAGTATTTAATAACAACATTTTTCCTCCAAGAAGACTTAATAATATTTTTCAGTGTTGGATATTTAGTAAGAACTATAGTAGCATATAAAGAAACAACATAATTAATTTTATTATCTTTTTAAACTAATATAATATTGCATAAATTTCCTAATAAAATAATCCAGATTGATATTACTAACTTTAATTATTTAATCAATAGATGTTATTTTAGACTCCAACTCATTTGGAATTATTTATATGATTTTTTCAACAAGAATCCCATCATCTGAAACTTTATCCCCAACATCTTTAAGATTATTAATAATTTTCATGAATATCTGATGCATATTATCAAAATATTTACCTTTTAAGATTCAAAATATTTATAATCTACTATAATAATTGCTCTTCTTATTTCAAAAACTCTGGATGTTTTGAAGTAAGTTACTTCTAACATATTCCAAATTTTATTAGTTGCTTCACAAGAAGAAATATGGCTCTATATGTTTCTTGTCGTTGAGAATAAAAAATATTACTTACTTTTTAATTCAACTATTATTCCTAGTTTTCTTGATTGGTAAAATATCTTACTTCCTTATCAGGAATTTTGTAATCACCCGTCAGAATTAAAAAATTATCTACTACTATGTTAATCAAAAAATTATTTATTATATCCCTCCAAAATTCATAATCAACACCATTAAAAATTGGTGGTTTGTTTGGATTTTGATATTCTATGGATCTGACATTAATTCCTTCCATATTTTAAAAACAAATACAAAAATTATTTTACACAATACAAGTAAGTGTAACGGGCATTTATAAACTTAAATTTTGTAACAAAATTTAAACCAACATGTAAAAGTAAAGAAGATAAAAATCTTAAAAAGTACATGAGTAGTTGAATCGTCCTCTAATACAATTTTTCAATCATAATTTATATGAATATTGAAAAATACATGAAGGGGGTGAATTTTAGGTTTAAAATCATTCAGTTTTTACCTTAAAAGAAACTATGTTTAACAAGGTTAAACAAATAGTTTTCACAAAACCAATCATGTAATTAAATTGAAATTGAATATGGACCTTGAGTCCAATCAAAATATAATAATCAAGAAGATTATGATATATATGTCACATGTCAAAATGAGAAATTTATTCTTTCTTAATAGCATATAGAATTGTAATCAGTATGAAGTGGTAATGTAGTTATATTTTAATCCTATTTACAATAAAAAAATTTAATCAGAGTATGCACAAGAATATCCTAATCACAAAGGTTATGATATATAAGAGTAATATCATATGAATAGAGTAATACAATGTGAAAAAGTTGAATCATAATCAAATATTTTATAATAAAGAATATATAAATAAAAAGATTAATGCAAAAGAATCACTTTCAGTTACATGCAATTGAAATAAAAGATGTGTATGAAAATAATTAATATAAATGAATAAATTCTTTAATCCCAAAGAGTAGGGTACCCAATAACCTAGGTTAAATGTCCCTTATTTTATACTTATAAAAAATTATATCTTTCCCTTATGAGGGAAATCCCTCGACATGAAGGTCGTCTTCTATGGATGCCTATCCTGAGAAACCCTCGATCCAATGGATCAGATTCTATCATGCTATCCTACAAGCCCTCAATCAAGAAGATCAGATCCCTTTCTTCTTATCCTCAAAACCCCTTTACTATATTCACACAATCATACACAATGATTACAAAACAAATGACTCTCTATGATTACAAAAACTAATAATACGATGTTCATGCTTTCAATCTTCATAGTTCTCGCAAAAGAGAAATTTTAATAATGAAATCAATCTAATTAAAACTCTTCAAATGACCAATTATTTAAAGAAAAATCCCCAAAATTCATATTTTTTTTCTAAAAATTCATATTTTTCCATGCTTCTTGAATCAAATTGGATAACTGGAACTCCAACAGCATTATCATAACAGAATATTCGATGTTATTTTTATTTACACAATTAAAGTGTAATTTTTTTCCATTATGATAAAAATTATATTTTCATATTCAGAATTTAAATTTAGTTAGTCCAATGTAATTCTTAATAGATTTCATTAAAATAATATTTACGAGTATAAATCCAATGCTTATCAGTTCTGATACTCGTCTAATTTAAAGAGATTGTCCAAATGAAGACAAGACAGAATGTGTTTAATCTTTTATGATAAGGAAAATCCGATTTTTATCGAATATATACCCATTACATCTATTGTAATGAAAAAAAATAATTCAAAATTTATGAATACATCAAAAATAATTCTGAGTATGATAAAGATTTATGTTTTTTAAAACAAAATCTAAAGAAAATTGCACATAAAAGGCCATTAATCAAATACTTAGGAAAGAGTTTTTTATTTACAAATAAAAAGGAATAGAAAAGTCATAAAGATAATTTTGACTTAACAATAGCTAACTGATCTGATATGACATGAACCACCATTCTATAATTTCCTTTACAAGGCCCAATGAATGATCCCGATTTCACTAGGATGTTGAAAACATCTAGGGAATCACAATTAAACATATAGGAATGATTTCACCCTAATTAAATCCATGATCAATAATAATTCCAATCATGAACCAGTTATGAGGTCTTCTTATTTTAGATGACTATTCCAAAAATAAATAATGGGAGATAAAAATAATTTCCAACCAAAAAAGGCATACTCAAGATATAAACACTCTATTATAAATAATTTCCCACGTAAAATATAACATTTTATACAAAGACTTCATATTCATTACACAACTAATTTTTTTAACAAAACTACAATAAAACCAGGTGTCCTAAAATACTGATACCCCCACAACCTAAATCTATTTAAACCAAACTGAGTGAAAAACCCCAACATATCTATGTGAATCTCAAATCACCACCATAACCTATAAAACATCCAATTCCTAGCGGTGAGTGGTAGTAGACCAACCTCCAAGATAAAACATGAGAATTTATAGAGAATATAATGACTGCACACCTATCCATTTTATTATAAAGGGTATGATCCAAAGGCATATAGGATACCACTATGATCCCATTACATTAATTTTCTTTAAAGAAACCATTTCCACTTGTTTTAATATAATAAAAATAGTTTTTTATTCCCTTATAAAATAGAAATAAATAAATAATACCTTTTGTATACCTTAAAACACAATATTATTAAAATCCATGTTTCAAAGAGGATTGAACAAAATAAATCATATTAAAAAACCAATCAATCTCTTTAGAAATGAATATGTTTTTTTTGAAAAAATAAGTAATTTAATCCTTATATTTTAATTTTAAACATACCATTTGAATGAAATTATGACTTAGTTCAAAGAGTTTTAAAAACCATAATTTTAAAAGGATTGGAGTTTAAAATAAAATCATGTTTTTCCCTTTTAAGAATCAAAAATACAAAACCTCAGCATAATTATAGGAATGAAAAACATAAAAATTAATGGTAACCAAATTTCATGAACAAACAAAAATAATAAAACAAGAAAATAATTACATAATTTTTCAAGAACAAAAAAATAACACCTTAATATTTTATCAAGTAAGATATAAATGACTCACATGCTAATTTATCAGAGAGGAAAAACATAGGATACATATAATTAGGAAAAAACCTTTGGAATAATAGTTCTAGTAGTAGACATGAAAAAGTTAAAAAGAAAATACAGAATGTTAACAATCACAAAACTCGTCCTCAAATATCTCTCGACTAGTCTCATTTGTGGTAACCCCTAACCTAGTCATAACATTAAACCGGGGGATACTAACTAGTGTATAACTCTCAATTAGAATACCCAAAATCCCTTGGATACCCACATAGTTTATTAGAAATTATAATTTAAAAGATACTGGAGATGGACCACTATTAACCAATTTCAATCGCATGACAACCATAAATCCAAAAAGAAATAAATAAAATCAATCACATAGTTTCCACTTCCAACAGACCCCCTTCAATAATGAGCCCCAACCCAATCTGCATAACCCTGAATCACAATTTATGTAAATATTACACATTTCCTAAATAACAAAAAATGGTAGAAAAGCCTCAAATAAGGTGTAAACATCAATAATTAAGCAAACTTCCCTTGAGGTTCAAAATGATATTTATCTTTATAAATAAAAATAATATGATTTGGAAATCACTTTTTATAAACCAATTTGAACCCAAGGAAAATTCCATTGGTAATCACACATTACACCAAAGAATATCCAAAATATAACATTTTAAAATATTTTTTCAAAATCGCTTTAAAATATAGGTCAATCTATGAAATCACATAACCAATATCATATAATTAATATATCTAAAAAAACAAGGATTTACCCATGATAAACATTCCCAATGGAATCAGAACACCTTTTTAATATAAGGAAACACCATTTTATAAACAAGAGAAACTCTTTATGAATAAGTATGGTTATTTTTAAAATATGGGAACCTATTAGAATAAGAAAAACCATATTACAACAAAGAGAAAATCACTTCATATATCCCAATTTCCCCAAATCACCATGAAAATTAATAAAATTTCCTATAGAAAATAATGAATTTCATTTTATCAAACACCAATAATGTATAAAATAACATTAAAAATAGTTCCACAGAACTAAAAAAATTACCTGTTCTGTCACAGGAAAAAAAAAATCATATGGAACCTTTTATTACACAAAACTAGTTATTATACACACCATTAGTTTTTTTCAAAAAAACATTTCAAATATAATTTAATCAAGGAACTCTTTATTAAAAAGAATTATAACAGATATTCCTACATCAATTGGGGGAGTGATATTTCATTTGATAGATTCCGTTATAATTAGTCTCCTCAGAGGTTCAAAACCCTTAAAAACCAAAAAACACAATTTTAAAATAACCGTAACCATTACATTAATCCCACATATCTTTTTGGGTTAGAGTAAGATAAAGTAAAAGAGAATAAATTTCAAGCAAATGTAGGGTAAACCCTTAACCATCAATTTTTGGTTGAAATAACTATGAAATCACCTATAAACCACTATAGAGAGGCTTGAATGTGGGATAGTTCCCCTTTAGAGGAGAATAGGATGGGAGTGTTCAAATAGGGTGTCTTAGGGGGAAAGACCCAATTAACCATAAGAAAAAACGACAAAAATACCGGACCTGATTAGGTTGCATGATTGTCACACATGGTTTATCAACCATCTGAAAACCATGCTACCACTACACCCTAAACCTTATAGGACACATGGTTGTATTATATTGTTTTGAAAACCATGTGCATATTGTGGGATTACCTCTATCCAAAACAACATATGGAATATGGTTTCCCTTAAATGGTTTCTCAAACTATGTGCCTTAATAATCCACCTATGAAAATCCTCCTATTTTAAAATTTCAAACCCTATACACCTGGAACCCAATGGAGAAATACACTATATAAACTAATGTATGGATGTGACATTTTGATGTGTCATAATTATTCCCACCAGACCATATAATTCCCCCAAAATTTATAGCACTAGAAATTAATTGAAAAAACAGGCCAAGGAAAAAATAAATATTATCTCACCGAAGGGAATGATATAATTTATGCCCAACTCATAAACTAGGACCTAGAAACATGGGAGCTAAAAAAATATCCTCTGGGAATACCACTAAAACAAAAAGTGATTTCCTAACACCCAAAGTTTAAAACATCATATAAATAGGTTCTTAAGAAAATGAAGCATTGGTATTAGTGCTCCCGTGGTATACATTGTTATTTGTAACTCTACCAAACACACATACTAATAATAAAATTTGTTTTTCGATCCCCAAACTAGACAAAATGATTAAAAAAAATCAAAACCTATAGATTGTTTTGGGTACCAAGAGCTATACACAACGAAATTGTACCATCCCAATGAATCTGAAATAAAACATCAATGATCAAAAAATCATACTAATTTCGGCCTTAAATATCCTCAACCATTAGCATTGATATAAAATTGTAAAAGTTTAAAGGTAAAAAACCAAAAGAATGATCCTTTATATGCATGAACAATTAATGAATAACAATCCACATGCTATGGGAACCAAAAAAAACATTAACCTCAAGAAAAAAAATAAAGGTTAAAAAAATATAAAAATACAAAAAAAGAGAAACACACCACAAAAGAAACATGACTGAATTAGGAATTATATGGATATGGATTATGGTCATGATGGTATTTTAAGTGTAACATGGGGCCAATATTTAGGTATACCAAATCTTAGTGATCCAAAAAATGAAATATCAATTTAGTATCTCTCATGGTCTACTAGGAAAAAAATACCTTATCCCTATTACACCATCCCACACCCATGTTATTCCCCTGTAATCCATCAAGTTGATATAAATCTATAGTCGAAACCATATATAATGAGAGCATGGAGAAAATAAATGATCCATGAACAAATCAAAATATAATAAAATGAGAAAAATTGATTTTTTATTCCTTACAATAAAAGGTATAGGGTGAACAAAACTGAGAGAACAAATTCCAACAAAATAATATCACAATGCAGTATTATACTAAAAGAAAAATATTGGTTTTGAATTTCTAGGTGAAAGAAACACTCAATATCACGATTCAAATCAAAACAGATCCAAAGAATTATTTTTCTTATATGGTTTGTTCTACTTAAAAAACCTCTGGTGATTATTGTGATGACTACACTGATGATAGGTCCCCATAGTGGGTATATAGGGAGTATACACATTCTAAATAATTCCATACTGATATCCCACAATAATATTGCACTCATTTATCAGTGAGATACTATTAGTGACACTAGATGAGGTCTCAACATCCCTTTCTATACGATTCCCTACCAATAAAGCCTCAGTGGCAATGGAACTATACACCACTTCCATGATGATTATCAGGATACAATGAAACACTATATAAATGAGATCTTGGAGAAGGAATCTTGAAAAAAAAATCCTTATTTGAATCATTAGTATCAAAATCGAGACATAATGTGTTCATTCTGTTGAAACCTTCCACATAATATTTAACTGAGTGATCACATTAGAGGAAACTCAACAACTCAATCACATTTGAAATTCTCACCTCCTCAGGATAAAAATAATGGATAATAAAAATATTGAAATATCCCCAAGAAAATGATTTGAATAGGTGGGAATTTATATCATGCTTCTATCACTCTATTCATGGACTTTAAAAAATGGTGTGGTAAACCTCACTCTAAAGTATTTCGATGTTCCAATCATCCAATAGATATCATGGATCATAACTAGTCAATGTATAACCTCCTGTGATCCTTGATCAATACTAAACAATAAATGATCCTCATTCAAAACCCCCCAATAGATATCAAGAATTTGAGAGGAACTAGACCCTTCCAATCCATCATGACTCTGGCCAGAGTTTGAATTTAGGAAGGCTGCTTCTAGATTGTAAAGACCCCAACCCTTGTAGCCTGAAGCTGGTGTCTAATTTATTAAACTGGAATATGATACATGGAATCAAATCCTAATGTACTGAATTATTTTGTTGTATTTTGAAATTTTATACATATATTAAATTATTATTATAATTGAGAACATAAAATACTCAAATAGTTTTCTTTTAGATCACCACTATTCCCCTTGGTGTATCCCAACAAATCAATTACAAAACATTTTTTTGGAATCCTGGAGAAAGTAAAACAAAATAAAGGATAGAGATCAGATGCTCAGTAAGGGTAACCATATAGTGCAAGCTATGAATAAATAATACATAATTAATATTTCAAGGAAAATAATTTTATCACATGTTATTGAATCCATAACCTGAGCATAATATAGAAGGAATAAAATATGATCCAATAATTCCATATAAATACACACATGAGCTTCAAAAAATAACCATGAAAATTAAAACTAATTAAATAATACCATCGAATATACATGACATAATTCATAATAACATAATGAATAATTTTGGATATCCGAAACATACCATTGAGTCCTTGTTCCAATACAACTAAATAAATCAATATTTACTGGGCCAAAACCCAATGTAGTTTGTCTCATGAGACCTACTAATGCATCAAAAAGCTATAGCATGACCTACCAACCAATTAAAATGTCCAATTAATTACACATATTAAAGGAGTGAAACATAATCAACATAAACATTCATATAGAAATAATAGCATTTGAAATGTAAATAATTGCCATAATTAATAAGGATAATCATAATCTATCTAGAGTAAAATGAACGGAATAAAATTGATACATCTGAAGTACAAATGATCATAAACCATCTAAATAAATAATTATTTTGGTATCATTACAAGATATCTTGAATAGAGATTATTTATAATAATGGTTTTATCTCTTTTATGAATATAAATACTAGAAAAACCCCTTGATTTTTGTTTTGAAAAAAATAACCTTTTCATTTTGAAAATTACCATATAAGATAAAAGTTTACAAAAAATTTTGAAAATAATTTTATTTGAAAATTAACCTTCAATATTGTAACAAAATATTTCAAACATTGAGTGTTCATGACTATGTAAAATTCCTTTCTTTCTATATAAGTTAAAATAATGATTCCTTTCACATTTTCAGTAAAAAAACAAAATGGGAATTGTTTTGAAAATGGCAAGATGATTCCATTATTTTTTTAAAAAAAAATTAAATTATTTAAAAATGACTATAGTAAATCACATTTAATATATTGATATTTTTTTTGAAAACATTTATAGATAAAATGGGTTTTGGTGAAAAAGTAATTATGACTGAAAAGAAAAATAATGCCAGGTTATCTTAAAATAATTTTCTCAATAATTTTATGTAAAAAACAGTGAAAAATGGTACTATCACTTAAATTTTTTTATAAATAACTATAGGAGAAAAAATATATTTATTTTATGATAGTGATATTAAATAATCCCCCCATGGGAGATGTAAACATAAACAGTTTGGGATAATGATTATATTTTGAAATAAACCCTTAACACCTTGTTAACTTCTAAACCATAAGACCCATAAAATCAAATGAAACTTTATATATCAGGAATATATATATATATATTTATGATATAGATAACATAATTTTAATTAAATACACCAAAAATAATAAATAATTGTTGAATATGGCATATGGATAACAAAAGTAATAGATATATGAGAAACCCTTACCTTGAGTATGACTCGTAACATATGTTATTTATCATTCAAAATAATAAACATATGTTAATTTAACACTTTATTAGGAATATTTTTAATTTTTTTATTAATTTTATCTCACTTATTACTTTTTTATATACAATTACTTAATCAATTATGTTTAGATTATGTGTTTCGATGATATTTAAATTATGTGTCAAAAATGAGTTCAGTAGGCTAACTACTAGTCTAGTAGGTCACTATTTAAAAATATAAATGATAATAATCATGAAATAATTACCATATATATACATCAATTATAATATTAGGACCAATCATGGAATTTATTTTTGTGAAATGATGTTCACTATGATCATGGAGAAGGTAGGTCGTACGTACACATGAGTAACATTTCCATTTTCAATGATAATTATTAAAAGGAGGTAAGCAATATTTTTGTCTATATAGAATGATCATAATATCCTTAATAAAATATTTTATATTTTAATATAAATATATATATATATATATATCCTCCATCTGTTTTGGTGATGAAAAGAGAGTCACACCGCTTTGGGAAGGAGGTAGTCCACACGCACACAAATGTAATTTTTCATATTTCATTGAGTCAAAAGGTAAAAAAGAAAAATGATATATTTTATTTTAAGAATGATAAATATGTAATTAATATCATAAATATGTCATATATATTATAAATATTCATCAAAATTATTCTTATTAACTTCCATGTAAAGCATTAGCGAAAAATGAATAACATCGCTTCATGAGGCTGCAGTCCGCCACACACACGGGAAACATTATCATATCCCCTATGGGATGGAAATAATAAAAGGTATATATGAGATAATTACTCAATAAGTATAATTATGTTTTTAATATAATATATATAATTTAGATCCATCATAATACCCAACTGTGAGAGGTGTTGATGAAAAACGAGTCACATCAGTTCGCGAGGCAGTTGTCGCCCTTAAACATGAGCAACATTATCATTTCCCATATGAGGGATGAGTGGAAATATTTATATTTTTATGTTAACATAATATAATCATAGTATAGTTCAGACACCAATGTTATAATATAGGTATAAAAAATAATATTTTAATGAGCTGGAAGAAGAAATAATACAAAAACGCATAGTTTGGAATTTTACCTATTCTAGAACCACCTCTTTTAGATTATACCTAAAGTATTATTAGAATGGATTTATGACCAAAACAATGATTATAGGATGAGTGTTTTTAATTTTTAAGTGATTTGGTTATTTATTGGACAAACTAAAATGGTATTAAGGTTTAAAGAAGAGAGGGAAGGGGGTGGCCTTTAATAAGTGAGGTTAGTGGTACACATGTAATTTTTGAAAAGGAAAAGGTGTACCCACATTTTTCACATGTCAAAACTGTCCAAAATATATTATTACAGAGACTTAGACATTATAGGGTAAAAATTGTTCTATAAAATTATTTTGGGCATGTTTTTCATTATTATAACACTTATCATATTAGTTTAACCCTCTAATAAATTAAGTTTTACCATAACGATGGTAATTAAATTTTAAATTTTTACTATTAATTATGATAAAAAATTAATATGAACATATTAGATAATATAAATTATTATTATTCCATGAATTTTATCCATTTTCTCAAATTCTAGTTACATAATTGGAAAATTTTAATTTAAAATTAATCCTATAAATCCGATGAGAAAGGGGGTTTTCTAAGAGAAAATGGTCATAAGTGTGTAAAATTGTTAGATAAAAATAAATATAAAAATGATTAAGATGACCAAAATTGGAATAATTTATATATATAATTGCAAATTTTATACTTTAATACCAAATTGGAATATAATTTAAATTTATAATTAATTTAAATAAAAAAATAGTTTTTAATAAGAAGCAATATTGTTCACAATTCATTGAAAAATGAAACATTTCCCAAAAATAAAAAAATTCACCCTAAAATAATGTTGATATTATGATTTTAAAAATAAATATTTTTGAATAAAATTTTTAAATTTGGTGAAAGTTAATTATAAATTATGTGTGAAAACGCGGCTAGACCACCATTTTGAAAAATAAAGTTTTCAAAAAAAAATTTTACTTTTAAATAGATCTTATTATATTTCTAATCAATCGATAACCACTGAATTTATCTAATACATGTCTAAACCATAAAATTTTTATAATTTAGGTAGTAATATTAATACTCAACAACTTAACAAATATGTTATAATGTTCATGTTTAAATAATAATATTTTGAGAGAGTATCACATTTGGTTCAAACCCAGTGTTGCATACACTAGAAGCTATTGAAGGGATTGAATTTATTTTATATATATATATATATATATTATCAAGTATTGGGGTGTAAAATTCTCCTATAACATTGGTTTTGTGTTTCATACATGATATCAGACATGATGTTCCTTTAAAAAAAATATTAGTGTGTTACATTCCTCCCACCTTAAATAAATTGCATACTCACCATTTATGCTTGATCTCAATAGTCAAGGGGTAGACATTTTAAAATAGATTTGTTGAAAATAGAAATCATGAAAAGGGTTAATAAAACACCATACTAATAAAATAGAAAGGTAATTATGAAGTTTATATGGAATAACAAATAACTAGGTTTCTAAGTAGCAGAACATTTTTTGAAAGTGATGATATGGGAATGGAATAAAATAATAAATAAATATAGATATCAATAGAGGCAACTGATCAAGATAATTTGAATGATCATTGGAAAGTTAAGGACCTAAAAATAATAAAACAATAAAGAATTAAATGATCTTCAGTTCAATATAATTTAACTTTTTAGGAAATCATTTGTTTCAATATATTTTTGTAGGAGTTAGAGAATTCCTTTACCATATAGAATGAAAATATATGAAAATATACTTACATGTTATCTTTCAATTTCATAGGTATAATATGATTTTTTGGTTGGTCTTAAATAATTTTACACTTAATTTATTCCTATAAGAAATGAATATCCAAGATATTTTTTATGCATAAATCAATAAAATTAACTTTTAACAAATACCATGATCAATAAATAATTGTAAATTCTTACCACATTTTTATAAATATTTTGAAAATAAATATAGTTATAACAAGTTATCCAATATAATACATTAATCTAAAAAAATAAATAGTAACACAACTGGTTCAAAATTAATATTTATCCATAAAATCGTTTAACTAAGAATAGGTATATATTAACCAAGACACCACATAGGTCAGTGGTAGGTGTTAAAACCTCACCATCCTTTAGTTAGGGGGTTTAAGCCCCGTAAACTTTTTAGATGGGATGGGTTGTCACCCAATATGTGGGTTTTCCTTTTCCAAAAATCACATTAATATAATTTCTATAATAGTACAAAATTTCAATATCTCATAATTACCTCAATATTAAATTTTATATAAACCATAAATGTTACTAATACCTTCATAAAAAACTATTTACAATTATTTTCTCAACATCGAGAACTTATTATGGGTTATCCTCCCTCAAATACATTATTTCCAAAAAGTTAAACTTTCCACCGAATCACATTTCTTTATACCATTCAACATATGCATTCAAATGCTTAATGAAATACTACATGTAGTAAAATCCTTAATCATTTCACAATTATTATAATCAGAATATCATTGATTAAAATACATATATAAAATAATTATCGAATCTAAACACAAGATCATTGATTATTCCACTTCATCTATAGAAATAAAATATGCTTGAACTTAACCCCTTATCTTATTTCGAGATATACTCCCTTGACATTTGGGGAAATCATTTTTATAGTGTTCTATATCCTTATTGTAGAATAATTACACATAAGAAGATTCTTTTTCCCTTAAAATCATGTGAATTGTATCCTTTCCCCCAAAATTTAGAGAATCCTCCTTTTCATTTTTTCCATGTACCAATTTGTTTCCTTCCACAAGTATCACATGTTTGAAAATACTTTTTTCCCTTCTTACCATTATCTTTCCTTTTATTTACCACCCTCTTATTCTATTTCATCCCATTGAATCCATAAAACATTGATAATTATTTCTATATTTTGATAAAAAATGATATTATGTAGTCACATGATGATAAAATTTGGGGGAATAGTTCTTTTTGAAGGATTATCCTAAACCCAAAAAATAAATTGAAAGTCATACTCTTCAGTTTATATACGTATTCCGCAGCATGACTTGATACCTTGTAAAGTTCAAATCATACTTCATGACATATTAATCTTCATTTTAACTAAGTATTAGGAATTTTCATTCCATATACACTCATTGATCATAAGGAAAATAGTTTTCTAAAAATAGTACCATGAAATCCATCCACTCCATTCTTCTAATTTCCTCCTCATCCTTTCTGTTTTGAATTAATGACCACCATTGAACCGTATCTATTGTGAGATCGTAAACTTATATGAATAATTTACCCCTTTCAATACTTCCCATTGTAATAAATATATTCTCTATAGAAATTATCCATTAGTTAGATAAAAATAAATTAGTAGTCCAATCGAATGATGGACATTTATGATGCATGATGCGGTTTGATATTATTAAACTACACGATGGATCAGTAGGGTACTCCATACGGGAAATGTTATTACTCATAATTTGAGTTAGCTTCCCCAATATGGTTATAATTTGATCAGTTCAAACTATATCTCTAACTCCAGCTGAATTGCCTTTCCTATGAGGGAAATACTTACATAAATTATATATATTGACACTTTTCCCATTCCTTTATTTATTAGAAATTTATAAACATTGTAATAAAAATAAATTATATCATAACATTATGAAACATAATTTATAATCACAAAACTAGTGAAACACTTAAAATAAATTGAAAACATTACGCACAACTAATCACATAATCATAAAAACGTTTTATTTAGGGATATATTTATCTTAAAATCCTTCATAATGGATTGTAATGAAAATTTTATTTATCCTAAGAATATCCCCCGTGAGTTTAAAACTAGGTTCATAGTAAGGACTTTTTTCATGCACTAGGCGATGATCAGGTCAATCCCAATTCCCTATTTTTCAGACTTATTACCCCTAGTATATTTATTCTAGATCCACATCCACATTTAGTTTATAGAAAATTATTTATTTTTAGGGAAACCCAAATAATATATTCATTAAAAAAGATTTATGATGTTATTATACACATATCTCCAAATTCTATCATAGGTTTTGGTTCCCTAATATATTTTTTCTTAAATATATTTCCAAAAGTTTCTACTAAACTTCCTCAGATGACAACTATAGAGACCCTAACCCTAGTATCATGGCTTCAGTGTCTGATTTAATACTTTGGAATAAGGTATAAGGAATCCCACCCCAAAGGACTAAATAATTTATTCCTCTTTATAAAAAATATACCTATTTTAAATTATTTTTACTACTGGAAACATAAAATACACATACTTATTTTTTATGAACACAATTATCCCCCTTAGAGTATCCCGACATATAAGTCACAAAACACTTATTGGTATCTTTGAAAAAACTAAATATAAGAAAGTGGGGAGATAAGATGCTCAGTAAGGGTAATCGTAAAACGCAATCTATGAATAAATAAGGAAGAATCAATATGGAAAGGTAAGTAACTAAAAGACCTTCCATTTAATAAAAAACTTCTTTAGTATTATGGATCGAAAAAATGATGATCAAATAATTCCTTTTAAATAATGAAATGAACATGAACCATGGATGTTATAACTAATATAATAATCACTAGAAATATCAATAACTGAATTCACAATGACGGAATACATAATTATTAACATATATAACATAACATCGAGGTATTGTGCCATTAAATCTAAATAAATGGGTGAGGCCTCAACCAAAATCCAATCTAGATTCTCTCATGAGACATATCGATGCATAGAGGGGATATAGAGGGAATCTCTTATCACTTACTAAGTCGAATTATTTACTCTTATGAAAGGGTTTAATCATAATCAATATAGACATTAATATAGAAAAACCAGTATATAAAATTTTAACAATTACCAAAATTAATCAACATAATCACAAACAATATAGAGGAATATTAATGGTATCAAATTAGTACATCCCCAATAAAACTAATCATAAAAAATCTAATGAAATAATAAGGATGGTATCATTACAACATATCTGAATTGTATCATAAGTAAAATGTTGGGGTTATTCCATTGATGAATATAAATTCCATTAAAAATATACCTAGAAATATTTTTTTGGAAAATAAAATTTTAATCTTGAAATTCACATATTCAATAATAATAATAATAATTTTTTTTAGAAAAAATCTTCTTTCAAAATAAAATTTATGTTTTTTAAAATAGATATATCAAATAATTCCCCCAAGGGAGAAGTAATGAAAAAAATTATCAAATAATGATGAAATTATTAAATAAACCCTTACATCTTTTGTAACCTATGAATCATAATCCCCATAAAATAAATTCCATAAAATTAAAATTTAAATATCATGAAGATAAATAAATACATGATATAAAATATAAAATGGGAAGTATATACCCTATAGAATGGAATTTAGTGGTGAATTTGGCATATGTATTATGGAAGTAAAAGTGAGACAAGAAACCCTTACATAGAGTCCAAATATTCATGTAATTTATTTATGTTTATAAATAATAAAAATATGTTAATCATTTAATTTATTAACAAATGTTTTCAATATTATTATTTCTTTTATTTCACTTATTACCATGTAATGTAAAATTAAACAATAAATTAAGTTTACATTGGGTGTTTCGACGATATTTGAATTTTGTCTCAAAAATGACTTTTGTAGGTTGAATATTTTTCTAAGAGGTAGTAATTTAATTATATACTTAATAATAATCATGAAATAATTGTCATATTTATACATCAATTACACTTTTAATACAAATCATGAATGATAGTTTTGAAAAATGAAGTACGTTACGATCATGGAGACGGCAGGTCATACGTATTCATGAGCAACATTTCCATTTTTTAAAGATCATTATAGAAATGTGGTAAGTAATATTTTATCTTAAAATAATGATAATAATATTAATAAAACATTATTTCTTTAAATATACTTATATATATCATCAATGTGGTGTGGTGATGAAAAGAGTGTAACAACACTTCATGAAGGCGGTAGTCCACATGTACACAATCAATATTATCATATATAAGTGAGTTAATCTCATAATTATGTAATTTATATCACATATTTTAATTAAATTTTTATATATTACCTTCCATTTATATAATTATTAAAAATGAATAACATTTCTTCATGATGTGGTAATTTACCATACACAGGAGCGACACTATCATATCCCATACAGAATGGAAAGTAAAATGATATATATGATATAATGACTCATGAAGTATAATTTTTTTATAAATATTATATTCATATATATATAATTTATATACATCATCATACACAACCATGAGATGTGTTGATTGAAAATGTGTCACATCAGTTTCTGAGGCGGTCATTCGCCATACACATGTACGACATTATCGTTTCCCAATTTTAGGAAGATGAGATTTAAATATTTCATGATTTAATAAAAATAAAATATCATTACATTTTAGATACTTTTTTTGTTATATAATTATAAATGATTAAAATTTGAAGGATGTGGAAGTTGAAATAAAACAAAAATGAACAGTTATGAATTTTACCACTTCTCAAACCTCCACTTTAAGATTATACCTAAAGTATTAATAGAATGGATTTATGAAAAAACCAAGGATTTTAGAATGATATGATGGATATTTTGATTTTATTTGGGAAGTTATTTTCTAAACCAAATTGGTTTTAAGGTATAAATATGGGAAGAGAGTGAATAGATTTTTAAAAGTGAGGTGAGTGTCACACTTTTAATTTTTGAAAAGAAAAAGGTGTATCTGTGTTTTTCAAATACCAAAAAGGTCCAACATGTAGTATTATATATAATTAGACATGTTGAGGTCTATATATGTTCATGAAATGTTCATAGGACACATTTTGGGTAATTTTTAACCCTTATCCTCTTGGTTTAAAGCATGGTGAATCAATTTTTACCTTAAGAATGGTAAATAATTTTTAATGTTTTTAATATTAATTATGGTTAAAAATTAATATGAACCAATTATAATATACATATTAGTACGATTAAAAATATGGAATCCATTATTTCAACATTTCAATCATATAATTTATATTTTTTAATTTAAAATAAATCTTGCAGACGTGATGAGAAAACGGGTTTTCAAAGAGAAAATACTCGATGGTCTACAAAGTTTTTATTTAAATATTCAATATGGAAATGAATATAATGACCTAAATTAGATTAATATATAGAAAATTAAACTATTTTTACTTTTAAACCAATTTAATATATAATTTAATTTTATGAAAAACTTAAAAAAGGTAGTTTTTTGGAAAAATCCTTATTTTTCACTATTCATCAAAAATGAAATAGTTAAGAAAAATCCCAAAACAATCATCCTAAGATAATATTGATATAATTATTTAAAAAAATAATTTTATTTTTTCAAAATAATTTTACTAGAATTGTTAAAAATTAGTTATAAATTATGTTAACAAAGCTTGACTAAACAGCCTTTTTGAAAAATATAGTTTTTTCAGAAAACATTTATTTTAATTTAAAATCATTATAATTTTATCTATAATAAATATATAACCATTTAATTAATTTATTAGACATTTAAACCATAAATGTTTCATAATTTAGTTAGTAATATTCATTCCCACCAACATAAATTCTATGTTATAATGTTCATGTTTAAATTATAATATTTTAAGAGAGTATCACATTTCCTTCAAACCCTGTGTTGTGGGAATTGAATGAAATAAAATGTATTGGATTTATTTTCATTAAAAAATAATTATTTCACTAATTATTAGGTTTTTAAATACTCTTATAATATTTTTGTTGTGTTTTATACCCTATATCAAACATAATGATCTTATTTTTTAAAAATATCAGGGTGTACGCAGATCACTAGGACAACTACCAGAGAGATTTTCCTCTTAACTTAATGGATCCTTTCTAGGAGACACATTTTAAAGCATCAATAGAACACAAAATTGTTTAAAATCTCCGAAATTCCTAACACAAGGTTGTGAGGGAAAAAAATGAAAAAACACTATATTAGGAAATACCACTCAGAAAGTCATTTAAAAAAATATCAATGTTAACATAATTCCATTTGAAAACCCCAAATGGGTTTCACACATTAAAAATATTTCAAATCCACCATTAAAAATAAATTCATTCCAAAAAACCAATTTATCTTTAAGACACACAAACAAAAACATTCCAATAATAACATCACTCAAAACACATGTTATTAATTACCCAAAAACCATCATAATCCAAAAATAAATTTCTAAAGTTAAAAAACATTATATTGAAGGAATTATGAACATATATAACCAATTTTCAAAACAAAATATATTTTCAATAAAACAGATATCCCATTAAAATTATTTCAAAAAATATTTTAAAATATAGTTAATGCAGTTAATTATTCATAACACGTCAAACCATATATTAGAGGGTATAAAATAATTAAAGAATAGAAACCAGAAAATTTCCAAACATTATACACTATGCATGAATTTCTTGCACATGTTTTCAATGAGTGTTCCAACCATCTGAGTTCCACTTATGTTTTCCATAATGGTTTTAATGGTGTTTACATGTCTTGATAGACTTACTTCCTTAACCATTCTCCCCCTAGGACTTCTCTGACCCAAGTTCCACTCAAAGGTTCCCCAATCCGAGATGACCACATGGACTCAAGCATGACTCCTTGAATACCAGAGGCTTCCGAATAGTAGTGAATATCCAGGTTGTGTTTATGGGGAGACTATTCCATCCTTACCATAGTACATAATAATGGATAAGTTATATAATAGCTATGTATATTAAGTATAATAAATTAGATGAAAAAAATGAAAACATACATTATAGACACTAGACCAATATATTAACAAGGCGGAAGAAGACATGAAATCCCAGAAACATATAATAATAATCAAGATGGAAACTAAATCATATAGAAAACATATGATAATTGACATCATCTATCTATAAATAGGGAAAACATGGATACAAAGTAGAAAGTAAAAGTACTCTACGAGCTATACAAAAAGAATCCAAAATTTATCCAATAATCCTAAGCTTCATATCAGTCACATTCTACAAAGATCTATCCTAATGAAATCAATAAAGATCATGTTCCCAAAGTGGGATGCATCCCCTTATCAATACATGCACACAGTTAATCTTCTTGGGTACCAAATGCAGTCAAGATAGTGTGTGAGGTAAATATCAATTGGCCACCATTAATGAATTCCATACCATATAGTTTCTGAAATATGAACTAATAGTGTATTGGAATATATATATGAAATGTAAGTAAATATAATAAAATAATTACCACATTACCTAATTCATCTGTTGCTAAATATGTCTCTAAACATGTAATCATTCAATTAATTCATTTTAGTTTATAATATTATGTCATGTGTGGTATAACCACTACTAAAATCACATCATAACAATAATAAAAAAGTATCCAAGGTATAACAATACATCCTATAATGATGATGATAATGAAATTGATCCAAGGTAATAAACAAGGAATCCTTGGACTCAAGGATCCATCCAACTCAATAATAATATACAGCCTAGCTATAAGTAGTGTGCACGTAATCTAAGGGAAAATACCAAGTCATTCCTCTATAATATATGTCTAACCGAGTCTAAAAATCTCATCGAAGGTAAAATGAGACAAGAAATGACTGGGGCCACGGGTGTATCAAAGGTTCCACATTTCCTTATATGTCATATTAGATCCAACGAGTGTGTCCAAGGAATCATAATATATTAATGATAATAGAGGGATCCTATGGTGTCAAATTGTTCATCCACTAGTAGACAATGATCTGATTCCGTGGTGGACATCTCCCTCGGAAACTAAAATCCTTGAAATGGAATATCTTCCATGAGTGCACAAGAAATTCCCTCAAGAATCCAAGGATAGTTTGAGTCTAACCATTCCTAAAAATAAATAAATATACATATGAAATAAGCACCTTATACTTGATTCATTATATATATTAGTTCATGTAATACCCATTCCTCTTATTAATCCATTTTTTTCATTCCATACCTTTCATTAGTGTGACAAGGATTAGGGATATGAAACCACTTATTAATTCATATAAGTTATATTCAATTCATTAGGTTAACTCTACTACCTTCTATAGTCATAAAAAGGTGTTATATGGACATGAAAACAACTATTCAAATTATATTTAGTTTGGGTATGTCATATATGTAATATAATTTCCGTTCATAAGTAAGAATCATTAATTATATCAAAACACTTACCTCGGGAGGGTCAAGTGGAATCTATATGGTTCTAACCATTTTCAATTCATAAATCATTTTATAAAGTAAGGCATTACCATTATAAGGGTTAATACAAATCACACATGATCTATAGTGCATAAAATCATAAAAACCCACTAAAGGAATAACTATGGAAAACAAACTACTTGGGGTGGTTGATGTTGAGGCTATAACCTACAATGATGATGAACATATACAATTGGATTCATTGAATTCCATTCTAATGAATATAATAAATTCAAAAAAATTAATAGTCTACACCCAATGTAATCAACACATGCACATAACAATAATTTATATAATGGATAGACTTGAGGGATGAGTCATATACCACCAACCTTAAGCTCATACAAATCTCATTGTATATAATATTTTAGTTAGTGATAGATCAGGACAAATCTGTAGAATAGACCAATAACCCAGAAATTGGGCATATGAGCTCTTACTAAAATAGTAAAACTAATATAATGGATAAAGATGAAATGAGTATATTAATTAGATATTGTACAATGAAAAATACAATAACATGTTTATAAGTCTAGTCAGAGTCTAGACCCAGACGTAATCAATGAACCTAGCTTAGGAAGAGTTTCATAGCTCAAATGTGAGGGCGAGGATATCTTCTATTAGCTGGAGGAGAAATAATGATAGGAGTGATATTAAAATATATTCAAGGGAAAATCCATCAATTTACCACACAATTTTATGGGAACACAGTTTTTCTTAATTGTTGGAATGTTCACACGGCAACTGTGTCCATGAAACTATCTCAAGGGGGACCCACATAGTTAAGCCTCATAGTTAGGGAAACAATGTTCCAATTATGTGATTGATCTCTGTTAAAAATTATAAACTTTCCACATGGGTGTGTTGTACATGGTGCATGGTTAGGGAATACGATGTTTCATGATTGCTTATCTTTCCAACTACTCATGGTTAGGGGTAAACATAAAACCTGCCTTTCATGGATTCTTATAACACTGTATAAAACTTTTTCCCCACCATATAAGGTTCCAAGCTCTGGAAAAGACCCAAAACCCCTAGAAACATCCATTTAATCATTCTCTATCCATAATATGTCCAAAATAACAAATTAGAACAAATTTATAAGTATCCATACCTAAGATAAAAATAGGGTTCTTATATTACCCCCTAAACAAAACTCAACCACAAGACAACCTTCCCAAGATGGGAAAACATTTTCTGAAAAGTACTCCGACCATTGGGCACATAAATAGTCCTCCCACTCCAATGTATCACCTTGTACATGGTCGTACTTCCATTACACCCATACTAAAGGGGTAGACCAACCTTAGAGTAACTTCATTAACTAGTCAATGTTTTTTTAGGATACTTCTCAAATGAATCATCAACATCTAACTCAACTTACACGGGATCAAAAGTTTGATATGGGTCGACATGATACCAGTAAAGATATGAATCATGGAAGATGTCGTGCATTGCATGGTACCTCTAAGGTAGTAGCAACTGATAGGCTACAATCCTGAATCTCCAAAAGATCTCAAATAGACCTAAATAATGATGTGATAACTTCCTTTGACTATAAATCCATCTATTCTCCACCCTGGTCAGTACCAACAGGAAAACATGATCCATGACCTTGAACAACATAGGTAGTAAATTACAATTAGTGTAAGATTTCTATCTAGACCGAGTAGGAGACATATAGTTATGGATCAGTTGAACTTGTTATGAAGTCTCCTATATAAGACAAGAACTTATTAGGGATTCCTCTCTTGACTCTAACTAGTAGATCTATGAAGAACATGACATACCATAAAGGGATTTAAAAGGATCCATTTGAATGGTTCCCTGAAAGATATTATTATAGGAAAACTAAATGAGAGGAATATGATTCTCCCAAGAACCACTGTAATCAAGTAATTGTGTATAGAGAATATCCTCTAACATATTTATCATCTATTCCGACTGGCCATTGGTTTGAGGGTGAAAGGATGTGCTCAGAAGAACCTGTGTACCCATAGCCTACTATAACCACATCTAGAACTAGGAAATAAAATGATAATCCCTCTCTGTATGAGGGACCCCATGTTGTCAAATGATCTCACAGACATATAATCTACCTAGCTCATCAACTGATAAAGTCTACTTGATAAAAAAGAAGTGGGTTAATTTTCTCAGTCAATCCACAATGACCTACCCTACATCACTACCATGAGGGAACCTTAGAAAGTAAAATACAAAATCTGTTGCAACATATTCCCATTTCCATTTCGGTACTAGATGAGGATGTAACAAGCCTGCAGGTCTCTGGTTCACTTCCTTCAACTTATGATAGATAGAAAACCTAGTGATAAATCTTTCTATCTAATGTTTTATCTCATACCACCAATATTAGAATCATATATCTCGATACATCTTGAAGATTCCTGGATAAAATTCCCAATGAGAAACATGAGACTCTCAGATCAGTTCCACTCTCATATTAGAAGGAACCTTGATGTTCTCATGAATATAGAGAATATAATCTCCATCTATAGACCAATCTAGAGATGGGCCTATTTTGCAATACTCTCCTAGATCAACAACCCTTCTGGATTTGAAAACTACATACTATTCACTCTCTCAAGGGGCGAAGATGTGACTACAAAGGCTAAGAGATATGATTGCTTAGGATTGTCATGAAACTCTTGATGCTACTCAAAAAAGAAGGCCATCAATTTCTATTCATCAATGTCTTCATGTAAAACATGTGCTTGAGTTTTCTGACTTAGTGCATCCTCTAGTGAATTTCCTTTTCCAAGCATATAAGAAACCTCAAATACAAAGGACTAAAGATATTCAACCCATCTTCTTTATTATAGATTCAAGGTACGGTGTATAAAGATAAATTTGAGGTTCTTGTGTTCTGTATACCCCACAAAGCTCTCACCCATCAAATAATGTCTCCTGAAGCGTAAGTCTTGAAAAAATTCCTATCGGTTGAGGTTGTCCATTAGGTAATGTATCTTATGAGGCCTCAACTATCATGATGTGTATGCATGAACTCTATCCTCCTGCATTAGCATTATTGATGTCTGATGCCTCAAAGAACACTATATAGCCTCATCCTGTGTAATAACCCAAAATTATATCAATGATATTTACTTTCATATATTTATTTCATATAGTATATATCACATAAAATCACTTATATAACACAATAAATATTTTATAAATTCATATTGGATGATATAAGAGGTATTTCAAGAAGATAAAGAACCTATACCGATGAAAGAGTAACTTGACATTAGGAATAGTAATATAACCCTTTGGAATAGTAAATCATCCAAACGAATAGTAAGATCACCCATGCATGTATAAATACAATTTAGGAAACTTATAAATGATGGTATGATATAATTATATCATAGTATAAGTAATTGAATATATGAAAAATTAACATTTCAGTGTTGGTATTTTATAAGTCATAAATATATAATTACAATTTTATATTTAATAAAATTATTTTTAAAAAATTATTTTTGTAAAATGTATTCATAATATAACATTCTGGTGTCTTATGATATTATTATAATTTTATTTGACCTTAGTTATTTTTTTAATGTGTCATAAAATCAATTATAAATTTAAAATCTGTATTTTTCATGTAAATAATGATTATAAATAAAAATTAAATTTATCTTATATAAAAAATTATTTTCCAAAAATTGATTCCATTTTCTAATTCTACACATTAAAAAATGGGTTTGGTGAATTTTTGGGATTTTTCTAAAATACATGATTTTTTGGTGAATACTAATATATAGTAATTTACGGTATAAATAAATTAAAATCAAAATACACTATTCTTTAAGTAATTGATAATTTAAAAAACATAATATAGAACATTCCATAATTATTTTAATATATTTGATGATAATTCTCAAACTATTTATAGTCTTCAACTAAAATAACAAAAAAATGAATAAAATATTTAAAAACCACTCCTCTCTTCCACCGTAAATACCACCCCTCACCACCCCTTATATTCACACATTCCAAGATTGACCCATATCAATTTTATACCCTATACTCTAACAAATAAAATACCCCACTTCTTGGATCTTTTGGTCTCATAAAAAGACCAAAATCAATCCCCTTATGGTGGTTCCCAAGGAGGAGAAATCAATAGGTAAAACCTCTCTTTTCTTTTAATTTCATCTCAAGTTCTTTTATTTTCTTATTATATCCCCACCTTTCTTAATAAAAATATAATATTAACTCTAGTAACTTAAATATACTGTAATTTTATTATTCTAATATAATAATCCATCATAAATCCCCCTCTCCTCTCCCTTTTAGTATAATAGTGGAAATGTTGTTCGTGAGGTGTGGTTTCATCGCCTTCAAGGACACGAAGTTTTCATTTTCCAACACCATATACAAGTCCTTTCATTAAAGAATTTTATCATATAAAAAATATTTTAAAATTTATATTAAAACTATTTTTTTATTCTAGAGGTAACATATTTACATAATAACAAATGATAAAACAAAATGAGTTCATTATGATCAATAACCACCAAAATAATCTAAACGATTATCACAAAATCTATTATCTAATGATATATCCTCATAACATATAACCAAATGATATGTGTAACCATATAAACCTCCAGATTCCCATTAATATCATTAAATTACAATTTTTTAGAATCATACCCACTTTACATGGACTCTATTACTTATAAACAAGCGAATTGATAATGAAAATCATGAAAATGAATACACTAGAATGATGAAGTTAAACTCTATAATACCTCAATAAGGTTATAAATAAAGATAATAAAACTATAATTAATCTAATAAATGTATAAATGTTTATTAATTAAGTAATTAATGGATTTAATTTTTTTATCTATGACATTAAGGTCAAGTGAAAAACACATTCAGACATAAGGTAATGGATTCTACCCAAACATTCATTTTTTCCTTCGGGTTATTATTTCAAGATATTTAATTCAATATAATTAGTCTTTATTTTTTTTACTTATTATAAATTATGTTTATAGGTTCCATACTCATATGTCCATATTATTTCATATTTATTTTTTGGGAAATACATGTTTTACAAGGTTCCTTTCTCAATAAGGAAACCCGATTAAAGAGAACATCTCAATTTCTTACCCATTTTTGAGTACCATACATAATCTATTTTAAGACGAAATTATTTTTATAAAATCATTAATTTTTTCTGTAAAAACCATATTTGTTCATTTCTTCTTTTATACAAACAATCATGATAAATAAAAATGATTTTTTCATTAGAACTATTCTTCACAAAGTAAAAAGGGCATTTCTCTCAAGAATTCCTTGATAATTTTATTAAATTATTTTCATTTATTTAAAAACATATATTTAATTTTATGTTTTATTAAGGTTTATATCTTATTTTTATCATCCACCACATTTTATTGAATGGTTTACGGTTAGTTTGGCTATGGATGGTCTATCTTGATACTATTCACCGTACAACTCAAAATGGTTAGTGATTATATTTACATATTGGGGAAAGTTATTTAAATTTCATATGTTTATGTTATGTATGTTTTTACCCAATTATATGAGTAATTAATTGGACTCAGTAAGTGATAGGTGGGGCCCTCTATATCCCCTTTATGCATTGGTAGGTCTCATCATCATCATCATTAAGTATTTTTATTAATAGGGGTAGGGAAGAACAAATAGAGGGACACAGAGAACAAATCCCCCATAATAAAGAACCTATGGGGGTCTTAAATAGTACATCTCAAGCACATCACCTTTAATAAAATCAACCCCATCGGTAGGTCTCATCATAAAATTAGACTAGGTTTTTACCCATAATGTAAGGTGTATTGGCCGAGGCCTTGATGACAAGTTTATGATGTTTAGAATTATGCATTCCCTTATTATAAAACTAGCAATTTATAGTACATGTGATTATTTGACTAGTATAATATCCATGGTTATGTTTTATTATGTAATTATTTAATCATATTTTATTCCTTCCATATTATTCTCAAGATTAGGTTTTAATGGAATGTGTACATTTAGTTATTCACCATGCTTTACTATTTATGCTTATGTTGTATTACATAACCATACTGAGCATCTAATATCACACATTTTTTATGTTTTAGTTTTCCCCAAGATGAGAAGTTGAATATTATGAATGACTTTTATGGATAATATAGGACTTATGGAAGTTTCCACTGGAATTTTTATATTATATTTCCTTGAAAAGTTATAATGTAAAACGCATGTTTGTATCTACTTTCCAAAAACTACTAAACCAGTGTATCCTTATACATGAGAATTCCTTTTTATTATAACAATGTAATGAATTATGTTACTGGATCTGGGAATTTGTGTTTGGGGTCTTAAAGTTGGTATCAGAGAAATTTTAGTAGAAACATTGGTTACCAGATTTATAAAACATAGGTTGGGGCACAAAACCCTAAGATAGAAATTAAGGACAAGAAAAGAATAACAACCTATAATTTTTTTAAGGTAGATATTATGTGTGAATTCAAATAAATACATACCTCTCTTGATACTACATGTGGATGTGGTTCTTGCCTAGATGTATCTTGGGGTAACAATTATGACAAGGTGTCATGGGTCTGACTCAAGGTAACCTGGTACCAGACAATGAGTCTTTTTACATACATGGTTTGACACTTAAATGGGATATTATTAGGATAAGTAAAATTTTCTTTACAATCCACTATGAAGTATTTAAAAGTAAATAAGTTCCCAAAGAAACCATGTTTATGAATATGAGATTAGCTATGCATAAAATTCCATATTATGTTAAATTTTTTTCTAGTTTGAGATTATGAATTATGATTCATAACCAAATTTAATGTATTAAATTATTTATAAATGGATCCTAGTGGAAGGAATATAAAACATACCAATACATGTATGCCATGTAGGGATTTCCATCCTATGCATGATAATGATATTGGTACTCGAGCTACTATAACACCCAGATGTTTTTATGAAATATATTCTTTAACTAATTTTTTCAGTAGATTTATTTGAATGAAATATTGAGTATAAAAGAACAGTGAGATTCAATTATTATTAAATTACCATTATATCTTAGTCATTGGGTTAGCGGGAATAATTATAACTAACTTATGAAAATTCATTGTGAATTCATTGGCTACCAATTATTTACGAAAAATGTAAATCAATTAGATATTTTTATTTTTGAGTGAATTACTTTTGGTAATGAAATTAATGTGATATATATGTGTTATATAATTAATAAATTTTTTTTATATTCATCCAATGGATATTTTAGTCATAGGGTATTAATAAAACCCTATTTGATGTTTACAAACCCATTTTTTAAAAAAGTTTAATTTTTCACATTTGAATGGAGAACCCCTTTTAAATTAATATTTTGACACATTTGTAATTTTTATATGAAAAAATAAACATGTTATTTTGATGTGGGATATAAAAATTTACTTTGGATGAATTTATGATACTTTTCTAATAACTTTCATGTTTTAATGAATACTAAAAATAAGCTGAATTTTAATTGAAAACAACTTTTTTCACTGAAATAATTTTTATGGTTAAATTTTTTATTGAACAATTTAAAAGTTTAAATATAATATATTTTTAACATTTAATATAATTTAGGTCATTTTAATTAATTTTACATTAAATTCAGATGTAAAAACATTTCAATCTTTTGCAATATTTTAACTTTTAAAACCTATTTTCTCATTTCAACAATGAGACTAATTTTAAATTAATTACTGAAACATCTATGGTTTGTATTAAAAAAAGGATTTAATATTTGGAATCAGTAGGTTTAAATTATTTTAATAGTATACTTTTATTTTTGGGTGTTAGGAATATTAACTTTGGTAATTATTTTTATTACCATGGTTATAGGTAAATCGGGTAATTAAAGGTACAAATAATATTATAAAATTACCTTAACACCACTAAAATTTATAATATATGACTAAATTTTACCCTTATCATCTATTGTTCTAAATTGAATGACTTTATGGCCACTTACCTATGAACATGACATGAATATAATAAACACTAATGAATGTGAAAAAATGTCACAATCTCAATTTATATAAGAATATTATTTTTAATATATGAATAAGTACGAGATAATATAGACTATATATAGTATATGTAAAGCTAAAATAATCACCTACATCATAGAAATTTATTTATAATTTTTTTATATTAAATCGTTACCATTAATGATGACACAATTGTGATGTAGAAATTATTTTATTAATAGAAATATCAAATAAATTGTATTAAAAATATTAAAATAATTATAATATGAACTAATTAATGCGATCCAAAATTTTTATATGGGCCTATAATATGTTATGAGTGTATGAAATATTTGTTTTATAATTTATGTTCTGTGTGGATTTTATTTAATGTCAAATAAATGAACAGTTTTAAAATTGGCACTATTGATATTTTATAAACATAACATTTTATTAAATTATTTAAAAATCTTAAAAAAATTAAAAATTAAAAATTCATGATTCTAATGTCTAAAATTTCATAAAATATCAATTTATGGTCAAATAACATCAAATAAGTAAATATTCATAATTATTAAATATTTAGAATGTTATTACCATAATTAAAATGAAATATAATAAAAAAGTGTCAATTAAAAAGACACGGTTTAAATTGACAAAATAACTTGTCCCAAATTTATTGTTTGATGATTTTACAATCCTATATCATCTCATATTATAAATTGGGACATTTTTGAGTTTTTTGGACAGGTTTTGATTTTATTATAAGTTATTATTTATAGAGTTTCCAAAAGAGCCACTCACCTCAATTATAAAACGGAACCTCATACCTCACCTCTTCAATTAATTTTGAAACTTTAATCTCATCCATCCCCTAAAATTTTTCCTTATCAAATTCCCTCTATTTATCTTCAAATACCAACTCTAGTGCTCTATGAAGAGATTTAGAGGAAGCATGTCGAGGAAGAGGTAATCTTTTATACCAATTATTTCAAAGTTATTTTTTCTTATACATCCTCTTCATTAGTTGTTTCATTATTAAGTAATATCATCTATATCACTCAAATACATATATGTTATTATAAATATTGAACAACCATATCTAACCTTCTATCCATCCTATGAAAAACATCATCATGTGTGGGTATGTACAACTTACCGTCTCCACGCTGTGGTGTAGTCTTTTTTTCACCGCCATCTTACTTGGATGAGTATAATGATGGAAATAATAACTATATATTATAATTATAACGTGTTAAAAATTATGAAATATTATACACCATCCAATTCAATACCATTCAACAATCTTTGGAATGATATCATCGCTCATGCGTACGTATGACATACCGTCTCCAAGATGCGGTGTGATTAATTCTACATGATCTTCATTAAAAAGGATTATATACATTAATTGGATGAATAAATATGATATATATTATAATTATATCGTTATGAAAATTATTTAACAAAAACCTAATAAGTGTAACATGAACATATTCGATAGATCTTGCATAAGAACATAAATCAGTTGATATCCGAATAACGAGTGACAACAAAATGTTACTAACAAACAGATGATAATATAATCATATATGATATCCCAAAAATTATTATGATTCTAGAATAAGTCAGTATCATTATCATTATTATTTAAATAATATCCAAATCCATATTTTATAATTATGTAATATTATTTATATTCTTATAAAATCGTTTAAATTCAATTTTAACCATTGGTGAATTTTTATTAAATTATATGAAAGGAATATTTTATCGTTAATCGATTTGAGGTACTTTTCGACTTTTCCAGAAAAATTACGAGGAGAATGTTTTTTAACTTATACAGCATGAATGAATTTTTATGGTTTCATGACACCTTTTTACATGAATATTACTCTACATGATTTCAAGATTATTTTCAATTAAATAATTTTATTTTAAAATTGCATGGCATTTTCAGAAAATAAAATGATTTAGAAAAAGAAAGGATATTTTTATCATGAATCAGGTTTAAGTGTTTTATCAAAATTATTTTCCATATAAGATGACATAGGGTTATATTTATATCCCAATTATTACTTTTAATTTATTGTATTTATGATGATATTATTTTTATGAAATCCATATGTTTTAAATTTATTATGATGGAATGATGTTTAAGAATACTTTTTAATTTCATGGGTTATAATATGATAAATGATTTATGTTTTTGTGGAAAATGTAAGAATGGTTTCATTATGAAATGTGTGAGACCTATATCTACCTCCATTTAATTGGTTAAAGATTTATATCTCATGAGATAGACATGAATGGATGGAAAATTAAATCTGGTTCAGTAATATAAGGCTAGAATGAGGAGTGAACTCGGTTCAGTAATGGACATTGTCCACATAATCATCTTGGAAATGAGCCTCGACTAATATGAAATGATTTTTTATGATTATGTATGTATGCCAAAAAATTTCATGTCTTATGTTATGAATATTGGGATTACATTTCAATTTTAGGATTTATTCCACAACATTATATTCTTATCTTTTATAAACATGATATGATTTTTGAAATGTTATGTTCTTAAAATTATGATATGATTGATATTTCCATTCTTTAACCTTAATGGGTATTTGAAATCACACATTAATATTTTTATTTTCCCCAGGTTATGGAGAAGGGTGTTAAGTAAGATATATAAAAAATGATACTAGTTTTGATGAAATAAGTGGGAGAAAATGTAGATGTTTTAAGAACAAGTTGTTTATGTTTCCCAGTTTTCAAAGACACTAAACCTATAGGGTCCTAGAATGGTTATTGTTATGTTATGTAATAAATATAATTAAATGTTGAAGTAATATATACATGTAAAGTATGGGCTATTATATCCACGACTGGTGCTGATTAACTTATAACTATACCGGGACAACTGACTCAGGTTATGAATAAGAATGTTATCCATATGGAGCATCCTGATCCACAATAACGAGGAGAAATATTTGAACACATTATGAAACAACAACCTCCATTGATTAAATAGACTAAAAACCCATTTTTAGCAGAGTAGTGGATAAGTTCCTTAGAGAAGATATTTATTGCTTTGGGTGGTAACAAAAGGGAGAAGGTTTTCATAATAGTTTATTGATTATTGGGTGATGCAGATCAATGGTGCTCATTAATTCAAAACAAAAAATAGGAAGAAGAAATTAAAAATATAGAATGGAGGTATTTTATGGAAATTTTCTTCAAAAAATATTTTCCTTATGAACAATGAGAAGATATGGAGAGTCAATTCATGAGTCTCATAAAGAAAGAGGATGAAAATGTTATGAAGTTTAAAGCCTACTTTACAAGGTTACCATGGAATTATATGGACTACATACATATTCCAAGGAGAAATAATGGTATATTATTTGGTGTTTTAAAACCATTCCTCCAATGGGAATTGGTCTCCCAAAATTTATCATCACATAAGGATATAATATCATGTGTTATCAAAATAGAAAAATAATTATCTAAGTCTTATGAATTTAAATGAATGAAATAAAAGAAGAGGAATTTAGAACACTCTATAAAAGGAAATAATGAAAAGTTTAAGAAGGGAAGATTTGTTTTTCTATCCCATTATAATTGTGGGAAGAAACAGACCAATACTTGCCTAAAGGGTATGGGTTCTTATTGCAAGTGTGGAGAATAAAGCCACCAAGACCGTGATTGCATAGGAATGATAGAATCTACTAATGTTAAATGCTATAAATTCAAGTACATGGGACATGATGCAAATTATTTTCATAATCATCAAGGAAAATTTCCCCAAAGAAGGCCAAGGGAGAAAGGTAAAGGTTATGTTGTCACAACTGCTGAGATTTAAGTTCATAATGATGTGTTTGAAGGTACTTTAATCATTTCCTAAAACTCATCCAATCATTTATTTGATTCTGGATCATTTCATTGTTTTATATCTTCCCAATTTTCCAAGGAAATTAGATATTTTCATTCTGATTTAATAAAGGATTTATCATTCAAAACTCTTAAGGGAATTATCATTGAAAAAAAAGATGTTTAGTTCAGTAACTTTTATGATGAAGAAATGTTCACTAGTTTTTGACCTTGTATTCATACCTATAATTGAATTTGATATAATCCTTCGTATGACATGGATTTTAAAATATGGTTCCAAAATCTATTATAAGATGAAAGAAGTTACAATTTATTAGGGAAATATAGAATTAATTATATTTAGAGTATAAACATCATAAAATGGTTCTTATATAGATCCATATTTAGTATATCTTATAAATGAAATTATTAGGAAGAAGAGAAAAAATCATCTAAGGATATTCAAATTGAAGATTTACCCAACGTGCAAGAATATATTAATGTATTTCCAGAGGATTTAGCTGGACATCCTCCATTGTGGGAAGTTGAGTTCCTAATTTTTTTAATTCCTGTTGAATGACCAATATCAAATACTCCTTATAGAATGGCCGTTGTATAATTAGTAGAGATGATGAAACAACTAGATGAATTAAGTGATAAATTATTTATTCACCCTAGTGCTTCCCCATTGGGAGGGCCTATTATCTTTGTTAATAATAAATATGAATCTACGAGGTTGTGTATCAACTATAGGGAAATCAATGCTATTGTAATAAAGAACAAGTATCCCCCACCTGACATTGATGATTTATTCATAGAGATCAATTATTTTTAAAGAGTTCCATTTGATCTTGATATCATCAATTGTGCATAAGGAATGTCTATATTCCAATGACTGAAGTGCGAACTAGGTATAGACATGATGAGTTTACATTCCTTCCATTTAGACTAACTAATTCACCCATGTTTTTATAGATCTAATGAATATTTTTTTCCAGGAATATCTTGAAGAATTTGTTTTGGTATTTATTGAAGATAAATTGATATATTTCAAAGGCTATTAGGTTCTTGAAAACCTCTTGCAGGTTGTTCTGGAGACTCTTAGGAGGAAAGAGTAAAATGGGATGTTTAGCAAGTGTGAATTATGGATTCAAATATATTCTATTCTTAGCCGTATTGTCTCTAAGGAAGGAATATTATTTGGCCCTATGAAGACATCGGTGGTTTAAGAATTGCCTACACCAACAAACATAACTAAGGTACATAGTTCTATTTGTTTAGTATGTTATTATCGATGTTTTCATTATAACTTAACCTAATTAGCTAACTCATTAACCAAGATTACTCTTAAAGGGTTTATGTTCATATGGAAAAAATAATGTGGGGAATTTTTTGTAAAATTGAAGAGGAGATTAGTAAATGCTCTAATCTTGACACTTCTACCAGGAAATGGTTGATTTTTAATTTATATTAATGTGTCAAACAATGTAATTAAGTGTGTCCTTATGTAGAATGATTGGGTTATTTTCTATGCATCAAGGCAGTTAAAAATTCATGAATAGAAATATCCAACTCATGTTCTTGAGTTTTCACCTGTAATATTTTCTATAAATATATGGAGACACTATCACTATAGCGAAAGATGTGAGATATATACAGAGAAAAGGAGATGGAAATATATCTTATCATAGAAAGAACACAACCTGAGAAAATGGTTATATCTTTAAATACTCAAGGATTATGATTTTTCAATACAATACCACCCTAGGAAGGAAAATAAGGTATCATGTGCATTGAGAAGGAAGGATCATGGAGTTATGAAAGAAATGATAACTGAGAAGGACCCTTTGTACATGGATCTAATAACTATGAACATATGAATTATCATGGAAGGTGAAAAATCATTATTTTTCCAAAATTTTCCCATCCATAATCATTAGAAAGGATTAAAATTTTTTAGTCCAATGATGAGAGTATTCAAAAGAAAATTAAACCTGTGAATGATGGGATGTTGGAAGACATCATGTATAATGATGTAATTCTAAAATTTGGGAATAGGCATTATGTTCCCTCTATACATGAGCTAAAAAGAGTTTTATTGGATGATTCTCACAGTTCAATTTTCTCGATACATCATAGTATCACAAAGATTTATAGATATTTGAAGGAAACTTTCTACTGGGATAAAATAAATCATGAAATTTATGATTATTTATCAAGATGTTTATTTTTTCAACAAGTGAAGGATGAAAGAAAACATCCTATAGTTGTCATGTTACCTCTCATTCTTCCTATATTAAAATGGTGTGATATCACTATGTATTTTTTTACTAAATTACCAAAAACCCCATGAATGAATTATGAAATATGGGTGATTGTTGATTTAATTTCTAAATATTCACATTTTCTTTCTATAATGGCGGATTTTCCACTATAGTGCCTTACATGACTCTATATTAATGAATTTGTAAGTCCTATTCGATAACCTATCTTAATTTTGTTTTACAATGATCCACGATCTACATTGAATTTATACAAAATTATTTATAAATAATTAGATATAGAGCTTCATTTGATTACTAATTATTACCCTCAAACTGAAGGGAAATCAGAAAGAATGATCTAAACATAAGAAGACATGTTGAGATCATGAAAAATTGACTTTCAAGGTATGTGGGATTAATATTTACCTTTTTTGGAGTTTTCTTACAACAATAGTTTAAATTAATGTATTCAAATGACAGGATATTAAGCATCTTGTGTAAAGATATGGTGTACACTGTAACACCCCAAGCTTCCATGGTACGCTTCTCTTTGAATAATAGAGCAACGTGTGTTGTACGCAACCTCGAGTTCAAACACACCGCGACCAATCAAAGTAGCCGTTATGAATACTAATACCCAATTTTTGAAATTATATAAATTTTATATTTCAGAATGGACTTCATTTTTGGATTCGGAATATTGAAATTAGCCTATGTTGAATTTTTTGTATTTTTCCGAGAACTTCCAATTTTCGATGAATAGTTAAAAATACTTAAAAACAAAATTTTTAATCAAAATAATTTATAGTGATAAATTTTACTATTGAGTGGTTTTAAAGTATAATAAAATATAATTTTACCATTTTATCAAATGGTTGACATTATAATTAATTTCAATTTGAAATTGGACCTAAACAATTGTCAATCTTTTGATTGATATTGTTTCTTAAAAACACGCTATTTGTTTTGACAACGGGAATTAATTATAAAATTAATTAATGAAAATTATATGTTTTTAATTTTGAAAAATATACATCATGTTTGGATTCGGAATATCAATTATATCTTAGGGTGTATTTTTGGTATTATTATGAGAAACTTCAATATTTGATGAATAGTGAAACCACTAAGTGGTGGTTAAAAAACTAATTTTTCGTTTAAATGAAATTTTACCAACTCTATGATTTTAATTTCAAAAATAAAAAATACGTCATTGTCATTATGATGTAAAATGTGGTTCAATGTGATTAAAATAATTATTTGTGAAGAGTAAATTTTAAGTTCTATTAATCGCGAATAAAGGTAATTAGTATAATTTAAGGTAAATATAATGTTAAAATAATATAAAATTACCTTTACACTTTTCCTACCCTTATTTGATGAGTCATGGCCGACCAGGAAAATCCATGAGTCAACTTGGGGATCCCATGGAGCCACTTGGGTAAGAAAATGACATTAATAACTTTTTATTTAAAGTAAAAATAAAATTATCACAAACATGTGTGGTTTTACTAAAACAATTATTACATGGGGTTATATAAATTAACTTTTAGACAATAAATATTCATTAGAAAGATAAAAATATTTACTACATAATGGTAATTTGTTTATAATTTTTAGGCATTAAATAAATAAATTTATTTATGACACCATGATGATGTAGTGATTACCTCATTAATGAATAATTAAAATAAAATGAAAGATAAGGTAAACTCTAAGACATAAACTTGTCTAAAACCAATTGGATTGGTATGATTCGAACCCTTATCACCTTATCCTAGAAATATATCATGGTGGGACCATTAAAATCGGAAAATCATTTCATAATAAAGTAACATTTCATGACTTTCCAAAAGTGCCCCTCCTCTCCTCTTATAAAAGGCCCCCACCTCTACCACCTTATTCACACCTTCAAAGCCATTTGGCTCGGCCAAACTCTGACCAAATACTCTATAAAAATCCCTCTCTTACTCCTAGAAGCCTCACTTTGGGCAGAAGTCTTCCCAAGGAAGCCTTTGGCTCAAATCAAAAAAAAGTTACCCAATTTTAAGGTAATGTCTTCTCTTATGTTCTTTTGTTTTATTTTGCTTCTCCAACCACTTAAAATATTTTTATTCATTTATTTTGTAACAAAACCAGTATCTTCAATATAATTTTATGTTTTTATGAGACATATTGTATTTAAACTTACACACACCTTCGTCTAATGGTTAAAGAACATACTATTTCTGTGGGTGGTGAATTACTGCCTCACGAAATGATGATTATTCAATATTCTTTTAACACCTCTCATGGTGGACATTAAGATGTAACTATATTTATATATGAGATATATTATTTTTATGTTTTCCTTATGCTTCTTTATTTTTCATTTATGGAATACCTTTATTATTTCCATTATGGGTAAATGCGATAATTTCATTTTAGGAAGTGTGGACTACCGCCCTCTCAAAGTGATTTGAATCGTTAATGCCATATGTGGGATGTATAAAGGATGGAGTAAATAATATTATATATTATATTATACTGGAATTATAATATACCTTTATATCATTATGATTTCATTCCATTAAATACGAAATAGAAATGAAAGTAACGTTCATGCGTACGTACGGCTTATCGTCTCCATGAACGGTGCATTTCAGTTCTTACCTATAAATTTTATGTAATATTATAAATGCATGTATATACTAGATATATATGATATATATGATATATAGATCATGAATATAATTTTGGAGATAATGGATATTTTACCACATGGACAACTTGTAATTATAAGAAGTTTATTGTTGACTCAAGTACCAATGATCGACAAAATGACCGTTATTAACATAAATGACTACTTAATGTTCATAACATGGTAATAAGTGATATAAAAGAAATAATGAACTTGAAAAATTTTCTTAAGCAAGTAGAAATTAAATCTAGTTTATTATTCAGGAGATTAAAGAACGATCGAGTCAAGTCGGACAGGGGGTAAAGGACTTCGTCTCAATCTCCTTTCATTGAGGAATATTTTGTTTTATACACAACTTTCTTTTATATGGTGTATAAACCCCTTTGACTTTTTTGTTTATTCAAATGTAATCTTTTATATGAAGTGTTTTACTAAACGACAAAAAAGGAATGTTTTTTTGTCCTATGTATGCGGCGACAACGACTTCTCCGCCGCCGTGACCATTATTTGAGTTTCGACTTCCTCTACAAGTCATAACTTTTTTTAAATGAAAAATAAATACCAAGTTTTACTTTTCTTTTATTTTGGTATTGAAAATGGTTTTGATAATTTTTTTATTATATCAATGTGTTGTATTGATATCTTGTGATTGAAATGTGAAAATGTTATTTTTCTTTATGCATGTTTTATGTGATACGATTATGTTATGGTATACGATATGTTTAAACCTATTCATATGAAGAATTCATTTGACTAAATAAGTGATGGGTGGAGCCCGTTATAGCTCCTCGATGCATCAGTAGGTCTCATGAGACAAACTAGTGTCTTGGCACAAGGCCTTGAAAAAATATTATTTGTAGTCTTGGCATAAGGACTTGACTATGTGGTTATGATAGTCTGACATTATGCATTCCATCATTGTGAAAGTGGTTATTGATATTGCATGTGATTATTAGACTATTAGAATATCTATATGAATAAGTAAATTGAATTATTTCATTTTTATTTTTTCCATATTATGTTGAAGTTCAAGTTTAAAAGTCTTTTTTTAGTTATACATTTCCTTAAACGTTTATGTTTATTTATGAAAGTTTTCACTATATTGTTATCCTTACTGAGCTTCTGAGCTCACCCCTTTCTATGTTTTATTTTTCCCAGGATGTGAAGAAATATTTTCTGACTGACCTACAAGGATACTCTGAAGAGGATATGAGTGTGGACTATGGAGACTATGTTATTGTGATTTTTCACATTATGATGTAATGCAACATTTATAAATGTATCTAGTGTTTCCAAGGATACTAAACTAATTGGTCTTTCGAGACATGATCTTTTGTGATCATGTCAATGTTACGTAATAATGCACTGACTCTGGGTAACTGGGGTCAGGGTGTTATAGTTGGTATTAGAGGAATTTTAGTACTAACCTTGGAAGCTAGATTTAGATAAACTATGATTAGAGCACATAGCCCTAAGATATACATTGAGGATTAGTATAGAAGACCATCCTAGAATTTTGGTAAAGTATAGATTTTTTGTATTTTCTGAGAAATACATCCCTGTTTGCATACGATCAGGTAGAGGCGGTGTTGGAACATATGTACCTAGGGGTAAAACCCAAAAACACCACTTTGATCTAGACTCGAACGGGAACTGGTGCACGACAACGGGCCTTCCTGCACTCTTGGTTACGACACTCCCAGGGGATATGCATAGGATAATTCTCATTTTCTTTACAAACCACTATGAGGGTTTTATGAGTATATACTTCCTCAAAGAAAACATTTTTCTGATTATGGATTATATCCATAAACTATTCAATTTATGTTAACTGTTTTACAAGTATGTAATTATGTATTTTGATTCATAAACTGATCTAGTTTATGCCATTGTTTAGAAATAGCGCCTAGTGGAAGGAATGGAAACTGTATCAATGCACACACTCCATGTTGGGATTTCCCTCCTGCTCAAGATAATTATAGTGGAGCTAGTGATGGAACTGGTGCTGATCAGCTAATCACCATACTGGGAAAACTCACTCAGGTTATGAATAATAACCTTACCCGTATAGAGCACCCTGATCCGCAATGTGGAGGATCAATGTTAGATCGCTTCATGAGGCAGCAACCACCAACATTCAATGGGTTTACAAATCCCTTAGTAGCTGAGAAATTGATAAATTCCTTATAGAAAATATTCCATACCTTGGGGAGTAGTGAAAGGGAAAAGGTTATCATGGCAGTTTACCACCTCACTAGAGATGCTGATCAGTGGTGGTCATTGATTCAAATCACAAAGGAAGATGATGAAGTATCAAATATGGAATGGAGGGAGTTAAAAGAGCTTTTATTAGAAAAATACTTTCCTCATGACCATCGAGAAGATATAGAAAGGCAATTTCTAAGTCTGATACAAAAAGAGGATAAGAATGTCGCAAAGTATGAGGCCAACATTACAAGGTTAGGGAGGTATGCTGTAGATTATATACGTAACCCAAAAAGTAAGATTGATCGTGTCTTTGATGTGTTAAAACCATCTCTCCATCGATCATTGGTCTCACAATCCTTCTCATTATACGAATACATTGTCTCATGTGTTATTAAGACAGAAAAGGAATTCTCTAAGTCTTACGACTTCAAAGAAAAGCAAGAGAAGAAGAGATCTGGTGATCACTCTGGAAATGGAAATAAGGGGAAGAAGGGAAAAGTTGATTATCCATCCTGTAGTAAATTTGGGAAGAAACACTTCAGTACTTGCTTGAAAGGAATGAGAGTCTGTTACAAGTGTGGTGAAAAAGTCCACCAAGCTCGTGATTGCAAGGGGAAGAAAGAAGCTACTGATGTTCAATGCTACAATTGCAGGGTGATGGGACATTATGCAAATGAATGTCCTAAGAGTTAGGGGAACTTACCTCAGAAAATGCCAAGGGATCAAAGATAAGATTATGCTATCACTACTGCTGAGGTAGAAGCTCCAAATGATATGGTGGCAGTTAATTTAATGTCTTCCTCAAGTTTAGAAAATGCATGATTTGATTCTGGATCATCGCATTGTTTCATATCTTCCCAGTTTTCTAAGAAAATTAGATATTTCCAATTTTATTTAACAAGGGAGTTTTATAAGGACCTAGCCTTAAAACGTTACTTAATATTGAATTAAATGAATAATTCACATTGAGGATATTTTCAGGTTTAGAGTTTTAGAGAATTAGGACATAACTATTACATCTCACAAGATAACAAAGTAGACACTTCTACTCTGTTTCCATCATAAAAAAAACTCCTAAAAGAAACATGTATAGTTACATGTTTTAGATAGCTTGTATTTCATTGATCCCATCCTTGACCCTATTTATCTTTATGTCATGTGGAAAACATTTCAAAAAAACTTGGGATGAGCATAAAAAGCTCAGTAAGGGATATAAACAAATATGGAAAGAAAAAATTAGTCCATGTATACATAAAAATCAAGGAAATCATACTTTACTCTTAAAACATAAGCACTTTAACATACCTCATTAAATATTAATATTTATGAATAACACATAGAAACCATAAGGCGTAAAGTTAACTGGCATTCATAACATTCTTACGTAGGGAGTAACCCTCATGGTTATGTTTGGAAAACCCATCACAGTATATTCCCTAAATCTCTTCAGAGAAACCTTCGTGTTTAACTCCTTCTCATTACCCAATGCATTGGAGAGGTATATCGGGCTCACCCACCCTTAGTTTATCATGGAACCACCCGTCTTCATAAACAATGCCCAAGAACCATAACATAATCGTATCACATAAAACATGCATAATGGAAACCAAAAATTTCCATATTTCAATCACAAGATATCAACAACACATTGATATAATAAACAAATATCAAAACCATTTTCAATAACAAAATAAAAGAAAAGTAAAACATGGTATTTATTTTTCATTTAAAAAAAAGTTATGTCTTGTAGAGGAAGCCAAAACTCAAATAATGGCCATGGTGGCAGAGATTTCATTGTCGCCGCATACGTACGACAAAAACATTCACTTTTGTCTTTTAGTAAAATGCTTCATATAAAAAAGACTCCTTTTGAATAAATTTAAAAGTCAAAGGGGTTTATAAACCATATAAAAGAAAGTTGTGTATAAAACAAAATATGCCTCAATGAAAGGAGATTGAGATGAAGTCCCTTAGGAAACTCAGTAGCCTAACGATGCCACATAAAACTTTCAAAAATGGATTTATGAGATCAAATACGGTCTTTAAAAATATAAACATAAAAATTACAGAATTAGTAATATAAAATAACATCCCCAAACATAAGAAAGATGAGATTAAAAGAAATGACATAAAAGAGAGTACTTAAAAAGAAAGAGAGAGGTATGATCCATTACCTCAAGTCTGACTTGTCTTATTCGTTTCTTTATATTACTGAATAATAAACTTTTGTCAATTTATAATTTCTTAAGGACCCCATTTAAATATTATTATTAAATTCATATCATATATTATAATGTTATAATAATTAGTTAATTATGCGAGTTCATATCAGATGTTTTTGTCGATGTTTGATACATGAGTCAAAGATGAACTTGTTTGAAAATGATTTTCCATGTAGTTATAAGTAAATAATCTCCAGAAAAGTATTAATGATTTAAATATCATATATATCCAGTACATATTCATTTTATACTATTCCATAACATTTTGAGATAAAAAGAAATGAGATGCACCGTTCATGGAGACGTAGGCCGTACGTACGCATGAACGCTACTTTCATTTCTTTGTCATATTAATGGAATTAAAAAAAATGAGAAATTTATATATTATAATTCTAGTATAATATATATTTTATATAGGTCACATATGTTAATTAATTTCTTTCTTTATACATTCCATGTATTGCATTAACGAGTCACATCACTTGAGGGGCGGTAGTCTACACTTCCTCGTATGAAATTATCGCATTTGCACAACATTCAATGCAAAAAGGTATGTTTTAAATATAAAATACAGAAGCATATAGAATAAATAAATACCATATATATCATATATAAAATACAGTGACGTCATAATGGCCACCATGAAAGGTGTTATGAGAAGATTGAACAATCATCGTTTCTTGAGATAGTAATTCGCCATCAACAGAAACAGTATATTCTTTAACCATTAGATGGAGGTATGTGTAAGTGTAGCCCGAATATTTCTCATAAAAACAACCTAGTATATTTAATATACTGGTGTTGTTAAAAAATAAATTAATAAAAATATTTTAGGGGGTTTGAGAATCAAAATAAAACAAATGAACATAAGAGAAGACATTACCTTTAAATCAGGTAACACCTCTTGGTTTGAACCAAAAGGGTTTATTGAAGAGATTTATACCTAAGGTAAGGCTTATATAATTAATAGAGGGATGTGGAGAGTTAAAATGAGTAGAGTTTTGCTGAGACAATGGCTTGAGAGGTGTGGGTAAGGAGGTAGTGGTGGGGGCCTTTTATAAGAGGGAGGAGGGGCACTCTTGGACAGTCATGAAATGTTACTTTATATTAAAATGATTTTCATATTTTAAAGGTCCCACATTAATATATTTAGAGTATAAGGTGGTAAGGGTTCTAAATATACTCATCCAATAGGTCTTTTACAAATTTAAGTCTTAGAATTTACATTATATTTTCATTTTATATAAATCGTTCATTAATGAGGTAATCACTGCATCATCATGGTGTCATAATGAATTTAATTTATTAAATGTCTAAAAATTATAAAAAATCACTATGATGTAGAAAAAATTTTTATCTTTCCAATGACTATTTATAGTCCAAGATATAATTTATGTATACAAAATTAAATTTTTTTTACTTAGGTGTTACATACTTTTGTGATATTCTCCTTTCTTGAAAAAATAAAATGATAAAGTGTCACTATCACCCAAAAGTGATTCCATGGGGTCCCAAAGTTTGGAACAAGGCATCCCATGGTCGGACATGACACAAAAAGTAGCATTAATAGACATGTTGGGGTCATTTTTTATTATTATGATATTATTTTATTATCCTTAACTACCCGATTAGTAATTAATCACGATAATTAAAGATAATTACCATCGTTACTATTCATAATGTCAAAAAAAAGTGTCTTAATTGCATAATTTGGACCTTATGATTCCAAATATGTAATAAATTTTATCAAATTCCAAACACATAAATTTCAATGATTAATTTAAAAAATATTTCCCGTTGTCAAAACAAATAGCGGGTTTTTTTGAAACAATATCTATGAAAAGTTTGGTACTTGTTTATGACCAATTTCAAAGTGAAATTAATTATAATTAATTCCATTGGATTAAATGGTAAAAATATATTCTAATAACACTTTAAAACCAATTATAAAGATAATCTAACCATATAATTAAATTATATGAAAAATCAGTTTTGAAGTAAAATGCAATATTTTTCACTATTCATTAAAAAAATGAACATTGTTAGAAAAATACCAAAAATTTTCCCAAAGTGAATTTCAATGTAGCAATCATAAATAATAAGTTTATTTTGAATAATAGAACTTATAAAATTGTCAAAATTTTGATTTAAAAAATGTTCTCCATCAAAAGGCGGTAGAATAATCTTTAAAAAAATATTAGAGTATTTATTCTTAAAATTGGATTCATTTGTATTTTAAGCCTCTAACTTTTATTGGATAAATGTAAAAAAATATTTATCAAACATATTTAATCCTTTTTTTAGTTCTGTTCATTCCTTCCATTACAATAGCTAGGCGTTAACTATTTAAAATAATATTATTATATTGTTAGTGTGCAATGTAAGATTTCAAAGAAACTCGTTGTTGCGCATTGGGTACGCCATCGAGCATAACATTCTCTTTAATGTAATATTAACAAATATTGATAAACATGATAATTTAATATTATTTATTTACCTGGGATATTACATCCTTCCCCCCTTTTGGGAATTGCATCCTCGCAATTTTAAAATTGGGCTTGAAACATCATTGAAAGCCCCACATCGGAAAAAGGGTAAATTAAACTATCACTTTAAAAAAAAGAGAAGTACAAAGGTCACCTGAGTTAAACCCTAATAGGATTCAATGTAGGAAAACATGGATATGGAAGAAGAAAACAAAGGGTCATGTTATGATGGAGAGTGATAGAAAACATGTTTAGGAGAAAGTTAACCACCAGAAAATCACAAACTTGTGATGGGTTAAACGGTATTTGATTCCCCAGTCAGAAAAATTAACATAAAACATTTTTGTTTTAAATTACTTTTCATTGATGAATTTATTTATGTGATTAACTAAAACATAAGGAAACATACTTACTTGTCATGTTGAATTTCAACTTTTTCTATATTTATTACACAAACTCATATTTTCTCCAAAAGACGAGTATTTAAGATAACTTTTCCACATTAAGAGCACCATAATCAACTTCTAGAGAATCACCTAATAAAAAAAAGAGAACTATATATTTCCCATGTCTTTAGATCAAAACCAAAACCAAAATTTTTAGTACAAGATTAGATAATCCACAAAAGGATAATCCTTTATAAAAAGAAAATATATTCTTAGTCTCCAAAATTTGTCCAACAAAACCCAAAGTTCATCTAAGACCATTCAATAAATAGCTATCCATAAAATTCTTCAAAGATAAACCAAAATATGATTGAAACCCAAATCTCTGAAGGATTTAATCACAAAGCCTTCTAAGGTAAATCTTAACATTTATCTCTAAAATAACATCAGTTACTCTTAAAGTATCATACTGAAAAGTAATTAACCTAATCAAATATCCTCCATGATAGGTTAATCATTTCCTAGATAACCCAAAATCAACTTATTCCTAATTCATAAAATCATCTAACAAAAAAACCAAAAAAATTAGGTATACTAACCAGGGACTTCACGTAGTCCAATGGTAGGCGATAAATACCAGTTGTACTTTGGTTGTGGGTTCGATTCCCGTAGCTTCGTCCGACACGACGGGTTGCCACATGGTCTATGTGTTGTCCTTTTTCCAAAACTATATAATTCTTAAAACATTCCCCAAAAAGAGATAAAATCTTCAAAAATAACCATAACATAATTTTACCTCAATTTTACCTCATTCCATTCATTTTCCATCTTACAGTAACCCATAATTACCTTAAAAGTAAGGATCATATAAACCCTAATGGTTACCATTATAATTATTACCTGAAATTCCACATCGAGTTGGTTCTCTCATACATGATGCATTAGAGAACTCACCATGGTTTAAGTGGTTAATCATGACTCCTTGATAGTTGGTTTAGAATAACCACAAGATTCCTCATTGAATCCCCCATTTCATCCAGTCTCTTAATCAGAGAACCACCACAGTTTCCTTCAAACCCATTGTCACTTTGGTGCCTTCTAGATCCATCCATTTACTAAAACCGAAAATGTCAGTGTGAGTATATCAACAAAATCATCATGTACTAATGAGGAAGATAAACACTAAGATATACTTACTAATTTACTTTATCTAAAATCTAGGACTCTTTGTAAAATCCTAGCCATTATGGTAATGTCACTTATGCGTAAAGAATACCCTAAACTCTAAAGTTATCTAAACCGACCTATAATACCAACTATAAGGACCCTACCTTAAAACATTACTTAATATTGTATTAAATGAATACTTCACATTGAGGATATTTTCAGGTTTAGAGTTTTAGAAAATTAGGACATAACTATTACATCTCACAAGATAACAAATTAGACACTTCTACTCAGTTTACATCATAAAACAAAAACTCCTAAAAGAAACATGTATACTTCCATGTTATAGATAGCTTGCCTTTCCATGATCCCATCCTTGAATCTATTCATCTTTATGTCCTGTGGAAAACATTTCAAAAAAACCTGGGATGAGCATAAAAAGCTCTGTAATGGATAAAAAAACATGGAAAGAAAACATTAGTCCATGTATACATAAGAATAAATGAAAACATACTTTACACATAAAACATAATAACATTAACATAACTCATGTAATAATAAGATTTATGAATAACTCATAGAAATCATAAGATGTAAAGGTAACTCGAGGCATTCATAACATTCATACGTTGGGAGTAACCCTCATGGTTACGTTTGGAATACCCATCATAGTATATTCCCTAAATCTCTTCGTAGAAACCTTAGTGTTTAACTCCTCCGCGTTACCCAATAAATTTGAGAGATATATCGGTCTCACCCGCCCTTAGTTTATCACGGAACCACCCGTTTTCATAAACAATTCCCAAGAACCATAACATAATCGTATCACATAAAACATGCATAAAGGAAACATAACATTTCCACATTTCAATCACAAGATATCAACAACACATTGATATAATAAAAACATTATCAAAACCATTTTCAATACCAAAATACAAGAAAATTAAAACACGGTATTTATTTTTCATTTAAAAAAAATTTATGGCTTGTAGAGGAAGCTGAAACTCAAATAATGGTCACGACGGCGGAGAAGTCATTGTCACCGCATACGTATGACAAAAACATTCCCTTTTTTCATTTAGTAAAATGCTTCGTATAAAACAGATTCCTTTTGAATAAATGTAAAATTCAAAGGGGTTTATACCTCGTATAAAATAATGTTGTGTATAAAACAACATATGCCTCAATGAAAGGAGATTGAGACGAAGTCCCTTACGAAAACTCAGCAGCCTAACGGCGCCACATAAAACATCCAAAAATGGATTTATGTGATCAAATAGCATCTCTCATAATATGAACATAAAATGTACAGAATTAGGAATATAAGATAACATCCCTAAACAGAAGAAAGATGATCTTAAAAGAAATGTCATAAAATAGAGTACTTAAAAAGAAAGAGAGAGGTAGGATCCCTTACCTCAAGTCTGACTTGTCTGGTTCATTTCTTTATATTCACGAAGAATAAACATTGGTCAATTTATAATTTCTTAAGGACCTCATTTAAAGTTTATTATTCAATTCATATCACATTTTATAATGTTATAATAATTAGTTAATTATGCGAGTTTATATCAGATGTTTTTGTCGATGTTTGGTACATGAGTTAAAAATGAACTTGTTTGAAAATGATTGTCCATGTAGTTATAACTAAATAATCTATAGAATAGTATTAATGATTTAAATATCATATATATCCAGTACATATTCATTTTATACTATTCCATAACATTTGGAGATAAAAATAAATGAGATCCACCGTTCATGGAGACGGTAGGTCGTACGTACGCATGAACGCTACTTTCATTTCTTTGTCATATTAATGAAATTAAAAATAAATGATAGATATATATATTATAATTACAGTATAATATATATATATTATATAGGTCATATATGTTTATTATTTTCATTATTTATACATTCCATGTATTTCATTAACGAGTCACATTACTTGAGGGGGCGGTAGTCCACACTTCCTCGTATGAAATTATCGCATTTTCACAACATGCAAAGCATAAAGGTATGTTTTAAATATAAAATAAAGAATCATATAGAAAACATAAATACCATATATATCATATATAAAATACAGTGACATCATAATGGCCACCATGAAAGGTGTTAAGATAAGATTGAACAATCATCGTTTCGTGAGGCAGTAATTCGCCATCCACAGAAACAGTATGTTCTTTAACCATTAGACGTAGGTGTGTGTAAGTGTAGATCTAATATTTCTCATAAAAAAATCCTAGTATATGTAATATACTGGTGTTGGTACAAAAGAAATGAATAAAAATAGTTTATGGGGTTGGAGAAGCAAAATAAAACAAATGAACATAACAGAAGGCATTACCTTTAAATCGGGTAACTCCTCTTGGTTTGAACCAAAAGGATTTCATGAAGAGCTTTATGCCAAAGGTAAGGATTATATTATTAAGAGAGGGATGTGGAGAGATAAAATGAGAAGAGTTTGGCCACGCCAATAGCTTGAGATTTGTGGGTATGGAGGTAGTGGTGAGGGCCTTTTATAAGAGGGAAGATGGGTACTCTTGGAAAGTCAAGAAATGTTACTTTATATTAAAACGAATTTCGGATTTTAAAGATCCCACATTGATATATTTCGAGGATAAGGTGATAAGGGTTCTAAATATACTCATACAATATGTATTTGACCATTTTAATTCTTATATTTTACATTATCTTTTCATTTTATTTAAATCGTTCATTAATAAGGTAATTGCTGCATCATCATGGTGTCATAAAACAATTAATTTATTTACTATCTAAAAATTATAAAAAAATACTATGATGTAGGAAATATTTTTTTCTTCCCAATGACTATTTATAGTCCAAGAGATCATTTATGTAGTCAAAATCAAAAAAAATTTACTTAGGTGTTACATACTTTTGTGATATTCTCCTTTCTTTAAAAAATAAAATGATAAAGTATCACTATCACCCAAAAGTGATTCCATGGGGTCCCAATGTTTGGAAAAAGGAATTACATGGTCGTCCATGACACAAAAAGTATAATTAGGACACATTTTGGGGTCATTTGTTATTATTATGATATTATTTTATTATCCTTAACTACCCGATTAGTAATTAATCACGATAATTAAAGATAATTACCATCGTTACTATTCATAATGTCCAAAAACAAAAGATTCTTAATTACATAATTTGGACCTTCTGATTACAAATATTTAATCCATTTTATCAAATTCCAAACACAAAAATTTCAACAATTAATTTAAAACATAATTCTCGTTGTCAAAACAAATAACGGGTTTTTTAAACAATATCTATGAAAAGGTTGGCACTTGTTTATGCCCAATTCCAAAGCAAAATTAATTATAATTACCAAAATTGTATTAAATGGTAAAAATATATTCAAATTACACTTTAAAACCAGTTATAAAGATAATCTAACCATATAATTAAATTAGATAAAAAACATTTTTGAAGTAAAATGCAGTATTTTTTACTATTCATTAAAAAAATGAACATTGTCAGAAAAATACCAGAAATTTATCCAAAGTAAATTTAAATGTCCCAATCATAAAGAATAAGTTTATTTTGACAAATATAGCTTATAAAATTGTCAAAAGTTTTATTTAAAAAAGGTTTTCCATCAAAAGGCGGTAAAATAATCTTTTAAAAAATATTAGAGTATTTATTCTTAAAATTGGATTCATTTGCATTTTAAGCCTTTAAAATTTAGGCGATAAATGTAAAAATATTCAAAAAATATATGTAATAATTTTGTAGTTTTTTCTGTTCATTCCCACCATTACAATGACTAGGCGTTAACTATTTAAAATAATATTATTATATTGTTAGTGTGCAACGTAAGATTTCAAAGAAACTCGTTGTTGTGTATTGAGTACGCCATAGAGCATAGCATTATATTTAAAGTAATATTAAAAAATATTGATAAACATGAGAATGTAATATTATTTATTTACCTGGGATGTTACAAGTTGTCAGTGAAAAATCCTAAGGGAAATATCATTGCAACAAAGTTTTGTGAATCGGTTCCCATTAGAGCACATAAATGTTCTTTATCTGCTGATCTCATCGTCATACCCATGATTGAATTTGATATAATCCTTGGTATGGATTGGATTTCGGACCATGATGCGAAGATATATTATAAGAAGAAGGAGGTTATGATTTTTCATGATGATGATAAGGAACACCTTATCTTTAGAGCAGAATCATCACCACCTAATTCTTATCTAGATACACCCCCAATAGCTCAACTAAATTCACTTATTGGGGGGGAAGAGAATGAAATAACTGTGGAAGAGGAAGGGAATGTTCAAATAGAGGATGTACCTATTGTGAGAGAATATGTTTATGTGTTTCCAAAAGATTTACCTGGGCATCCTCCAGAATGAGAAGTTTAGTTTTCTATTGACCTAATGCCTGGTTCAAGGCCCATATCGAAGACCCCATATAGAATGGCCACTGTGAATTAGTTGAACTAAAGAAACAACTAGAGGAATTGAGTAATAAGGGATTTATTCTCCCTAGTGTTTATTCATGGGGAGCCCCTATTCTTTTTGTTAAAAAGAAATATGGATCTATGAGGTTATGTATCGACTACAGGGAGATCAATGCTATAACAATAAAGAACAAGTATCCCCTACCTCACCTTAATGATTTATTTGACCAACTGCATGGAGCTCAATACTTTTCAAAGATTGACCATCGATCTGGATATCATCAGTTGTGTGTGATGAAGGAAGACATTCCGAAGAAAACATTTCGAACTAGGTACGGGCATTATGAGTTTACAGTAATGCCATTTGGGCTAACTAATGCACCCTCTGTTTTCCTGGATCTCATGAATAGATTTTTAAAGTAATATGTTGATTAATTCGTAGTGGTATTTATTGAAGATATATTGGTATACTAAAAAAGCTATGAAGATCATTAAAATCACGTGCACATTATTCTAAATACTCTTAGAAGACACAAATTATATGGGAAGTTTAGAAAGTGTAAATTCTGGCTTCATGCGATTTATTTTCTTGGCCATATTGTCTCTAAGGATGGAATCTATGTTGATCCTTATAAGACAAGTGTGATCCAGGAATGGCCATCACCGTCACATATAACTGAGGTACACACTTTTATTGGTTTAGCAGGTTATTATCGACATTTTGTCCAGAATTTTTCCCGATTGGATAACCCATTAATGAAGCTGACACGTAAAGGGGTTAAATTTGTTTGGAAAAAAGAGTGTGAAGAATGTTTCGAAGAAATAAATAGAATATTAGTCAATGCTCCTATATTGAATCTACCATCTGGGAATGATGGGTTCGTTATTTATAGTGATGCATTAAAGAAAGGACTTGGTTGTGTCCTCATGAAGAATGATAGGGTTATTTCCTATGCATCACGACAGTTGAAAATTCATAAGAAAAACTATCCTACTCCTGATCTTGAGTTAGCAGCTGTGATATTTGATTTAAATATATTGAGACACTACCTTTATGGTGAAAAATGTGAGATTTATATTGATCACAAGTGTTTGAAGTATATTTTCTCACAAAAAGAACTCAACATGAGGCAAAGTAGATGGATTTAATTACTCAAGGATTATGATTGCATGATACAGTACCACCCATGGAAGGAAAATAAGGTGGCAGATGCTTTGAGAAGAAAGGATCATGGAGTTTTGAACAATATGATAATTGAGAGGGATCCAATTTTCATGGATCTAGTGAAGATGGACATGGGAATAACTATGGAAGGTGAAACATAAATTATTTTTCAAATGGTTTCCAAACCATCTTTACTAGAAAGGATTAAGAGTTCTCAGACCGATGATGAAGGGTTTCAAAAGAGGATTAATGCTGTGAAAGATGGGAGAATGAGTGAATTTGTGTATGAAGATGGAATTTTGAAATTTGGGAAGAGACTTTGGTTCCCGATATAACTGGTCTAAAAAGGGAATTATTGGATGATGCTCATAGTTCGAATTTCTCTATACACCCTGGTATCATTAAGATGTATAGAGATTTGAAGGAAAATTTTTGTTGGGACAACATGAAGAGGGAGATTGCTGATTTTGTGTCAAGATGCATGGTTTTTCGACAAGTGAAAGCTGGGAGGCAACTTCCTGGAGGAGTTATGCAACCTCTTCCCATACCTGAGTGGAAATGAGATAATATTACGATGGACTTTGTAATGGGACTACCAAAGACTCCTAGAAGGAATGATGCAATATAGTTCATTGTTGATCATCTTACCAAGTCAGCACATTTTCTTTCTATAAGAGAATATTTACCTCTTGAACCATTAACAAGATTGTATATTAACGAAGTTTTAAGACTTCATGGAGTACCCCTGTCGATTCTTTCGGATCGTGATCCCTGTTTTACATCATAATTCTAGAAAAATTTTCAGAAAGCCCTGGACACTAAACTTCGTTTGAGCACTGCTTACCACGCTTAAACTGATGGAAAATTATAACGGACTATTCAAACCTTAGAAGACATATTGAGATCATGCTCACTTGAATTTTAGGGTATGTGGGATCAATATTTACCTCTGGTAGAATTTTCCTATAACAATAGATTCTATTCAAGTATTCGGATGGCACCATATGAAGCATTATATGGAAAGAGGTGTCGCACACCAACCTGTTGGGATGATGTTGTTGAAATAAAACTTATAGGCCCATAACTTGTTGAGGAAATGATGGAAAAGGTGAAGGTAATCCAAAACCACATCAATGAAGCTCAAAGTAGGCAGAAGAGCTATGCCAATAACCGAAGGAAGGATTTGGAATTTCCGGTAAGAGATCATGTTTTCTTAAAGGTATCTCCATGGAAGGGAGTTATATGATTCGGTAAGAAGGGAAAATTAAGTCCCAGGTACATCGGACCATTCGAAATTCTAGAACGAATTGGGGTTGTAGCTTACTGTTTAGCAATGCCTCCAAGTCTCTCTAAACTTCACGATGTGTTCCACATATCACTATTGAGAAAATACATGCCTGACCCAACGCATGTACTCACCCATGAGGAATTAGAACTGGAATCCTATCTGTCTTATTGCGAGGAGCCTGTCAAGATTCTGGATACGAGAGAACAAGTTCTGAGAAACCGGACGAATCGTCAGGTAAAAGTTCTATGGAGGAACTATAAGATGGAAGAGGCAACGTGGGAACCCAAGGAAATTATTATGAAGAACCTCCCAAGTCTTTTTATGCAGAAATATTCTATAAATTTTTAGGACTAAATTATTTGAATGAGGGGATAATGTAACACCCCAAGCTTCCATGGTATGCTTCTCTTTGAATAATAGAGCAGCATGTGTTGTACGCAACCTCGAGTTCTAACACACCGTGACCAATCAAAGTAGCTGTTATGAATAGTAATACCCACTTTTGGAAATTATATAAATTTTATATTTCAGAATGGACTACATTTTTGGATTCAGAATATCGAAATTAGCCTATCTTGAATTTTTGGAATTTTTCCGAGAACTTCCAATTTTCGATGAACAGTGAAAAACAATTAAAAACAACATTTTTAATCAAAATAATTTATAGTGATAAATTATATTATTGAGTGGTTTTAAAGAATAATTATAATATAATTTTACCATTTTATCCAATGGTGGAAATTAGAATTAATTTCACTTTGAAATTAGACATAAACAATTGTCAATCTTTTGATTGATATTGTTTCTTAAAAACACGCTATTTGTTTTGACAATGGGAATTAATTATAAAACTAATTAATGAAACTTATATGTTTGGAATTTTTTAAAATGGAAATCATTTTTGAATTTGGAATATCAATTATATCTTAGGGTGGATTTTTGGTATTATTCGGAGAAACTTCAATTTTTGATGAATAGTGAAACCACTAAGAGGTAGTTAAAAAACTAATTTTTCATTTAAATGAAAATTTTCACCTATATGATTTAAATTTCAAAAATAAAACATAAATAATTGTCATTAGGAAGTAAATTGTGGTTCAGTGGGATTAAAATAATTTTTTGTGAATAGTAACTTTTAAGTTCTATTAATCGCGATAAAAGGTAATTAGTGTAATTTAAGGTAAATATAATGTTATAATAAAATGAAATTACCTTTACACTTATCCTACCATTATTTGATGAGTCATGGACGACCAAGAAAATCCATGTTTCAACTTTGGGACCCCATGGAGCCACTTGGGTAAGAAAATGACATTAATAACTTTTTATTTAAAGTAAAAATAAAATTGTCACAAAGATGTGTTATTTTTACTAAAACAATTATTACATGGGGTTATATAAGTTAACTTTTCTACTATAAATATTCATTGGAAATATAAAAATATTTCCTACATAATTGTAATTTTTTTACAATTTTTAGGCATTAAATAAATAAATTTATTTATGACACCATGATGATGTAGTGATTACCTCATGAATGAACAATTTAAATAAAATGAAAATATAAGGTAAAATATAAGACATACACTTCTCTAAAACCAATTGGATAGGTATATTTTGAACCCTTATCACCTTATCTTAGAAATATATCATTTTGGGACCTTTAAATTCTGAAAATCATTTCAAAATAAAGTAACATTTCATGACTTTTCAAAAGTGCCCATCCTCTCCTCTTATAAAAGGCCCCCACCTCTACCACCTTATTCACACCTTCAAAGCCATTTTGATCGACGAAAATCTGCCCCAATACTCTCTAAACATCCCTATCTTACTCTTAGAAGCCTCACTTTGTGCAGAAGTCTTCCCAAGGAAGCCTTTGGCTCAAATCAAAAAGAGTTACCCAATTTTAAGGTTATGTCTTCTCTTATGTTCTTTTGTTTTATTTTGATTCTCCAACCCCTTAAAATCTTTTTATTACTTTATTTTGTAACAGAACCAGTATCTTCATTATATTAGGATGTTTTTGTGAGAAGGATTTGATTTACACTTACATACACCTTCATCTAATGGTTAAGGAACATACTGTTTCTATGGGTGGCGAATTACTACCTCACAGAACGATGATTGTTCAATCTTCTTTTTACACCTATCATGGTGGCCATTAAGGTGTCAATATATTTATATATGATATATATTATGTTTTTTTTCTTATGCTTCTGTATTTTTCATGTATGTCATACCTTTATGATTTCCATTATGGGTAAACGCGATAATTTTATTTTAGGAAGTGCGGACTACCGCCCCCTCAAAGTGATTTGAATCATTCATGACATATGTGGGACATATAAATGATGGGGTAAATAATATTATATATGATATTATACTGGAATTATAATATACCATTATATAATTATGATTTCATTCCATTAAATACGAAATATAAATGATAGTAGTGTTTATGCGTACGTACGGCTTACCGTCTCCATGAATGGTGCATTTCATTTATTACCTCTAAATGTTTTGAAATATTATAAATACATGAATATACTGGATATATATGATATATATTATATCTAGATCATGAATATAATTCTGGAGATAATAGATATTTTACCACATGAACAACTTGTAATTATAAGAAGTTTATTGTTGACTCAAGTACCAAAGATCGACAAAATGACCGTTATTAACTTAAATGACCACGTAATGTTCATAACATGGTTATAAGTGATATAAAAGGAATAATTAACTTGAAAAAGTTTCTTAAGCAAGTAGAAATTAACTCTAGTTTATTATTCAGGAGATTAAAGAATGATCGAGTCAAGTCGGACACGAGGTAAGGGACTTCGTCTCAATCTCTTTTCATTGAGGCATATTTTGTTTTATACACAACTTTATTTTATACGGTGTATAAACCCCTTTGACTTTTACTTTTATTCAAAAGGAATCTTTCATATGAATCGTTTTACTAAATTAAAAAAAGGAATGTTTTTTGTCATACATAAGCGGCGACAACGACTTCCCCTCAACCGTGACCATTATTTGAGTTTCGGCTTCCTCTACAAGCCATAACTTTTTTTTAAATGAAAAATAAATACCATGTTTTACTTTTCTTTTATTTTGGTATTGAAAATGGGTTTTATAACGTTTTTATTATATCAATGTGTTGTATTGATATCTTGTGATTGAAATGTGGAAATGTTATGTTTACTTTATGCATGTTTTATGTGATACAATTATGTTATGGTTTCTGATATGTTTAAACCTGTTCATATGAGGAATTCATTAGACTTAATAATTGACGGGTGGAGCCCGCTATAGCTCTTCGATGCATCGATAGGTCTCATGAGATAAACTAGTGTCTTGGAAGAAGGTCTTGACAAAATATTATTTGTATTCATGGAACAAGGCCTTGACTATGTGGTTATGATAGTCTGGCATTATGCATTCCATCATTATGAATGTGGTTATTGATATTGAATGTGAGTATTCAACTAGTAGAATATCCATGTGAATAAGTAAATGGAATTATTTCATTTTATTTTTTTCATATTATGTTGAAGTTCAAGTTTAAAAGGATTTTGTTTTAGTTATACATTTCCTTAAATGTTTATGTTTATTTATGAAAGGTTCCACTGTATTGTTATCATTACTGAGCATCTGAGCTCACCCCTTTCTATGTTTTATTTTTCCTAAGATGTGAAGAAATATTATATGACTGGCCTGCTGGGATAGTCTGAAGAGGATATGAGTGTGGATTATGGAGACTAAGTTATTTTGATTTTTCCCTTTATGATGTAATGTAACATTTATGAATGTATCTAGTGTTTCCAAGGATACTAAACTAATTGGTCTTTCGAGACTTGATCTTTTGTGATCATGACAATGTTACGTAATAATGCATGGACTCTGGGTAACTGGGGTCAGGGTGTTATATACACCAACTTTTTGGGATGAAGTTTCTGAATAGAAGCTTATGTGCCTAGAGCTTATGGAGGAAACAATAGAAAAGGTAAAGACTGTTCAAACCCATAATAAAACATTTCAAAGTAGGAAAAAGAGCTATGTCGATAATCTAAGGAAGTATTGGGAATTTTATGTGGGGGATCATGTTTAATTGAATTATCTCCATGGAATGGTGTTATAATATTTGGAAAGAAAGAGAAACTGATCCATAGTTACACTGGCCCTTTAGAATTTTTGGAGATAATTAGAGCTGTGAATTATCATTAAGAAGTGACACCAAGACTTTATAAGGAAAACAATGTGTTCCACAAAATGCCAGACCCAACACATGTACTCAATTCTAAAGGAATAGAATATGAATGTGATTTATCTTATTTTGAAGAGCCTATCTAGATTGTGGATACTAAGAACATGTGTTGAGGAATCAGATGACTCAATTGGTAATGGTACTTTGAAAAAATCATAAAATTGAAGAGGTGATATGGGAGCCTGAGGAACATATGATGAATAACTACCAAAATATTTTTATGATGTGACAATCCCTAAATTTTAAGGATGGAATTTTTGTTAGGAGGTAATAATTTAATGACCCAGAATTCTATCAATGATATTTTCCCTCTTATTTCTATTTTATATAGTATATATCACATAAAATCACTTTTAGAACACAATAAAAATTTTATAAATTAGTAATGAATGATATAAGTTGTATTTCTATAAGTTAAGGAACATATACCAATGAAATAGTAACTTGACCTTTGGAATAGTAATATGACTCATTTGAATTGTAAATTGGTAAAATGAATAGTAACCTAAAAAATTAATGAATAAATAAAATTTAGGCAACTTATAAATGATGGTATGATATAATCATATCATAGTATAGGTAAGTGAATATTTTAAAAATTAATATTCAAGGTTTGGTATTTTTTTAATTCATTAATATTTAATTAAAATTTCATAATTAATAAAATGATTTAAAATAAATTTTATTTTCATAAAATTTATTCATAAATTAACATTTTGTTATCTTATCATTTTAGGATAATTTTATGAGGCCTTAGTTAACTTTTAAAAGTGTCACAAAATAGGTTATAAATTTATAAAATGTATTTTTCAAGTAAATAATGATTTTAATTAAAAATGTAATTTCTCATATATAGAAACTTATTTTCCAAAAATTGAGACTAACTTTGAATTCTATATGTCATAAATTGGTTATGGTGATTTTTTGGGATTTTTATAAAATATTTTAACTTTTAGTGAATTGTAAAATATAGTAACTTATAGTATAAAAAAACTAAAAGATAAATACAATATTACTTGAGTCATCACAGATGTAAGATCTATAATATCGAACATGTATTCATTAGTATAATGTATTTTATGAAAACACTCAAACTATTTATAGTCTTGATCCAAAATAACAAACAAATCAATAAAATATTCAAAAAACACTCCTATCATCCACTATAAATACCAACCTCACCACCCCTTCTCCTCAAACCATAAAAGATTTGTGGCCTTTCAAATATCTACTGAATCTTCTTCCCAATACCCTCCCCAATGCTAAGAAAGTTTTGATATCATCAAAAGACCAAAACAAATCCCATTAAGGAGGTTCTTAAGGATGAGAAATCATGAGGTAAAAACCACTTTCTATTCATTTAATTTCTTTTGACGTTCTTCAATTTTATTATTTTCTCCTCACCGCCCCTAATCCAAATATAATATTAACTCTAGTAAAGTAAATATATTGTAATTTTATTATTCTAGTGGAATAATACATCATATACTCCTTTCTCCTCTCCCTTTTATTCTAATGATGGAAACGTCGTCTGTGTGATGTTGTTTCATTTCCTTCGACGACGAAAAGTTTTCATTTTACTACACCATATTCAATTCTATTCATGAAAACACTCTAATTTTTGAAAAAAAACATTAAAATTTATATTATAACTATTTTTATGTTCTATAAGTAATATATTTACATTATACCAAATGATAAAACAAAATGATTTTTTTATGATCAGTAATCGTTGTAATAATCTAAACAATTGTCACTAAATGCGTTATCTAATGATTAATCATCAGACCATATAAAAAATGATATTTATAACCATTTAAAATCCTGTATTCCCATTAATAAAATTTAATTTCAATTCTGGGGAATTATATTAACTTTACATGAACTTCATTACGTATAAACAAGCGAACCGATCATGAAAACCCAGAAAACAAATGTGCCACAATGATGAAGATAAACTATATAACTACCCAACAAAGACATATATGAATATAATAAAATTATAATGAATCTAATACATGTATAATAGGATATTAATTAATTAATTAATTTTGTTTATCTAGGATATTATGGTCATGTGCAGAACACATTTGTACATAAGGTAAGAGATTCTACCTGAACCTTCATTTTTTCTTTCGGGTTATTCTTTAAATATATTTAATCCAATTTAATGATTATTTATTTTTTAGTTCTTTTAAATTCTATTTATATTTTAACAACTCATATATCCACATCAGTTAATATTTATTTTATGTGAAATACACATTTTACAAGGTTCCCTTCTCAATAAGAAAACCCAATTAAAAGGAAAATATCAATTTCTTACCTATTGTCGAGTAGAATACATAATCTGCTTTAAGATGACAAAATTTTCCTAAAATCACTAATTTTTTCATTAAATACTATATTATTTTCTTTTATGATTTTATATAAATAATCATAAAAAATATAAATGAATTTTTCGAAATAACTATTCTTTTTAATGTAAAAAAGGGAATTTCTCTCAAGAATTCCTCAATGATTTTATTAGAGTATTTTCATCTATTTCAACACCTTGCTTGAAATTTATGTTTTATTGAGGTTTATCTATATTTTTTATCATCCACCATATTTTATTAAATTATTTATTATAAGTTTTCCTATAGATGTGTTATCTTGATACTATTCACCATACTACTCATAATGACTAGTAATTATGTTTAAAGATTTGGGATTTGTTTTATATTTTATATGTATAGGTTGTTTATGCTTATCTCCATTCATATTATGAATGCATTCAACGTATTACATGATGGGTGGGCCCCAATATATCCCCTCGATGCATTGGTATGTCTCATGAGAAAAACTAGATTGGGTTTTTACACATCAGGTATGGTGTCTTGGATGAGGACTTGACGATGTGTTTATGATGTCCGAAATTATGCATTCCCTCATTATGAAACTACTAATTGATAGTCCATGTGATTATTCAAATAGTATAATATCCTTGGTTATGTTTTATTATGGAATTATTTAATGAAATTCTACTCAAGCCATATTATGCTCAAGATCATGTTTTAATGGCTTGCGTGCTTTTACTTATTCACCATACGTTTTTATTTATGCTTCTACTATATTACTTACCCTTATTGGGCATCTGACCTCACCCCTTTACTATATTTTATTTTTACCTAAATGTGAATAAGAATATCATGAATGAATTGTAGGGATAATATAGGAGTTATGGATGTTTCTAAAGAAATTATATATTGTATTTTCTTTTTCAACGATATAATGTAAAGCTTATGTTTCTATCTAGTTTTACAAAACTGATAAAATATTTATCCCTTAAGGTTGAAAATTCCTTGTTTATTATGACAATTTTATGAATTAGGGAACTGAATCTAGGCAACGAGGGTCGGGGTCTTGTAGCCAGGCTTTGAAATAATCATAATTGGTGATGAGACAAGCCTTGCTTTCATCTCCTAAAAGTATTTTCCATACTCTTCTAGCCACAATAACTTAACACACTTCTTTGTAAGACCATTCAAAGGTTATGAAACACATTATATGTTCTTTATGAAACTCCTATAATATCCATCCAATCATTGAATTTTTTTTATATAAAATAGATTATTAGGATCTCAGGAAACCATAATACTCACATTCTCTAAGTCAAAATATACTCTTTATAATAAGATAATATGACCCAATAAGTTAACCTTTTTTATCTAGAATTGGCACTCAGCAATCTTTTCATAATGATGGTTCTCTCCTAGTGTATTCAAAACGATCTAAAGATGAAGAGCATCGTCAATATCAGTGCGAAAATACACAAATATTTCATCCAAAAAGACCACAAATAAAGAATCTAGATATGGGTGGGAAACCCAATTCATCAAATCCATGAAAATAAAAGGTACATTCCATCCAAATTCTTGGTGAAATGAATTAGTTATTCCCAATAGGAAGTATCGGGACATGTAAAAACATGGGCTTAAAATTCCTCCAACTATCTCTTGAGCTCCAGTAGCTCAATAAGTGACCTTCAACATTGATGAATGGAAACTAGAGATACTCTTGGAATGAGCTCAATTATAGAAATTACCTCTCTATTAGGAGGTAATCCGGAAAAAACACCGAGAAAGATGTCCTTGAACTGATTTACTACTAGAGGAAAATATTCAAGGTGTACTCCTTGATACTCTATGTAGATACTACAAATTCTAGGAGGTAAGTCCACGAAACCCTCAATTCTCTCATCAACTTCTACTGGTGTATACATCCCACTAACTCTTTTGGATAAATATGCCACCCACTGGTGATGTAAACCACACCCTATGATGGTAGTAGTCCACGAAGGCATTATATGGTACCTTCCAGTACATCTCATGAATGATATCTAATCATGTCATCTTGTGGATGATAAGGTCCCATAGGAATGAATAAATACCTATATCAAGTGGGAATTCCCTAAAATTGAATATGACCATAAACTGTAAACCCAATGGTGTATCTTGGGTAATCACACTGCAGAAATACTGAATTTCTAGCCCAAGAATTTCCATGTTTGATAAAGAGATAAAGGAGTTTGAAGAACCTATATTGAATAAAGAAGATGAAATAGTATCAGATACTAGAATATTACCTCATACACTTAATGGTCCTACACTTTGATCATTGGGTATCGGCTCTAAGTCATGCATATGGCTTGATCCAAGACCTTGTGTTATAGCTGGATGAACCTCGGTATGAGAACTATACTATCTCTATTGGTCAGGAGTCTTGATACAATAGAAATTACATCATCCTCATCTAGTACTTCCAGTGCCACTACAACCACTCACTGTATACAACATTAATGGTCTTGCCCATGAAGGTGGAGTTGGTGCGGAACCACTTCCAATATGAGTAGATGGTAAGGACTGAATGAATCTCTGAAGATTTTCCATCCAACTACAATCATGTCTTCCCATCGAGTCTCTGTCACACTAAGGCTTAGGATTCTCATACCATCTAGACTAATGTAATATAACCAAGCTACAAGTATGGGTACTCTTCCTACCAGTGATTTGATGTGAAACCTTAAGGGAATGATTCCTATTACCAGAAGAACTACTGGCATACGATGACACTGGACCCCTATGAACTATAATATTGCCTTCCCTCAATATATTCTAAGTGATAATATCATTATTAACCATCATAGAGGAGGTGGGTAGGTGAAATACATTCACCTAAGTATGGATGACATACATGGGCCCATCCTCAAAGTATCTAGCACATAAAATCACATCATCGGCTAGAAGTGGTGAAAAGAACTCTAACTCAGTAAAACATTTTGAATACTTCATAATTCACATAACACCTTCATCCAGATTCATGAACTATCTAGTTCTGTAATATCTCAACATCTGAGTAAAGAAGTGATCATAAAAGGCTATCTGATAATAAGCACATACCATTCCATAATGATGACCAAACTAGGAAATCACATCCCACCAAATATTTTCCAAATCACACAACATGTACATAGAAATCCTAACCCTCTACTTTAGAGGCATCTCTAGATGGTCAAAGATAGATTGGATGGACTCTAAGTAAGACTCAATAGACTTTAAACTACCTTCCCCTTATATGGTGGGAGGATAAGGCTGCTAGAACTCCTGGGCCAGATCATCCATCATAGGGGCATGTCATGGATCATCCTACATAGAATGCATCCGATATAGAAGACTCTCAAAAAGATGAGAGTTAGTGCCCAGATCAGGTATAATCTAATGTTTTTCGTGTGACACTCCTGGTGGTAAGACTAGTGGCTCATGTCCAACCACATCTGGAGAATGGTCTTTGTCACCCTCCTAGTGCACAAAAAGAGGATATTATGGGGGAATATCTCTACAAATTCCATGAAAATACCTTAGATAATGGTTTTCTAAGAAGATAAAATCACTAAAAGAAGTAGAACATAAGAATAGGGAATCACTATATAAGGTATTACCCTGATTCCCACGTAGAAGTCCATGTATTGGTAATTTTTGAAGTTTATATCATAGGGGTTCCAAAAGGAGAATAATAAACTATACATTTCCTCTTCATTTAGTAGAAATTGTTTACTTTACAAGTCAAGTTTTACATTTAAGTTCACATTTACTTATATATAGATATCAATATTTGATTAAAATATATATATATTCCCATTGATATAGGGACCATAAACCTTATCATGAAAATTGAAAGACATTTAATTTATATTAAACCCTATCTACATATGGTATTTGAATGTAATGGGTTATATCTGATGTCTTGACTTAGTAAAATACCAATTCCAACCCACAAGGGACCAAACACCTTAAGAATTGACATTCGAAATCACTCTGTCATAGCCAAAGAGAAGCACAAGAATACACACACACACACACACACACACACACATATATATATATATATAAACATGGATCACTCAACAACCACACGAATATAAAGAAAATATAAGCTATGAAATGCACCTATATAACATGGAATATTCATGGCATGTAAAATATGGGTGCCTATAATAATGTATGTAAAAATACTCATTTACCTTATCTAATCAGGCTAAGGATAAAATAAATCATTAATAATAATAATTATAACCACAAAAAACATGTGCATAACCTAATAGTTAAATGATATAAAATTTAAAAAGAAAAATATAGAATAAAAATTATTAATTTAGGAAACTTTGTATTAATCCTGAATGAGGGTTAGTTATGCCCATTGACAACTTATAACCATGTTTAATAGGATTTTGAATCTCTTGAATATTATTTCAAAATAGTAAAGTACGGATGAAAACTCTATGACACTTATTTCTGATATCTTGGACACTGGATCCACTAAAAGGTGCCCCTAGCGCAGTTGGCCACATGGCCTCTTGTGCATATCCCTGAATGTTATTGGCCTACAACTTGCAGTAAGGGACTAGGGTGTGTCAGTGGGGATATTATGCCCAATTTAATGGAGTTTATCACAATGTATATTTAATATAATAGGTATGTATTAGAGGTATAAGAAAATATATGGAATAATGGAAATATAAACTAGAGACACCAGAGCAGTAACATGCCATGGTAGAAGATATAACATCCCAGAAATAGATAATAATTTAAAAAATCAAAACTGAATCATATAAAGAAATAGATGATAATGTTTTTCATGTATCTATAAAGTAGGAAAACATGGATACAAAGCAGCAGACAGTAGTACTATACAAGTTATACAAAAGAAGCCCAAACTATTCAAGCATCCTGAGATCCAGCTCAGTTAACTTCTATTAAGCCTCATTCTAATGAAATCATGCAAGATCATGTTACCAAAGTTATACACTTCCCCTTTTCAAAACCTATATACATATAATCTTCCCAGGTACCAATGGAGGCCCAAATAGGGTGTGAGATAAATCTCAATAGGACACCACAAATGGTGTCTATACCATCTAGTCTATAAAATATAAACTGATAGTGTACAAGAATATATGTATATATATATATATATGAAATGTAATGCAGTTCAATTACATAAATACCGTAGTTCCTACTTTAGCCTTAGCTAGATATGTAATGTAACACATATTCATTTAATTAATTCATTTCAGTTTATAATATTAAGTCACGTGAAGTATAACTAGCACTGACATCACATACTGATAATAATAATAAAGGACCCAAGGAATAATAAGGAATCCTGTAATGATGATGATAAAGAAAGGGACCCAAGGAAATAACCTAGAATCCTTAACCTCAAGGGATGATCCAACATAGTAATAATACATAATATGTCTATAAGGGGTCTGTGTGTAACACAAGGGGAAACATCCAAGTTATTCCATTGTATTATGTGTCTGACCAAGTCCAAGGATCTCATCCAAGGTAAAACGAGACAAGTAATGACTATGAACAAGGGTTTATCCAAGGGTCCACATGCCCATAGACATCATAATAAATCCAAGGAGTGTATACAAGGAATCCTAAAATCTGAATGATAATGTAGGGATCATATAGTGTCATAATGGGACTCCTCTAGTAGACAAGGATCAGGTTCAATGGCGGGTATCCCCCTTGGAAACTGGAATCCCTGAATCAGAATGGCATCTGTGAGTGATTAATGAATTCCATAGAGAATCGATGGTTGTATCTATTTTGATCATTCCAAAAAAGATGTCAAGGTCCATATGAAATAATAAAATTATACCTAATTCATTATATAAATTAGGCCATGTAATAATCATGCCTCTTATTAAGCTATTTGGTTCATTCCATACATTTAATTAGTGTGAAAAGGATAAAGGACATGAAACCATTTATTAATTCATATAATTCTTATTAAATTATTTACGTTCAATCAAGTACCTTTCATAAGAATATAAAGGTGTTCTATTAACGTGAAACAAAGTATTTAAAATAAATTTAATTAGGCCAAGTCATATATATGATATACATTCCATTAACAATTAAACATAATTAATAATATCAAAACACTTACCTTATGTGGGTTAGGTGGAAACTACAAGGTACCAACCATTAGTAATTAATAAATATTTTTATTAAGGTATTACCATTATTAGGGTTAATCCAAAGAATACCCAACTGGTGGTACATACAATTATAAAAAACCACTAAAGGTATAATTATTGGAAACACTGAACTTCAGATGGTTGAATTAGATGAATTACCCTCTAATGATGATGAAATTTTATAGAAGGAGTCTTAGAATACAACTCTAATGACTATAAGAAAGGAACATTAATTTAATAATCTACCCTCAACCAAATCGGAACACACACACAAATGAAAATTTATAAAATGGAAAGAATTGATGGATGAGTCATATACCACATACCATAAGATCTTATAACTCTCCTCATCTTGTACCATCCCTTATTTTGTCCTAGATTGAAGAAATATGAAGAAAAAATCAACACCCTAAAAACAGGGCATATGAGATGACACCAAAATATTACAACTAATAGAAAAGAAAATTATGAGACGATTATAAGGACTAAAGAAACTATCAAGAGGAATATAGAGAGACAATAATAAGTTTATTCAGAGTCTAGGAGGAGACATAATCTTTGAACCTATCTTAGGGGAAATTTGGGAGCTCAAACATGAGGGAGAGGATCTCTTCTGTCAGTTGGATGATAAATATGGTGAGGAGCCATTTTAAAATAGATTTAACAAAAAACCATTAATTTACCCCCAAAACATTAGGGGCACACGGTTTGGCTAGATGATTAGTGAAATATTATACCAAATCGATTAATGGAACTACCTCAAGGGGGACCCAAATGCATATGCCACATGGTTAGGGAAATCGTTCACCAAATGTGTGATTCCATTCTATTAAAAACTACAGACACCCTTCATGGGTGTGTGGTACCTAGTACACGTTTAGGGAAATCTTTGCTCCCTGCATTATCCTCTATCTAACCACATATACATAGGGATAAACATGCATAATTCCATGCATGGTTTGTCATAATCATGTAGTAATCCATTCTTCCCCACCGTCTAGGGTTCCTAGCTCCGAATGAGCCACAGACTCCCATTAAACCATAATAATCACATTAGTAATCCATATTATGTCCAAAATGGATAATTAAAATGTATTGAAAAGAATCCATACCTACGATTAAAACACGTTTCTTGTACCCACTGTATTTACACAAATTTGAATCTAAAATTACGAATTTCCTCAGATATCTCTCAGGGTGTTCATAAAACTAAGAATACTACCACACAATATCATAATATATCATGGAAAAACTATTATAAATCCAAAAATTCAAATGAAGGCTCCCAAACAGCCATGTAAACATTAGGTCTAGCATGAGGAAGATCTAGTTAATAGCTCATATACACTCACCACTAGATATCTAATTCTCCAAGTTCTACTCTATATTTTACTGTATGTAACAACATGGATCAAATATACTTCTTAGGGAACTTACCCAACCCAACCCAACCTGACACATAAGTTTTTCCAATATAAGGACTGAGGTTCGCTCCCGATCATCCCAGGGTAGTAAAAAGAACAAAGATATTGAAATTTAACACATGGGGATGATTTCAACCTCATCAAAACCTAAGTAAAAAACGGTTCCAACAAGGACACCATATTTTAACTTACCATTGAGAATAAATAATTAGAGCTAAAAAAAGAGGCAACCGAAAATGGAATACTTTCGGTAAATAAAAACTCTTAGAAAACATTTTACACATAAATATACCATTTTATAAAAAGATCATATATTACCAATATAGGGTAAAAAAGGAAACTCAACTGAAATAAAATGAGGTTCCCTAGAAGGATGATGCACCTCGTGATATAAAACCACTCAAAAAAATTGGGAAAATACACCAACATCCCTATGTAAATCTCAAGCCCCAAAAAACCCCAAAATTATAGTGGATAGCAGTAGAAAAATAATATAAAATCTATTACTTATGGAATTACAGAAAAAATGAATATTTTATTCCCAATAATGTGAGAATTCATTATATGAGCCATATTTTTTTGGGAAACAAATTTTAGTCCATTAAATTCCTTTTCTATAAATTCAAAATGTCCACTTTTATTAAAGTAGTAAAAAATAATATTTCACTTCCTTTAAAAAATAAAAATGAATACATAATAACTTTCATCATTCCATAAAACAAACCCTTTTTATAAACTCTTCTAAGAAGAAACATTACCAAAGAAATTTCATTTCAAAAACCTAATAGTGACTTCTTAGAAGAAAATAAAATATCATTTACAAAATATATAAGTTAAAATTTTTCATTTATATTAAAACACCCCATTTGAATGAATTGCTAACATGGTTTAAATCATTTTCAAAACAAACTTTTTAAAAGGCTTGTATTTTAAAATATACCATTTTCTTGATTTAAAACTCAACACACACATACACACACACACACACTCAACATGAGTATAAGAAAGTGATAAATTATTAAAATTAAAGTGTAATGCCCTGAACCCAGTTACCCAGAGTCAGTGCATTATTACATAACATTGGAATGATCACAAAATATCAAGTCTCGAAAGACTGATTAGTTTAGTAGTCTTGAAAACACTAGATATATTCATAAGTCTTACATTACATCATAAAGTAACAATAAAACTAAAACAACAACTTGTATTCATATCCCCTCATACTATCAATGCAGCTCATTCATAAATTACTTCTTCACATCCGGGGAATGATAAAACATTGAAAGGGGTGAGCTCAGATGCTCAGTAAGGATAACAATATAGTGGAAACTTTCATAAATAAGCATAAACATTTAAGGCAATGTATAACTAAAAAAAGCCTTTTAAACTTAATCTTTAGCATAATATCACAGAAATAAAATGAAATAATTCCATTTACTTATTCACATGGATATTCTACTTTTCAAATAATCACATGCAATATCAATAACCACTTTCATAATTATGGAATGCATAATGCCAGACTATCATAACCACATAGTCAAGGACTTGTTCCAAGACTACAAATATGATTTTTTCAAGGCCTTGTGCCAAGACACTAGTTTGTCTCATGAGACCTACCGATGCATCGAGGAGCTATAGCGGGCTCCACCTATCACTTACTAAGTCCAATGCATTTCTCATATGAAAAGTTGGAAACATAACATAAACATTCATATTAAAAATAGCATACGAAATGTCAATACTTTAACCACAAACCATGAATGGTATAAAAATATCACATCCACAGTCAAACATAACTCATTCGATTCAATATGGAAGATTTTATTGCATCAGATTAACCTTAATCGAGAATAATGAAGGATATTGAAATATATTAAAATAATCGTCTAAATATTAAGAAAAATATACCCCTTTTTCTTGAAAACATTTAAAAGTCACACTATTTTTCAAGAAGCCATTTAAAATAGATTTTTGAATAAAACTGTCCCATACAACTTTGAAACTTTTAAAAGGAATTTTTATTTGAAAACTTTAATGTCCATATAAATAAATCCTTAAAACCATTTTTAAAACATAGACATTAATGAGAATGAATTAGAATAATAAATCTCTAAAACATTTTAAAATGATATTTTAGTTAGCGTTCCTAACCAAAAGAGTGATAATTGAATACAAATAATTGATGTAATAAAAACTTTTTTATATCAAGAGAATAAAGGGATTCATGATCTACTATGTCAAATTACATTATATACACTATATAAATGTGATTTGATGTATAACAACCATGAAGTCTCAATGGAATGTAAATTGATATGAAATATCTCATAAAGGATGTATACTTTGGTTAAAGACAAATCAATGACATAATTATGTGTGAAAAATATAAATACACTCAATATGATTGGAAATTCAGTGTAAAACAATCAAAGTACATTCACACATATTCTTGTAAAATCAACACTAATGAATTGGATGTTTAACTCAACAAATGGAGATTGAGTAAAAATTACTCTTATCATACCAATGACTTAAGAATTTATTAATGGAGGGATTATGTGTATCAAAAGTATATCCACATAAAGGGGAGTGGAAATCATGACAAAATCAAATGAATAGTGATTCCACACATAATCTTGGAGTAAAATAATCAATGAAGTATGCGTAAAGCCGAATGAGTGGAAATTGAAATTTCAAATTACCTTATTGATTTGGTAACTTACGAAACATACACCCATGAAATAAGGGTCATACAATGATTATGTAAATATCCATAAATTAAAGTATATTACACAATGAATACGATCATGGGTAGTACACCCATCACATGGAATAAATAAGTGGTGAACAATGGAAATCTCATGGAATTAAAAGTGTGATAAGAAACCCCTTAATTTGTTATTTTTACTTGGTCGAGGGTAGGTTAGCCTCCTTTATAATGGTGAAATAATTGTTATTGAATTATACAAGAATCATATTCATTAATATGATATCATATATGATCTTTTAACAATGCTTTGTTAATAATATCTTAGTATTATCATCGTTTCGGGTGTTGACTTCCTCATTTTCTTTTATATGTTTTGTTACATAAGTCATTTTTGTTATGGATAGGTTGTATATTATTCATATACAGAATGATATCAAGTCCTTAAACATTATTTTAATCATAAAATGATAATTATACTTGTATGGATATGATGGGAAATTAATCACATCGCGTTCGTGGAGACGGTAGTCCGTACGTACGCACGAGCGATAATATCATTCTTTTGATATTAAAATCATATATAATTGGATGGTATATCATATATACATAATAATTATCATGTTATACTTATTATTTACATGAATTACACTTCATTATTATACCCATCCAAATAATAATGTATTGAATAAGAATTACACCACGACGTGGAGACGGTAGGTCGTACATACGCACGTATAGTGACATGTCATTCAAAGGATGGATAGAATAATGAATATAGTTGTACCATATTTATAATAACACCAATGTATATAAAACATACTTGAGTTATTATTTTAGAATGTAAATAACAAAGAACAAAGAATTTGAATAAGAAAGGAACTTGAAAGAGGGTTGTGAAAACATTACCTCTTCTTCGGGTTCTTCCTTTTTATTTGATCAAAAGGGATCCTTAGATTGGCTTTCTGATCAAACTGAGGCCTCTAGGTTAAAGTGAGGTAAGTTTAGAAATTATTTGGGTGGGGGTTGGCCGAGCCAAAAAGCTTTGAAGGTGTAAATTAGAGAGAAGGGGGAGTACCCTTTTATAATAGGGGTGATGGGCACCTTTGGAAAAGATAGAAATATTTTTTTATAATAAATTAAAATTAGGTTTCTAATGGATCCAAAGTGGATTATTTAACGTTTAAGGTGTTTATGGATATAAATACTTTCATCCAATATATTTTATACAGGTTTGGGTCACTATATTAACCTTATCATTTATATTTAACTCTAAGTTAAATAGTTTGAGATTTACTATTTCTCTTTGTATTTTAATATTATATAGTTAATAAACTTACTATATACCTCCAAGAGTCCATCAAGTGGTCCATTAATTATACAGATATCATTATATAAGTTATTTGTCCGAACCTTATATTTTTAGGAATATAATATCAATTAATAATATAATATTTTTTTTAAAACTCTTTTATGTCAATTTTGACACTATTGGATATTTTGTTTTTGATAATTTCAAAACAACATTATTACTTAGAAACAAATTTATATAACCAATCCTAATATTTTATATTAACTTAGAAAATTAGTTTAATTCATAAAAAGTCTCAAATTACATTTATTTTTATATTTATAATATCAATTATTTTAATATTTCATTAATTTTGTAATTACTGCATCACCATTGTGTCATAAATAAATTAAATTATTTAATGTCTAAAAATTATAAATAAAATACCATTATTTAGGAAATAGTTTTATCTTTCTAATTAATATTTATAATCTAATTTATCTTATTTATAACCCTATATTAAAAATGTTTTAGTTATTAAAATTTGATTTTTTCTCTTTTAATTCTTCTTTGAATTAAATAATAATAAATGTCCTAATCTAATAAAAGTGGACCTAAATGATAATATTTTATTCCTAAGGTTGTTTTTGGTCAAGATAAACTTTTCCAATAGAATTATGACATGTTTTATGGTAATATTAATATCATTCTTACCCTTAATTAGCCTATATACTTTTAACCGTGGTAAATAAAAGTAAAAAGATACTATTCACCAATAATTACTTTCATCTCATTGAACAACATTTTACTACTTGATATTAACCCTGTCTCTCATATTTTCAAAATTCCACTCATATAAGCGGTAAAATTAAGTTTTATGTGAATTTCCAAATTCTCCTAGAAGGTGGGTAAAAGACGGTGAAAAGTTCAATAAAATTTTTATATATATAAAATTATTCTAAACTAACTCCAATGAATTAAATTGAACTTATATAGGTATTATGTATCTATTTTTACCTTAATTAAGTTTAAATAAAATAAATAAATATTTAAATAAAAATTCGGTTTTAAACTATAACTCAGTGTTTTCACTATTCATCAAAAATTGAAAGTTTTCAGAAAAATACCAAAATTCCACCCTCGGATAATTTCGATATTCCGAATCCAAAAATGATATACATTTTGAAAGATAAAATTTATAAAATTTCAAAAAGTGGGTATTACTATTTATAACGGCTAGTTTGATTGGTTGTGGTTTGTGTTAGAACTCGAAGTTGCATACAACACACTATTGTATTATTCAAAGAGAATCGTACCGTGGAAGCTTGGGGTGTTACATTCTCTCCTCCTTCAATAAATTTCAGCCTAAAAATTTTTAAAATTGGGATTGGGAATATAATGGAAAGTCCCACATCGGAAAAAGAGTCAATAAAACTATCACCTTAAAAGAAATAAAGAGAACTAAAAAGGTCACCCAAGATAACCCATACTAGGAGTCCATGTTGGAAAACATGGATATGGAAGATAAAATAAGTGTCATGTTCTGATGGAGATGGATAGAAAACATGATCAGGAGAAATTTAACAACAATAAAACCAAAAACTTGTAATGGGACAAATGGTCATTAGTTTCCCAATAGGAAAAGTTAGCAGAAAACATTTTTTTTGTTTTAAGTTCCATTACATAAAGATGAGTAATTCATTTCTGAGATTGACTAAGACCATATATACTTACTTTTTAAGTAAATTTTCAATATTTAATAAATTTCTACCACTGACTCATTTTTTTTCAATGATGATTATTCAAAAATACATGGTTACACTGGAAGAGCTAGAATAAACTTCTATAGAATCACATGATCCACGAAGGATAAACTATATATTTACCTTGTCTTTAAAGATTAATCAAAACCAAAATGGTTAGTATAAGATCTAATGATCCCCCAAAAGGTTATTCCATTATAGAACTAAAAAATAATCCTAATTTCTAAAACTAAACCAACAATACCCCAATGTTAAATAAATACCATTCAATAAACAATTGGCCTTAAAATCCTTCTATATAATCCAAAGTAATATTGAAACACAAAACTTAGAAGAATTTGGTTATGTAGTCTTCCACATTAAAATGTATCTTCAAATGACATCAACTAATCTTAAAGTCACATAATTAAAAGTAATTAACCTAATCACATATTATCTATTATTGGTTAATCATTTCCTTAAATTAACTAAATCACTATAAATCCACAATAAAAACATAGATAAAAATACACCATTAATCCTCAAATTAAATGCCATAATATTCTATTTTCCTTGGGAATATAGTGTTCCCAACAAAGTGAATATCTTCCAAAATAACATTTATCACTTAATCACCAAATTATATTCCTATACTAAGGGTATTCATTTGATAAGACATAAGAACACAAATCAACTTTTTATTGATCAATAAAATCATTTAACTAAAAATAATTAGTCACACTAACTAGGGACTACACGTAGTCAAGTGGTAGGAGATAAATCCCAATCGCACTTTGGTTGTGGGTTTGATTTCCACAGCTTTGTCCGACGTGACAGGATGTCACACGGTCTGCGTGTCGTCCTTTTTCAAAAACTATATTTTATAACAATACCAAAATGAGATAAATTCCTCAAAATAACCATAAAATAATTTTAACCAGAAATGTTATTTCATACCTTTCTTTTTCATCCCAAAATATAATAACTTGTAATTTCCTCAAACCCAATGATCATATAAAACCAAATGGTTATTTACAACTATATCCATAAGGGAAAAGAGAAGTCTTCCTCAAATATCATTATCCCATGGAAAGTTGTGGGGTTAAGAATACAAGAGAAAATTATTCCAAAGTAATCCCATCAACAAGGAGCACTAATACTTTTAAACATTTCTCCAAACATTTATTTCCACAAAGCTTCTTCTTTAACCAAGAAAATATTCTATAGAATAGGGAATTCACTCGGGTAATGTCCAGGTCCCCTGAATTTATGACAAATGACTGTAAATATATTCTTGGGAACATTTTTATTTTCTTCCATAGTACTCTTCATTTTTCCTCGGAAATTCTTCACTTTATGTCCTTATTTCCCACACGTAAAGAATTTATTTGTTCCGTTAAGACACTTTCTTGGGTGTCTCCTTCCACATTTCCTGCATGATTGAAATTTAGGATTATTTTCTCTATGGTCTCCACTGTTGTAGCTCTTATCATTCATCACCTTTATCTTCTTTGTTGAGTCTGGGAGTTGGTTAATATATATGTTGTTGATCATATTTTTGGAAAACTGAATTGGAAAGAACACGATATCTTTTACTCTTATCAACATTCCATTTTGTTGCTCATTTCTACCACTATTCCCACCTTGTACATCATTCTCAAAGTTACTATGACTTCCTTGGACTCCAGCCATTGACTAAAACCAGAAAGCATTGTGTTAGTAACAATAGTCATAAAATCATTTAAAGAATATCATGACACCATATTCTCAATTTGAAACACCTTAGGATTAACCAGGGTCAATTATTCTCATCTTATATTAAAATAATTCAAATTGTTTTGTAAATAAAATGTAAATTATCTTAAGCATATCCCCAGGGAGTGTCGTAACCAAGAGTGCAGCAAGGCCCGTTATCGTTCACCAGTTCTCGTTTGAGTCTAGCTCAAAGCGGTGTTTTTGGGTTTTACCCCTAGGTACATCTGTTCCAGAGCCACCTCTACCTGCTCGTATCCAGACAAGGATTTATTGTTTGGAGAACTCACAAAATCTATACAATACCAAAATTCTAGGAAGTTCTTCTATACTAATCCTCAAAGTCTATCTTAGGGTTATTTGATCTAATCAGAGTTTATTTTAATCTAGTTTCCAAGGTGTGTAGTAAACTTCATCTGATACCAACTGTAACGCCCCGACCCCAGTTACCCAAAGTAGGTGAATTATTATATAACATTGACATGATCACAAAAGATCATGTCTCGAATGACCGATTAGTTTAGTAGTCTTGGAAACACTAGATATATTCATAAGTCTTACATTACGTCATAATGTAACAAAAAAACGACAACAACATCTTGTCTTCATATCCCCTCATACTATCCCTACAGGTCATTCATAAATTACTTCTTCACATCCTGGAAAAAATAAAACATTGAAAGGGGTGGGCTCAGATGCTCATTAAGGATAACAATATAGTGGAAACCTTCATAAATACACATAAATATTTAAGGAAATGTATAACTAAAACAAAAGCCTTTTAAACTTGATCTTCATCATAATATGGCAGAAATAAAATGAAATAATTCCATTTACTTATTCACATGGATATTTTACTAGTCGAATAATCACATGCAATATCAATAACCACTTTCATAATGATGGAATTCATAATTACAGACTATCAAAACCACATAGTCAAGCCCTTGTGCCAAGACTACAAATAAGATTTTGTCGGGGCCTTGTGCCAAGACACTAGTTTGTCTTATGAGACCTACCGATGCATCAAGGAGCTATAGTGGGGCTCTCACCATCACTTACTATGTCCAATGCATTCAACATATGAAAAGTCTGAAACATAACATAATCATTCGTATTAAAACTAGCATACGAAAAGTCAATACTTTAACCAAAAACCATGAATGGTATAAAAATAGCACATCTACAGTCAAACATAATTCATTCGATACAATATGGAAGATTGTATTGCATCAGATTAACCTCAATCGAGAATAATGAAGGATATTGACATAGATTAAATTAATCATCAAACTATTGAGATAAATATCCCCCTTTTTCATGAAAACATTTAAATGTCACCCTATTTTTCAAGAAGCCATTTAAAATAGATTTTTGATTCAAAGTGTCCCATACCACTTTGAAACTTCAAAAAGGAATTTTTATTTGAAAACATTAATGTCCATATAAATAAATCCTTAAAAACATTTTTAAAACATGGACATTATTGAGAAATAATTAGAATAATAAATCTTTAAAACATTATAAAATGATATTTTAGTTAGCATTCCTAACCAAAAGAGAGAAACTTGAATAAAAATAATTGAGGTAATAAAAATATTGTAATATCATGATAATATTGGTATTCATGATATACTATGTCAAAGTACATTATATACACCATATAAAAATGATTTTGTTTATAACAACAAAAGAGTCTCAATGGAATGTAAATTGATATGAAATCTCTTATAAAGGCCGTATCCTTAGGTTAAGCATAAATCAACGAAATAATTATGTGTGAAAAATATAAATACACTCAATATGATTGTAAGTTCAATGTAAAACAATCAAAGTACATTCACACATATTCTTGTAAAAACAATACCAATGAATTGGATGTTTAACTCAACAAATGGAGATTGAGTAAAAATTACTCTTATCAAGTTCATACCGATGACTTGAGAATTTATCAATGGAGTGGTTATGTGTATCAGAAGTATATCCATAGAAAGGGGAGTGGAAATTATGATAAAATAAAATGAATCGTGATTCCATACATAATCTTGGAGTAAAATAATCAACGAAGTATGCGTAAAGCTAAATGAGTGGAAATTGAAATTTCAAATTCCCTTATTGATTTCGTAACTTATGAAACATACACCCATGAAAGAAGTATCATACAATGATGATGTAAATATCCATAAATTAAAGTATATTATGTAATGAATACAATCAGGGATAGTACACACATCACATTCAATAAATAAGTGGTGAACAATGGAAATCTCACGGAATTAAAAGTGAGATAAGAAACCCCTTACTTTGTAATTTTTCCTTGGTCGAGGGTAGTTTATCCTCATGTATAATGGTGAAATAATTGTTATTTAATTATAAAATAATCATATACATTAATATGATATCATATATTATCTTTTAACATTGCTTTGTTAGTAAAATCTTAGTATTATCGTTGTTTCGGGTGTTAACATCCTCATTTTCTTTTATATGTTTTGTTAAATAAGTCGTGTTTGTTATGGATAGGTTGTATATTATTCATATAAAGAATTATATCAAGTCCTTAAACATTATTTTTAATCATAAAATTATAATTATACTTGTATTGATATGATAGAGAATGAATCTCATCGCATTCGTGGAGACGGTAGTACGTACGTACGCACAAGCGATAATATCATTCTTTTGATATTAAAATCATATATAATTGGATGTTATATCATATATACAGAATAATTAACATGTTATAATTATTATTTACATGAATTACACATCATTATTATACCCATCCAAATAATAATGTATTGAATAACAATTACACCACGACGTGGAGACGGTTAGTCGTACTTATACACGTATGATGACATTTCATTAAAAGAATGGATAGAATACTGAATATGGTTGTACCATATTTATAATAACATCACAGTATATAAAATATACTGGAGTTATTATTTTAGAATGGAAATAACAAAGAACGAAGAAGCTGAAGAAGAAATGAACTTGAAAGAGGGTTGTGAAAACATTACATCTTCTTCGGGTTCTTCCTTTTGATTTGATCAAAAGGGCTCCTTAGGTTGGATTTAGGATCAAACTATGGAATCTAGGTTGATTTTAGGGATGTTTAGATAATATTTGGGTATGTTTTGTCCAAGAAAAAAGGCTTTGATGGTGTAAATTAGAGAGAAGGGGGAGTACCCTTTTATTAGAGGGGTGAGGGGCACCTTTGGAAAAGCTAGAAATATTATTTTATAATAAATTCATATTCGCTTTCTAATGGCTCAAAAGTTGATTATTTAACGTTTAAGGTTGGGATGGGTCTAAATCCTTTCAACTAATAGATTTTAGACAGGTTTGGGTCACTATATTAACCTTATCATTTATATTTAACTCTAAGTTAAATAGTTTGACATTACCATGTCTCTTTGTATTTTTATATTACATAGTTATAAAACTTACTATATACCTCCAAGAGACCCCTAATTGGTCCATTAATGATACAACTATGTTTATATAAGTCCTTTGGCCGAACCATAGATTTTTAGGAATATAATATCAATTAATAATATAATATATTTTTTTTAAAACTCTTTTATGTCAATTTTGACACAATTGGGTATTTTGTGATTGATAATTTCATAACAGAATTATTACTTCGAAAAAAATTTATATAACCAATCCTAATATGTCATATTAAAATATAAAATTAGTTGAATTCATAAAAATTCTCAAATTACATTTATTTTGATATTTATAATATCAATTATTTTAATATTTCATTAATTAGGTAATTACTGCAACACCATTGTGTCATAAATATATTTAATTATTTAATGTCTAAAAAATATAAATAAAATACCATTATGTAGGAAATATTTTTATATTTCTAATTAATATTTATAATCGAATTTAACTTATGTATAACCCTATATTAAAAATGTTTTAGTTATTAAACATTGATTTTATCTCTTTTAACTCTTCTTTGAATTAAATAATAATAAATGTCCTAATCTAATCCAAGTGGACATAAATGATAATACTTTATTCCTAAAGTTGTTTTTGGTTGAGATAAACTTTTCCAATAGAATTAGGACGCGTGTTAAGGTAATATTAATATCATTTTTACCCTTAATTACATTATTTACTTTTAATCGTGGTAAATAAAAGTAAAAAATTACTATTCACCAAAAAATATTCTCATATCATTGAACCACATTTTACTCCTGGATATTAACCGTGTCTCTTAGATTTTCGAAATTCCATTCACAAAAGTGGTACAATTAAGTTTTATGTTAATTTCCGAATTCTCCTAGGTTGTGGGTAAAAGACGGTGAAAAGTTCAACAAAAATTTTATATATCTAAAAATATATTAAACTAACTCAAATGAATTACATTGAACATATATAGTTATTACATATCTATTTTGACCTTAATTAAATTTAAATAAAAAATTATTATTTAAATAAAAATTTGGTTTTAAACTATAACTCATTGTTTTTCACTATTCATCAAAAATTGAAAGTTTTCAGAAAAATACCAAAATTTCACCCTAGGATAATTTCAATATTCTGAATCCAAAAATGATGTCCATTTTGAAAGATAAAATTTAAAATTTTTCAAAAAGTGGTTATTACTATTCATAATGGCTAGTTTGATTTGTTGTGGTGTGTTTTAGAACTCGAAGTTGCGTACAACACACGCTACTATATAATTCAAAGAGAATTGTACCATGGAAGCATGAGGTATTACATAAAGGAAATAAAGTTTCATGAAAAATGATAATAAACAAACTAGTAAATCAATATAACAATGATTCTCAACAAGAAAAAACTAACACCACAAAATAAGATCAAAAAAATATTACCAACTCATATACCAACATAAAAAAGGAATAAAAAAGGATTCATTGAATAATAATACTACATCGGGAATAATGGAGAGATTACTAGAAATAAAAAACTGGAACCAAATAGCAGTAGATTAACAATATCATATCTCCTCCACCGTATCACTCTCAACTATTTTTATTAGTGACAATCCTTTAGAAAGGTCACAATAATCAATTAAGGGCTTCTACCTAGTGTATAACTCTCCAATAGTAGTGATAATTAACCTTAACTCCCAGCTTAGTAGCCTAATGATGCTCATTTCATAGATAATGTAGTTGGACCACTATAAATAAATTACAATCACATGAAAACCATATTGACAAAGGAAATAAAGCACATAAATCATATACATTCAAACTTTAACACACACCCTTCAATAATGTTCCCCAATTTAAACTGTATAACCATAAATCACAATTTATATAACATTGACATATTATTAATAAACTAACATAGGATAACTGGGGATAAAATGGTGTTTAAGCGGGAATAATTAAACCAAATTATCCCATATTTTCAAAGAATACATATATTTATACAGTAAAAAAATACACATTGGAACTACCATTTTAAAAATAATTTTGAACCAAAACATAGTTCCTTGGGAAATTATTTATGAAAATAAAGAATTACCAAAATAAGAATTTGAAAATAAAATTTTAAAAATAGTTACAAAACAAGTTTATTTATTGGAACCATCTAACCAATATCAAAGAATTTAAAATCATATAAAAACAAGGATTCACCAAAGAGAAATAGGCCAAAAGAATCACATACCCTATTCAAAACAGGGTAAACTCTTTAATTCAAGACAAAACCTTTATAAAATTAAGGAAAACCATTTATAGACAAGGATGTTTCTTTTTAAAAGATGATATCCTCTAAGAATTGAAAAAACCCTTTTGAAAAAAATAAAACATAACTTCATAAATAATAATTGGAACAAATCACCATGATAAAAGAATTTTTCTTATTGAAAACCATAAATTGAATTTTATTAAATACCTTGAATGTATAAAATATCATTAAAATAGAAATTTCATTTAACTAATCAATATACCCATTTTAGTGGAAAATTTATAAAATCAATGGGAACCTTAGATAATTTTGGTTGGTATCATATACATGATTAGTCTAGTTCAAACACACTACTAAAAGATATAGAAATCAAGGAACTATTTATTTAAAGGAATCCTATTTGAAACACCTACCTAAAGTGATGGAATCATGCTTCCTTCAATGTTATCCTCTAGTATAGTTCACCTAATACGGTTAACAACCATTTAAATCCAAAACCTTAATTGGAAACAACCCTAACCATTAAAATTCATCCACATATCCATTATTGTTAGCAGAAGTGAGGGGAAAAGAGAATAATTTTAAAGATAATGATGGAGAATCCATTATCATTTAATATAAGGAAAAATATTTCCTAAAATACCCCCTAAAAATATGGATACTATTTGAAAATTGAGGTAACCTTAAGAGTTACCTTGGTCAGGAGAGTTGGAATTGGGTGGAAATTGGAGGAAGCCATAAATAAATAGAACCCATAATGAAAGAAATACACCATCTTGAGAATAATTCATTTCTTTCATGAATGGTTTAATGTATCGTGTGCAAACCATGTACTTTAACTACCCAAGAACATCATAGGTCACATGTTTGTCTCACATGGTTTAACAAACCTTTTACAGACCATGTGATCACCTATATTAAAAAATGCAGTCGTATTATGCATTCTAAAACATTGTGCCTACCTTTTTAGCCCGATAAGTGATTCAAAATTTCTCAATTTCATTCTTGAGACACCCCAAGCCTAATGGAGAAATCAAACCTTAAACATAATAAAGAAACAAATATTCTAGAGTGGTTGACATAAAAAAAATTCCTTTACTTGGAGATTGATGTTTACAAAAAAATTAATACACAAGAAAATTCCACCCTTAAAATCCAAAATATAGATTTCAAGTAAATCATGTTAGTATATAAATATAAAATATTCAAACATTCTCAACTCATTATAAAAACTTTAATGATGTGGCCCTAACATCCTCTTATTTAGTAAAATTAATTAATATGAATAATAGTGCATCAATTGTCACACAGAAATAAGTGTTGAAAAAAAATATAATATCATCTTTTAGGGTTCAACAATATCTACCCATTGGATTTATTGTGAATGATTCTCATTTATCTCTGCATATTGACCACAATACCTAAGAGTATAGAGTATAGGAGAATATTCAATCTAACCGAAGTAAATAATAATGAAATAATAATCTCTATGGAAACATGATCTAGCTTGGTGGAGAAAATAGTCCTAATTAAATAAATCATAAATATTTTCCATTCATCAAATCAACTCAATTGTATCATGTGTCCAAGAATACATAACAAAACAAGTATATAATGTTTTTAAAAAATTTGTATATATAAACACATTAATTAAATCTATTCATAGAAAAGGAGATAATGTTTCTACCCCAACAAATAACATATCCTAACGAATTTAAGTAAGAAATAATAGGCAATAAAACTCAAAACATTATATAATTAGTGTGATGTAGTGGGATAAAATTAAATTTATAGCCTTATATTCTATAATTTTTTAGTACTGAGAGGGTTTTTATGAATACAATAAACTTGTTCTTCAGGGGGGATAAATTATAGCCTTATAACACCCCCTTCAATATTCTCCTTTAAAAAATGGTACATTATTTCAATGTGTTTTGACCTGGAGTGTTGTATTGGATTTTTGATAGGTTTATGGAACTAATATAGTCACATAATATAATATAAGGTTAAATATGTTCAAAATTCATGTTATTAAACTATTTCTTCATCTATATCATCTATGTATTTTCTTATGATGCAGCCACTTATTTAGCCTAAGTAGAGTTTAGTGGCATTTATGTTTTGTTCATTGAGTACTATGGGAAAAAATTTGTTCCAATAAAATATTCATTACCATATGAATAAATCCAGTCATCAACAACCCATACCTAGTCAATATTATTAAATCCTATTAGGTCCATCTCTCATGTATTCTTATACATCATCCCATAATTGAAATAATTTGAGATGTATCCCAGGATCCATTTATAATGAAATATATGTTTTGCATTATAATTAAATTTATACATGGCACAATGAGAAATAACATATATAATATTATGCCTCAATTTTATCATGTACATATGATTTCCAATAAAACTGTTGAACCTATACTCATTAAAAATTTATCCTTCATCATCCATGGTCAGTATTGTTCTCACATGAATTGGTGTAAACATTTCTCTAGATTTGTATATTTAAAATTTCATTATGGTCTCCTTTGCATATTTTATTTATAAGAAAAAATATACCATATTGGTTGAAAAATTTCTAGACTAAATAAAAAATATCATTCACATAAGAATTAACATTTCAAAACATTCATTCTTGTGCCTTGAGAACATTTCACTAAATCTTTCATCATTTCTAGAAATTATTTAACTATTAACATAAAAAAGCTATAATATGTGATGTGGTGATAAAATTTTTCATATAAGAATTTTTTTACACTCAGCCTTTTTGAAATACCATTTTTTTAGATATTCAGCAATCTCAGTGTAATAATATCTTATATCCTATCTCTACCCATATTGGGATTTATTCAATTTAGAATCCTCTGTTTATTTTGAATCTAGAATAAATCCTTCATAATATTCCATTTACACTTCTTCATCAATGTGAACATTTAGAAAATGATTATTTAACATGAAATTGGGATATTTTAAAATTTCTATAATATAAAATAGCATAAAATATCCAAATAGATCCATTTTTCAATTTTTGGGGGAATTGTTTTTATCAAATTCAACCCCTTTAAATTTTAATTACCTTTTAAAAACTAAAACGACATTGTTTCTAGATACATCAACATTATTTTCCATATAATTTAGAAGGATATTATTTATTCAATTAGATTATCATAATTGGGTCAAGGTATACTTTCCAAAGTCATATTCATTAAAAACATTCAAGATACTCATTCATATATTGAACTCATTCTCTGAGTTCAAATTTTTACGTAACATTAATAGAGGTAAACTTTTAAAATTTGATGGTATGATTAGTGTATAGGATCATATTTTAGGTTTGTATACCTTGATTCCAATCTAAAATATTTCTCTCAACATCAACATGTTTTTTTAGCCATGAATTCACCAATTTGGCTATAATTATTTACCTCCATCACTAGAAAATGATGAATCTGATTCTTTAATTCAAATTTATAGGTTTTATAAATTTTAAATAGTAATTTTAAAACCTAAAACGTCATACTGATCCTTTACAAATATATTATATTATATTTATTCCTTATTTTCAAATACAATGGAATAATCTCTACTAATAACCCTTTTTTATATCTTATTATAACAACTATAAGATTTTCCCTTTGTTGTGTATCTAATAAAAATTATATCTTCAACAATGTAATTGAATTTTCCTTCACCATTGTATTCCCTATGGACCAATTTTGGAATTCCAAAAACAATGAATCATTTTTCTTTTTTATTTACTTTAAACTATCATAAGGAGTCATATCTAAATTTTACCTTATGAGAAAACTATTCTGAATCATTCTCACAGTTATGATACACAATAACTACTTATACATTTTGGTGTAATTATATTCTTGTATAGTTCCAGCCATATCAACCAGACATGTATTTTTCATTTTTTTCTTCTTTATTTTTTTAGGAAATATATAGATAACTAGATTCATGTATGATTCCATTTTTGATAATATATCCTTCTAATTGTAATTTGGCACATTCACTTCCATTATATTATCTCAATCTCTTCATATATAAGACCATTTGCTTCCCTAAAAATTTTATGAAACTCATGAATATATCCATTTACTATACTTCTTTTTCAATGATTATGAATTATATGATTATTATTAAATTATCAATGAATGTGATGAAATATTTTTCTCTATTTATAATTTTTTTTTCAAAGGAAATCATTTATCAGTGTGAATAAATTCAATATGATTTGAAGTGTGAATTTCAACCGCCTTTTGAGTTTTTTACAAGATTAAAAGGATTTGAATTTTAAAATATCTCTATTCATTGAATATTGTCTTTCATATTATTTCAAAAAAAATTAAATTATTCTATACTTGATATTATTTCTGCATCTTGACACATGTAATAGCCCCTACATAGTTCCCCAGTTGGAAAAAAAATTCCTGGTGTTCTAAAAACCCTTCTTACAACATCAAAATCTTTTATTATTTTTACAATACACTTTTTTCAAAAATATAAACTCATCTTTGTCATCAAATATACGTGATACGATAAAATATTTTCACTTTAACACATCAATAAACAATAAAGTGTCTAGACTAATTTTAATTCGGAATATGTTTTTTATTCAGATATATTGATGTCTAGTGAGCTATAATTTCCAAAATTTCAATGATACTTCATTATATATCGTAAAGTTTTTATGGTTTTTTTAGATCACCAATCATATGGGATGAACACCCACTCTCTATAATACAAAGTTTCAATGAATTTTGAGCTTTAAATTAACCTCATTTTCTTATTCCCCATATGTCTTTGATTTTGACTATTTCAAAACCTATGATGTATATTAAAATTTTCTATGATAAAAGAAGTAAATATATATTTTCGGGTCTATTATTTATCACATGTTTCTCAGTCCTATTTTAGATTTGAAATATGTTTTTTTACTTCAATTTTTTTTCTCAATATGTAATGTATTTCTCTACAATCTAATCTATTTTTTTGTCTACCCATTATTTCATACACTCATATTAGGCTAGGTGCATATATATTATTCTAATATTTTTATTCCTTATATCCAACATAAATAAAACACTAGAATATTCATTAAGGTAATCTATTTTGATAAGCATTCTGGTGCTGAATGGGATATTTTATTGATCAATTTTCACCCCATAAATGTGAACACCCAATAAATCAATTTTTTTGGAATTATTCCTTGATAATTTTTATATATTGAAGACCTATTCACTTAAATATTTCTTCACATGATTTTTTAGAATTTTAATTTTAAAAAAATCTCTAATTAGTTTTATATTATAGTTTATCCATAAGTTCATTAATAGAAGTAATATCTGTTATAATAGTATGTAAATAGAAATTCTTTTTAATGAAGTAGTTATTTTTTAGAGTTTCAACCTATAAAAATTTTCTTGGAGCATTTAAATTTCTTCTTAACAAAAATATTTTTTTTGAAATTATTTTTATCTTTCTTCTTGTAAATTTGTTTTATCTATTTTCTCATTTTATTAACATAATTATCCCCAAGGATAATTATGGAAGTCATTTTTTGATGATTTAAACCTTTTTTAAAATATCTATCTTTCAAATATCATTTTCCTTGATCAGTTTTTTTTAATATCGTAGTTTGTTTTTTTTCTTCACACCCATTTAAATATGTGTTTTATTCTCTAAACATTCTTATTTATTTAAAAAAAATAGTTTGATTCCCATTCAGATAGTTTATTATCTAACAGAATCTCCTCCCACTTTAGTATTCTCAACTTAATATTTTGAATCATCTTATGAAGATTTACCGTATCCTTCTTCCAATTACATGATCACTCTTTAATGGAAAACTCTAGGAAATTCATCATCATCATCACTACTTTCTTCACAATCAGATTTATCTCCCCAAAATATTAGAATGTTTCTTATGAAGGAACTATGAGAAATATTCATCAATAAATTCAACTGATCATATAGGATATACTTCTATTGGAGATACTCCCATTTATTTATTTATTATCATTTTCTCCTTAAATTATAATTTCATAGTTGGATGTGAAATTTACAAGAATACCATAATTAATATTAAATGGTTTTTTTCCTCTATATGTACCTATTCCCCCCTTATTAAATCTATTTATATATGAGAATGAATAGCAAAAAATGTTCCATATTTTAGTCTTTATTCAAGTAGTCCAACATCTAATCTATATTTAATTTATTTAAGTCTCTGGATTCCATTAACTTTTCTTATTTATAATTACTTTTAAGACAATATACTGTACATATTTATTAATTAATATGTGTGGTTTATGTTTATCAATTGTAATGTAATTATGATATAAATCTTCAAGATATGAGGTATTAGAATTGAATTTATGAGACAATATTTTCATTATAATTTTTACCCCATTAGAGTCATCAAGAGGTTATCTGAGCCCTATAATCAAGATGATAATTAGGTTTACCTTGGTAAATATTTCATCAATAGTTTAATCCCTTTTCATTATAAAATCATCAATTTTTTATCGACTCAATTAAATAATTTCTTATTTCACCATGATTATTGACTTCATAAATAATTTCATAATTCATTAAAATTAAATTAGTAGTTCTTTATACCTTGATCTTTATCAACTCCTTTTCTAATAAGTAATATTTTAAAGCATTCTTTGCCATCCCATCAATTTCATGGTTTCTTTTATCTATCAGTGTCTATGCTACAGTTTTATCTGTTATTGTGAATCTATATCGAATTGAATTGAGAACATAAATCCCCATAGATTGAATATAAGGTACCATACTCTCTATCCATGAATAACACCCTTTTATATGAAATCATAGGATTCATTTTCTATCGATATGATTATATTTATCTATCTCAAGCATATGAGATAAACATGAACTAATCTTGTCCCTAGGAATTTTTTTGTTCACTTAAATGACAATACACAAATATATGTGTGAATTATTGCGTATAGTTATTTAAACCCCCTTAACTCTCATGATTATTAACCACCACTCTCCCTATCTTAATATAATCACCTATGTGAATAAAATATAGACACATCACAATTTTTTACCATGTTCACCTCCTTTAAGGGTTACTACCACCTCAGTCTATTGTAGTAATTTTATCACACATAAGTATCCATTCTTATCTGTAAACATAACTCGACAATAGATTCAACCTTGAATTCATAAAACTATTGGAAATAACTAGTTATAATCTCACTTCAACAGAATAAACAATTCTTATTGTTAAGAGATAATTGGTGAATGTGTGATCCTGAGTACATACTTCATTGAAATTTATGTTTATGATTTACCATTCAAAACAAACTTATATGGATTTTATATATATACTAACTTCGATATAGTATAATATCAATTATTTTTTCTCAAAAAATTATCAATTTATTATCTTTCACCATTTATTGGTTTTATATATAAACTGAGTATCATGAAAAAATCATTTCCAAAATAGTTAGGAAAATATCCTTGAATCAATGTTTTATTGATCAAATTGTTCAAATAATTATTCATTATTGGTCATATATATTCAGAAAATATCATGTGAATATCATTTCCATAATTTTTTTAAATCTCCATCAATCTTATTTTCATTTATTGACACCTTTATAATTAATTTAATATTGAGTTATATTCCTCCTTTTAATTCTCCTAATGACCCAGCTATTGATCCTCCAAATAAAGTTTATTTTTTCCCTTAATATCTCTAAATATATTACTTCTTCCACATACAAATTAATCATGTATAAATTATGTGTGTTTTTGGCATGGATCTTCCCATTATAAAACATTGAAATTCTCAAATCAAGATATTCTAAAAAAATATAATAATAATAGAATGAAATATTAGACTACTTAACCATTTTACCTAAAGAAGTTTCTATCATAAAAAAATCCCAACCATGATGTGGTGATCATATTTTTTAATTTCTCAAAATTGGGTTTCAAAGTTGAATCACCATGGAGTTATAAATATTTTGTTTGTTTATGTCTCTACATTTATAGAAGGAAAAAACTCTTCTTGAAACACTCAAACCTATAATATATTTTTCATTTCCTAACTATTTTCGACCACAATTATCACCATGATATCCACTATGGTGATCTAATATTCTTCTCCCATTTTCACTATCTTCCAGTCTATGTCATGCTGCAAGATAGGATTCCTTTGACTTTATATTATACCTCGATTAGTTTTTCTTTCATCTCATCTTGAATCACAATCCATGTATGATCAGGATACCTAAGAATTGGGTCTATTCATTAATGAAACATCTCAATTGTTTCTTCTCCAAATTGTGAATTAGAAAGTCTGATTTTCACTCTATATAAATTTCAATTTTCTCTATTTGTTTATTTTTACATAGAGAGAATAGAAATTTTATACAAATATGATTATTTTTACAAATATTTTTACCAATTAATTCATATACTAGATAATTGTTATATAGAAAATAATCATTCTTACTTAGATTGGATGATTGTTATCGTGATACAGATAATGCTTACATGGTATGGATGACAGTTTCATAGTAAAAAAAATTCTTATATGGTCTAGGTGACTATTACACCATGAATAAATGGAATTTAGTCATAGATCACATTATCTTAGATGATCTCGATAAATAATTCCCTTTCCCCCAGAATGGTGATTATACAAAAATAACGACTTAGCCCAATTGTATATTAAAACTCCAAATTCCACATTTCATGTAAATTGTCTAAATTTCTCAACAGAATATCCCTAAGACATCTTTAATCATATAAAAAACTTAAATGATGTTGACCAAACTCACACTTCACTATTATGACTATTTCAAATAAATAATAGTGCATCAATCATCACATTTAAATAGGTAATGAAAACCAATACAAGATCAACCTCTAGGATCTAGTAGCTTTGTATCTCTAAATGTTTCCAAATGAGTTTTTCATGGTTATAAAATCTAGTTTATATCTAATATGTTTTTCACTAAATGGAAAATCAAAAATTTCCCAAACATCATTACTCTTCAAGGAATATATTTCCTCAATCATGGAATCATACCACATTTTTAAATCATTATAACTCATGAATTGTGAAAAATATTCAGGATCATTTTCATCTTTAAAATTATATTTCTATTCCAGAAGATACACTATATTGTAACCAATTTTTCTTTTCATATCCTCATTTTTGATATTTTTAATGTTTCACCTTCTTTTTCATGAAAAAATTGTGTTAAATTGGCTATTTATGAGTTTGTAATTCCCAAAGTACCCAATATAGAATACGATTTTTAACAACTCATGAAATAATATTTGCTTGAACACCATTAAATAAATGAGGTGTATTGTGTGAGTAGTAAATATATTTTCTGAGATAATGTGTTTTTTATTTTCAATAAACTTTACCCAAAAAATTTATGATAAAATAATTCCTACTAGTGTTGTAATTTTCAAATACTATTTCATTTCCTGGTTCAATAATCATATTTCTCACTGATTGAAAATAAAATAGCTGTAATTTTAACTATTTAGAGTATCTAAAAAAGTAACCATAAATAAAATTAATATCCAAATTATTATATTTTTTTATATAAAATCATACTTATAAATGGTATCCCCAAATGTGTACAAGTCATGAACTTTGTATCCACACCTCAAATATTTAAAAACTAGTTTCGAAACATATTTTTTCAAACTGATTTAAAATATATGATGTCATTTTATGTTCTTATTCCATATATTATTATTTAACTTAGAGTTAATAATACTAATACATACCATGTTCATAAAAATATATATTTTTTCTTTTAGGTAAACAATTTTTGATTGATGAACCAGAAATAGTATACTGGGTAAATATTTCACATTCTCAAACAAACCTCACAAATGGGAAGCATAATTTTCCACCATCAATGTATTTTCCATAATATTATCCACCTTGATCTAATAATATAATTATAAACTTTTACACATATTTTATGTACCTAATAATTAAATACATTAATGGGACCATTAGATTCATTATCATTGTGATGAAAATAGATATATATTATAACGCCCTAGATCGAACCACTAGGTCTGATATGCAGAGCTACATGACCTCAAATGTGCATCCCCTTATATAACATGTGATCTAACAGTAGTAAGTTTATTAACATTGTCAATGTGTGGACTATAGAATAAGTATCTTATCATTTATCTTATAGTATAATTGAAAATAACAACTTAGGTTAAATAATATATAAGAAAATAATATCAAAATTATCATATTCTATAAATTAAATAATAAGACTCTCTGAGTTACAAGGGAAAGTATAAAAAATTTGGAAGTAGATAAAATAAAAAACTATTATATCCTCTAGAGTACATCCTTGTATAAATCCAATATATATGATCCTCATTTTATCTATCAACCACTTACCCCTTCCCATTCCTGGATCCCTATTCATGATATCTCTATACACATTGAAATTATCATACATGGTGTCAGTAATAAAAAACAATAGGACATCACCAACGATCCATTAAAACATGTTCTCATGTATAACAAGCATATACCATGATAATAATAAATTCTATAGAATACTTCAATAATCACATACCGAGAACCTATGTTCAAACCATTCCACCAAAATCCTTGACCATATGAACTTAAAATCTACGATGGAAGGAATGTCAAGATCTCAGAAGTTATCAAGAACTAGTCACATGGCTAGTTAACACATTTCACAACATCATGTGAACATACTAATTTATATTCACAATGCACTAAGTGTTTCAGGTTCTCAAAATCCATTAGGTTTTGGGTGATTATGTTACTCAGCATCTACTAGGCACTGAGTAAAAATGATACTTGAAATACACTAGGAATTTAGTGAATTATATGAAATCCTGTAGGATTCATCATATCTCTACCATGTGATCAATTATATTATTTAAATCACCATAAGTGGTGTATAGTACCCCAATAAGGAGTAACCATGTCGTATTGGTATACATATTATGATCACAAAGAACAATATGTCCCAATACATGGTAGTATACGTAACATGGTTAAGCCGACATGCACGTATAACATATTATACTGAGTGAAATATAGAAACATATAATACATGTGATCAACATAAAACAAGATAAATAATGATATAATAATTATCATGGAAGAAGTATCATAAATGGGTCTCACAAGGTATGTGTGCACCCATATGAGATCACAATCAAGATTGGTTATCAAGTATTCCAATACAAGAATTAAACCATGGAAGAAATTGTAAAAAAAGATCCCCAAATGATAAGGAATATCCAAACACAAGTTTTTAAACACCAATATAAAGATTCTTCATGGGTTTTCTCTCTCAAACCACATTTTCAAACCAACCAGATCAATTCACTTGTCAAGAATTCCTAGAAACAACTTCACATAAAATAATACGATCTATAGGAAATGTCACAAGGATGAACAAAAAAAATGGGTATAAAAAAATTACCCAATGATAAATACTATCAATGGATGATTCCGATCTTGGTTAAAATAATAAGAAACCAAAAGTTTTAGAGAGAAACAAGATAAGATAATTCCATCGATCATCAAGAAAGTTTTTGTTTCCATTAATATCAACCCATAATAAATTATTAACCTCTTTAAAGAACACATAATTAAACACCATAAAATTACCTTTTTTAGTACAATATTCGAATTGAAATGGAATTAAATTCATCCATTAAAATATCCTAATGCCAAAAAGCATAATCCATGACTATATTGTGTGTATGGTGTTCCAGAGTTCATGAAAAGTAGAATGTCCACTATAGTCTATCACTAAAAATTAGGCCAATTTACTATCACTATGGCCTACAATACATCATGGATATGATACCCAATCCGTTACCGATAATTACTTTCACCGAACACTATATATTGGATAATCCATTTCCCAAAGGATATTTTATATCATAGCTAAACCAGGGATAACCATGGTTTACACTATGACATGGAGTCAAACCTCTTAGGTATAAAAGGCTATAAAACAAAAATTTAAGTTTCAAAATCCTTTTTAAAGAGTATAATAATTTCTTAAAAAATTTATTGAATAAAAAAATCAATGTAGAATAAGGAATCAAGCTTGTTCATATTTGAAACTAGTGATTAAAGTATTTATAATCTCCCATCCAAGTAATTCTCATCCCAAAGAAGAATATATAGGGGTATCACCCCAAAACATCCATCCACTAAGCTCAAATAAATGCTTCCTAGACCCATTTCTCTTATTGGATCCATTCATGCCCCCATAGAATTTGGACAGGTTGTATCGTCTGTTGTCTGAAGACCTTCTCAATTTAGTCTAAATTTCACACCGGTCAGTCTATGTAAAATGTGTCAGGATCCAACTATAAATCCTCAATGTCGATGACACATAAGATTTGGAATGTACCTATGGTGCTAGGGGACATGAAAAAAATATTTCATACCAATGTAGTGAGAATGAATAACTTGTAATTGTTCCAATATCCTATCCTACTTAGTGATCTTGAAGGGTACAATAAAGCATTATTTAAAATATCTTTGATTCTACAAACATCGTGGGATAACTGAGTGGTCACTCTTATAAACCTATCTATATAAAGAAAACCCCAGAGGTCACCTCATACAGTAAGGGTAAGACTTCAATCATCTCAGTTCTATAATCAATCTCTATTGAATAAGCTATATTTTCTCAATAGTATAATGTGCCTTACTAGGTCCCCCAATGAATTCCTCACTATCCTCATGCCAAAAAATAAGTGAATGACATATCCTTCCATAATAAACCTCATAATGTTCCATCTGAATCGAATCTAGGTAACTATTATTGAATGTGATCTCAACCAAAGATATGTGATTATCCCAATATCTTCCAAAGTCTAGGGAATAATCATGAACAATATAGTGTAATATATGAATTATATTCTTGAATTGTCCATCTATCTGGGGAATGATAGGTGATGATCAATCTATACTAAGTCACTAATACCTTTTTCAAGCCTTTTAGAAACCAAAGTGTTAAAAATATTCCCCTTTCAGATACAATTCTCAAGGGAACTCCATGTAATCTTACAATCTCATAGACACACAACATTTCCATCATGACTATGGGGTGAGATTCATAGATAATTAAGAAATTATAAACATTCCTTACTCAATAAAAAATAAATAAAAATGCATCACATATCCTATATTACTTGGTAGTTCTGTTAAAAATTCCATTATGATGTCCTACCAGTTCCACATGGGAACATAAAGTTTCCAGAGCAGTCTAACAGGATGCTGGTTCTCAACCTTAATCATTTGGTAGGTATGGAATTGGGAAACAAGTCTAGTAATGTCTATATTTCTCCATGGCCACCATAATAGTTTTCCAAATTCATGGTATATAATTATTTCTCAAGGATAAATATCCCAATTAGAGGTATGGTAATATATCATTAGATCCCTATTTATGGAATTAGTGAATACAAGTGTCATTAACATAATATCACATCATCCTTATCCAAAAAACCACTTGTGTATCAAGACACCACCAGCTAGATTTTTCCATATCAGACCACCATCTATGTCAAAATCCTATCCATTCTTTACCAAGTGTACCAAAGAATGTGTAGTTACTAATATTGCACAGGAAATCAATCTCTTATCTTTGAAAAAAAATCCAATATCTAATTAGTCAACAAGATCATCAAGAAACAATGTTCTTCTGATTTTCTATTACCATGCCCCTGATCTACCTATGTATTATGACAAAGAGCATCAACTATGATGTTACCCTTCTATAGTTCATAGTCAATATCATATGAAAATTCCTGCAGATACTCTACCCAGTGCTTCTACATCAAATCTAGGTCCGACCATGTGATGATATAATAGAGGCTCTTGTTTTACATTCAAACAGAAATCCACTCATAAAATAGATAGTTTCACCAACTATAACGTACCCCAATATGGAACTCTATCACATAGACAAATCAAGTTGGTAATTGGACCTCAAGTGAACATCCATACACACAAAAGGATACTGAATAGTAGTGGGGGTGTATAGAACATAGTGGGGAGACTATACCCCTATTATAGAGTTTTAAAATAATAGAAATAGAAAAAAATATCAACGAAAAATAAATAGCATCCATAATAAATCCTAAAACTGGAAGATAACGGATGAATTATGTAAAATAAATAATAATTAGCTAAGGACATTTCAGAAGAAATGTAATAAAATGACATGATTTAATTCATACATATTAATGAACAAGATGGCATAAATAATCTCAATATGAAATGTTCCTAAATCCTAGGTTTTACCAATCACCAAACTCCAACCCATCCAGCAAGAAACAATAAACTACAATGTCCCTTTCCCTTATCTAAACCTTTATCCACTTAGTCGGCTTGGTTACCAAGAAACATCCCAAATAGGATGTCAGTATAACCCATCAGGTCAACACTATTGTGTATAAAGAAAACCTATCTGATAGTAAGTGTAAGAAATAAAATGATAAACCTGAGTATTAATTAGTCAATCAATACAGTATAAAAATATACCTACTTTAGAATCATGCTATAATATCTTTAATCATGTAGCATTACTATTCCAACCGTAACCCCATGTCCATGGAATAATCACTTAACTTAGAAAAATCCCATTATATAATCACTTCAGTATAATTGGACCAAACCTACTATAAGAATTATAACATAACTTATAAGAACCTATCATAAGGATTACATAATAACTAGTCCAATACCAAAAATCATTACAATAGAACTGGTTCAAGGCCTATAAGCATTGTAGAATAATTAATCCTTTCCATGTAATCATTACAACATAACTGGGCTAATTCCTTTAAGCATTACAGTATATCTAGGCCAATCCCTATAATCATTGTGACACAATCGTGCCAATACCTATAATAATTACAACATAACCAATAAACACAAGTCATATTATAAATATTAACACAACATATATCACAATACACAAAGGTTAATTCAATTAATCAATTTCTATCTTTCAATTTCCTTTTATTCATCATGTTTTGTCTTTACCCTTTAACATGCCAGTGTACACAACTATATACTTAAAAATACTCAGCAATAATGTCAATAAATAAGTCAACCATTTTCCAAATTGATCATATCAAAATCAATCACCTATGGTGTTAAGTTATTCTAGTTCATATTTTTATCCAATAGTTATTTCATTATTGTTTTAGGGCAGGATCACCCTATAGGTAGCCGCAAGATGCATCTCAAAACTATTAGATCTAAACTGATCCATGGAATAGTCTAAAGGCATGATTATCATCACCCATTATTTCATTATTTGACATGAATTTTGTATCATCATAAACAAATAATATTTTTCACACTAAAAAATAAAAACAAACCATAGGTCATTGTTCTAGAATACTTACCTTTATTCAACAATCAAAGAAACAATCTCAATATGGAAATATAATAAAGTATGTAGGTGATAGAGATCACTTGGAAAACCTATATCACAAAAACATCAAGATAGATACCAGATTCAATAGCAGTTAAGAGAGTATACTACTATAATAGGGAATAGTGGAATAAATAAGGGGGAAACCAAAGCGAAGGAACTCACTAGAGATTAAAAAATATATACAGCCATCATGTAAGGGAGGAATTACTCTAATATTTCCTGGAATCACCCTAGGGTTTGATAGAGGAGGATATTAGGTGGATGAGAATAAAATAATACACATAGCATGGTCTAAAACACCTCATAATAATATATTCATGACAAAAACATCTTTCATGACATGAATTTCTTGGTTTAGAATATATGTTAAAAAACATTTTTCTTTGGGTTAAAATAACCTTGATCGACCATTACACAAAGTGAACATATTTCAAACTATATAAAAATTTCACACTCATAAGTAGTTCATGAAATCTACTTGAAACATTGTCATGCCATGTAAACCATTCATGACGTGAATGTGTCTAAAAGATAGCTCTCAGGCCAGCTTCTTTAGAAAGAACAAAAGCCACCTCCAATGATTTCCAAACACACAAATAACCCTTATAATCCATTTAATACATTTATACGTAGAATAAATTTATTCAAATAAACATAAATCCCAAAACATTAGGTCATTTTCCCTAGAAAAATATCTCTACCCACAAAGAAAATTGCTCAGGAACTAAGGATTAAAAAAAATAAAACCCAACTAAAATTGGTTCAACCAAAACTCAAGAGCGGTGTACCTAGAAATGATGGGATCTTAAATCCTCCCGCTATATAAAATATAATCATCAAGATAATCCAAGTATCATTATTGGGTGTTGACAAACAATTCTAAACACTCTATTGGTATATTAGATTCCCTCTCCAAAGTCTCCTCTTGAACACACCCATGGTTTCACTACACTCCAAATATAGGTATACTCTTTCCCTAAAAATAATTGTCAATATAGTCCACAATATATATCACATGGTCCTCAATAGACACATATACATAAAGATCAATTTCATAAATTTTCACCAAATGAGAATGGTTGAGATGTTTTATAAAATGTTTCAACATGTGAAACAAGTCGAAAATGGAACTTTATCACTATGGAATGGGGAATAGATATGCTTCTAGACCGACTCATTCCACTATCTCGAATGGCCCAAGAAACCTGGATGCTAGCTTCCCCTACTTCCTGATATTGAATTTCCATAACCAAGATGATACCCGAAGGAAAATATTATGACCCACCTCAATCTATAGAGGCCATATCCACTAGTTAGAGTAGGATTTCTATCTTCACTATGCAGTCACCGACCACTTCCTCCTGAATGAAACCTACTCAGACATCTTCTACACAAGACTAGGTCTATCAAACACAGACTCACTTACCTCCAAACAAGAAAACAGTGAATGGAATGAAATTATATATAAATACTTTAGTGGTTCCATATGAATAAATTCATTGAATATATTATTTAATTAAAACTCTATGAGAACCATATTTTTCTCCCATGAACATCTTAAATCTATCACATAAGCTCATAAAATTGAATCCAAAATCTAAATAGTCATTTCATATTGTACTTCTTTATGAGGATGATTAGTTGTACTTAGTAGAACCTAGGATCCCATATACTTCTAAAGATCATTCTTCAACCAAGAAATAAAAATTTATCTCTATAAGAAATTACACTCCTTAGAAAAATGTGAAATCAAACTATCTCCTACACATAATGACTACCCAAATCATCAATAGTGATGGTATATTATATGGGAAAGAAGTGGGATTCCTTCATCATCCAATCTATGATTACCCATACTATATCATTCTTGTGAGGTTTCCTTGGTAATCTTGTCACAAAATCTATAGTGACACAATCCCACTTTCACTCAAAAAAGGGAAGAGCCTGCATGACCCAACTAGCCTCCAAAGATCGGCCTTCAATATTCCTCACAATAAAAACCTCTCAAGAAGTGAGAAAAGTTTCTCAAAGGGATAATGTGAGAGGACTCTATATCTCAAGATAAAAATGAATGAATACCATATAGTAAAATAAAAGGGTATAAAATACTTGTCTTTTACGTAATAAATTTAAGAGAATGAACAAAGCCTAATGAATGAAAACTGAATTATGAAAAAACATTTTGGGGAAACAACTGAATCATTAGCCAGTTGAATAAGGGAACATGAATTATATAGTAAATCCCAAAGAATAAAATAGTATGATTAGTATATATCCATGGGTGTTGAATGTACCATTCAAGTAAAACATGATGGAAAAATTACATTATGTCTCAAAGAATCAAAATTAAGACTAAGAAAACACTTATTAACTTAGAATAATTCAAATCAAAACCCACTAATAGAGAGGGATTATAATTGAACATAAAATTCCATTATTAAAATATAATTAATCATAAAATATCTTAAATATGTATTATATCCACCGCATCGGTGAAATTAGGTTCATAATAAATTCATGACTCCAAGAGGGGAATTTGATGCAAAAAACATTACCTCAACAAAGATTCATTTTGAATTTTCACCGAACATCATGAATAAATAAATTAATATCCTTAAATACATTAAAAATAACCTTATTAATAACTGTAACCATATAAAATACTCATTTATATTCATCATATACACATATATGTGCTAATTGTTACTAATTTTCAACCCCTAGTGTAAGTGATATTTTATCTCTTTGAACTAATTTCTTTAAAGTCATGTTGGTATATATTATTTTTCAAAATCAAAAAAATATTATACCATATACAGTACCATCAATGATATTCCAAAATATTTTTTAAAATATAATATTATTTCATGGTATTTTTTTAGGAACCATAAATATGAAATAATTGTTGATCATGATTTGGTGATTCTTAACAAATGAAAGGTGTTTTCCAAAATAATGAGTTAAATGTTCATAAAAACTTGCAAGGATAAAATTTTAACTATTATCTACATATTTATATATTATTACACTAGTTCATAATTTATCATAGTTATGAATTATATAAATCTACAGTATTGTTCATGTAGATTGGAAGGTAGACACAAACATAAACCTACCATTATTGATGGGTGATTATTAGGTTGATTAGTTGTAATATCATTATCCCAAAAAAATAATGACATTATACAGTGTATATTTGTGTAATATATCTTAAATTTAATGATTTTGAAAGAGAATATAGTTTATATAAAGTCATTAATTGAAAGATGATATCACTTTCCTTTTAGTTCCCTCATTTTAAACATTTGAATTAGTGTTAGTCATTTTTTGATCTTATCATCAATTGGTTGTCCAATTTTTTATTATAGAACCATAATTTTCTCATAAAAATTAAATTTAACCTTTAATTTTATCATCATGTCCATCCATATAAGTTATTGATGATAATAAAAAATAATATCAATCATTCTATAGAGGAAAAATTCCACGCATACACATAGTTGATGACATCATTTTCAATAGAATTTGAGATGGAGTAATATGGTTAATTGATTAGAAAACATATACCAAATAAATATATAATTATTATTTTTTAAATTCACCTTTTATTCTAGTCACGTAATCTAGTCATGTAAAATGAAACATGTTTTATACTAGAGGCATTTGTATACACAACATAAAAAACACGATTCATGTATTCATTTTTCTTAATTGAAAAGGGAAAAGGAGGTGTTTAATGACAATGAAATCATTATGATAATTTAACAGTATAATAATTATAATAATTTTATCATTTTATGGTGTTCAAGTGATATTTTTGGATGAATAAGTTCACATAATTAAACATAAAAAGAAGGTAGTGTTTATAGATTTGTACATCACTTTTGGGATTATCCCATTTTCAAAGTAGTTAATCCATTTAGGGATGGTCTTTTGAGAAGACCAGAACATTCGTTAGGTGGATAGAATTTTTAAAGAGATGATATTTTAGATTTTGGGCCAAAATAATGGGGTTTTTGTGTTAGGGGAAGTGAGGGGAGGATAATCTCTTTTATAAGTGAAATGGAATGAAATTTTTATAAATGACAAAAACAAATTCAATAATGGGTCTTCCCTATCAAGGAATGTGGATAAAATATTGGTATGTAATGGAGTGGATAAGTGATAAGGTTGATCAAGGAATCAATAAAACATTAACACACATGTTTTAAACAATTTTGAAGGCTTATCGTCTTAAATTCTTTACTTTTAGCCTTTTATCTTTTACAATCATAAATAGTTTTTTGCTAAGGTAAAATAATTTTATTCATAAAAATAAGGTGGTAAATATTAAATAATATGGACCCAATAACTCTAATTTATAAATACTTTTCATTTTATTCAATTTATATTAGTGATAAAAATTAATTTTAAAATAAAAATCTATAATGTATTCGAAATATTTTTGTATAAATACTATTTATGTTATAAATATCAAATATGGGTTTTGAAATTCAAAAAATCATTTTTATAATTCTAAATTACATATAAAATAAAAATTTGGTCTTAGAATTTTTTTACTAGATTTCCAATTCATTCATATATACAAATTATGTCATGAAAATCAAGTTATTTTTAAAAAATCTATTTTAAAAAATTCACCTAAAAATATATCTATTTAGAAAAATATCAAAATATTATCTTAATAATATATTTTAATTATTGATAATTTTTTTCAATATTTTAGATTTAATTTCTAATCTTCTATAATTCAATAATTAAATAAAATACCAAAATAAAGAGGAAAATTATTCACACTATATTTTTTAAATTGTATACTATTATTTATTCATATTTTATTATAATTACAAATTAATTTATTGTTATTGTATAATAAATATTATAAATATATTTTATTATTATAAAATCATTATATTCTTTGTTTCTTGAAATAAAACACCAATTTTTGAAAAATATAATTTGGAACAAAAAATTATTTTTGAAGTTCTTTTAGCTATGAAATTTTTATTTTAATCATATTAAGGTAGAAATTATATTTATTATAAAAGTATTTAATATCTAATTTAACAATATTAATTCATTCTAATGAAATGGATTGTTTTTAATCATCAAGATTAATATTTATATTTTTATTAAAATATATCAATGTTTTGTTTTAGTTTGGTGTTATGTGTGGAGAAATCTAATGAACACATTGACTTATTTAAATAAATTCATATATAAAAATTTTAGGTTATTACTTTTTCCCCTTTAAATAAATTATATCTTCAAAATTTTAATTATTACTCTTTGAACAATGTTGGTGGGGGTATTATTAAAATATTCATCATTAAGGATATAACGTTAAATATGAAAATTCATTACTCTCTTATGCTATATTAAGTTACTTACATTTACTCAAAAAACAATTACCATTCATACAATCATATAATCTTGTATGTATAATATAGTAATAGATTCTAAAAAATATACCTTTCCCAAACCAATTTCAATCTATATTTCTATAACCCACGCTAAAGTAATATATTCCTCTAAAAATAAACTATATATTTATCCCTAAAATGGTATCAACCACTAGATCATATAGTCATATAATATTAAATATATATATTTATTCAATATATGTGAGGAATTTCACAAAAAATAACATGAATATCATCAATCTCGAGGTTATTGATACCACATTACAAAAATTTTCAAAATCAACTGACCCTGTATTATCTCAGTATAAAAAATATACTAAAACAAAAACGTATCCATCTCTCAGTCATGTATTCCCTAGTAGTTTTACCCAATAATATAATGTTTTCATAAATTCACTATTAATTGTTATTAAAACCATTTAATATATTTTTTCCATTCCTTTTGTGTAAGACTAAAAAATAAAAATTGATAGATGTTTTTCATAATCCTTGTACTGTTTAAAATATACAAAAATAGCTGTAATAAATAACACTAACTAATGAGAATAGATATGGGATTCAATATTATTTAAAAAATAAATCACACCGCGTTATGTAATATAAGAAAAATCACATTTTACCATCATAAAAATCATATATTAATATTCATAATCTTTTATATATACTCTCATATTCAGTTATAAGAAATATTTGTTTCTTGATACATAAATTTCTTACCATCAACCTCATTATCCTATTTAAACCAAATTCAAAAACCAAAATGGTTATGATAATATCAAAAATATGAATATGAAAACATCAATATGAATAACTATTCCCTTATGACAAAATTGTTTTTATAGTATGATATATTTTATTCAACCTAGGACTCACTTTGTTTTTATCCATGGTTATCCATGGTAATTTCTCTATTTTTATCTAAGTAAGACATAATCCATGGTAATTTCTCTATTTTTATCTAAGTAAGACATAATTAAATTCCCAAAATATTTCATAAGTATATTGTGAAATAACCAAATAATATCCATTGAATGTGTCTAGGAAGTTGTATCATAAGGCCTTTTTTCATACACCATGTCAAGGTAGAGTTAATACAAAAAATTCCCTTTTTCTAGTTATAACCCCTAGGTATATCTATTTGAGAACTACATCAACTTTCTGGTATCTATATAGGGATCAAATTTATTGGAAGAATTTACACTTTAAATGTTACCAAAACACCAGGATTTCATCCAATACTTAGTCATATTTTGATGATTGTAACTAATGTTCTCTCATACAAATTCCCAAATAAAAATTTAATTATTACATTAAAGTTAAATAAAAAAATATCCCAAATTTTCATCATTAAATTGGAAATTGTGATCAAACTTATCTTTTCAACAAAAAAATTATCTTTAACTAACCTCCTATTTCGCACGGAATCCAGGGATGACCTCCTGGATGGGAGATTCAAATGTTCTGATCGGTTTCTAACGGGTTTATTCGTATAACTGGAAACATCCAATGATTCCACATCCGTTTGGACCTACTTTCCAAAGGTAGGCGCTCATTAGTTTGTGGGCTAATGAGGCTTAGGAATTTGCATTGGTCGAGAGGATGGGAGGTCGGACTCATCACACCTTTTTGAGGGGAATTATTGTCTACTCTGGGACTCTATTTATAGATTTAAGTTATGTTCGTGAATCCTTATTACATTACCAAGTATAAAATGAGCTTTCCTTCAGTTTTAACAATCAATGATTAAATATGTACGAAATTTAGAGAATCTTTTATATGTATTCGTGGTTCTTCATCAATAGAGAATCATCTGTATCTATTTAGAGATTATGAGTCAATGGTATCCTTCAAAAACTTTTATAATTGTCTCTTGGTCATTATGATGACCAGGCTGATTTTAAATCCACTCAGTGGGGCACTTGATGTTTATCGTCATTCAGAAGGACATGGATTATTTCAAAGTTGGGATCGAACACATAAATGGGCTACCAACGTATCCTTTGTTTTGGAAAAGGAATCAGAACCCACGTAGTTCGAGTAATGGAGTATGACGTTTATGATTGATGGCTCAAAGAAAGATGTCATAATTACTTTTACACTCTAAGCTCACGTGAGTCATGCTCGGTGTGAGAAACAAGAGGTATTGGTAAAAAAAAGACAATTGTGCCATGAAAGATGCAATCATAAGAAATTGTTTGGGGATTATGTATGTATGACTTCCCAGATAGATGAAGGTTTAGGATTCACTTTTAGGGAGAAAATCTATGAACAGGGTCCATAAAGGTATATGTGCTTCATGGAGATTTGAATACTCTAATCTTGGGGCTTACTCCTAAGGAGGATGCCCAAGTTAGGAGGGGGCTTATGATTGGGTTTTACTCCTGAAAAGGAAACCCAAATCAAGGGTAAATTAGGACTGGTTAAAGAGAAATTAGGGGACTTGGGGCTTATTCCTGAAAAGGAAGCCCAAGATTATAACTGGGTTTTATACTTTAAAAAAGGAGACCCAGGTTAGGGATTAAGGTTTGGGGCTTATTCCTGAGGAGGATGCCAAAGTTAAAGGACTTATAACTAGGGATTATTCCTGAAAAGGAGACCCAAGTTAAGGATTCTTTCATCTTAAAGGATGAGGTTAAATGAATGAACTCTCCATATTTAGTGACATAAGGATATTTAAATCACTAGTTTTTGAGAGATATTCCACAGAATTCCTTTCAGATAAGGAAGTCAAATCAAGAAATCATGCCATAAATGGCTTTGAAGAGTGTCTTGAAGACTGAATCTTGAAAAGGAAAGGTGTGATGGCTTAAGAGGGGTAAAATGGGCAAGATGGGAACCCAAAAAGGTAGGGGCGTGCAAGTCTTGAAAGGCGCGCAATTATTGTAGTGGCGCGCAAGTATTGGTCGCGCAAGTATACTTGCACGACATGAGGGGTACTTGCACGATTCTCAAACATCATTAGAATATTTGAGCGACTCTTTATAAATCCCTCTAGAATCCTCTTGAGGTTTTTTCCAAAAAAGGGACGCGCAAGTTCTATTGAAGGAATAAGGCGGCACGCAAGTGTTGATGAGTTTCAACACTTAGGCATTCCTTCTTCTCTTTAAATCTTCCGTTCTAGGTAAGGAATTACCTTTATAAGTGTTCCGAAAGCTTTGAAAAGAGACTTGGGCGTCAGGAGATTCAATCCGAGTTTCTGGAAAAGGATCCTCTCGAATGGGGGGCCCACAGGGTCTATTTATAGGCAGGAGAAGACCCCGGGCGGTTATCGGGAGGTTATCACTTAAGTCGCGCAAGTCACTTGTGCGACCAAGGGCGTCGCGCAAGTGTACTTGAGCGACAGTGCTATAACTTGCGCGGTGCAGTTGCTTTTGATCTTTTGTTCATGCCTTTGTCGATTTTTGATGTTTTCTTCAAAGGTTGAATCACTTTGAGCTCAGATATTCCCCTTTTCCGATTTTTAGATTCTGTGAAGAAAGGAGCGTCAACAAAAGTCCCCCCACAGAGTTGGATCCGGAGAGAAATGAGGATTTGAATCTGAGGAAATCGAATCCTATCCAAAGGAAAAGGGGCGCGCAGGTCTTCAGGACATAGAGGGTGGCACGCAAGTTTGCATCGCGCAGGCCTTGAGCGCACTGGGTACGGCGCGCAGATAGGCCTCCTGGCCTATAAATACATGGCTTTTGTCCGTGTGTAGCATCTGATCCCGAATTTCTCGAGCTCTCGCCGCGCAAGTATTCCTCACCGCGCAAGTCTCTTTATTCACTATTCCCTCACTGTCTCGCTACTGTAAAGGTAATAGGGCTTGCGCGGTGATACATGCACGACAGAAACTTGCGCGACACATGTAACACTTGCGTGACATCTCCATACTTGCGCGCCTTAATGCCTTAGCCATTTTTTTCTTTTAAGAGTTAGTTTATTCATCTTTTTTGCAGATTTAGTGGTTCCCAAGGGAATTGGAACAGCTGATGAACTGGCTAGCAAGCGGATTGATGACATGATGAACATTATTGGCCATGATTATTATGATATCTGCAACAACACTCTCCCATATTTGGCTAAGTACTTGAAGAAATATCATCTTAATTTCCCATAGAGCATCTACCTGCCTCTATATGGTCATGGTCACCTGCAAGGAGTCAATGTTCCAGATGCAACGAACTATACACCTGAGATGCAGCTGCGCTGCTACACCTTCATTTCGGTTATGCTGTGCATTAAGAGAAACAACAATGGTGTGAAATTTCAAATTCTTCCTCCATGCCATTTCCTTGCAGATATGAAAATGGCAAACCCATGGGCTGAAATGTTTTCCACTAATGGTTGGTGGAGAGAAGACAAACATGGTATTAGAGCAATATCTGAAAAGAGTACTCTCTCCAAATGGCTCTTTACTTCCAATGCTCCATTCTCAAATCCATGTATCCATCTTCCAATTCTCTTGGACAGAAACAGAGTCACTGTTTGATCAGCAGAAAATTTTCTCAAACCGCACTCAAGAACATCCTTTTACAATTGTTCCAAGAAGAGCTGGTATCACTGCATCTCTTATTGTATCCAGTTGAATGAATTAATTCCAGGTGGTTGCTGATGATGCTCGGGATGCCGTAAATCAAATGAAGTGTTATGTTGAAAGCCTCTTGTAATTCTTGAAAAAGAGAAGAGACTCCAGTCTGTGGATGTCCTTTTAACTCTTGTGTATCAATGAAAAACACTTTCATCTTCAATCATTTGTACCTGCATTCTTTCATTACCTGCTTCAAATTTACTTAAGCCAATGGGCCTAGTAAGCATATTTTGATTTTTACTAGGATTATTACAAATAACCCTACAAACTTTGAATATTTTAATTGCTCAATATTACCTAAATCATACGGAAATGTATATTTAGTGAGCTGGAACTTTACTTTTATTCAGATTTCCTTTGTCTTTTTGTGGGAAGTTTAAAGTCATGCACGCTAGACATAAAGGGTCTAATGTTTATGGTCGAAATAGCTTTGACTAAAATGGATTAAAATTGATTCAATTCCTTGACAATTTATCTGAAAACATATTACCATACTCAAGTATGAGGGAAAATATGTAAACTATGGCTTAAGAATATTTGAATCTGAGGAATGATATGAATAATAGCTAAAAGGCATTAGAAGAAGTAGTTTCCAAGAATAAAGTTACTATTATTTAACAAAACCCGTTAGGGGGTTGAAATATGTAGGGCCACCTAAGGACATTGGCTGCATGGTCAAATAAATAGCATCTTTCGGCTGACAAGTCTGTTATGTGGACTGTTTATGCAAGGCCACCTATGGGCACGTGCTGCTTAGTCAGGCAAAAGAACTCTCAGAAATTTACTTTCCTAGTTCTAAAAGCCAGTGAAAGTTTATGGAGATTCAAATTTTCTAATGTATAGAGTTTGTTGTATGGAAAGAGGTACTTGAATATGGAGAAGATATTTTCAGACAAGATTATCGAAGAACTGGATGAATATCACTCCTACGAAGGTCTGACCCAAACGTAGGGAAGAAGAAAAAACCATAGACATGAATACTTTCAGATCATGAAAAAGGATATGGGACAAATATTTTAAGGATGGCTATTTTTTGCGGATCCCTACATACTGTCGTTTAAGACAAATAACGACAAAAGAGGCATTCTTCCCAAGAATGAAGTTACCATTATTTAACAAACGCATTAGGGGGTTGAAATATGCAGGGCCACCTAAGGGCATTGGATGCATGGTCAAATAAAATAGTATATTTTGGCTAACAAGTCTGTTATGTGGACTGTTTATGCAAGGCCACCTATGGGCACGTGCTACATAGTTAGGCAAAAGAATTCTCAGAAGTTTGACATTTTTGTGACTAGAAGTCATGAAAAGGGTTATGAAGATATGAAAATATTTAAGGTTAGGATTATAACACATAAAGATGGGTATTGTCTAATGTATATAGAGATACATAGGTCAATGATAACCATAATCATGTTGTGGCTGGGTCCTGAATTGAAATTTTGGACTTCACTACGTATCTCATAAGAATGATAATCAAGCCATACGTAGTTCTTGAAATGCAGTTTAATGTCGTGCAGGAAGAAAGTATGAGTGATCTTAGTTTAGGGTCATAGAATTCGGACCATAATAATGAATACACAGTGTGTGTTTTCATGAGTACTTTTCAGCCAAGGGACTGAAAGCGAAATTTGGGGTTAGGCCCAAAAGACTTGGGACTGGATTCGAGGGATACTCGAATGTTCCTAGGTATCCCATAGGGATGGGAATCAAGTCCACGTAGTTCTAGAACAACCCTTTGTACAAATTTGGTTCATACATGTGAAGGGTGAAAGGGGACTTTAGTGCAATGATGGTTTAACCCGAGATAAAAAGATTAGGCATTACCATGTATGCACGTAGTCTTTTTAAAATGAAAACCATGATTGATAAATCAATGTCAATAATAGTTCTCTCTCAAATGAGGAAATCAAAGAATATTGTAGTTTATTGTCGTACCAGACAAAAGTGTTGCATAGTTTAACGTCATATAACAAGGACGGAAGTGAATCAATGTAAAGCTATTGATTCTAGGTGTGGTTTCACGAATCAACATCATATGAGATGGTGGTGAACCGATGTGAAGAGATTGTTTTTGGGCTTGAACCCTGGGAGGTTGCCTACATACCCAGCCTGGAGGGCAAGGATCAAAGTCTGTGCAGTTAAATTAAAGAATGAATTAATGATCAAGTTGTTCTTGGGGACAATGATCTAATAAAAAATGTTGTTGGGACTTACACATGGTTAGGGGCCCAAAGAAAGTGTTATGGTTGAGGTTTGCTCTATGCTCACGTGAGTCATACTCGGTGTGAGAAACAAGAGGTAATAACAACCTTAACGATGCACAGTTTAATGTCATGTAGGACATATTCAGGGACTATGCAATTTAAAGTCTTGCAGTTAGGACTATTGGTGCTGCACAGTTTAGTGTCATGTAGTAGGAAAAAAAATAACATTTTAATGTAATGTAGGACAAAAAAGGGGATTGTGCAGTTTAATGTCATGCAGTAAGGACAAAAGAGTGTACCATTTTAACATCATGTCAGACCAAAGTGCAAATAGTTTACGTTCATATACATGGACCGTGAATGGTGCAGTTTAATGTCATGCTGGACCTTTGAGATTATATAGTTTAATGTCTTTCTGGAAGTAAGGGACTTTTATACAGTTTAGCGTCATGTAGTTAGGACGTCACAGTTTAACGTCTTGCTGGACATAAGGGAGTTGCAAATAGTTTATGGTCATATGCATGGACCAAGGATGATGCAGTTTAAGGTCATGCTGGACGGTTTAGGGAACTTTTTCACAGTTTAACATCATGTTGGACGAAGTTGTAGTTTAAGGTCATACTGGACCATTGTTGTATGAACCAATTGTAAGAGTCTTGGTTCTGGGGACCATATTTTGTGTTTATACAAAATATTTCTTCAGAAATCTAGCATTGGTTGGAGTCGTGATGAGTTCTCCATCCATTGAGATTAATGAATAAGCTCCATTGGAGTAGACCCCATGTATTGAATAAGGTCCTTCCCATTTTGGCTCAAGCTTGGGAGGTTTATTTCCTGGTATCATTGGAGTTCTGAGAACTAATACCAATTCTCACTGAATGAATGAATGAAGATGAACCTTTTTGTTAAAAGCTCGTGCTATTCGATTCTGATAGATTTCCAAGTGGTGCAAAGTGCACAATCTTTTCTCATCTAACTGTTCCAATTCATTCAACATCTTTTGGGATTGCTCATCTGTAGATAACTGATCACAAATGGCTACTCTGAGTGAGGGAAATTGAACTTCAATTGGCAAGACTTCTTCTGTTCCATATACCAATGAATATGGAGTTGACCGCGTTGTATTGCGGGTGGTAATCCGATAAGCCCATAAAGCATGAAAGAGTTTATCAGGACATGACCTATTATCTTTATCCACCATCTTTTGCAGTATATTTGAATGAGTCTTGTTAAAGGCTTCTATTTGGCCATGGGTTGCCGCATGATACCTAGATGAATGGTTGGATTTAATGTTGTATTCTTGATACAATTTCTTCACCTCAGAAGAAAAAAAGTTGGTGCCGTTGTTCGTCAATATGGTATGAGGGACACCAAATCTAGTAATGATGTTAGACTTGATGAATCTAACAATGCATTTAGAACTGACTTCTTTGAGAGGTACTGCTTCTTCCCATTTGGAAAAGAAATCAGTAGCAGTAAGAATGTACTTAAACTGCTTGGTCGTAGCTGAAGGGTAAGGTCCCACCACATCCATTCCCCATGTCGCAAATGGCCATGAGTATTTAGCTATATAAAGCAAATCTGGAGGTTGATGAATGAAGTTGGCATATACTTGACATGAATGACACTTCTTTGTGAAATCAACACAATCTTGTATCATTGAAGGCCAAAAGTATCCAAGCCTTCGAATTTGATCAGACAATCTATGTTCAGACTGGTGGGCACTATATACTCCTGCATGCACTTCTTTCATGACAGCCATTGTCTCTTCACCATCAATGCATCTGAAGAGAACTCCATCAAAACCATGTTTGTAGAGAATTTTTTCTAGGTGGTTTGGGCTATCATAAAGAGAAAAATTGACCACACGTCACCGAATTTGTTCTTTCTCGGCTCTATCAGGTGGAAGTGTTCCATTTTGAAGGTATTCCCTGATAGGTGTCATCCATCCGGTAGTATGACCATATGGTTCAGGAATGGGACTAATTTCCTTAATTTCCTCTATTCTGGCTTGAACATAAGGTGGAATTGCACGCCGGTGGGCAATACTGATGGTTTTCTCGTCCCGATTTGGATCTGCTAGAGATGTGGCTATATTAGCCAGTGCATCAGCTTGAGTATTTTGTGATCTTGGGACATAAGAAAATGTCGGTTCTGAAGGGAATTCCGCCATTAAATCTCTGACATAATCATACAAAGGGATTAATTCTTCTTTTCTGATGGCATAATCTCCATTGACTTGTTTGATTACCAGGTCTGAATCACCTTTCACTTTTAAGTGATTCACTTGTGCTTGGAGTGCTAACTCCAAGCCTGTAATGATAGCTTGTTATTCTGCTTCGTTGTTGGTACCACCTTCCTGCAGTAAAAAGGAGTAAGGTAATACTGACTTTTCTGGGGAAATGAGAACAACTCCTAATCCAACATTGTTGAATTTAGGATCTTCCATTTTCTTCCCTGTTGGACTTCTGGAAGCACCATCAAAATACATTTCCCATGTTTGAGGATTCTCTTGAATAGAGAAAACTTCCTCATCAGGGAATTCAATATCTGAAGATGTGTCTTCCATGGAAGGATGTTCAGCCAGGAAATCAGCCAGAGCTTGACCCTTTATTGCCTTTTGAGACACATATTGAATGCCGAACTGTTGCAAAATAACTGCCCACCTTGCTAGACATCCTGTAAGCATTGGACGACTAAGGATGAATTTGAGCGGATTATTACGAGATACCAATTGGACCTCATGATGTTGCAATTAGTGTCTCAGTTTCTGAACTGCAAAGATTAATGCTAGGCAGCACTTCTCAATACTTGAATAACGAGTTTCTGCTTCAAGCATAGTTCTACTGAGATAGTAGAGGCTATTTTCATTCCCAGCATCATTCTTTTGGGCTAGAAAAGCACCCAATGATCGCTCCAGAGCTGTCACATAGAGGATAAGTGGTCTTCCTTCAACAGGTGGCATGAGTACTGGTGGACTCAAGAGGTATTTATTGAGAACATCAAATTCTTCTTGACATTCTTCAGTCCACTGGTAAGTGACTCCTTTTTTCAATAATTTGGTAAAGGGTAAACTTTTACCCGCCAAATTGGCAATGAAACGCCGAATATAGGCTAAGTGTCCTTGAAGCCCTCTTAATTCTTTCAAATTCTGAGGAGGTGACATACCAAGGATTGATTTGGTCTTCTCAAGATCGACTTCAATACCACGATGGCGTACAACAAAGCCGAGGAATTTTCCTGAGGTTACCCCAAAAGAACATTTTAAGGGGTTCATCTTCAAATTATGTTGTCGAAGCTTGTGGAATATGACTTCCAAATCAGCCAAGTGATTAGAACGTGGTTTGGATTTAACCACCAAATCATCTACATAGCATTCAACAAATTTCCCTAAGAAAGGTTTGAAGATACGATGCATGGCACGTTGATATGTTGCACCTGCATTCTTTAAACCATAGGGCATCACCCATTAACAAAACACACCTTGAGGGGCTCTGAAGGCTATAGATTCCTCGTCTTCTGGGGCCATTCGGATCTGATTATATCCAGAATATCCATCCATGAAGGAAAGTACTTCATAACCAGCTGTCACATCAATTAAGAGTTCTGTAATCGGAACTGGGAAATCATCTTTAGGACAATACCGATTAAGATCTCTGAAATCGATGCAAACCCTAATTTGTCCGTTCTTTTTCTTTACAGGGAAAATATTATCCAACCACTTGGGATATTGAACTTCTATGATGAAGTTAGCTTTGATCAGCTTATCCACTTCAGCTTCAATTTTGGAAGCATAGGTTGGGTGTGTTCTTCTCGCGACTTGCTTAAATCCTCAATGTTCTTTTGGTAAACCCAAATGATGAGTAGCAATATCAGGATCAAGCCCAGGAATTTCTGTATAATTACAAGAAAAAATATCTTTATTTTGCTTTAGAAAGGAAATATACATCTCTTGCTCTTCAAGGGTCATGGCCGCACTAATTAAAGTGGGGCGTGGATCTTTCTCTGTACCCCGATTTATTTCCCTGAGTTCATCCACAGTGGTAGAGATACCCTCTTCAAATGCTGGAGGAGCATCTCTAAGATCTTCCCCTTCCTCTTCATCATGTGCTATTTCTTCCGTTTCTACTTTCATAGTAGATGAAAAAACGAAATTTTCATGATCATGAGAGATATCAAAATTTTCACATTTTGAAGAAGAAGTTTCCATTTCCGACCCTATTGATGATAAAGGGACTTCTTTGGGAAATAAAGAGGAGATGATAGATTGAGAATCGACATCATTATTCACCTCTGGTGTTGCTATAACTTCTTTTGGCCTGATTGGCGAAGTATAGACTTGTTGGATTTCAGCAGATGAAATGAATACGTCACCACTTATGCTTTCATCACTCTTTGGTAGGTTACCAATTTCTCCCATGTTGTCTGGCTCGATTGTCGTAACTGACATTATGGATCTTTCCATAAGAGTATTTTGATTTGGGCCTATTTTGTCAATTTGAATGATAGGTAACACATAATCTGTACTCACATGTGTAAATGGATTTATTGGAATTTTCTCCAAACCATATGGAGCATTAACTTTGGTAATTTCCTTCATTGTAGATTTTTCTCTTCCCTTAATGTGATAAAATTCTTCCTCAATGTATTGAGACTCACATGTCTTGAACGGGGCCTTATCACCATACAATGTTCCAACTTGACCATTGAAACAGTATTTGAGACATTGATGGTATGATGAAGGCATAACTGCATGCTGATGTAGCCAGTGTCTTCCAAGCAAGACGTTGAAAGATGAGTCTTAATCAACAATCATGAAATACGAATTGGATACAAGATCTCCAAACTGGGTTCTGAGTGTAACTTCGCCCAGTGGTTCTTGTTCATTTTTATCATATCCTAGTAACATCATGGTAGAAGGAGATAAATCCGATTCCATGAGGACCAATCGACGAAGTGTACGAATGGGCAGGAGGTTGACTCCTGAACCATTGTCAATAAAAACTCTTCGGATATCTACACCATTGACTTGTCCAGATAAGTAGAGAGGTTTTATGTGCCCATGCACAACATCATCTTCATCTTTATCAGTAAAAGATATCACTGCATGGCATTCTGCATGATTATTCTCTATGTGATAGACTTCAGCTGCAGCAATTTCAGCTTCAAACTCCTGAGGACTTGACAAAGCTTCGATGAGTGCTTCCCGAAGATCTTTTGACAGATTCAAAGCATCCAAAATTGATAAATTGGCTGGTACTTGGGCCAAATGTTTCAATATATCATACTTTTTATCTAGAGGTCTGCATTTCCCAACAGGAATATGAGGTTTAGCAGGTACCTTGGAAGCAGATGCTTTGGAAGCTGATGCATCTTGTATTGGGATAGAAGTTGGAAACATCCTTGGTTTTGGAAGATTAGACTGATTAGATCCATTTAATTTCTGAGATAATGAATATAGAACCTTTAATCGGTCTTCCAAAATAACTGTGCCAAAACTGAGTTGGCCATTGGAAAAAGAACTTGCTTGTTCTTTTTGAGTTCGCTGAAGGGCTCTACCACGAGTTTCTGCTACATACACAGTGCTAACAGGGGTAGAATTGGAGTAGTGGCTTCGGAAAGATCCACGTCTTCCTCTGTATCCTGAACCTCTGGAACTTCCTCGGATTCCCTTATTTGATACAGGGAATTCAGGCTCATCAAGACTGGAACATGGATCTGTTAATTGAATCATATTAACAGAACCGAAGATTAACTCTTCGTCTGATAAAGACCCTGCCTGACTAGCCTGTTTAGGCTGTGCTGTTTGATGGGGCGGTGCCCGTTGCTTTGAAGTAGATGGCATAAAATCTTCCAGAGTCAAAGACAACTTAGGCCTCGATATATACTCATCTTCTTCTGATTCCTCTTTCTTCTTTGATTTGCACTGCCCTTTTGAGGATTTGTCTTTTGATGGAGGCTTCACTGTAGCTATTGTAGGAGACACAACTGGCTTCTTCAATTGTGCTCGCAAAATGGCATGGGTCCGATTGATTGTCTTTCTGACCATCCAATCACCATATTTTTGTGCAGTTTTTCTTCTGACTTCCTGACACTCGCCTCCTTCCTCTGGACCTGTAGCGGTAACACACGCTACATGAGCTGAAGAACCCTTCAATTTGACTTGTCCCAAGTCGACCATATTTTGCAGGAGGTCTTTAAAAACAAAACACTCCTTGATGGGATGCCCCAACATTTTATGAAAGAGACAATAATTGGGACGGTCTTCATCTCCTTCCTTTTTTGGCCTCTTGGGCACTGGTAATTGAACCAAATTATTTTCCAGAGCTGAAATGAAGTAACCAGGAACTTGCTCATTTTGGAAAGAGTATGTTTTACTCTTCATATCCTCAAATTGTTTTCTTCGTTGATCTCTTTGATCATTTGGACGAAACAGCCTTTGTTGTTGGCATTCAGGAGGTGGAGTCCTTCGAGAAGATGAAGGTTTTTAAGTAGATATAGGTACCGGTGCTTGTTTAAGCATAACTGTAGCAGTTTCTGCTTTTCCCATTCTTCTTCCTGGAGCTGATGGAATTACACGAGATTTAACCTTAGCCTGTATAAGGGAATCTTCAATCTGCTGAGCAATTGAAATAAGGTATCGAAACCCTCCTGTGTATTTCACAGGGATCAATGGCGTGCGTAATTCTTCACGCAAATTTTCCACACAGATTGGCAACAGCTCTTCCTGAGGGAGTGCTAAACTCAGGGAATACGTTAATCCCTTCCAGCGAGCAATGAAACCAGAGACTCTTTCATTCTCCCTTTTCTTGCAGTTTGTAAGATCGAAAACTGTCGTTTTTGGCAAAGTTGAGCTGAACTGAAGAAGGAATTTTTGACGAAGATCCTCCCATCCGATGATTGACCGGGATTGCAAGCTTGTATACCAGACAAAAACCGGTCCTTTCAAGGTTCGCACGAAGCATCTGAGTTTCACTGCTTCTTGCTACTCTGGAGTTCCCATCATAGGATCACAATAAGACACGTAATGCGTCAAATGTTGTTCAGGGTCGCCTGATCCATTGAATTTAGGGAAAACGGGGTTTCCAAAACTGGATGGAGGAGAAATTGAATCTACCCATTCAGGGTAAACTTTTTTTTCAAGTTGAACTTGCGCCCGTTTCCCTTCCATAGTTTCTAACCGAGCTGTTAATGACTCAATAGTAGTTATTAACTTTTGAGAAACATCAGGTTGAACTTGGTTTCGGGTAGGTGCAATAAATGGAGCTTTGACAGACGTGGTGGTTGGTGCTGCAACTGATGGTAGCACTGCCAACCGTTGTTTCGCTTGACCCACGGGATTAGACCTCTGAGGGTGTACTGAAAAAGGAGGATATTCTTGATCCATCTCAGTAACTGCAAAAAATTCCTTCGGCTGTCGAACTTCAGCATTCTTAAGAAGAAGACTACTCTGAAGTAGTTCTGCATTCAACTTTCTTAATTCTTTCATTTCTTCCTCTTGTTGTGCAAACCTTTTCTCTAATGAGAGCTATTGACCTTCTCCAGAGGAAGGATATGTAACCTGATTCTTTCCCTTCCCTTTGTTGGATACCTTTTGGAGGGAGGGAAGTGGATTACCTAGGTTCTGAGTAATCCTTTGACTTCGTGTATGTACACCTTCTTCATTTGTATCAGTGCATACATTTTCTTGAGCAGGACGCTCTTCATCTGAGTCCCCTGAGTGAGTCTCCTCTGGTGGATTAGCAACAACGGCATTGATGACATTGATTGATGCATAATGCATCGCATCCCTTCTATCAACATTTCTGTGATATTTTCTTCTTTCATGTCTTTGATGAGACATTGCCTTTTGTTGATTCAATCCTTTAGGAATTTCTTAACGAGCTATAATTTGGAGGGAATCTCCTGATAATTTGGCTGTTCGTTCCTCTTGGGGATTCTTTCCCAATCGAGAAAAGACCGATATTCTCTGAGAAGGGGATTGATGATTTGAAAGAGTCCCCAGTCTCGTGAACTGGGGATGTTCCTGCTGATTCCGCTCAACTCCTCGAATCTCATTTGTTGACTCTAAGAGTTGGGTTAGAGAAGTCCCCAGTCTGACAAGCTGGGGGCTCTTGACATGCTACGTCTGAGATCTTCTTAAAAGATCTCTTGATCTTGCGAATCTTAGTTCGGAAATTAGCTGGATGCATTAGCCTGTATCCACTTTTATCACCTGGTTCAACAGACCATTGGATGATTTCCGAGACTTCTGTCATTTGATGACGTGATTTCTCCATATGAGAGGCTTGTGCAATATTCTCGCCTGCTTGATGTAGGAGCAATTCAACAACTTGTTCTCTATATGCTTGATTTTGAGAGGAACTAGTTGAAGCCTGTTCTTGAGCAATATTTTGATTATGAACAAAGCCCATTGACTGTGGCCGGCCATGGGCAATAACATTGCATGAGACCATTTTCGGCGGGCTTTGCTGACTGGAAAGCATTGTGAAATGTAGTGCTCCATGAACACCCCATCCTCTGATATGAACATCAGATGGAGCATTGGCAATTAACTGACACAATTTTCTTAGTGCGCCAAGGCATGAACGTTGAAGGGTTCTCTGTTGTTTTTTAGCCTTCGGATACCGAGAGACTGATAGAGATTCCAAATCAATCTGACGTTGTAGCCCTTCTATTATCTTAAGATTATTTTCATATTCATCATAAGATAATACCTTCTTCTTTAATTGACAAAGAGTTTTCCATATGTTGAGACGAATATCATGGATTCCATCATCTGTTAACATCTTTGGAATGTCGTACTGGGAGTCAGCCAAAGGCCAAAACATGACTGGTACTTCACCTTTTGCCAGTTTTTTCCTCATGTTCAGCATTTCCTCTTTATCATTAAATGAAGATTCTTCTACCTGTTTTGACCAGAGTTAGTGTTTCCTTGTTGCTTCATAAAATTCAACAAGATTGGTAGAGAGATCATTAATCAAACTAGAAGATGCATGACTTAGGGGTGGTTCAGAGAATGACCTACACCCCGGGCTATCTTCTGATTGAGAAAGTATTTCACTTGTTAGCGATAAAGCATCAGACATGACTGGTTTCGCATTTTCAAGTGCCTCAAGATAAGAGGGCTTTCTCGGCACTACATTGTCCACTGGAGTATTTTCCAAGAAATGTGAATATCTACTGCTGAGAGGACTTTCGCAGCGAAATTCATCATCATGGGGAGGACCACCATAATGGGTTACAGCAAAAGATGAGATCTCTTGCTCCTTGGTCTTCTGACCACACAGAGGGTTCCTGTGGCTCTCATCTGAAGAAGAAACTTCAAGAATGACCGAATTTTCATGAAGCAAGCCTTCACGAGGAAGTGTCTGTTGAAGACCTTCAGAATTAATGTTCCTGTTTTCAGGAACTCAGGGAGTAGAATCTTGAATTCCAACAGATAAATGTCTGAGGGATTCAAGAACTCCAGCATCGAGCAAGGCCTTGTTGCAAATTGGCCTTTGATCTCCTAACTGTGCTGGGCAGATCTTTTTCTTAGATGACTTCTTACTCGCTTTGGAAACCACTTGTTGACGAAAGTGGTTACTCTGAGCAGGTGTATGTGCCTGATCAGGAAAGATGGTCAGGTTAGGCTGACGATCTCCACTCAAATCAGGTGTATGTGCCTGACTTGGTTGTCCGTATGATATGGGGGAGTATGCCCCATAACCCTCTTGGACTGGAACAGATGTGTGTGTCTGTTCCGGAGTGAATCATAGATGTGTCACTCCACTGCTAGGGATAGATTTATGTGTCTGTCCCTGAGATGATGCTGAAGCTGTTATGATATCTTGGCAAGCATCCAGAATATGAGCAGGAATTCGCTTCTTCTCTTTCACCATTGACAAAATATGTTTGGTGACTTCAGCCGCCGGAACGGGGATATACGTCTATTCTGGGTTTGGAGTAGGTGTATGTGCCTGCTCCTGTCCTCCTTTTCCTTTCAGTGAATCCTGACAGTACTCAAGTGTGGAGGCAGAGAGTTGAGTCTGCCTCCTGTTTATCGTCGGGGCTTTCCGACTGACTTCTCCGTGTGCTACCAAGCGAGACTGTTGGTAGGCTTGATTAGTATTAGCAGGTGTATGTGCCTGCTGATTACACTTCGCCAAACACGGTTGATGAGATCTATCATATGTAGTCAGACGAGCCTGCTGACTAACTGGTGATGCATAAGAAGGTGTATGTTCCTGCCTATAGTACTCCGCCGGAATTGCCTGGCGGGATTGGCTTGATGCTGCCAGACGAGTCTGCTGGACAGCGGAATTAAAATGGGCAGGTGTGTGTGCCTGCTCATTGTTTGCCACCAAGTTAGGTTGGTGGACTTCTCTGGAGACGGCAGGGATGATAACCTGCCCATTGTTAACCGGATTCCGTCTCTGGCAGTTCATCTTGCCTGCTCGGGTTCGAAGAACCTGAGCTGAATGCCTGGATTCGGTACCCTCATCATGTTGAGGGCGCACTACCGCACGAGTCTAGCGGTGATTGTTGATGGGAGCCCTCAGGAAGGACTCCTGTATTTTTGAATTAAGGCCCTGAGGGACCTGCTCATTCACTTCCTCAGAGTATGGGAGTGAATGGAAATTGCGTTCCGGGGATAACGACCCGAAACGGTTGGAGACGGCAGTCAGCACCGTCTGCTTCTTGATCGCTGGCTGCCGTTGTCCGGACGACCAGGTAGAGTTGTTAACTTGGAGGGCTTGAAGAGCAGCCTCCAGAGTTGGGATAGTACCGTTGCGATGGTACTCCTTAACCAGTGCATTAGAAACCCAGCGTTGAAGACGCTGAGTTGGTGATGTCATCCTCAGAGCGGACGATGTTCCAGCAGGAGTAGCAGCATTGGTTTTCACAGCAGTAGACCTCACAATAGAGGTGTTTACAGTAGTAGTATTCACAGGGGTGAATTTAAGGAAATCCATTTTGCAGAAGATCTTGAGAAAAGAGTGCCTGTTCCATATAACAGACATAATCAAGATGAATCCGGCCACAGCATCTTTTGGATGAGCATATGTCAATGATTTCTTTGTTGGCCCAAGGGGCCTAACAAATAAGAAGAACATCACTTTAACTTGGTTAAGGATTCACGTCGGGTTCACCATTTTTTGTTTTGCACGGAATCCAGGGATGACCTCCTGGATGGGAGATTCAAACGTTCCGATCGGTTTCTAACGGGTTTATTCGTAGAACCGGAAACATCCAATGATTCCACATCCATTTGGACATATTTTCCAAAGGTAGGCGCTCATTAGTTTGTGGGCTAATGAGGATTAGGAATTTTCATTGGTCGAGAGGATGGGAGGTCGGACTCATCACACCTTTTTGAGGGGAATTATTGTCTACTCCGGGACTCTCTTTATAGATTTAAGTTATGTTCGTGAATCCTTATTACATTACCATGTATAAAATGAGCATTCCTTCAGTTTTAACAATCAATGATTAAATATGTAAGAAATTTAGAGAATCTTTTATATGTATTCAAGGTTCTTCATCAATAGAGAATCATCTGTATCTATTTAGAGATTCTGAGTCAATGGTATCCTTCAAAAACATTTATAAAAGTCTCTTGGTCATTATGATGACCAGGCTGATTTTAAATCCACTCAGTGGGGCACTTGAAGTTTATCGTCATTCAGAAGGAAATGGATTATTTCAAAGTTGGGATCGAACCCATAAATGGGCTACCTACGTAACCTTTGTTTTGGAAAAGGAATCAGAACCCACGTAGTTTGAGTAATGGAGTATGACGTTTATGATTGATGGCTCAATGAAGGATGTCATAATTACATTTACACTCTAAGATCACGTGAGTCATGCTCGGTGTGAGAAACAATAGGTATTGGTAAAAAAAAGACAATTGTGCCATGAAAGATGCAATCATAAGAAATTGTTTGGGGCTTATGTATGTATGACTGCCCAGATAGATGAAGGTTTAGGATTCACTTTTAGGGAGAAAATCCATGAACAGGGTCCATAAAGGTATATGTGCTTCATGGAGATTTGAATACTCTAATCTTGGGGCTTACTCCAAAGGAGGATGCCCAATTTAGGAGGGGACTTATGATTGGGTTTTACTCCTGAAAAGGAAACCCAAATCAAGGGTAAATTAGGACTGGTTAAAGAGAAATTAGGGGACTTGGGGCTTATTCCTGAAAAGGAAACCCAAGATTATAACTGGGTTTTATACTTGAAAAAAGGAGACCTAGGTTAGGGATTATGGTTTGGGGCTTATTCCTGAGGAGGATTCCCAAGTTAAAGGACTTATAACTAGGCATTATTCCTGAAAAGGAGACCCAAGTTAAGGATTCTCTCATCTTAAAGGATGAGGTTAAATGAATCAACTCTCCATATTTAGTGACATAAGGATATTTAAATCACTAGGTTTTGAGAGATATTCCACAGAATTCCTTTCAGATAAAGAAGTCAAATCAAGAAATCATTCCATAAATGGCTTTGAAGAGTGTCTTGAAGACTGAATCTTGAAAAGGAAAGGTGTGATAGCTTAAGAGGGGTAAAATGGGAAATATGGGCACCCAAAAAGGTAGGGGCGCGCAAGTCTTGAAAGGCGCGCAAGTATTGCGGCGGCGCGCAAGTATTGGTCATGCAAGTATACTTGCGCGACATGAGGGGTACTTGCGCGATTCTCAAACATCATTAGAATATTTGAGCGACTCTTTATAAATCCCTCTAGAATCCTCTTGAGGTTTTCTCCAAAAAAAGGGACGCGCGAGTTCTATTGAAGGAATAAGGCGGCGCGCAAGTGTTGATGAGTTTCAACACTTAGGCCTTCCTTCTTCTCTTTAAATCTTCTGTTCTAGGTAAGAAATAACCTTTATAAGTGTTCCGGAAGCTTTGAAAAGAGACTTGGGCATCGGGAGCTTCAATCCGAGTTTCTGGAAAAAGATCCTCTCGAATGGGGGGCCCACAGGGTCTATTTATAGGCAGGAGAAGACCCCGGTCGGTTACCGGGCGGTTATCACTTAAGTCGCGCAAGTCACTTGCGCGACCAAGGGCGTCGTGCAAGTGTACTTGCGCGACAATGCTATAACTTGCGCGGTGTAGTTTCTTTTGATCTTTTTTTCATGCCTTTGTCGATTTTGGATGTTTTCTTCAAAGGTTGAATCACTTTGAGCTCAGATATTCCCCTTTTCCGTTTTTTAGATTCTGTGACGAAAGGAGCGTCAACACCTCCCATCCCATAAATTTTCCCAAACCATTCCTTTGATACCAACTATTATGTCCCAAACATAAAATCCCGAATTCAATTCTGAAAGACACATAATTTACATACTCTCTTTGGTACCAATTGTAAAAACCTATAGGTAACCATATTTAATTAAAAAATAATCAATGATTAATGTACCTCTTACATACTAGGGTTATTTTTAGGTTTAGATAATTATATAATTAGGAAAATACATAAACTAATAATCCTCATGTTTTTTATACAAAGCTAACATTTTTTTGTATACAAAACTATAAAATTCATAATGAGTCCTTTACCTCTACCATTTATTTTTTCACACAATTTATCCTTATAAAAATATCACATGTACTACTTTTATTTATAAACTAGGTAAATGGAAACATAAAAATGGTAATGATCAAATTCTTAGTAAGGTAAAATGAAAAACCAAGGCAATCATGGAATAAACATGGAATAAATATTATATAAGGTGTATGTAAACAACACTAATCCCTAATCTTATTGAAACTAATACCATATTATATCAATAATAATAAATTAAATAATGGATATCCATAATACTGATCTAATGTTGATATAATGAAATATGTTAGACTATGAAAAAATGCTATCAAGTCCTTGTACCAAGACACTACCTATTATGGTAAGAGGTAAATACCAAAACCAAAAATATTTTGTCTCAAGAGGCTTATCGATTCATAATGGGTATATATGACTATGGGCCCCACCTATCACATGATTATGTCCAATTTATTAGCTAAAAGGGTCCACATGACCTTTCATACAATTAACTAAGGAAAAATTGGAAGAATAAAAACATGGCTATCTTTATAATCAAGAACATGTAATATTAATAGAATATAGGCCTGTATTCGACGGAAATAATTTGCGTGAATTTCAAACAATTTCCTCTTGTTAATAAAATAGATAAAATGAAAAATAAATATTAGGAAATAATTTTTACAATCAAAAAACACAATCTCAAACTTCCAATAATTGTCAACATTGGAAAAAAATATAGTATGATAATAATTTTTCACATTTCAATCACATGGATAATTTGATCATAAAGAATTTAGAGAATGGTTGATGGTCAAACAATAAATAGTCAACATCACAATAATAATCCATATTACAAATTAAATATATGTAATTCTAATACTTTTCTATATATCAATAAAACAATATTACTTAAGGTGAACATTATTAAATTTGAAAAATATGACATTTAATGTTCACAATATACAGAGAAATGGGTATTTAGTAAAGTAAATACCAAAATAACATGATCATAATCCATTTATAGATATACCATTCTTAGTTTCAAAATAACATATCAAAAGTGTAGAGAAGATATCATTTAAGGACGGTGAAATAAAAAAGCATCCTTGGTAAATAATTCTTGAATGATACCTATAATGGCATGGACCTCTTTGGTCCATACCTTTGTTGAAATATTTTGTTTGGGGTATTATAGGAGGTTAAGGAGACTTATTTCACTAATTTGACAAAAATAATAGTTTTGTGATTGTTGGACCCTCTATGATATAGTTTTTTTCATAATAACTAATCATGTCAATCTACATATTCTATTATTTCATAGCATTTAATATCTCTATGTAAATCAATTCTTTATACTGTACAATACATTTCAGTGAGTCATTAAACTATGAATGTTTATTCTTCAATATGTTTACAAGTGTATACTTACATGTATTTATGAATTTCACTTAATCTGGCATTGTTCTGTGTTTGACAGACACTTTATAAGTTTTTCAGAGTCCCTGGCATGGTAAGTTGAGAACAAGTCACCTATGGAAAAGTCACCGATGTATAAGTCATCGATATACAATTCACCGATGAACAAGTTGCCAATGGATGAGTCACCAATGGATGAGTCACTAATGGGTGAGTCATAGATGGGTGAGTCACCAATGGGCGATTTACTGATGGACGAGTCGCTAATAGATGAGTCACCAATGGATGAGTCACCGATGAATAAGTCAATGATGGACAAGTCATTGATGGACGAGTCGCCGATGGACGAGTCACCGATGGACGAGTCATCGATGGATGAGTCACCGATGGACGATTCACTGATGGAAGAGTCACCGATGGGAAACACACAAATAGTTCAAAATGAGTCACTCATTATGACTCCCTTAGGCCTGGACAGACTGATAGCACAAAAGACTCACTTATACAACGAGTCACTGATATCGATGGAAAGGACTTACTGATACTGAATCATCAATGTCGAGTAACCGATGATGATAGACTAATGCAAATGAATCTCTGATACTTATAACTCACTGATAGTCATAAAAAATATCTTTAAATTTATTTATTCAAATTTATATTTAAAGGTCATATTTAGACAAATTAATGTTTCTGAAAATTATTTAATGTTTTCTATAGGACTATCCATAGATAGTATGAGGTACATGCATATCGGGATATCTTTATGCTTGCTGGACCTTGAAGTATAAATGAATTAAAAGATAGATCTTCTAGGGAATAAGATAGACACGAGGAATATGCTGAAAAGTGAAAATAGTGGAAGATATAAAAACTCATGTAGCTCTCGAGCCTTCTTCTAACACCAAGGAACTCAAAGATAGAGCATACAGTGAGATCAACAAGACAGGAAAAACCTGATGGACTTCACTGAACATACTAACATCAAGGATCTTAAATTTTCACACCTGGAAGCTATAGTACAAATGTTGAGATACTCTGTTTTGAATCCAACTTCCAGATGAGGACTCCAATATAATTTTCACTAATTTAATCTAGTCCAAAGCATTACAACATAAAACACAGAGAATTCTAAAATCTATTCTACATTTATAACTCTGTTGTGTTCTTTTTTCTACATTTTAAAGCAATTTTTGCATCTATCTGTTACACACACATTGTCTCTTATGTATAACTGGAGGATACTCAATATCCTCAAACTGACTCTCTATTTTACTCTTGTATCCCATTCAGAATAGTGGAAGAGGTCAAGTGTAACCTTTTTGTTGTTTTTCCAAGAATAACTATGGTAGTGTTCATGTGTGACCTGGACAACATTGTGTGCTATTGTGAACCCCAATCTAGGGTGTGGATCAAAAAAGTTTTATTAATCTAAACTTCTTGGTGGCAGGTTATCACCAAGTGGAGAGGTCTAAGTCTCATCTTGAGACTAATCCTCTTGTTTATATCCTATGTTCCTTTGCCTTTCATTTTTTATTTTTTTCATTGAATTTTACATAAAACTAAATTGAACATTGATAGTCATTTTGGAAAGTGTTTATATCTATAATGAACCAGAAATTTAGTTTCAAAAGTTATACTAATATGTAGATTATTATAGCTTAGAACTAATCAATATTCTAAGAAATTAATTGAACATTTAGGAATTTTATAAATTCACTACGAAATGAGTTTGATTATATTTTAATTGGGGATATTTTTTCAAAGAACCAATTTTAATATAAATTTTAATAGATACTGAATTCACCCAGCTCTTGAGTGATCAACTCTAACGAACATTTGGAATAATATGATTTAAAAAAATTGTTAGTTTTCAAATATTTGTTTCAAATAATTTTAAATTGTGATTGTAGTTTTATTTTAGAGATCTTAAAATTTCATTTATTCCTAAATTTTTATCTCTTTTAAATCCTTTCACAATTTATATCATGGATAATAGACGAGAAGAAGATGATACTAATAGACCGTTTTTTTCAATGGAACCAACAATTCTCAATGGAAGATTAAAATGAAAATACATCTAGAAAGTATGGGATTTGAAATATGGACTTCTATTGAAAGTAAATATACAATTACTAAAACTTATAAAAACACTTGGGATGAACCTACCAAAGCTTCCTATAAAAATAATTGTAAAGCTATGAATGCTCTATAATGTGCGCTAAGAGATGAGGAGTTTAATCATATTTCTGCTTGTAAAACTACAAATGAGATTTGGGATACTCTATCTGGTTCTCATGAGGGAAAATCTAATGTGAAGGAAATGAGATTAAATACTTATAGTATTAAATATGATAATTTTCAAATGAAGCCTGATTAATCTATTTTTGATATGTATCTTAGGTTCAATAAAATTGTGAATACCATGAGTTTTTTAGGAATATAGGTTAAAACCAAATAGTGGATTATAAGTATTCTTCGATGCTTACTAGAGAGATGAGGATGGACATTTTTATCTATAATAGAATCATGTGATGTTGATAAGATGTCAGTAAATGAATTTATTGTAAAATTAAGGATGTATGAAGAAGAATTGAAGGTAAATCAAGAATAGGATGAACCAAAAATAAATTTTGTAGCTTTTAAGACTACTGACTCTAAAACTAAAGAAAAATAAAAAGTCAATCTATTGTTTAAAGTTCAAGTAGTGAATAATCAGCTTCATAAAGTGATGAAGAAATGGACATGATGGCTAGAATATTCAAGAAATGTTATAGAAAAAAAAAGTTATTCAGAAATCCCAATTACAAAGGAAAATATAATAACAAGGGAAATTGGAAAAAGTATTTAAAAATAAATGTTAAATCAGATGATATATTATGTTATGAATGTAATGGAAATGGACATGTTAAGGCTTACTTTCCGAAGTTAAAATACAAATATAAGTATGAGAATATGGATAGAAAGTATAAGAAAGTAATGAAGGTCACCTAGAGTGCCTCTAAGGATAGCTCCAGTGAATCTTCTTCTTCTCATGATGAGAAATATAATATGGATAACATGTGTTTTATGAAAAAAAATTGAGGTAACCCTAGACTCTCCTGTAAATAATTCCTATTGTTCTAAAAATGAAGGTGAGTATGAGAATATGTTAAATGGAGAACTATTTGAGCATTTCAACATGCTGGAGGAAACATGTAATGAAATAAAAGATAAATATAAATCCTTAATGAAGAAACATGCTATCACAGAAATTAATAAATATTAACTTACTATATAAAGAGAGAAAAATGATCAGCTATTAAAATAAAATAATGATATGAAGATATCTAATGAGAAATTAAAGGACTTCGAAAAGTTTAAAAATGGGAAAAATACCCTTACCCGAATTCTTAGTAAACAGATAGCTCTTAAGTAAACTTCTAGGATAGGATATAAACCAGGACAAAGAAATGTATCATAAACACATTTCATGACCAAATCTGTAAAATCTTCTTCACTCTTTAAAAATCAAAATTCTACTCCAAGTTCAAATTCCAAAAATTATTTTACTGTAACCAGTTCTTATAGACCAGATAGATTTTATATTTCAAATAATTTATATTCTGTATATAGAAAACCCATAACAAAAGTGTGGGTTCCTAAATACTTTATTACTAATGTTTCTTATCCCAAACAAATATGGGTACCAAAATCGTATCTTGGATTAGATGTTTTGTAGGTAAACTGCCTAAAGATCTCCTGTAGAAATATGTGTAACTTGGATAGTTTGTGTTCAAGACACGTGATAGGTCACTACTCAAACTTTATTAGTCTTATTAAAATTGATATAGTATATGTTACATTTGGTGACAATGGTAAAGGAAAAATCATTAGCCCAGTCCAGATTGGTAAACCTAACTCTATTTCAATTTCCAAAGTAAATTATGTTGATGGACTAAAGTATAACCTACTTAGCATATCTCAATTGTGTGATGATGTATTTAATGTAAAATTCAAAAATAATTCATGCCATGTTTTTTATACCATGAATAACTTATTATTTTCTTCTCCTAGAAACAATAATATATATGCTATAAATTTAGACACACTAGCCTCAAATAATGTTTCTTGCCTAAGTGCCTTTCACAAAGAGTCTTGGCTCAAGCACAGAAGACATTGACATTGCAATATACACACCTTTAAAAAGTTAACTAGAAATCATTTAGTTAAATACCTACCCAAATTAGAGTTTCCAAACAATAATGTGTGAAATACTTGTTAAAAAGGAAAGTAACATTAAATCTATTTGAAACCAAAGAAATAATTAACTACATATCAACCTCTTGATTTGGTTCATATGGACTTGTTTGTACCATCTAGAGTTTCAAGTCACAATGGTAAGTATTATGCTTATGTTCTTATAGATGAATTCTCTAGATATACTTGGACCTTTTTCATAGCCCACAAAAGTTAATCTTTCTCTCATTTTACCAAGTATTCTAGGACTTTAGAAAATTTTAGTGGACTCAAAATTAAATCCTTAAGAAGTGACCATGGCTGTGAGTTTGAAAATCAAGACTTTGAATATTTTTTCTCAGAAAATGGCTATAACCAAAACTTCTCTACCGTAGGACACCTCATCAAAATGGTGTTGTAGAAAGAAGAAATAGAACCTTATAGGAAATTTCCCAAACTATTCTGAATGAATATAACCTACCGATTTATTTCTGGTTAAAAGCTGTTAATAGATCTTGTTACATAATTAAAAGATTCATAATAAGACCCATCCTTAAGAAAAATCTTTATGAGTTGTGGAACAATAGGAAACCCAAAGTAAGTTATTTTAATGTTTTTGGATATAATATTTATATTTTTAACACTAAATAAAATTTAGATAAATTTGCCTCCAAAAGAGAGGAAGGAATATTCCTTGGATATTCTACATCAAGCAAAGCCAATTGAGTTTTTAATAATAAAACCAAATGTGTCAAAGAATCTTTACATGTCAAGTTTGATGAAACAGATCCAAATGATCCTATGACCTCACTTGATAATATTAAATAGTATATGTCCAATCTGGACATTAATGAAAAACCTCAAATCATCCTATAATGTAATATGTGAAAAATTCCAATTCTAGAAATTCTCTAGAACCTATCCATAAAGAACTAGATCAAAATGATGAACCTGAAATAACTACTCCATCCTTTTCTTGACCAACTAGAACCCTTAAAAATCATCCCTTAGATGTTGTTTTTGGAGATTTTTATATAGGAACACAAACTAGAGCTTCTTTGAGAAATTAGTTTGAACATCAAGAATTATTGTCACAACATGAACCTAAAAATATCAATGATGCAATTAGTGATGAATTTTGGGTAACATCTATGAAAGAAGAGCTTAACAAGTTTGAATGAAATAAATTATGGAATCTTGTTGATAGAACAAAAGATAATTTGACCATAGTAACCAAATAGTGTTTCAGAAATAAAGTGTATGATGCTAGAAATATAGCCAGAAACAAAGCTATTTTGGTTGCACAAGGATATAATAGAGAAGAAGGAATTGAGTATGTAGAGGCCTTTGCACCAGTAGGTAGACTTCAAGCCATTAGAATCTTAATTTCCTATGTAGAACACTTGGATTTTAAACATTACCAAATGGATGTCAACAGTGAATTATTAAATGGTTATATAATTGCGGATGTTTTTGTTAAACAACCCCATGTTTTAAAAATCCTCGTTTTCCAAATCGTGTTTTCAAATTATCAAAAGCATTATATGGTTTGAGAAAAGATCCAAGAGCTTGGTATGAACATTTAAGTAACTTTCTTATTTATAATGGTTTTACAAAATGAGTTTTAGATCCTAATTTGTATATAAAAATAATTTCTAAAGAAGTTTTAATAGCTCAAATATATGTAGATGATATTATCTTTGAATCTTTTAAAAATTATTTATTTAATTATTTTTCAAAAATGATGCAAAGTGAGTTTGAAATTAGTTTGATGGGTGAACTTATATATTCTCTTGTATTTCAAATATTTCAAAATAAATAAGGTATTATTATTAATCAAAGTAATTATACTAGATATATTTTGAAAATATATGGATCTGATAGCATTAAAAGTAGTGAAACCCCTATGAGTTCCACATGTAAGTTAGATCTTGATGAAAATGGGAAGTATGTTGATCAAACTACTTATAGAGTAATGATTGAGAGCTTTCTTTACTTAATAGCTAGTAGGCCATATATTATGTTCAGTGTGTGTATGTGTTCAATATTTCAATCAAACCCAAAATAATCACATTTAAATTCCATTAAAATATTTTTCAAACACCTCAAGCATACAAATAATTTAGGAATGTTCTACTATAGAGGATTATTTTTTTGATTTAGTTAGTTATTCAAATGATGAATTTTTGTATGTAAGTTAGATAGTTAGAGTACCTCTGGAAAATGTCACCTTTTAGGAAAGTCTCTAATATCATGGTATAGTAAAAATAAATATTAAATTGCATTATCAACTGATGATGTAGAGTACAATGCTGCTGGTTTTTTCTGTGCACAAATTTGGGGATGAAACACACCTTATTAGACGATGGATTTCAGTTTCGAAATATCCCTATAAATTGTGACAGTACAAGTGCTATTAACATTTCTAAAAATCCAATTTCTCATTCTAGAACACAAATATATTGATGTAAGATATCACTTTTTGAGAGATCATTATCAAAAAGGTGATATAACTTGTGAGTTTATTGGGTCTGAGAATCAACATGATGACATATTCACCAAACCCTTAATATATGAGAGAATAAACCATATAAGACATGAACTAGGAATTATAAATATCTAAATTCATTCCAACCTTTTTCCCTTTAGGAAAAATCTCTTTATCTATCAAACCGATTAGATGAAACTGATCATGTGAAACTGATTAGATAAAACTGATTAGTGAAACTGATCTGTCATACCATTCATGTGAAACCGATTACTTGAAACCAATTGTGTTGTACCAGTTGTGTGTAACCGATTCCTTTAATAAACCTTTTGTAATTTTACCCATTTTAAGTAAAATAACATAGTTTTTTTTCTCTTTACTTTTTTTCAATTTTATGTTTTTACGATTTTCAATCCATAAATGATAAAATTAATTCAATCCAATTTGAGCTTTCACGTCCCTCTCTACCTTTGAACCAACTACTCTTCGACACTCTAACTTTCTACCCACGACCTTTCAACTCCCTTCGAAATTGAACCCTCAAAATTGCAAGGACGAAGCGTGTGATGGATGAACCAAGTGAATCTCCATCAGCTAAGCATCAGAAGGGTGAGTCCAGTGGTACTGAAAAGCCAGGTTTGGGAAACCGAGTTGTTACAACTGAGAAAGAAGTATCTTCAAATTGGATTTTATCAAGAAAGTCACTTTTTCTAAGAGTACTAGAATCTCATTGTTGGATAAGATGATACTCAAATAATGAGAGGACTTTTTATCCCCATCTTGTGCATGATTTTGATCTCAACTTGAATATATATTTAGATAGAGCCAAGGAAGAAAAGATAGAGTCTATTGTAAATGGAAAATAGATTTCTTTTTCATCAAAATAATTGGTAGAATGCTTGGAAATACCTCACGGAGGTGTCTATACTGATTATCAATTTAACATTCCTCGATCCTCTAATTTTTTTCATATAAGGATACTCTGATGGAGCTGACTGAAAGTGAATAATCAAGTAGATCTAAATTTAGTGAGTTGTATTGAGAGGCAATATTACTCTTTAAATTCATTCAGTATCATGTCTACCCAATGAAGGGGTATTTCTCTTCCATGATGTATCAGGAAGTATTCCAGATTTACCTGTTGGAGAATGGGATAAAGGTGAATCTGTGTAGGTATATAATGGTACATATCTCAGATATGATAAAACCCTCCAAGAAAGTTACATGTTTGTACTATCCTAGGATTATCTCTACAATGCTAAAGAAGATGGGATGTGTAGAAGATGGAGTTTAAATGATTAATGTTTGTAGTGGTTTATGCCATTAGAAAGAGATTTTATAGAGGACTAAGATTTTATAGAACCCTTGGATGAAATGTTTGGTAGGAGATGAGGAAAGACTGTATGAATATTACAATCTGATTGACAATCCTTCCAGAAAAAAGTATCAAGCTGATCCAAGCCTAAAACCAGGGGAGGAAGCTATCTTTTCATATGAGGAAGCTAAGGATGATTTTCCAAGGGAAGAAGGCTCTCCTATTGATTAAAGGAGTGATACTAGTATTGATGAGATACAAAAGGAAATCTCTTATGAACCTGCTAGTCCACCATTGGATCTACCCTCAAGGAAACCTTTGTTAGGTGATGAGGATATGGAAGAGACAGAAGATACTAGTATGGAAGGCTATGTAATTAAGACTAATGACGATGATGATGATGATGATGATGAAGGTAATAATGAGAATGTCAGTGATTCTTTAAAAGTGGGTCAATAATTAGTTGACAGATCTAGAGAAGAATTTGTACATAGAGTTGCTGATAGAGCTGATGGACAGGGTAGTACCGATCCTGTTGAACTGGAGGCTGATGATCATGGAGATTATGGTAATGAGGTTAGAATTGACTATATTAATGTTTAAAATCAAGAAATTATTCAATAGTTTAATGAAATTATGGTTGGTGTCCCTGAGGAAGAGGCCGAGGATCGAGTTTCATAGATGCCTTAGGTGGAGGAAGTGCTAGGAGAAGCTGAAGTGGATGGAGTACATGTAAAAACTCAAGTTAAACTAGTACTAGTGCCTATAAATATTATTTTGGTTAGATATTTGGATGAATAAGATGATTAATATGAGATTGTACTTGAGCCTTAGGAAAAAAGAGTCAGGATTGACACAGTAGATCCTGGATACTGGACATGAATTGGTTAATAGAACATAAATCCAAGACTCATTATTTTTGGGCTAGATTATGATTCTGATGAGGAGAAGGTACCTCCTCCTCCTCTTACTTTACAAGACCAAGTTGAATCTTAACCCATTGCACCTAATTCACCAATTTGACATCCTGAAGTTGATTCAGTATCACAGCAAGTTCCTAGTGTCTATGTCACTAAGGATGATTTAGGGACATTCAAAAATGATATTTGTGAGTCAGTGAGAGCCACGGTTGGAGCCATAAGTGAAGCCTCTACTTCTATGAGTATTTCAGATGCTGATGCTATAACAATTGCAAGGATGGTTATCCAGTAGATTCAACCTAATCTCATTACCAAATTCAAAACCATCATTAGAAATAATACATTCCTGAGAGAAGAAGTAAGGAAAATCAGCAATGAGTTAAATTCTATGACAACTTATTTTGAGACCAATTTTAGTTGTGTGATGGAAGTTCTTAGGAACTTGTTGAAACATCTAATGAGTTTAGATTTGAAGAAATTGAAAGTGGAGCTTGGCAAGTTGATCACTAGTTCATCTAGTTGTAGAGGTGGGAGAGCTGTTGTTACTGATTTAGAGTCTCTTAGGGTTATGATGAGAGAAGAAATCAAGTATATTCAGAGTGATTCTGATAAATAAACTATTGATAAGGTGTATAGAAATATAGATCTTTTTTATAATATGGTGAGGCAATGCACAATGGAATCATGTGCTACTAAAGAGGAAATTCGAGATAAAGTAGATAAGTACTTTTCCATGGTTTATACCAAATATGATTTGATCAACAACTTCAATTACATGGCTAAAAATATCAAGATTCCTCTAGTAACAGAAGCCTTTAAGAAGAAAGTGGCACAATTGAAGGAGTTTACTCCTATTTTGGATAAATTAAAGGAGAATAAGGATGATTTAAAAAAGGCTATGAAATATGGGGGTGAAATCATTAATGATTTCATCATACTTCTCAGGCCTTACCTTCATGTTCAGGATAAATCAATTGTGGTTCCTCCTACTGCTTCCATTGGAAGTACTTATCGGCCTATTCCTCATATGATTGTATCTCAGGCCCTTTCTCAGATTCGACTATTGATTTAAGAGCCTACTCATAGTTGTGTTCTGTCAGAGAGAAGACCCAGCCTTACAGCCAATGTCACTTTAGCTGTTGCCTTTCCTGGTCTTGTCATTCGACCACCTCTTCCTATATCCAATCCAACACCTTCTGCACCTCTATTTGATCCTTCAGAAAAAGGAAAAGCACCTCAGAAGTCAAAGCCTTATTATTGGATTGTTTCTTTGATAGGGATTTGTACCTTTTTTTTATTGTACTCCCTTGAACCTTAATGAACATACTTTTTTGTCTTCACTATGTTTCTTTTTGTTTTCTTTCTGTTATTTCTATGTATTATTTCTCCTTCTCTTAACCTTTTGGAGAATCCCAAAATGGGGAGAAAGGCGTACTTTCTTAATCTCAGGGGGAGAAACTCTGGCACATGAAACATGGAATGTACTCAATATAATATATATATATATATATCCTCTCTGATATAAACAACCCTCTGATATAAAGTATCATTCTACATATATTTCCTCTGACACAATAATTGAGGGTGATCTTTGTTTAAAAACAAAAACAAGGGAAAGTCTTAGTTATATTGGGCATTCACATTCATTGTGGTATGTTATGTCAAGTAATTATTATTCATTAAAATCATATGTATTCCATAATTTGTGATTATCAAAAAGGAATAGATTTTTGGATCCTCTATAATATAGTTGTTTTTATAATCCCAAATCATGTCAATCTCAAAATTCTATTATTTCATGACATTTAATATCTATAAGTAAATAAATATTTTCATACTTTACAATACATTTCAAAGAGTCAATATACTATGTGTATTTATGCTTTAATAAGTTTATAAGTGTATATTTTTCCTTTATTTGTGATCTTTACATAATCTTGTAGTGTTTTGTGTAATACATACACTTTATATGTTTTTCAGAGTCCCTAGAAACATTAGTTCAGAACAAGTCACCAATGGACAAGTCACAGATGTACAAGTCACCGATGAACAAGTCAACGATAGAAATGTCACCGATGGAAGAGTCACCGATGGAAGAGTCACCGATGGACGATTCACCGATGGATGATTCACCGATGAACAAGTCACTGATGGACGAGTCACTGATTGATGAGTAATTGATGGATGAGTCACTAATGGATGAGTTGCTGATGGATGAGTCACCGATGGACAAGTCAGCGATGGGTGACACACCGATAGTTCAAAATCAGTCACTGATGATGACTCGCCAATGCCCGGATAGACTGATAGCACAAAAGACTCGCTGATACAATGAGTCACTGATACCGATGGAATTGAATCATCGATATCGACTCACCGATGTTGAGTCACCAATGATGACAGACTGATGCAAATGAATCACCAATACTTATGACTCACCGATAGTAATAAAAAATGTATTTATATTTATTTAATAAAATTTATATCTAACGGTCATTTTTAGACAAATTAATTTTTCTGACAATTAATTATTGTTGTCTGTGGGACTACCCATAGGCAGTACAAGGTATATTCATGTGGGGAGATCTTCATGCTTGTTGGACCTTGAAGTATAAATGAATTACAAGCTGTATCTTGTAGGGAAGTCGATAGACACAAGGAATATACTGAAAAGTGAAAATAGTGGAAGAACTACAAACTCTTGTGGCTCACAAGCCTTCTTCCAACTTCCAAGAACTCAAATATATAGAATATAGGGATATCAAGAAAATAAGAAAAATCTAATGGACTTCACTAAACATCCTAACATCAAGGAACTAAACTTTTCACACCGGGAAGCTAGAGTACAGAGGTTGTGATACTCTATTTTGAAGACAACTTCTAGATGAGGACTCCAATATCTTTTCTACTACTTTAATCAAGTCTAGAGCTTCACTTCATAATATAAAGAGAATTCTAAACTCTATTCGACATGTATAACTATGTTGCATTATTTTGTCTACATTTTCGAGAAGTATGTGTATTTTTCTATTATAGACACACTGTCTCCTATGAATAACTAGAAGATACTCAATATCCTAAAACTCACTCTCTATTTGACTATTGTATCCCTTGTAGAACAGTGGAAGAGGTCAAGTGTGAAATGTTTGTTGTTTTTACCATGAATAACTGTGGTAGTGGTCAAGTGTGACCTGGAAAGCCTTGTGTGATGTTGTGAACCCCGATCCAAGGTTGGGATCAAAAAGGATTATTAATATAAACTTCTTAGTTGCAAGTGATCACCAATTAGAGAGGAATAAGTCTCATCTTGAAACTAAACCTCTTGTTTATATCTACTGTGCCTTTTACATTCATTTTCAATTTGTGTTTATTTCATTTTACATAAAACCGAATTGAAATTTGATAGTTAGTTTAGAAAGTGTTTATATATGTGATGAACCAGTCGGTTAGTTTCAAAATTTACACTAAACTTTTGATTAATATAGCAGAGAACTAATCAATATTTTGAGAAATCAATTGAACATTCAAGACAATTATAAATTCACTAAAAACTAACTTTGATTATATTTTAATTAGGGGATATTTTTTCAAAGAACCAAATTTAACAGAAATTTTTATAGATTTTCAATTCACCCCCTCTTGAGTGATCTACGTCGACCAACAATGATCATTTTTTCCAGGATGGTATCTCATTCCAATGGTAACTAGTTCCAATGTTGACTCGAAAATGGTGACTCACGGACGCTGACTCCAGAATGGTGACTCACAAATGGTGACTTGCGAATGGTGACTCACATTACGATACTCACTGAACGTTATATCATCAAATGGTGACTCATCTGACGATGAATCGTCTGAAGAAAACTCAACCAATACTGAATCGTCCAATGGTGACTTATGTATAGTGTTTCCAACTTCCTACAGTTTTACCTCTTGGATGTTATATTTGATATAAAATGTAATCAAAGACTTTTTTTCATGGATTGAAGTGAAAGTAAAATCCCATAACTTCAATCATAATTTTTCTTAGGGTCCCGATGCATTTACTCAGTCAAAACACGTAATCTTGGCCAAGATCTACTTTTAATGGAAAATCTAAACATATCTAAACTGCTACCCTATTTAGAGATCTATAATGTTTAAACCTTGTTATTCCATCTTTTCCCATGGTTAAAGACACTTGATCCTTTCCTTCCTTCCCACAAGAGTCATGTGTGGTGCTATAGCACTGGATCATGTTTTCCCAATATTTTCTTCCTGCTGCATGTGCACCCCCTGTTTTGATGCAACAAGGAAGTGTCAATCTGTCATTGATATAAGGTATGTTCTACATCTATTATTATGGGTTACTAGATCTATTCCCTACCATTTCTCCTTTCTATGTGACAGAATTTAATATCCATGTTTCTAATGAATCATTCTTAGTTTTTGGTAGGTTAGGTAGTGTTGCAGCACCCCTAGGTGGATGTAGTCTTACAGGAGAGGTGATCATTATTCAATGTGCTAGTTCGTTCTCACGTAAAGAATGTTGGAGACCATTTGAGTTAGAGGATTCCTGGCTTCTTTATTATTATTTATGTGTATTCGTAGAGTTATCATGATTTATCCACTAGATAAAAATAAAATTTACATAATATATATTTGAACCAGACTAAAGAATTGGCATTTTTCCTAGTGATGTTATTTCCTCTTTATTTTCTAGATAATGTGATTTATTTTCCTTTCTATTAGGATATTATTTTGATATAAACTAGTAAACAATGTAAAGCCATGATTAATTGATAATTAATTGGATAATTGTTTAAAGAGGCATATTGATGTATACAGATGTTGTTGTTGTGCTCTGATGATAATCAAATATAGGCAGTTGTGCATATTAAAATGAATCAATTAATTCAATTTGGAATAAAGAATTGGTTTTTTGATAAATATAATTCCTTGTAGGGTTCTTAGTTACAACTTTCTTGTAAATTCCAAGCACCTTATTCTTTGTAGTTGTGAGTGCTTGTTATGTGTGAAGGTCGAATGCCTTGTTTATGGACAAGAACCTAGTTGTTATATTATTTGATTCCTACTGCTTGTGTTGTGGTGTGCACCTAGGATGGATGAACCTCAAAGGTTGTTGTTTTATATGGGGTTAGGGAGAACCAGTGGGGTGGTGGAATCATTTGATTCCTGGAGTGCTCAGATGCATTAGATTATGCATGTGAGTGTCGGGGAGGACACTGGGGATGATGGAACGGGTTGTAGCTGAGCTTACCCATCGACATGAAAGTGGTTTCTATTGGACCTATTATTTGTTTATAGGCTTTACCTTCCCCATTTATTGAGGCATATGGTCTTAATTACCCTCCATCCAAAAGAGGTGAAGATGCACGGGGTATGCCATGTTCTTTTTATGTTTAGCTTTTCAAGGATGGATGATTCTATGCTCCTGCTATAGGTGGAAATTACATGAAAGGTAGTTTATCCACTCACCGTGTTGAGCCACTTTCATTTTGCAGCTTATAATTCTTTCTTAGAATACATAGAAATATGGAAAACGGTAATGTTGTTAAATAAATGAATAAATTATGTTTACTCCAAGAGGTTGGATCTTGATGGGATGCCATTCTGAGGTTGTGACTTTGAGAAGCTGTGATCTCAGTTTGGATATGATTGGAAGGCAGTGATCTTTGTTTGAATGATAATTAATTTTAATGTGGAATTGATAATGGTTAATTAATGGTTAAAGAATTAATTTACAAAAATTGAAACTAATTAAAAGGGATAAGATGACTTAATGTATCTGTTTAGATAGTTGTGTTCTTATAGGATATCTAGTATTAGCAATTGCAGTTGGGAGTACGAGAGACATTAGTTGAAACTAAGTCTAATATAAGTTTTCCCATATTGTGGTTGTGAGACATATTATTTTCTACACTTATTGTGTTTCAATATACTAATACACCATGTCAGTTAGGGAAATTGACTTCTCATGGATTCTGAGCCCAAGGGGGGTGGTGTTTTCCCAAATGTCCCGATGGGAGGATGGAAAGATGACTAGCCCCTTTGGCCCAAATCTCCTCTTTTAATAGTTACATCTGATGGTATGCACGATGGTTAGTTTTCCCCATATATGTGTGTTAAGGGAAATAATGACTTGTGGTTATTTCTTAAAAGTTTGAGGGAAGAATCCTCAATTTATTATTCAAGAAAAGACATCATTTTAGTCTGGGTAGAGGGAGACCCATTACATATCCTAAAGGCTAAAGTCCTATTGGCCTGAATACAATGCTTGAAAGCCCATTTTTTGGCCCAAAGAACCCCTTAATGAATAGTACTTCTACAGTACCCGTGCTGCTACAATACCTGGTACAGCACTTCCATTACTACAGTATCTGCAATAGTGTCTCCGCCGCTATAGTGCCGCCACTACTACAGTACTTCCTCTACTACAGTACCCTGCTACAATACTACTAAAGTACCCCTAGAAATTCATCCCTACTCAGATTTGATCCTGGGTCTTTTGGATGCCATGAAAGATCCTATAACACTTGGGTATAGGCTTGCTGGAAAACTTGTTGATGGGTAATGAGGTATTTGGGTGGCCTCCCCACCTGTGCGCCGCACATTCCCAGCGAGGCCCATGGTACCCAACCCTTAGGCTTAGGTTAGTTTCCAATTGGGTAGAGGGTCCTACAAGAGGTTTGTTAGCATATAGTGCATGTTTCTTTGTGAGGACTCGAACTCAAAACCTCAGGGTTAGGACGCCACCTCCTTTAACCAACTCACTCATGCCCCATGGTAAAATGGCTTGTGGTTATTCACACACACATATTCTGGATATAGTTTCCTATAGACTACTATAGGCATAATGCGTATAGGTTGTTATGGATTGAGGATCATTTCTCGGATTATGGGTTGTAATGGATTGATGTATAATACCTGATGTAGGATACATGTTATGTAGGATCTGGTGGCTCCCACGAACTACCTGGCTACTTTTGGTTGTGTGGATGGTTTTGTGCTTCACCCAGATGCCTGTGGGAAAGCCTTTAGGTTTCACAAGGTGCATGTGGTGGTGCTACACCCAGGTTTCTCCAAGCTAGAATTTTTTGAGAGACATGCTCATGATGTGAAATGTTGTGAAAAGAAGAAAACCACTGGGGAAGTGGTAGTAAGGTACCCCTAATATCCATTGTTATATTATTTACTCTTGTATACAAGACATGATGAGAGTAACCATGGTGAGGTTGGGAACTTAGTAAACATGTTTAGGTTATGAGTTTGTTTCACTCATGGTTCATTATGCTGTAGCGTGCTATTTTTACTTTATCTTGAGAGGCTCTAGGGAGAATACTAATAAGTATACATTGATACACACCCTACATTACATAAACTATTTTTTAGGTCATTTTGAGTAGGTTGGATATCTTGATGGTTACTATTAGCTTGGGTTTCTACAAGAGTTGTTTGGATTTCATGGTCTCTACTGTTTTAGTTTATTTTAGTACTTTCAGTTTTCCCTTTTCAATTTTAGTAGTTCTTGCATGAAATTACATAAGAATTCATGGGTTTTATTTTAGATTGTGTTCTGAGCTGGTGTTGGTTGGCATTTGTATTATATCTCTCTTTTTCATATGTTCTCTTAGATGGAAATACCTCTCATTGGTGTTTTTATTATACCCTCAGTTATTGTCACCAACCCGGGGCCTACTGGAGGTAGGTCTTAAGGGCCATTATATCTATCCTCACACTACTAACCCAGGAGGGGTACACTTTGTGGGGAGGGGGTCATGACAGTGTGGTATTAGAGGTTGGTTGAAAGATATGATGTAATTTGGAGTTAGACATAGGTGAGGTTTCAGGGGTTGTTAAGGAAACAATGTCAGTCAAGTTCAGTAAGCACTGTGAACACTAGAGACCAGCAGAGAGATATGTATTTAGGGCCCCTATGATTTGATGCACGAACCTCTAAGTTTACAGTAAAAACTAAACAGAGTGATGACGGTTTTTGGGTAGAGACCTTGGAAATTATCATGCTTCATTCTTATTTCAGCTTATGTATGATTGGGCAATCCTTGGGATAGGTTAACCTAAAATGAATAAAATAAAACTATTAATTAATGTTAAAGTCTTCTATATTCTAGGTTTATGAGTTCAAACTAGTTTTTCTTTTGTAGGTATAGATCTCGATTGATGTATTTTTTAGGTTCTCACAGTAGATGTTCAGTAGGTAGCGCCAATAGATTACTGTAGAGTAGAGGTTGACGATGATGTCACATATAGGAGGAAACTATGAGAGTTTTATTGCTAGAGTATATAGTAGTACAGGGGAACTATTTCTGATTAAGTCATGGAAGACTGGTTAGAGGAGGTTGTGATGACATTCAATTTGATTTGGGCTTGTAAGGAGCACTATGTGTCATAGGTTGTGATGGTGCTGCATGGACCAGCAAGGCAGTGGTGCTTCTTGTTCCTTGGAGACTGTGAGGAGTCGGTAGTCTCGTGGGAGGAGTTCCAAGACCAGTTCAGAGTCGAGTTTCATTATTTGACCATAAAGGTGGCCAATAATAAGGACATTCTTACCCATAGACAAGGGATATATAGTGTACGAGTGTTTGGAATCTGTTTTAAGAACCTTTTGTGATATGCTTCAGACTAATTTCCAGAGGTGAAAACTAGGGAGAGGCATTTCAAGGAGGCTTTGCATCTAGAGATCATGTGATAGGTCACCCCATTTATGATAAAGACATGTCATGAAGTGTTGGCGAGGTCATAGGCCATCTAGATAATGTTATCTTGAACCGGATTGTCATGTGAGGAGACTCATTAGGATTCCTCATGAATTAGAGATGTGGTATGGGGTTCCCGATTTTCAGGGCAGAAGAGATTCCTACTAGTTGGGGTAGGTCATAACCGTTACTGTCTCATTTATAAAGGTGTAGTGGCTCTCAAGGAAATGATAAGGGATCATGCACAAGTTTTTCTTATGGAGGCTATGGTAATAAACATATAGAGTTCCCAACCTTTCTGAGTAGTCATCATCTAACTGATGTTCCACTTCAGGTTCCACCGTCGAGGAAATTCCTACCAAGGAAAAAGTAGTAGATTGAACTAGTTTTGGATTATTAGAGAGAATATGGGTCAGACAGAGGAAAACCCTAGGAAATTATCCTTCCTTTGAGAGTGGAGTGTGACCTTGGTGGTGGTGGTCATCAAGGCCAAAGAGGTCGTGGAGTAGGTTGTGGTCAGCTTCATGCTTTAGATTTTCCAGCACCAGGTGAGTCAGATGTCATTCGAGGTACCCTTTTCTTGTTTTATACTTGGGTACATGCCGTGATTGATTCATGAGAGACACACTCTGTCATATCACCTACCATTTTACATGCCTTGGGATTTGAGGTAGATAGGATTCTAGTTCCTTTGGTGTTTAATATGATAGTTGGAGGTCAAGCTAACTTGTTTGAATTATGTAGAGACTGTGAGACAGTGCTGGGGAAGCATCACTCCTAGGATGATTTTATATGTTTATGAATGAAACCACATGATTTCATACTCTACATGGATTGGTTGTATTTGGTGTAGGCTATAATGGATTTCTTCTAGAGATAGGTTGTGTTTTTCGATGCTGATGGAGTGCCAACAGTGTTTGTTGGTGACTGATACCCTTTGATGGGTCAGAGGCACATTCCATCCTTCTCATCCTTGATGGATGAGCTAATGATGGGTTTTTTGGAGGTTTAACAGTTGAAATTTCCCCGGGTCATAGAAGAGTAACATGATGTATTTCTAAAATATATTGTAGCATTACCATCTTAATGGGAGATCGAGTTCAGGATCGATCTACAGCCATGAGTGTCTTCTATCTCGATATATCTATATAGGATGGTAGCTTTTAAGTTGCGATAGATATGTATACACCTCGGTGGTATGTTATAGTGTGGTTTTATTCGGATGAGTGTGTCAAAATGGGGTGTGCCATTTTTGTTCATAATGAAGGTTGATGGTATTTTATAGTTGTGCGTTGATTATAATTGCTTAAACGAAGTGAAAATAATAATATCTATCCTCTTCTATGGATTTATGATTTGAAAAATGAAATTAAGGGTGCAAGTTGGTTCTTGAAGATCGACTTGTGATCAATATATCATCAGATGCATGTGAAGGATGAGGATATCCTGAAGACTTATTTCCATTGCCATCAAGGGAATTATGAGTTCTTTGTGATGCCATTAAGTGTGATGAATAGTCTAGTTGTGTTCATGTTGTTAATGAATGTTGTGTTCAATGAGTCCATGGATAAGTTAATGGTGGTCTTCATCAACAACATCCTTGTGTAATCCGCATCTGTAGAGGATCATGCAGAGCAATAGTGTGCCATTTTGGGAGTTCTTCGTCAACAAAATATATTTGGGAAGTTCTCGAAGTTTGATTTTTGGGCTCAAGAATTCCATTTATTGGGGAATATTGTATCCATCAGGGATTAGTTGTGGATCCTTCAAAAGTAGAATAATTTGTGTCTTGGTGATCCCCCAAGGCAGTGGTGGAGGTGCGAAGTTTCATTGGTCTTACAAGATATTATAGGAGTTTCGTAACCAATTTCTCTCAAGTTGAAACTCATCTAATAGAATTGACCAGAAAGGATTAGGCCTTTGTTTGGACAGATAAATTTCAGGAAGAATTTGAGTATCTGAAGTCGATGTTTTTCAGTGATCTAATTCTTTCTCTTCCAGTATAAAGAGTTTAGTTTGAGGTTTTCTATGATGCTTTGTGACTGGGATTATGTTGTGTTTTGACGTACCATAGATCAACCATTTTTTATTGGTCTCTATAGTTTAATCCACATCAAAATAACTTTTTTTCCCACAATATCTAGATTGTGGTAGTGGTATTTTCCTTAAATTTATGGAGACATTACCTCATTGGTGAGAATTTTTTGTTCCACATCGATCATAAGAGCCTAGGGTATGTTTTCTTAAAATGTGACTTGAACATGAGACAACGTCAGTGGATTGAATTATTATAGGATTATGACTTTGAAATCTCATATACACCTGGTAAGGGGAATTTTGTAGTAGATTTGTAGATAATGAAGTCACGTAGTGATGTAGTGTGTGAATTAGGTGATCTCTAGAGAGTAATGGAATAACTTTTAGTGTTACATCTCGATATGGGAGAAGTTGGGCGCAGAGGTTGTCTTTTCCAAATGAAAGTGTAGTCATATCTGGTGCAACATATGGAGGAATCCCAGTTGGGGGATGTTGAGTTGGAGGTCTGTAGAGACTGAGTTGTTTGTGGTGAGGTCCCTGGTGGTTGGTCTGAAGATGGACAACACTGGGTGTGGTTTAGGGAAGTATTTTCATTCATTTGGTGATGTGTTATATGGTTCTCAAAGAGTTACATAGTTCACCCATATCGGTATATACTATCATGAAAAAGATATACCAAACATTGAGGAATCCATTTTGGTTGAATGGGTTCATGCATGAAGTTGCAGGGTTTGTCTCATGATTCTTGGTCTTCCTGAAGGTGAAGGTCGAGCATTGTGTTCCCGGTGGTTTGCTCCAGCCATTAGATGTTCCTTGTTGGAAGTGGGAGGACAACTCAATGGAATTTTTTACAGGGTTACCTTGAGCTCAGGGAGGCTATGATGCTACTTGGTTTGTAGTGGATCATTTGACCAAATCATCCCACATCATAGAAATCAATGAGTCAAGTTCAGCGGATGTTTTGTCAAGGAAATATCTGGTAGAGGTTGTGAGAATCCATGGCCCCCCGTGGATGATCACTTTCGATCGAGATCCTTGTTTTACCTCCAGGGTGTCGAGATATCTCTAGCATAATTTTAGTTCTCACCTACACCTTAGAATTCCTTTTTATCCATACATGGATGGTCATATTGAATAGACCATACAGAGTCTTGAACACATTTTGCACTCTTGTGTCCTGGATTTTGGAGGTTCGTGTATAAGGTACCTACCTTTGTTATAATTTTCATACAATGATATTTTTCACTCCACCATTATTATGGATCCATTTGAATCATTGTATGTCTGACCTTTACATTCTCCATTGTGATGGATTGTGGTGGGAGAGTTAATAATTCTCAGGTTGGAACTGGTACAGATTACAGTAGAGATGGTTCACGTGATTCGTGAGAGAATGAAGGGACCACATGATTGTCATATGTCCTATACATATCATAGAATGAGGCGTTTGGAGTTTCAAATTGGGGATCATGTTTTACTGAAGGTGACTACCCATAGTGGGAAGTGAAGGTTTAGTTGTGGGAGTAAGGTTTCTCACTGGTTTGTTGAGTCTTTCAAGGTGTTGGATCGTTTTGGAGTGGTGCTATATCGGGTAGCACTCCCCCCCACAGATGGACCAGATACATAAATTTTTTCTTGTGTCACAACTCCATCGTTATCTTTATGATGACTCTCACATCATTTATTTGGGAGAGATTGATGTTGAAAATAATAAAACCTTCATGTAGAGGTCTGTAGAGATCCAGGACCCCAAGAAGAAGGTGTTTCATGGGCACACTACCCCTTTGGTTCGTGTCCTATGGTGGCATGGTGGTGTGGTGGAGATTAACTGGGAATGTGAGTCACGGATATGTGCTCAGTATCCCAAGTTGTTTGATGTTTAGATCTTTTCTTGTAACATTTTTCCTTTTGTGTTTGTATACCCTTTCTGTTTATGAGATAGATTTCTATTGTTGCATGTTTTTTCTTTCTCTCTTTTGAGAGGAATATCCCTAAAGAGAGTGTTTAGGTGGTATTAGTGGTTGTCGTGTTGTTTCACATTGTTTCTTTTATGAATCAGTTGAACTCCTATGGTGGTGAGAGCCTTGAGAGGTATCTTGTAGGATGGTTTTTTGAATATTTTTTATGTTTCCTCTTTGGTTTGGTTTTGGATTCTGAAGCATGAGAATGTTTTGAGAGGTATCTAATGTAATGTCCTGAACATCTTTGGTCCATCCATCTCTATAAATCTAGTTTTTTGGGTGTTCTAGGAGGTTGAGGTGACTTATTTCAATTCCTTTCCCAAATTTATAGTTTTTTGAACTATGTTTCTAGGATGGTAGCTCATTCCAACCTCATCTCGTTCCAGTGGTAGCTCATTCCAATGGTGACTTATGAATGGTGACTCACAAATGGTGACTTACAAATAGTGAATTGTGAATTGTGACTCGGAAATGATGAATCAAAAATGGTGACTTGTGAATGGTGACTTTAAAATGATTACTTGTGAATAATGACTCACATAACAAAGACTCATCTAACAATGACTCGTCCGACGATGACTCGTCCTATGATGACACATCTCACATCGAATCACCTGAAAACGAATTGTCCGATGAAGAATCATCTGATGGAGACTCGTCCAATGATGACTCATCCAATGATGACTCATACAATGATGACTCATCCTAGGGAAAATCTTCCAATAGTCACTCATCCAACGAGGAATCATCCAACTATGACTCATCCAATGATGACTCATCCAATGTCGACTCGTGAACAGTGCTACCATATTCCTACAATTTCACTTCTTTGATGTTATCTTTTATGTAAAATGAATTAAAAACATTTTCTAAGGGATTTAAGGTTGATTCAAAGTCCATAAATCCTATCTTAATTTTCCTAGGGGACCTGGTGCCTTTACTCATTCAAAATGCATAACGTTGACCAAGATCATCCTTTAATAGAAAATCTAAACATATCTAAACTACTAAACTATTTTGATCTATCCAAATTCTACACCTTATTCATCCTTGTTATACCCTGGTGTGATTTGATTGAACCTCCCCTTCATTCCCGTAGGAGTAATGCATGGTTTTGTATCCTTGGATCATGTTTTCCTTAGAGTTTCGTCTTACTGTATGCGAACCACCTATTTTTGTGCAACTAGGAAGAGCTGATCTTTCTTTGATATAATTTATGCCTTAACTATGTTCTTTGGGTTCCTCTATATGTTTTACCCAATTTCTAATTTCCATGTGATGGAATGTAATCTTCGTGTTTCTAATGGAGCTTTCTCGGTTGTTGGTTGGTGTCATGGTTACGTGGTGTCCTTGGATGGATTCAGTCTTACTGGAGAGGTGATCATGATCCATTATATTGAGTCATTCTCATACAAAAAACACTAGAAAAATTTTGAGGTATGGTATTCATGGATTCTCTAATTTTATTTACGTGAATTCATCAAGTTATCAAGATTCAGCCACTAGATGAAAATTAAATTGACATAATAAATTTTTGAACTCGTCTAAATAATTGGAATCTTTTTCTTAGCAATGTTATTTCCTATGGGTTTTTTAGATAGTGTGATATCATTTCCTTGTTATTGGAATTTTTCATTGATATAAAAGATTAAAGAATGTAAATCTATGATTAATTAATAATTAATTGGTTAACTGTTTAAATAGGCGTGTTGATGAATTCAGTTGGTGTTGTGGTTTCATGATAATCAAATAGATGTAGTTATTCATTTTTAAATGTATCAGTTGATTGAATATGGAATAAATAATAAGTTGTGTGATAAATAAATTTCATTGTAGTGTTTTTAGTTACCCACTTTCTTGTAATGGACAAACACATTAAGCTTTAGAGATGTGAGTGATCATTGTGTATGAAGTATGAATGCCTTGTTTAGGGCCAATAACAGAGTTGATATGTTATTTTCTTCCTGCTACTTGTGTTTTGGTGTGCACCTGGGATGGCTGAGCCTCAAAGGATGTTGTGGTATGTGGGGGAAGGGAGGCGCATGGGTGTTCTTAGTAGCAATTGACACCTAGAGTGGTGAGATGCAAATGTTTATGCATGTGGGTGTTGGGGAGGACACCATGATTGAATGGGTTGAAGCTGGGAATACCTGTTGATGTGAATGTGGTTTCTGCTGAACATTTTGTTTTTTACCTATTTTACCTTCCCCACTTATTGAGGCATATGGTCCTTCTTACCCTCATTCCAAAAGAGTCAATGATGCATGGGTTATTCCACATTCTTTCTATGCTTATCTTCTTGAGGATGGATGGGTCTGAACTCCTACTATAGGTTGAAAAGACACAACATGTAGTTCATATACTCACCATGTTGATCCCCTTTCATTTGGAACCTTATAATTCTTTCTTAGAATACATATAAATAAGTAAAATGGAATTTTTTTTAAATTAATGAATAAATGATGTTTAACCCATGGGGTTGGAGCTTACTGGGATGCAATGATGAGGTTGTGACTTTGATAAGTCGTGGACTCGGTTTGGTTATGCCTTGAGGGCATGGATCTTGGTTGGAAAGATAATTAAATATAATGTCAAAATGATAATGGATAATTAATGGTTAAATAATTAATTAACTTAAAGTGAAACATATTAAAAGGGATAAGATGACTTAATGTAGCTATTTAAATGGTTTTTTTCTAATAGGATTTCTAGTCATAGATGTGGAAGCCAGGAGTCCGAGATATATTAGCTGTAGTTGAGTCTAAAACTAAGTTTTTTTCTATAGTGTGGTTGTGAGCTATATTATTTTTTGCCTTTTTTTTGTTTCTATACTCTACTCCACCCTTTTGGTTACGGAAAATAACACCCCAAGGATTCTAAGCTCTGGGGGGGGGGGGGGTTGTTTTCCCAAACATCCGGATGGGAGGATGGATGGGTGAATACTCATTTTTTCCCTACTCTCTTATCTTGGTAGTGACTTGTGATCAAATTCACGATGGTTAGTTTTCCCCATAAATGTGTGTACAGGGATATAATGGCTTATGGTTATTAACAAAAATATATTACGGATATAGTTTCATATGGACTATTATATGTATAACGTGTATATGCTATGATTTTATGAGGATCCTTACTCAGCATATGGGATGTAATGGATTGAGGTATAATACCTGATGTATGATACATCGTATGAGGGATACAGTGGCTCTGAGGAACTACCTGGTTACTTGTTGTTGTGTGGATGGTGTGGTGCTTTTCCTAGGTGTTTGTGGGAAAGTCTTTGTGTTACATGAGGTGCATTTGGCGGTGTTTCACCTTGGTGTATGTGGAAAAGAATTTTTGGAAAGAGATCCTAAGGGTGTGTGATGTTGGGGGAAAGTGGAAAACTAGTAGGGAAATGGTAAAAGGGTACCCGTGATATTATTTATTACATTATTACTCTTATATGTGATACTTAGTTAGGGTAACCATAGTGATGGTGGGAAATTAGTATACATATTTAGGTTATGAGTTAGTTTCACTTGTTGTTCACTTTACTTTAGTATGGTTTCTTTACTTTTTCAGGAGAGGCTATAAGGAGGGTCCTACCAAGTATACTATTCTACTCACCCTATATTACATAATCTATTTTCAGGTTAGTTAGAGCAGGTTTTAGATCAGGATGGTTACTACTAGATTGGGGTTTTGTAGGAGCTATTTGGGATTCGTGGTCACTATCGTTTTACATTCTTTTTATACATGTAGTTTTCCCTTTTTAGTTGTATTACTTCTTGTATGACATTAAATATGTGTACTTGGGTTGTCTTTTACATTGTGGTTTGAGTTAGAGTTGGTTGGTATATTTTTTATCTCTCTCTTTTAATTGTGTTCTCTTAGAGGGTATTGCCTCCTACTTGTGTGTTTATTATAACCTCAGTACTAGTCTCTAACTTGGGGCCCACTATAAGCAGGACTCAGGAGTCATTATCTCTCTTCTCACATTGTCATCCCAAGAGGGGTACACTTTTTGGGGAGGGGGTCATGACAATACCACCAAAAAAGGGATAAGAAATTTGACTATTTAGACCATATTCTCATTCTATAATGATGAATATCTATTATATATTGAATAGTGAATCCTAAAACTTATTAGGGTAAATTATTTTTAAAAGGAAAATTTAAATGAATATGAATAAATAAATAAAGAATAATTTAGAAAACATTTTATCATTAACATAAAATATTATGTTACAAGTCCCTTCAAAATTTATTTTTCAAGAGGTCAAGTGAAAAATCAATGAAAAAATTTACTTTTGAAAATAATCTCTAATAATGGATCCTTGAAAATGAAATAAACATTACTATTGGAAATGTGGATCCAATAAATAAAAAATCATGAAAAGGGAATTTTTAATACCTACTTGTTTTCTTAAAAACCCACATTGTAAAAAGTTAAATAAAAACTTATTTTTTTAAAAAATACTTTTCCTCTAAAGGGTTATTAAATAATATAAAAAATTATAGTGGGTGAACCCATTATGGAATGAAATAATTTCATATTGAGACAATATATGTCATATAAAATAGTCGTTATTTATCAATATTCTTTATAAGAAAAATATCTCAAAATGTGAAAAATATATACCAAAGGGTGTATGTGGTGGGGATTTCTATATTTAAAAAACAATGAAATAAAAAATAATAATAAAATAAATGTGAATATTGTAACAATCTAATATGAAATATGTTCAATAGATTAATCATAAATCAATGGTCAAATATTGAGTTATCAATAATCCTTACTATTGGGGAAACAACTAAATCAATAAACCCGTGAATAAGGGAACTTGAATTAGATATTAAATCCAATAGAATACAAAAATAATTATAATAATATATCCATGGGTTTTGAATGCACCATAAAAATAAAACATGGAACATAAAATGCATTATGTCTCAAGGAATCAAAATTGATACCGAGAAAACCCTTATGACATTATGAACATTCAAATCAAACGCAATTAAAAGGAAGGTCTTGTAAATGAACATAATATACCATGATTAAAATTTAATTCATCATATGATATATCACATAAGGAATAAATACAACATGTAAATTAAATTAGGTGGATAATACTAAAAATGTCTCAAAGAGGTGGATTTGAGATAAAAAACCATACCTTAGTTGTGATTCATTCTACGATTGCTCCAAACGTCAAGAATAATAAAATTATTTTCATCAAATACAAAAAGATAATATTATCATCAAATATAAAAATACATAATCCTCATCTATAATGAATATATACATATATATGAGGTTGTTTTTACCAATTTTCAATGAGTGTTTTATGTAATCTTTTATCAATTTGAACTAGTTTTTTAAAATTCATGTTGCTATTGTGTTTTTACAACTTATATCTATGTCAGATCATATATGTTAACAAAATATAAATTACATGATATTTTATAATATTTGTTAATTTTTTTGTATATTTTGGTTTTGAAAAATGAGGATGAAATCAATGATATCCATGTTTTAGGGATTCATACTGAATGATATGTCTTATATTAATTAATGAGTTAAATTTTGATCTAATCATAACAACAAAAATAATTAAATTTTAATATCATATTGAACTATTAACTTAGTTTCCATTATCATTCATGATATAAATGTATATTGTTGTTTAACAAGTTAGTTAAATAGAACCAAACGTGAACCTTCCATGATTAATGAGTGATTTAGTAAAAAATAATTATAAATAGAACAAATTTTATAGAAATTAATTACTTATAATGATGTTATCATTTTACACATAGTTCCCTCGTTTTAAACGATTAAAATAATGATAGTTTTTTCTTAATCATATCATTAATATGTTCTCTAATTTCTCATACAAGGAAAATAATCATATCATAAAAACTGTATTTATCCATTAATCTGATCCCTGTGACCATCCATATATGGAAATTATAAAAACAATAATGAAAATTAATAATTACTTGAAGATGGTTGCTTATGCATACACATTTTAAATGATTTCATTTTCAATAGATTTAAAGGATTATTATGGATTATTATTTATGAAATATAAAAATATTATAATTATAATTATTTATTAATTTTTTTAATTTATATAACCTTATATGGAAGTGATGGAAAATGAAACATATTGCATCATGGATGTGGTAGTCCATAGAACACATGATTAAAACATTTATTTTTATTTATAGAAATGTGAAATTGTGGTCAATGACTATGAATTAATTATAATAAAATACTAGAAAACTAATATTGTGAATTTTATCATTTTAATATGATGAAATGAAATTTGGGGAAGAATAACATCATATGAAGAAATAGAAAAAGAAATTAGAGGTTTGAAATTTCTACCTCACTTCTTGTATAATATCCTTTAAAGGTGATATTTTTGGGAATATTTTCTTTAGAGAAGAATTGGATATAATTAAGGTAGATATAAGTGTGATAAATATGAGTGGGAAATATTTTTTATTATTTATTGGGGTTTTGGTATGAGTGTAAGTGAGAACAGGGGGTCCACTATAATATGTTAAAAGTGTTGGAATTTTTGTAAATACCAAATAGTTTTCTATAATAGGATGTCAATGTAAAGGAATGTGAACCCAAATTTGATAAATAATGTAAAAGAGAAGTGATAAGGTCAAAAAGTACTTATAAACACATTCAACAACATGATTTAAACATGTTTGATATCTTTTACTATTAGATTATTTAATTTTTCCATTATAACATTTACTGTATTTACTAGATTTTACATAGGTTAACATAATATTTATAAAAAAAATAATGTTTCCCATAATTTTTACCCACTAATTCTAAATTTTAAACCCATTTCATTTTATTCAATTTATAAATGTAATAAAAACTTATTTTAAAATAAAATGTATAATGTATTAAATACAATTTTTGGTAAAATATTAATTCGTTATAAAATATTAAATTTGGGTTCAGAAATTGATTTTTTAATTTATAAAAGCACATATAAAAACCATATTTTTTCTTAGAATTTATTTTCTTGTATTTAAATTTCATTATAATATACTAATTATTCATTAAATTTCATATTATTTGTAAAAATAATTTTTCTCTATTCAAATAAAAATCCTTCTTTTTAGAAAAATTAAAAAATTATTTTTAATATTTTATTACTATTTAGAATCCAGAAATCATTTTAATTTTTTCAAATTAAATTATTAAAATTTAATAATTCAATATTTAAATAACATCCCAAAATATACTAGATAACATTTCCTATTGGAAAATAGCTTTTTAATATGTTAACTATGCTTTATTCCTATTTCCTATTAATTAAAAATTAATATAAAAATAGTCTATAATTAATATTATTAATTTATTTTACTAATATCTAATCATAATATACATAGTTTCTTGAGATTATAAACCCATATTAAAAAAAATTCTTTTTCCAAAAAAGGATTTTCAAGTTTTTTTTCACAATACAAAATGAATTTTATTCATATTAAAAGTATCCATTAATTTTTTTAGGAATTTCATAAAGAAGTTAGTCCTATTAATTCGTACTAATTAAACAATTAGCTTATAATGTTAAAAGATAATATTTTAATTTTTACTAAAATATATCATGATTTCATTTTAGATAGCTGTTCCATGTGGATTAAGCTATTAAATTCATTAATTTATTTAAAGGAAGTAATATATTATAATTTTACGGTTTTATAGGAAGATATGAGATTGAATCCCTCTTAAGTCCCTTGGTTACAACTAATATTTTAGTACAACACACATCACACAGTAGAATTACATATCTCAAGGTCATCATCATCACATCACGACCCTACTGGCCTCACAAAACAATCCAAAGTGGCATCATTTACAGTAGATGACCCAGAGACAATCTAAAAAATGAATTCATCTTGAGGTTTTTCTGAATACCTGACACATAATCTGCTACCCAAGATGTACTTGGACTATGTCATTATAACACATCACACACCTCTACTTGGAGGATTCTAAGGCTCCCACACTAGAGAGACTAAGTCCATTCCTCTATATCTCGACTGTGGTCCCTAGTACTCTCTTCTACCAAGAAAATAATTATTCTCCAAATACTCACATGAAATATAATAAAATAATCTCTTAAGAATGCTCTTGGATCATAATTTGGAGGAAAATCCTCTTTTTCATAACTCTCTATCCCTTAATCATATTTTAGAAGACCAAAAATCACCAAGAGGGTCTCACTATCAATTTATACGAGGAAAAATACTCATAATTGATGCTTCTTATTTCCAATTCTAGATATGCGGTGAAAAATACTTAAACCTCTTGAATGGGTAATAACTATGGGGTATATGGAATGTACGCCGAGTAAACTATGTATACTCTAAAACCACCACAGAAGACATGTAATTTTAAATGACTTAGTTGCACCCAGGGTTGGTAGGGTATGACTACACTACTATGTCCCCCTCACATGGGGAGTTTAGCCAAGTACTCAGCCACATGACAAAAATACCAATACAAGATTTGTACTCAAACTATATATGGGGTGATCTCAAGAAATCTATCTTTCATGATTAGGAAGAAGACATGGACCGTGTTCTTGAAACCACATGTCATGTGATCGAGTTATCAGAATAGGAAACTCCATCAATCCTCTATAAACCCATGGTTTCCCAAAAAATTAGAATGAATCGAGGCATTAAACCCCCGAAAAACATAGTGGGGTTTAAAAACATTAAACTAATTAATTGGGATTTGTATCTAAAAATTAAAATAGGACCTACCTAAGTTTGATTCAACCAATTCATTGGCCCAACCCATATGTAGGAGCTTCTATATGATTATTGGACTCCTCCCAAGCTCCAAGATGACAACTCCCTTCTCTCTCCCACACTCCCTCCCCTATCATGACTATATTTAAGGGAATACCCAATTGGGGATTTCAAAGAATTCCACCCGAGGAAGGTGGAAATAAATGTGGAAGGAAAATAAACATAATAAAAATGAAAAATAATGAAAAAGAAAAGGGGTCCTTACCCCATCCCAGGATCCTACAATAAGGTTACGCCTCGACTATGCCAAAGTACTATTTCCTGACTCAAATATAAAGTATGAATACCCATCTGATTCTCCATTCAAAGTATATCACCAAATTAATACATGTGAATTATTATAATTCAATTAACCAAATATTTAATGTTCATTAACATTTTTATTGTCTCATATTTCTACAAAAATACAATCCTAGGGTAAACAACCTATTCCAAGACAAATAGAGTGGTTAGAAAAATTATATGAGATCACAAGTTAGGGGAAATGATAATTATAAATCTCGTAAGAATTCAAAGCTAAAAATTATAATTTTTGAACATTTTAATAACTCCAAAAAACAATGTGTTTTAAAAATATCTTTTTAAAAATAACATGGAACTATAATAGTTATCCATAATTCATGATGTATGGAAATTTAATCTAAAAATAATAATAATTAAATATGAGTTTGAGATAATAAACATGAGACATGGTGCATGGTAATTGGCATATGACATGGAAATGTAACATTCCATTGAAATATTACATAATAATGAAGTTTAGCACAATCATAAGAATAAAGAATTGTTATATATATAGTATATCTAAGAAGTACTACATATTGTGTTTTGATCATAATTCAAAAAGGATCACCCTTTATATTTCAAGCACAATATATAAATACTAATCCTTCAAGTTGTGAGCGTAATTTTGGAAGGATCACCCTTTACACTATGATCATAATTCAATAAGGATCAAAATTTATGTTGTGATAATAAGTGTGATCATCATTAATTTTTTTAGAGCAATCCAAAAGAGTAATTATTTATTTGGTGAAAAAATATATCTTTATCTACAATTTATTATATAATAAGAAATAAAATCATCACTAATGCATTGGAGGGTGATATAGGATCACACCCATGAATAATACATACATAAGTGTAAAAATTTATAAGAATCATTTATCACATCACAATGAACCCATGGAATGAAAAATAGGTTTCATAACATTTCAAAATTGTATCACATAAAATGACTTCAAGACATAGATCAATTGATATCAAAAAAGTAAATCACCTAAAATTCTATATTTTATAGGAACATTTAGATGGTGATTCATGAAAAATGATTTTCAAGGAAATAAATACACTAAATATAAAGATATAAATTAAATAAAAATTATAATATCATTTCTATAAATTTATTTTATCATTGGTGTAAATGATTGAGTTATAGTCACATTGAATAGTAATTAATGAAAAGGTGAAATGAAAAATTTAGAAGACATTTACATTAAAAAAATATTCAATATTTTATCTATGAAAGGATATAGGTGTTCAAAATAGTAGAATGAATTTGAATATAAAACAATTTATTATGATAGTAATTAAAATAATTTTAATAAATTGAAATATCATTATAAAAAAATCATAAAAAGATTTTATAAATTTTACCTATGAAATTTGGTAATGAGAAATATTATGGAAACAAGATTAAATATATATATTGGTTGATAAATAATAATTTAAAAGTATTTTCAGGAATAATGAACATAGAATTTGAATAAAATATATATATATAGGAGATTTAATTTGTTTTTCTTAAACCATTTCTCTTTTATGTGATATAAAGTCAATGAGAAATATTTATTGAGATAAAACATCATTTTATCTATAGAGAAAATAAGAAATATGTTATGAAATAAGAAATAGAAGAATTTAATTAAACTTATATGAATAATGTTCATATAATAGAATTTTAACATAAAAAGGAATTTTAAATTAACCAAATCCATTATGAATATCATAACTGATGAAGAAAGATATATTTACAAGAAGATTTATTTGGAATAAATATAAATATTCCTAAAATAAAGGGAAAATAATACATAAAAATCTAAAAGAAAATAATATTTCCAATCTTGGGATGCTAAAACTTATTATATGCATCAAAAATTTAGACCATTATAATTTTAAACCACTAGATGTTAGAGCATCAAAATTACATTCATAAGAATCTTGGTAAATGGAATGAATATAAAATAGATGTGAAGGTAGTGGAAACATATCTTATCCAATAGTATTAGGTCCATTGGAAGTTCACATATAATGATGGTTCTCAAATATAGAATTGGGAGTTATAAAAGATCAATAACACCAATGGGTCACTAGTTGGTAAGCTTTCTTAGGTTTCCCTATCTCTTAATATGTGTTTTCAAAAAAGTAGGTTTGACTTGTTTAAGATGGGTTGAATAGTATTTATGTTAGTGAAAAATTTATTGATATCATGGAAATGTAATTTAATGTTCCTTTATTTGAGAGATAATAAGTTAATAAGGATTACTTATTCTTCTTATTTGTCTTTCACCTAAAATATTCATGTTCTATAGAAAATAAAATAGTAGTGTGGATTTCCCAATGAATGAATGAAATTTTCTAAATCACGTTAATAATTTTTGTTTATTCTCTTATTTATTATTTTACTATTTAATGTTTTATCATTGGATGTTTTACTAAAATTTTTCTATTTCTAGTCAATTGAATCTGTTATATAATGACTTGGTTTGTTGAGTAGGGTGTAAGGACAACATAATTCTAGTCAACTCTGTCACAGGGGATGAAAACATTCAAATACTAAGTTTTCTATTATATTATCAGAGGGTGCCAATTTTAGGTGGATCTATCGATCATAATTCTAGAGTTCTATCGATAGTATATGTGATTGGTTTTTCAGACGAAAGCTCAAGGATCAGGTTCACCTATAGTAATTTTAATTTTAGCATAAATTTCTTACTGAAGGCTCAACATAGATATAATAATAACCTGAATGGAATTACATGATGGACCAATCTTGTTTGATAAATTCAGTAGAATGGCCCTGACTTCTATAGAATGAAGATAAACTTATATCTTCCTTATAAACACAAAGAGGATTCATTTTTTGTAGTGAATCTAGTGTTGATTGAGATATGTAAAGACCCGGAATTTCTATTCAATTTCTTTTAAATATATGGGAATTTTATGAGTCCGTGAAAATTGACGGCGTGTGATTCCGAGGCCCGGAGTGCTTGGAATGAATTTCTGAAGTTTTGTTTGGGTACCTTTAGTAAATGTGCGAGCGGGTTTTTCTAACTTTTGAACCAGTGCTTGGAATTGAAATTCGAGGACACCGTTGAACTCGCAGCGCCATTATTCACTTAAGGAGACTTTCACCTCGACGACAGTTGGTCGAGGGTGAAAGATACTTTTTGGGTTTTTTGGGGAAATATTAAAATAAAATAAACACATATTTTATTTTATTTTTTTGTAACCACACACTTATGGAAGTTGAGAAGTGGGGACCACCAGACCTTAACCTCCCATGAAAGGTTATGGTGGTGGGGACCATCCCAGACTAACCTTCCATGAGAGGTTATGGTGGTGGGGACCACCTGAGGCCTAAACCACTTGAACTCCCCTCATAATGAGGGAGAAACTCTCAACTCCCTCTTTAATTTGGAGAATACTCTTGAGATTCCTCCACATTAATTATGCCAACCCTACCCCATTCAATTAATTAATCTATCTCAATTAATTAAATGTTACAATTTTAATTATATGACAACGAACTAAATAGCCAACATAATCTACTGTGTTGGAAACTTGGATTTTTTGGTGTAATTGGGAGAGGAGAGAGGTTTAGGAGAAATAATGTTCTCCAACGAAGAACTTCACCTCCTAACGAAGGATGCTCTACCGACGTAGAACGCTGACCTCGACTTTGACCTTCTTCCTCAGGACTTCTTCCGATGTGGGACGTCTTCAACTATGATGAACTGACGCACGAGCTCGGGATTGGAGGTGTGTGGTGGATGAGACGAGTGTCAAAAACATCACCTTCTTTCCTCCTCATTGAAGTCAACGAACAACCCGATGTAAGGCTTTATTTGTGTATGAATACTTTTCCCATGTTCTTCCCTTGAATTATTTTCTGGGATTGGGAATAAATCATCGTAGGAGATTGTAATTCTTGAAGTTATTATTCATGTTCTAGTTGAGCTATATGCTACCACCCTAACGTAGAGGGTATGGGCCAAACAAACATGGCCCAACCCCTCTGCAAATCTTGTGATGATTTGCGGTGTTGAATACGATGAAGGCAACAGCACTGCGACACTGCCCTGTGGCCACCACCACCTCACGACCTCCACGCCCTCGCAGTACCCCCACGTTTGAGCCACTCTGTGGCACCCCCGGCCACCGCGCCCAACAGCTCCACCCATCGCATCCCCGCCACACCACCCACGGTCGTCGCCGTCCGAGCCGAACCGCCAGCTCCGACCTGGCTGAGCCGCCGCCGTCGTCCACTGAGCTACTGTCACCATCTTCCGAGCCACCCACAGTCGTTGCTATTCGGACCGAACCACCGGCACCGACCGGGCTGATCCGTCGCCGTCATCCACTAAGTCGCTGCCGCCATCCACCGAGCCACCATCGTTGTTTGCTGATCTGTCGTCGTCCCGCCGAGCCATCGGCCGAGCCGCCCCAGCCGTGTAGCCCGCGGCCTTCTGAGCCGCTCCGGCAGAGTCACCCGTGGCTGAGCCGCTCCATCCAGGCCGCCCCGTGGCCGAGATGCTCCGGCCAAACCGCCATGCGGCCTCCTGAGCTGCTCTGATAGAGCATCCCCATCCATGTCACCCTGTGGCCTCGCGCTGTCCACAGCCGAACCCCCGCAGCCTGCCAGACCGCCCAGTGGGCCAGGCCGCCTAGCACGGGTCGGGTCGGACACAACGGGCCAAGCCAAACCCAACGGGTTGGACCGTACTACAGGCCGGGCCAGACCTAGCGGTTCAGGCCGAGTCGAACCGAACTTGGTTGGCCCAATCCGGGTCGGTCCGGGTATGTCCGACCGGGTCGGACCGGAATCGAGCCCACTATGACCCATTTACTTTCTTTGGTCCATAAATTTGGCATCAAACGTCCTAATGAAGAACTATCAGTGGCGCTGGAAATCATAGAGCGAGATGGTACCTTTTAGTACACCTCCCTAGAGTTTTGAATTCATACTGGGAATGGTCAGGTTGGATTGAGAATGATTCCAACCGGGCCCCTGGGTCTAAAAGGCTAATAACTCACAGACCGGTCGTCTGATTGACGCTCCGTCTATTGCTTTGATACCCCTATGACATAGCGGACCTCTGATATGCTTCTTCATGTGATTTCATGGTAGTTAGAGTATCGAACAGTAGATTGTAGAGCGGATTCTTCCGGAGACAAGCGAGTATAGTGCGGGAACCTAGTAGCTGGCTGAGACTTGACGACTGTTGACCTTTTCATCTTGGAGTGACTTGATAGTCCCAATGGGGAGAACCTCTGTGTGATTTGGCATACCCATGGTGGGGAGCGCCTTTGTGTGAAACGCCAGACCCATGGTACTTGATAAGAGGAGTACAATAGTAGTCCATGATGGGGAGTGCCTCTGTGTGACACAGCGGACCCACAGTACTCGATAAGAGGATTACCTTAGCAAGTCACGAGGGGTGCGCCTCTGTGTGACGTGGAAGACCCATGGTGGGGAGTGCCTCTGTGTGATGTGACATACCCATGGTATTCAATAGGAGGAGTACCTCAATAGTCCAAGATTAGTGGGAAGTTCCTCTATGTGATGTGGCAGGCCCACTATACTCAATAGAGGATGGTTTCTCTAGCAGTCGAGATGTTCGACGTTCTGACTGGGAATGTTACTTGTTACTACCCCTATAATAAATCTTGGTGTGAGATTAGTTAGAACCTCTATGTTTCTTCCTTTTTGAGATGGATTACTTGATAAATTAGGTATATGTACGGGTATATACCTAAGCAGGGTTATCTGTTTATTTCGTACTTTGTGGTTTATCCTTGGTGAATTTTGTGAGACCTTGAGGGTCTTGGGGTCCCTACTGAGTATCTTTATACTCACCCCTGCACAATTGATGCCCTAACTTCATTGTGTTTGGTGTAGACGATGGATAGCACTGACTGAGGATGAGAGTTCTGGGACTGGATGGTGCCCGGAGATGGACCATACGATGAGTTGGTACAAAGAGGAGATGGGCAGACGTGGTGTACTGAGGAGGCGATCTGTACCTACCCTTCAGGTAGGAACCACGGAGGATGACCCAGTATCATTTTTCCTTTTTCTTCAGTTGTACTTGTAATTTTAGTTTCTTGTACTTTACTGTAGGACCCTAATTCCGGCTCCTTTTACTTTCATCACTATTTTGTTATGCAGTTTTACTTGGTGTTTCGTATCTAGATGTGTGATTTCTTGTGTGTGTGTTTATAGGTTATAAAGGCAATGCATTTCTGGTTTTAGGGAATTATGACTGTGGTGCTAGTTGTCATCCCCTGGCCTATGGAAGGTGGGATTGGGGTAGTCATGACATGGGCCCTGGGGGATGGGTTGTGAAAAATCGGTATCAGAGGATTCAGTTCTAACATAGAACATAGGACTTTGATATTTCTTTTTAATAGCAATAGTGTTAAGTGTAGTGAGTGTGGTTATTAGTTTAGGGAACCCAGTGTTGGTTCGGTGGATGACGTATCCATACATAAGGACCTTAACATCTAATTTGCAACTCAGTAAATGAAAACACTAATTGCGTGTGTGTTTTCAAGAGTCTTCTTTTTGAACTCATTGAGTCAGCTCACCAGTTATAAATTGTTGACCATGGAACACTTGTTTCTTTTCAGGATGCCTCCACGAAAACAACCAGCTAGGGTTCTAAGAGTTGTACGCACAGATTGACCACTGATCCATCAGGCCTTAGTGAACTACCCTTTTCAAGTAGAGGCACCGGTGGAGGCACCAACGGTACCATTACCCATTGGGCCTCCTATTCCACCAGCCCCAGAAGTAGTGAGTGCATGCTGCTTGAGCGCATTGCATGAGTTCCAGCACTAGAGGACATCTAGGTTCAGGGGAGAGACGAACCCACAGGTGGATGAGGATTGGCTGGAGGCTTTAGTGATAGTCTTTCGACTAGTAGAGACAACAACAGATTTCATGGTGATCCTTGCCGCCAGCATTCTACAGGCAGTAGTGGGAAGATAGTGGAGCATGATGATCCAGGTTCACGATGAGGTGACACTTCTCTGGAAAGACCTTGAGAGCCTATTTCGGGCAGATATTTTCCTAGAAACTCTTCGCACAGTGCGCATAGAGGAGCTACATCATCTGTAGTAGGGCAGAATGATTGTGGCTCATTACTCAGCGAGGTTCACTGACCTCTCATGCTACTACATAGATATGCCACGGGACCCATTATTTAGGGCTCAGACCTTTGAGCAGGGGCTCGGGTGGGAGATCAGAGATTCGATGATCTTACTCAGCATCCTGATGCAGGCGTGGGTGTTAGAGATATCCCTCTTGGGGGGGGGGGGAGTTTCTTTGCTGAGGAGTCACTAATAGCGAGACCCACTACCAGTGGTAATGTTGCGGAGTCTTTTATAGCTTGAAATAGATAGAAATCTCAGAGGTCCAAGATGACCAGACCTATAGGTGGACGACTGCATGACTCATGATCGGTTGTGTGGGGCACTCGAGGCAGTACAAGTCATTCCAGGAGGGGGCAATGTTACACATGCGGTGGGCAGGGTCACATGTCTCATGACTATCTGACCCACCGTGTGGATGACCAGAAGATGGTCGAAGGACCACCCAAGGAGAGATAGAGGTTCGACCGAGGAGGTCTGCAGGGAGTAGGTAGGCATGGTAGAGAAGCTGGTCATGCAGCTAGTGATGGGTGACGATTCGAGATGTTACAGCCACCACCACCAGGAGGTCCACCACGACCACAGGGAGTAGGTGGATAGGGGAGAGCTCAGCTCTAGGAAGCTGAGGCTTATGATAATGGAGATACGTAGATGATACGAGGTACAATTTCTGTCTACTCCACCTTAGCTGTAGTACTTATAGACATAGGTTCCATTCATTCTTTTATTGCCACTGCCCTTGTTCGGAGCTCGGAGATTATGACAGAGATTCTCGCTAGATATTTATGGATAGAGACTCCTACGGGAGTGGATTTAATGATTACAAACTAGTTTCAACAGTGAGAGCTTACTCTAGGAGGATAGTGCTTCGGTTGGGATCTCCTAGTAGTGGCATCGAGGCCTTAAGATGTCATCTTGGGTATGGAATGGTTATCTACAGGCCATGCTCATATTAAATATATTTAGTGCAATGTGCGGTGTGTCCGCATGTATGGGACCAAGTTTACATTCACCAGTAAGAAGTGAACCTTTTTAGCATAGGATGGACTTACCTAGAGGGGGGGGGGGGTATAGCCTATTACACATCGGTTGGCTAGACTTACCCTTGGAGCGGTTAATGTGGAGAGTCCGAATTATCCTGTAGTGGTGGACCTATACGCAGATGTTTTCCCGGATGATGTTCAGGGTCTACCTCCTCATAGATAGGTGTACTTTTACATTGAATTGTACACCGAGACATCCCCGATATCTACAACAGCATATCGGATAGCTCCTATGGAGCTTCATGAGCTGCGGGTATAGCTAGAGAACTTATAGGGGAAGGGATTCATTCAGCCCCGTGTTTTTCTTTGGGAAGCCCTGATTTTGTTTGCCAAGAAGGCGGATGGGAGCATGAGGATTTGTGTTGAATATTGGAGCCTAAACTAGGTGACCGTGAATAATAAGTACCCACTCTCAAGGATTTAAGAACTCTTTGATCAGCTGAAAGGAGCTCAATGGTTCTCGAAGATAGACCTCAGATCAGGCTATCACCATCTTAGAGTGAAAGATGAGAATGTGCAGAATACGGAATTGAAATGTCAGAATGGCCACTACGAGTTCTTGGTTATTCCATTCGGTGTAACCAATGCTCCAACAGTGTTCATGGGGATCATGAAAAAGATATTTCAGCCATACCATGATCGCTTTGTAGTAGTCTTCATCGACGCCATTCTGATTTACTCGGCTACTAAGGAGGATCATGCCTACCATTTTTTGGGTAGTACTAGACGGAATCTAAGAGCACCATCTCTATGGTATGCTCTCGAAGTGCCAGTTCTGGATCTGAGAGGTTCACTTTTTGGGACATGTCATATCAGAGGCTGGTGTTGTAGTGGATCCAGTGAAGATTGAGGATATACTTGCTTAGGATCCACCCAGAAGTTTGATGAAGGTATGTAATTTCTGGGGTTTGGCTAGATACTAGTGTAGATTTGTACCAGATTTCTCCAGAGTTGCAGCACTACTATCAGCGTTTCCGAATAAGAGGCAACCCTTCTTATGGTCGGAGAGATGCCAGCTGAGTTTTCAAGAGCTGAGGCAGAGGCTGACTAGTGCACCAATCCTGAGGCTACCAGAGGAGGGCATAGGGTACGTAGTCTAGTCTGACGCATCAGGTACCGAACTCAGATGTATCTTGATGCAGGAGAAATCAGTGATCACATATGGTTCATGACAGGTAAGACAACATGAGAAGAACTATTCTACCCATGACTTAGAGATAGCAGTAGTGGTATTCTCCATAATGATGTGGCGACACTATCTGATGGGAAAACGTTTTACAGTGTACTCTGATCACAAGAGCCTCGGATATATCTTCTCTCATAAGGACCTTATCCCAAGACAACGACGTTGGATTGAGTTCCTCTAGGACTATGACTTGGAGATAGTATATACTCCTAAGAAGGGGAACATTGAGGCAAATGCACTCAGCAGGAGGACTAGTATACAGCTTCTAGGAAAAGAAATGGAGTAGCTAGCCTCTTGGAAGACATCCTTTGTTGATAGAGATGGATCAAATTTCCTTTATTCTCTAACAGTCACTCCCCCACATCTTCAGTGAGTCGAGGAGGCACATCAAGGAGGAGGCATTGACTGTGAGACATGAGATTATCAGATATCCACAGGGCATGCACCTAATGGATTTTATGAAGGTGGGGAGCACTTCATCCTCTTCAGAGGACATACCATGGTACCAGTTTCACTTCAGGAGGAAGTGTTGAGGGAGTTCCACACATACCCTCTAGAGGTACATCCAAGAGTGGAAAAGATATACCAGGATCTCTGACAACAGCACTGGTGGCCAGAAATAAATAAATCAGTAGCAGAGTTTGTCTCTCGGTGCCTCACTTGTCAGCAAGTGAAGACGGAGCATCAGGTACTACCAAGCTTGGTTCAGCCTTTAGAGGTCCTAGAGTGGAAGTGATATGGTATATCCATGGACTTAATGACAAGACTTCCATGTACATCTAGAGTACATGACTCGATTTGGGTGATCGTCGACTGAATCACCATGTCGGCCCACTTCCTATCGATCAGAGAGCAGGGTTCAATAGTGAGATTGGGACGCCTCTATGTGAAGGAGATTATATGGCTACATGGAGTAACCTTGACGATTGTCTCTGATTGAGATGCATGATTTACTTCCCTGCTTTGGAAGGGATTGTGGGATGCTTTCAGGATGAAGCTTCGTTTGAACCCCGCCTTCCATCCTCAAACGGATGGCCAAACTGAGCGGACCATTCAGACCCTCAAGGATATGCTACATTCTTGTGTCCTTGACTTCGGTCACAGCTGGAAGGATCACTTTCCATTAATGGAGTTTGCATAAAACAAGATCTATCACTCCACCATTGGGATGGAACCTTTTTAGGAGTTTTACGATCGACCTTGCATATCACCTTTGTGATGGACTGACTCAGGGGAGTCAGCACTCATGGGACCAGAGATTGTACGAGCTACCATAGAGAAGGTGCAGATAATACATGAGTGGATTAAGACTAAATATATCAGGCATAAGTCATATAACTACAAGAGACGGAGACCTCTGGAGTTCGAGGAAGGCGACCACGTCTTTATATGGGTCTCACCCGACGAGGTTTGTGGATATTTGGACGAGGTGGAAAGTTATCTCTAATATTAATTGGACATTTTCATGTCCACAACAGAGTTGGTGAGGTGGCATACTGCTTAGCTCTTCCACCTCAGTTGCACCAGGTGAATGACGTCGTCCACATATCCCAGCTGAGGAGATACTTGCACGACCCTTCTCACATCGTCGACCATAGTGAGCTGGACATCGATGATGGGGTGACTTTTACGGTGGTTCTAGTATAGATTGAGGATTGACAGGAGTGAGTACTTTGTGGACATTAAATACCTTTGGTGCACGTTCACTGGCAGCATGGGAACCTCCAATAGAGCACATGTGAGCGAGAGTCTCAGATGTGTGCTCAGTACCCCCACTTGTTCCCTTAGTTTGAGTTGTGGCTTATGGGGACATAAATCTCTGAGGTGGGGAGAATGTAAAGATCCAGAATTTTCATGTATTTTTTTTAAATATATGGGAATTTTACAGGTCCACGAAAATTGACGGCGCGTGATTCTGAGCCCCGGAGTGCCCAGAATAAATTTCTGAACTTTTGTTCAGGTACGTTCAGTAAATGTGCTAGTGGGTTTTTCTTTCTTTTGAACCGGGGCTCGAAATTGAAATCTGAGGACATCATTGAACTCGTAGCACCAGTATTTTCTTAAGGAGACATTCACTTTGACGACATTTGGTCGAGGGTGAAAGATAACTTTTGGGTTTTTCATGGAAATAATAAAATAAAATAAACACACATTTTATTTTATTTTTTTGTAACCACCTTGTGGATGTTGAGAAGTAGTGACCACCAGACCTTAACCTACCATGAGAGTTTATAGTGGTGGGACCACCAGAGCCTAACCTCCCATGAGAGGTTATAGTGGTGGGCACCACCCATGGCCTAAACAACTTGAACTCCCCTCTTAACGAGGGAGAAACTCTCAACTCCCTCTTTAATGTGGAGGAGCCTCTTGAGCTTCCTCCACATTAATTATGCCAACCCTCCCCCATTTAATTAATTAAGCCATATCAATTAATTAAATGTTCCAATATGAATTTTATGCCAACAAACTAAATAGCCAACATAATCTATTATGCTGGATACATGGATTTTTTGATGGAATTTGGAGAGGAGAGAGCTTTGGGAGAAATAAAGTTCTCCAGTGAAGAACATAACCTCCAAACGAAGAGCGCTCCACGGATGAAGAATGTCGACCTTGACTTTGACCTTCCTCCACTGGACTGCTTATAATGTGGTATGTTTTCTACTACGATGAACAGACACATGAGCCTGGGATTAGAGGTGTGTGGCGGATGAGAAGAGCATCGACAACTTCACCATCTTTCCTCCTCATCGACGTCAAAAAACAACTCGAGGTAGGGGTTTATTTGTGTATGAATACTTTTCCAATGTTATTCCCTTGAATTCTTTTTCAGGATTGACAATAAATCATTGTGGGAGGTTGTAAAGCTTGACGTTCTTCTTCAAGACCTTGTTGAGCCATATGCTACCACCTTAATGTGGAAGGTACGTGCCAAACAAACATGGTTCGACCCCTCCGAAAATCTTGTGATGATTTGAGAGGTTGAACGTGACGAAGGCGATGGCGCAAAAACAACACCCCACAACCACCGCCGCCTCACGACCTTCGCACCCTCGCGGCACCCCCGTGGCTGAGCCACTTCACGGCACCCATGGCCACCGCGCCCTGCGGATCTTCCCCCCAAGGCCTTACCGCGCCGCCCACGGCCGTAATCGTCTAGGCCAAACCACCACCTCCGACCGGACCGAGCCACTGCCGACTTACGCCGAGCCGCCGCCGCCATCTGCCGAGCCGCCGCTGTCATTTGTCGAGCCGCCACTGTTTTCCATCAAGTCGTTGTTGTCCCACCAAGCCTTCAGCTGAGCCACCCCTAGCGCGCCGCCAGCGGCCTTCTGAACCGCTTCATCTGAGCCACCCATGGCCGAGCTACTATGGCTGAGCCGCTCCAGCCAAACTACCCCGTAGCCTCCCGAGCTACTCTGGTCGTTCCGCCTTGTGGCCTCATGCCGTCTGTGGCCGAACCCCCGCGGCCCCTCGCGGCCTTCCGGGCCGCCCAGCACGGACTGGGGTTGGATCCAACATGATGGGCCACACGCAATGGTTTGGGCTGCACTGCGGGCTGGGCCTAACCTAGTGGTTTGAGCCGGGTCGGACCGGTCCCAGGCCCACTACGTCCCATTTACTTTCTTTTGGACATAACTTTGGCACCGAACATCCATTTGATGAACCGCCCGTGGTGCTAGAAATCATAGAGTGAGACGGTCCCATTGAGTACACCCCACTTGATTATTGGATTAAGATGTGGAATGTTCAGGTTGGATCAAGCACGAATCTGACTGGGACCCTAGGACTAAAATGAAAATAACTCAAAGACTGGTCATCTGATTGACGCGATGTCTATTGCGTTGATATCCCTATGACGTGGTGGACCTTTGAGATTCTTCTTCATGGGATTTTGTGGAATTTGGAGTATCGACCATTAGCTTGAGAAGAATATCCTCCCGGAGACGAGCGAGAATAGTGCAAGAACCTAGTAGTTGGATGAGACTTGAAGACTGCTGACCTTTTCAACATGGAGTGTCTTGACAGGCCCAGTGGGGAGTGCCTCTGTGTGATGAGATAGAACCACGGTGGGGAGCACCTCTGTGTGACGCAGCAGACCCATGGTACTTGATAGGATAAGTACCTCAGTAGGCCATGGTGGGGAGAGCCTCTGTGTGACATGGGAGACCAATGATACTCGATAAGAGGAGTACCTCAACAAGTCATGAGGGGGAGCATCTCTGTGTGACACGGTAGACCTACAGTGGGGATCGCCTCTGTGTGACATGGCAGACCCATGGTACACGACAGGAGGAGTGCCTCAGCAGTCCAACATTAGTGGGAAGTGCCTCTGTGTGATGCGACAGGTCCACTATACTCGATAGAGGAGGGGTTCTCTAGAAACTGAGATGTTTGACGTTGTAACTAGGAATTTTACTTTTTACTACCCCTAGAATAAAACATGGTGTGAGATGAGTCATAACCTCTCTGTTTCTTCATTTTTGAGATGTATTGCTTGATAACTTAGGTATATGTATGGGTATATACCTAAGTAGTTTTATCTATTGATTTCATACTTTTTGGTTTATACATGGTGAATTTTGTGAGACCTTAGGGGTCTAGGGGTCCCTACTGAGTATCCTTATACTCACCCCTACATGGGCTATGCCCGCACTTTTTTGTTTTTGGTTCAGACGACGGACATCACTGAATGAGGACAAGAGTACCAGGACTGGACGGTGCCCGGAGGTGGACCATACGATGAGTTGGTACACGGAGGAGATTGAAAAGTATGGTGTGATGAGGGGCGATCTGTACCTACCCTTCAGGTAGGAACCACAGAGGACGACCCAGTAGCTGTTTTCCTTTTTGCATTAGTTGTACTTGTACTTTCAGTTTCTTGTACTTTACTATTGGGCTTGTATTCCGGCCCATTTTACTTTCACCACTCTTTTGTTATATAGTTTTACTTGGTGTTTCATATCCAGATGTGTGCTTTATTCGGTGTGTTTTTCAGTTTATAAAGGAAATTCCTTCCCAATTTTAGGGAATTACACCTTTGGTGCTAATCGCCAGCCCCTGGCCTTTGGAAGGAGGGCTTGGGGTAGTCACGGAACGGGCCCCGGGGGATGGGTCATGACAAGATAGATAAATGGGGGAATTTGGGTTGGAAAGTGATTGGCCTATTAATAATGTCTTTTCTAGGTAATATTTTGTTTAACTTTTTAGGACATAAGGCTATAATTAATGTTTTGATATTGTTGGAAGACATGTTTGAGAAACTGATGTCCGTGAATAAGGATTACATGTTGTGACAATTTTTTCAATTAAATTTTTATAAAGGAATACTATTGGATTATCATGTAAATGAATTTAACATGATTCATGGGAGTTGAAATTGGTAAAGGTAACATTTACTGATGATGTATGGGTGTTTAAAATTTTATATTCTAAAAAAAGAGCTAGTATATAATGGTTACTTCGGTTAGAAACTATAATGGAAAAGTTGATATGGTGTTTTATGAGATCAATAATTATATACTCAATGAAAATATTCTATGAAATAATATTTTGGAACTATAAAGTAGTGAAATTAATAACAATGGAAGCCTATGGACTCCCTGAATAGAAAAATGATTACTATGTGAAGAAATCATTAGATAAGTCTCATTAATGGAAATGAGATAATATCCAAAGAAATTCAGCTGGCCCTAATCATACTTTCAATATGTGGGGAAAGAAAGGATATATAAAGAAGGATTATAAAATATTCATGGAGAAAACCAAAAACACATCAGCCATTAAAAGTTTAGAATATTTCAATTCAAGTGAAGATTGTAATTACTTGATTCTAATTGAGAACACACCAGTATAATCTTGGGTTATTAACTCTATTACATCATTCCATTAAATTGGATACTGATGCATCATGTCGAACAATTTATCTGATATTTTTATAATGGGCCATTTTTTGATGTTGAAGTGCTAGATATCATTATAAAAGGATATATCAACATAAAAACAAATAATTTAGGATTATTAAAACTATGAAACGTTCACCACATTTATGGGAATTTAAAATAATTCTTATGTTTTGTTGGAGATTTTGAAAATTATGGAAATGAATATTTCTTTTAAAATGTTTTATGAAAGGTAACCCAATGATCCATGGTAATTGAAAAATGTGTAAAGGATCATACATTTTACATATTAGAAAATTCAAAACGGAGTTCAATTTTATAAGTACAACTTATGATGATAAATATTTAGGGAAAAATTGCTTTGGTCACCTCGGTGAGAATAATATAATGGTTTAATAAACTAAGGTCATAATAAATTCTGATCACATAGAAATATTAATGTTTGAATATTTTGTGATGGTAAAGAAGAATAGAATGTATTTCAACATAGATGGTTAAAAGTTCATGGATCAAATTTTGGAGCTTGTTCACTCTAATACTTTGGGACATTCTCCTATTAAATCCTAAAGTGGTAGCCTTTACATTCTCAATTTCATTGATGAATGTGTAAAGAAAGTATTAATTTAATTATTTTTGTGTATGTATAATTTTTTAGGTGTTTATTTATTGAAAGGGATGTAGAAATAGAATGGATTCATAAGTTGAAGTGCAAATGAACTAACAATTGTACTGATTACAATGAATTCATCGTCTATAATTTTTAAAAGTAGGAAGGTGTAAGGTATGAGAAGAAGGTTAATTAGAAGTAAAAAATATAATAGAATAGTTGAAATAAAGAATCTGATATTTCTAATGAAATCATGAAGTATAGGTTTTCACTGAATAATGCCTAAGGAGATTTGGGTAGTGGAACTCAACCCAATGGGTTATCTCACAAATTGAATTCCAATATGATAAGTTGGATAGGAAATTTTTGAGGATCTATAGTCTATAAAATGAATGAGATTTCATTATTATCAGGTCTTCTGTAGCTTTTCATAGGTACATATAAATTCTTTGAACCATGAAAAACAACATTCCGTTACAAAAATATGTTTTTTCATTTTTTTAGAGATTGAAATTTTAGTTAATGTTTATGTGATGGTGAAATAAAAAAATCATCATAAATGGGGAAGTTTTATATGATGAAAATTTTATGTAAAAATATTGGATATTGGTGGAACTTGATGTTGAAGGAAAATCAACCATGAAATTCTAGGTTGGTCAGGGCACCTATAGCTCAAAAAACCATAAAAATCAGTTGTAGTCTCTTAAAGCACCAAAATTCTAGATATTAGTCCATTAAAAGATTACAATGTTCAATATTAGCTGAATCTCAACTGGGAGTATCAAATATATGTTCACTAGAAGAAAAGTATTGTATTTTGAGGTAAAAGTTTCAAGATCAGATCTAAGCATCTCAGAGTAGCTAATTTAGTTGAAAAGATCAAATTGAATCATGAGACTAGTTTAGTGGTATATGGGTGACATGAAATTTCTACTACTAATGGATATATTTTAACATAAAAATATTGGGGAGGGATATTTTCTTTTTGACTCTAATTAGTTGGACTCAACCCTGAATGAGGAGATGATCCCATTGAAGTTCAACATAACTCGGGTGATGGATGAAATATAAGAGGATCATAAGACAGTTGATAAGAAGTATATTACATGATTAAGGAAGGGGATGATGTAATGAAAAGTTATAAAACAACAATGATAATTAAAGGGTTTCAAAAAAAATTATGGTGTAAATTTATCATAAATATTAACTATGGTTTTCAAAAATTGCACCATAAGAACAATGGTAGCCATGGTTTTATGTGATGATCAATATCTAGAGAATATGGACATCAAGATTTCATTCCTTCATTGTGACTTATAGGAGGACATTTACATGTAATATCCAAAAATCGGACTAGAAGACATACATTATTATTTGATGTGTAAACTAGTGAAAATTCCCTATGGATTGAGGAAATCCCCTAGATAGTGGAATCACAAATTTCATTCATTCATGTCATAGGAAGGTTTCAACTAGTGTAATTTAGATCATTTATTTTATCATAAGAAATTGGAATATGAGAGATAAATCATATTGATATCTTATATGGATGATGTAATAATTATATTATTGGATTTTTGGAAAGTACTATTGTTCTATAATATTTGAGTTGAAAGATATTTGTATGGAAAAGAAGAATTTAGGGATGCAGACTGAGAGAGATATAGAATCCAATAATTTGGTTCAATCTTGGAGGGACTATAGCTGGATGATCATGGAATAGTTTGGGATGGCGAAAAGTATGTTAGTCTCAACCCCTCTTGTGGATCAAATTATGTTTCCAATTTTAAAAGTCTCCAATAAATGATGTTTAGACTAAATACATGGAGAAATTACCCTATGAATAAGTTGTCATAAGTTTTATTTATGAATTTTTTTTTACTCATCCAAACACTTCCAATGTAGTGTGGGATTTGATTATGGAAATGAAAAAAATCCCAAAATGTTCACTTGGATCATGAGAAGTGGATCCTTTAGCATTCGAAAAAATTAGAATATCACGAAATCTTCTTTGGGGAGGATTATTTTTTATAAGGAATTGATACATGGACTTTTCTAGATATTCATATGCTCAAAAATTATAATTTGATTTGTTTTTATAAATAGAGGAGGAATAGTTAGTCATATGTCACAAATTATGAATATTCATACATTTTGTAAATTGATGTAGAGAATGTTTCTTTAAGATAAGAAGGAAAAATGGTATGGTTGAATAGATATTTACAGGGTGTTTAAAGGGTTGAATCAAAAGTATAGATTCACTATGATTTCTAATGAGTAATTAACTTGGCTAAAAATATGGAGTTTCATGCTATGAGTAAAAATATATACCCCAAGTATCAGTTTATCAAGAACATACTAAAGGAAAAGAAGAAAGAGATATGGAATACTGTAGGAATTAAATATATGGAAGATATATTCACCAAGGTGGTAGTCTAGGAAATTATGTGGTAGTATAAATCCTTATTGATACCTAAGTGAAATAAGTTAATAAAAGGGAATGTTGTATAATGATATTTGTTGTAGTGTTGTCAAGATTGTTTTGTAATATATACTAATGTGAGAGATTATTGAGATGTGAATCCTTCTTTTAAGTATCTTATTTTCATATCATTGGATGTCTAATGCACTAGATGTTCAGTCATTGAAATTACATTAATTATAATTTCTATCAGTAACCAGAAGATGGACTCGATTTGAAGGTAGTTAAAATATATTTTATGAAATTATAGTGGGAACATTAGATGTTGATAGCTACAAATGGTTCTATGGTGGATAATTGGGTATTCTAAACATTCAGAAAATCTAATTAGTACGCAGTTTTCTAAACATTCTTAGGTAATCATATCTCTTGATTCATATTTTTTGGAGAGCATGATTAAATTGTTCTACTGGTTCTCTTTAGTATTTAACTATAGGAAATGCCAATTGGAATCATATAAACATTATTAAATATGAATTTATTAAAAATTTGAAAACATGGTGAGGATTATTTTATTTTTTAATCTTTCATTCACTTTTAATCATCTGGTTATAAAAAAAATAATGGAGTAGTGGTGTTTTCCTTGTGCACTTAAGACATAGTCCGAAGCACATTAAACCATTTTGTTCTTTATATAAATTAAAATTTATATTTTTCATGACATAATATTGGATGTTTTATTTTTATTTTTTATGTTTTCTCTAAGGATTATGTGTGAGAATGTCTTGGTGTCATTATTGGGGTGCAGTGACTAACTACTTCTGTTACACTCTGTCAAGGGGGAATCAATCTTTTAGAGATTTGTGCTTCCACTATGCTATTGAGGTATGAGTATTTTTATGGACCTGATAATCACCATTCTAGTGTTATATTCGTATTACAGGATAATTTTTTATTATTTTACATTTAATGGATCATTTCAAATATAGAACATAACTTTCATGAAATAAGTTCAAGAAGTACAATCATAACTCAATAAATAAGAATTGAATTTCCAAAAACACTTACATCATCATTATCCATCAAACTGAAAACCTATAAATGTTAGAACCTGATATTTCTGTTTTAATCCATTAAATTTATGTAAAATATTGACAAAAACAAATCCATGTCTAATATATACACCACAACCTGAAATAAGGGATGAATACAAATCAAAACTCAATGATGAAAAATTGAGATACAAAAATCCCATACCTTTAATCATACTTTTAAAAACATTCTATTACCCCATATATAATTACAGTATATGTATTAATAACCAATTTACTAACCATATTGTTACCTATAAACTTTTATAATTTTTTTTTATAATTATTCATTTCAAATATGTTTGAAATTTTTATTTTGTTTTCATCATAAAAGGTTATTAGTTATGATATTTTGTTACGTTATAACATTGAAATTGTTGTGTCAACTCATGTTTATAGATTGAAGTTTCAATCTTACAAGATCATTAAAGGTATCATAATTTATGTACTATAATTATTTATAATGTTATAATGTCATTTCAAATGAATTTCGATTATGATTTATTATGATGAAGTCATTAAAAATATTTTTTTGGTAATTTTCACAAACAAGGGGTGGTATATTAATAATAGGTTAGATATTACCAATAATATTCTAGAAAATAAATAAATTATAATTTACTTATTATTTTTATTTATCACCAGTAATTATGTTTCCTTAGTTATCAATGATAGAAATTTATATTATTGTCCCTACTTTTTGTTAAGCAGACCTAAAAAAGAACAAGATATAATCTATGGGCGGTTATGATTTTGAAAGTCATTACACTGACATAATATCATTATTAAATAATAATAATTAAAAAATTAATATATTTAAGGTTGTGAATTATATTAGAATTTATTTCTAAAAATATGAAATACTAGAGTGAAATATTAAATACATAACCCTTTTGGAGGTGGTAGTCTACACATGTGCATGAGGGACATGTTTTTTTTCATATATCGAGATGAAGATAAAGAATGGTTTTTAATTTTATAATCTTAATATTTTTAAAAATATCATATTAATTATTTAAATAAAAATTTATAACTAACAATGTATAGAGGGGACAGACAATGAAGAACACTGTTTGTGGAGGCGATAGTCCACATGTACGCATGACAACATCATCGTTTTATAAATGTTTTTAATGAAGGTATAAAATGTATATTCCGGTAATATAATTTCATTTTATTTAATTAGTAAAAATTAAGTTATCATAATTTCAGGGGTATATTAGGTTTGAGGTGGTATAAGAATAAGATAACTAAGAGAGCTCGTTTGAGATCATTACATCTCCCTTAGTATGTTCTACTATGGGTAACACCCTAAGGTTCTTTAGGTTTCTCATTTTGATAGACCAGTGATTCTTGGATGTAGGGCATAACAAGCCGGAATTTTATTGATTGAATTTCCCTTTTAATTATAAAATTATGACATATTTAGTAGTATTGTATCATAAAATGAAAATACTCCACATGATAAAACCAACATCATTTTATACGAATTGTATCATTACATTTATAAAATAAACATGACCATAAGAATGGAAAATATAAATAAAAAATAGAATTAAGATAACTAAAACATGAAAAATGGGATCTGCTCACTCCAATAGTATAACTGTACTCATGAAGAAGAATATAGAAATGAAACATAATAATATTAACGAAATATTCATCATAAAAATGAATATATATATATATATATAACCTTTAGATCACATTAAAGTGAATGAAGATTAAAAAAAATATGATGTATTTATAAAAACCAGGGTGTCTATATTTCTTTTATAAATCTAACAATTAAAATAGTAGTTTGATAGTTAGTAATAGTAATCTAAACATTATAATTGTATCCTCAACAATGTAAGTGTAAAATAATATTTATTTATCTTATAAAATGCTAATATGATATATTTATATCATGGTACAACTGATTAAATGTTTCATAAATTATTAAATAAGTTTTTGAATTTTTTGATTCATATATGTTTTTTTATTTTTATAAATAATAAAATCATTTAAAGGAAAGTTGATTTTTATAAATTTTCTTTAAAAATTAATATTATATTTTATTATACATAATATATTTTTTTCTACAGTATATAAGTATTAAAATGTTATGAAAAAAATAATATTAAAATTGGTAATTTTACAATAAATAATGATTTTATTTAAAATTTATATATTTAATATTTTGAAAATAATATTCAATAAATGGATTTATTTTTTAGAATATAAATTTCAAAAAATAACATTGATTAATTTTTGGTATCATTATAAAAAGGTTCATCTTTTGGTGAATAGAAAAATACAACAAAATACCATAATATTCATTATAAGCTAAATAAATGTATTTATGAGTTATGGATGATGTAAGTACCCATTAGTTAAAATTTAAATCACCATTTATTATATATAGTCAAAATAATATAATCTAATGTTAGACTTGAGTAAAAATAAACAAATTAATATGATATATTAAAACACCCCTCTCCACTCATTATAAATATCCACTTTCATCACCCCTTCTCCTCACATATTAAAAGCCTTATATCTTAACAAAACTCTACAAAATTATATTTCCAATACTCTCCCCCACTTCTTAGTGATACTTTTCTCACTAAATACCATTTTCATGAGACTTAATGGGTATCCAAAAAGGAGAAAAAAAGGAAGACGTACGATTCTCGACTAGGCCTCTTTATATTTTATTCTTATTCCTCCACACACACATGTTCTACATAAAACTAAACATAGTAATCTATATATATATAACATAAATATACTTATATGTTATTATTATTGTGGAATATACATGTTATACCCCCAAATAAATTTATTCTTAAATGATAATGTTGTTCACAATATTTTTCGTTACTACCTCCATGATGAAAGAAAAAATTTCACCAATACTTTAATGGTAGTTCATAAAACTATTTTATGGCCAAATAATATTATTATAAGTTTATAATAACATACATCATTTTTTAAAAATAATTAATAGTCATTTAATTAAATAAAATGAAACTAATTTAGGATGGTCTATAAAAATGCCTTAATGTACTAATTGTATAAAATTAAATTATGTCATATATAGATGGGAAGGGTTATAAATTATCTAATTAATGTGTCTGATTTTATTATTTTTAATGTTAAGTTCAAGTGAATAATAATTATAGAACCTAAGGTAAGTGATATCTCCAAACAACCCGATTTTCATTGGGTTACTCTTTCTCTCACCATACCTTACTTTATCCATCTATTTTTTCTATTTACTCCTCTAATATTATTTATATATTTCACAAAAATATATAACTAGTTTAAATAACGTTTTTTATGGGTATATACATGTTCTAAAGACACCCTTTTTACTTTCTTTCTTTGATAAAAGCCAGTTAAAGGGAACTCCCCTATTTTGTTCGGCTTCTTAAAGTACCACTCAATAAAATGTTTAAAAACATACATGATTTGTAAAAAATTGTTTTATATTTAAGTATTATTTATTTATTTATTGGTTTAATTTGAAATTATTATTCTCTTATGCTCTTTGAAGACAATTTACTATTTTCCCAAAAATCATGCATATGTTAGACATCTCAAAAGTTACATATCACCTCATTTTCTAATCACCTATTTAGTTGGAAATTATTGATTATGATCATTGATTAGTTTTTGGATATTAATTTAAAATAATTATTTAGTCCATTTTTTTATAGAAACCATTATGATATGACATCTGGTTATGATCTAAGACCTGATTACCCAACCCATTTCATTCCATTTCCAATCATTATGTTGTTGCCTTATGATTGATTTCCTTAAGTGACACACATAAGCATGTACACATTTTCATTAGTCCACCAAGATAGTTCTATAATCCAATGGGTAATGTTTATGACTCATGAGATGATATGTAAGGGATTTGTGAGTAAACATAATCACTAATGAGAATTTCCACCATGTTCTATTATATTGGAATTTTTCCTTCAATTAGCATATATCACATTTTTAGTTTCTAACAAATTACTTATTTTACCCTGATCTCATTATTCTATATTCATTATATTATTATCCCATAAGATAACTTAAATACCTTGTATTTTATGTTATCATTTTATGACTTTTGACCAATATTCTTTGCTTTATTATCATGTTTATTACCTTAATAGGTATTTTGGATCACCCATTTTTTTATGTATTCCCCAAGTTATCCTATGATGTTTTGGAGATCGAAGGGATTTAAGATATTATTACAAAGATTAATATAATTAATTAAAATTTTAGTTTCACTTTTTTTTATTATGTTACTTGTATTCAAAATACAATAGGCCTCTTGATATTTGGGTTGGTTCTATTACATATTTATGTTAAAAGTTCTACAATGATAAGTATAGAAGGATTCAGTTTCTAGAGTTGATATTATATAAAGGCCTTGTAATTTTTTAGTAATTTATTATTAATGGGTTAGAAAAAAACCTAGTGATAAGTATAAGTATAGTAAAACATCCTAAATTTTTGATGAAGTATAGCATGTATAGTTTTTATGGAATTGAATCCCTCTTTGGACACTATAAGTGAATGTGGATATGGAGAAATTTTTAATAGGCGTATTAACCCCTAAAAGGAAAGATTGTTTATTAATTTGATGTTCAAATGGTCCGTGAAAAATAGTATTTTCTATAGATTAGGTTTGATACTCCCATAGAATATGTTTTGGAACACTCACAAACCTTTTACAAAACAATATAAATGAATTGAATAAATATATAAGATAGAAAAACTAGTCGAAAAATTTTCATAGATTACTATGTCTGAAACCTATTAAATCATAAGTTAGGATATATGTTAGAATTTTTTCCTTACATGTTCATAGTTTTCCTTTTATATGATTTTTTTCTTTGATTATTATCATTACTATTTTTTTATCTTTTTGGTTAATCGTGGTAAATATGTGGTATTATTCACTTAACCAATGTGATAGTAAATGTGTTGATAGCCCTAATGAAATAACTAACCTTACAAGAGTGGGAATTAATAAATTCATGGTTGTATTGGATAAACTATCTAAATTTATGAATATTAATTTTAATCATATGGAAAATATATCCTAATAAGATAGTGTAGGTTTCAATCGAATCCTTCCTATGTAAAAGGCCTCTGAATTCTAGGTAATCTTCTAATTCTATATTCTTAGAACAATGATTTAACTCCATTGATATGATATTATCTATCCTCCAATTTTGGGATAAAAAAAATTCATAGTGTCCATTTTTTATAATGATGGGGGATCTGATCAAAGGTAGAAAATGATCAAGAAGATAATTTCCAAAGTGGAAGTAAATTACATGGAATGGGAAGGATTCATAAATTTATTTGATAAATATTTTACTTGAAATATCCTTCTTAAAATAGAGTGGGGTTTCTTAAAATTAAATAATAAAAAGATGATGATCCTATTAGGGTGTTTGAGGAAAACTATACAAGGCTTTAATGGTACACCCTCAGCTATTCCATCAAAACCAAAAATATGGTGGACCAGTTATTTAATGGTTTAAAGATGAGTTTGAAAAAATATTTGATGATTCAAGACATTGGTCACTATGAATATATTTTGTGATGTTACCTTAATGTTGAGATGGTGATTAGTGACACTTAGTTTTCTCATAGTGCAGGGATAAAAAGTTTAAAATAGAGTATAATTCAGGATGATCAAGAAATAAAACTAATGTAGGAAGGAAAACTCAACAGTATATGTGTCATAAATGTGGGATGATGAATCTAAATAAATAAATCAGGGAAACTAAGATATGATTCATTGGTGTACAATAAGTGAATTAGGCTAATTAATATCAAATATAGATGAACAAACCCACCAATATGATGGATAAAATAAGGTTCATATATGTAATCAACTCCTAATACAATTTTCTAAACACAGGGGCCATATGAATAATAAAATGACATTTCCTACATTAAATAATGTCCAACAATAAATGAAAACAACCTCCAAGGGATAGAGGGAAATGAAGGTTATATGTTTTAACTATGGCTAAGGTGGAATAAAAAATGATATAGTGAAATGTATACTAATATTAATTCAACAATATTTAACTTGATATTTTATTATGGTTCCAAAAATTATTTCATATATTTCATGTTTATTTGAACTATTCAAATACCACCTCAAAACATAGGGGTTTATCTATCTATTAGATCACAAAAATTATGAAAATATTACATCCCATGTATTTAACTCCACCCCAGTCAATGTTTTTGGACTAAAAATTACATCAAGTGTTTTACTACATATATTAGTGGAGTATTATGATATATTTTTCATTGATTAGCTTTCCTTATGAAAAGGAAGCATCAAACATTAGCATAGGGAGATCACCCTTGACATCTGGAATCATCCTTCAATTTTTTGGAAGTGTGAGGAGGAGGATAAATGTAATTTAGATTTTTATTCTCAATAATAGATTATATTTTTGTATGAGAATACATATCTATCTAAAATTATTTAGACAAGGACATAATCATGAGTGATTACATGGATAGTGGGAGGGACAATACTGATGTATTTCATAAAGAGTTTCATGGTCTTCCTCCTAAAAAATAGGTTGAGTTTTGAATTGAACATATACCTGGATCTCTTCACATATCTTAGGATCCTTAAAAAATGGCCACCAAGGATTTTGAATAATTGAAGCATCATTTATAATAGAATCTAGAAAATGTTATTATTCACCCTAGTGCGTCACCATGGGCTCTTACAATAATCTTATTCAATAAGAGGTAATGGTTATTATTACTTTTCATTGATTTTCATATAATAAAAAAAACTAACAATAACAAGTATCCCATGACCCGTATTGATTAATTTCTCAACAAACTATGTGGGGAATTTTATTTCTCTATGATTAACCTTCATTTGGAATATTAGCAATTAAAGTTGAAGAAGGATGATATTCCCAAGGATTCCTTTTGAACAAGGTATAGACATTATGAGTTCACAGTGATTCCCTTCAGACTCATTAACTCTATAGAAATATTCAATGACATAATGAAAATATTTTTTATAGATTACCTTTAAAATTGTGTTCTAGTATTTATTGGTGCTATTTTGATATAATACAACAAAAAAGAGGGGAATGAAAAAAATTATGGGAATTTAAATCTCTGCTAAAAAAATTGTGAAAGGAGAATATATATGAAAAGTATAGTAACTATGAATTATCTATAGGGAAAGTATCATACATTGATAAATTTATCACTAATAAATTGATATTTTTTGACACTTATAAGTTATGGGAGATTTAAGAATGTTCCATAATATAATCTATAATAGAGATTAGAATTTTTATTAGACTAGTTGGGTGTTATTGAGAATTGTTTAGAAACTTATCACAATTTCTATTCCTTCAAACCAAGCTTACTAGAAAGGTATTAATGATTTTATAGATCAATGAATGTGAATGGAGTATTATGGAATAGAAAAAGTGGTTTATCACTACACCATTACATAGAATTTCAACATGTGGGAAAGTTTCATGGTAAACATCAATGATTCAAAGAAGTAATTTTGTTATGTGCGGATGAAGAATGATAATTTGACAGTGTAAGCCTGAAGGAAGAAGAAATATCATGTGTAGAACAACCTAATGAATGATTTGGAATTTTGTTCTATAATCCTTACATTAAGGATTTGGATTCATGATCTCTATGGGTAGAATTATGAAATATATATGGAACATAAGATCCTTATATAAATATTTATATAGAAGGAACTTAATATGAATAAAAAAATGACAGTTAGATCTAATCAAGTATTATGACTACCAAATCCACTAACATACTTAGAATGAAAATAAAGTGGAACATTGTCTAGATATAAAATTCAAGTGACATTATCAATTATGATAATTGAGAGTGTTATAATAATCTTAGACACGCAATGGATGGACATCAAAATCCTTATGGAAAACATTATTCCCTTATCAATTGAATACTCAACCATCCCATCTAGGGGTGGTAAATGATTCCCAAAGAGATGATGTGAAAACACAGAAGAACGTGGTCACTATATGAAAAGTGAATTTATTAGAGTTTTAAATTCATTAATAATGAGTTCTATGATTTGGTTCATGATTATATATACTATAAAATCCTTAGATAAATATTGGGTTACTAAATGTTGCACATAGCTTGACCACCTCTATTCCCCTAGGGAGTATTATGATGTATCAAGATCTCTTAGATCACTATAGGTGGGAAAATATGGATATGGAGATCAAGGAATATTCATCAATGTTATTATTAGGTCAGCATGTGATTTAAAAAATGAATAAGTACAAGGGTATAATGAAAATATTACCCATAGCTGCATTTAATTTAGAAAACATCAATATAGAATTTTCACTAGCATTCTAAAGAAATCCACAGGAAATATTTCAATATGGGTTGTTATGGATAATTTAATAAATAATTCTCAAATTATTTTAATTAGAGAGGATATAACCCTCAATAAAATTTCCATGATATACATTATAACAGTGTTGAGGATACATGGGAAAATAAAATCAATTATATTTTATTGAGATCTATGTTTTACCTCCTTGTTTTCAAAGAGTCCCCAAGATGATCTAAACAATGAGTTGAAGTTTTGTCTAGTATATCAACACAAACTAATTCAAAATAGGTTTATACTATCTAGATAATGGAAGACATGTTTAGATAAATCTCTATATAGTTTAAAGGATCTTAGGTACAACATATTCCTCTAGCAAGGTTCTTATGCAATAATAAATTTCATTCAAGCCTCTAATTGTCTCCATAAGTATCCATATATGTGAAGATATTTACAACACCTATTTTTTTGTGACAATGTTGGTGAAAGTAAACTATTAGGACCTAAAATGGTTAGAGAAATGGTATAAAATCTCAATACCTTTCAGTAGTATAGCAGGGAAGCTCAATGTTGATAACAATTCCATTCTAAAAATCATCGATGAGACCTAGAGTTTTTGTTTAGAGGTAAATGTTTCTTCCAAACATCTTTGTGGAAGAGATCGATGAGGATTTGGGAAGAAGGGAAAGTTAAGTTCAATGTATATTGGAACCTTTGAAATACTTGATCAAATCAAAGAAGAGTTTTATCAACTATAAATCCTAGAAAAATTGTCTCAAGTAATAGATGACTTCCATGTATGCCTCTTAAGTTTCTACATACAAAATCCATTAAAATTTATTGAATTCAGAGCTGGAACACCTAGAAAATATAATAATCATGCGATGAAAATAATTGACCATACAGTAAAACACTGAAAAACAAGACAATTAACGTAGTCAATGTATAATGATGGTACCATAAGAATGAAGAGGCGACCTAGGAATCGAAGGAAGAGATAAAGAAAATGTAACCTCACCTGTTTTTAAAAAAAAATTGTTAATTAAATTTTATTAGAGATAATATCTTAAGGGGGAATAATTTAATGTCAAAGAATCTTATAAATTTAATTTCTCATCTAATTATATAATTGTTTCATATTTAGTAATATAATATTATATAATTCACAGCCACCAAATCATTAAAGTAATTTTTAAATGAAATTAATCGTTAAATTTTGAGAATTAATATGTACATAAGAATTGAAAATGTAACACCCCGGGTAAATAAAGAATATGACATTTTTATATTTATCCATATTTGTGAATAAAATGTTAATATTAATTTAAATGGAACGCTATGCTCAATGGCATACCCAATATGCAACAACGAGTTTCTTTGAAATCTTACATTGCACCCTAATAATAAAATAATTTTATTTTAAATGGTAGTTAACACCTAGCCATTGTAATGGTGGTAATGAATAGAACTAACTACAAAATGATTATATATGTTTGTAAAATATTTTTACTTTTTAAAATAAATTTTAGAGGATTTAAAATGCGAATGAATTCAATTTTAAGCGTAAACATTCTAATATTCTTTAAAAGGTCGATTAACCGCCTTTTGATGGAGAACCCTTTTTAAATAAACTTTTTGAAAATTTCATATATTATATTGTACCAAATAAAATCCTTCTTTAGAATCGGGACATCAAAATTCACTTTGTGTATGTTTTTTGGTATTTTTCTGATAAAGTTCATTTTTTTAATGAATATGTGAAAAATGTTGTATTTTAATTCAAAACTTCTTTTTAATCTAATTTATTTATATGATTATATCATCTTTTTAATTGGTTTTAAATTGAATATAGAATATATTTTTACCATTTAATCCAATGGTGGTCATTGGAATTAATTTCACATTGAAATCAGACTTAAACTAGTGTCAATCTTTTAATAGATATTGTTTCTTAAAAACACGCTATTTGTTTTGACAGTGGGAATTAATTGTTAAATTAATTAATAAAAAGTATATGTTTTGAATTTTTTAAAATAGAAATCATTTTTGAATTCAGAATATCAAATATATCTTAGGGTGATTTTTTGGTATTTTTCTAAAAAACTTCAATTTATGATGAATAGTGAAACCTCTAAGTGGTAGTTAAAAATAGATTTTTTGTTTAAATGAAACTTTACCACTTATGTGTTTTGATTTTCAAAAATCCGACATACATGGTAATCATTAGGATGTAAAATTTGGTTCAATGGGGTTAAAATAATTTTTTGGTGAATAGTAACTTTTATGTTTTATTAATCGCGATTAAATGTAATTAGTGTAATTTATGGTAAAGATAATGTTATAATAACATGAAATGACCATGATACATGTCCTAACCTTATTGGATGAGTAATGAATGACCACGAAAATCCATGGGTCAACTTGGGGACCCCATAGATCCACTTTGGTTGGAAAATGATATTAATAACTTTTTATTTAATGTAAAAATTAAAAATGTCACGAACATGTATTGTTTTACTAAAACAATTTTTACAGGGGAATATACCAGTCATATTTTTTTACTATAAATATTAATTAGAAATATAAAATGATTTAATACATCATTATATTATTTTTATAATTTTTAGACATTAAATAAATTAAATTATTTATGACACCATGATGACGCAGCGATTACCTCATTATTTAACGATTTAAATAAAATGACAAGATAACGTAATATCTAAGACCTACACATGTCAAAAACCTATTGGATGGGTGGATTTCGAACCCTTATCACCTTACCCTTTAAATATATAATTCTGGGACCTTTGATATCTGAAAATCATTTTATAATAAAGTAACTTTTCAAGTCTTTCCAAGAGTGCCCCTCCTCTCCTCTTATAAAAGGCCCCCACCTCTACCACCTTACCCACACCTCTCAAGCTATTGGATCGGCCAATCTATGCTAATTTTGTCTATCCACATCCATATCTTACTCCTAGAATCCTCACTTTGGATATAAGTATTTCCAAGGAAGCCTTTGAACACAAATGAAAAAGAGTTACCCGATTTAAAGGTAAAGTCTTCCCTAGTGTTCTTTTGTTTTATTTTGCTTCTCCCACCCCCTAAACTCTTTTTATTTATTTCTTTTTTAAAAAAACCAGTATCCAAAATATACTATACTGTTGTTATGAGAATTATTCTAGCTACACTAACACACACCTCCGTTTAATGGTGAAAGAACATACTATTTCCGTGGATGGCGAATTACTGCCTCACGAAACGATGATTGTTCTATCTTCTCCTACCACCTCTCATGGTGGCCATTATGATAGAACTATATTTATTTATGATATATATTATATTTATTTCCTCTCAATGCATCTGTATTTTATATTTAATACATACCTTTATGATTTTCATGTCGTGCAAATGCGATATTGCACTTGAGGAAGTGTGGACTACCGCCCCCTCAAGTGATTTGACTCATTCATGCAATACATGGAATGTATAAAGAATAAAATTGATGAACATATGTGATCTATATAAAATATATATTATACTGGAATTATAATATATATATATATATATCTCATCTTGTTTTAACTCCATTAATGTTCCAAAGAAATGAAAGTAGCGTTCATGCGTACGTATGGCTTACCATCTCCATGAACGGTACATTTCATTTCTTATCTCCAAATTTCATGTACTATTATAAGTACATATATATAATGGATATATATTTCATATATTACATCTAAATGATTGATATAATTCTGGAATTATAATATATATATCTCTATTTTAACTTTAATTCCATTAATATGACAAAAAAATGAAAGTAGCGTTCATGCGTACGTACGGCCTACCATCTCCATGAACAGTGCTTTTCATTTTTTTTATCTCCAAATGTTATGGAATAGTATAAAATTATTATATACTGGATATATAAGATATTTAAATCATTAATACTATTCTGTAGATGATTTACCTATAACTACATGGAAAATTATTTTCAAACAAGTTCATTTTTTACTCATGTACTGAACATCGACAAAAACTTCTGATATGAACTCAAATTATTAACCAATTATTATAAAATTATAATATATGACATGAATTGAATAATAATATTTAAATTAGGACCTTAATAAATTATAAATTTACCAAAGCTTATTATTCAGGAATATAAAGAAACGAACAAGACAAGTTGGACTTGAGGTAAGGGATCCTACCACTCTCTTTCTTTTTAAGTACTCTATTTTATGTCACTTCTTTTAAGATCCACTTTCTTATGTTGGGGGATGTTATTTTATATTCCTATTACTATAATTCTTATGTTAATATGGTGATAGACCCTATTTTATTTCATCAATCCATTTTTTTAAGTTTTAAGTGGCGTCGTTAGGCTGCTGAGTTTTCGTAAGGGGTTTTTCATCTCACTTTTATTCCCATGAGATTTATGCTACATTTTCCACCATTTCCTTTGAGTAGTATATGTACCGCCAATTATTCTACTCATTGTGTAATATAATTTCGTTTATGATTATTTACATCAATGTTGTATTTTCCTTCTTTCATGGGGTGTACGTTTCTAAAGATACCCAAGTCGGTAAGGGAACCTTCACCCTCCTCTTTTTAAAAGACTTCTTTTGTTATGTCTTTTAATATACATATTATTATGTTGGGATATGTTCTTCTATAGCCTTATTGATTTAGAATTTATTTAAAAGTGATTATATACCCTTTTTGTCTCATAAACTCATTTTTTGAATTTTAAAGTGATGTTGTTAGGCTGTCGAATTTTTATAGGGGAACTTCTTAACCCAATTTCGATTTCTTTGGGTTCAACTTGTAGTTATTGAATATGTCATCCTATGAATATGTGTGAATTACCTATGGTTGTTTTACACTTAATATCCACTTATATTGGGTTCATTTATATTTGTCACACATAATTATGAGATTGATTTATCCTTAATTTAAGGATACCTTCTTTATAAGGGATTTCATCTCATTTTACATTTCTATTGAGACTTCATTCTTGTTATGAACCAATTCACTCTTATATGGTGTATATACTATACTTTGGCATATTATATCATGAATAACTTTATTCTCATGATATTATAAAATTCTAATTAAATGTTATTCCTCAATTATTTGTATTCAAGTGTCTCTCATTTTGCTAAAAACTCATTAACTAAAATATCCTTTTAAACGTTTTAATGATTTATTATTATAAATATTTCTCATTAATATCCATGTTTTAAAAATGGTTTTAAGGATTTATTTATATGGATATTAATGGTTTAAAATTTTTAAAGCTTCAAAGTGGTATGGGACACTTTGATTCACAAATCTCTTTATTAAATGTTTTAAATGGTTTTGAAAATGGTTTTGATAATGGATTTGTTATGTCAATATATTTATGTTATATATTGTAATTGAAATTTGTAAATGTTCTCTTTCCATTATATTTGTTTTATGTATTATGTTTTTGTAATGGTACTTGGACATTTGACGGGTGGTTATGTGATAAACCATATGACTAGTGGTGCCATGAATACCAGGAAAGGTGGTTACGTTATAACCTCCAATGCATTGGGTATGGAAGTTGGCCGTATGGCTATTAAATTAAGTGATATGTGTGGAAGTCGACCGTATGGTTATTCCATTTAAGTATGTTTATTTCCCAAGTTACCATAATATGTCATGTGTTCTTTATATGGGTTTTATGGTAATATTTTGGTTACAGAAGGGTAAGTAATGATATTTTATTGAGTAAAGAGTATTTACTACTTCATAAAGGTGAAAATTATTACTTTGACAAAGTTTATATGGTTTACTTGAGGATTTAAGAAACTAATAGTTTTCTTTCTATTGTTTATCCCTTACTGAGTTTTTTATGCTCACCCCAAGTATTTTGGAAATATTTTTCACAGGACATAATGTGGAATAGGGTCAAGGATGGGATCAAGGAAAAGTCATTCTATCTTAAACATGGAACTAGACATGACTCTTTTCTTTTAAGAGTTCATGTTTTGTTAAAAAAGGGAAACTTTGTAGAAGTGTCTAATGTGTAATATTTTGAGATGTAATAGTTAGGATCTAATTATATAAAACTATAAACCTGAAAAGATCCTCAATGTGAATTATTCATTTAATTCAATATTAAGTAATGTTTAAGGTCGGGGCCTTATAGTTGGTATCAGAGGTCGGTTTAGATAACTGTAGAGGCTAGGGTATTCTCTAAGAATTAGTGACATTACCATAATGGCTAGGATTTCAGAAAGAGTCATAGTTTTAGATAAAGTTAATGAGCATGTATATTTTATTGTTTATATTCTTCATTATTACATGATAATTTTGTTGATATACTCACACTAACTTTTTTTTGGTTTTAGTAAATGGATGGATATATCAGGCACCAATGTGACAATGGGTTTGAAGGAAACTGTGGTGGTTCTCTGATTAAGATATTGGATGAAATGTGGGATTCAATGAGAAATCTAGTGGTTATTCTAAACCACCTATCAGGATTCATGATCAACCACTTGAACCTTGTTGAGTTCTCTAATGCATCTTGTACAAGAGAACCAACTCGATGTGGAAGTTCAGGTGATAATTATAAAGGTAACCACTAGGGTTTATATGATCCTTACATTTGAGGTAATTATGGGTTACTATATGATGGAAGATGAAAGGCATGAGGTAAAATTGAGGTAAAATTATGTTATGGTTATTTTTGAAGATTTTATCTCTTTTGGGGGAATGTTTTAAGAATTATATAGTTTTATAAAAAGGACAACCCATAGGATGGGTGACAACCTGTCGTATCTGGTAAGGCCACATGAATCAATCCCACAACTGAAGGGCGACAAGGGCACGTTGCCTAACACTGGACTATGTGAAGTACCCAGTTAGTATGACTTATTCTTTTTATTTAGATGATTTCATGAATCAAGAATAAGTTATTTTGGGTTATCTAGGAAATTATTGACCTATCATGGAGGATATAAGATTAGGATAATTACTTTTCAATATGAGACTTTAAGAGCAACTGATGTTATTTGGAGATAAGTGTTAATTTGTACCTTGGAAGACTATGTGATTAAATACTTCAAATATTTGGGTTTCAATATTAGTTTGGTTTACTTTGAATAATTTTATGGACAAATTTTTTATCGAATGGTCTTCGTTGAACTTTGGGTTTTGTTGGAAAAAATTTGGAGATTAAGAATAGATTTTCTTTTTATAAAAGATTATCCTTTTGTGGATTATCTAATCTTGTTCTAACCATTTTGGTTTTGGTAAGGGTCTAAAGAAATGGGAAATATATTGTTCTCTTTTGTGGATTAGTTGATTCTATACAACTTGACTATAGTACTCTTAATGGGAACAAGTCTTCCTAAATACTCATCTTTTGGAGAAAATATGAGTTTGTGTAAGAAATCTAGTAAAATTTGAAAGTCAACATGACAAGTAAGTATGTTTCCTTATGATTTAGTTATTCTCATAAATAAATTAATCAATGAAAAGTAACATACAACAAAAATATTGTTTGTTAACTTTTCCTACTGGGGAATCAAATACCGTTCAACCCATCACAAGTTTGTGATTTTCTGGTGGTTAAATTTCTCCTAAACATGTTTTCTATCACTCTCCCTCAGAACATGAACCTTTGTTTTTTCTTCCATATCCATGTTTTCCTACATTGAATCCTAGTATTGGTTAACTCGAGTGACCTCTGTACTTCTCTTTATTTCTTTTAAAGTGATAGTTTTACCGACTCTTGTTCCGATGTGGGACTTTCAATGAAGTTTCCAAGACCAATTTTAAAATTACTAGGATGCAATTCCCAAAAGGGAGGAAGGATGTAACTCCCCAAGTAAATAAAGAATATGAAATTTTTATATTTAAAATATTTGCGAATAAAATGTTAATATTAATTTTAACGGAACGTTATGCTCGATGGCGTACCCAATACGCAACAACGAGTTTCTTTGAAATCTTACATTGAACTCTAATAATAAAATAATTTTATTTTAAATGGTAGTTAACACCTAGCCATTGTAATGACGGGAATGAAAAAAACTAACTACAAAATGATTATATATGTTTTCATATATTTTTACTTTTTACAATAAATGTTAGAGGATTAAAAATGTGAATGAATCCAATTTTAAGCGTAAATATTCTAATATTCATTAAAAGGTTGATTAACCGCCTTTTGATGGCGAACCCTTTTCAAATCCACTTTTTGACAATTTCATATATTATATTGGACCAAATAAAATCCTTCTTTAGAATCGGGACATCAAAATTTACTTTGGGTCTATTTTTGGTATTTTTCTGATAAAGTTCATTTTTTAATGAATATGTGAAAAATGTTGTATTTTAATCCAAAACCTCTTTTTAATTTAATTTATTTATATTATTAGATAAAATTTTGAATTGGTTTTAAAGTTAAATAATAATATATTTGTAATATTTAATCCAATGGTGGTCATTGTAATTAATTTCACATTGAAATTGGACTTAAACGAGTGTCAATCTTTTAATAGATATTGTTTCTTAAAAACATACTATTTGTTTTGACAGTGGGAATTAATTATTATATTCAATAATAAAAATTATATGTTTTTAATTTTTTAAAATATACATAATTTTTTAATTCGGAATATCAAATATAACTTAGGGTGAATTTTTGGTATTTTTCTGAAAAACTTCAATTTTTGATGAATAGTGAAACCACTAAGTGGTAGTTAAAAAACTGATTTTTCGTTTAAATGAAACTTTACCGCTTCTGTGTTTTGATTTTCAAAAATCCAACATACATGGCTATCATTAGGATGTAAAATTTGGTTCAATAGGATTAAAATAATTTTTTGGTGAATAGTAACTTTGACGTTTTATTAATCGCGATTAAAGGTAATTAGTGTAATATAAGGTAAAGATAAAGTTATAATAAAATAAAGTGACTTTGAAACATGTCCTACCATTACTGTATGAGTCATGTCCGACCAAGACAATCCATGGGTGAACTTGGGGATCCCATGGAGCCACTTTGGTAGGAAAATGACATTAATAACTTTTTTAAAACTTAAAATTAAAAATGTCACAAACATGTATTGTTTTACTAAAACAATTTTTACAGGAGGTTATACAAGTCTTATTTTTTACTCTAAATATTCATTATAAATCTAAAAATATTTCCCACATCATGATATTTTTTTTTATAATTTTTAGACATTAAATAAATTAAATTATTTATGACACCATGGTGATGCGGTGATTACCTCATTATTTAACGATTTAAATAAAATGAAAAGATAATGTAAAATATAAGACCTAAACATGTCAAAAACCTATTGGATGGGTGGATTTAGAACCCTTATCACCTTATCATCGAAATATATAATTTTGGGACCTTTGATATCCGAAAATCATTTTATAATAAAGTAACTTTTCAAGTCTTTCCAAGAGTGCCCCTCCTCTCCTCTTATAAAAGGCCCCCACCTCTACCACGTTACCCACACATGTCAAGCCATTGGATCAGCCAATCTCTGCTAATTTTGTCTCTCTACATCCCTATCTTAATCCTAGAAGCCTCACTTTGGGAATAAGTCTTTCCAAGGAATCCTTTGAGTTCAAATGAAAAAGAGTTACCTGATTTAAAGGTACAGTCTTCCCTAGTGTTCTTTTGTTTTATTTCGCTTCTCCAACCCCCTAAAATCTTTTTATTTATTTATTTTGTAACAAAACCAGTATCTCAAATATAATAGGATGTTTTTATGAGAAGTATTTGAGATACACTAACACACACCTCCGTCTAATAGTTAAAGAACATACTATTTCTGTGGATGGCGAATTATTGCCTCGCGAAACGATGATTGTTCTATCTTCTCCTACCACCTCTCATGGTGGACATTATGATGGAACTATATTTATTTATGATATATATTATATTTATTTCCTCTCTATGCTTCTTTATTTTATATTTAATACATACCTTTATGCTTTTCATGTTGTGAAAATGCGATAATTTCATTTGAGGAAGTGTGGACTACTGCCCCCTCAAGTGATATGACTCATTCATGCAATACATGGAATGTATAAAGAATGAAATTGATGAACATATGTGATCCATATAAAATATATAATATACTGTAATTATAATATATATATATATATATATCAGCTAGTTTTAACTCCATTAATGTGCCAAAGAAATGAAAGTAGCGTTCATGCGTACGTACGGCTTCCCGTCTCCATGAACGGTACATTTAATTTCTTAACTCCAAATGTCATGTACTATTGTAAGTACATATATATAATGGATATATATGTCATATATTACATCTAAATGATGGATATCATTCTGAAATTATAATATATATCTCTCTATTTTATCTTTAATTCCATTAATATGACAAAAAAATGAAAGTAGCGTTCATGCGTACGTACGGCCTACCATATCCATGAACGGTGATTTTCATTTTTTATATATAAAAATGTTATGGAATAGTATAAAATGAATATATAATAGATATATATGATATTTAAATCATTAATACTATTCTGAAGATGATGTACCTATAACTACATGGAAAATTCTTTTCAAACAAGTTCATTTTTTACTCATGTACCGAACATCGACAAAAACTTCTTATATGAACTCACATTATTAACCAATTATTATAAAATTATAATATGCGACATTAATTGAATAATAAAATTTAAAGGAGGACCTTAATCAATTATAAATTGTCCAAAGTTTATTATTCAGGAATATAAATAAACAAACAAATCAAGTTGGACTTGAGGTAAGGGATCTTACCACTCTCTTTCTTTTTAAGTACTCTATTTCATGTCACTTATTTTAAGCTCATATTTCTTATGTTGGAGGATGTTTTTTTATATTACAAATACTATAATTTTTATGTTAATATGATAAGAGACCATATTTTATTTCATCAATTCATTTTTTGTAAGTTTTAAGTGGCGCGGTTAGGCTTCCGAGTTTTCGTAAGGGGTTTTCCATCTCACTTTTATTCCCGTGAGATTTATGCTAAATTTGACACCATTTCCTTTGAGTGATATATGTACTACCCATTATTCTACTCTTTGTGTAATATAATTTTGTTTACGAGTATTTACATCAATGTTGTATTGTCCTTCTTTCATGGGGTGTACGTTTCGAGAGATACACAAGTCGGTAAGGGAACCTTTCACCCTCCTCTTTTTAAAAGACTTATTTTGTTATGTCTTTTAATTTACATCTTATTATTTTGGAATATGTTCTTCTATATCATTATTGATTTAAAATTTATTTCCAAGTGATGAGATACCCTTTTTGTCTCATCAACTCATTTTCTGAATTTTAAAGTGATGTTGTTAGGCTGTCAAATTTTTACAAGGGAACTTCTTAACCCAATTTCGATTTATTTTGGTTCACCTTGTAGTTATTGAATATGTCATCCAATGAATATGTATGAATTACCTATGGTTGTTTTACACTTAATATCCACTTATATTGGGTGTATTTATATTTGTTACACATAATTATGAGATTGATTTATCCTTAATTTAAGGATACATTCTTTATGAGGGATTTCATCTCATTTTACATTTCAATTGAGACTTCATTGTTGTTATGCACCAATTCACTATTATATGGTGTATATACTGTACTTTGGAATATTATATCATGAATACCTTTATTCTCATGATATTATAAAGTTCTGATTAAATGTTATTCCTCAATTATTTGTATTCTAGTGTCTCTCATTTTGTTAAAAACTCTTTAACTAAAATATCGTTTTAAATGTTTTAATGATTTATTCTTATAAATATTTATCATCAATATCCATGTTTTCAAAATTGTTTTAAGGATTTATTTATATGGATATTAATGGTTTAAAATTTTGAAAGCTTCAAAGTGGTATGGGACACTTTGTTTCAAAAATCTCTTTATTAAATGTTTTAAATGGTTTTGATAATTGATTTATTATGTCAATATATTTATGTTATATATTGTAATTTAAATGTGGAAATGTTCTCATTCCATTATATTTGTTTTATGTATTATTATTTTGTAATGGTACTTGGACATTTGATGAGTGGTTACAGGATAAACCATATGATGGGTGGTGCTGTGAATACCAGGACGGGTGGTTTTGTTATAACCTCCAATGCATTGGGTATGGAAGTTGGCCGTATGGATATTCCACTAAGTGATATGTGTGGAAGTCGATCGTATGGTTATTCCATTTAATTATGTTTATTTCCCAAGTTACCTTAATATGTTATGTGTTCTTTATATGGGTTTTATGGTAATATTTTTGTTACAGAAGGGTAAGTAATGATCTTTTATTCAGTGAAGAGTATTTACCACTTCATAAAGGTGAAAAGTATTTCTTTGAAAAAGTTTCCATGGTTTACTTGATGTTTTGAAAAACTAACAGTTTTCTTTCTATTGTGTATCCCATACTGAGCCTTTTATGCTCACCCCATGTTTTTTTGAAATGTTTTTCACAGGACATAATGTAGAATAGGGTCAAGGATGGGATCAAGGAAAAGTCATGTTGTATTAAACATGGAACTGGACATGACTCTTTTCTTTTAAGAGTTCATGTTTTGTAAAAAAGGGAAACTTTGTAGAAGTGTCTAATTTGTAATCTTTTGAGATGTAATAGTTATGATCTAATTCTCTAAAACTCTAAACCGGAAAAGATCCTCAATGTGAATTATTCATTTAATTCAATATTAAGTAATGTTTAAGGTCGGGGCCTTATAGAAAATATTACAATAGAATAGAAAATAGAAAATAAGACATCAAAATTTTAAAATTTTGATTTTCTTGATCAACCATAATAACAGAACACATGGAAGACCCTTTAGAAATGATGCAAAATATTAGTAATTCATTATTCATCATGGAAATGAAAAAATATATAAAGATAATTGAAAATTTAAATGATTGAATAATGAATGAAATATAATTCATTAATAGAATTTATGGAACCTATATAACTGTTACAAATATGAAATATGGAATATTAATCTGACCATTTGAATAGTAATCCAATTATTGGGATAGAAATATGAATTTTAGGAATAGTAAAATAAATTTTAATATGGAATCCTCACAATTTTAGGTGGAAAATAATATTTAACTATTTTAAAAAATGATATTATGACATATTATTATCATGATACATGTAAGTAAATGTTTTAAAAATGATACAATAAGGGTTCATATTTTTGTAAAACATTTTGTTTAATGATAATTTTTATTACCAATATCGTAATTTAAAATAATGTATACTTTCATAAAATGGATTTATAAATAAATATTATGTCATATTATAATGACAATATAATATTTTTAGACAATATGTATTTTTTCAAAGCGTTAAAAAAATGTCTTTAATATTAAAATTGTGAATTTTTAAATAAATACGGATTTTATTTTAAAAAAATGTATCATATTTATAATTTTTTAAAAATGTGAATTTAGTTTTTCAAAACTAAACATCAAAAATTGGTTAATTTTAATTTTCTATTTTCTTAAAAAAATATTATTTTTTGGTGAAAAGTAAAATTTAGAAAAATATTTTAATTTTCTTTATAAGCTATATTCATGAATTTTTGAGTCATGGATGATGCAATTAAAACTTAGATAAAAATTTCCTAAACCATTTAATATATATATTTATGATATAAAAAATTATTTTAGTATTAATCCAATATATTAATCTAACGAATAAAATATTCAAAAACACATGTCACCACTATTATAAACACCACACCTTCTCCCCAAACATTTTAGGCCTTAGATCTTACCCAAAATATACCGAATTATCTTACCAATAATATCAACCATGTCCTAGTGTTATTTTTCTCACCAAAAACCATTTCAAAGAGCCATATGGGGTAAACTAAGAAGAGATAACCAACAAAAGTGGTAAAATACTAAGCTCAACCCCTTTCAATTTTATTCTTATTCTACCACACCCATATATTGTACATTAAGAAAAAAATATAAAACCAGTATCCAAAATGTACTTATATATTTTTATAATGGTGGTATAAAAAATTTACTCCTATATTTTTATAATGGTGGTATATTATTCTTATACCCTCACATTAATTGGATCCTAAACAAAAAATTTGTTCATTGTATGGTTAGTTCACCACCTCCATGAACAACACACTTAGGATTTCTCCACCAACATCAAGGATGGTCATAAAATATTATATTATGGTTAAATAGTATGATAATATATATATTATAACTTAATTTAGTGTTATATAGTAAATTAATAATAATATAATTTAATTAAATTAATATAGTTCATGAATGTTGTTAAAACAACCTAAATGATCTAAACGTATAACATTAATGTTTTTTCTTAAATGAATTATACCTAAGTGGGAAAAATATGGCTATTTGGGAAATTTTAAATTTCCATATTCTCCTAAATACCAATCTATTTTACTAGTACATATTTAGTCTCATTTGAGAATAACTTCGATAATTGTGCAGATGTAACCCAACCATGGAACCATGAAATGAACACCCTCAGTATGAAAAAATTAAACAACATTTATCATTTATATAACCGTAAATGAACATAATATAATTATCAAAAATATTATATATATATATATAAATGTTCATAAATTAAATATTTAATGATTCTAATTTTATTATTCATAATGTTATGTGCAAGTACAGAATGATTCTGGAACCTGATGTAAGGGATCTCTCAAAACCATCCCAGTTCATATATATTACAAATTATGTATCTTTATGATAATTTATATCTCCATTATTATTATTCACTCCTTAAAGATTCCATATACATATATCAACCAAATATATAACTTGTGTAATTCACCTTCCCTTTATGGTTATTTTCATTTTTAATGGTTACCTTATCAATTTATTTATTTGTTAAAATCTATGTAAAGGGAACTCCTTTATTTTGTAATCCTTTTTTAAAGTACCTCTAAATGAAATGTTTTAAAAATACCATAGTTAAAAAAAACAAAAAAATTTATATGGAAAACAATTTTAGATCATTTTTAGTGATATATAAATTATTATTCCCTTACCCTCTTTAAATAATCTTTACCTTTTTCTATAAAACCATGTTTAAGAGGTACATTGAAAAAGTTTTCTATCCATTATTTTTCACATATTCTATTTATTTGGACTTAATTAATCATGATCTGTGAGTATTTTTTCCCATGTTAGACCAAGAATGTTTTTATACCTTATTTCATATAAATCTGTATGATATTCCATCTATTTATTCTAAGAGGCATGATTATGAAACTCATTTATTTCCAAGGGTAATCCTTATGGTTATTCATTATGCTTGATTTCCCTATGTGGAAGACATATGCTTGTAACTTTTATGCTGGGTGTGGCCATATAATTCTATAATTCATTTCGTAGGGTTTATATTTCATGACATGATATGTATGGGATTACAGGGTAACCATAATCCATGATGAGACTCTCTCCACAATGTGATGTTGTCTTCACAATTATCCTTAAATTATTTTTATTTCATGTTTAATATTCATACCACATAAATATTATTCCAGGATCTTATGATTCCATTATATTTATTTTATTCTCCCATATGATTTTTCATAAGCCTTGTCTTCTATGATTTCATGTTATTCATTTTGACTCATACATTATGCTTCATTTCCATGTTTATTCCCTTGATAAGAATTGTTGCTTACCGTTGTTTTATATATTTCTCATTTAATCTAATGTAGTTTTATGATCTCAAATGGATTTAAGATATTATTATAGAGATCAAAATAAATAAGTTTTATTTTAATTTCACTTTAATGTATTATTAAAATAGTATTTCAAAAGAATCTAGGCGTCTCTTTCTATAGGTTGTGTTTATTGAATATATTTGTTTAAAATCATATAATAATATGTGTAAAAGGAATAAATTTCTAAATCATTGGATAGTTATAGGGAAACTAAGTTCGAGTTTTGTTATAGATAATTATAATACCCTAATCTAAATCACCTAGTACAAGAGAGAGGGCCACATGATGAAAATAATGTATCCTCATACACAAGTGGTCTATGACTACAGACAAGGTTCTAAATGGTATTATGGGAAGACTAATACCCCATTATAAATTGTTTAGCAGAATAATAATATTATGAATGAATAATAATCCATAAAGGAAACATGAAATAAAAATAAAAAAAATTATTCAATATTAGATGACGCGCTACATATCATAGATATATACTATTTAGTAAACCAAGGACCCCTAATGTGGTTGGTCAAAAAAATTAATTAGAAGAAGTAGATATAAAATAAATTAAGGTACTATGACATCCATAAAGATTTTTTCTCAGTACTACCTATGAAAACTAACATATATATCCTTAATTACTTATTGTTAGGCTATTTCCCTTCCCTATATCCTTGATCATTAAGCTTATATGAATATTGATATTCTTGTGAAGTGTCTAAGTATAAACCTTCTTTGACACCACAATTATGTCCTTAACTAATGTTCATATTCATAATATATTTATTCTATTATATGTCGTAAATGAATAATTGTGTTACAATTAACTATGTGATGAGTTGTAGTTTTCTAAACAAGACTCTGTAAACCTTACTTGCAGTTTCTTCAACTCCAGTCTAAAAGAAGAATCATAATGGAAGTGTTGATCAAGGGTCAACCCAAAGGCCACAAATTATATTCCTAATAATATACAAGGACAACATGTCTTAGTTTGGGTCAAAATGCCATCAAGCCCCATCTCTTTTCATGGTTTAGGAAAAAATTCCATTGTTACTTGTCTCTATATTAGGTCAGGACAAAGGGACAATGTATCTGAACATTATCATGGGGTTTCCCTCAATGCCTTCACACCCATCCAGTCCCATAGGTCAGGCCTCAAGGTCATCTCACCCATTCCCTATGTCTTGGTCCATCATTGTCTTCATATCATGTCACACATGCACCCCCTTTAAGGGTTAACTATTCCATAGTATTCCATATATCACTTGAAACAAGACTAAAACCCTTCATATTCCATATATCCATGTCAAATAGGGAATAATAATATACACACACAAAAAACATATCAAGTTGAAATCCCAAAAACATTTTACACATACACACAAATAGATGCAATAAACATCAAGAAAGGATCTCACACACTAAACATGAACACACATGTGATCAACAAAAAAAATGTTATCATGGGATAAATACACACACATGAAATCAATATTAAGGAAAAACATTATAAAATGGATTTATATAGTAATGAACTTCCAACCTCAAATGTATTGATTCGCATTCCATGATTCATCAAGAAATGATTCCCAAATCACACTCATGAACCTGCTAGATCAATCCTACATGAAAAGGGTTCCTATAACTAATCAAATACATCATAAAAAGGTTTTATGATTGATATTATAGAATGAAAGCATGAAAATAATTTAGAACTACATAAACATACCCAAGGAGGTCTACTATTCATGGTAGGTCTAGAGTTTCTCAAAGAAAAAGAATAAGAGGCTGAGGGGACCATGGTAATAGATACACAATACTAATAAGGATGTTTTCACCCATCCCCAATGATAAAAATAGGAGGAACATCCAAAATCTTCTTGAAAATCATCTGGATAAGAGCAGATAGTAATAGGAGGAAGAACATGTGTTATTAAGGGATAAATCAAGCCAAAACCCCAACAATAACAACATCAACTAAACCATATATTATTTACTATTTTAATCCCATGAAACCAAAAAATTTATAACGATTATTTGAACAATTTAATAATTTCATATGGTATGGTCCATGGTGTGTTGGTTCCAACTATTTATTTGGGGGCCACAAATACACCATGACTAGTAAACCCTCTATGACATGGTGTCAAATTATTTCCTCTTTCAGAATCACCATGCTATTGACCATTTCGTGATGAGACCAATGTTTTCATGCATCATTGAATGATTTTCAAGATACATGCTTGAGACCATAACCATCCATGGATGTGTGGGTTCTGCCCGTTTCATATAAGAAGGTTTCGGGAATGAAATGGCCTACACAATGGTGTTGTCTAGCCCATGGTGTAACTAACAATTCCAAACACCAATTTCCCCCCAATAATCCTCCAACACTTATTAGATCCATTTTAAACCACTAAATGGACACAAAACATAATTTATGGTTTTTCAAATAGAAATTAATATACATTTTCAAAACAATATATTCTAAAAATCTACCCCTCTATCAAATTTTCAACCTAGAGAATTTTCCCCTGAAGTCTTTCTAGAAAAACTCATGTAACAGATCCTGAATGGTAGAATACCAATCCAACATCTCCACTTATTTCCATTTTTACTTCCTTAATAATTGATCCTGTTGTAACACATTCCACACAAACACCTTTTCAATCTCGTGTAAAATTGACACTTGGAACTCCAAAAATGATTCACTTGGTTCCTACTTAATTTCTTCACATTTGATCACATGTGTAGGACTAAGAACATAACATTAAATTTTATCAATATAAAATAAATTATAATTACCCAAATATTATGGACAAAGTTCTAATAAGTATTATAATTCATTAATATTCTTTATAATCTCAAAAATTACCACAAACTGTCACGCCAATTTTTCTTATCTTCGCAAATGATGATACCCCATCCGAGGTGATACCCATAAGAGAACCTATTCCCCCATTAGAAGTTACAAAGTTTATCTTTTATGGATATTTTAGGATCATATTCTATATTGACCAATAAGAAACCAATTCCTAATAAAAAATTCCCTCTATGAGATATCCTACAAAATAATCGACCCAGAAACAACTACCTCCACTATCTCATGACAAAAAAATGGCAAGAAACACATCCAAAAACAATGTGTCTCAACATGTTCCATCTGAATTGAATTCAGGAACTTCTTATAGTATGAAAAATTAAATATTTCTAGATAACTATAAATATCTCCATTTAATTATAGGATTAATCCCCAAATCATATACTTTAGGATCTAGAGTTTCGTATCCAAATGTCCATCGATATGCGGACGATATGCCATTATATGTTTTATCAGAGTCCCAAAAATCATTATGTAGTCCCTTCCAAAGTTACAAATTTAAACATGCTTCTCTATAATATACTATGATCATAATTACTCCATGTAGTCATATAATATCTTGGAAATAAATATTTCTCAGCTCTTCTACCAAGTTTGTCTCTCTCATCGATAAAATTGTGCAACAATCATCATTCGAAAAAATATCACCCAAAATTCTGGACTTCATAGGGTCTTATAAAACTCCATTAAGAAGTCCATAATGACCTCATAAAACTTATATAGGGGAATTAGAAGTGGATGATGTATCCTTAATATTCACTAATTCTTTCCATGATCCTTTGATTGGAAAGGCAATGAGAGATGAATCCCAAAACATCCCTCTTTATTCCTAACCACCAGATGTGTCTTCTAGTGTCCTGATAATTCTTCATCAAATATGTGTGTACTTACCACTAAGGTTAATTGGAGTCCCTCATAAAATAATCCATCATCGATTCCATAACTAATACTCTCCCATGAAAATAGATTGCAACACCACTACCCATCGAAAATTTTAAAATTTGGTCACTTCCCTCTAAGAATTCATACATCACTATACATTAAGGATCTAATTTAAGGATAGTTTTTACCTAGTCCAAAGACTTAAATGGGATAAATGAAGGAGAAAATTTAATCCTCCCAAGGTCCTCAAATTCATCTATAAAAAATTAAACCATAAGACTATCAACTACTATTCCTTCTCTAAAAGTCTTCCTCAAATATCTAAAAAATTTCTAAAAAGAAATTATACAATGAAATTACATTTTCCTAGATCATAAGTCATCTCAAAATAAAACTTCCATAGATAATCCACCCAATTAATTAGTAAAATTATCAGTCTTTCTAAGGGAATATGTAGAACAATATCTTTAGTTCCAAGTAAATGATAAGTATCCCAACAAATGGATAATTTCTCAAAAACTTAAGGTAATAGACCACAACTACTAAATCCAAGTCATACATAGGGTAGATATGAATGTGGTTAAAACATGATGGGATATATAATAAACCACCTTGTATGTATTTATTAACATAAACCCTAAACCAATATATAAGGCATTATAGTATACTGCATATCCATTCCTAAGTTATGGAAATGTCAATAAAAGAGAAATCATCAATATTTTATTCATCTCCAAGAATGCCTCTTCACACTGGTCTATCTACTCTAATATCAATCCCTTTGTGGTATTCTTATTTGTTGGAACTTCCAAATGAAAGATTCTTTGTATAACATTTGAATATATCCAAAAAACCTGAGGAAACTACTAATATCAATCACAATTATAGGGTATTATCAAAAAATAATATCCTCTACCTTATTTTGGTCCATAAAAAATCCATTCTCAGAGATCTCATGTCCAAGTAAATGTGTATAATGGATATAATATTTACACTTTGAGATATTTTCATAGAGATGATATTTGCAAAGTGTACTCAATAAAATCTCTATCTATTTACTGTGTGTATTTAAGAACCATGTTTATATGAGAATATAATAAATAGACACCATAATAAACGTGTTAAGATATTTATGGAAGATCCTATACATGAGATCAGTGAACATCTGTAACACATTTTTAACTAAAAGGCCTGAAAATATTCTCCTACAACCACTATTTACTTATGAGAACTATATTAGAAATGAATTCCTCTCAGACCTAAAGTTAATAGTAGACATATTGTAGGTCAATCGTAGATAACTACTGGGCTCCCCATAACTAATCAAACAAGACATCAATCACCAAAAATGGGTAATTATTATTCATGATAACATGATTAATATTCCTATAGTCTACACACAGCTATAAAAACCATCCATGTTCTTTATTAATAACATTGGATCACCCAATGAGATTTACATAGCCTGATAAAACCTATCACCTACATATCCTTGAGATGCACATTATATCTGTCAACTCGAAAGGATAAAAATATTATGGAGAAATAAATTTAGGTTATTCCCTAAACTTTAGTTTTATCTTAAATAAACTCCTATATTTGGAGTATGTACAATGGAATCATCCAAGAATACATCTCAATAATGTTCCACAATGCAAGGAAATAAGGAAGCAGCTACATCCTCATGTTCCACATGAACCTCTCCCACTACATGTTCCATAATAGTTCCAAACAAATTATTTATAGACCCATCCATCATTCTACCACATCCCATTAACCATTCAAAACAATCCTCTCTTGTTTAGGCTTAGTAAACAATACTTTTCTCCTATAGAAGTCTGTATACACTTGATAACTATTCAACACATTCATGTTTAAAATTACATCAAATCTTTTCATCTCTAGAATCATAAAATACCATAAATTTATATAGCAATAATTGACTCTATGATATTTTATAAATATTTAAATACTATCTACTTTATTCCCTAGGTGTTTTTCAAGAGATAACATACATGAAGATAGCTTGGCCAATAATTCATGTAATTAAACGACCTGAGTATATTTAAAGTTATAAGAGTCTCTTATATCATAGACGGAAAAATAAATGGCATATTTAACAAAGGATATACATATAATAGTCAATGATCCCTCTCTACAATCATATGTAATCTAGTCCACAACATACTTTCTACTTTCAAAATCTCTGTGGGAATAACCCTAAGGTTCACAAATCTCATAGATTTTGAAGAATGTATTGTATGAATTTGATGCTGGGGATCCTATCCAGATCATTAGGGTATTTTCTTAGTCTTCCCCACACCCCAATTAATACTTATTTGGAACTACAAGAAGAAAAATATTGAGGGTGTCACATATTACAATATTTTTAGTAATTTTTTTGAGGACCTCGGACAAATTTGTGACTGTGATGACTATTTTCATAGTTGGACCATTGGGGACAACCTCCTCCCATAAGGGGTGCTAAAGAACCTCTAATATGTTCCATCTATATACTACCACCTTAATACACCTCCTCATTATTCATATTTCTAATACTTAGTGAGGCATAAATTTCACCTCTTAGAGTCTCTTTCATTGGTTCACTAAATAATAAAAGAAGTCCAACATCTCTTTCCTCCACCAGATCCTTATAGATCACCTAGGAGTTAAATACCACATTTGAATATGTTTTTATGTCAAAATTCATGACATGGTTCCTATCCTATTGTCGAAGTAAAATATAAATCTTTAGGACCTTCTTACCCTTGTTTCATTCTAAAGGATGAGAAAACTATGGTAACTCCATTAAATATGAATATTGGGAATATACCAACATCATCCCATACTGGAGCCCTATAAAATTCTGAGAAAGATCCATAGATAATGTACACTAGAAGAACTACTAATAGATAAGGACATTTAATTTAGTCCATGGAAGACCCTCATGCCTACCGACCTAGTCTATGATACCTCAATATCTCTTAGAAGTTCACTAAATCAGGAAACCAACCATATTCACCCATCAATAATATAATATATTGACTAGGAAGAATATCACCTTAATGACATCGATCTAGTTCATAGAACTATAAGGTCCCCTAGAAAATTGGGATACTAGTGGATACTGAATATGAACTTCCCAGGTAAAATCATACATCATCTTCTATACCCAACTTCTTTGAAGTGGAACTTATGTGAAGACACCAGGATGTAATAGTTATTCTTAATAAACCACAAGTATGGGTTTGATATAATTATCAATTGAATTATCCTATATAAATGGTGGCCAAGTAGGCATGTTACCCCTAATGAGATTATTCTAACTAACTTTCACTAGTGGTCCCATCAAATATCTCTAAGGTGTAAATCATCAAAATGACAAATGAATTCTTAAAAATATATAACATATCTCATAATGTGGAAATCCAAAATTTTCATACATTAATATTATGTCATGTTAGAGTAATATTTATTACATATAAATATGATTCATGACATAACCACAATATTTTAGTGTCTTCAAAAACATAGATATATAAAAAATTATTATATATCATATCTAAATCATTTCACATTAAGTTCTTCACAACTTTCACCATTCTTAGACTTATCATCCATAAAACCATTATTCATAAACTCGGTGAAAGCCTCATAATAAATGGTGATATTATATGATCATTAAAGGTAAAACATAATATACATCAATCCATGATCATAAGAGAGTATAAGATAATCATAAGGGTGCAATAACCTGACCATAACGTACAATAATCCCATCCAAAAATCAAAGACCAATAATCAAAAATCATTTCATAAGGCTTTGTCACTACAATGATAAAAATTATTAACTGTCTGGAATCATATATAATCAATCATGTTCCATGAAATTGTATCATAATCTTTTAATATAAGTTCATAGAACATACACATGCATATAAAATCACTTCCATAGTCATGTTTCACTAAAAAATATAATTTTGGATAAAATCCCATAATGGAATCGCATACCCAGTCATTTCCAATATTTTCTTTGGAGTATCTTCTATATATCTAACACAATAATATCTTAGGTTTATTAAAATTTTCATATACTATGAGTATCTCCACCCTATATTCTCTTATTTTTTCTCAACTATGTTTTCTCTTTTGAGTATCTCAACTCTATCATTATTTAGAAATGCGTTTGTTGGATATAACAGACCCACCCATCATTATGAACTATATTAGGAAAACTCATAAAATAATCATAATCTATATATACGAGTTTCTAAATATTTTAAATTAATTATTTATTTCATCGAAGTATAACCAAAAAAATGAAAATAGGTTTCAAAAACATTTCATCATAATAATCATAAATCATAGAAGAAGAATAGAGATGGTGACATAGAATCATATCCCCCATTAAATCATAAGAAAAATGAAAGGATGTTGTTATAAATGAAAATTACATTATAATATCAATGGAACATTTCATGAAGAAATTTACCTTTCCATTTTGAAATCACTTATTTAAAATTGAAAATTTTCCAAAATATTAAGTAAAATACTTTTTTATAAAGAACCATAAAAACAATTAAGGGAACCCTTAATGGAAAGAGTAGAAATTACTGTAGTAAAATTAATTGATGCAGTGTATATTAAAAAATTATTCATGTGACGTTTTTAGAATCATTAAAAGTGTACCTTTTTTTGAAAATTACAATAATATACCTTTTAAATATTTTATTAGAATAAACATGGGTAAAATTGGTTTTGATAAATTTTTGGAGAATTGTGAAATAATTGTTGAGTAATTAATGAGGAACAAATGAAATGAAAAATGTAATATATAGAAAAAAATATATTATAATAAAGGAAATATAATTTTTCATAGATATATCATATAATTTCATCATGGGAAATTTAAAAATAAATCATATTTTTAAAATGATATTTTAACATAAAAATTATTACTACTCTAGTAACTTTTGATTCATAATACACTGAAAATATATCAAAATTAAACACTAAATTAAAGGAAAATTAAGTGAATCCTAATATAACACATAAAATGTGTAGTAGGTAAGCTTCACTAAAAAAATAAATTTGTATATCATAACATACATCATAAAGGGGTCAATTTGATATGGTAAACCATTACCAATTTTGTAACATTCAAATAAAACCCTCTTAGATGAAATAGTTTGAATTTAAAACATTAATACCATGGTTTAATAAATATTAATGATATAAAATGTCAATTTATCAATATATATACCTTAGAGAAACAAATTAGAGCATAGTATCAAACATGCTTTAACGATACAAAATCGAGATGAAGAACCGTTACCTTACATATGACTTGATTTGTAAGTTTTATAAACAATTATATAATATATTTAGATCTATTAGAATTACATAATAGATCTATTTATAAACTTATAATATATTATATAATCCACTAATAAAATTTCAAATCCTCTCTATTAATTATTATTTATTAAAATCCTCATTTATTAGTGATAACGATTTCATTTTTCATGTATGTTTCAGTTTGATAGTTATGGTTGTTAAACATTGTTCATGGTTCCAGAATATCAAGAATAAAAATCATGTTAAACATATCAAATTTAATTATTATATACACATTTATATAAATTTATATAATTCGGTGATAAAAAATGAATTACATCGCTTCACAGAGATGATTGTCTGTAGTTACAGATGAGTGATGTTTTCCACCTTTTGATGGTTGAAATAAAAAGAAAATGGAATGTTAAATAACATTAATTTTTTTTAATATATCATTTATTTATTATATTTTAATTAAATATATTATTATTACAATCCAAGTTAAGTGGAAAGGAAAAAACTGATCACATCACTTTGTGGAGGTGTTAGTTCACATATACCAATGAGTGATGTTATCATTTCTAAATAGATGAGATGGTAAGAATGAAGATAAGATAATATTAGTCCCGAAGAATTATTACTTCCTAAATATAAACAATAAAAATTAATCCCATCATAATAACCATCCTTGAATGATGGTGATAAAAATTGAATTAAATCACTACTTGGAGGTGGTAGTCCACTCATATGCATGAGCGATACTTTTTTATCCCATTTGATGAAGAAGAAGTGGGAGATGATTTTAATCATCATAATAACATAAAAAAATATTAATTATTCTATATAAATAATATATTTATGGATACAAAATGTTTATAGAATGTGGAGGAAGAAATAAAATTGAAATTCTTTGATTATGATTGATACATCTTCTTTATGGCCCCTCCTTTGGTTTAAATATTATTCCTTGAAATATTGACATTAATAGAAGACCCAAATATATAGGATGATGAGAATTAATATTGGAAGGTTTTTTTGTAGGTATTTACCATGATAGAATGATCCAAATTTTTGAATATGGGAGGAGACAAAGTTCCCTATAATAAGTGATGGAGGGGATACACATAGAATTTGTTAAAATATTTCAATAATATAAGGTAACATTCATTTCAAAGTGGATTAAAATTCCTATTAATTATAAGGAATGATATTAAAAGATTTATATCACTTAAATCAATAATATTTATTCATTTTTAGATTGAAATATTACCCGTATCGTTTTCTTTAACCCCTGCTAATCTCATTTAATCCTTGATAGTTGAAGGAAAATTTTAATGTTTCTTCTATTAATTATGACAAAAAAATTAAGTTGAACATATTAGATAAAATTATTTATGAATATTAAAAATATTTAATCCATTTTTATATATTCAAATTCAATTTTGGTGGTAATTTAATTTTAAAAAATTATGTAACCCACAAGGGAAACCCATTATAGAGAAATTCCTTTTAAGTGTAAAAAAGTATTTAATCCAATTACAAGCCTGGTAAAAACCATGAAATAAATTTTAAAATATTTTATTTAATATAGGACCCATAAATTTTATTTCTAACATTAATTATTAGTGATTAATACAATTAATTAAGATAAAAAAAATTGTATGCACTAAAACTAGTTTTAGAGAAATGTGTTTTTTAAAATCAAAAAATAAACTAATAACAAAATCGTGTATGCTAAATATTTAAATGAAATTAATTATATTATATTTAATTAGATAAGTATTTTGTTAATATAAGAACAATTTCAAAATACAGTGGAACTTTTACATAAAATGAAATGACAATTTTTACAAAAAAAAGTATTTTTTACAATTCATTAAAAAATAAATATTTTTAAAAAAATTCCTAAAAATACTCATGAAGATAATATTGACATATTGTTCTAAAAATTTATATTCATTTTATAAATAAATCTAAAAATTTATGACAATTAATTATAATTTATCTACATAAAATGCAATAAAACCTATTTTGAAAAAACATATGTTTGAAGCAAGAAATGGATATGTTAAAAATTGTGTACTTATTTATTATGTATTAGTAAATAAATTTTTATCATTTAAAAACGTTATGTATATTTTTTTATTAATATTCATACATGTTAATTTAATTTCCTGGTTATACTGGAAATATTTAAATAATACTATTTTTATTGATTTTTATAGTTCATTAAAAGCATGGTGTTTTCTGCTAAGTAAGATATAGAGAAAAATATTCATTTGCACCAAAATTTTTGGGGGTGTTACATTCTAATCCACTTAAATAAATTCCATCCTCACAATTTTTACCTCAACAATCATGGTTTTATTATTTTAAAATGCAATTATTGAAATCCAAAATCATACAAATGGATAATAAAACATTCATTGAAAATAGAATTATGAAATGTAATGGCTACCTTAAACTATATATAAATTTTTTCCCTGGGAAGAACAACATTAATGAGAAGTAAAAATAATTACATAGAGGATAGAGAAAATTTATGAAAAACATATTGAGTTAAAAAGAACATGGCCATGATAATGTTAGTGAACACATAACTATAAATAAATGATGGGTGAAAACACCCAAAAATTCATTATAAATAACTATAAAAAGAGAAAAAAATATCATTTTAGGGTCCTTTTTCCAAGAGTTGAAGAATTATATTACTATCATTATAAATTTCTAGGGAAAATATACTTATTTAATTTCAACCCCTTTTATAAATAGAATTTCATCATTTGGTTGGGATTCAATTGATTCGGACTACTATCTCATATCTTCCTCCACAAAATGAATATTCAAGATGAATTTTTCATTCTTGAAGAAATGATATTAATGTTTAATTGAACATTAGATATTTAAAAGAATAAAAATCATTTCCTTATATCTCTATTCAGTTACTAAAACCAGAAATGGATAATATATGATTTGATAAATAAAATGAATTACCCTTCATTAATCATACTAAACTTAATTATTTCATTAATAATACCTAATGTTCTATATAAATAATTCCACAAATAGATAAATATCATACCACTAAATCATACATAACATGTATTTGAAACCCAAAAAGGTCAATAATAATTTTTATATCAAATTAACATTAATAACTATAAAACATATATTATAACTTAATAACATTTAGAAAATATTAGAATAAGTTTATCATATATTCTCCAAAAATATTCTTTAAACTAAAATCACAAAAAAAAAGTCAATGAAAAAATAATATGAATTCATAAAAATAACTGTACCATTGTTTTCATAAATAAAATCATAAACTATCCAATATATTCCATAAATAAAAAAACATAAAATGTGTTCTTCCCCTAGGGTTTTCACCTTCAAGGATTTATCAACCCCTTTGCAGATTTCATAATCCATCCCATTGATTTGGTCTATCCCGAGCCACTTCTTCCTTAACCTTGCATGCTCATTTATTCTACTTTTGGTCTATGTCATGCATTGGTTGTGCTAACGGTTTTGATCGTTGATGTATTTTAATGTTTTAAACTTCCTTCTCTCAGATCTAGATGGACTCGGGAGTCCCGATGGGTCTTAAAGGTCATGGGGGGTCGTTTTCCTCTTGAGGTTTTGTTGGCGATGGTGTCTATGATTTTTAATGAAGGTCGATCTAGACCTATTCATACATGGATCTGGATTTAGATCAGAGATCCCTGGTTTTTATAGATGTTCATGAGTTTTTATAACTTGTAGTAGATGTTTGATTCTTGGGGGGAGGCTTTCTCCTTGTATGGATTTTTTCTGGAGACTCTCCAAGGCAGTGGTGACTGGTGTTCTATCCCTAATTTTTTCCCTTTCGGTGGTGGATTTTGTTGGTATTTCTTTTGTCTCAGTTTTTAGAAGATATATTACTTGAATCATTTTCGTTTTGATGCGCTCCATGGTTTCTCCATAGTGATTGGGTCTATGATGAGTTTGTTTGACTGCACTGGTGTATTTTGGATCTATGATGCACTTCTTGGATATTTCAGTGTGATTAGCCTCATTTTGGGTGTGCACGATGCATGAACATTGTGGGTATTCAGACTCCTCTTCTCATTTGGTAAAAGTTTCCAGTGTTATTTGGTTTTGCTAATTCCATTAGTGGTGATGGTGTTGGTTGTCAGGCTTATGGCACAGTTTGTGGATGAATTAGGCAGGTTTTTGATTTGTCTCATCTTGTGTGTTTCATGAATTTTGAATTATTTTTTTGTCTATGGAAGTTGTTCCACCTATCATGGATTTAGAACTGGGAATGGTTTTTTGATGATATTTTAGGTGTCTCTTTTATCTTGGGATCTTATTTTATCAAATTCTGATGGCGATACATCTTCTTATAAATATTTCTTAATGGGAGGCCTCGAAAGAGGGATGAGTGTTTTGAAACCCATATTTCAACCATTTTTTATTCTTATTGGTGGGTGTATGGGAAACCTGACTTGATCTTTCACAATTCTTTTTGTTTGGATTTTGGTTGCATCAGGTTAACGTGATGTCAGTTTCTCACAAGAATTATTGGGTGGGTGGCTCGAAAGAGAGAGAAGGGTTGTGGATACTATCTTTAAGTTCTTCCTTCAAATTTAGAGTGTGTTGGAGGTATTCTCTTTATTTTTGTGCATCCATCACAATGAATCTTTTGGAAAGGGGATGTGAGATTCCTTTTCTAGATTAATGGAAATATTGCATTATCGATTTGGGGGGAATGAAACTTCTTCCCTTTCTTATTTTTGATGTTTATTTTTTGTTCATTTCAATCTTAAGAAAATATTACCACTGTTTTGGGTGTTTTATTTTATATTTTTTCTTTTTTAATGGGTCTCTTATTTTCACATTTTTAAAATGGTTTATCCTATTTTTCATTTAATAATGATGGTCGACCCTTAACATGTTTTAAAAAATCATGTGTTGTCTAAGAATATCACCTTACCACTACAATAGTTTTCTAGGTTATCAAAAAAATTAACAAAAATATTGAAAATACTTACAAAAAACCAGAAAAACAATTCATTGATGATTTTTTGTTATTATAACCAAAATATCATTCATAAAGAACTTCTAAAAAATTATTCTCAAATAATAATTCAAAAAACAATTTAATCATCCCACTTCATTCCTAAACCATTATGTAGTCTTTGTAACCTTATTTATTAATACTTCCTTCCTATTATATGGAATATTAATCAGGTATTAATATTAATTAACCAAAATTTAATCACATTTAATACTTTTAACAGGTGTAATATTGTAAAAATAATTCATACCTTCCATATGTTTTTTTAGTTTCTTCATCATCAATAGTAAAACCTTTACTCATAAAACCTTGTTGATCCTCTTCCCAAGATTTTCCCCTATGAAATAAATTTACATAATATAAACACATTTCATATTTAAAACATTCAATCAAAGAAGATATCATATGGAATCTAGTATTTTAATATATATCATTAAGTGCATTTTTTGTTTTTTCATTATAACTACTTTCTCTATGTATTTATTTTCCACACATAAAACACCCCTCTTCATTTATGCTAATATCCTGGGTTTTTAATCCCACATTATCAACATGAAGGAATATAAAACTTCTTTCCTCCATGTTCATGAAATTACCTTTTTATATGATTTTGGTCATCTCAAAACTCACAAATTTTCATGTTGTTTACCAAATATCAAGATAGATAGGTATATATAATAACATGATTTCTAGTTCATCCCCCCATTTCACTTGGTTTCTAGAGAGTAAAATCACTTTAATGTTCTTCGCATTGACCATTATCATCATTACATCCAATTAAAACCATTTAATAAAACTGAAATTATTGTATGAACAACAATAATAAAACTAATTATTCATGTATTCATGAAAACATATTCATAATATTTCTATATCATGACACCTTATTAACAATATATGACAATATATAATTAACCTAGGCCATCCATGGTCATTATCTATTCAAAACCTTCATAATGGTTTATAATGAAAATAATAATAAACCCAAACCAATACCCTAAGAGTGTTTAGCCATGTGTGAATTCTTAGAACCACTCATCATGCACTAGTAATGATCAATTTAAAACTCAATCCACCATATTTTGAGTTGTTACCCATAGGTGAACATCTTCCAAGACTTAATCCACTTTCTAGTATCCAAAATAGGATTAATTTTCAAGGGGGAAACAAACCTTTATTTTCAATAGCATCATACGTTCTTCTATAATTTGTCTTATCATAATGGATTTTACTAATGTTTTTTCACCCAAATTTCTCAGAGTACCTAAAAATTTATCTAATACCAAGTATAGTGAACCAGACATTTCCAAAAAAAAATATTACATCATTTTTAAAAAATATTCACTTCAAATCAATAAGATTAATTCTAGAGTTTTAATGTTTTACTGTATTTTGAAACATATATACATAAAAAAGAGTTAAATAATGATGCACATCATTTCCCATTATGTTCCTCATCACTAGTACCCAAATTATAAATTTCTTATTTAAAAATATTTATTACTTGGGGAAAGGAAACATAACAAATGTTTATTTAAGATGCTCAATAATGGTAAAACTAATTTATATCAATCAATGATCATAAGTGATCATAAACTAATCATAAACATAAGATAATGTAATCATAACATAAAATAGTGCCACATAATCAATCGAAGATCATTAATCATAAATCATAGCATAAAGATCTTTCTCAATAATAGACATGTGTCATCTATTTTTTGGAATCATTGTTGACACTGCGAAATACATTCCATGATCATTGTTATAATAATTATCACACGAAAATGGATGGAGATTCCTCAAGAAAATTCATCCATCCCTAATGGGAATTATTACATATGAGATAAACCTTTAGAGGGCCTCCATAGGTGTGGGTCCTCATAATTGAATTACATGGGCTTTGATTCCCATCCAAATGGGCTATGTAGGAAGAATCCATAAGGTTGAAACCCAAAAACCCAAAATAAACCATATTATATTTGGGTCACAATCCTAGTAGTATCATTGACTACCTAGGAGACGATATCCCTTCTAGGTTCACTATCCTACTTGGTCATAAGTCCTGCACCAAAATTTGACTTGGCACCTTAAAGCTATATGTCCTTGATATGTGAGGTTAAAATGCACAGTTGGGTCCTTATCACATAACCTTAAAAGGTATGATGTGAACCATTAGTTGAACCAAACTATGTGGGTTATTATTCCATTCATAAGGATAAATAGGAATCCTATCTCATGGGTTTGATCCAAACATTCAAACAAACTCTTGTCTCCATGGATATTGACAAACCCTAAAGTTACCCATAGTGTGGACTAAAACAACCATCATGATAATATACAAAAGATAATATCTATTACATTCATGAAAATGGTTCCATTGAATGGGAACCTCATATACATAAAGATATATTCATTAATGAAGAATCAAAAAATAGATAGATGATTCTAATTTCCATGAATTCAAATAATTGATTGTTAACTAAAGGTTGAACTATGTTATACATTGGAGAGAATGAAATATTCACAGACATATCTTAAATATTTAAGAGATTCTTGAAGTAGGAAACAATTCCACCAAAAGGGTGTGATGATCTAGACCTCCCATCCCGTCAACCAATTTTAGTTCTTAAGTATCATTGGCCAAGTTTCTCTACAACATAATGTTGTTGTAAATCATGTCCATGAGTCATCACAGATACGAGAACACCTGGATATTTTTAGTTCCATGAATAAACCCTAGTGGAAATAACCTAAAATGGACATGGTTGTATGTGTCTGATGTGTAGGATGTCCCACTAAAACAAAAAAAATTACATTTATGCCCCATGCTTTTTTCCTGGAAGAAATAAAAAATGGAGAAACCTACATGAATCATTAACCAAGATGATGGCCCCACCCGCATGTACAGACCCTTTTAATTTTAATGTGTAATAAGTGTGAAGAATGGAAATTAATTGTGTATGTGTTTCATTATTGAGATGCAATATTGATGGGGTTTTCTTACTTCTATTTTCACCTGTATTTATGGAACATTCAACAATGTCTCCCTTCCATCCAAATGGCTTCGCACCAAGTCTCAAAGACATATTCCCTTAGTATTAATCATTTTGGGTCTTCATATAATAAGAGGATACTTTCCTCAACCCAGTATCTTAAATTCATGTTCTCAAATGTAATGATCTAATAGTACCTATAAAATGGTACCATCCCAGCTACTGAGGCTACCCGACATGCCCCTTTCATGTAGATCCCTACCAATCATCCAATCAGGGATGATCGATTTCCCAGAAGTAGCCAGCTCTGATCACTGTATCAAACCATTTTGGAATATTGTCCCTATAATGAATCATATATCCCCTACATTATCTATAGAGGTAGATCAAGTGGCTGGAAACATCCTCACCCTTAATATGCAAGGGTCCTATCAATGGGATCATATTAGTAATTTCCATGACCAATGTTACATGGAAGTGAACCCTCAACATGATTATGGTGACATCCTATGGTGTTTATACCAGGTTATCTAGACCCATACATGAATGATGGCCTTCTGGGTTAGCAACTAGGAAACATGGAGTCGGGACACAACTCTTTCCCCTCCAAATAATCCCACCAATTAGATTTGGTGGAAAACTGCGAGCATAAAAATAAACCTGACTACACTAACCCAAATATCTATTAGACTCACCTAGAAGCATCCAAAGAATCCTTCCATTCAAATTTAGTGGCATGTAGTGAGCAGGTACACACACCTTTCCACATCAATCAAGCTCACTAGGATCCTCATCTGGGAACACTTGGATAAGTCATCCAGAATTTTTCAACGATGTGTAAGGGCAATATCTAACTCTCTACCCCAAAACATGAGTACACTTAGCATCCACTAGTGGGGAATGAAGGATAGAATAATGCACATACCCCAAATCCATCCATGATATGTCCATATATTCCCATTCCATCTACTAAAGGAACCAATCACATCCTAAAATGGTAAAGGGGAAGATAAAAATTATTGTCCACATCCTACAAGCTTTCTAAGATATCATAATGAAATCAAAAATAAAAGAGGGGTGGATACACAATTCCATCCCTAAAAATTGTTTAAATCATCTGCATGCCACTCCGAATTAAAAAATATACCTCTACTCTCATCTAGAAGAGTCATGAGGAAAAAAAACCCATGATATACATACAACCAGATCGGGTCCATACCCTAATTCGAACTAGAAGTAATCATCCCATTTCATTGTTCAATCTAAGGAAGGCACAAAACCCTGTCAATGTTTCAGAAGCTTTCCAAAAAAATCTAGAAGCAAAATAGGAGATATCCAAACAATATTCCATACATAAAACACACTTTCCCTAATGAGTTAACCCAGTCACTCACAATATGGAAACTAAATAGAAGCATCATCCGAGAGAATTGGAAACTGAAGAGTCGACTTATGATCTTTATTTGATAATAATGGAATTATTTAATCACTTATATATTTATCTATGGAACCTTAGGATCCTACTCTCCGATTACTAAATTATGGGGTCAGTAGTATTAATATTTAAGGTTTTACTCAAATAATTCACCAAGAAGGCTTTCTTAATGATCATATTCTGATTGATCTTGAGAACCCATCTCCAGACCAGGGTCATGATATTCATCTACATGGCTAGAAGATCAAATAGAAAGTATGTCTTCCCCTTACTATCATTTACCCTAAAGGTACTCCCTTGGATATGTTGTGTAGAAATTATCTATGTATTCTAACATTTATCCATAATGGATGTCCCCCCTATAATGTAATTTTTTGCTGATTTTCTATCCATAATAGTGTTTCACATCATCATTAAGGCCCTCACCTTAGAGATCTAATGATGAGAAATCCCTCCCACCATGAGAAACATGGGAAAACAAGTCTATTTATGTCTATTGAATTTTCATTAACAAGTGAAATATTTTCTTAGCTTGAAGAAAAACCAAGGCGACACTCACTCTCTGAACTACCCTTGGATCACATATCTTCCAACATAATAGAGGATGTTCCCACCAATATCTCTAAATTCAATAAAGCAACAATAAAGTGTCTACATTGGTTGGACTAGTTCAAATAACAATGGGGAAATTATGAATAAGACATGTTAAACATGAAAAAATAGTTGGATAAATATGATGTACCAGTTATTTTTTGGCCATTAGCCACTCCTCATTTCATCATTTTAGTGGCATTGTGTCAATATTTTATGAATGTTATTTTCCTAAATATATTGAACATTATTATTTACTAGAAAAAAAATGTATTGCCTTATGAAGATCATCACATGCATGTTAAGGTAATATAAGGGGTACACTGCGAAATTGACAAGGTGACTTTCCTAGTTGCATGACACCAAATATTTGGAAATCAACAATGAACCCATATTCTCACATGTCTTAGTGCTTTAAAATAATCACATCTCATAATCACAAATACCCTATCTAGTGTTGATATTAAATTACATGTTGAACATGGTGCATTTCATTTCACTGTGCTCCCAGATCATATAATCCCACCAAAGATGACTTCATACAATGTCATAGCTTCAATCCAACTTCAACAAGAGAAATTTTTTCATATTCGATGCAATGTTTAATAAAAACACACCCCAAAAAAACGCATTAATGTCATTCTATGAGAGATAAATCCATTGAAATACTTTTTAATTAGCCATATGAATATATTGATCAGGCCTCCAACCAAAGGGAAGTAAATTTAAAGATTGAAAAATTCTATAGATAGTGAAAAAGGTCTTTGTAAGTAGTTTTTTAGGTGAAAATAATATGATTTACCCATCCAATGTTCGAAAAAAACTCAGTAAAATTAGGATGTCATATGTGGTAGTAGCATCCATGAAAATCTAGGAGAAACCATAGTCAGTAGGGCTAGGGGATTTTTTAGGTAACCATCGAGGTTGGAAAACCAGGCTTGAAGATTTGTGTAAATGGAGTGTGAATAACCCCATCACATAGGGTTTTGAGCTTTTTCACCTCAACAACCTCCTCACAATAAGTTAGTATTCTCCCAATTAGAAGTAACATTGAAAAAAATATTCATAATTCTTCATATAATATGATTCAATTTCCTTAATGGGAACACACATGAATAAAATGCATGGAGATTACCTTCACATTAATATCCTTCAAATAGATCTGAGGCAAGTAGTGAAGGAGAGTAAAAGGCCTCATGAAGAACAAAAATAGAGGTCGTCCTTCAATGAAGCTAATAAAGTTCCTATAATGCATTACATATCCATGAATTTCATTAACACCACCACTGGAGATCCTGATGGACACGAGGTAATTATAGAGGAGGAGGAGGAGGAGGATAATGATGTTCTAGTTCAAAATACCTTACACACCAAACCCATTGAAGGAACTATGCATACAAGAAACCAGAGGCTTTCCCTAAATCTAGGTATTCCCTCAATCACTCCACCATTAACTCCTTAATTAGAACCCAAAAAAGAAAAGGGTAAAGGCATGGATTCAACTCATCTAACTCTTAAAGAGGTTAAACCCCTTACACTTGAGGAAACATTTTCTATGAAAGAGGAAGAGGTGAAATAATTGAGAAGATTCAATGTATAATTAATCTGAGGTAGTGTCCCTTATGGATATGTTCTACAAGAAGAGCCTCAACTTGAACTTATGACTAGAACACCTCAATAAAGAGTGTTTTTACAATAATTGAAATGGTGCAAGAATATCTACTCAACATGTGGTACTAATAAAAAATATACTTGGTTCCTATGAAAGAATATTGTGTGTTCCCACCATTGGGTGCACAAAAAAAACAAGGAAATGAACATACATATAAGCCTTCCTCTATAAGTTACCTATGATAGATACTGGAATAGATGGCGTGGTTATACCTAACTTCTACTACCCTTGTTCAAGGTCCCACTCTTCCAGAAATTCCTCAAAGGTTTATCAATACTGTGGACTCACTAATGGATCGATCAGAAGCTATATAAAATCATTATATACCAATAAAAATGGACATGAAACCTTACCATGAATTGGTTGAACCAACTATTCCCCCCAATGTACATTGGAAGTTGTACCTTTCCCTTTATCAATGGCTTGGGGGACCTAGATCATTATTTTAAACATTTTGTGTCTGTCTATGATTTCATGATGGGGTCCCTTGAATAGAAGGAAGTAGTGAAACTCAGGTTCTTCATGCAATCACTACAGTGACACGCCTTTTTATGGAATACTAGATTTCCAGCTGGGTCAATTACAGGTTAGCAATATCTTCTTTAGAATTTTCTCTTCCAATAAAGCTCAACGATACATAATATTATGATTCTATACCTCTCATAATGAAAACATTGGAAGAATTATAGGGTCTTAGATTTCATCACTCAGTGGAAAGGCTTGACATACTTCATAAACCTACAACTTCCCCAAGAGGTTTTTTAAACATCTATTTTGGGAATCTTGGTAATGAGTTTCCCACAACACTCATTCATGTGAAGTACACATGAGGGTTTTAGGAAAATTCCCTGATTGAAAAAAGAGTGGAATGATCCGTCACACAAACCAAGGCAAAGTCCTAAGTAATTCCTTTAGAACAAGGAAAGAGAATGGAAAAGGTAGAGGATTCCACTGTCACACTTAATTGGGCCACTACACCTTCTCCAAATACCGCAAAATACTTTGAGGTCCCCCATCCTATGCAGCAGTAGCAACAAACAACTCATTAGGATGAGAAAAGGTATAAAATAAGAAAATAGTTTTAGGAGATTAAGAACAATGTTTATTCTTTTTGAAATGTCTATGTCCATAGATACTTCATCTCAACAATGGAAAATAACTTAATCATGCTTCCAAATTCTAATATTGAAATTTGGGACAATGATGAAGATATCCTGAAATATTTCCCCTTCCATCGATAATTGGGGCACAATCTCCAAGAATGTTTGGCTTTCAATGAAATATTATATAAAATGGTGGACTATGGAAAACTGAAGCAGGGAAAGTTGTCTATGTGATTGGAATGTGTTTCTGACGCTAATGTAGAAAAAATGGATGGATGAAATGAAGTGAACAATATAGGTACATATAATTTCAGTGATGGGATGATTTGAAAGATGGTAAAAGGGACTAATGATATCCTATAAGCATAGTTTAAATAGCCAACAATACCCTTGAACACATTTTATAAGATAAAATTGATTCCTTTGTTGTCGTAGTCCTTCAAATTCTAGTGTTATAAGAATAAATATGGATGTAAGACTAAGACTAAAATGAACGAAGGTGAAATTTCTCCAACGAAGAAGTTGTATTTTACATTAGAAGAAATAATTCCATCAATACCCAAATCATGGGTTCCACCCTACCAAATTGTTTCAAAAGAGTCAACCACCTAGATGGAGTCCTTGTCAGAAGAGATGTTTATTTTTAGTTCCATCAATGCAATTCAATTAATTGATCCATTGCTAGATGATGAGAGTGAATATGATACCAAAATATCTACATTTTATAGGGTAATTATGGGAAAATAATTCCAGATCTGATGAAATAGGGGAAGGTCCATTAATTCCAGAAGTCAATACCCTAGCCACATCCTTACTCCGGCTATCTATGTAGCCAAAACTCATGGGATCACCCTCCTACTAGCTCAACTAGAACAAGAATGTTCCCCCAAACAAACCAAATTCCCCACTAACTTGATCATTTTGGATGATCAACTAGAGGTGACATAATATCCCAATCAACCTCGATGCATAGGTGGACTAAGCCAGCCTAATCCATCATGGATAGAAGTGCCTCAAAATACTATTCCAAGGGGTGACCTACCAAATTTATGTACTCAAGTTATTAAATTTCCTATGAAAGAGTATCCTAATGTTGGGAAGCATATACCTTTTAAAAAGATTCATGTAATTTTAAAAATGTTACCCCAAGTACCAATTGTTTTTTATATTAGATGCTTTGGGCCTATCAAATGACCATTGAGAATAACTCATAGTGCATTTTTAAATTCCTCAAGAGTTCAAGGTTTAAGTTTTTGTAGATGAGGCATATCATGAAGATATAGGACCTGTAGAATGCCACACAATAATCTCTTTCATGGAGTGGGACAAATATTACATTATAAAGGGACACATCATACCATTTTCTGTATCTATAAGGATAAATGAAGGTCATATTTGGTGAGTCTTCATTGAGAATAGATTAGGTGTCAACCTCATTCATGTAAGAAAACTTCACCAACTAGGTTACAAAAATTTTCACATATTTCCCTCTACTATAACATTATAGGTGTATTACAAGAGTGTGTAAAATCCTCTCAATGAAATAAAAAAATAACTCAATTTTGGGATCTTATGTATGACTTGTAATTCATGGTTTTTTGGAAAGGTATGACCTTTATCATTTTTTAGGATGGACTTGGTTACATGAGCATTCAAATATTCCCTCATCATAATAGTAATGGCTCAAATATTGTATCAACATTAAAATTGTTACATTTCATGATTACAAAGATACACTTAAATCATGTGAATCACAATACATCAATGTCAGATTCTATTAGAGGGAAGGTAATGAATACATGATTGGTGATGTTTCTTGAATTATTTCCCAAAATGGTGTGGAAATGACACTGAATGATCACATTTAGCTTCTCAGTTCAGGATATGTGTTTCCCATCAATCATATTGAGAGTACCAGTTCGAGTTCAAGTGCATATTTATCAATTTCGGGGATATTATTCATTACACCTAAACCCAACATCATTGGAAATTCCATACACTCCCTAGACGGTGATGAAATCCCAAGTGAAAATTCATTAATTCCACTCCCTACACTTAAAAAAGTATTTGAATCATCATCTAGATTATATGTGGTTTCCATAACACAAAGAGAAGATGAAGATTCTAATTCTTTATCCCTTGTGTATCCTTTAGAGCTTCAAATGGACCCAATATCATTAGTTGGGTTAGAAATAGACTCTTTCTCTTCCAAATTTCATCAAACTATCAACTCTTATACTGACTTCGGAGAGATCCCTTCATTACATACTTCCCCTAAAAATGAGGGGGAAGATCAAAAGAAAGGGTAAGAGGAGAAATACCCAAGGGATTCTCCTCCATAATTTGAGGAAGGTGTATAAACCACTATTGATGAACTCAGAGAAATAAATACGGTAACTTAATGATATCAACAAACTAATTCGATTGGTGCAACCATATTTTTCAAAGAACATGATGTATATACATCAATACTGAAGCAACGTCAGTATGTGTTTTCTTGTAATTACAAAAAAATGCCAAGACTTGATCCCAAGGTGGCCACAAAGCATTTGGGATTACCTAAAGTCCATTGGGGATAAAAACATGAATCCAAAAGGGCACACCTGAACAACACCTAAAAATTGAGGCTGAAGTGGACAAGCTCATCAAGGCCAACTTTATTTGGGAAGTATAGTATCTAAATTGGATGGAATTTTTTTTCCAAATAAATAAGAAGAATAGTAAAATTAACATCTATATTGAATTTAGTTCTTTCAACCAACACTATCCAAAAGATGATTTCCTTGTCCTAGACATCAAGCTACAGATTGATGCAGCAACTAGTTTCAATTACTCTCTTTCATGTATGGATATTCAGGGTACAACCTAATTCAAATGGCCTAAGAAGATGAAGAATCCACATATTTCAATCCATATGGAGTATTTTTATATAGAGTAATTCATTTTTTCTTAAAGAATGCTAGAACTACATGTCAATGTTCTATGCATCCCATCATTATACCCTTACTAGGAATGTTTTTTGAATTCTATGTTGATGATATGGTGGTCAAATTCATACATATTTCTGATCAACTGGATGACCCTGGGATCATTTTCAATTATCTACGGAAAAATAGCCTAATATTGACCCCTTGAAATATTCATTTTGGGTATCCTCCATTAATTTACTCAGTTTAATTGTATGTCATCATGGCATAAAATTGAAACCTTAGAAAACAAAGGATATCCATAGCATGGCAGCACCTCCAATCTTGAAATACTAGAGAGGACTCCAAGGAAACTTGGCCTATATCTGGTTAATCATATCCAACCTCATAGTAAAGTGTTTTTCCATTCACCAAATTGATTAATAAGGGGATCACATAACAATGTTCCAACGATTTTTAGGATTGTTTTGAAAACCTCATGAAATTTATGTTGAACACCGTAGTGGTAATGGTATCCATTGAGGAAAATCAAATTATTCTATATGTGATGGAACAAGGGTGAAAAATAGCTTAATTACATGAAAAACTAATTAAATTGGGAATGAAAAAAACCTTTATTATTTCATTATAAATATGCTCGATGCTGAGAATCATTATTCAAATATTGAGAAGAGATTTCTGGCAATAATTTTCGTTTTTTAGAAACTAAGTCAAACCCTGCATAACCAAGATGTCCATTTGGTTCTTATAATAACCCTCTCAAATATATCATCATATTTCCTATTTTTGTAAAAAAAACTGGACCATTGGGAGGTTATTCTATAACAATTTGATATATAGTTCATCCCTGAGAAATTATTAAAAGGATAGGCCTTGGAATGTTTTCTTGTGCAAAACACATCCATAGAAACAATGTTCTTAAATATCAAATTTTTAGATGTAGAGATATTTTATATTTAATATTCCCACTATATGTGGGAAATATATTGTGAGGGTTCATCCTACATCCCAACCTGGAAGAGAATGGAAGACCTTTAGCTAAAAAAGTAGGGTTATGGAATGTAGACATCTCTTCGACAAAAGATGTTTTACCTTACTTCTTCCTTTTTTCAGAATTGTTTAAAAAAAATTATGTGGAATATAAAGCAGTCACTATTATCCTAGAACTAGATATCAAAATACTAGTAGAACACCTAGAGGTGAATGGTTATTCAGATTTATCATTGGAATAGTTCAATTTGGATTATTCCATTATAAAGGAAGAGATAATATCCTTTCTAGACTATATATGAGGGTTAATGTAAGACTTTACCTTTCATAAAAAATTGATTCACATACCATGATCACAAAATTACTTGGAAGATGTATCAGAAAATGTATCCAAAATTTGGAAGATTCAAATCAGGATGAAACTGCAATCAACATTGCACATAATTGGATAGTATCACCATTTTATCATGTCAGTGTTGCAAAGATAAATGAAATCACTCTTTCCCCTAGACCATATGGTCCTACCACTAGGTGAATGATTCCCATTTTGGATTAACTTCAAAATGGACTACATCTAGTGGGTAGAGCCAGTTAATCGAAATTCAATGGAGATAATCCAATTTCACTCTTTTTGATGGCCCATATCACCAGGAAGTCCTTAATAATCAATGATTTGATGGAGTCCTTATGAGGCTCATTGATAGTGAAGAGACTACAATTATCATGAAATAAGTAAATGATGGGCCTCGTGGTTACCATCATTCAGGAATAAATATATCTCATCAACTTCGAAGGCTTGGATACGATTATCCCACTAGTATGCATGACTGTACAAATTTCACTGAGAAGCTTCTTTCATATCAAGTGAAAGAAAACTTCATCTATAGACCCCCATAGTTTCTATACATAGCCAAATACTACATTCCATTTTTTATATGGGGAATGGATGTTTTAGGACCGTATCTTCCATCCTCAAACAAGAAATTCAAATACATCTTAACTTTAATAAAATTCTTCTCCAAATGGGGTGATTTAGTACCCCTCAATAATGTTAGGGCCAAAAACATCATCAGCTTCATGAAATAAAAAATAATAACTAGATTTGGTGTTTGTCATACAATATTGATGGAAAAAACTCTAATTTCTATTTTTTCGATTTTGAGAAACTGTATAAAGAGTATGTTATCAAATCCAACCATTTATCATGCTATCATGCATCAGTTAATGTATAGATTTAGTCCTTTGAGAAGACTCTATCAAAGATAATCTAAGAGATAATGGATAAATATAAAAAGTCTTGGCCGCAAAAGCACTTTCATGCCTTGTGGTCCTACCAGACTACAACTCATACCGCTACAAGGGAAACTCCATTTTCACTTGTGTATGGTACATAAGAGGTCCTACACATTGAGGTCCAATTTCAAAAACTCATCATTTCCATATGTGATCAACTATCCATGGATGAGAAATCCCAAAAATGACTGGATGAATTGGAATGATTTGATGATAAATGATTTCATTCCGTACATCACATGGAAGTCCATCAGAATGAGATAACACAATATTTTAACAATATGTTCTGTCTGCATTCATTACTCCAATGCGAATTGGCACTATTCCTTATAACTCTGATGATACTAGGTAAGAAGCCTCCAAAACATCATCCAATGTGGGAGGGAACTCATTCCATATAGAAGGTCCATTAAAAATAGATTATTCATTGATACATATGGATAGAAACATCAATATGCCCCAACCAATGAAATGTTACTTAAAAAGTACCTCATGTGAGAAAAAGGACACACTACTTAGCTGCATGACATTAAACAATGTAGTCGATCTTCATCACCTAAACATAAATATCATGATGTATCATACATGTCACAAGACAATAAACTACATGACACCAATGTCCTAGTAAGAATACTTTAAGCCATATGAAAATATCCTTTTTGTATGATATAAAGTTGCATTATTCACATCCTTGTTACATGATGTATTAATGTATATTATTTAGATCCCTGTTTGAGAGGATCACAATCTTCAGTGATGATATCCCACCACACCTCTATTCCCAAACTATATGTGCCTTGATTATCATTCAAATGTGATATATAACAATGCATGGATCTCCAATCCTAGGTCCATTCTCTCTCTATGTATGAGTTAGAACTACATGGAGGACCATTTCAAGAACTATGTATGTCTTGATTCTCATTTAAATGAGTTACATGGTGATGCCTAGATATTATGTTTGGGGCCCATGAATCATTATGGAAAGTAACAAAGTAACTTTTTCCTTCAGGTCAAAACCAGGTTGACATGGGGACATGTTTTCATGAACTACATGTTGTTTGATTCTAGCCATCATAGGATACATATTGATTCCCATATTTACTTTCATTGTCCCAACCACAACATTTCCCCTCCTTTAAGTCAAATCACCTATATCCTTACACCATGAACATAAAGTTCACAAAACTCTAGAAGTACTTAAGAATTAATTCTCATTATAAATGAGACATAGGGATACCAAGATCCTATATCCTATCCCAACCACTTCATAACAAATGGCGATGTTGTCCTGTCTTTGATTTCCCCTACATTGTAAGAATAAACTTTACTATTCCTTGTTTCTCACATCGAGAATAGCTTATGTGAACTTAAGAGTTTTTTATATGGGATTCCCCCACAAACAAGACATATTAGTGCATGGAAGATTTATTATGGTCCTAAATGCATGATCTTAAAAGGAGTGCCATGGGTCCTCACTACAAAATGTTAAATGGAACAATTTTTACCTTACATGACATTAAAATTTATAATATTGTGGACCTAGCCTGATATGAAACCTATACTTGGTGTTGGTTTCCAACCACCCCACTATTCCATAAGTACATGTGACATAATTATCATTTTAGTGGGATATGTTGCAATTCCCAGGCTTTATATGTTAGGCCCTTCTATAGGGCAATGAAAACTACCCCCACTTCTATGTACCTAATTTTGTTCTCCACATTTAGGGTTCCACCAATGAAATAGATATGTCCCCTCCTACATATGAGTTAGATCAATGTAAATGGACTCTTCACTTCATGACATATATCGGTCCAAATTCTTTCATTATACCCAGGATCATTCCTTTTACATGCTATAATCCTAATCTTGGACAATCTCAGATCATTATAATCTTCCTTGGTTAGTAGTAATAGAATGTATAGTACCTAAGGAATCTTTTGTTTATCAATTTTATAACATTCCCAAGTTGGATATTAATAAATTATCCCACCAAACAAGCCTTTCAACCATAGGTTATTTAAATATTTTTTAACATGAGAAAATTTTATTTTCATAATGTAGCCCAAAAAAGGTTTTTCAACCAACATCACTTTCGTCATTAGGAGAATCCTATTAAATCTCTATAATCCCAACAACTTTTCATCCCACGTCACATTTCCAAACATAATAAATCTGAAGGCCATGGTTTACATTTTCCTCTATCATGTTTGAATTTTTACGAAACATCCTTGATCTGATAGGCCTTGTACAACTCATCATTTCCAGAAATACCATGGTACAGGTCATATGACCTAAAACTACATGAATCATATTTCCTGCATGTGGGTAAGACCTATGTAATAAAACATTTCTCTCCATTACCATGGGATTTTGGTATGTAATCCTTCTTTTGTACTCATGAATTTTTTTTATAAAAACCAATCATTGTGTACAAGGTGAAACGGATCTACATAATATTTCATTAGTCATCATATGTATAATTTCTGATACCCAACAAATTCTTTGTTTTGCTATACTATAACATTCCCTAATTGTATTTTCATAAGGTATCTCACTAATGGGATTTCCGAACAAAATATTTTTGTGATTGATTGTATTGCAAAACTCTCCAGTTTGAGTTTCCTAAAGTATCCCATAAAAGGGGTTTTCATCCGGTGGTTTATTTTCCTCCAAGATAAGCCTCTTCTATCCCCATAAACTCTAAATACAATGTGTTTTTTTTCATAATTTTCCCTTCTCACTTCTCAAATTTGGAAGCCCCTAGGTTATCAGTTACAAATTTCTCCCTTTCATTCCTGAGGTTCATGGAACATTCCTAATCCAATAACCTTTATATGGAAAAATAATAAAATATATGTCAATGAAAATAGAACCACAAATTGTAGCTCCCAATTTCCTTGTTTCATGAAATTAAACTGCACAATGATGAACCCCTATCTGAAAGTGTCCTCCCCCCAATGTTGATCATTTGACAAATTGTATCCTCCTTCAAGAAATTAAAATTCATGTAGTTGTGATTTTCCATTCAGGCCGAATTCCAATACACACACTCTCTTCATTATTATTCACCATTCCTTGGAAAACCACCCTTAATGGTATTGAGAAATTCATATCTTCACAAGTTTCTTAGATTTTGAGAATAGAATGTCAGAATTCTAGAGGATACCTCTGTTCTGACTATTCTATAACATATCATAGTTGTATTTGCATAAAGTCTCTTAATAAATAGTCTTTCCAACAAAGGATGTCATTTTATTCACTATGCTGTAACATGCCTAGTTTTATTCTCCTAATGTATCCCACAGAAGGCTTTGTCGACTAGTGGTATATTCTTCCTCCATAGAGAACCCCTCTATTCCCATTGGTCCTAAAAATAATATGCCTCAAATATCTACCTGAACACAGTGTCTGGATGTTCATCACATACTTGTCTCATATCATGTTTTATTTCTAAGAATCACACAACCATGACTAAAAATACAACATTAGGTATCGGAATAATATTTGGGTGTTATTTGTTATCAAACCATGTTTGGTTCATCATTCCAAAACTCATGGTCAAAGCAGTTCGACATAAAAATAGTCTTTTTAGTATAGTTTTCATTAACTTAAACTTCCCAAAAAATAGTCAAAGATATTCGACCTAAAACATCAGTATTTTTAGTCAGTCTCAAATGAATTTAAAATTATTACAAAAAGAGACACAATACTCACCATGTTGAAAACCCATAAAGGTAACTCTGGACAAATGTCGAGTCTTAGGTCCCTAGACCTCGGACATTCATGGTTTAGAAAATAAACAAGCAATAAAAAATATAAAACAAAAATCTTATTAGGCTGAAAACCCATAAAGGGTAGAGCAATAAAAATACATATCTCTCATACTATGTATTCTTCATATTGGACATAGAAAACAATTAGGGTGATGAATCCAAAGACAAAAATATTGTAGGGTTATCCATATTAACCAAGAAATAATTGAATTATACTCACTAGTCCCCATGTATTAGTAAAAAAATTAGAGCATCATATGAAAAGCACCTACCCACACCAACCCTAATCGACATAGAAGTATCATCCACCCTTGCACAGAGAACCTGCACCAGAAACCTACACCAAGGACCTTTATGGGGTAACTCCTTTGAAGAGGGTATCTTGTTTTCATATAAATTGGACAATAGAGATCCTCATTTTCACAATATAAAATCACAAAGAAACCCCAAGTCTTTGATTGACCTAGTTATTCACCCATGACTTTAGAAACCTTTCAGGTATCTCTTTAAAACAAAATATAAGAGGGTATAAAGAGGGATAATGGAATAAAAATCATTAAATGGTATGAAAAACAAGGCACCTACATGTGGAACCCATTCCCACTAGTTGGAAATTTCTATGTACGAAGGCCCCTTCCCTGACTTGGGAGCTGTGTGAGATTCTTTCAGGAGCACCTATGGAAACCCTTCAAGCCTTGAGAAAATCATTTCCCAAATGTTTTTTCCTAGGTGATCTGTCACCCAAAACACCTTTAGATAACTCAATCCTATATATGATAAGACCTTCCAATCCATGTAATCCTACCCTATGCGAGACCATCTTGGCTTGCCAAGCCTCTACCCCGCACAAGCCACCTCTCATTCCCCATTTGAAGCCACCAATAGTAGGGACCTTCTACCTTTAGCTCCTTCATTTGATAGGGGTAAGATTGTAACCTCCACTGAAGCCTCCAAACATGAATAACTATTGTAAGAGGCAGACATTCATGTCTCCCATTTGGATATGCATTCCTTCGATCATAGGTTTCCCGAACTTGTCCTCCATCATATGAAGGATCCTCGAGGTGCATGTGTATATGAATTAATTCAGACACGAGGACACGAAACTTGGGGATAGTGTTAATGAAATCTCAGTCTCATACATATGGGTGACGTATCTTTCCTCCCCTTCTGGTCATTGATACTAGTGACCTCCTATTCTAAGCGGACAAGGTGAGGATTACACTTTCCTTTCCCTTTTTGTTTTAATTATGTATCCTCCTCTCTCCCCTAGAAACCAATTTTAGGTCATCCCTCCTAGAGTAATCCCCTAGCCTTTCATTCAAAACCTCTCATACTTCATCCCTTACTCCTTATCCATACCCATGGGCCATAACTAGATAGATCATCAAAATAATCTATCTCAATTACCCAAATAAGAGGACATATGGGAATATCAAATCCCTTTCACTCCCACATTGGTTCCATCATACAATGATGGGAGGGAGGTTCCATATACCTCTCACCTTCCCTCTCCCTTTGGGGTTTTTCTCCATCCACCAGTGGAAAAATAATATTGTGTGGTTTCTTAGACCTTCAACTTCCAATTGTTTCTGACACAAATCCTGACTCATGTGGTCTTATAGGTTATAATTGGTCATGAAATCTGCATGATCCTATACATTTGGTCATCATTTGATGTTAAATACCTAACCGATCATGAGCATCCTATATGGTATAATCCACAACCATGTCATAGTACAACCATTAGGTCTCCAACTCTATATAATCCCCAACCCTGAAATTACTATATCAAACGTTCATATCCCCTATGAGGAAAACTATTCAGGGCCTACATAGGCATGGTCCCTCAAGAACATGCATGCATCTCAAAGGGTACTCATTACCAGTGATATAAACCTTCAGAGGGACTCCATAGGTGTGGGTACTCATAACTGAACTATTAAGGCTTTGATTCACATCCAAATCGGGCATGTAGGAAGTCTCCATGAGGTCTAAACCCAACAATTCAAAATCAAACCTATTCTCTCTCAATCACTTTCTTAGTAGGTTCATATCAAACCTAGGAGATTATATCCCTTCTCAGTTCCCTATTCCACTTTGGATCAAGTCCCACACCAAATATTGACTAGGAACCTTCTTCCTAGATGTCCTTTCCACATGACATTAAATTTCATGGTTGGGTCCTTATCAAATGAACATGAAATGTATAATGTATCATGTTAGGTGGAACCAAACTACATGGGTTCTTATTCCTTTCACAAAGTTATGTAGGAATCCAATCTCATGGGTCCGATCCGGAAATTTAAACAAAATCCCATCTCCCTGAAAGATGAAAAACTCCAGAGTGCCGCACTGCATGGATTAAAAATATTATTGTGATAATAAAAGAAAAAATAATATCTAATCCATTCATAAAAAGGGAACCATTATTTGAGAAACTCAGATACATACATATATCTCCATTGATGAAAAACATTGGATAAATAAAGAAGATTCTAATTTCCATGGATGCTAATTATAAATTTTTATCCCAAGTTTGAACCACATCATACTTGGGAGTTATTAATGGATTCACCAACATATATTAAATTTTAATGAGAGTCCCATATTAGGATAAAATTCCCCCAAACGTATTTGATTACACCATCCTCTTATTCTTCTGGGAAATGTGAGTATGTAAGTATTGTTGGCCATGTTTCCCAATTATAACCATCCTTTGGAAAGAAGGTCCATGGTTCATCATTGATATTATAACTATTGGATGTTTCTAGTTCCCTGAATAAAATCCATTGGAAATGTCACAAAATGGATGTTATTGTAAGTGTATGATGTGAAGGTTGTCCCACCAACACCACAAAATTACATTCTAGACCCACACATCTTTTTGGGATTAAACACTCATGAATAATAAGTCATGATCCATGGGAATATATAATAAGAATATGGAATAAATTTGTGGAGTATAAATAATCATAGAAAATAACTTCCTTATCCATGTTTCACATACAATACTATAATTAAGGATAAATTTCCAAAATAAAAATGCGTATATGGTCATTTTCAAAATTCTATTAGGAGTTACTTATATCTAGTTAGTTATATGATTCATTTGGGGTTTATTTACTCTGTTTTCTCTTAGGATATTCACCACTCTATCATCTCTTAAGAGTTTCACAAATATATCATCATTAAGAAGTTTCTCAACTACTTCATCATTTCCCAATGCATTTTATGTCTATAAAAGACCCATGAATCATCATGATATAAATTGGTCTCACCCATCACATAGTCATAATACAAATATATGAGTTCCAGAAGATCATAAACCATTAATCATTTTGTCATGGCATAACACATTGAATGAAAATAGGTTTAAAAAATCATAATAATAATAATAACCATCCAAATATAGAATAAAGATAGATTCATTGAATAATATCATTATTAAAGTATAATAAACTATAAATGATGTTGTTATATATGAAAATAACTTTAAAATATGACCAGAACATTTCTTGAGAAAAAAATACCCTATTCAATTTTGATCCACTTTTTTAAAATCTATATTTTTTAAAAACATTATAGAAGACATTTTAATTGTAAAAAACCATTTAAAATGTGATGGAATCCCAAAATTAATGATTAGTCCTCATTTTGAAAAAACAATCATATGGGGTAGGTCAAAACAAAAATTCCATTCACATTTTCTGTAACATTTAAAATGTGACTTGTTTTGAAAATGACAAGAAGATTCATTTTAATTTTTTAAATATATATTAATAAATTGGTGGGAATGAATTTAATAAATCCTAGGACAATAATAATAATTTTTTTTATAAAATTATAATGAAATTATAGATATATAAGAAACGATTCCGGATCGAAGAGATAAAAAATGTCTCTTTTATTTAAAAATTTATAATGGTATCTTCTGTAATAAAATAGGGTAAAATGAAATAAAAACATGTAATCTAGAAAAACAACCAGAGTACAAGGATCACATATTATATGTGAGATATAGATCCTAAAATCTCATAATAATAAATTTACATTTAATGAATCCCTGTAAAAATGATATTGTAATGTAAAACCCTTTACAACTTTGGTAACTTTTGATTTATAATGGGAATAAAATAAATATCATAAAATGGAACATTTAATACCATGAATATAAAAATATTAATGATATAAAATATTAATGATAAAGTAGATATACAAAATAAATGAAAATACGTGTATAATATAACTTACATCCCAAAGCAGTCATTTTGAGACCCTAAACTCTTGCCACTTCAAAAACATTCGAATAAAAACCACATGGATGAATTAATTTAAATTTAAATTTTAAATATCACGAATTAAGAATATTTCATAATATAAAATTACAAAAGATAATAATATACACCTCATATATGTAAATAAATTCCTAACATCAAATATATATCAACAGAACAATATTTTGATGAATAACCCATACCTTTTGTCTGAAAAGATTCATATGCATTCTAAACTACTATATTATTAATTTATATTTATTATAATTAAATAATATAACCATTTGATAACTTATAATATCATACATGGTCAAATTATAACATTTAATCATCCCATGTATCAAATTAGCCGATGCAAGAGAAACTATGGTTGTACTCTGAACAAGCAGATAAGGCCTTAACAGATTGATAGAATATATCATGATTTCACCACTATACTGTATGGCCTTTTCTAAGTCATATTTTTTTCCATGAATTTCTCTAGAGTGGGTGTGAATTCCTTTAGCTTCTGAACTTGATCTTTGGAGGACTGAGTTATAGGAGGTAGTTTTAAATTCTCCAAAAGATACTTGAAATGGATGGTCAAATTCTTCTTAGAATAGATCCACTTGAAGTAGTAATCCACGTTCATAAATATTTCTTCTTTATAATTAGTGGAAATTTTATATTGGAATCTTACTAGGTCAAGAACATGGTCACTCTTCTTAAAAACTTTATGAAGAATTTCTTTATCAAAAACATCAATCATAGTCGGAAACATTTCAATAATTATAGATCTAACCATTTCACTATCCAAGGGACGAGATGGCTGGATTGAAATAGATTGAGCTGAAATAACTAATGTGATAGAATTATGCTATTAGACAATAGTCTGTAAATATCCTTTATACTCATTGGTTAAATTATTGATTCCAGAGACAAGATCAAACATCTCGTTTTCTATTTTGGTGTTGTTATCAACCACCTTTTTAGCCACAATAATCAAGTTGGGTTGAATCATAGATACAAAATTCTTTGGGCTCTTATTAATATCATCTTTCCTGATATGATAAACAGGGGCTTGAGAATGTTTCAATTCTTTCTTCATTTCCTCAAAAATATATTTTAATTATTTCACCTCATCACTCAACTGCTTGGTCTCAATATGGACTTCTTGAATCTCATGCAGCATCTTCGGTTGGATTTTCCATATAATTTTCTCCAGATGTAATGAAAAATCTCTTCCACTGAGATTGGTTACATGAGTAAGTTGATACTTCATGAGCTTCTCAAAACCAGACACCATATTGTCTCCAAACTATTTCAAATCATCACAACATACATAATTAGGAGTTTCTTGATCAAGTTAAGGAGTAATAATAGAGACATGTCCAGGCTCCTCAGGAGATATTACTTCCTTATAAGTAATTGGTTTGAGCTGAAACACACTTCAAAGATCCAATCCCTGCACTTAGGTTCCATGAGATTCATCAAAATCAAAATACTTAGGAAACCTATACTAGGTATCCACATAACATGAATCCAAAGTGTTTGGAACATCAATCCATTCTAATAAGGGGGTTTTCTCCCCCTCAACAAATTCATTTCTTGGAGGACTAAGAGACTCAATATATTGACCAATTTACACACCCTCTGCTCTATATGATTTGGCTACATCTCTATCCAATTGAAAATCATGCTCTATTCTTACATCAGCAGGAAAAATGAATTCGGTTTCCTTAGATTCTTCTATTTTATGTTTCTAAGTGGAATCATGTTCCTTCATAGTAGCATCATCTTGTTAAACATCCTTACTCTTATCAACAACTTCAAATTATTTACAAGCACCTTCATCGCCTTTATAGGGAGGAGATTCTCTATAGGAAACATCCTAGGGTTATCCATGAGATTCAAGAGTGGGTTCTGCAGTCTATTAAGGGATATCTGGATTACTATCTTCCCTATATGAATCTTTTTATTCTTCATTTTTAAGAACAACATCTTCCATTTCTTCATCCAAATATTACAAAATCTCATCTGACTCTAAAACAAGGTCAGACACATTATTAGGTCTTGAAGGGTTCTCAATAGGATTAAAATTCCACAACCTCTCATTGTCTTAAACCCCTAACCTCTTCCATGGTTTCCAACTTATTTCATTCTCCTTAATACATCCTTGGATAGAAAGAACTCACAATTTTCAACTTCTTCTTCATTATCTCCTACCATACCTTTTTATTAAAGTATAGTAGAGATAAACCTTAATTAAAATAAGGAGTCTGACATTGAGGTTTCCTTTATCATGTCACATATGTGAAGGATAATGTACATTCAAAGATTTATTTTGTGACCATTCTTCAAAATATGTATCAAAAATACATCTTGATACATGAAAGTGGAAAATTATCCTTTCCATGTACATATTATATTATGAATAACTAAAACAACAACCTATTCTCACCATATAGTTGAGCAGGTATAGGCCTATGTTTCTTTTTATTTCAAGTCCAACTACCCATATCCTCTTCTAGGATAAACAAATCACTTGGTGGAGGAGGACCTATTTTATAGTTCTAAAAAATTCCTTTATGTGTTATTCCTAAGTAGGTATCCCACAAACTTAAATAAAAGGTACATCTCTATGTATTCACCCATATTCTAACCATAAAATCATCTTTAGAGTTGAATGTAAAATGGATATACTAATAAAATACAAAAAACTAGATTTAGATATATAGGTCATTTCTCTATTGTAAACCACTCTAACCATCCCTCTTTTGCGAAGAATTTTAGAACAAGAGACTTAATTGATAGGATCCACTTCACACATATTTATTTCTCTGACATGACTGAATGATCCACAAGAACTGGATTTATCGGTTTCTAGAGAATGGAAATTGGAGAATTTTTATGTCTCTCTAAAGACCAGTGATTTTCATAAGATAATGAAGATGAATTCTTCATTCTAGGAATTCAATGCAGGTTCACGAAAGAAGAGGATTTCAAAATAAAAGAGATTATATTTGGGAGTAGAGACTATGAGTGAAGATAGAAGTTAAGAGATAGGTTTTTATCATTTAGGGAGTATAAACGTTGCAAAAAAATCTTATAAAAGAAATACAATAATAAATACAGTGATATGGGAAATAGATTTATAAAAATATAAGTCTGATTCATAACGGTGAGACCAGAACAAGTAGTCTTGGTGTCAACATTGTGGTGTGATTCTAAAGCATGTGACCATAACTAGTGAGACAATAAACATGAGGCAACAAACATGAAATAGAAAGATGAGAGATTGTAACTGAGAGACACTAACTACGAGATAGTAACTTTGAATCAGTAACTATTAGACAGAAAACTGGTCACTCAATGATGATCATTCCTAACCCATGTATTATGTAACTCATCCATTCATAATTTTATGTCTTAGTAAAAAATTCAGCATGCTAATGTTCAATGCTAATGAATTCTAAAGTAATTTCACCCTTTTGATAATGATTCCTCAAAAAGTGACTTCTTACATCAATATGTTTTGTTCTCGAATGAGAAACTTGATTCTTAAAGATGTTAATACCACTTATGTTATCAAAATTTATATGGACATGTTTAAATTTTTATCAATAATCTAGCAATGTTGGATTAGTCCACAAAATCTGAGCACAAGAACTACCAGCAGCTATGTATTCAGTTTCGACAGTAGATAATGAACCAGAATTTTTATTTTTACAACACCATCATACTAGTCATTTGACCAAAAAGTGGCATGTTCAAAAGTTTATTTTATTATCTAACTTACAAACACAAAAATCATTATCTGAATAGCTAAATAATTCAAATGAATGTCCTCTAGGATTGAAGAGTCCTATGGTTTTAGTATGTTTAAGGTATTTGAAAATTATTTTAACAGCAAGAAGATTCGACTCTTTGTGATTCTCTGGAAAGTGTTCTCATATACACACACTAAACATAATATCATTCATGCTGGAATATAATTATAGTAAACTACCAATCATTCCTTTTTAAGTGTTTGGATTAACATATTTACCATTTTCATCAAGATCCAATTTACAATTAGTACTCATAGGAGTATCACTACTTTTATTATTATCTGTACCAAATCATTTTAGAATATATTTAGTATATTTAAAATAACTCAAAATAATACCTTCCTTATTTTTAATGATTTCAAATACATGAATGAATTTGAGTTCCCCCGTTAAACTCATTTCAAATTCATTCTGCATCATTTTTTAAAAATCAACACAAAATGAATTTTTATATGATCCAAAAATAAGATCATAAACATAGATTTTAACAACTAAAACCCCTTTAGAAATTATTTTTATATAGAGTGTAGGATCAATTATACATTTAGTAAATCCTTTATAAATAATAAATTTACTTATTCTTTCATACCAAGCACATGGATCTTGTATTAAAACATATAAATATTTTATTAATTTCAAAACATGATTTGTGAGATGAGGGGTTGTAAAACTACTGGGTTGTTCAAAAAATATATCCTTAACTATATACCCATTTAAGAATTCACTCTTAATATCTATTTGATATATCATGAAATTTATATGTGCTTCATATTCAATAAATATTCTAATGGATTCATGTCTAGAAATTGGTGCAAAAGTTTCCTCATAGTCAATCCATTCTTCATGACTATAGCCTTGTGCGACCAGTCTTTCTTTATTTCTTAAAATATTACCTTCTTTATATACATTATTCCAAAAAACCAATTTAGTTCCTATAGTCAAGGTGTCTTTAGGTCTATCAACTAGCTTCCAGAATTTATTTCATTCAAATCGATTTAATTCTTCTTCCGTATCCATCAGAAAAAATTCATCATCGATTGCATCATGGATGTTTTTAGGGTCAATTGGTGACAAGAAATATTGATGTTTAACCTGATTCGTTACAGAAGATCTAGTATGAGTTCCATTATCTAAGTCTCCAACTATATAATCTAAAGGATGGTTCATAAAGGTTCAAACAGATCTTGAAAAATAAGGGCTATATATTTCAGGTTCTTCAACAGGTTTGGGTTCATCATGACTAGATTCTGGAGAATTTCTAGAACTAGGAGATTTAACATATTGTTTAATGGTAAGGTTAGAAGTTTTAGAATTTATGTCCAGACTTGACACATCATCTTTAAGGTTTTCTTGGGAGGTCCTAGGTTTATGTGGATCTATTTAACCAAATTTTACATGTATAGATTCTTCCATACATTTGGTTATTTTATTAAATTTTCCATAGTATTTACTAGAGATTGAATAACCTATAAATATTCCTTCGTTACTTTTGGATGAAAATGTGTCAAGATTTTCATTATTTTTGAGAAGATAGAAATTTGCAACCAAAAAGTTTGAAGTAATTAACTTTGGGTTTCCTATTGTTCCACATATCATATGGAGTTTTCTTATGAATAGGTCTAATTAAGATTCTATTAACAATATAACAAGCTATGTTTATAGATCCATCCCAAAAGTAGATAAGTTGGTCATATTCATTAAGAATGGTTCTAGCTATTTCTTATAATGTTCTATTTATTCTTTCTACAACTCCATTTTTTTGAGGTGTACTAGGAGAAGAGAAGTTATGACTATACCCATTTTGAGAGAAAAAAGATTTAAAGTCTTTATTTTAAAACTCTTGATCATGGTCAATTCTTATGGTTTTAATTTTAAGACCACTTAGGTAATCTACTATTATATCATACTTGACAAAATGCGAACAAGATTCAGTTTTGTGAGCTAAGAAAAATGTCCATGCATATCTAGAATAGTCATCTATAAGAATATAGACAAAATACATCTCATTAAGGATTAAAACTCTAGATCGTCCAAACAAGTCCATGTGAACCAACTCGAGTGGTTAGAAGATAAAACTTATTTCTTTGGCGTGAAAGATATTTTGTGTTATTGACCCTTTTGGAAAGGATTATAGACATTATCATTTGGAAACTCATGTTTGGGTTGATATTTGACCAAGAATTTTATATTAAGCTTTATAAGAGTGTGTATGTTACAATGTCTTAGTCTTCTATGCCAAATCCAAGACTCTTTTTGAAAGACAATAACGCATAAAACATTTTGAGAAACAAAAGAATCTAAGTTAACATCATAAACAATTTCATTTCTAAAAGCTTCAAATATTTGCCCATTTTTGAATTGATATAATTGCATTCATCATTTTCAAATGTAACATTGAAACCATATTCGCACAACTGAGAGATATTAAGTAGATTGTATTTTAATAAATCAATAAAAAGTATTTTGGATATTAAAAATGAGTGATAGTTACCAATATAGCCAAGTCTAATTATTTTTCCTTTAGCATCATCATCAAAAGTGACATGTCCACTATCAATATTTATCAGATTCTTGAAGCATGAGTAATATCCGGTCATGTGTCTTGAAAATCAACATTCCAAGTATAATACAATTCTGTAGGAGATCTTCAAACAAATTTCCTGGGTCTAGTAACATTAGTAATAAGATCTTTTGGAATTCATACTTGATTGATGGGTTTCCTATAAAATGTTTTTAATGTATTAAGAAAGTAAAATTTGATTGGTACTGAAAAAATAAACGTAGTGAATGACATCCCAAAGATAGAACTAGCATATTTTTCAATTATGGGTACGGTGAAAGGATTTTCAGATTTTGTGATAAAATGAATTTTAGTTATATTCCTCTATCCAGGTTGGTATTGTATACTAGTAGTATACCTAGGAGCTACTTATTTACCAATCATTTGTGTTAGATTATTCATGCCATTGGAAAAAAGTTCAATTTCCTTTTTTAATTACATATTAAATAATTTAAGTTCATTATTCTCATTAAGTAATTGATAGTTCATTTCCTTTTCTATAGTAAGATCATATTTAACAGTATAAGTAAGATCATGTTTTTTATTTAGAGATTAATATTTATCTATTAATTCATTTCATTTATCTTCCAACATTTTAAAGTACTCAAACATTTCTTCACTATTCACATTTTCAGAATCATTTTCATCTTCAAAGTAATAGGAATTTTGAACAGGAGACTCAAGGGTTACCTTAGATGTGTTTGTCATGAAACACATGTTTTCCTTGTCACATTTCTCATCATGTGATGATTATGATTCATTGGATATATCCTTAGAGTCAATAAATGTTTCATTAATTTCCTTTTTGTACATTATATCTTTGTCCTCAAACTTCTTTTATAATTTTTCTTGGTACAGTTAGCTTTTACATGTCCCTTTCTCTTACATTCATAGAAGACTATATCATTAGAGTTGTCACATTTGTTTTAATCCTTTTTCCAATTACATTTATTGTCTAATCTTCCTTTGTTCCTGGGATTCCTAAATAATTTCTTCTTTATAAATATTTTTAAATCTTATGGCCAATTGAGAGACTTTCTCATCACTTTCTGATAGTGAATCATCATTACTTGTACTATCAGAATGAGTATATATCCTTTCTTTTTCTATATGAATTTTGAAGTAGTGGTTTTGAAAGCCACTGACTTTCTCGTTGGTTCATACTATTCCTATATTTGTACCTTTAACTCTTCCTCATACATCATAAATTTTCCTATCAACACATATAATAGAAACTTACTAATGTCATGGGATTCTTTAATTGATAAGGAGGTTCCTCTCTATCATTCGGTTAGACATCTGAGTAGTCGCATGATTAGTTATTTGGTGTACACTGGATTTCCCAGAGAGCACATTTTATTAAATATTTCATTAAACATGAGATAAAAATCAGAAATGGTTTCATTAGGAATCATATTAATGTAATCATACATAATAATATATGAATTAAGTCTCATTTCAATAATATTAGTATTTCCTTCATGTGACACAGCTAAGGTATCCCAAATTTCATAGGTAGATTTACATGAAGATATTCTATTAAATTATTCATCCACTAAAGCACAAAACAAGTAATTCATAGCTTTATTATTATTATCTTAAGAAACTTTGGTATCTTCACTCCATGTACTTCTTACAGTTTTTGGTATTTCATATTTATCTTCTATTACTGTCCAAATATCAAATCCCATACTTTCTATGTGAATTTTCATTTTAATTTTACACTAAGAATAATTTGTTCCATTGGAGTAGGGAGGTATGTTAGAATCCACACATTTCTATCTATTAATCATAATAAATAATGAAGGGTATATTTTAAAGAGTAGGAAATTTAGAACTAAAAAAATTTTATAGATCTTTAAAGAAAAACTAAATCACATTTGAAATGATTTGAAAAATCTTTGACACCTTGGAAAATAACAGTTCAAAAACAACCTATGATACCAAATGTTGGTAGAGTCGGACTCTCAAGAGGGGGTGGGGGTGAATTGAGTTCCTATAAATTTTTTTGTTAAAAAAATTATTGGACGATCCCCCAATTAAAAGAAAAACAACCCATTTAATCAAATTATTATGTTTAAAATAGTTTGATTGTCCAGTTAATTTCTCAAGAGATTGGTTTCATCTCATTTATATCAACCTAAAAGATTGAATTAACTTTTGAAACCTATTTACTAAACCAAAATAGTTATAAATAGTATCCAAGACTAACTATAAAAGTGAAACATAGTTTTATGAAATATGAGTTAAAATAGAGTAAACTAAATTTGAAAACATGATGGATTAAAACAAGTGGTTCATTCTTATGCTGAGACTTAATCCACTCCACTTGGTGATCACCTAACACCAAGAAATATATATAAATAGACTTTGATCCACACCTTGGATCAGGTTTTACAAAAGTATACAAAGCTTTCCAGGTTACATGACCTCTACCACAGTTCTACATGGGATATTAAAACTATCATGCTTCACAAGGGACTCTTTCATAGTTCAATGCAGGTGAAAAATGGTATAAGAGGCTACTAGTGAGAGGATATCTTATATCCACCAGTTTAGCACATGTGAAATGTGTATTTTTAGTATAGACACACACTACATGAAATATTAATAAAATAATATACAACAGATCATAATATAATAAGAAGGGATTATAAATTCTCTGAGTATTGTTCTATGCAGCTCTTAACTTCAAGGATGTAGTAGATTTGATGTTCGGGTGCTCTTGTGAAAGAAGACTCAGAAACAAAGTTTCGTGAGTTCTGTGTTCTAGTTTCCAGTGAGTTTTTTGTGCAACACTTTGGAGAACTTCTTCTTCTTTGAGTTGGTGCTGCAAGTATGTTTTCTGGTTGGTTCACATCAATTAGTATGGATTATATTTGTTCTTATTCTTGTTATATCATTCATGCATGTTTACTATAATGTCTATTTTAGACACTACATCCAGCTCGTGTGCCAACTTGTATTTTATCTTGGGTGCTTGTGTAATGGCTGACAAGGAATATAATATCCACACCTCATATCTCGTATTGTCTAATGACATGTCTGCAAAAGATCATTAATTATATCAGTGTCATTAAATGACTCAAATATGATCATTAGAATCAAGTTTTAAATTTAATTGAAAAAGGTGAAAATATTGTTTTCTAAGGAATGGTGTCATAGTTGGTGGTGGTGAGACTTGAATGGTTCCATAGTCATGTTGAGTCTAAAGTGGTGCCACAGTCAGTGGTGACTTGTCCTTTGCGAGTTCTGGAACTAGTATCATGGTTATAATGTCTCTTAATTTTTAATTTCTAGAATCAGTAGCATGGTTACGGTGTCTACTCCTTTGAGAATTCTGGAACTAGTAGCACAGTCACACTATCTATGAAATGGTGTCATGAAATTTACTGATTTTCAGACTAAACAGTGAGACCGTTTGTGCAGAGAAATGGTGTCTAATAATTTTCTACTATCTTTAATCCGTATTAGAAGGTAATACTCAACAAAATGGATTAATATTAAGAATAATCGTAATAAAACATAATGGAACATTAGTAATCATGATGTATAAGATTTAAACATGATTTACATGATTTACATAATTTTCATGATTTCCGAGCATTAAAACAAGGGGAGTCCAACACATTAGTTTACAATATTTTATTGGTTATTTAAGTATAAATTATATTACTAATATTTAAATGTATAAATAGACCTAAAAAATACATAGAGGCCTAAAATGATGAATACCTAAAAATAATTTCTAATATATATAATTTTATAGCATCCATTCACTGAGGAGATGTGCCCCCCATGAGACATTCATTGAACAACCTTTGCATTGCATGGGTTTGTAGAAATGTCCAACTGAATATGCCCCATATTCAATATACCAACATGAGCAATGATTCCCTTGTTGTTATATCCAGAAGCCACAGCCTGGTTTTGTTTAGGGTTCTTGGTCCCTCGCATACATGCAGATGTATAATGACCTATGTTTTTATAGGAACTCCATAAATCAACCCATGATTCAAACCACACAACCTACTTTAATTAAATTATTTCCCACTATAATCCTAATATAATCCTTAGGCACTCTCAAGACATCATCTTCCATGTAAATTCCAAGATAAATAGGGTGAGAAACTGATCGGGTCCTACTATCAGAACATAAATGTCTACCAACGAGATTACATAGCATGCATATAATCGGTGGATTTTGAAAAGGTAAAGGAAACATGGGAAAACTAACACCAATTGCTATTATTGGAATGTTGCGCTTAATATAGAAGTCATATGACTACCTGAATAGATAGAATTAGAAGTAATTTGTAGCTATGGTGGGGGCACAGACCTATCCCAGACCAAATATTCTGTTAAACCAAACCAAATCATGATGTTTCTATTGTTGAGAAGGCCTACCATTGCTCAATTTTGCAAAGCCCAAGACTCGAATATTAACCTATCGAGAAGATACTATGGCGTTTTATACACCATGGTTGAGATCGAAAGATACATAACATCGTTTAAAATATCTGGGACCCTAGGGTGAAGCAATTGAGGGAAAAGTGGAATAAATTCAGGGTTGGAGAAAGGGGATAAAGAACAAGAAGTACCCTCAAAGGGTTCACAATAAGTTTTTTTTCTGATATCACAATAGGTTTGTACTAGGTTAGGTATTTTAATTAGATCGATAAACATTTATCAATGCATATTATTTAAGTGTGGTTAGAATGGCATATTTATTAGTGCTTTTTTTATCACTGATAAATATTATTTTTACCAGTGGTTTTTTAGCACTGATAAAGGATTTATAATTATAATTATAAATAAAAAATTTGTAAATATATATACCTAATAAATATATATATATAGAAAATATATTCCTTATTTAAATATATTTATTATAATTTTATAATTATTTCAATATAAAATTATTTATTTATAATTATATAAATATTTTTAGAAAAGAATATTTGTATCATTATATATATTTATATGATTATATATATATCTATATATTTAATAAATATATATAAATATAAATATAGAAAATATATTCATTATTAATAAATTTTTTTTTAAAAAATATTAATTAATTTAAAATTGTAAATAAATAATTTTATAAATATAGTACGTACATTTTTAAATATATTTATTTATAAATATTTATCTATTAATATTTTTTTATAGATATGTTTTTAACATTATTAATGAATAAAAAATTTTATGTGCATGTGTGTTAAAAATTAGTGAAATTGAATAAATTAAAAATAAGTACACATTAATAATATTGAAAAAAATGGATAAGTCTTGTGTGTGTAAATTGTATATAAAAATTCATTAATTATTTATATGTGAAATCAATATAACACACATTTTATCTACGTTAAATTGAAAAATAAAATGACATTCAATTATAAGTTTATTACTCTATACAATTAGTCGATATTTTTAATTCATATTAATTTTTAATTATAAACCATTATTCACTAAATATAGTGCATAAATATTTTTTAATATATAAATAATATTCATATACATTAATATATATCTATATATTTAATATATGCTATTTATTAACATTATTTATAACCATATAATTAATAAAAGGTTTAATATTTTTCTCAATTTACATGTTTTTAATTTTAATTTGTTTAATATTCATTTTGAATATCGATATATTTAATACATAATTTTAATTAGTATTTATAATTCATATATAGTATAATGAATTGACTCAGTTTTGTCAATAATAAATTAATTGATAAAATTTGTAATATTGGTTTAAATAAACACAATATTTTTTATTTATTTAATTGTTACATTTTATTTATTAGGTCCTTTATCATCACTAAAAATGCTGATAAAGGAATCCTTTATGAGCACTAAAAATATAGTGCTGGTAAAGGGTACCCGTTATCAGTGCTAGAAAAACAGATAATAAAGGGTATCTTTTATCAGTGCTAAAAATAATGCACTAATAAATGGTAACCTTTATCAACCCCTAAAATAAAGAACTGATAAATGGGACATTTATCAGTGCTAAAAAACGAACTAAAAAAGGGTTAAATTTATCATTGCTTTCATTAACACTGATAAATATTCCATTTATCAGCACTTATTTTTAGAGATGATAAATACTAGTGTTGCTAAATGCTGGTTTTGTAGTAGTGATATTTGAACATCAAACCTCAAAATAATATTTGTCATGACATAAATCCCTACATCCTCATCCAAATATGATTTCTAACATTCATCCAAAATCGAACTCATTATAGTTAAATAACCATGTTATTATGTGTCCATTTCTTATTCATAATTAGGTCTGACATAATTGTGATCTCTCCTACACTATATAGCATGATTTCTCCAAACATCATATTCTATATTTGCACTAATTTTTATTTGCCTCTAATAGTAGCATAGATTAATCCCATAATCCAAACATAACCATTTTTTCATACATATCAACACATGTGGTGTGGTAATGATCTCCATAGTGAAACAACCATCTTATATCCAGAATGACCCACATCATTTTTTATTCTTTTGAAATTCCCAATATAGTGTGGCTTACTCTTACATATCCTTGAATTTACTCATTTTTGTAACCATTAAAATACATTATATTTTTCATATTATAATCATCCATTTATCTGTCTATATTTTTTATGCAGATTCATGATTTATTATTTCTCACATATGACTTATTCTTACTCTTGAATGATTGCAATGTGGTTTATTCCTTTATCCTCTAATACCTCATCCAAATCTAGATATTTTTTCTTACATAACCCTATTTTGGAATGGAAAAAACTCTTGTGGTCTCATGTTCGATTTATTCACCATAAATACTACTAACATTCAACAGATAACTCCATGAATATTCCTACATTCTATGACATGTTCTAAAACATTAGTGGACCCATATAGACAGTTTTTACCTCATTAAACGTTTTACAATACATATTTAACAATATTTATTCTTTAAATTCCATGTACATGATATTCATAAATGTCAAGTTAGTTATTCATTTCCTCAAAACATCTTCCATATAACCACTAATGTTTTATCAATACATTCTCACTAAATAAGTCATGATCAATATAATCCATTACATAGTTTCAAAATATCCCAAAAATATTTTCAGAAAATTTAAAAAATAAACCTAATGGTTGAAACATTTTCCCCATTATATATTTTTAACAACACTACCATACATCCTACATCACTTTTTATGTCCAAATTCTATAAAAAATGTATTGATTTATTTTGTAATATGATCACCACATTTGGTCAATAAAATGAAATGTTTCTTTTTATTGAAAATATTTATTTTCATTCCCCTCTTAATTTATGAATTTTATGTGCATATCATCATCAAATTTCCTCCCAATATATCAATTGAAACCTTGACCAAGATTTGGAGAATTTGAAACTCCCCTTGGAAAATTGATTTTATACTAAATATTTTTAGTTTTGTACACTTCATAATCCCCTTAAAAGAAAAACAAATTGTTTAGTATTTTTAATATTTTATGTTTAGGGAAACTAAGGTTCCCCATTTATGTGTACTTTAAATCTACATTAACTCCTAATTAAAAAAATCTCTATATATAAGAGATTTAAAACTCTCCTTTTTTCAAGAAAACCATCAAAAACCCTTTTAAATATGTATGGTCTAAGGTTTTTGAAGAGGGTTGAATTCCTCACCCATTTCTATTTTTTTAATGTTTGGTGGGCATGCCAACTTCATTATCAATCATCAGATCCTAATTTTGATTTTTTATTTATTCAAAAATGTTGTTTTCAGATGGGTTTAGTGTTTTGGAAAATACATTGGCAGTTCGTATGGGTTTCAAGTCCACCGGAGGGCAAAAATCTCAGCTTTGGAGAAGTGAAGGACAAGGAGAATGGTTAGATTGAACTTTGAGACCTTCTAGTAGAATCTGTGGAAGACTTATTTTTCAATGAGAACAGTTTGGTAAACTATTTGAGATGAGGTACACGATAATATGTGAACATATTTAGTTTTTGAAGAGGTATTTTATATAGTTTTCCAGCGTTTATGGAAAACCATGCACAAACTGCATGAGTAGTACTATCTGGGAAGTACCCTCAGATTTTATTATGATTTTTTTACACACAGTTAAGGTATACCATGTGGGATAAACATGTGGGTCTTGTCTTATAAGTAGTAGGATATGCACGGTTTCCGTACGGTTTGGAAAACTATGTGATCTAATACTGCATCTCATTAATGATATAAAATAACCAAAATTTCCTTCGTTTTATAAACCTAAAATTCTATTCCTTCTTCTTACGTGGGTCACACATAACAAATGAGAAACCCCCTTCTCATTCACTCCTTGGATTTGATCGAAGTCTTTCATTTTTTCTCTATTCTTAAAGTTTTTTGGGGTATTGGATCCATCTCAGTAAGGATCTACACTCCCTTGCTTCAATTTTCCTTTTTTCTCGCCTCACAGAACACTAAATCTATGTGATTATTTTTTCCCTTCATTCAAGGAATTAGTTAAAAATGTATATTTCTTAAAATAATTTCACATTTAGAGGCCAATATCGAACATGATAATGTCTATGATCCTAGTTAAGTTGTGTATACTTTTCCTGTGTTTTTATGAGTGTTTTAGGGGTTCCACTTTGAGTATGATGTTGTGTTGACTAAGAAAGGTCCTTGTAATTGAATGGTTGTTTTAATTAATTTAATTGGAATTTATGAGATTCCAACAAGAATGCTCATAGAAGACTACAACCAGTCAGAGCTATGCGAGAGGCTCTAGACCATGGGAAGTTAGGATGGGGTGTGTTATTTATATGAATTTGAGTTGTTTTTATTAAATTGAACTATTTTAATGATATTGATTTATTCAATTAAATATTATTTATTTTTTTAGTTAAATTTAATTGTTATATAAAAATGATTTGCATGTGATGTAATACTGAGTTCTAATGGAATGTTAATGGATCAACATAAGGATTGAGATATCATTTTCTTAATGTTTCAAGCGATGTGATCATCAGGATGTGCTTGGAACGAGGAACTTGGGAGATTTTGATCACCAGTTGGGTTAATTTTTCATCGGTTGATATGGATAGGATGTCAGGTTTCAGGCATAGACTAGGATATTTGGGATGACATGTCCATCAAACTTGAGTAATGTGGTCATAGGGGAACAAAGTACTATATTTGATATGGATTCGGTTCTATTTAGGGATTTTTTTCTCACCCATTTATAAAAAATTGCTATGGGGGTCATGTTCACATAAGTTGACTCAGTGATGAGGTGGTTTTTACCACTCATGTGGGTAGAGGTCTTTGATAGTTTTGTCTTATGTAAAAGGTTTTAGGAGCTTACCTTAGAAGGACATGGGGATAGAGATGAGCCATCCGAGAATAGGGTTGAAGCTGTTGGTTGGGGGATGATGCTCTCCATATTTGAAGCTACTTGGATAAGATCATTTTATAGGATGGAAATCACTATTCCTTGGGACATCTATTATTTATATTATAGTGGTTACTTTTGAGGAAATATATCATTGTACTCTAGACGTTGAGCATTGATCCAACGGGTGCTTTTGAGTAGAGATCCGAGGGACCAGATTCTTTGTTTGTGCATGCATTCCGGACAACAGTTACTTGGATGATGGTATGAGGAGATGACTGGAATTAAAAGGTGGAACCAGATGATTCAAATGGGGATAGTTAAAATCATTTTATTCCTTGATATATGAGATAAGGACCCTCTCCCCTTAATTATTTTGTCTATGGTTGATGCAGGTGATAGCTTCCTAGTAGTTGTTGATCACCAACGAAGCCAATGTTGATTTTAATTTCATGTTTTTTCCTTTCATTTATTTTATTTTCATAGATAATTCATCACAAATTTAAGGTACACAGACATTATTTAAAGCCTATTAATACCCATTCTCACACCCTATATGGGTACTTAGGGATGCGTGTGAACATTATGATTTTGTGTTCATGTAAAGGACCAGGTTTTGGAACTGGATCATAGTGGGTATTTAGCATGGGATGGAATGAAAGGGACCATTGTTTCTTGACTCAGCTAGATTTTACCTTTTTAGTTTTTATTTTGGGTTCAACATGATTATTTCATATGTATATACTGTGGTAAACCATTGGAAAACCTTATTTTCTTCACTGTATGACATGTTAGGTATGCATTCTCTGTTGTAACTATAAATTGTATTTTTGGTTGTTTCCTTATTTTTTATGCTATTTATCTGTTATATTTCCACTATTTCTTATTATTGATGTGCTTCAACCATGGGAGAGTTACTGGTTTTATTTTGTTGGTTTTCCTTCCAATTCTATATCTATTCGACCCTTATTATATCACTACCTAGGGGTACAATATCCCTACTATCACTCTTTTACACCCCTTCTGATAGTCAGTATACATTGGCGTATGGGGAGTCAGGAATAATGCCAGTGGAATTCGTCCTGAAATTACTATTTGGGTGGATCATCGGGTCAGGTGCTACAAATGGTCTCCAATATTTTCTTGATTAGGAATTAGTAACAATGTTTAGTTGGACAGTAATGATATGAAATTCCTTTTCCTTATTTTCTGTTTGTTTTATTGTTTGGGTAATGGTAAAATAGATTTTAGGATGTTTTCAGAATTGGTTTTATAACTTTTGTTTGGGTGCTTGCATTCCCATGCATGGGGGAAAACCAAGTTTCTAGGGGTGATAATTTATATTATATTTTTATCATTTTTTAGTTTCCATGATTTCCACCTCGACTGGGTTACATGGGATGTGAATTTTTATCTATTATTCTATGATAACCTTCTCCTGGTTTGGAATGTAAAGAGATATATAACCCTTGTACTTGTATGATAGGGGTGTTTTTTATGTTTTACATGCATGTTTATGCTTTTTTTAGGAACCTAGGATTCTTAAATTATATATACATGTGTGGCTATTATATTAATTGATTATTAAATTTGATATATATATATATATATAGTGTGTGTGTGTGTGTCTATGAGCCTTGATCTTATAAGAGAATTCATGTTCGATTGAATGGGGAAATGTTGATAACCAGTTTGGGAGATGTTGTTGTCAATTTGGGGAGACATTTCTTATCAGGATGGGAATGGCCTGAGGCATACTTGATATATGGCTATGATATGGGTGGTTAAGGAGGACATTATGCTAGGATTTTGTGAGGCATGGTTGTGATGGGGGAGTGTATGGGTAGTGATTTGACATAGCCTATCACGGATTTCCCTATCCAAATGATATATATATATATTATCTGGGATTTCTGGCCATGTAATATTATTAAGAAGGTTAAAACCTAGGTGGGATCTTATGGAGCGTCGGTCGGATGGTGATGGGGTGCCTTAGGAGGATTCACAGGTTCTCACCCCTAAGGGACAAGTAGAGCATGAGCCACTAGTACCGGCTCATGAAAAGGATCAGGTGCAGGAGTGGAATTCCTAATATTTCACATATGTTTTTAATGTAGATTGAAAAGTACCTCATAAATACCATAGGGAATCTCATCTAAGGTATTGATAGGGTATATTTGAGAGAATGGCCTTCAATGGAGTATATAAATCAAGAGTTCTAGTCATAGAACTGACCACTACTTCAGGGTGATAGTGGATCATAAGTGGATTAGAACTATCTAAAATTGATGAAGATGATCATCGAGAAGCTATAGACACCTCCAGGGTGATGGGTGAAGATGGCCAACTACATGATCAGAGGACCAATAAATATCTTGTTGGTTGTATAGGTCCAGGCTGTTAAACATAAGGGAAAGGTACGGAAGGTCTTAATATCTAGGTTCTTCAATCACTTTTTATTAAAGATACTGCTGAGAGAGACAAATCAAGATTTCATGAGTCTTTAGCAGGGTGACATGTCCGTCATGGACTTTTCAGTGATGTTCACCGAGTTGTCTCGCTTCACACTGGTATGGTGAGAGATGACACCATGAGGGTGATGCATTTATAGGATGATTTACAAAATGACATTTGGGTGCTGGTGAACATATTTAGGTTCGAATCATTATCAGATGTAGCGAATTAGGAAATCATTGTCCAGGGAAATTTGATGGAAAAGTCTTACTCAATCAGAGTTGTGCCTTCAGGTGACTTCATTGGATATATTTCAGATAGTAGGAGGTGAATTTGAGATGATTTTTAGCAGGGTAGTCGGGCCAAGGACTCGGGAAGACCACCTAGGAGTGGATCGTCGATGATGTTCTTCTAGTGAGATAATATAGAACATGTCTGGACTCAATGAGAGCAGTCTCCAAAGGAGTGATAGGCATGTGGATAGGTTGGGAGTCTTGATAGGTTCTATAGGAAGCCTTTTTAGATAGCCGACAGTTATGGAACAGTGTGGAATTAAGGCTTCGTGATTAGATCGGGAGAAGTACCAGGTGTTGGTAGAAAACTTTCATCTACACATAGAGGTAATGGTTGATATAGTGGGACCCAATAGTGCGGTCAATGGCTGGTGGCTGGTGCCGCACAATAGGGAGGTCATGCTGTAGGCATGAAATATTTAAGTTAGGTTCATGCTATGAAGCCTGCTAGGGTTAGAACAGGCTAGTGAGTCGATGATTGTAAGAGGTATTCCATGGGTGTATTCTTGCTTTATCTATTTTATTTTGGCATGGCCTTTTGATACATGTCCATTTTGGGTGCATTAGGATCATGGGATATGATTATGGACTAACTAGATAGTGGTTATTAGGATGTAACCTGACTAAGTATGTCGTATATATAGATGTATGATGTGTGTGGAACCAGGATATATACATAAGGATCATTGGATACCGGTTTAATGAGGTGCGTAGGCACCTGGGAATCCTTGTGATGCAGTATATGTTGAGGTGCAAGGAATATGGACTGATTTGGGCATCTGATTAGATGAGGGACCTCATTGGTGTCATGTGTGATATGGACATAAGGCGTACACTAATAGGGGGTGGGATTCTGATGGGTGTCAGGTATGTCATAGGGGCACCAGATGAGTTGAATGAGTGATGATGTGTCATAGGGAAAATTTTCATTTGAGAATGGTCGATGGACCATTGTTTTATTTGAGTTTGGGTTGGGATGCAACTAGGGTAGGTAACTCCTAAGGTGGGGAGCCCCTTTACATAGTTGACCAATGACATTATGACCAGGGAATTTTGGTTTAATTTAAATGTGATCGATATCTAACGTATCATCACTAAATTTTATTTGATAGCTTGGGGATGATCTATGTTATGTTGGGAAGATTATAGTGTCCCGGGTTTTTGGATGAGCTCAAATTATTCTCCCGTTTTAGATTTTTAGACATTTTTGGGTCTTCCAACTTCTTTCTAATACATCAGAAGCTAATTCAGAGTTTCTATGTAATCCCAAAATTTGTTTTTATATTTTATTAAAGGTTTGGAAAAGGGATTTGGAGGTTAGTTGGGTTTTAGGAGTTTCATAGGCCCGGAGGCCTAGTTTTGGATAATTGCTGGATGAGGCCCATGGCTAGATTAAATGTTGCATCCTCCTAGTAGAAACTATGAAGCCCTCATTTTCACTGATCATGGTTCGGTAAACCATGTGAGATGATGTTCACATCCATACCTGTAGCTATGCAGTTTTTGTATAGGGAGTTTTCATGACATGAGCGCCGTTAGGGAAAACCATGCACAAGTCACCGAGGTATTTCTATTTGGGTAGTACCCTCACACTATAGCATGGATGGTTTGCAAAGGGTTAGGAAAAACCTTGTGGGATAACCATGATGGGCTTGACTCATAAATAGAAGGAGCCACATGGTTGTCACATGGTTTTGAAAATTATACGATATAATAGTGCAGTTCTTTGATGGTTTGAAATGACCAAAATTCTATTCCATTAATAAACCTAAAATTATCCTACATTTTCCTTCATGGGCCTTGAAAAGAAAATTATAAACCCACTATCTCATCATACCCCTATACTTGATCCAAGTCATCTGTCCAACCAAAATTCTTGAAGATGATTGTGGTGTTTGATCCATATCAGTAAGGCTCTCCTCTCCCTTACTTATATTTTCCTTTTCATTCATATCATGGACTGTTAAATCCATGTGAGTCCTTCTTGCCTATTTTCATAGTGTTTATTGGAAATGTAGATTTCTAAAAATTAGTCAGATTTAAATACTGAGGTTAGACATGACTACATCTACAACTCTAAGGTATATGTTACATACTTTTCTATTTTTTTGTTAGTGTTTTTTGGGGTTCTTATTTAACTATGTTTTTATGTTGACCAAATGAGGCCCTTTCAATTTAAGGGTTTCTTTTAATTAAATTAATTTAACCTTGTGAGATGATAATGAAAATACTCTCATTATACTATAAGTGGTTAGAGTTGTGTGAGAGGCTCAGGACAATGGGAATTTATTCTGGGATGTGTTCTTTATATGAAATGGAGTTGTTTTTATTAAATTGAACTATTTTACTATAATTGAGTTATTCAAATCAATCATATTGAATTTTTTAGTTAAATTTAATTGTTATATAAATTTTAATTTATTGTGATGTACTAATGAGTTCTAATGTAATGTGATGGGATCAACTTGAGGATTGAGATATATTTGGATATCTATTTGAGGCAATGTGATAATCAGGACGGGTTGGCCTAAGGCTCAAGGGTGATGTTTATCACCAATTGGGAGACTTGTTCATCAGTTGAGCAGGTTAGGCCACTAAGTTTTGGGAATAACCTGGGATAGTTGGGGTGGAATTTCCATCAAACATGAGAAACGTAGTCGAAGGGGATCAAGGTGCCCAAGTTAATGTGTCTTAGGTTCAATTTAGTGATTGTCACTCACCCATTTAGGCTGAATCACCATTAGAGTCATGTGCACACATGTTGGCTCAATGATGAGGTGGTTTTGGCTACTCGTGTGGGTAGATTCCCCATGTAGTTACAATATAGGTAAAGGGATGGGGTTATTTCTATATAAATAAATGGGGATGGTGATGATCCATTAGAGTACAATGTTGGGTCTTTCAGTTGGGGGCTATGGGTTTTCATGCTTGAGGTTGTTGGCCATGATAATTTTGGATGATAGGAATTTCCATTACTCAGGATGTTGGTTGTTGAGATGTTGATGGTTAATTTTGATGATAGATATCACTATACCACAGATGTGGGGGTTTGAGCCAATGGGTTCTTTCAAGAAGGGGTCAGAGGGAATAGATTCATTGTTTGGGAATGCCCTCAGGAGGCCAGTTACATGGTTGATGGAATGCGGTGATGAGTATAATTTGGATATTGAACCTAAGGGTTCACCTAGGGATACTCGACATTAGAGGATTCCCTGATCAATGACCTAAATATCATCTCCTCCTCGGTTATTCTAGAGATGGATGAAGCATGTGATATATTATTGGTGCCCTTCAACCACTATGAAATCTTATTTTTATTTTTATTTCATGCATTTCATTTATATAATTTTCTTTTCACACCATCTAGATTAAAAATATATGGTACACACATTAGTGGAGGCATACTAAGACCTGTTATCACACCCTATATGGGCCCTTTGAGACACATGTAGCTTTAAACTGTTGCATTTTGGTAGAGACATAGGTTTTGGAGCTGGATCATAGATTCTATTTAGGATGGGATCAAAGGAAAGGGACCATTGTTTTTTTTCATCAATTGGAGTTTATCTATTTAGATTTCCTTTTGGTTTCATCATACTTATATCATATGTATGTTCTGTGGTTAGACATTGGTGACCCTTATGTTTGCTACAATGTATGACCTACTATGTATACATGATCTCTTTTAACTACAAAGAGTTTGTTTTGTTGTTTCTTTATTTCCGTTGTTGTAGTTTAGTTATGTTTCCACTATTGCATGTTGTTTTTTCCTTCTACCATGATAGGGTTACTAGTTCATGTCTTCTGGTCATTTTCTTGTACTGATATACCTAATAGACCATTATTATAACACCACATGAGGGTATAGACTCCACACTCTCACTCTTTTACACATTCTCTACTAGTTGGAATCTTTTTGCAGGTGGGGAGGTGTGCCTAAGGACATTGTCACATAACCTAAAATCACAATTTGGGTGGATAATCCGGTTGGGCACTATAAATGGCATCAGAACACTTCTTTAGTAGGAAATAGTAGTATTGTTTGGATGGCTATTAATGATATAAAATGATTTTCCTTGATTTATGATGGTATTACGATTCGGGTTATAGTAGAATGGAGATTAGGATATTGTCATAACTTAGTTTATAACATGTATTTCAGTGCCCATAGCCTCATCCACAGGGTACATACCAAGTTTCTAAGGTTGGTAATTACTGTTCTATTTTAGTTATTTTATAGTTTCTATGATTTCCACCTCGAGTGGCTTACTTGGGATGTGAATTGTTATCTATTATTCTATGAGACCCTTATCCTGGTATGGAATGGAATGAGATATTAGACCCTTGGCTAGTTATGGATAAGGGGTTTTTTATGTTTGATATTCATATTTAGCCTTTTGATAGGAATAGGGGATATTAAATTATATATGCATGTATTCTTGTGATATGAATTGCTTTTAAAATGTGATACCTATATACATATAGTCTTGGATATTATAGGAGCAGGTAGGTATGATGTAATGGGGTGATGCACATTACCAAGTCAGGTGATGAGGTAATCATTTTGAGGATACATGGTTCATCAAGATGGGCATAGATCGAGGAATACTTGATACTTGTCTCTAATATGGGCAGGTAAGGATTCCATGATGTTGGGATTCTTTGTGGAATGGTTGTGATGGGGGATATTAAGGGCAGTGAGTTGACACTTCCTATTACTAAATTACCTATCTTCATGATATATGTATATATATATATATACATGTTATCTATGTTTTTTGACTATGTAATGTTTTTCATCAGGTTTCCACCTAGATGGGCTCCCATAGAGAGTCAAGTGGGTGGTGATGGAGTTCCTTTTGAGAATTCACATGTTGAGACTGCTGAGGGAAAGGTAGAGAATGATCTGCTAGTAAAGTATCAAGAATAATCTTAGTTATAGGTGGGAAAACTAATAGATTTCACAAATTTTCCACTCTGGATTGATGAGTAGATCAGTGCGATCCCATAGAATAGCATCCAGTGTATTAGTAGGGGAGAATATGGAGAATAACCTTCAATGGAGTATCTAACTCAAGAGTTCAAATCACATCACCCATCACTATTTTAGGGTGAAGGTGGACCCCAAGTGGATGTGAATTAGAAAAAATCCATGTTGATGATCTTTTAGAAGCTATAGACACCTCTAGGGTGGAAGGTGAAGATGGATAACTACATTCTCAGAGGTCCGACAATGATCATGTGGGATGTGTAGGTTCGAAAGTCAAACTTGAGTGACTAGTCTGGAATGAAATCATGTCTAGGTTATTCAAGATATTGTCCCCTATGATGTTGAGGGTAGAGAGATATAAGGAGTTATTGAGACTTCATTAGAGTGACATGTCTATTATAGACTATGAAACGACATTCACCAGGTTGTATCGCTTCACAAATGGTATAGTGAGAGAGGACACCTTGCGGGTGATTCATTTATATGATGGGTTACAAAATTCCATTCAAGTACAGGTGAATACATATAGGTTGTCCTCATTCATAGAGGAGGTGAATAAGGTCCTCATAGACAAGGTAAATTTGGTGGATGGTTCTTACTCGAGTTGGGTTTCAGCTTCAGGTTACTGAAGTGGAATCATTTCAGATGGTAGTAAGTGAGGCTGAGATGAGATCCAACAAGGAAGTCATGCCAATAACTCAAGAAAACCACCTTTGAGAGGATCGTCGATGTTTTAATTCTAGTGCAGGTATCCAAGAATTCTATGAAATAAATGTGAGCGACCTCTAAAGGATTTTCATGCATGTGGACATGTTAGGAATCCCAAGAGTATCTATAGGAATCCTTCTCATATAGAAGGTATTAAGGGACCAAGGCAGACTCAGGCTCTGAGATCATAATAGGAGTGGTACTAGGAAATGATTTTCGGGTTTCATATTCAAATGGAGTCCATGATAGAGTCATTGAGATCCCAAAATGAGGTCATCGACCAATGGTCGGTTCCTCCCCGCAAGGAGGTAAGGCTTCAAAAAGGCATGCATCAGGCCGGGTGCTTGCCATGGAGCTTATAGGGTCCGAGCAGGTTGGTGAGCTGATGAAAGTCACAGGTACGTCATGGGAATTGTTGTGAATTATCTATTTTATTTTGGAATTTCCTTTTGTGTAATATCACTTTTGGGTTCATGAGGTGATCACAATATGTTTATAGACTGAATAGATGCTAGATAGTAAGTTGTAAGTAGCTCGGGAGAATTATATATATAGATGTATGAGATGCATGTAACTATGACTTATATGTGAGCATAATTAGATGAAAGTTACTTAAGGAGTATAGGAATCTAGGAATTGTTGTGATGCTTGACATGTTGAGGTGTGAGTTAAAGGGATTTATATGATCATCTAATGACATTCAAGACCTTGTATTTGTTATGTGTGACATAGACACCCAGAAAAAAATGATATAGTGTGGGATTTTGATGTGTGTTAGTTATGTAACAGGAGCACCTGATGAGGTCCATAAGTTATGATGCATCATGGGAGGATTTTTGAGTCTAAGAATGGTTGATCAAACATTATTTTATTTTATTTTTTGGTCAGGATGCGACTGGGGTAGGTTACTCCAATGGTGGGGATCCGCTTTAGGTAGTTGACCTAAGCCCTTTTAACTGAGGTATTTTGGGTTAATTTAAATGAGATGATAATGTTTGTTACCATATTTATGTTTTTTTGATATCATAGGGATGATATATGTTAATGTGGGGAGATTGTAACATATTGTATTTTCCGAAGCATGTTTAATTCCTCAACCGTTTTAAATTTTTAGAGTTTGGTGGGTGTTTTAACTTCATTTTTGATCATCAGAACCTAATTATGAGTTTTTCATTAAAGTAAAAAACTTGTGTTTATATGGTTTTGGAGGTTTGTAAAATTCCTTAGAGTTTGTATGGGTTTTGGGTGTGTTGAATGCATCAAGGCCCAGTTTTAGAGAAGGTAATAGAAATTTTCATAGTTAGATTATACATTGTGGCCTCCCAGTATAAACCATAAAACCCAAATTTTGCACAACAAATTGTTTGGTAGACCGTTCGAGATGAGGTGCACATCCATGTGTGAACCTATTTTGTTTTTAAATGGGATTTACAAGTATTACACATGGTTTGGGAAAACTGTGTGCATACTGCATTGGTAGTGACATTTGGGCAGTACCCTCAAACATTAGCATGCACGGTTTTCACATGGTTAGGGAAAACTGTGAGTATATTGTCACCTAAGAAGTAGGAGCTGCACAATTTCTACACAATTTGGAAAACCATCCAAGATGATCATGTGACCCAATAGTAGTGTTAAATGTCCAAAATTTACTGCCTTCAATAAACCTAAAATTCTCATCCTTTATCATCTATGGGTCGGCAATAATAAAAGAGAAAAACCTCCTTATCATCATCTCCTTGGATTTGATCCAAATCATTCATCTGACCTGTATTATATAAGTTTTTTGTGGCAATGGATCCTTCTTAGTAAGTCTCCCATCTCCCTTTCTTATATTTTCCTTTTTCTTTTCATCATGGACCACAAAATCTGTGTGAGTCATTTTTCCCTATATTCATGGGATTAATTGGAAACATCCATTTATTCCAAATCGGTTGGAGTTAGAGGCTATGATTAGACATGCCTACATCTATGACTACAAGGATGGTGGTTCATACTTATCCTTTTATTTTCATGAGTATTTAGGGGGTACCTTGTAGAGACCCAAATCTTGATGTACAACAACATTACATTACTTTTACGGAATACTTAATACATAACAAAAAAATAGACACCAATGGACCGTAATAGTTTAGTGTCTTTGTAAACTTGGAACATAATCTTCTAATCTTGGTGAAATATCTTGAACATCTCCCATAAATATCTTCCATTTTCTAATTACCTAAAACCTTAATTTATATCCTAGGGAAAAGAAAACACATAAAGGGTGAGCTCAAATGATCAGTAAGGGTAAGCATGGAGAAAATAAACAAACCATATACATTTAAACTTCAAAACATGAACTTAATGTTTAAACGTCAAAATCTTGAGTTGTGAAATAAATCTAAGAAGTGTGTAAGGAATAGATCATAAAGGAATAAGAATCATGATAAAATAGCATGGGAATAAAAAATGTAATTGTGGAAACCATTAAGCACATGATATGATTTCCATAGTAGCCAAGGCATTGCTTCCAAGACCATCTTAGTGGACAAAGTCCCTTTTTGAATCGAGTTCACTCCCCGTTCCAGTCCTGTAACACTGAACCAGATTAACTTAACATTCCAGTCATGTCTATCTCATGAGATATAAATCATTACCCAATGAATTGGAGGGATATATAGGTCCCACCCATCTCATAATGAAATCATTCTTACGTGTGCCACAACATGAAACTAAATAATTCATCATTACCCAAAGAATAAAATGGGTTTCATAAACATCATCCCATCATAACATAATCCATATAAAAAAATGGATATCATTTCATCATAAGAAATGTGGAACCATTTAAATCATAGAGACATTATACTTGAAACATACACATATGAAATAATGTCATCTTAGATGGAAAATGGTTTTGATAAAACACTTGAAATGAATTCTTGAGGAAAATATCCTCTCTTCTTAAAAATCATTTTCTTTTCACAAAATGCCATGAAATTTTAAGAGAAAATTACTTTGTTGAAAATAATCATGAAATCATGTAGAGTAATATTATTTAAAATAAGGTGTTATGAAACCGTAAAAAATTTGTTCATGCCGTATAAGTTAATAACATTCTCCTCGTACTTTTAACGGAAAAGTCAAAAAGTTCATTGTATGGTAAACAAAAGAAAGATTCCTTAAATACCATGTAGTAAATGTAAAAAATGGGTAAAAAGTACTTTAAACATACATGAAACCCTTTTTAGAAAATAGGGACATGAATGATAAATATAACCCCAGTAAAAACTTACGAATAAAAAAACTCGTATAAAAATGATATTGGAAAAGTTATCGTTTACCTTATGTCTGATATGCTTCGTACGTATCCAAATCCCCTATATAATGATTTAAATAATTTCATTTACTTATTATAGAATCATATTAATTGTTATTATATCATATATGGTTCACTTATGACTTTATATTACCCGTTCTTTTGTAAATTCCATGTTAAAGCAGCGTTTTGGGAAAAATTGTTTTATTTATCGTACTTGTTTGGACTTGTTGTTCTTGATATTATTATTAGTTATATTATGATTTACCTACTTAAATAATGTAAATAATGATTTATATATCATATATATTTAGTATATATATATATGTATAATAGATAGCTGAATGAAATGAAATACACCGTTCATGGAGCCGGTAGGCTGTACGTACGTATGAACGTTGTTTTCTGTTTCTTATTGACTTGAATGGAAGTAAGTAGATGACATATATATATATATACCTACATAAATTAGGTAGCTTCATTATGTCATATGTTTCATTATTATTCATTATATATACTTTATAATCATTCTTGAGTGGTTAACATGGAGAATGAATCTCATCGCATCCTGGAGACGGTAATCCGTACGTACGCACGAGCGATGATATCATTCCCATAATTATTGAATGGAATTGGAGTGGATTATATAATACCTCAGAATCAGTATGATGTTATAATAACCATATATAGTTTTTATTTACACCATTTTACCCATCCAAGTAATGTGGTGGTGGGAAAAATGATTACACCACAGCGTGGAGACAGTATTCCGTACGTACGCACGCGCGGTGATTTCGTTTTCCATAGGATGGATAGAAGGTGAAATGGGGTTGTTTCATATTTATAATAACATATAATTATATTATTGATAATTATTTTATTACTTTATAATGAAACAACTAATGAAGAAGAAGTTTAAGAAGAAATAAAACTTGAAAGAATCGGTAGAAGAGATTACATCTTCCTCAACGCACCTCCTTTACACTTCTTCTTAGGGCATTAGAGTTGGTCTTTTGAGAAAACCATAACCTCTATGATATAACTATAGAGGTTTAGAATATTAATTGGCAGAGGTTGGCTGATATTCAAGGCTCAAAATGGTGTGAAGAGAAGAGGGAATGGGTTCTCTTTTTATAAGGGAGGAGAGGGGCACCTTAGGAAAACATAAAATATTATTTTATAATAAAGTAATATTCAGTTTTTAATAGCTCCAAATTGATTTATTTCTAAGATAATGTGGGTATGGGTATAAATAATCTCAACCAGTAGGTTTTATACAAGTTTAGGTTACTATTTTATCCTTATCATTTAGATTTAACTCTAAGTTAAATAATTTAACTTTTACCGTGTCTTTTTGTTTTCTTACACTATATGGTTAATAAACTTACTATAACAAGACAAAATAACCCCAAGTGGTTCATTATTAATATATATATCCTTATCTAAGTCATTTGGCTGAACCTTATATTTTTAGGAATAAAATAACAATTAATAATATAATATTTGTTTTAAAAACTATTTTATGTCAATTTTGACACTATTTGGTAATTGATTTTTGTGAAACTCATAACAACATTATTAGTTCCAAAAAAGTTAATTAAATCAATACTAACATGTAATAGTAACCTTTAAAATTAGTGTAATTCATAAAAAGACTCAAATTACATTTATTTGGGTATTTATAACATCAATTCTGTTAATATTTCATTAATAAGGTAATTACTACATCTTCATTGTGTCATAAATAAATTAAATTATTTAATGTATAAAAATTATAAATAAAATAACATTACATATGAAATAGTTTTATCTTTCCAATTAATATTTATAGTTTAATTTATCTTATGTATAACCCTATATTAAAAAACATTTTAGTTATTAAACATTGATTTTAACTATTTTAACTCTTCTTTAAATAAAATAATAACAAGTGTCCTAATCTAATCCAAGTGGACCTAATGGGTAATATTTTATTCCTAAGGTTGTTTTTGGACGAATTACACTTATCCAATATAATTAGGACATGTTTTAGGGTAATAATAATATCATTTTTACCCTTAATTACCCTATTTACTTTTAACCGTGGTAAATAAAAGTAAAAAGTTACTCTTCACCAAAAATTATTTTTATCTTATTGATCCACGTTTTACTCCTTTATAATAACTGTGTATCTCTTATTTTCTCAATTCCACTCACATAAGCGGTAAAATTAAGTTTTATATAAATTTTCAAATTCTTCTAGGAGGTGGGTAAAAGACGGTGAAAAGTTCAATAAAATTTTTATATATATAAAATTATTATAAAATGACTCCAATAAATTACACTGAACTTATATAAATATTTTTTATCAATTTTTCTCTAAAATAAATTTAAATAAAATAAATTATTATTTAAATAAAATTCGGGTTTTAAATAGTAACCCATTGTTTTCACTATTCATCAAAAATTGAAAGTTTTCAGAAAAATACCAAAAATTCACCCTAGGCTAATTTTGATATTCCGAATCCAAAAATGAAGTCAATTTTGAAATATAAAATTTATAAAATTTCAAAAAGTGGGTATTACTATTCATAACGGCTAGTTCATAATAATATTTTAATAATAAATTGTTTAGTGAAACTCGGTATTGTGTACTACACACGCTATCGAGGAAGGTCTTGATTGTGTGTAATGAAATCCAAGTCCGGGATGCGTGTAGTGAAAGATCCGTTTGGTGTTGCGTATAACATAATCAAAACATATTTCAATTATACATTAAAAAAACTATACTTAATGTTGCGTAAAATAATTTCCACAAAAAGAACTTGAAATTGTGTATAACACGAGCCAAGAATGGTGTTGCATATAGTGCAAGATAATACAGTGTTGTGTATAGTGCAAGCTAATTTTGGTGTAGTGTACAACACAAGATATCAATGAAATTAAAAAGAATAAATCTCATAAAATCTGGGGTTGTTACATTCTTCCCCCCTTAAAATGAATTTCACCCTCAAAATTCGTCAGGTTTATAAATGGTTTACTACTTGAAAATTTCTTTCATAGAAACACACATCGTAAAAAGGAATAATAAAACGTAATTTTAAAAAGTAAAGTAAGAAACATAACGGTTACCCAAATTAACTCATCACTCGGTTTCCACATAGGAGAACATAGATGAAAATATGGATATGGAAGAAAAATCTAACCATCATGTTCTGATGAAGAGTGGTAGAGGACATGGCTATGAAAAAGCCAATAATCACAAAGCCATAAATTTGTGATGATCTAAGGTACCATCTGATTCATCAGATATGAGGACACTAGGACAACATTTTTGGTTTCAAGATCATTTCCCTACAGTTGAAGTATTTTTGAATTAAAGTAAATACTTACTTGATTTTGGTACAATCTTACCGTTTCTCGTGCCTTGAACAATTTTCACTTCATCTCTTAAAGAAATGAAGTTGAATTTGTCTTTTACGAAGTGTTAGCAAGTCATGAGAGAGAATGAAAGGTCATTCCATCTATCTCAAACATAGGATTAGAAAAAGTTATATACAAAAGTCCATCTTATGGTGAAATTAATCGTGTATGGTTCAAAAAATTGACTTATACTTCATCTATCATACCTCTTAATAAAATAAAACTAGTTTCTACTAATCAGGGACTTCCTTTAGGCCAATGGTAGGTGATAAAGTCGTGTCACACTTCAGTTGTGGGTTCGATTCCTACAACCCCGTCCGACGCGATGGGTTGTCGCCCATTCTGCAGGTTTCCCCTTTTCTTAAACTACACTATTATAAAATCCTATCAATAATATAAAAAAAAAAAATCTAGCCTTAAATAATACTAACTTATGTTCAACATAATCCATTCCAATCTTTAGGCTTATCCAAAATACTTCTTTCTAAAATCATAGTATAAAGAGAACGATTACTAAAAAGTTCATATAGAAAGCACGTGAATACCATCATTTATCCCTCATATATCTTGTTGGTAACATTCCAATCATGTGAATACCTTAATCATGTATTCTCTTGAAAAATAAATACCCATTGAACCTTAGTGAAAAGACGAATGTTGTCAAAAGTTAACTCTTTCCAAAATCCAAAACAATATATATACTCAAACCATGATATAACATTGTCCTTATATCCTTCATGAGCTCATAAATACTATCAAACATTTAATTTTATCCTTATCCCATTATTATGCGCATATCATCTGCTTTCCAAAATATTTGAATCACCTTTCATGGTTACCGGTACCATATAATTATCGAAAACCACAATAAACCATGACATAGATATTCCAATGTTCCACAATACTATAAATGATATTCCACAACATTATTTTGGAATCCCTTTACATAAACACATAATCATTCCACCACATCGTTTTCATACTCAACATTGCTAATATTGATTGCATTTGACTTCCCTTTGTCCCTTTCCTTAAAAGGTTGCTCACGTTGATCATCATTAACCCTTGGATTAGGGAATTGATTAGAATAATTCCCCATTTCCTTGCACTTGAAGCATTGAAGTATTGATGGAGTGTTCTCTGTAGTCTTCTCTCTATTCACATCATTAGAAACATTTTTCTCATTACTTCGGCACTCAGCTACTTGATGACCTTATTTTCCACACTTGAATCATTTTCTTGTACCTTTTAGACAATCTCCACCATGATTATTTCCACACTTTGTGAATAAAGAAACATTCACCTTCTTTTCAGCATTGTTCTGAGGTTTTTCCTTGAACTCTATCTTTAGTTTCTTGTTAAAACCATGAGATGGATATGTTACACCAAATTCAAGTTCTAACTTGATAGCACAATGCACAATTTCTTCATAGCTACTGAAGTCTCTTATAGCTAATTCCCTTAGAAGACTTGGTTTTAAGCCACTGAAGAAAAACGATCAAATTTACTTTCAAGTTGGATGATAAAGCCAGATGCATACCTTGCAAGTCTTGTAAAATTCGCTTCATATATACCAAAAGATTCATCATCCTTCTGCTTAAGCTCAAGGAACTCCTTTTCCATAATTGTTCTAAGAATATGAGAGAAGTACTTATTGAAAAATAAGTTCTTGAACTCATCCCATTCCATAGATTCAATTTCATCTCAGGGCCTCGTATTCTTAATTAGAGTCCACCATTGATCTACTTCGCCTTCTAAATGGTAAATAGCTAGAATGAATTTTTCATGTTCTGAACAACGAAGTATGGAAAATATCTTTTCAATGTCCTTGATTCATTGTTCAGCAACAAGTGGATCAGAAGACCCACTGAAAGAAGGTGGAGGTTACCTCATGAAGGACTCAATAGAATATTGTTCCCTTCTCTGCTCATTTTGAAGTCCAGAATGATTCAGAGCTTATGTAAGTATAGAAATAATATTTTTCACTCCATCTCCCAACACATTTGGTTTCTCGGGATGACAATCATTGCATTTTCCATTACATTGATCAACACGGTTCCTTCGGGTTCCAACCATCGTCTAAAACCCAAAAAGAACAGTGTGAGAGGCAAAATTCATGCTAGGAAAACAACATAATAAAGCGGGAGTACCTTTGGTATCTAACATCTTAGGTTTAATTCAATATCATTACTTTAATTCTAGGACTATAACATATACTTATACTTAACCTTAGGGACATACCTGGACATACCTTAGAAATATCTCTAGGGATCTCACTAAAGATTCCGTATCCTAGTTTCCAAAGGTTAACTAAACCTTTCCTCTGATATCAACTTTAGAGACCCAAAGCTTGACGTACATAGAAATTACATTACTTTTGTGCAATACTTAATACATAAAAAAAACAGACACCAAAGGACCGTAATAGTTTAGTGTCTTTGGAAAATTAGAACATAATCTTCTAATCTTGGTGAAAGATCTTCAACATCTCCCATAAAGATCTTCCTATTTTTCCTACCTAAAACCTTTCTTTATATCTTGGGGAAAAGAAAAAACATAAAGGGTGATCTCAAATGATCAGTAAGGGTATGCATTGAGAAAATAAAACAAACCATATACATTTTAACTTCAAAACATGAACATAAAGTTTAAACGTCAAAATCTTGAGTTGTGAAATAAATCTTGGAAGTACGTAAGGCATAGATCATAAAGGAAAAAAATTCATGATAAAATATAATGGGAATAAAACATGTAATTGTGGAAACCATTAAATACATGATATGATTTCCATAGTAGCCATGGTATTGCTGCCAAGACCATCTTAGTGGACAAAGTATCTTTCTGAATCGAGTTCACTCCTCATTCTAGTCCTGTAACACTGAACCTGATTAACTTAACATTCCATCCATGTCTATCTCATGAGATATAAATCTTTACCCAATGAATTGTAGGGAGATATAGGTCTCACCCATCTCATAATGAAATCATTCTTACGTGTGCCACAACATGAACATAAATCATTCATCATTACCAAAACATAAATTCGGTTTGATAAACATCATCCCATCATAACATAATTGATAGAGATGATATTTTCAATATATTTTATCTACATATCAATGATTTAATCCTCACCAATGTGTCATTACATGTTAAGTTGCATAATTTTTGGAATTCTGTTGTATTTTGAGCTAAGTTGTAAAAATTCCTTAATTCTTGATTTTAAACAGTTTGTGACTAGTTTGATTATTTGGTCATATATTTTTATTTATTGATCCAATTAGAATGATTATTTTTTTAAAGGAACCCCTAGAATATTGTCTTCACATTTTTCAACTGGACCAAGTTCTAAATTGTCCATCTATGGGTCCAAATAAATTATTCTTTGGGAAAAGTTTGTATGTTCGGATGTGTGGAGCCCACCTCAATCAATGATACATAACGTCGGATTCCGGTTTCCAGAGTCATTAATTCCAATTGGGACTGCAAGAGGCCTCCATGTGGTGCGTGAATGATGAATTTAAAGGTCAAATTAGATCATTAGGGCACACTATGAGCGATTCAAACAAGTGGGAGATAAAGGGTCTCCTCGGGGAGAGCAAGATTCCTAGTGTAATTAATTCATAACTTTTTCACCACGTCTCCAAAGAGGATGAAATTTGGTGGACCGACAGAGGTCATCGTTTTGAACAACTATTTAGAAGAGGATAGTGGTTGATTCGGCCAGAGAGGGTTCCAAACATAAGCATATTTCAGACAGAGAGAATCTGGAGAGAAGTTTTTCCAGCCCTCCTCCCCTATTCCCCCTATCTCTTCATTCATTTCAAGGGGGTTCAATTTTTAGAATCCTTGATGAAGTTGGTGTACACTCTTTCTGGAATTGAGATGATGTGGGCTGATCAATTGATGCGAAGCTAAGCACCAAGTTGTTGGGGATGACGACAACCGACAGACACTCCCTTCTGAGTTTTGATCTTCATGTGTAATCTCTGTTGCATATCTTTTGAATTTATATTTCTTGAATGACAGAGGTTGTTTTATTTCTTGAATATATTTTAAACTTGTTTTTTCTATATGGTTTTCCAATCTATGATGTAAAATAGTTGATTTCACTATTTAAATTTCTTTGGTGAGGTCTTGCTGTTGAGCATACTGATTTCAATTAGGATTGGTTATTTGAAGGTCTTCAAATAATTAAATCACTTCTATATGAGGGGAAACAGTCATATTGAGGTCTTAATATGATATCCTTTCCAAATAAGGTGTTTATCTAGAGGTATTTGGGTAGGAATTGAGAGCTTCATTAGAGATATAATTTTAAACAAGGAAGAGGGGTGTGTCCGGGAGGTTAAAGCTTGTCTGTAACCAATATTTTGATTCTGGTTTTAAACCCATTTTATTTTATATCAATTTTATAGATCATTAGAAAATTTTATTTCTCTTTAGTTTATATTTATTTTCTATTCTTCAGTCTTTAATAAAATCACCAATTTTCCATTTCGTATGAAAACATTACAAAAAAAGTGACAGTTTTGCAACTCAAATTGCAACCTTCTCGAGAGACAATCCATGAACGTCTATATTGCATTGTTTTTGGGGAAAAATTTATTTATTGAGGATTATTTGTCATGAAATGCTCAATAAAGAAAATTTTCCCCAAAAACAATTCAATATAGTAGTTCCTAGATTGTCTCTCGGGGAGGATGCAATTTGAGTTGCAAAACTGTCACTTTTTTTGTAATGTTTTCACACGAAATGGAAAATTGTGGATTTGATTAAAGATTGAAGAATGGGAAAAAAATAAAAACTAAGGAGAAATAAAATTTGAGAATGAGATAGAAAATTGATAGAAAATAAAATGGGTTTGAAACCAGAATCAAAACAGTTGTTACGGACAAGATTTAACCTCCCGAACACTCCCCTCTTCCTTGTTTAAAATTATATCTCTAATGAATCTCTCAATGCCTACCCAAATACCTCTTGATAAACACCTTATTTGGAAAGGATATCATATTAATACCTCAATATTATTGTTTCCCCTCGTATAGAAGTGATCTAATTACTTTAAGACCTTCAAATAACCAAACTTAATCGAAATCACTATGCTCAACGGAAAGGACTCACCGAAGAAATTTAAATAGTGAAATCAACTATTTTACTTCATAGATTGGGAAAACATCCAGAACAAAAAAGTTGAAAATATATTCAAGAAAGAAAACAACCGTTTTCATTCAAGAAATATAAATTTAAAAGGGATGCAATAGAGATTACACATGAAGATCAAAACTCGGAAGGGAGTGTCTGTCGGTTGTCTTCGTCCGCAACCACTTGGTGCTTAGCCACACATCACATGATTAGACCACATCATCTCCATTCCAGAAAGAGTTTTCACCATCTTCATAAAGTATTCTAAAAATCCAACCCTCCCTTGAAATTAATGAAGAGATAGGGGGAATAGGGGAGGAGGGCTAGAAAAACTTCTGTCCAGATTCTGTCTGTCTGAAATATTCTTTTGTTTAGAACCCTCTCTGGCCGAATAAACCACTGGACTCTTATAAATAGTTGTTCCAAAAAATGTTCTCTGTCGGTCCCCCAAATTTTAGCCGCTTTAGAGCCGTGGTGAAAAATTTATGAATTAATTACACTATGACTCTTGCTCTTCCCGAGGAGACCCTTTATCTCCCACTAGTTTGAATCGCTCATAGTGTGCCCTAATGATCGACGTTGACCTTGAAATTCATCATGCACATGCGCATGGAGTCTTATTGCACGTCCAATAGGAATTAATGACTTTGGAAACCAGCATCCAAAGCTATGTATCATTTATTGAGGTGGGCTCTACATATCCGAACATTCAAACTTTTCCCAAAGAATAATTTATTTGGCCCCATAGATGGATGATTTAGAACTTGGTCTAGTTGACAAATATAAAGAAAATATTACAGGGGTTCCTTAAAAAAATAATCAGTTGAATTGGATCAGTACATAAAAATATATGACCAAATAATCAAACTAGTAAAAAAGTGTTTAAAATCCAGAATTAAGGCATTTTCACAATTTAGCTCAAAATACAACAAAATTCCAAAAATGATGCAACTTAACATGTAATGACACATTGGTGAGGATTAAATCATTGAAATGTAGATAAAATATATTGAAAATATCCACACTATCAATTCCCCCACACTTTGAACTTGGTCTCCTGGAATAGTGATCATCAAAACCAAATCAATGCATATTCAAAACACAAACCAATGAGGTTCACCAATCAACCACCAAGAATCAAATGATATCATGCCTCATAAAAAAATGATTCAAGTTTTAAATTCAGTTCATTCAATGTATTTTCATTCCAATTCTCCTCTCATTCCCACAACATAGTTACCTCACAAAAACATTTCTCTCAACACAAATATTGATTTCCAACAAAGCTTCTCTCATGAAAGCATGGAATAATCATCATAGGCTTGAAAAATTTCGAAATCTCCACCTGATGTGAGCCAAAGGTGGGTGGGTCTCAAATGTCCGAAATTCTGAAGCCGAATAAGGAGGGTTTGGCTCATTTTGGAAGTAAAAAATGCATGAATCTAATCTTCACTCATGTGGGGAATCCTCTTTACTCTCCTCCAATGAAAGTCAAATTTGAGAATATCTGAGAATATATTTTCCACCTCATTCCATCCACATTTTAGTAGCAACTGTTACATTTTTCTTCTTCTTTTTTCAAAAGCTCAAGATAGGCACAGCTCTCTTCCATTGAGATCTCCAGACAGGAACAACTCCCAGAAAAACATTTTTCAGTAGCAAAAACATCTCTTCAGAGTTTAGATAACCACCCAAAGCAACACCAGATGAAGTATCACCCCACAAGTCATCTCCCCCACACATAAGTTCAACTAGATCATGAATTTATACTTCCAGAACAGTTTGGACAGGGAAAATGGCTTGTAATGTGGCTATCTAGAAGGTAGTACATGGCTACTAAGGGCTCAAGAAAGATAAAATGTAAAAGGTGGGCCAGAATAAGAAGGATAATCATGGAAAGGCAAGCAGGATGGTAGCATCGCTAGTGGCTGAAGTTGAATAAGTTAAAGTTATATAGAGGAAACGAAAACAACAAAAGAAAAAAGCTGAAGAAGAAGAGGTAAATGTTGTTCCACCCACATTTGAAGTTGAAGAATCCAAGGAAGACTTGATAATCGAACTTAGAGGTCCAATCGTCTCTCCTTGGCCATTTCTTGAAGAGGTTCCTGAAGACGAAAAGACAAATGATACAACTATGGGAGATCAACATTCTTTGGAATAACGTTGGTATGATTATGTTGAAGACCAAAAGGTAAGTGATCATCCCAAATTTGTCAAAAAAGAATCAGTACCTCAATACCTCTCTCTTTCTTTGGAAGAAGATGAAGAAGTCCCTGCTGAAAAAGAATTCCTAGTGGCCTTGCTAGAAGAGATCATATTTCAAGCTGACCTACACGAAAGGGAAGATTTTTATATTGATTGTTCATGTTTTAATCATATCCAAGTGGAACTATTTTCTAACTTCCCTTATGAATTTTTTGACCCAGCATCACATGTCCAAGCCCTATATGTTAAAATTGAAATGGTTATACAAGTTGGGGAAGTGAACAAAGAGGACCCATTCTTCCTCCTTCCCCCATCATTCTAGTTGTACCACAATGAAATGGTGAAGGATCTGATTTACTCTTTATGTGGGTTCCTTAAATACTTGTATAAGTTGAATATCATTTGAATAAATAAGTTATTGTGGTTTCTAAGCAAGAAACCTCATCCACCATCAGATTGGGGTTAAACCACTACAACTGCCTTCCAAGGGGCAGTAAAAACCTGGAACCTGCTTGGGGGGTCAAACCAAGAATTATCCTCTTTCTTCTCCATTACCCTTTCTTTTTATTTATTTTTCTCATATTTTCTTTATTTCATGCATTTTAGGTCATGTGGTAGAATCTAGGACCTTAACTCAAAGCTGCCACTGAAAAATAAAGTCAGTTTGTATCTTTACTTCCCTTTATTTTTCTTCCCTTTTATTGATTTTGTATTGAGCTGCAATGAGGGGTATTGAAACCTAGGGGAGGGAGTGTCAACCTGATTAATTGTTTTGTGATCATTATTTTTCTTTTTTTTCATCTTTTTAGGAATATTGAGCTTTAATGAATATTATGATCATTTTCCACACACTAATTGATTTTGAGAAAGTTGAGATGATTTTTGATAAAATGGATTTTAGATGATTGTTGATGTGAGAAACTATTTTCTTGAATTGGATTTTCTAGAATTCTTATGAGTTTGACCGATTTTTGAAATCCATGCCCATGAAATAATGACTCAATATATTTTTCCTATCCTATGAGGTATTCTAAACCACATTGAAATATTCTTTCTAATACCCACACTTTCTCGAGAGAAACTTGGATTTTGTGTGAGAACCAGAACTTGTGATTTTTCTCTTTCGAAGCTTTGGATTTCATGGAATGTTTTTGATATGATTGAGGCATTTCTTTGTCTAGCCATATTTTATCTTGGGACTTACCTTTACATATATCCTTCGTTAGCCCTTAGATTCCATGAATTTCCTTATAGGTTTAAGCCACATTTCAAGCTGAATTTTCCATACCTACCCGCACTCTTGGTATTTTTGCGTGGATATTTCAAGTTTGAGTGTGGGGGAAGGGCCTTTAGTGTGCATTATTGGGATGTGTTTCATTTATGGGGTATGTGAGGTGTGTGTCAACATTTTGGGTAGTGGATAATAAAGATCAAATTGGGAATGATTAATCCTTTCATTGTGCTTTATTTGTTTCATCTGGTTCTCCTTCAAAAAAAAAGAAAAAAATAGAAAAAATGGAGATGAGATTGAATTTATCATTGTACTTCCTTTGATGACTCATGTACCTATCTAAATAAAGGTAATGATGGTCATTATTTCATTTTATTCAATTTTCATCTCATTCTCCATGAAAATAAAAATAAAAATAAAGTTGTGCCTTTCTTGAGATTTACAAAAAAAATGGAAAAAATAAAAAACAAGGGGGAGAACTTGGATGCAATCATTCATTGGATTCATTTCCTGGATCATGTCCCATGTCATAAAAAAAAGGGACGGTGTTTTTTTTCACATTTTAAATGGGATTGAGTGAGGTTTATCCTGTGTTTTCACTTGATTATTCATGCATTGTGCTTAAGAGCCCAACCTCCTCTTTCTAGCCTTAATTTTTCATTCATTTTCCCACCAACCCTATGCCATAGAATTCACCTGGAAAAAGTCCTCATGATTGAATTAATTTTTATGTTTCTCTTTTTGGAGAGATGATAATTGTCACAATCCTATGGTGATACATGCATTTTTCAAGTATGTGCATAACTCCAGATTTAATTTCTCTTGAGTGAAGTGTGACACAAATTTCAATGTTAGGTAGGTTGTGATTGGGCCATGGATGGATTTATGAGGTTGAATAAATTTAAATGTGAGGAATGAAAATGATTGGGAATTGTTTTTCATGGAGGATACATGATGAAATTTCATTTTTGAAGAGATCATTGATGTTTTCTAACGTTTGATTTTTGTGTGAATTTTGATTTGGATTTATGATGATTGCCCGGGAGTGCAATGATTATGTGTGGGGGAGTGATGAAGCTATAATTTTCATATATTATATACTGTATTTCAATGTTCTAATACCCACCATAGTGTTATTTTATGTGCAATTGTCACATTTTTAGGATTTGGTGAAATTTTGAGCTCAAATGAAAAAATGGCTTAATTTTGGTGTTTAACTGTTTTATTTGTCTTTTGTATTTTGGCCATAACATTTTCGAAACTGAAAAAAATTGTGAAATTATTATTTTTTAGGTTTCCTTACATAAAGGGACGAATTTAATCCTTCTGTAGGCCCATCTCAATCAATCATTTGGAGGCCCAAAATCAGCTCATAATCTAGACCTCGAAAATTGTGCACAGATTTGGAATGTTTTAAAGCTGAGCTTGTATCTCGCAGTATACCATTCCGTTGGAGCGGAAATTCACCAAGAATCTGAAAGAGTAATTAATGAAAATCTTTTATTAAGGATTACACATATGAATCTGCTGATTACAAGGCCATAATTGCATGGGAAGTTGGAGTTGTGGAAGACGAAGAGTCTCATGGACAGATTTAATTTTCCACACCAAAACAGTCATAACTCCATCAATAATCCTTATAAAACAAATGGATATCATTTCATCATAAGAAACTTGGGACCATTTAAATCATAGAGACATTATAATTGAAACATAAACATATGAAATATTGTCATCTTAGATGGAAAATGGTTTTGATAAAACACTTGAAATGAATTCTTGAGGAAAATATCCTTTCTTCTAAAAAATCATTTTCTTTTCACAAAATGCCATTAAATTTTAAAAGAAAATGATTTTTTTGAAAATAATTATGAAATCTTGTAGAGAAATCTTCTTTAAAATAATGCGTTATCAAACTGTAAAAATCCATTCATGTCGTATAAGTTAAAAAACATTCTCCTCATACTTTTAACAGAAAAGTCAAAAAGTACCTTGTATGGAAAAAAAAGAAAGATTCCTTACATACCATGTTTTAAAAGTCAAAAATGGGTAAAAGGACATTAAACATAAATAAAACCATTTTTAGAAAACAGGGACATGGATGATAAATATAACCCCAGTAAATACTTACGAATAAACAATCTCGGATAAAAACGAGATTGGAAAAGTTATCCCTTACCTTAGGTCCGATATGATTCGTACATATCTGAAACTCCTATATAATGATTTAAATAATGTAATTTACCTATTAAAGAATCATATTCATTATTATTATATCATATATGATTCACTTATGACTTTATATTACCTGTTCTTTTGTAAATTCCATGTTGAAGCAGCATTTCGAGTAAAATCGATTTATTTATCATACTTGTTTGGACTTGTTGTTCTTGATATTATTTTTACTTATATTATGATTTACATACTTACAGAATTTAAATCTTGATTTATATATCATATATATTCAGTATATATATATATATAATAGATAGGTGAATGAAATGAAATACACCGTTCATGGAGACGGTAGGCTATACGTACACATGAACGCTGTTTTCCTTTCCTTATTGACTTGAATGGAAGTAAGTAGATGACATATATATATATATATATACACACATAAATTAAGTAGATTCATTATGTAATATATTTCATTATTATTCATTATATATACCTTATAATCATTCTTGAATGGTTAACATGGAGAATGAATCTCATCGCGTCGTGGAGACGGTAATCCGTACGTACGCACAAGAAATGATATCATTCCCATAATTATTGAATGGAATTGGAGTGGATTATATAATACCTCAGAATAAGTATGATTTTATAATAACCATATATAGTTATTATTTACACCATTGTACCGATCCAAGTAAGGTGGTGGTGGAAAAACTGATTACACCACGGCATGGAGACAGTATTCCGTACGTAAGCACGCGCGGTGATTTCATTTTCTGTAGGATCGATAGAAGGTGAAATTTGGTTTTTTCATATTTATAATAACATATAAGTATATTAGTGATACTCATGTTATTAATTTATAATGAAACAACTAAATAAGAAGAAGTTGAAGAAGAAAGAAAACTTGAAAGAATTGGTAGAAGAGATTACCTCTTCCTCGACGCACCTCCTTTAAACTTCTTCTTAGGCCATTAGAGTTGGTATTTTGAGAAGACAAGAACCTCTAAGATATAACTAGAGAGGTTTATAAGAGTAATTGTCAGGTTTTGGTATATATTAAAGCCTCAAAAGGTTGTGAAGAGAAGAGGGAAGGGGTGCCCTTTTTATAAGGGAGGAGAGGGGCACCTTAGGAAAACTTAAAATATTATTTTATAATAAAGTCATATTCGGTTTTTAATAGCTAAAAATTGATTTATTTATAATCTAAGGAGGGTATGGGTCGAAATAATCTCAACCAATAGGTTTTATACAAGTTTAGGTTACTATTTTATCCTTATCATTTAGATTTAACTCTATATTAAAATATTTAACTTTTACAGTGTCGTTTTGTTTTCTTACACTATATGGTTAATACACTTACTATAAAAATCCAAAAGAACCCCAAGCGGTTCATTATTAATATATATATCCTTATCTAAGTCATTTGGCCTAACCTTATATTTTTAGAAAGAAAATAACAATTAATAATATAATATTTTGTTTAAAAATAATTTTATGTCAATTTTGACACAATTTGGTACTTTATTTTTGTGAAAATCATAACTGAATTATTAGTTAGAAAAAAGTTAATTAAATCAATAATAACATTTCATATTAACCTATAGAATTAATGTAATTCATAAAAATTATCAAATTACATTTATTTGGGTATTTATAACATCAATTATGTTAATATTTCATTAATAAGGTAATTATTGCATCATCATTGTGTCATACATAAATTAAATTATTTAATGTCTCAAAGTTATAAATAAAATACCATTATGTCGGAAATATTTTTATCTTTCTAATGAATATTTATAGTCGAATTTATCTTATGTATAACCCTATATTAAAAATGTTTTAGTTATTAAACATTGATTTTTACTATCTTAACTCTTCTTTAAACAAAATAATAATAAGTGTCCAAATCTAATCCAAGTGGACCTAAAGGGTAATATTTTATTCCTAAGGTTTTTTTGTTCTAATTTAACTTATAAAATAGAATTATGACATGTTTTAGGGTAATAATTATATCATTTTTACCCTTAATTACCCTATTTACTTTTAACCGTGGTAAATAAAAGTAAAAAGTTACTATTCAACAAAATTTTTTTTTGTCTTATTGAACCATATTTTAATCCTTTATATTAACTGTGTCTCTCGGATTTTTGTAATTCCACTCACAGAAGCAGTATAATTATGTTTTATGTAAATTTTCATATTTTCCTAAGAGGCGAGTAAAAGACGGTGAAAAGTTCAATAAAATTTTTATATATCTAAAATTATTATAAAATGACTCCAATGAATTACATTGAACTTATATAGTTATTTTTTATCAATTTTGACCTAAAATAAATAAAAATAAATTAAATTATTATATAAATAAAAATTTGGTTTTAAAATAGTAACCGAGTGTTTCCACTATTCATCAAAAATTGAAAGTTTTCAGAAAAATACCAAAAATTCACCTTAGGCTAATTTCGATATTCCAAATCCAAAAATGAAGTCAATTTTTAAAGATAAAATTTATAAAATTTAAAAAAGTGGGTATTACTATTCATAACGGGTAGTTCATAATAATATTATAATAATATATTATTTAGTGAAACTCGGTATTTTGTACTACACACGCTATCGAGGAAGGCCTTGATTGCATGTAATGCAAGCCAAGTTAGGGATGCGTGTAGTGAAAGATCCGTTTGGTGTTTCATATAACATAATCAAAACATATTTCATTTATACATTAAACAAAATCTATATTTAATGTCGTGTAAAATAATTTCCACAAAACGAACTTGAAATTGTGTATAACACGAGCCTAGAATAGTGCTACGTATACTGCAAGATAATACAGTGTTGCGTATAGTGCAAGTTAATTTTGGTGTAGTGTACAACACAAGACATCAATGAAATTAAAACGAATAATTCTCATAAAATCTCGGGTTGTTACATACCTCATTGTGAATTCCAATGTATTGATCAATCGAGGCCCTTGTAATTTAATGGTTTCTTTTAATTAATTAAATTGAACATTACGATATGCCAATGGGCTTGATTTCATGTGACATGATGTTGTTGGGGCTATAGAAGAGGATTTGGACCTTGGGTATTTAGATTGGGTATTTTCTTTAAATGAATTTGAGTTGTTTTTATAAAATTGAACTATTTTAGTCATATTCAGTAATTAAATTCAATCATATTGAATTTTTTGTTAAATTGAATTGTTATGTAAATGTAAATTTTTTGTGATATAATACATAGTTCCAATGGAATATTATGGGCTTGGTTTAAGGATTAAGATAGTGTTGATATCTATTTGAGTCAATGTGATTAACATTATAGGCTTGGCCTTATGAACTTGGGTGATGTTGATCACCAGTTGGCCAACTTGGTCATCAGTTGAGGAAGCTAGGTCATTAAGTTGCGGGAATGACCTAAGATATTTGGGATGGCAAGAACATTGGACATGAGAGACATGGCCGCAAGGGCATGATGTGCTAGAGTTTATGTTACTTAGGTTCTATTTAGTGATTTATACTCATCTGTTTAATTCAAATAGTTGTTGGAGTAAAGTGATCACAGGTTGACTCATCGATGCTGTAGTTTTGACCACTCGTGTGGTTAGGGGACCATGATAGTTGAATCATATGTAAAAGGTAGATGTCACTTTCCATATAAATCTTGGAGGAGGGTGAGGATCCATTATAGGATATCGTTAATGGTATTAGTTTGGGGCTAAGGCTCCCTGTGCTTGAGGTCATTAGGTCATGATCATTTTTGAGACTGAGCATCACCATTCCTTAGGATGTCTATTTTTCATCCAACATCATTTATTTTTTAGGATAAATACCATTTTATTTCTAGATATTATGCTTCAATACTATGGTTTATTTTGACTAGGGGTTTGAGGGACAGGATTCTTTGTTTGGTTATGCCTTCAGGTTTTCTGTTACTTAGTTAATGGAATGAGGTTCCGAGTGACATTAGGAGGGGGAACCTAAGGCTTTACCAAGGGATACATAAAATCAGAGGATCCCTTGAGCTTTGATCTAAGGATCCCCTCCTCCTTAGTTATTCCAGTTATGGCCAATGAATGTGAAGACTTCCTGGTGGTTGTAGATTACTAGGTAAGCTTCATTGTATTTTAATTTTATGCATTTCATTACAATTATATTCTTTTAAAAACTACTTGATCAAATATTTATGGTACAGACACATCGGTGATGGCCTAATAAGACCTGTTCTCACACCATACATGTGACCTTCATGATGCATGTAGACTTTTTTCTTTTTCATTCACATAAAGTCATGGATTTTTGAGCTAGATCTAAGTTTCTATTTAACAGGGGACTAAAGTCAAGGTACCACTGGTTCATTCTGTAACAAGCCAATATTTTTCAAAATAAATTTAATATTGAATGCATGAAACACTATGTCTCTTCAAAACACCACTTTTTTATAACCGAGCCAGTAAAATTCATTTTTCCAACTCTGTAATTTGAATTCTGAAAAACTGACATACACAGTTGCGTTCGGTAAGATATTTAGAGTTTGATAAGACAAACTTATTTTTTGTTGAGTAGTAACATACCATTGAGAATAGTAACATACTCTTATGAAAAGTAATTAATAGTAAATTTGCCAAAAAAATAGAAACTTCACCCATGAGTGTATAACTACAATTCATACATCTTAAAAGTGAAAAATGATCATAGTATAAGTATTGGTATTTTTGTATGTCATAAAAATTTTAATTAAAATTTTATGATTAATTTATTAATTTAAAATGGAAATTTGTTATCATTAAATGTAATCATAAATTTTTACTTTATTTTCATATGGTTATAAAATAATTTTATAGGAACTTGATTAATATCTCAAGGTGTTAGAAAATGAGTTATAGTTTTAAATTTGTTTTTTCGATTAAATTATGATTTTATTAAAAAATTAAATTACAAATATGTATAAAATTATTTTCAAACAATGGATTTCATTTTTGAATTATACACATCGAAAAATGGTTGGGGTGAATTTTTGGGATTTTTCTAAAAGACATGAATTTTGGGTGAATATAAAAATGCAATAATTTACGATAAACGTTAAATACATGATTTATTGCGTCATAAGTGATGTAAGGCTTATGTAATCCCACTAGGTTCAAACTCACATGAACTTATTACTATATGGGTCACATGAATCAACAATATTCCCCCCTCACTCCCTCTTCTCTTCCCTCATATAATACTTAAATCTCCTTAATGTTCTTCCAAAATACCCTTCCCTAGTCACTCCCCACATCCAGGAGCTCTTGGTCCTACAAAAAATCAAAAACCCATTCCCTTAAGGAGGTTATCAAGGAGGTTATTTCACGAGGTATGTCATCTTTATTTTTCATTTAGTTTCATTTCAATTTATCTTCTTTTCTTAATATCTCCTAACATTCTCTCTATAATTGATCCTTATAACTCTAGTATCATCTATATACTAGATTTATAACATGTTGATTTAATAACAATTGTCAATAATATTACTGTCTCTATCTTTTATAAATGAAATCATCATTCTTGAGGTTCTAATTTTCAACCTTCATGGACGACCAAGTTTTATTCTTCAATTTATCCTTATTTAGTGGACATGAAACCATTTTTAGGGTTGAAACAGACTATAATATATGTATTATAACTGACTTAATAGTCATGAACCAGTATATGTACATAGTATTAAATTATATGACAAAACTAGTTCATAATAATCCAAATACTGCCAAATAATCTAAGTGATTGTCATTAATATTTCATCCAATTATTCATCATCATTCCATGTAACCATATGATATAAAAGACCATTAACACCTAAATATGTTCATAAATAATTTTTAAATTCACTTCTTGATATTTAAATCCATTCCACATGAACTCCATTACTTAAAAACAAGTCAACCGATTATGAAAATCAAGAAAATGAACACTCCAAAATGATGAAATTCAATCTTATCAATTATCAATAAACACATAATGAACCTAATAAAATTATGATCAACTAAATAATTGTCTAATAGGTTATTAATAATTCTAGTAACATGTTTAATTTCATATTCCAGATCCTTAATTTCAATAGTGGAACACATTTGGACTTAAGGTAAGGGGTTTCCTCATCTCACTTCCATTTTTGTGAGATATTCCGTATTCAATACTATTAATTTTGTATGGTGTATGTATACATCCCATTTATTTTTCATATCAGTAATATATTTATTTTAATTATATTCAATGTTACATTTAATTATTATTAATTTTGGGGAATTCGATTCAATTTATTACAAAGTTGTAAGGGGTTTCTACTTGAACCTCCATTTTCAGTCGGGTTACTTTTATAATCTACATACTGCAATTAAATTCTTATCTATTCAGATGTAATCCTCATAATTTTTATGTCAATTTTATATATATGTGTTCCAACTAGAATCATACCTTCATTTATGGGAATTTATATGTTTTTTAAGGATCTTTCAAAAATCCTTCACGATAAACAATCACATTTCATGTAAATTCCTCAAATTCTCACCTACTTTCATGGGCATTAGATAATCTACTTTTTGAAACCATTATCATTATAAAATCACTATTTTTAATATGAATATATTATCTTACTTCACTTCTGGTTTTATAAAAATATTTTTCCAAAAGAACTCTTCTTTTCAAAGTAAAAGAGTATTTATCTCAAGAATTACTTGAAGATTTTATAAGAGTATATTCATGTATTTCAGAACTCTTGCTGATTATTATGTATTAGTGGGATTAATATTTTCTGTTATCATATACCATTTTTAATTTAATGGTTTTTCATTAGTTTGGATATGGATGTGCTATCTTAAAACCATTCACCAATTTACACTGAATAGTTAGTGTTTATGATTAATGTTTGGGGAAAGATATTTACATTTCATATATTAGCTTCAATATGAATTTATATGTTGTTCATGTTTATCTCCATTAATATGAAGAATTCATTGTACATAGAAAGTGTTGGGGGGTGTTCTATAGCCCCTCGGTGCATCAGTAGGTCTCCTGAGACAAACTACGGTCTTGGTAGAAGGCCTTGACAAAATGATTATTTATGATCTTAGCACGATGCCATTGAGGTATGGTTATGATATCCCTCATTATTCATTCCCTTATTATGAAAATAGTATTTATGGTTCATGTGGTTATTCTACTATTAGAATAACCATGATTATGTTTTACTATGGAAAATATTTATTCATCTCTTTATCCACACATAACATGTTCATGTTTTTTTGTTAAAGGCATGTGTTTTTATTTATTCAACATGCCTAATGTTTATGTTTATAATATCTTTTGATATATTTCTTACCCTTACTGAGCATTTGAGATCACCCCATTCTTATGTTTCATTTTCACAGGACAGAAAGAGCTATATTATGTATTACATGTAGAAATATCCTAAGAGTTATTGTTCATGAAGAAGGAATTTCTTTGTTTTTTTATTAAAGTTATAATTTTGAACACATATATGTATCTTGTTTCAAAATATAGTAAACTACTTGGTCCATCGGGATAAATATTTCTTATTTATATGCCAATGTAATTAAATAAGGATCTGACTTCAGGAAACCAGGGTTGGGTCCTTACAGTTGGTATCAAAGGAAGTTTAGTAGAAAACATTGAAATTAGATATAGAAAATATAGATTGGGGAATAAATCCATAAGATAGTCTTTGAGGGTAAACATACATGAAAATCCATGTATTTTGGTAAGGAATAGATAATGTGGATATTTCTAGCAAATACATACCTGTATGGATACTACAAGTGGACTTAGTTCTGGTGTAAATGTACCTAGGAGTGAAAAATACGACAAGGAGTTTCTAGATTGAACTAGGGTATCCTGGAACATGATAACGGGACATACTATGCACCTGATTTGACACTCCTATGGGAAATTCTTAGGATAATCCACATTTTCATTACAAGCCATTATGAAGGATTTAAATGTACATTTTTCCTTAGAGAAACCAAGTTTATGATTATGAGATTATCTATTCATGCTAAGTATTTTTCTACATTGTTATTATAAATTATGATTTATAACCTAATGTAGTGTATAACATTATTAAGAAATGGATCCTAGTGGAAGTAATGGAAACCACATTAACGTGAATGTCCCATGTAGGGATTTCCCTCCGATGCAACATAATGATGTTTGATCTGGAGCTATGACTGGTGAGGAGAAACTTATAACTATACTAGGAAAACATGGTCAGGTTATGAAAAATAATGTTTCCAAATTGGAGCTTCGGGATCCACAATGTGAAGGATCTATGTTAGATTGCTTTATGATACAACGACATCCTTCATTAAATGGGACAACAAACCCATTCATAGCGGAGCAGTGGATAAGTTCATTAGAGAAGATATTTCTCGATTTGGGATGTAATGAAAGAGTGAAGGTTTTCATGGTAGTTTATTGTCTATCAGGATATATAGATCAGTGGTGGTATTTAATCCAAAACACAAAGGTGGAGGAGGAAATATAATAAATGGAATGGAGGGATTTTAATGAAATCTTCCAAGAAAATTATTTCCCCTGCACACAACGAGCAGATATGGAAAGGAGATTCTTGAATCTGAGGCAGAAGGAGGATGAAAATGTTTTCAACTATGAATCCAATTGTACAAGGCTATAAAGGCAATATTCAGACAACATACATAATCTAAGGAGAAAAATTGATCAATTCTTTTATGGTTTAAAACTATTCCTCTAAAGGGAACTAGTCTCCCAAGTTTTCTCATCACATTAAGATATAGTCTCAAGTGCTATCAAGATGGAAAAATAATTTTCTATGTCTTATGGATTTAATGGAAAACAAGAGAATAAGAGGGATGGAAAAAACTCTGGAAAAGGAAATAAGAAAATCATAATAAGGGAAGAGTCGACCTTCCATTCTATAGTAATTTTTGGAAGAAACACCATGGAACTTGCATGAAGGGAATGGGAGTTTGTTTCAAGTTTACAAAAAAAGGCCCCCAATCTTGGGATTTTAAGGGGAAGAAAGAAGCTACCAATGTTAAATGATATAATTTTAGGGAGATGAGACATTATTCACATGAATGTACTAAGAGTTAGGGAAATATTCACCAAAGAAGGCCAAGAGAGAAAGGCCAAGCTTATGCAGTCACAACTATGGAGGTTGAAGTTTCTAACGATGTAGTAGAAGGTATTTTAATTATTTCCTTGAACATATCCAATTATTTATTTGATTCTACATCATTAAATTCTTTCATATCTTCACAGTTTTCCAAGAAAATTAGATATTTCCAATTTTATTTAATAAGGGAATTGTCAGTAAAAATCCTTAGGGAAGTATCATTGCAACAAATTTGTGTTAGGCAGTCCCCATTATGGAATATAAATGTGCTTTATCTTCTAATTTTATTGTCATACCCATGATTGACTATGATATAATCCTTGGTATAGATTTACTTTTGAACTATGATGCAAAAATTTATTTCAAGAATAAGGAGGTAACAATTTTTTAGGATGGTGTGGAATCCATTATCTTTAGGAAAGAAACATCACCATCTTATTTTCATCTAGATCCACCCCTAGTAGCTATACTGAATTCAATTATTGGGGAGTAATGGAATTAAATAACTATTGGTGGGGAAAGTAATGTTCAAATAGAGGACATACCTATTATGCAATAATATGTTGATGACATTCTAGAGGATTTACCCAGACATCACCCAGAGCGGGAAATTGAGTTTTCCATTGACTTAATTCCTAATTCAAGGCCTATATCAAAGAACCATTATAGAATGGACACTATGGAAATAGTGGAACTAATCAAACATCTAGATCAATTGAGTGATAAATTATTTGTTCTCCTTAGTGTTTCTCTAGGGGAATCCTCTGTTCATTTCATTAAGAAGAAATTTAGATATAGGAGGTTTTGAATTGAATACAGGGAGATCAATAATATAACAATAAAGAATAAGTATCCTCTACCTCACATTGATGATTTATTTGATCAACTTCATGGAGCACCTCTTTCAATAGTTTCTAATCGTGATCCATGATTTACATCAAAATTCTGGAAAAGTCATCAAAATGAATTGGATACTAAGATGAATTTGAGTACTTCTTATCATCTCAAACTGACGGTAAATCAGAAAGGATTAAGTAAACATTAGAAGACATGTTGAGATCATGCTCTATCTACTTTCATGGTATGTGGGATAAGTATTTAACCTTGGTAGAGTTTTCTTATAGTAATAGTTTCCATTCCGGTATTCAAATGAAACCATATGAGGGATTATATTGAAAACAATTTCGTACGCCAACATGTTGGGATGAGGTTGGTGTAAGGAATCTAGTGGGCTAGAGTTTGTAGAGGAAGAAGTAGCGAAGGTAAAGTCTATTCAAGGCCATATCAAAGTACCTCAAAGAAGAAAAAAAATCAATGCGTATAATTGAATAAAGTATTTTTTGTTTCAAGTGGGGGATCATATTTTATTAAAAGTATCTCCTTGGAAGGGTGTTAGCATATTTAGGAAGAAAAAAAATGGATCCCTAGGTACATCGGACATTTTGAAATTCTATAGAGAATTAGAGCTATTGCATATTTTTTAGCTATGCCACCTAGCCTGTCTAAATTACACAATGTGTTCCATGTCTCATTGCCGAGAAAGTACATGCTAGACCCAACACATGTCCTCACTTCTGAAGGTATAGAATTGGAACCTGGTCAATCATACTATGAAGAGCCTATCTAGATTTTTGACACTACAGAACAAATGTTGAGGAATCAGATGACTCGTATGGTAAATAAAATTTAAAAAAACTCATAAAATCAAAGAGGCAACATGAGAGCCTGAGGAGCTTATGATGAAGAACTACTCAAATTATTTTTTGAGGTAACATTCTGGAAATTTTGGGGATGAAATTTCTGTAATGAGGGGATAATGCAACAACCCATGATTTGGAAAATAAATTTAATATTGAATACATGAAACACTAACTCTATTTAAAACACCAATTTATTATAACCTATCCATTAAACATAAATTTTCCACCTCTGTGATTTCAATTTCAAAAGGTTTCCATACATAGTTGCGTTCGGTAAGATATTTAGAATCTAATAAGACAAACCTAAATGTTGGTGAATATAAACATGTCCTTTTGAATAGTAAAAAAACCCTTATGAATAGTAGTGAATAATAATGAATAGTAAATTGGCCAAATAATAGAAACTTCACCCACGAGTGTTTAAATACAATTTAGACATCATCAAAGTGAAATAACAATCATAATATAAGTATTTGTATTTTTGTATGTCACAAACATTTTAATTACAATTTTATGATTAATTTAATAATTTAAAATGGAATTGTGTTTTCATAAAATGTAATAATAAATTGTTAATTTGATTCTTATGGTTATAAGATTATTTTATGGGACCTTGATTAATTTATCAAGGTTTAATAAAATGAGTTATAGTTTTAATGTTGTTTTTTTAGAATAAATTATAATTTTATTAAAAAAATAAATTAAAATTATTTAGAAATTTATTTTCGAGAAATGTATTTCTTTTCTGAATCCTACACATCAAAAAAATGATGGGGTGAATTTTTGGGATTTTTCTTAAAAAACATGAATTTTGGGTGAATAGTAAAATATGATAATTAACGGTAAATGCTAAATATATTATTTATTAGGTCATACGTGATGTAAGGATGATGTAATACCACTATTTTTGAACTCACATGGTCTTATTACTATTATGGGTCACATTAATCAACACTATTAGTTGTCTTGAGAGAAGTAATAAAATAAAGATTAAAATAATGGGAAACCTCCTCTCTTCCACTATAAACCCCCCATAACTCCCTCTTATCTTCACTCTTCTAAGACATTAATCATCTCAATGATCTACAAAAATACCATTCACTAGTCACTCCCCACTTCTAGGAGCTCTAGGTATTTCCATAATACCAAAAACCCTTCCCTTAAGGGGGTTTTGTAGGAGGTTATTTAATGAGGTAAAGCATATTTCTTTTTCATTTAGTTTCATTTCAATTTATCTTATTTTCTTCTTATCTCCTAATCTCCTCTGTCTAATTGTTCCTTATAACTCCAGTATCATCTATATACTGAATTTATACAATGTTAATGTAATAACCATTATCAATATTCTTACTCTCTCAGTCTCTTTTATAAATGAAAGCATCATCTGTGAGGTTACAATTTATAACATTCGTGGACGACGAAGTTTAATTTTTCAATTTATCCTTCATCACTAGACATGAAACCATTTTAATGGTTTAACTAGAATATAATATATGTATTATAACCTACTTAATACTCCATAACTATTACATCTACATATTATTAATTTATATGACAAAACTAGTTCATAATAATCCAAATACCACCAAACAATCTAAGTGATTGTCATTAATATTTTATCATATTATTCATCATAATTACATGTAAACAAATGAAATAAAATACAATTAACATCTATTGATGTTCATAATTAATGTGTAAATTCAATTCTATATACTTACATCCATTGCACATGAACTCAATTACTTAAAAACAAGTGAATCGGTTATGAAAATCATGAAAACCAACACTCTGGAATGTCATAATTCAATATTATAACTTATCAATAAGGACATAGTGAAATTAATAAAATTATGATAAAATAAATACATTTCTAATAGTTTCTTAATTATATTATTAATAATTCTAATTTTTTATTATATGACCTTAAGTTCAAGAGAGGAATACATTCAGACTTAAGGTAAGGGGTTTCTTCATCTCACTTCCATTTTGTGATATATTCCATATACACTACTATTACTTGTGTATGGTGTTTATATACATCACATTTTTGTTTCATATTATTAATCTCTTTATTTTAATTATATTAAATGTATCATTTAATGATTATTAATTTTGGGGAATACAATTCAATTGATTACAAAGTTGTATAGGTTTTCTACCCAAACATTTATTTTCATTCAGGTTACTATTATTATCTACTTACCTCGATTATATTATTATTCATTCATATTTACTCCTCAAAATTTCTATTTTAATGTTTTTTATATGTGTTCCATCTATAATAATACCTTCATTTATGGGTATATTTTTTACGGTATGGTTATGATGTCCCACATTATGTATCACCTCATTATGAAAATATTATTGATGGTTCATGGGGTTATTTGACTAGTATAATACCCATGATTATGATTTACTATGTAATTATTTATTCTAGTCTTATTCTTTCCATAATGTGTTCAAGTGTTTTGTTAAAGGAATGTGTTTTTAGTTATTCAACATGCCTAATGTTTATGATTATGATATCATCTGCTATACTGATTACCCTTAGTGAGTGTTTCAGCTTAACCCTTTCTTATATATCATTTTCCTAGGACACAAAGTGGTATATTATGAATGACATGTAGAAATAATCTACGAGTTATGGATGATGTCAATGAAATTTCTATGTTGTTTATCATTTCAAGTTTTAATGTTGAACTTATGTATGTATGTTGTTTCCAAATATACTAAACTAATCGATCCATAAGGATGCATAGTACTCGTTTATATGATAATTCAATTAAATAAGGCACCAGCTCTAGAAAACCGGGGTCAGGACCTTACACTTTCCTCACCCAGAGCTTACCTTTTTAGTTTTCATTTAGGTTTTATCATGATTATATCATATTTATGTATTGTGTTCGGCCATTGGACACCTGTCTCTTTATTATAGTGTATAACCTGTTATGTATGAATGCTCTTTTTTAACTAAAAATGGTAGGTTTGGTTGTTTCTTTATTTCCACTATTATTGTTCTGTTTTTCTTATGCTATTTCTTGATTTTTCTATGTATATACCATGGGCGGGTTAATGGTTCGAGTCTTATGGTATTCTGCATCTTCTACTATATCTATTAGACCATTATTATATCTCCACGATAGGGTGTAGTATCCCCAATATCACTGTATTACACCCTTTATACTAGTTGGTAGCCCTTGGTGTTTGAGGAGGTATGCCTAAGGCCAGTGGCCCTCAGCCTGAAAGCATTGTTCAAGTGGCTAATCGGGTTAGGGAACTACAACATACTTCCTTTTAATGTAAATAACACTTGTATCGGTTAAATATATAAAATTTATCTTGAAAACCATTAGCATTTTTTAAATGATTATAACTATGTTAACTTCAATTCCTGAATGATTTTCTCCCTGATCTTTTTGAAGACCTTTTACAACTTTAACTAACCACACTGACAGGATGGAATTTCTAGATTTTGTATCAAACATAAACCTATTTCGCATGTGGATTCGTTCTCTAAAATAATTCAGTGAGTTAATCTACCACATAAAAAAGAGTTATTGGATAATAATATAGGACTAGTATGTTTAAATTTGGTGTAAATAATAAGTATTTAATTGAACACTTTTAGTGTTGTCATTATCACTTCCTCACTTCCATGATTAATATGTAAAATGAGATTTTATTTCATTTAATAATTCTTCTTATGTTGTCAAGTACACTAGCACAATGTTATAATCAAATAATTTAAAATGTACTAAGTTTCTGAGTTATACTACTCAATTCATGAAACTCATGATACCACTTCATATCCATGGTATTCTATAAATATAGTGTTCTACATTCATTCTAGAATATTAAATATACCAATGAATCTATAACATAAATTTCCCCTTGTATATCAATTCTCTTAAATCCAATTATAATTTCTGAACCACTTATTGATATACTCTATATGAGTCAACTTCTATAAAAATTTAGTATCCTATAAAATCCTTACAAGATAACACATTATCATTATAGAAATTAAAAAATAATTAATTCTTAAATAATATCTAGTTATCCTATAAGGTGTATTTTTATTCATGGTGATATGATACCACCTTAAATGGGGAATTATATCACTTGTTGATTATATAATTTATCTTGATATCATTACATAATTAAAGATAAGGATTTGACACCACTTTATATTCATGTGAGTCTTTATAAAATTTATACTTATTCATTAAGACATGAAATTTTAGATTCAATTTTTTTATAGTTTTTTTGAAACATATTATTTCATTTATTTCTTAATCACATACATCACATATAATAGGGAACATATTATTTGATAATAATCATCACACAAATTATATCTCCCACTTAAATCTCCATCAATAAAAACATAAATTATAGTAATAAGGTTTATGGGGATATTGGTACTTATTAATCACCGTAATATAGAGGATTATGGTCCATCATATTGAACCAACCCTTTGTATCCAATTCTCTTTGAAGACTCTATAGTGATTCTCCTCATAATACCACATGTAAAATTTTAAATATGGAAAATTATGTTACCATCCTCCTTATTATTTATCATGGGATTCAACTACATTTTGATATTAATCCACATATATATTTTTCAACCTTGGATGTTTTATTCATGTATCCTTCCTCATACTTCTTATGCCACTAATATTAACCTCTTTCCTTGGGATATAGTTTCTGAGACCAATCACTCATACTTAATTCTCAACCTCTTTAATTACCACTAGCATCACATCATAATATTTTTGTATTTGGTGAGTATTCACATGAAAAATCCATTTTTAACAAATTTAGGGTAACTCTATCATTATTTTATAATTTCAAGTGTTATTTCTTAGATAATTTTTTTAAAATAATCCATTAGTGGTTCATAAATAACCTTCCATTTTATTCACTTTTTTTTTCTTCCAAAAAATTGATTATATTTCTAAATGTAATAGACTATTATTATTTCATTACATGCCTCCCACTTGACATGGTAATGAAGGATACTATCTAAAAAATTTATATTGGAATGATGTATCCTGATATATTTGATGAGCTTGGTTCAAATTCTAATAGCCCATATGGTACAATAGTTCAAAATTCTTATGGTTCCACATATATGGAAAGCTCATAGGTCACAAAGGATTATATAGGAGAAGTTCTCCCATTAAAGGGGACCAGGTGTTGAAGGCCTATAAAATTTATTTTAGTGTTATGATAAAGATTGACCAAAAATAGTAGAACTGATTAGTGACACCGAATGTGGTACTCTTACTATTATGAAATTTATATTGTACTTAACCCACATTGAGGCTTCTTAAATGGGTACAACAAATTTATGTACTTCACATTCTCTGTAAGATTTTCACAATGGATTACATATCTAGTTATGTTACTATATAAACATAGTTTATTATACCACCTCATTCCTTTATGAGATTATTTTGAATTATTTTTTATATTCTCATCTAGTTTTCCCATTAATTTTATCCCAAATACGGGAAAATTATTTTACCATCTCTGTGAATGTTGGGATTATTATCGAACCACATAAATCAATTTTCTCATCTTATTTTTCGAGTTCTTATTATTTTCTCTATTTTACCTCCACTTATAGAATCATCAATCATTGGAGCTCCCAATGTTTCTATTAAAAATAATATAGTTTATTGAGCTTTTAAGATGAATAAGGATTTCATAATTTTAATTATGGAGTTTGAAGAAAGAGAGGTGAATTTTAATAATGTTAATAGATCTAACATCAATAATTGGAGGACAGAAATCAATGATGACCATTAATAAGAAATTATATACTTTCCTCTTCTATGAATTAATCAACATAGTTGGATAATACCAATAGGGGTTTTATTGATTAAAATTTTCTTGGAATTTTGAATGTAATGTTTGAAAAATATGTGGTGTTTCACATCATAGAGGAGAATACAATTTCTTGGTTAATGAAATATCCCATTAAGATGTTTTTTAAGAAAATGATATGAAATAATTTTCATATGATGTGGTGGTTATTTAATCTATATGTTATTGAAGTAAAGCATGATCTTGATTATATAATTGAATTAAATCTCATGAAAATTTAGATGGTAGTGGCGAGGATTATGATAGATTATGAGCTATGTGAACTAGAAATAGTTTTTTTGATACATGGACTTTTGGTAGAAAAAATAAATATGTGGAAAATTATTTGGAGAATGAAATGTTAAAAATTAATGATGTCTGAGATTTTATAATTAGCATGGATGGCCAATGAATTGAATCTGTAAGATTCTCTAGATCTACTGAGAAGATGTTTTTAAGACACAATTACGTGTAATGATATCATTATAGAGTATGATTAAAATGAATGGAAAATATCTATGATAATAAAAATGGTGGTAGTGTTACCTACTATAGTTGTAGGAACAAAGGAAACATTGAGAATAACCCCATATTAAAATGGAAGTTACCTAAAATGAATGCAGTGAACACACTAGTTAATGGAATTGAGGATTTTTTACTTTGATTATTAATATCCCTATGGATTCTTGGGTTTTAGACTTAGATGTATCGATAAATTCATCACATGGTAAGGTTTTCTTGAATATTGTTTTAAGGGAATTGTGGAAAGGTTCTTCATAAAGATGGAAAACCCTTATAAATTATTGAAAACAATGATTCGTTGATAAAAAAGATTATTTTTTCTAGTTTTAGAGAATTAATGAAATATTCATGGATTTAAAATGAATATTATTTCCATATAATATCTTAATGATAGATGCATTATCATCATGTTTGTCGGTGGTGTATATAAAATTATTAAGAGAGAAGTGGTTATAGATCCTGGAGTAATGAATGAAAGAAAATAAATTATGAAATAAAATTACTTGGATATGGTTTCAACTAAAAAATATTATCTGGATTAAAACTCAATAAGAATAAGTTAGAAAACATTAGTGAGAAGGGGACGGTGTTATTAGATGAAAAAGGAATTCTACCAAGTAAAATGATAGTGGAAGTTTACCTATGTGAAAATCATATCAATGTAAGGAAAAATAAGGACTTAATTATAGAAGGTGGTAGAACAATAATGCTTAGAAATCTATACATTTTACAAACTACTATTTGGGTTCCCGGATGGTTAAATTCCTTTGTATAATTACCAGAAAAAAGTTATGAAATAAAAAACCTCAAATGGGTATATTTTTTAAACATAGGGAAAAGGGGTGTTCCGGGATCAAGGGGGCCTAATGTAATGTAATGTGAGGTAATCCCAATTAATGAGAACAAATAACCTAGGTTAAGGGATCTAATAGTAGTTAAAGAAGCAAGAAGACAATATAGGGTAGCCCCTAATGTGAGAAAATCAATAAATTTATTCCCTTCATATTTTGTATGAATTAGTACTATAACATTGTTGAAGAGGATCTTATATCTATGAAAATAGTATGTAAGAGACAATGGAGTGGGGATAAAGCCATTTAGGAAATTATAAATGACTTTAAAATCAGTTTCCACATAGGTTATATCAATGTTGTGGGAAAAACATAAATCATGACCGTTGAGGGTGGCATGATAATCCTTGAAAAATGACTCTCCATCCATGTAAAATGAACTAAAAGAGAAAACAACTAGACTATAGGGCCCACAGACCACACCTCCCCCTGCATGAAACTGATAATATCATATTTATAAACATCGAGAATGGGTCCATTATAGGGGGCTAAGAAAACCAGAATACTTATAGGACCAGTATTTAGATAGAAAGGGGGAAGATCCTTCCTTAATCTTTTTTAAGGAGCACTAAAACACCATTTTAGAAGTAAATAAGGATTAGTGAAAAGGAATATGGTATTTGATTCATTATCTCTTTTGGAGGTCATGTAAAAACATGTTCATCACTTCCCATAAACACATGTTTCCATAAACTATGATAAGGAACTACAAATTTATCCCACATATGTTGTTACACAAAACATTGAGCCATAGATTGAATAAATCTCATTATTTGGGATCTTGTCCTATAATTATACTGAAAAATTTATCGAGAACCACATATAGTATGACCTCTCACATTATAAGAATATTTTGGGAGAAAACTTCTCAATAGGGTTCCAATAACATCAACTCCATGAATCTGACCTGATTCCCTTGCAATCGACCTACACATCTATTTATATCACATGGTTATAGATTACACAAAAATTGAAGTTTTAATTCAAGGGTTCTCATTGAAAATAGGAGGCCAACCATGCATCAGTGGAATGATTAGATTTCAATATGTGATGGAACAACTTTGTAGAGCAGACCACAGACAAGTACCACATAAAAATGCAAGAGTAATGACCATCTATCATAATGATGTTATGAAAAAATATAATCTAACATTCGTTCAAAATTTCCAAGATTAAGGATGGATATTTATGATCCTTCCCAAAGGATATATCGAGAGTACGGAATCCTAGTTATCTAAGCACCTCACCAACAATGTTGTGATTCTAAATGTTAATATCTATAAATATCATAATCTAGTTATTGTGGATCTAATGTGTGAGGGTATTTCATAGGAATGTATTACATAAATAGGAAATTTTACCTTTTGTGATTTTAGGTCCTTTCTATATTTACCTAGGATGAAAAATCCTGACGGTGAATTAACATCAATAATGTCTAAGTCCATATTTGGTTGTATGAAATGAATTATTACCTCAATTATTTTTACATTAATATATCCTTCATCTTTCAACATTATAATCCTAGCCCATTATTCCCAGTGAGATCTCCCATCTGAGTTATTATCCTATATAAAATAAGTCACGAGATTCTAAATATCTCTTAGAATCTATTTTGGTACCTTAAAAATATACAGGATGTGTATGGGTGTGGATATGTCTATGATGTTACCATGATTTATCATACCTCTAATATTTGGGAAGTGATTAGTCTAGATATTAATATGACTATAGATCCTATCAACCACCCCCTGATAGTGTTAAATTCATATCATGACCCGATAGATCAGGGATCCCATGTAAACCATGGAGAAGCTCATCTTTTGAATACCCATGATGGTTTCAATCCTTACAGCTTTCATATCCGCACATGAGTTTGAGATGAAGACACTTCCCTTCTCAAAGTATATGAATTGGAAACACTACATACAATACACCTCCATGACCTCGTCAAAGACTCTGATAGATTAACTACTTCCATTTAAAAAGAACACCATATGATGTGAATAGTGGGGGTGGAAAACACCATTGAAAAGAGGGTTGTGCCTAAAGGGAGGAATTTTTTCATGCTTTAGATATTTCACCATGTTTCTACTAACAGAATTTTTAAAAAATATATAATAAGAGACCATAGGTCCCCATTTCACTATACCAAGAATAACATTAAAAAGTCACATCTCCACCCCATGGAGATAATAGAGATCCAAGGAGGTCTAAAACATATGAAAAACAAGTCAATCACAAATATAAAGAATCTCATTCTATCCATTACCTTGAGAATAAAATTCCACTGTAGCCTTTTTTAAGCCTTATCCTTGTCAACAATGATTGCTATGTTGGAACCCAAAAAATTCTTATTAATATCACCAATCATTTCTTGAGTCATATATATAGCACATTGTATGGAAAAATCATTATTGAAACCATGATTTTCAATAGAAACACAATTACGTAGGTGTACTAAGTCCCTCATATTGATTAAACCATCTAGGGAATTGTAATGAATGTTACACATGAATATGGGTTAATATTTCTTAAGGGATGAGAGGTCTTTCACTTTTGTAATGAGAACCAGAGTCGAAACATAAGACATATAAAGAAATACACATCCCAATAAGAATTAATGAATGGTCTCGATGAACACACCTTTATTGAGAACCTAGGAGGACTCATAAAATTTCCCAAAGAATCCATCCAGAATGGGATAAATTTTAGGTTTGAGTGTTCTTATAGCTTCCTATATTTCTCCCTCATCAAGAATATTATCATGGAAAGATTTGGTTTTCATTGTAACCACATGTGGTGTAGAATTCATGAGGTATTCATGGCCCCTTTGATAACCATTATGCATTTTAGGGTTAGTGTAATCATATGTATATTTAAATACAAAACCATCCATACCTCCCACAACCTAGATCTGATTAGTGAAGAAACCAACTTATATAAAGATATTTGGGATTCTTCCCCACTTCATATCTATTAGATAAGCTATAAACTATGCAATACTTCTATCTGAATCTTCTAGACACATGGTCCAAGAATATTATTGAGATACCCTTTATTATTATAGGAGAAGATATATGAGTTTATTATTTTCTAAACAAGAGTATCAAAAGTCCCATCATCCCACCCATCCCCGCTCTTGGATTCAATAAGACTGATGTATGTTTAAATAGAATCATGGACATGATATAAGGAGGGTGTAAGGTTTTTATTCCATGTTTGTAGGTCACCCTTAAGGAGTCTAGGATTATTATTAAGATTATATATGAAGAATCATATATGAAATTGTTTTCAAAAATGATGAAAACCTTATGGTAATTGGTATTAAGAGGCCACCTTATGGAAATGAAAATCAACCACAATAATATCTTATTCGAAGAAGATTAATGTGAAGAGGGGAGTGGTCCAAGAGATCCATAGCTGGATGATATTCCATATAATGTGGGTAAAATGTTATGGTTGAGAGGTTAGAGAGGCAGTGATAGAGACATGAAATGGTTCAATTTCTCCCCTTATAGTCATCCCACCATGTATATTTTCTCTTATGTAGTCCATATACATAATTCTAGTACGAAACATAATGGAGGAAACATATTTACTAGCCATTCTAGGGTAGAATACTCAAAATTTTTGCTCCACAGTATATAAAATAACATCATTGTCTCGTCCACTAATATTATATGAATCCCACTGGTTAAAGGAGACATGTTCATGGAGAAAAAATTCCCTATAATTCATTTTTCACATGGAATACACAAAAAATTTAATCTTGAAAGGAATTATAGATATGAAACTTGTGCTGGTATAAAGATCAGTAACTAGGAACTACTTCCCTCTGACTATGTTTTTCCTAAAAATATATATGTGATGGTTTGAGGGTTCTACATAGATACAATCATGAACACACATTCATTGAGAAAACTATGAAATCATGGAGGGAAATTTCATTGGTTCAAGCACAGACACAAGAGATATCATATTATTAAGAATCTCATTTGAGAAGAAGTTGGCCTTTATCTGAGTGTCAATGCCTCATACATTATAGATAGTGAAAGGTAATGTCATGGGAGAGGATTCTTAGCTAGGGATCCTAAAAATAAATAGTTCATATTCTAGGAAATCAAAAGAGATAATTTATTTTTGGACAGAGATCTAGTGTAGACACCAATGTGAGGGGACAAGAGAGGTCTCAAAACATAAACCATATAATTCAAGTCAAAATAAAATGGTGGGGGTATGGTAAGATAGAGAATAAAATCTATTAGATATAGGGAGGGGATATATTCATGAAGAAATTTAATCTTTTAGCTTCGAGAATTATGGGGAATCCCAAGGATTATATACTTTCTTATCATATGGAGGGGCCAAAATGCATGGGGGAGAAGAGACTGGGGGAGGTGCACATGTTCCTATCAGGGGGATGATCCCCAAAAATGAAATTAAGACTGCTATATCAATATAGGGCCCATCCATGGATATTACAGGGGATATTAAGGGGAGATCCAACCATAGGAAACCAAAAAGGAACATCATGAGAGGGAAGGTAAGGGTAATAAACAAATACCTAGCCCCCAGATGCTGAAGCCATGTGAGATGAGATACCTTAAATAACACAATTAAAAGGAAGAGTCACTTTCCACTAGTCTCTACAAGCTTTTGTGTGAGGAAAAATGAAACCAATGTGATTTCTCCAATAAGTTGACAAACAGTGACCTTAGAGTTGAGATTATAATAAAGACTGATTAGGAGAGGTGTAAAAAATATTCTGCCACAAGAAAACCAATCCTCTAACTCAGGGAAGAATTCTCTATAGAAGAGTCTTGGAGTGTTCCACTTTGATAGAAATTCATGCTACTGAGATTTCATATAAGAGTATTTTTAAAACATCCACACATAAAAAGGATCCCACTATATCAATAATTCCAATGAAGAAATAGATATTGTGGAAATTATGGTGGTGGACTTGAAGATTAAGCCACACCACCATATAAAGTGAGTATCTACATCAGTATATTTTGATCAAGAATTTAAAGAGGGTGAAGTTCTATGTTCGTAGAGATATAGTCATATGGGACCAAGAATTAAAAACATCCTTTCTGTAAGAGAGAACTACACAAAAGTATCTTCGGTTTAAAGAAGACACTATAGCTAAAAAATATCCCCATGATCACATGAGTTCCTAGAACATCAGAAGCGGAAGAAAAAATTTCCCAAACCTAGCCTTCGAAGTACATATTTTGAAGTCGAGCATAGCCTCAAAAGATATACTATAGAACCTATGAATTGAGGGAACCCTCCAAATAAGATGGAATAGGATTTAAAAGACCCATACTTGACATACATGTACATTACATTACTTTTGTGGAATACTTAATACATAACAAAAACAGACACCCAAGGACCGTACTAATTTAGTGTCTTTGGAAACTGGGAATTAAATATTCTAATCATGGTGAAATATCTTCAACATATCCCATTATGATCTTCCCCTTTTTTACCAAAAACCTTTCTTTATATCCCGGGTAAAAGAAAACATAAAAAGAGTGATCTAAAATGCTCAGTAAGGGAAAACATGGAGAACATAAAACAACCCATAAACATTCAAATGTAAAAACAAGAACATAAAACATCAAAATTATGATTAATGACATAAATCATGGTAGTACATAAGGAAAATATCATAAAGGAACATTAATCATGATAAAATAGCATCGGAATAAAACATGTAATTGTGGAAAACCATTATGCACATGATATTATTTACATTGTAGCTAAGGCATTGCTTCCAAGACCATCATAGTGGACAAAGTCCATTACTGAACCGGGTTTACTAGCTGTTACAACCCTATATTACTGAACTGGATTCACTTGTCATTCCAGCCATGTCTATCTCATGAGATATAAATCTTTACTCAATGTATTGGAGGGAGATATAGGTCCCACCCATCTCATAATGAAATCATTCTTTCATGTGCCAAAAAATCATAAATCATACATCACAACATAACCCATGTAATATAATGGGATTCTTAAACATCATTCCATCATAACATAATCTATATAAAAAATGGATATAATTTTATCATATGAAAAATAAAACCACGTAAATAATAGAGACAATATACTTGAAACATAAAAATATTAAATAATGTCATTTTAGAAGGAAAATAGTTTTGATAAAACACTTGAAATTAATTCTTGAGGAAAATATCCTTTCTTCTTCAAAATAATTTTCATTTTAAAAAATGTCATGCAATTTTAAAAGAAAATGATTATTTTTGAAAATAATCATGAAATATTATAGATTAAGCTTCATGAAAATAAGGCGTTATTAAACCTTAAAAATCCATTCACGCCGTATAAGTTGAAAAAACATTCTTCTCATACTTTTGTCAGAAATGTCAAAAAGTACCTCGTATGGTAAACAAAAGAAATATTCCTTACATTCCATGTAGTAAAAGTCAAAAATAGATAAAAAGTACTTTAAAAAAAATTTAAACCATTTTTAGAAAACATGGACATGGATGATAAATATAACCCTAGTAAATACTTACAAATAAACAATCTCAGACAAAAACGAGATTGGAAAAGTTATCCCTTACCATAGGTCAAATTTCTTCCATATGTGTTCGAAAATACTGTATAGTGAGTTTAAACATATTATTAACTTGAAAAAAAACCATAATAATATTTATGATATCATATATGATTCACTTAGGACATTATATTACCCGTTCTATTGTAAATTCCATGTTAAAGCAGCGTTTTGGGTAAAATCGTTTCATTTATCGTACATGTTTTGACTTATTGTTCTTGATATTATTACTTATATCCTGATTTAATTAATTACAGAATGTAAAAAATTATATATATATAATATATATTCAGTATATAAATATATTTGATAGATCGATAAATGGAATGAAATTCACTGTTCATGGAGACGGTAGGTCGTTCATACGCAAGAACGCTGTTTTCATTTCCTTATAGAATTGAATGGAATTAAGTTAATGAAACATATATGTACATATATCCAGTATCATTATTATGTAATATCTTTCATGATTATTTATTATATATACTTTATAATCATACTTTAATGGTTAATCATGTATAATGAATCTCATCGCGTTCATGGAGACGGTAGTCCGTACGTACGCACGAGCGACAATATCATTCTTTTGATATTAAAATCATATATAATTTGATGGTATATTATAAATAAAGAATCATCATAATTTTATATTTATTTTTTATATCATTTATACTCATTATTATACCCATCCAAATGACGAAATGTTTGAATAACAAACTACACCACGACGTGGAGACGGTAAGCCATACGTACGCACGTGTGGTGACTTTTTCATTCATAGGATGGATAAAATAACTAATATGGTTGTACCATTTTTAAAATAACATCACAATATTTACAAGATACTGGAGTTATTATTTTATAATGGAAATAACAAATAAGTAGGAAGTGGAAGAAGAAAGTAACTTGAAATAGGTGGTGAGATATTTACCTCTTTTTCGGGTTCTTCCTTTTGATTTGATCAACATGGCTCCATAGGTTGGATTTATGACTAAAGGAAGGACTCTAAGATGAATGTATGATATTTTATAGGGTATTTGAGCTGGTTTTGGCGAAGACAAATGGCTTTGGAGGTGTGAATTAGAGAGAAGGGGGAGTGCCCTTTTATATGAGAGGTGAGGGGCACCTTAGGAAAATCTTAAAATATTATTTTATAATAAAGTCATATTCGGTTTGCAATGGCTGAAAAGTAATTTATTTCAATGTTAAAGTGGGTATTTGTCAAAAAAAATTCAACCAAAATATTTTATATAGGCTTGGGTCACTATATTAACCTTATCATTTATGTTTAACTCTTAGTTAAATAGTTTGACATTTACCATGTCTCTTTGTATTTTTATATTATATGGTTAATAAACTTACTATAACAAGACAATTGAACCCCAAGTGGTTCATTATTAATATATAAAACCTTATCTATGTAATTTTTCCAATACATAGATTTTTATGAATAGAATATCATTTAATAATATCATATTTGTTTTAAAAACTATTTTATGTCAATTTTGACACTATTTGGTAATTGATTTTTTTGAAAATCAAAAAAAAATGATTAGTTCTAATAAGGTTAATTAAATCAATCCTAACATGTCATATTAACCTATAAAATTAGTTTAATTCATAAAAAGTCTCTAATTACATTTATTTGGATATTTATAATATCAATTATTTTAATATTTCATTAATTAGGTAATTATTGCAGCATCATTATGTCATAAATAAATTAAATTATTTAATGTATAAAAAATATAAATAAAATAAAAATATTTAGGAAATATTTTTATCTTTATAATGAATATTTATAGTCTAATTTATCTTATGTATTACCATATATTAAAAATTTTTTAGTTATTAAACATTGATTTTAACTCTTTTAACTCTTCTTTGAATTAAATAATAATAAATGTCCTAATTTAATCCAAGTGGATCTAAAGGGTCATATTTTTTTCCTAATGTTGTTTTTGGTCGAATTACACTTATCCAATAGAATTAGTACATGTGTTAGGATAATAATAATATCATTTTTACCCTTAATCTCCCTATTTACTTTTAACTGTGGTAAATAAAAGTTAAAAGTTACTATTCACCATAAATTATTTTCATCTCATTGAACCACATTTTATCTACTGATATCAACCGTGTCTCTCAGATTTTTAAAATTCCACTACCATAAGTGGTAAAATTATGTTTTATGTAAATTTGAAAATTCTCCTAGGAGGTGGGTAAAAGGCAGTAAAAAATTCAATAAAATTTTTATATATCTAAATTTATTATAAAATGATTCCAATGAATTACATTCAACTTATATAGGTATTATGTATCTATTTTTACCTTAAATAAATTTAAATAAAATAAATAATTATTTAAATAAAAATTCCTTTTTAAACTATAACTCAAAAAGTGGGTATTACTATTCATAACAGCTAGTTCATAATAATATCTCGTTTAGTGAAACTCGGTATTGCGTAAAACACATGATATTAAGGAAGGTTGCCCTGGCGTGCAACACAAGCCTAGAATAGTGTTTGCATATACTGTAAGCTAATACGGTGTTGCGTATAGCGCAAGCTAATCTTGGTGTAATGTACAACACAAGACATCAATGAAATTAAAAAATATATATTTCTCATAAAATCTCAGGGTGTTACATCCTTACCCCCTTAAAATGAATTTCTCCCTCGAAATTCATCTGGGTTATAAATAATTTACTACTTGTAAGTCTATTTCATAGTAACCCACATCATAAAAAGGAATAATAAAACTTAATTTTATAAAGAGTAAGAAATGTAACGGTTACCCAAATTAACCCATAACTGGGTTTCCACATAGGATAACATAGGTTAAAACATGGATATGGAAGAGAAATATAACCACCATGTTCTAATGGAGAGTGGTAGAGAACATGGCTATGAAAAAGACATCAATAAAAAATCCATAAATTTTTGATGATCTAAGGTACCATCTGATTCATCGGATATGAGGATATTAGGACTATATTTTTGGTTTTCAAGATCATTTTCCTAATGTTGATGAATTTTTTCATAAGGAGAAATACTTACTTGATTTCAGTGTAATATCATTGTTGGTCATACCATGAAAAATTATGACTTCATCTATATTTAAAGAAATGAAGTTGAATTTGTCATTCTTGAAGTGTTAGCAGATCATGCGATATAATGATAGGTCATTCCATCTGTTTCTATCACAAAAAGGTTAGAACAAGTTATTAAATATACTGAAGTCCATCTACAGTGAGATTAATCTTATATGGTTCCTAAAATGTACTTATACATCATATATCATACCACTTCATAAATTAAAACTAATTTACACTAACCAGGGACTTCCTATAGGACAATGGTAGGTGATAAGGGCCTATCGTACTTCTGTTGTTAGTTCGATTCCCACATCCTTGTCCGACGCAATGTGTTGATGCCCATCCTATGAGTTGTCCTTTTTCTAAAACTGTACTATTATAACATAACAAAAGTTCTAGCCTTAAACAATACTATTTGATGTCTAATTTAATCTATTCTAATCATTAGGTTTATCCAAAATACTTCTGTACAATCTCATAGTATAAATAAAATGATTACTAGAAAGGTCATCTACCAAGAATTGAATACAATCATTTATCACCCATATATCATAAGATATATATCATGTTGGTCACATTCCAAACATGTGAATTCCTTAATCATATATTCTCTTGAAATATGAGTTACCATAGAACCATAGTGAAAACATGAATAATGTCAAAAGAAAACTCTTTCCACTTACCACAATCCCAAAAATTTAATATACTCAAACCATGATATCACATTATCCTTATATCAATCATGAGATCATGAATACTGTCAAACATATTATTTTTCTCCTTATCCCTTCATGATGCACATATCATCTTCTTTCCAAAAATATTTCAATCACTTTTCAGGGTTACCTGTACCATATAATTATTGAAACCCACAATAAACCATTGCATAGATATTCCAATATTCTATGATACTATAAATGAGATTCCACAACATTATTTTGGAATCCTATTACATAAACACATAATCATTCCACCACATCGTCATCATACTCAACATCGCCAATAGTTATCGCATGTGACTTCCATTTGTCCTTTGCCTTAAGAGGTTGTTGATGTCGATCATCATTAACCCATGGATTAGGGAATTGGTTATCATAATGCCCCATTTCCTTGCACTTGTAGAACTAATGTGTTGGTGGAGCGTTCTATGTAGTCTTTTCTCTATTCACGCCATTATAAACCTTTTTCACATTACTTCGTCACTCAGCTACTCGATGACATTCTCTTCCACACTTGAAAAAATTTCTAGTACCTTTTAGACAATCTCCACCATTCTTCTTTCGACACTTTGAGCATAAAGAAACATTCAACTTGTTTCACCATTGTTCTGAGACTTTTCCTTAAAATCCATCTTTTGTTTCTTATCAAAACCATGAGATGTATATGTAACACTAAATTCCATTTCTAACTTGATTGCACAATGCACAATTTCTTCATAGCTACTGAAGTCTCTTATCGCTAGTGCCCTTCGAAGACTTGGTTTTAAGCCACTGAAGAATTGATCAACTTTACTTTCAGGTCGGATGATAAATCAAGATGCATACCTTGCATGCCTTGTAAAATTTTCTTTGTATATACCAACAGATTCATCATCCTTTTGCTTAATCTCTAGGAACTCCATTTCTATATTCATTCTAAGAATAAGAGGAAAGTACTTATTGGGAAAAAAAGTTCTTAAACTAGTCTCATTCTATGGATTAAATTTCATCTTTGGGCCGTGTATTCTTAATTAGAGTCCAAAACTATTCTACTTCACCTTGTAATCAGTATATAGCCAGAATGAATTTCTCATGTTCTGAGCAGCGAGGTATAGAGAATATGTTTTCAATGGAACAGATCCATTGTTCAGAAAAAATTGGATCAAAAGACCCATTGAAAGAAGGTGGATGTTGCCTCATGAAGGACTCGATAGAATATTGTTCCCTTCTCTAATCATTTGGAAGTCCAGAATGATTAATAGCTTGTGTAAGAATAGCAATAAGTTTTTTCACTCCATCTCCCATAACATTGGTTTGTTTAGGAGTACAATCATTTCATCTTCCATTACATTGATCAACATGGTTCCTTCGATTTTCAGTCATCATCTAAAACACAAAAAGAATTGTGTGAGAGGAAAAAATCATGCTAGGAAAACAACATAATAAAGGGGGAGTAACTTCAATATCTAACATCGTAGGTTTATTTATAATATCGTTATCGTAATTCTAGGACTATAACCTATTCTTATACTTAACCTTAGGGATATCCCTAGACATACCTTAGAAATATCTCTAGGGATCTCACTAAAGTTTTTGCATCCTAGTTTCCAAAGGTTAACTAAAACATTCCTCTGATACCAACTGTAGAGACCCGTACTTGGCATACATGGAAATTACATTACTTTTGTGTAATACTTAATACATAACAAAAATAGACACCAAAGGACCGTAATAGTTTAGTGTCTTTGGAAACATGGAATAAAATCTTCTAATCATGGTGAAAGATATTCAACACATCCCATTAAGATCTTCCCCTTTTTTACCAAAAACCTTTCTTTATATCCTGAGTAAAAGAAAACATAAAAAGGGTGAGCTCAAATTCTTAGTAAGGGAAAACATGGAGAACATAAAACAACCCATAAACATTTGAACGTAAAAACATGAACATAAAACATCAAAATCACGAGTAATGACATAAATCATGGAAGTACGTAAGTCATAGATCATAAAGGAACATTAATCATGATAAAATATCATGTGTATAAAACATGTAATTGTGGAAAACCATTAATCACATGATATTATTTCCATGGTAGCCAAGGCATTGTTACCAAGACCATCATAGTGGACAAAGTCCATTACTAAAATGAGTTTACGTTCCATTCCAACCCCGTATTACTGAACCAGATTCACTTTTCGTTCCATCCATGTCTATCTCATGAGATATAAATTTTTACCCAATGCATTGGATAGAGACATGAGTCCCACCCATCTCATAATGAAATCATTCTTTCGTGTGCCACAAAATCATAAATCATACATCATAGCATAACCCATGTAATAGAATGGGATTCTTAAACATCATGCCATCATAACATAATCCATATAAAAAAATTCATATCATTTCATCATATAAATATTAAAACCATGTAAATAATAGATACATTATACTTGAAACATAAACATATTAAATAATGTCATTTTAGATGGAAAATAATTTTGATAAAAACAACATGAAATTAATTCTTGAGGAAAATATCCTTTCTTCTTCAAAATAATTTTATTTTCACAAAATTCCATGCAATTTTAAAATAAAGGATTTTGTTGAAAATAATCATGAAATATTATATAGGAAACTTCATAAAAATAAGGTGTTATAAAGCCGTGAAAATCTGTTCACATCGTATAAGTAAAAAAAACATTCTCCTCATACTTTTGCCGGAAATGTCAAAAAGTACCTCGTATGGTAAACAAAAGAAATATTCCTTACATACCATGTAGTAAAATTAAAAAAATGGATAAAATTGACTTTAAACATAAATGAATCCATTTTTATAAAACTTGGACATGGGGGATAAATATAACCCCAATAAATACTTATGAATAAACAATCTCATACAAAAATGAGATTGGAAAAGTTATCCCTTACCTTAGGTCCAATTTCTTCTGTATGTGTTCAAAACTCCTTTATAGTGGGTTTAAACATATTATTAACTTGCAAAAAAACCATAATAATATTTATTAAATCATATAAGATTAACTTAGAACTTTATATTACCCGTTTTTTGTAAATTCCATGTTAAAGCAATGTTTTGGGTAAAATCGTTTCATTTATCGTACGTGTTTCGACTTGTGGTTCTCGATATTATTACTTATATCCTGATTTACTTAATTCCAGAATGTAAAACATGAATTATATATAATATATATTCAGCATATAAATATATATGATAGATTGATAAATGGAATGAAATACATTGTTCATGGAGACGGTAGGTCGTACGTACGCATGAATGCTGTTTTCATTTCCTTATTGAACTGAATGGAATTAATTAAATGAAACATATATGTACGTAAATCCAGTAACATTATTATGTAATATATTTCATGATTATTTATTTTATATACTTTATAATCATACTTGAATGGTTAATCATGGAGAATGAATCTCATCACGTTCATGGAGACGGTAGTCCGTACGTACGCACGAGCGAAAATATCATTCTTTTGATATTAAAATCGTATATAATTGGATGGTATATCATATATAAATAATAATCATAATGTTATATTTATTGTTTATATCATTTATACTCATTATTATACCCATCCAAATGATGAAATGTTTGAATAACAAACTACACCACCACGTGGAGACGGTAAGCCGTACGGACGCACGTGTGGTGACTTTTTCATTCATAAGATGGATAAAATAAATAATATGGTTGTAAAATTTTTACAATAACATCAAATTATATATAAGATACTGGAGTTATTATTTTAGAATGGAAAAAAAGTAGGTGGATTTTGTAGAAGAAAGGAACTTGAAATAGGTGGTGAGATATTTACCTCTTCTTCGGGTTCTTTGTAATGACCCAATGTTTTTCAATGGAAATTATCTTCTTATATTTATGTCAAAAAATAACATGAAAACAAAACATAATGAACTAATAAGTGATAAGTGACCTTTAAACATATTTTCTTCACTCCTGTGTTTGGAATTTTGAAAATCTGACATACACGGTTGTGTTCAAGAGGTTTTTTTGAGTCTAATGAAAAAAAATAATTTTTGGTGAATAGTGACCTACCCTTATGAATAGTAACACACCCTTACGAATAGTAATATGAAACTTATGAATAGTAAATCCAACATAAAATTAACCTTACCAATGAATAATTAAATAAAATTTAGACATCCTAGAAAGTGACAATTTGACCTTAGTAAATGTTTTGGTATTTTGTAAGTCATGAATAATTAATTACAACTAATTAATTAATTTAAAAGAAAATTTATTTTCCTAAAACGTGTTCATAAATTATTGAATCAATGTATTATAGTTTTTAGACAATTTTATAATACCTTATGTAATTTTTGAAAGCACTATAAAATCAGTTTTAATCTTAAAAACTATTTTTTTAATTAAATTATGATTTTAAATAAATATTAAATTAATAATATTTAGAAAATTATTTTTGAAAAATGGATTTCATTTTTTGATTATACCCATCAAAATATGGTTGGGGTAAATTTTTTGTAATTTTCTGAGATACATGAATCTTTTATGAATAGTAGAATCCGATAATTTACAATAAATGCTAAATAATGGATTAATTGAGTCATCGATGATGCTCTGCTGATGTAAGCACACTTGGTTTGGTATCACATGATAAAATTACTATTATTGGTCATTCAAGACTCACTATTCCTTTTCATAGGGGAATTTAATAAACTAGTGAATTTTATATTAAGGAAACCCCTCTCCCCTCCACTATAAAAGCCACCCTTCACAACCTCATTTCCTTAAACCGCTCAAGCTCCAAGCCTTCTCTAAAATCTGCCCAAACACCTTCCCTAGAGCCTACCCCATGTCCAGTAGCTGATTATCTCACCAAAAGACCAAGCTTAGGCCCTTAATATGTATCTCAAGAGGAAGATTTAAGAGGTAATTTCTCTCCCTCTTCTCCTTTAATTTCCTTTCAAGTTCATGTTCATTTCATGATCTCTCCCCACCTATATTCATGAAAATGGTATTGTAACTGCATTATTATACTTATAATGTAATTATATGATTCTAATGGGATATTATATCATCCAACCCCCTTTCCCCTCTTCCTTTTATTTTATTAAAGAGAACATTGTTCGTGAGTTGTTAATTTATCACCTTTAAGAATGACATGATTTCTTCGTCAATTTCTACCTTCAGATGTGGTCATGAAACCAATTTTATGGTTGAACTAGAATATGTTATATGTATTATGTTCTATTTAATGTTCTGGAAAAAACCTATGACCGTATTACTAAGTGATAAGTTATAAAAAGTTCATTGTAATCCAAAAACCGCCCAAATTGACCCAAATATCCATAATTTAATTATATTCTAATGATTCATCCACATGGATCTAATATAATTTATTATAATGTCATTAAACCTTCTATAATATGATTAATGACATTTAATATCATTTCTGGTTGTTTACCCATGTTATACCCAAACTTCAATTTATGAATACAAGTGAATCACTCAAGAAAACCATAAAAACGAACATCCTCAAACAATGTTTTTAAGCTTTATTAGTCATCCAAAGGAACATAAAAAGACATAATGAAACCATAATTAACCCTATTAATGTATAAAAGGTTCTGGAATTTATAATTAATGAATATAATTTCATTATACAGTACATTAAAGAGAAGGAAGCATTCGGGTACAAGGTAAGGAGAAATTCTCGAACCCAACTTTCATCCTTTGGGTTCTCCCTCTTTCACTCCATTTTTATATGGTTACTCCTTAAAGATAATTTTTTCATAGTTATCTTACCTATTCTGAGATATACATATTTTATACTAAGTATTATGTCAATCAAAATGTTTTCCAAAAAAAACTCATCTTTTAAGAACTCACCTTTTACCTCTCAATCAAGGTTGATAGTTCTTGTATCAAGTATGTTGTTCCCTCTTTCTTTTGGGAACCCAAAGTTTATTAATGAATTCATATGAGATGAAACCCATTACTTTTCATGGGTTATTTATGTTCATTTATGTTATATGTTTGTTGTGGCATGCATGATAAATGATAATGTTATGATGTGACGGGTGTGCCCGGAATTATATAGTGCAATATGAATGTTTAAATGTGATAGGTGCGCTCAGAATTATATAGAACTCCAATGCATTGTGTAAAGTGATTAATCTCATGAGTATATTTCAAATGATGTGTGAATAAGATTCAAAATTGTTTCACATGTACGTGTGGTATTTAACCACTAAAAAATGATGTTTCATTTTTATGCATTGCCACATTTCAAGTCTATTATTTATGATCCTATCATGTTCATGATCTTTTTCCTATGTTATGATTATTCTCACCCCATGATATATTGTTCTTATCTATCCTCTTACTGGGCTTCTATCTCACCCCTTTTGATGTATATCCTTAGGTGGCTACATGTAATAAGGAGAGGACAAGTGCCAATAAGAAGCTAGAGAAGAAGAAATTAAAAAAATGTTTATGCTAGATGTTGTATTTGTTATGTGTTTTCCTAGTTTTCCCAATACACTAATCCTTTGGATCCTCTACATGTAATACTATTATGTTTTTTATCTTTTAAATGATGTAATCATAATGTATGAAAAGGTTGGGTCTCTATAGTTGGTATCATAGGCAAGGTTTAGTTAATTTGGGAATTAGGATTAGTGAACCCTAGAGAAAACCTATAGCATGAGACTAAGTACAAATATGCACACAAGAATATTTACCTATGGATCCCATATGTTATGTTTTTGGTATAAATTTTTTAAATGAATAGGTTATTCATGACTTGTTTACTTATGTTTTGTTCTAACCTTTTCTATTTTAGAAAATGGTAGGAACCAGGAGAAATCAGGCCAACAACTCATGCGAGGGCCAATGAAACTATTGCTCGAACGACATCCCCAATGATTTGGGAGGTGTTTTTCAAAACTTCATGGTGATACATACCCAATTATCTCAGGTTATGAAAAATAACCATAATAATGGGGAACGTCCTCCTTCACCAAAGAGGGATCAACTGGATATCGAATGTTTTATGTGGAAACAACCACCGACTTTTAGTGGATATTTCAATCCACTAGTTTCGGAACAGTGGGTCAAATCCATGGAGAATATCTTTTCTGTTCTTCACTGTTCTAAGACAGAGAACATGACTCTAGCTATTTATCATTTAGATGGATAAGCCGATCAATGTTCGGCTTTGATTAAGAACACCAAGCCAAGGGAGGAAATTGAAGAGATTGAATGGGAAGACTTTAAGATAATGTTTCTTAATAAGAATTTCCCAATAAATCTTCACATAAAGATGGAGAGAGAATTCATTGAGCTCAAGAAAAAATAAGGAGAATCTATCACAACCTATGGAGAGAATTTTACAAGGCTTTCAAGGTATGATTTATGTTTTGTTATCCACAATGATAGAAAAATTGATAGATTCTTTAGTGGATTAAAACCACACCTTAGAAAGGCTCTTATAATTCGAGAATTTGGGAGTTATGAAGAATTTGTTCGGTTTTCACTCAATGTAGAGATGGAGTTCGGATAATGGTCCCATGGATATGGTGATAAGAAAATAAATAAGGAGTTTCAAGCTGGTGGATCTAATGACAAAGGTGGGAAGAAAAATCAATGACCCACATGCCAAAAATGTAAGAAGTTGCACCATGGGAACTACCTCAAAGGGAAGGGGAAATGTTTCAAGTGTGGGAAAGAAGGAAATCATGCTCAAGAGTGTCGAAAAGACAGAAAAATGAAGGATAATGTAGCCAATGAAAGGAGATAACCACTCTTGGTTCAATTCTACAACTATAGGGAGCTAGGTCACTATACAAACCAGTGCACTAAACCTAGAAATCTAGAGGGTAATCAATGTCAGTAGCTACCAAATCCAAAGGAACAAGGGAAGGCTTATTCCATCACTACTATGGATGTGGATCATGATAATGAAGTCGTACAAGGTACACTTCCTATTCACTCAAGAATGGAAAAAGTCTTATTTGATTCTGGTTCTACGCATTCCTTTATATCTTGCAAGTTTGCTAGAACTATAAAATCGAAGACCCGAAACCTTGAAGTAGAGATATCTGTAAAAACACCAAGTGGTAAAATCATTGCAACCCAAGTGTTTGACTCTTCTCCTTTTGTCGTATGTGGGAAGATTCTTCCAGAAAATCTCGTAATACTTCCCTTGGTGGAATTAGACTCTATAATGGGAATGGATTGTCTCTCGTTATATAGAGAACATATCAACTATTGGTAAAAGGAAATATCTTTTCATATTCCATACCATCCCATGATCCTCTACAAATTAAAGGAAGATCATGAATCTCCTTTGAAAAATCCTTCAATGGTGTGGGTGTTGATTCCCTATTAAGAAGCATTCCTCGTCGAAATAGTTGAGTCGAAGGAAAGTGAAAACCTTGAGGAAATTCCCATCGTAAGGAAATACGGTGATGTATTTCCTGAATAGTTACACGGAATTCCATCAGATCGTGAGGTAGAGTTCTCAATTGAACTCATATCTGAAGATACTCTTACCTCAAAGTGCCCCTATAGGATGGCTCCTATCGAACTGGAAGAGTTAAAGAATCAGCGGAAAGAACATCTGGAAAATGGGTTCATACTCCCTAGTGCATCGCCTTGGGGTGAGCCAGTGCTCTTTGTGAAGAAGAAGTATGGAACAATGCGGATTTGTATTGATTATCAGGAACTCAACAAGATCACCATAAATAACAAGTATCCTCTCCCAAGGATTGATGACTTGTTTGACCAGTTAAGAGGAGATCAATACTTATCAAAGGTGGATCTTCATTTTGGATATCATTAGGTACAGGTGAAGAAGGAAGATATTCATAAGACTACCTTCTGAACAAGGTTTGGGCACTATGGGTTTTTGGTGATGCCCTTTGGACTTACTAATTCCCCTGAAATCTTCATTTATTTAATGAATAGAGTCTTTAGACATTACCTCAAAAAATTTGTAGTAGTGTTTATCGATGATATTGTAGGTTCTGGGTGTAGCGGAAGCACGTTGGTTGGTTTTCCAAACTTTAATTTTAACGTTAAACAACGTTCAATCCAAGACCCGTCATGATTTAAAACGTCGAATCATTGGAATAGAACGAAGAACGAAAAAGAAAAGAAGAGTCTCAGAACCATTGAGATAGGATCATCATATGTTGGTTATAATTAATTTAATTAATTCATAAGAATTACCTCGATGGAATTATTTCTTTGTTGGAGTCTCCGGTCACGATCTTGTGATCCGTCGTTGCGTTGTAGAATCCAAGTACAGGATTCCTCTAGCGGTGATCCACACATGCTCCACATATCTCTGGATGTCGCTGAAGGGATCTTTGGGTGCTAGCGTAGAAGAACCTTCGCTTGCAATGTCCGCCTTCTACCACCTTGATCCGGTGGAGGATCTCGCTCTCATAACATGAAAGTGTTCTTGGTGGAAAGGGAATTCTCTCTTGGCTTGAGAGTTTTTCCAAATCAATTGTCCACAAAAATGGCTGTGTCTCTATGAGAATAATGTAATTGGGATTATACTACTTATAATAATAAAATTAAGTAATTGCCCGAAAGCATTTAATCATTTCATTTAATTCTTAGTAATACCCCTTGTCTTAATAATGACAGTTGACCATCATTATTACTTGACATGCGCCCAACGTATTACATTTAATATCATTTAATTAATTAAACAGTATTTTCTCATGAATCTCAAAAAACAAACTACACATCGTGTATATAAATATACATGGTGTGTACTTTTATTTTTCATTTTATTTATTTCCTCCACCATATTTATTAGACCTTGAGTAATGGCTATTTATTTCTGAAATATATGTAACTGCATTACTCGCTAATAAATATATATTATCTCGCCCACAATATATCCTCTCAAATAACCAGTGTCGAAATAAATGCGATCATGCAACCTTAAATAATTATTAAAACACAGTAGAGAATAATATTTATTTAACTTTTTAAATTAATATTTAACTGAGATACATGGACACACATAGTGTGTGACCCTCTAGGCCTTTTTCTTAGTGGCATTAGGCGGAGCCTGCCTAAAGTCCAAGGTTAGTGTCTAGCAACATTCCAAGGAACCCATAGAGAAAGAAGTTAACGTCGCAATGACATGTCACCTCCTATGAACTCTTACCATGTAATATAATCCCTTTGTATCGATATCTCCGATCAAGCGGGTTGCATGCTAGTGCCATCAACCCATGTGCTCGGTTATTCTTTCTTTGACTTCCCGGAATTGAACTTGCCCCTACCTTACCATGGACATGGATTTATTTAGGCTATGTCAATTCCATCAAAGAGCCTGAGATATCTACTTGTGTTATGGAACAGAAGGGAAAAATCCTTTCTCGCATTATCTATTAATGCAGTATTACTCATGACGCACCCAATGTATCCTACCTCGCTGCGAACAGTGTGTCTTCATAGTTTTCGTCAACACATATAAGTGTGCGAGTTGTAATACCCATTAATAATAATCTAAAAGTATAAGGACCAATACACACATCCATAGATAGGAAGATCCAACGACACTATGAAATGTGGATTTCCTACTAGCGGGTCTCGTTCTCATAATATCCTCTTGGATATTACAAAGGGAGCACACCATTAGAAGGTTCCTCAATGTTTTATGAGTCCCCACCCCTAATGACCAGTATTATTTGTGTCCCTCAAATAATATCATCCGGCCGTAGAACATATATTCAAGAACAATGTTATGACGCTTCTGAGTTCTCATCATAGCAGGGATCCGCTATAACCCATTAATGCAACAGCTGCCCTTAGGGCATTATCACATGAATTGTCACGCAGAATAACAATCAAGATGTGAAAAGGAATTTATTAATGAATAATGTAAAAAGTAGTTGGTTCTAGGAAACCAACTCCAACAGACTCCCACTTTGACTAGAGCCAACTGCTAACAACCTTTAACATGCTAGATCTCACATGAAGTTCATGCTTCTGCTGAGATATGCCTTTAGTCATGGGGTCCACCACGTTCTCTTTCGTGGAAACTATGCTCACTGCAACTTCACCCATTTGATATAAATACCTCAAGAGGTGATACTTTCGAAGTATGTGCTTTGTCCGTTGATGTGACCTTGGCTCTTTTGCAAGAGTCACCGCTGTAGTATTATCACAATATAATGTAATGGGATCTTTACTTCTAGGAACCACATCAAGCTCCTGAAAAAAGTTCCGAATCCAAAAGGCTTCCTTGGCTGCATTATAAGTCGCTATATACTCAGACTCCATTATAGAATCGGCGAAAACTAGCTACTTTTAACTCTTCCAGCTCACAGCTCCTCCATTGAGATAGAAAACATATCCAGATTGTGACTTCAAATCATTCTGATTTGTCTGAAAACCAGCATCAACATACCCTCTGATGACAAGCTCCTCGTCTCCTCCATACACTAGGAACATATCCTTAGTTTTTCTCATATTCTTAAGGATAGTCTTAACAAAAGTCCAATGATGTTCTCCTAGATCTGGTTGATATCTACCTACAATGCTCAGTGCATAGGCAACATCAAGCCTGGTACATAACATGGCATACATGATGGTTCCTATAGACGAAGCGTATGGGATCTTACTCATCTTATCTTTCCCTGTTGTGTCTGGGGACACATTTTCTTAGAAAGATGTAAACCATGTGACACTGAAACCAATCCCCTCTTGGATTTTTTTCATACTAAATCTCTTTAGTATATGGTCAATGTATGTACCCAGACTTAGTCCAATCATCCTCTTGGATCTATCACAAATGATCTTGATCCCTAGAATGTAGGATGCTTCTCCTAAGTCCTTCATCGAGAAACACTTGTTCAACCAGTCCTTAACTGACTGTAAGGCTGGTATGTCATTTCCAATAATCAATATGTCATCAACATATACCACCAGGATGATGACCACATTCCCATTAAACCTCTTATAAACACATGGCTCACATTTGTTCTTAATGAAACCAAATTCCTTTATGGCTTCATCAAATCGAATGTTCCATGACCTGGATACTTGCATCAATCCATAAATGGATTTCTACAACTTGCAAACTCGTTTGGATTCACCTGGTGTCACAAATCCTTTTGGTTGTGTCATATAGACATCTTCATGAAGGTTCCCATTAAGGAATGTTGTTTTGACATCCATCTTCCAAATCTCGTAGTCATGGTAAGCTGCTATGGAAAGTATTATTCTTATGGATTTAAACATGGAAACTAGTGATAAGGTTTCATCATATTCAATTCCTTGACACTATCTGAATCCTTTAGCCACTAGCCTTGCTTTATAGGTGCTAACATGACCTTCCATGTCTAGCTTTCTTTTGAATACCCATTTGCATCCAACATGCTTTACATTAACTGGCTCGTCGACCAGAACCCCATCTTGGTTCTGATACATGGAATCTATCTCAGAATTCATAGCTTCTAGCCATCTTGCATCTTCTGATCTTTCTACTGCTTCCTTGTAGGAGAGAGGCTCATCATTGTCCAAAAATAATGATTCACCATCCTTGGTGATTAGGAAACCAAATCTCTCTAGTTCCCTTACCTCTCTTGAGATTATACGCAGTACTTGTGTTTCTGGAACCTCTTCCACGGGGACCTATGGAAATTTTTCCTGTACCAACTCCTATGTATCTTGAGCATAAACATCGTCGAAGTCCATCTTGCTCCCACTATCCTTCTTGAGGATGTGCTCTCTCTCAATAAAGACAGCTTGTCTGGCGACAGTCACTTTCATGTCTTGAGGGTTATATAGGTAATATCCTTTAGTTTCCTTGGGACATCCTATAAAGATACACTTCGTGCCCTGGGGTGCTAGTTTGTTTCCTGAGAAGGCCTTAAAAAACTCCTTGAATCCCCATACATGAGTGTACGACAATGTGGGTTTCCTTCTATTTCATAACTCGAATGGAATTCCATTTTCCACCTTAGTTGGTACTCAGTTTAATGTGTATGTTGCTGTTTGTAATGCATATCCCCAAAATGATAATGGAAGATCCGCATGGCTTATCATCGACCTCACCATTCCCAACAAGGTGTGGTTCCTCCTTTCACTAACACCATTCCACTGTGGTGTATAAGGAAGAGTGAGCTGAGATAGAATCCCAGACTCCCGTAGAAGATCGATGAACTCTTGGTTCAGATATTCTCCACCTAGATCCGATCGAATATTCTTTATCTTCTTACCAATCTGATTCTCTACTTCATTCTTGAATTCCTTAAATTTCTCTAAGGACTCTGACTTATACCTCATTATGTAGACATAGATATATCTACTCAAATCATCCTTAAAAGTAATGAAGTAAGAATATCCACCTCTAGATTCTACTGGAAATGGTCCACACACATCCGTGGGTACCAATCCTAGAAGCTCTTTGGCCCTTTCACCTTGTCCACCAAAAGGAAGCTTGGTCAGTTTTCCTTGTAAACAAGCATGAAATATATCAAGTGGTTTTAGCTCAGCAGAGTCTAAATAGCCATCTTGGCAGAGCTTTGTCAAGCGTTTCTCGTTCACATGACCAAGGCGGTGATGCCATAAATAGGTGATGTATGAGTCATGTGAGTTTGTTTCGTTATTGATTGCCAACACTTTGTTTTCGTAATTTAATACATACAAACCATTATTCAAATGTTTCATACCATAACATATGTTGTTCTTATAAAAGAGACAACCCTTATTTCCAAACATGAAAACAAATCCATCCATATCCAAACAAGATACAGAAATTATGTTCTTGGTAACACTAGGCACATAATAACAGGTATGTAAAACCAAAATCATTCCAGTCGGCAATGAGAGGTGGTAGTCTCCAATAGCCAACGTAGCCAGCCTTGCGCCATTGGCAGCTCGAAGATCCACCTCTCCTTTGGCGATCTTTATAAATCTACATGGTTCCTGTATTTGAATACAGTTGTGAGCCCCACAAGATGTATCTAATACACAATGTGTAGAAATAGAAAGATTAAATTCGATAAAGAATGCACCTTTAGTGTCCCCACGCTTCTGGGTGCAGTTCCTCTTTCAGTGGCCTTGCTTGCCACATGCAAAACACACCACCTCTCATTCCTTGCCCTGCCTATGGATCTTCCCCTTCTTGGAGGGACGGTTCTCGGGGGCTTCAAACCGTTTATAAGTCTTTGGACCCTTTGCTTTTTCCTTCCTTTTCTTGTTCACCATAAGGACTGTGGGTTTGTCACGCCCCATGTCCTTGTCTACCTGGTGAATCCAGGTTAGAAGCTCCGACAGACTCTTCTCATTGCCACTCATGTTATAGTTGACAATGAATCTAGAGAAGGTCTTGGGCAGTGATGATAGGATGAGATCTGTACGCAACTCATACGGGAATTTAATCCCTAAGATGTCCAGGCGTTCAATGTAGCCAATAATCTTGACTACATGAGGCCCAGCTGGCGCAGACTCTCCATGCTTCTTGGTAAACAAAGCATTGGAGATCTCATACCTCTCCTGTCTCGCCTTCTCTTGGTAGAGATCTTTAAGGTGAGACATAATTCTATACGCATCCATGTTTTTATGTTGCTTCAAGAGATCATTAGACATGGATGATAGCATGAAACACTGGACATCTATGGCATCATCCATGTGTTCCATGTAGAGATATAATTCCTCATCACTAGCCTCTTTCCCAGGCGCAACTGGAATAGGATCTTCCAGCACATACAATTTCCTTTCGTGGAGAAGGACGACGCGTAAACGCCTCTGCCACTCTTGGAAATTGGTGTCGGTGAGAATGTTTTCTTTTTCGAGTATGCTATGCAATGATATGGTTGAAGTCATTTTCTTTCCGTTTCTACAAATTAAGATGAACAAAGGTTTAGTACTTTATTACAAAAATTGAGACAAATAAATAAATTAATACTTATTAGTCTCCCACTATTTTATTGAAATTCAATAGACCTCACCATTGAATTCAGATTATTCTATTGCATGAATATTCTAGTGGAAAAGATCCATATTTCCCTTCAGATTACCCCAACTAGGGTTGGTCAAGAAACTTGAAGGGTTTTAGGTAGGCATTCCAAATGCCAACTTCATTAACTCACAGCTCCTTGATCCGCTGAGTGGACTCCCCAATCCTGAAATCCTTTTTGGATTTCCTCAACCTTTGCCTCTTGGTCACACCAAGTCCTGCTATAACAGTCAACCCTTGATGCGAACCAAGTCATGTCAACCCAACACCTTGAATTAGAATTCCCCGATAATTGAAAGCACCCCAACTAGGGTTGGTCAAGCACTTTGAACTATTGTTCTATTCTAACCAAGATTGTGGAAGGCTATGCCGACTTAATATTTCTTTTGAGGGATTTTATCCTTATACGTAAATTTCCATTTTATTATCTTTGATTATATGCTTGTTAATATTAAGTGGGATATACTTAAGTGATTAGCCATGTCTAAGATAATATTTACGTATAAGACGGTTCTATTTTAGTTCCATCTTGCATGCTCGTTTAATTCATTAATTGTGTGATCGTGACAACACACCCACAATAAATAGACCATGAAACTGACAGAAATAAAATAAATGGTATGATCATGATATTTTCTATTGGTCAGTTTATCTAGCAGTTGATAAACTAACCCAAGACCTAGGGGAGAAACACCTTGAACCTTTCGGGTTCGTTTTTACAGTTTTCCACCTGTCCACCTTTGTATCTCCTTAGATTGGTTTCACCTTGGCTCCTAACTTGAGCCGCCTCCACTATCTTGGGAGCTCCATCCATTACATATGCATTTATCTCACATGCAGGTGAGGGGTAAAAGGGGTTTTTACAAAAATAATCCTTGGGCTCACAGACCCTACATATTAATGAGGAGATGGCTCACAGGCCCACAAATTTAATTTAAATAAATAAATTAAAAGAAACCATTCACATACAAAGGTCTCAGTCCAGCTCATGATCATCCATACATGCAACGATATTTACGCATAAATAAAACTAGCATTCAATTCTTTAATCGATCTTGTTTAAGATAAATCACGCTCGAATCAATTAATTATCTTTAATTAGTTAATCCTTTTATCTTAAATCCTTTTTCTAAATTTCCTTCAGATTCTAATCCATTAAAATTTTAAACAAATAAATTCATTTAAAATTATCCTTGTACGTAACTTGTACCTTGGAGGCAACCCGGTGAATTCCCATTTATTACGCAGATGTTAAATTAAACACATATATATAAAACACCTATCACGCCTTGTGCATAAGATTTACAACTGAACCATGGTACACATCTCAAGGGTTTGTATAATATAATAATAAATTTTAATAAATCTGCGTAATTTGGGTGAGTACACGGAGTGTAGTTACCACTACATGGTGTGTACTTTTCTTTACCGTCCATCTGAAGTACACGCCCGGGGACATCGTGTGTTAATGTGCTTCAGAAATTTTTCGAGTACACGACGTGTTCTGTGGGACACACGCCGTGTAGTTTCTGAATTACACGGTTTCCAGCCGGGAAAGCCATGTACGGGGTACATGACCCAACCCTAACCTGAAGGGACTACCCGCCGTGTTCATTGAACCACACGGCGTGTAATCTTGAAACCGTGTGCCACCTGTTTCTGGTCAACACACGGTGTCTTAAATTCATAGAAAGAATCCAATATACGGACAGATTTGGCGGATCAATCAATGCATTGAACCTATAATACACGTCATGTACTTTCGAATACATGTCGTGTACTCTGGTGTTGTATGGCCAGAAATGTTTGGCCCCTCCAGATGAGTTCCTCTATTTTATTTTAATGAAAATTAAATGAAAAATTCATTTCTGTGATGTGAAAGAGAAACGAGGGAGGAGGAACAGATCTCGATATTCAGATTTCCAGAATTATTAAACTTGAATTAAAATAACTAAATTATTAAATGCATAAATTACGAATGAAAAACTAAATAATTATAATCAATGATATGACCCCTCTGATACCACTTTTAGGTTCCAGGCACAACGGAAGCGCGTTGGTGGGTTTTCCCAACTTTAATTTTAACGTTAAACAACGTTCAATACGAGATCCGTCATGATTTAAAACGCCGAATCATCGGAATAGAACGAAGAAAGAAAAAGAAAAGAAGAGTCTCGAAACCCTTGAGATAGGATCATCATATGTTGGTTATAATTAATTTAATTAATTGATAAGAATTACCTCGATGGAATTCTTTCTTCGTTGGAGTCTACGGTCACGATCTTGTGATCCGTCATTGTGTCATAGAATCCAATTACATGATTCCTCTAGCGGGGATCCACATGTTCTATACATATCTCTGGACGTCGCTGAAAGGAGCTCTGGGTGATAGCGCGGAAGAACCTTCGCTTGCGATGTCCGCCTTCTACTGCCTTGATCTGGGGGAGGATCTCGCTCTCGTAACAAGAAAGGGTTCTTGGTGGAAAGGGAATTCTCTCTTGGATTGAGAGTTTTTTCAAATCTGTTGGGCACAATAATGGATATGTCTCTATGAGAATAATGTAATTGGGATTATAATAATTAGAATAATAAAATGAATTAATTGCCCGAAAGCATTTAATAATTTCATTTAATTCTTAGTAATACCCCATGTCTTAATAATGACAGTTGACCATCATTATTACTTGACATGCGCCCAACGTATTACATTTAATATCATTTAATTAAATAAACAATATTTTCTCATGAATCCCAAAAAACAAACTACACGGTGTGTATATAAATATACACGGCGTGTATTTTTATTTTTCATTTTATTTATTTCCTCCACCATATTTATCAGACCTTGAGTAATGACTATTTATTTATTAAATAAATGTAACTGCATTACTCAGTAAAAAAAATATATTATTTCGTGAACAATATATCCTCTCAAATAACCAATGTCAAAATAAATGTGATCAAGAATCCTTAAATAATTATTAAACCACATTCGAGAATAATATTTATTTAACTTGTTAAATTAATATTTAACTGAGATACATGGACACACTTCGTGTGTGACCCCCTAGGCCTCTTTCTCAGTGGCATTAGGCGGAGCCTGCCTAATGTCCAAGGTTAGCGTCTAGCAACACGCCAAGGAACCCATAGAGAAAGAAGTTAATGCCGCAATGACGTGTCACCTCCTACGAATGCTTACCATGTAATATAATCCCTTTGTCTCGATATCTCCGATCAAGCGGGTTGCATGCTAGTGCCATCAACCCATGTGCTCGATTATTCTTTATTTGACTTCCCAGAATTGAACTCTACCATACCTTACCATGGCCATGGATTTATTTAGGCTATATCAATTCCATCAATGGGCCTGAGATATCTACTTCTGTTATGGAACAGAAGGAACAAATCCTTTCTCTCATTATCTATTAATGCAGTATTACTCGTGACGCACCCAACGTATCCTACCTCGATGCGAACAGTGTGTCGTCACAGTTTCGTCAATACATCTACGTGCACGAGTTATAATACCCATTAATAATAATCATAAAGTATAAGGACCAATACACACTTCCGTAGATAGGAACATCCAATGACACTATAAAATTTTGATTTCCTACTGGCGGGTCTCGTTCTCATAATATCCTCCTAGATATTACCAAGGGCACACACCATGAGAAGGTGCCTCATAGTTTTATGAGTCCTCACCCCTAATGACCTGTATTATTTGTTTCCCTCAAATAATATCATCCGGCCATAGAACATATATTCAAGAATAGTGTTATGGAACTTCCAGGTTCTCATCATAGCAGGGATCCGTTATGATCCATTAATGCAACAGTTGTCCTTAGGACATTATCACATTAATTGTCACGCAGAAGAACAATCAAGATGTGATATGGAATTTATTAATGAATAAAGTACAAAGTAGTTGGTTATAGAACACCAACTCCAACAGATATTCTCATATACTCCAAGAGCAAGAAGGAACATGAAGAACATATAAGACTTGTGTTGGTGACAATAATAAAATAGAAGTTGTACGCCATGTTCAGAAAGTGTGACTTTTTGAAGAATCAAGTCACATTCTGGGGACATGTGATCACAAGTGAGGGAATTTCTGTGGATCCTTCAAAGACAATGGTGATTGAGGAATGGCCCAGGCCCTCTAGTGTCACAGAAATCCATAGTTTTCTTGGATTAGCTGGGTACTACCGACGTTTTTTAAGAAACTTCTCACGATTTTCAAGCCCACTAACTAAGTTAATAAGAAAAGGAGTAAAGTATGTCTGGATGGAAGAAAGTGAGGGAAGCTTTAAGGAGCTAAAGAGAAGACTGATCACTGCACCTGTACACACAATACCGAGAAGTGGAGAAATATTTGTGATATACAGTGATGCTTCAAGGAAAGGATTTGGTTGTGTACTCATGAAAAATGACAATGTGATATCCTATGACTCACGATAGTTGAAGATCCATGAGCAGAACTACCCGACACATGATCTAGAGCTGGCAGCCGGGTTTTTTGCCATGAAAATATGGCGGCACTACCTTTTTGGTAAGAAGCGTGACATATACACTGAACACAAGAGCCTAAAGTATATATTCACACAAAAGGATCTCAGCATGCGTCAAAGGAAATGGTTAGAGCAAATCAAGGATTACGATTGCTCTATTTACTATCATCCTGGAAAGGAGTACAAGGTAGCTGATGCTCTAAGAAGAAAAGAACCTACTAATCTATTCATGTTGCGGATTGAGAAAGACCCTATCATCCTGGATATGCAAAGAATGGATTTGGAAATCATAAGGGTAGGGGATACATCCTACCATGACCAAATGATTGCGCAACCATCCATACAAGAGAAGATTAAAGAATCTCAAAGGGATGATATGGAGATACAAAAGAGGGTGAATGCAGTAAAGGAAGGGAAGCTTCTAGAGTTCCATAACAACGATGATGGTGTGATTCAGTTTGGAACACGGATTTGTGTGCCTTCATGACCCGGGATAAAGAAGGAGATATTGGATAATGCATATAGCTCAACATCCTCTATCCATCCCGGGAGTACCAAGATATACCGAGATCTCCAAGAAAACTTATGGTGGGATAACACGAAGAAGGAAATTGTGGAATATATATCAAGGTGCTTGGTATGTTAACAAGTTAAAGTTGAGCGACAAAAGTCCAAAGGCATGATGCAGCCATTGCCTATACCCATGTGGAAATGGGAAAATGTTACTATGGACTTTGTCACATGTCTCCTGAAGACGTCGAATGGAAATAATGTGATATGGGTTGTGGTTGACCGACTCCCCAAGACTGCCCATTTTATCGCTATTCAGGAAGATCTCTCGCTTGAACAACTTACAAAGATATATGTGAAGGAAGTGGTGAGACTGCACGGTTTTCCACTCTCAATTGTCCCTAACCATGATCCAAGGTTCACATCTTTGTTCTGGAGGAGTCATCAACATGCTTTGAGTGCTGAATTAAATTTCAGCACGTCCTATCACCCCCAAACTGATGTCCAGTCTGAAAGGACTGTTCTGATGCTTGAAGATATGCTAAGAGCCTGATCTCTTTAATTCAATGGTGGTTGGGATCAGCATCTCCCATTGGTTGAGTTCTCATACAACAATATCTTCCACTCGAGTATTCAAATGGATCCGTATGAAGCTATGTATGGAAAGCGATGTAGAACTCCAACCTGTTGGGATGAAGTTGGAGAAAGAAAGCTACTAAGACCCGATCTTGTCCAAGAGATGACAGAGAAGGCTCAAGTCATCCAGAAACAAATCAATGCTACTCAAAGTCGGAAAAAGAGCTATGCTGACAACTGTCAAAGGGACTTGGAGTTCGACGTTAGAGTTAAAGTCTTCCTTTGAATATCTCCATGGAAGAGAGTCATGCGATTCGGGAAGAGAGGGAAGCTAAGCCCAAGGTATATTGGCCCCTTTGAGATCCTTGACCACATAGGAGCCATGGCCTATCCTCTTGCACTTCCACCAAATATGGCTCAAATTCATGATGTGTTTCATGTATCGCTACTGAGGAAGTACATACCAGACCCCTCACGTGTACTAAACTCAGAGGTGGTTCAGCTGGAAGACGATCTCTCCTATGAGGAGCAACCAATAAATATTCTGGATCAGAGAGATAATGTTCTATGCAACATGACAACCCACATTTTCAAATTGTTGTGGAGGAACCATAAGTTTGAGGAAGCAACTTGGAAACTAGAAGAGGCAATGAAGGAGAAACACTCTCACCTGTTTGTGTAAAGTGACATTTTGGGGGCGAAATTTCTTAAGGGGGGAAGAATGTAACGATCCAATTTTTTTCAATGGAAATTCCCTTCTTATATTTATGTCATAAAATAACAATAAAACACAACATAATGAACTAGTAAGTGATAAGTGACCTTTAAACATAATTTTTTCACTTCGGTGTTTGGAATTTTGAAAATCTGACATACACGGTTGTGTTTAAGTTGTTTTTTTGAGTCTAATAAAACAAAAATTATTTTTGGTGAATAGTGACACACCATTATGAATAGTAAAATAACCTTATGAATAGTAATATTACCCTTATGAATAGTAAATTATCCAACATAAGAGTAACCTTACCCAGGAATAAATAAATAAAATTTAGACATCCAAGAAAGTGACAATTTGACTTTAGTAAATGTTTTGGTATTTTATAAGTCCTAAATAATTAATTAATTAATTTAAAAGAAAATCTATTTTCCTAAAATGTGTTCTTAAATTATAGAATCAATGAATTATAATTTTTAGATAATTTTATAAGACCTTAAGTAATTTTTGAAAGCACTATAAAATTAGTTTTAATCTTAAAAACTATTTTTTAAGTAAATTATGATTTTAATTAAATATTAAATTAATAATATTTAGAAAATTATTTTTTAAAAATGGAATTCATTTTTGGATTCTAAACTTTGAAAAATTGTTGGGGTAAATTTTTTTTGTATTTTTCTGAGATACTTGAATTTTTGATGAATAGTAGAATCTGATAATTTACAATAAATGCTAAATAATGGATTAATTGAGTCATCGATGATGCTCTGCTGATGTAAGACCACTTGGTTCGGTATCACATGATAAAATTACTATTATTGGTCATTCAAGATGCACTATTCCCTATCTTAGGGGAAATTAATAAACTAATGAATTTTATATTAAGGAAACCCCTCTCCCCTCCACTATAAAAGCCACCCTTCGCACCCTCATTTCCTCACACCTCTCAAGCTCCAAGACTTCTCTAAACTTTGCCCAAACACCTTTCATATACCCTCCCCCAAGTCCAAGTCCTTCTGGTCTCATCAAAAGACTAAGCTTAGGCCCTTAAAAAGTATCTCAAGAGGAAGATTTAAGAGGTAATTTCTCTCCCTCTTCTCATTTAATTTCCCTTCAAGTTCAAGTTCATTTCTTGATCTCTCCCCACCTATATTCATCCAAATGGAATTCTAACTCCATTATTATACATATAACATAATTCTATGATTATAATGGGATATTATATCATCAAACCCCATTTCCCCTCTTCCTTTTATTTTATTAAAGAGAATGTTGTTTGTGAGCTGTTAATTTATCACCTTCAAGAACGACATGCATTATTCTTCCATTTCTACCTCCAGATCTGGTCATGAAACCATATTTATGGTTGAACCAGAATATTTGATATGTATTATGTTCTATTTAACGTTCTGGAAATAACCTATGACTATATTACTAGGTGATAAGTTAAAACAAGTTCGTTGTGATCCAAAAACAGCCCAAATTGACCTAAATAACCATCATTTAATTATTATCTAATGATTCATCCAAATGGATCTAATATAATTCATTATAAGGTAATTAAAACTCCTGTAATATGATTAATGACATGTAATATCATTTCTATATGTTTACCCATTTTATACACGAACATCAATTTATGAATACAAGTGAATCACTCAAGAAAACCATAAAAACGAACATCCCCGAACAATGCTTTTAAACTCTATAATCATCCAAAGTATCATAAAATGACATAATGAAACCAGAATGAACCCTATTAATCTATAAAAGTTTATGGAATTTCAAATTAATGAATATAATTCCATTATACAGGACATTAAAGAGATGGAAGCATTCGGGTACAAGGTAAGGGGAAATTCTCGAACCCAACTTTCATCCTTCAGGTTCTCCCTCTTTCACTCCATTTTTGACACGGTTAGTTCTTAAAGATAATTTTTTCATAATTATCTTAACTTTTCTGGGATATAAATTTTTTCTACTGTAACACCCCAAGCTTCCACGGTGTAATTCTCTTTGAATAATACAGTAGCTTGCGTTGTACGCAACATTGAGTTCTAACACACACCACAACCAATCAAACTAGCCGTTATGAATAGTAATACACAATTTTTAAAATTTTTAAAATTTTATCTTTCAAAATGGAAATCATTTTTGAATTCAGAATATCGAAATTATCCTAGGGTGAAATTTTGGGATTTTTCATGAAAACTTACAATTTTTGATGAATAGTTAAAACCACTAAGTTATAGTTTAAAACCAAAATTTTATTTATATAGTTATTTATTTTATTTAAATTTAATTAAGGTCAAAATAGATACATAATACCTATATAATTTAAATTTAATTAATTGTATTTAGTTTTGAATAATTTTAGATATATAAAAAGTTTATAGAACTTTTCACCATCTTTTACCCACCTCCTAGGAGAATTTGGAAATTCACATAAAACTTAATTTTACCACTTTTTTGAGTGGAATTTCGAAAATACGAGAGACACGGTTAATATAAAGGAGTAAAATTTGGTTCATTGAGATGAAAATAATTTTTGGTGAATAGTAACTTTTACTTTTATTTACCACGGTTAAAAGTAAATAGGGTAATTAAGGGTAAAAATGATATTAATATTACCCTAACACGTGTCCTAATTCTATTGGACAAGTCTTTATCGACCAAAAAGAACCTTACGAATAAAATATTATCATTTATTTCCACTTGGATTAGATTAGGACATTTATTATTATTTAATTCAAAGAGGAGTTAAAAGATATAAAATCAATGTTTAATAACTAAAACATTTCTAATATAGGGTTATACATAAGATAAATTCAATTATAAATATTAATTATAAATCTAAAAATATTTACTACTTAATTGTATTTTATTTAAAAAAGTTAGACATTAAACAATTTAATTTATATATGACACAATGGTGATGCTGCAATTACTTAATTGATGAAATATTAAAATAATTGATATAATAAATATCAAAATAAATGTAATTTTAGACTTTTTATGAATTACACTAATTTTATAGGTTAATATGACATATTTTTATTGTTTATATAATTTTTTTTAGTAATAATGATGTTATGAAATTATCGAAAACCAAATACCCAATAGTGTCAAAATTAACATAAAAGAGTTTTTAAAATAAATATTATATTATTAATTGATATTCTATTCCTAAAAATATAAGTTTCGGACAAAGGACTTATATAATGATATGTTTATCATTAATGGACCAATTTGGGGTCTATTGGGGATATATTTTAAGTTTATTAACTATATAATATAAAAATACAAAGAGACATGGTAAATGTCAAACTATTTAACTTAGAGTTAAATATAAATGATAAGGTTGATATAGTGACCCAAACCTGTCTAAAATCTATTGGTTGTAATGATTTCGACCCATCCCCACCTTAAACTTTAAATAATCCACTTTGGAGCCATTACAAACCGAATATGAATTTATTATAAAATAATATTTCTAGCTTTCCCAAAGTTTCCCCTCACCCCTCTTATAAAAGGTTACTCCCCTTCTCTCTAATTTACACCTTCAAAGCCTTTTGGATCGGTCAACCCCTGCCCAAATATTCTCTCAACTTCCCTCAATTCAACCTAGAGGCCTTATTTTGATCAGAAAGCCAACCTAAGGAGCCCTTTTGATCAAATCGAAAGGAAGAACCCGAAGAAGTGGTAATGTTATCACAACCCTCTTTCAAGTTCCATTCTTCATCAACTTCTTCATTCTTTGTTATTTACATTATAAAATAATAATTCCAGTACCTTTTATATACTATTATGTTATTATAAATATGTTACAACCATATTCATTATTCTATCCATCCTTTTAATGACATGTCACCATACGTGTGTACGTACGACCTACCGTCTCCACGTCGTGGTGTAATTGTTGTTCAATACATTATTATTTGGATGGGTATAATAATGATGTTTAATTCATGTAAATAATAAGTATAACATGATAATGATTCTTTATATATGATATACCATCCAATTATATATGATTTTAATATCAACAGAATGATATTATCCCTCGTGCGTACGTACAGACTATTGTCTCCACGAACTCGATGAGATTCATTCCCCATCGTATCCAAACAAGTATAATTATCATTTTATGATTAAAAATATTGTTTAAGGACTTGATATCATTCGGTATATAAATAAGATACAACCTATCCATAACAAACACGACTTATGTAACAAAACATATAAAATAAAATGAGGAAGTTAACACCATAAACGACGATAATACTAAGATATTATTAACACAGAAATGTTAAAAGATCACATATGATATCATATTAATGTATATGATTCTTGTATAATCCAATAACAATTATTTCACCATTATAAAATAGGCTAAACTAACCTAGATCAAGGAAAAATTACAAAGTAAGGGGTTTCTTATCTCACTTTTAATTCTGTGAGATTTCCATTGTTCACCACTTATTTATTGCATGTGATGTGTGTACTGCCCATGATTGTATTCATTGTGTAATATATTTTAATTTATTGATATTTACATCTTCATTTTATGATCCTTATTTCATGGGTGTTTGTTTTGTAACTTACCAAATCAATAAAGGAATTTGAAATTTCAATTTCCACTCATTCGGGTTTACGCATACTTCATTGATTATTTTAATCCAAGATTATGCGCGGAATCACTATTAATTTTCTTTTGTGATAATTTCCACTCCCCTTTCTCTGGATATACATTTTATACACATAATCACTCCATTTATAAATTCTCAAGTCATCGGTATGAACTTGATAAGAGTAATTTTTACTCAATCTTCATTTGTTGAGTTAGACATCCAATTCATTGGTGTTGTTTTTACAAGAATATGTGTGAATGTCCTTTTATTGTTTTACACTGAATTTCCAATAATATTGAGTGTATTTATATTTTTTACACATAATTATATCACTGATTTATATTTAACCTAAGGATATGGAATTTATGAGAGATTTCATCTCAATTTACATTCCATTGAGACTCCTTTGTTGTTATACACCAAATCACTTTTATATGGTGTATATAATGTACTTTGACATAGTATATCATGAATCCCTTTATTCTCATGATATTAAAAGGTTTTTATTACCTCAATTGTTTTTATTCAATTGTCTCTCCTTTGGTTAAGAAAACTAACTAAAATATCATTTTAAAATGTTTTAAAGATTTATTATTCTAATTATTTCTCATTAATGTCCGAGTTTTAAAAATGGTTTTTAGGTTTTATTTATATGGAAATTAAAGTTTTCAAAAAAAAATTCCTTTTAAAAGTTTCAAAGTGGTATGGGACACTTTGATTCAAAAATCTATTTTAAATGGCTTCGTGAAAAATAGTGTAAATTTTAAATGGTTTCAAGAAAAGGGGGGATATTTCTCTCAATAGTTTGATGATTATTTTAATCTATGTCAATATCCTTTAATTATTCTTGATTTAGGTTTATGTGATGCAATAAAATATACCATATTGTATCGAATGAGTTATGTTTGAATGTGGATGTTTCTTTTTTTATACCATTCATGGTTTGTGGTTTAAGAATTGATATTTCATATTCTAGTTTCAATACGAATGTTTATGTTATGTTTCAAACTATTCATATGAGGAATTAATTGGACTTAATAAGTGATGGGTGGAGCCCGCTATAGCTCCTTGATGCATCGGTAGGTCTCATGAGACAAACTAGTGTCTTTGCAAAAGTCCTTGACAAAATCTTATTTATAGTCTTCGAACAAGGCCTTGACTATGTGGTTATGATAGTCTGGTATTATGTATTCCATCATTAAGAAAGTGGCTATTGATTTTTCATGTGATTATTCGACTTGTAGAATATCTATATGAATAAGTAAATGGAATTATTTCATTTTAATTCTGTCATATTATGCTGAGGATCATGTTTAAAAGGCTTTTGTTTTAGTTATACATTGTCTTAAATGTTTATGCTTATTTATGAAATTTTCCTCTATATTTTTATCCTTACTGAGCATCTGAGCTCACCCATTTCAATGTTTCATTTTTCCTAGGATGTGAAGAAGTGATTTATTAATGACCTACAGGGATAGTTTGAGGGGATATGAAGACAAGATGTTTTTGTAGTTTTTTTACTTTATGATGTAATTTAAGACTTATGAATATATCTAGTGTTTCCAAGACTACTAAACTAATTGGTCTTTCAAGACATGATCTTTTGTGATCATGCTAATGTTATGTAATAATGCACCAACTCTAGGTAATTGGGGTCGGGGTTTTATAGTTGGTATCAGAGGAAGTTTAGTACAATTCTTGGAAACTATATTTAGATAAACTCTGATTAGAGTACATAGCCCTAAGATAGACTTTGAGGATTAGTATAGAAGAACTTCCTAGAATTTTGGTATTGTATAGATTTTATTAGTTTTCCAAGCAATAAATCCTTGTCTGGATACGAGCAGGTAGAGGGGGCTCTGGAATAGATGTACCTAGGGGTAAAACCTGAAAACACCACTTTGAGCTAGACTCGAACGAGAACCGGTGCACGACAACAGGCCTTGCTACACTCTTGGTTATGACACTCCCGGGGGATATGCTTAGGATAATTTACATTTTCATTACAAACAAATTTGAAGTATTTTAATATAAGATGAGAATAAATGACCTTGGTTAATCCTAAGGTGTTTCAAATTGAGAATATGGTGTCATGATATTCTTTAAATGATTTTATGACTCCTGTTACTCAAACAGTTATTTCTGGTTTTAGTCAATGGCCGGAGTCCAAGGAAGTCTTAGTAACTTGGAGAATGATGTACATGGTGGGAACGGTGGTAGAAATGATCAAAAAATGGAATATTGATAGGCGTAAAATATATCATGTTCATGACAAATCAGTTTTCCAAAAATATGATCAACAACATATATTTTAACCAACTCTCGGACTCAACAAAGAAGAGAAAGGTGATGAATGATAAGAGCTCCAGTAGTGGAGACCATGGAGAAAAGAATCCTAAATTTCCATCATGTAGAAAATGTGGAAGGAGACACCCAGGAAAGTGTCTCAATGGAAAAAATAAATGCTTTACATGCGGGAAAGAAGGACATTAAGTAAAGAATTACCGAGGAAAAATGAAGAGTACTATGGAAGAAAATAAAAATGGTCCTAAGAATCCATTTACAATTATTTTCCATAAATTTAGGAGACCTGGCCATTACCCGAGTGAATTCCCTACTCTATAGGATATTTTCTTGGTCAAAGAAGAAGCTATGTGGAAATAAATGGTTGGAGAAATGTTTAAAAGTATTAGTGCCCCTTGTTGATGGGATTACTTTGGAATAATTTTCTCTTGTATTTGTAACCCCATAGTTTGCCTTGTGAGAATGATATTTGAGGAATACTTATCTTTTCCCTTGTGGATATAGTTATAAATATCCATTTGGTTTCATCTGATCATTGTGTTTGAGGAAATTACAAGTTATTGTATTTTAGGAAGAAAATGAAAGGTATGAGATAACATTTCTGGTTAAAATTATGTTATGGTTATTTTGAGGAATTTATCACATTTGGGTAATGTTATAAAATATAGTTTTTGAAAAAGGACAACACACAGACCGTGTGACAACCCATCACGTCAGACAAAGCTGTGGGAATCAAACCCACAACCAAAGTGCGATTGGGATTTATCGCCTACCACTGGACTACATGAAGTCCCTGGTTAGTGTAAATAATTATTTTTAGTTAATTGATTTTATTGATCAATAATAATTTGATTTTGGTTCTTATGTCTTATCAAATGAATACCCATAGTATAGGAAAATGATTTGGTGATTAAGTGATAAATGTTATTTCAGAATATGTTCACTTTGTTAGGAACACTATATGCCCAAGGAAAATAGAATATTATGGGATTTCATTTGAGGAGTAATGGTGGATTTTTATCTATGTTTTTATTGATGATTTATAGTGATTTGGGTAATTTATGGAAATGATTAACCAATAATAGATAATATGTGATTAGGTTAATTAATTTTAAGTATGTGACTTTAAGATTAGTTGATGTCATTCGAAGATAAAATTTAATGTGGAAGACTACATAACAGAATTATTCTATGTTTTGGGTTTCAATATTAGTTTGGATTATATTGATGGATTTTAAGTACAATTGTTTATTGAATGTTATTTATTTAACTTTGGGGTATTTTTGGTTTAGTTTTAGAAATTAAGATTAGTGTTTCTTTCTCTAATGGAATAACCTTTTGGGAGATCATCATATATTATACTAACCATTTTGGTTTTGCTTAATATATAAAGACAAGGTAAATATATAGTTTATCCTTCATGGATCTTTTGATTCTATAGAAGTTTATTCTTGCTCTTCCAGTGTAACCATGTCTTTTTGAATACTCATCATTTAAAAAAACGAGTTAGTGGTAGAAATTTATTAAAGAATGGAACTTTACTTAAAAAGTAAGTATATATGTAACATCCCAAGTAAGTAAAGAATTATGTATTTTCATATATATATGTCTATTTATTAATTAGATAGTGTTTGAGAGGCATAAAATGAGAATAAATCCAATCTTAAGCATTGAATTCTCTAATATTTTTTAAAAGATTGTTTTACCACCTTTTGATGGAAAACCATTTTTAAATCAAACCTTTGACAATTTTATAATATCTATTTTTCAAAATAAACTTATTCATTAGAATTTGGACATTGAAATTTACTTTGGATAAATTTTTTGTATTTTTCTGACAATGTTCATTTTTTAATGAATAGTGAAAAATACTGCATTTTACTTCAAAACTGCTTTTTCATCTAATTTAATTATATGGTTAGATTATCTTCATAATTGGTTTTAAAGTGTAATTAGAATATATTTTTACCATTTAATCCAATGTTGGACATTATAATTAGTTTCACTTTGGAATTGGGCATAAACAAGTGCCAAACTTTTCATAGATATTGTTTCAAAAAAACCCGCTATTTGTTTTGACAACGGGAATTATTTTTAAATTAATTATTGAAATTTCTGTGTTTGGAATTTGGTAAAATTTATTCCATACCTTTAATCATAAGGTCCAAATTATTTAATTAAGACTCTTGTTTTTTGACATTATGAATAGTAACGATGGTAATTATCATTAATTATCGTGATTAATTAGTAATCAGGTAGTTAAGGATAATAAAATAATATCATAATAATAACAAATGACCCCAACATGTATCCTAATTCTACTGTATGTGTCATGTCCGACCATGGGATTCCTTTTTCCAAACTTTGGGACCCCATGGAATCACTTTTGGGTGATAGTGACACTTTATCATTTTATTTTTAAAGAAAGGAGAATATCACAAAAGTATGTAACACCCAAGTAAAACAATTTTAATTTTGTCTAAATAAATGATCTAGTAGACTATAAATAGTAATTGGAAATCTAAAAATATTTCCTACATCATAGTATTTTTTATAATTTTTAGACATTAAATAAATTAAATGTTTTATGACACCATGATGATGCGGTGATTACCTCATTAATGAACGATTTAAATAAAATGAAAAGATAATGTAATATCTAAGACTTAAACATGTCAAAAACCTATTGGATGAGTATATTTAGAACCCTTATCACCTCATCCTCGAAATATATCAATGTGGGAACTTTAAAATCCGAAACTCATTTCCATATAATGTAACATTTCTTGACTTTCCAAAAGTGCCCCTCCTCCCTCTTATAAAAGGCCCCCACATCTACCTCCTTACCCACACATCTCAAGACATTGGCTCAGCCAATATCTAATCATTTTATCTCTCCACATACCTCTCTTCATCCTAGAAGTCTTACCTTAGGTAGGAAGCTCTTCAAGAAACCCTTTTGGTTCAATCCAAGGGGAGTTACCCGATTTAAAGCTAGTCTTCTCTAATGTTCTTTTGTTTTATTTTTCTTCTCCAACCCCCGAAACTCTTTTTATTACTTTATTTTGTAACAAAACCAGTATCTTAAGTATACTAGGATGTTTTTATAAGAATTATTTGAGCTACACTTACACACACCTTCGTCTAATGGTTAAAGAACACACTGTTTCTGTGGATGGTGAATTTCTTCCTCACGAAATGATGATTGTTAAATATTCATTTAACACCTTTCATGGTGGCCATTAAGATGTAACTATATTTATATATGATATATATTATGTTTATGTTTTCCTTATGAATCTGTATTTTTCATTTATGGAATACCTTTATGGTTTCCATTATGGGTAAACGTGATATCTTCATTTTTGGAAGTGCGGACTACCGCCCCCTCAAAGTGATTTGATTCGTTAATGCCATATGTGGGATGTATAAAGGATGGAGTTAATGATATTATATATGATATTATAATGGAATTATAATATACCTTTATATAATTTTGATTTCATTCCATTAAATATGAAATAGAAATGAAAGTAGTGTTCATGTGTACGTACGGCTTACCGTCACCATGAACGGTGCATTTCATTTCTTTCCTCTAAATGTTATGTAATATTATAAATGCATGTATATACTGGATATATATGATAGATATGATATCTACATAATGAATATAATTCTGTATATAATGGATATTTTACCACATGAACAACTTGTAATTATAAGGAATTTTATTTTGACTCAAGTACCAATGATCGACAAAACGACCGTTATTAACTTAAATAATTACATAGTGTTCATAACATGGTAATAAGTGATATAAAAGGAATAATGAACTTGAAAAAAGTTCTTAATCAAGAAGAAATTAACTCCAGTTTATTATTCAGGAGATTAAAGAATGGTCGAGTCAAGTCGGACACGAGGTATGGGACTTCGTCTCAATATCCTTTCATTGAGGAATATATTATTTTATACACAACTTTCTTTTATACGGTGTATAATCCCATTTGAATTTTATTTTTATTCAAAAAGAATCTTTTTTATACAAATCATTTTACTAAATAAAAAAAGGGAATGTTTTTTTCATACGTATTCGGCGACAACGAATTCTCTTCCGCCGTGACCAGTATTTTAGTTTCGGCTTCCTCTACAAGCCATAATGTTTTTTTAAATAAAAATAAATATCATGTTTTACCTTTCTTTTATTTTGGTATTGAAAATGTTTTTGATAATGTTTTTATTATATCAATGTGTTGTATTGATATCTTGTGATTAAAATGTGGAAATGTTATGTTTCCTTTATGCATATTTTATGTGATACGATTATGTTATGGTTCTTGAGCATTGTTTATGAAGATGGGTTGTTCCATGATAAACTAATGGCAAGTGAGCCTGATATATCTCTCTATTGAATTGGGTAATGAGAAGGGGTTAAACTCTAAGGTTTCTCCAAAGAGATTTAGGGAATATACTGTGATGGGTATTCCAAATGTAACCATGAGGGTTACTCCCTACATAAGATTGTTATGAATGCCTCAAGTTACCTTTATGTCTTATGATTTCTATGATTTATTCATGATTTGATGAGTTATATTAAAGTGATTTTGTTTTATGAGTAAATTATGTTTTCATTAATACTTATGTATACATGGACTAATGTTTCCTTTCCGTATTTTTATATCCCTTACTGAGATTTTTATGCTCATCCCAAGTTTTGGAAATGTTTTTCACAGTTCAAGGGAAAGGTACATGATGTGATGATATTGTCAAGGAAGTGTCAAGAAAGAATCTGTGTTTTATTTTAAATATGTCTCCTTTGATGAGAAAAATGAATATTGTCTTTTATGTAACCGCCTTGTTGAAATTTGGAATGAAACGCATGATTGATAATCTAATCTCTAAAACTCTAAACCTGAAAAGATCCTTAATGTGTAATCTTATAATAACTCAAGATTAAGTAATGTTTAAGGTTGGGGCCTTATAGTTGGTATCAGTAGATAGTTTAGATAACTTTAGGAGTTAGAATTCTATTAAATGATTATCCAAAAATATTTCTTTATGGTCAAATTGAAATGATATAGAATTTGAAGATTACCATGTTGTTTCATCTAAGACATGTTTGTTCAGAATGGTTTTCCGCAGAGTAAACAGGGAAGCAGCGCTATGAAGAAATACAGAAGGAAATGACCTTCCGAATCAGCATCCTGAAATGTTCGGAATTGGAACTGAACATTTTGTTGTAGTAATGGCGCAGTTGACGCAAGCGATAAATGGTGGTGGTATCAATGCACGAGATCAACCAGATCAACTGTAGAGGAACATGTCAGTGGTGGAACATTTCATGAGGCAACATCCCCCATCATTCAGAGGATCATTTGATCCTGTGCTAGCTGAAGGGTGGATTATAGCACTGTAGAAGATTTTTGATGTCATGTGGTGTTCATAAAATCAAAAGGTTAGTCTTTCTGTTTACCGTTCGGAGGGTAAAGTAGATCAGTGGTGGTTGATGGTTAAAAATATCAGAGATGCTGATCAGATTGATGCTCTTGACTGGGATTAATTCAAAGGTATGCTTCTTGAGAAATATTTTCCTAAGGCGGTTCGACCTAGGATGGAAAAACAATTCTTGTAATTAAGGCAAGAGGACGACTCAGTGGCTTCTTATGAAGAAATGTTCACTCGATTGGCAAGGTATGATCCTAATTTTATCCGAGACCTTAATAGTAAAATCAATCGTTTTTACTCAGGATTAAAGCCAAAATATCGAACGGATTTTACTTCTCGCGAGTTCAAGAGTTATGAAAATCTTGTTCGATGGGCTGAGAAGGTAGAAATGGATTTTACTGATGATCGAGTGTTCTATAACAACCAACAGAAGAAGAGACCGAGGTGACAAGATAAAGGGAAGAATTCTTCAAAAAGGTCTGATGGTAAGAAAACTAAGTTTCCAGTTTGTGATAAATGTGGTAAAAGGCATACTGAGGAATGTCTTCGGAATTCTGGAAAGTGCTACCGATGTGGTAATATGGTACATAAGGCTCATGATTGCACTGAAAAAGATCAGGGTGATGGTAAGACCAAATTTTATTTACAGTTAGTGAAATGTTTCAAGTGCAATGAGATGGGTCATTATGAAAACGAGTGTTCGACAAAGAGCTCAAATGATGGGAAGTAGTCAGACTACAAGCAAAAAGGAGTGGTGAAATCCTTTGTAACTACTTCAGCAGATGTTGGGCCAACAAATGAAGTGGTATCAGGTACTTTGTTTGTTTTCTTAGATTATGCTAATGTGTTGTTTGATTCGGGGTCTACACATTCTTTCATCTCTGAAAACTTTTCTAGTAAATTGGGAATTCCATCTCAAGAAATGACTCCTGAACTTGTGGTAAAAACACCGGGGGGAAATATTGTGGAAAAAACAATTTATAAGAGTATTCCTATCCTTATCCGTGTAAATAACCTACTTGAAAACCTTATTATTTTACCTCTAGTAGAGTTTGATGTTATCCTGGGTATGGATTGGCTCTCTGTTTACCATGATAAGATTGACTGTAGAGCTAAAGAAGTTTCTATTCAGAAATTCTTTCAGTTTGTGTACAAGAATGAACCCTTACTGTTGATAACATGTCAAGAGGCTGAGAAACATGTAAAAGATCAAAATTAATGTTACCTTTCACATATTGTTGAAAACAAAGGAACCGTTCAGATTAATGATGTGCCAGTGGTAAATGAGTATCCTTATGTTTTTCCTGATGAGTTTCCTAGAATAATACCAGATCAGGAAGTTTAATTTACTGTTGACTTAGTTCCTAAGGCAAATCAAATTTCAAAACCCCCTTATCTAATGGCTCAAATTGAACTTTTAGAGTTGAAGGATCAATTTCAAGATTTATTAGAGAAAGGTTTCATTCAACCTAGAACATCACCATGGGGTGATCCTGTCTTATTTGTTAAAAAGAAATATGGTTCTATGAGACTTTGCATTGATTATAGAGCCTTGAATAACATCACTATTAAGAAAAATTATCCTTTTCCTCATATCGATGATTTGTTTGATCAACTCCAGGGAGCTCAGTATTTTTCAATGATTGACCTGAGATCAGGGTACCATCAGTTGAAGGTAAAGGAAGAAGATGTTCCGAAGACCGTGTTTCGTACAAGATATGGCCATTATGAATTTTTAGTAATGCCTTTTGGGCTAACCAATGAACCTGCTGTATTCATGTACCTTATGAATAGAATTCTCCATGAGTTCTTGGATAAGTTTGTGGTTGTTTTCATTGATGATATTTTGGTTTTTTTCTAAAAGTAAATAAAAGCATGAAAGTCATTTAAGGGTTATTTTGAAAATCCTAAAGGAAAATAAATTGTATGGTAATTTCAGCAAGTGTGAGTTTTGGTGGCAAAAAATTTCTTTCCTTGGTCACATTGTTTCTAAAGATGGAATCACTATTGATCTTGCAAAAACAAAGGTTGTTGAAGAATGGCCAAGATCCAAAAATGTAACTGAGATTCGTAGTTTTCTTGGTTTGGAAGGCTATTAACGAAGGTTTTTTAAAAAAATCATGGTTATCTAGTCCAATGACTAAGCTAACTCGGAAGGGTGTTAAGTTTATCTGGACAAAAGAATGTGATGATTGTTTTCAAGAATTGAAAAGAAGATTGGTAAATGCTCTAGTTTTGGCACTACCTTCAAGGAATGGTGATTTTGTTATATACAGTGATTCTTAATTGAAAGGACTTGGTTACATCCTAATGCAGAATGATCAGGTAATTGCTTATTCTTCACGTCAGTTGAAAACTCATGAGGTAAATTACCCTACATATGATTTGGAATTAGCTGCTGTTGTTTTCACTTTAAAAATATGGGGGCATCATTTGTATGGTGTAAAGTATGAAATATTTAATGATCACAAAATTTTAAAGTATATATTCACTCAGAAAGAATTTAACATGAGACAGAGGAGATGGCTAGAATTAATCATGGATTATGATTGTACAATTCATTACCATCCAGGAAAAGAAAATAAAGTGGCTGATTCTTTGAGTCGAAAAAGTAATGCTTCATTAACAATGTTACATTTGGAACGTGATCCTTTGGTTAAGGATTTGATGAACTTTGGCATAGATGTTTTTGGTGTAGAATGTTCTTCTGTTTTGTTTTAGGTATCAGTGAAATCTTCTCTATCAGATAGAATTAAGAATGCATAGAAGCAAGATAGTGAGTTCCAGAAAAAGGTAGAGCTAGTTTAGAAGGTTAAGTTGCCAGAATTCAACATTGATAATGATTGTGTTTTGAGATTTGGGAAGATATTGTGTGTGTCGTGTGTTTCATAGTTGAAGAGGGAGTTGTTATGTGAAGCTCATAGTTCTCCGTTTTCAGTTCATCCAGGTAGTAATAATATGTATAGAGATCTTCGAGAGTACTATTGGTGGGATCGAATGAAAAGAGATATTGCTGATTTTACTGTGAAGTGTTTGACTTGTCAACAGGTTGAAGCAGAGTGGTAGTTACCGAAGGGGATGATTCATCCTTTACTAGTTCCAGAGTGGAAATGGGAGAATATATCCATGGATTTCGTTGTGGGATTGCCAAAGACACCTCGAGGTAATAATGCAATCTGGGTTATTGTTGATCACTTGACTAAATATTCTCATTTCCTTGCTATACGAGACACTTTTTCCCTAGATAAACTTTATCATTTGTATATTAAAAAGATAGTCAGGTTACATGGAGTTCCCCTCTCCATTGTATCAGATCTTGATCCCAGTTTGACTTCTAACTTTTTAAAAGGCCTTCAGAAGTCGTTGGGTACTGAATTAAATTTTATTACAGCTTTTCATCCTCAATCAGATGGGAAATCAGAATGAAAAATTCAGACTTTGGAGGATATGCTACGTGCTTGTTCGATGGATTATCAGGGAAGTTGGGACCAACATCTTTCTTTGGATGAGTTTTCTTATAATAACAGTTTTTCATTCTAGTATACAGATGGCACCATTTGAGGCATTATATGGGAAGCGGTGTCGAACTCCAGCTTTTTTGGGATGAAGTGGGTGAAAAGAAGTTGATGGGACCAGAATTGGTAGAAGAGTTGGTAGAAAAAGTTCAGCTGCTACAGAAACACATGAGAACAGCTCAGAGCAGGCATAAAAGTTATGTGGACAATAGGAGGACGGATCTCTCTTTTGAGGTAGGTGATCATGTCTTCCTCAAAGCTTCACCATGGAAAAGTGTGATGCTATTTGGTAAGAAAGAAAAGCTGATTCCAAGGTTCATTGGACCATATGAAATTCTGGAGAGAGTTGGATCAATTACATACCAAGTGTCTTTACCTCCGAGTTTATCTTAGGTACACAATGTTTTTCATGTTTCAATGTTAAGAAAGTACATGCTAGATCCATCTCATGTTTTGAGTCCAGAGGTAGTTTAGCTGGAAGAGAATATATCTTATAAGGAACAAACAGTCCAGATTCTTGACCACAGGGAGAAAGTGTTGTGGAATAAGGTGATTCATCAAGTAAAGGATTTGTGTAAAAACCACATGATTGAAGAGGCAACATGGGAATCTGAAAATGCAATGAGGGATAAATACCCCCACTTATTCGATAAGTAAATAAATTGCGGGGACGCAATTTTCTAAAGGGGGAAATATGTAACATCCCAAGTAAGTAATGAATTATGGATTTTCATATCCATGTCTATTTATGAATTAGATAGTGTTTTAAAGGCTTAAAATGAGAATAAATCCAATCTTAAGCATTGAATTCTCTATTATATTTTAAAAGATTGTTTTACTGCCTTTTGATGGAAAACCATTTTTAAATCAATATTTGGAAAATCTTATAAGCTCTATTTGTGAAAATAAACTTATTAATTATAATTGGGACATTGAAATTTATTTTGGATAAATTTTTGGTATTTTTCTGACAATGTTCAATTTTTAATGAATAGTGAAAAATACTGCATTTTACTTCAAAAATGCTTTTTCATCTAATTTAATTATATGGTTAGATTATCTTAATAATTGGTTTTAAAGTGTAATTAGAATATATTTTTACCATTTAATCCGATTTTTGTCATTAGAATTAGTTTCACTTTGGAATTTGGCATAAACAAGTTCCAGTCTTTTCATAGATATTGTTTCAAAAAAACCCGCTATTTGTTTTGACAATGGGAATTATTTTTAAATTAATTATTGCAATTTCTGTATTTGGAATTTGGTAAAATGGATTCCATATTTGGAATCAGAGAGTCCAAATTATGTAATTAAGACTCTTTTATTTTTTGGACATTATGAATAGTAACGACGGTAATTATCATTAATTATCGTGATTAATTAGTAATCGGGTAGTTAAGGATAATAAAATAATGTCATAATAATAAAAAATGACCCCGACATGTGTCCTAATGAAACTGGTTGTGTCATGGACGACCATGGTATTCCTTGTGCCAAACTTTGGGACCCCATGGAATCAATTTTGGGTGATAGTGACACTTTATCATTTTATTTTTAAAGAAAAAAGAATATCAAAAAAGTATGTAACACCAAGTAAAACAATTTTAATTTTGTATAAATAAAATATATATTAGACTATAAATATTAATTGGAAATTTAAAAAGATTTCCTACATCATAGTATTTTTTTATAATTTTTAGACATTAAATAAATTAAATATTTTATGACACCATGATGATGCAGCGATTACCTCATTAATGAACGATTTAAATAAAATGAAAAGATAATGTAATATCTAACAATTATAGTTGTAAAAAACCTATTGTATGAGTATATTTATAACCCTTATCACCTCATACTATAAATATATCAATGTGGGACCTTTAAAATCCGAAACACATTTCAATATAAACTAATATTTCTTGACTTTCTAAGAGTGTCCCTCCTCCCCTTATAAAAGGCCCCCACCTCTACCTCCTTACCCACACCTCTCAAGCCATTTGATCGGCCATCCTCCCCTCATTTTATCTCTCCACATCCCTCTCTTAATCCTAGAATCCTTACCTTAGGCAGAAAGCTCTTCAATAAACCCTTTTTGTTCAATCCAAGGGGAGTTACCCTATTTAAAGGTAAAGTCTTCTCTAATGTTCTTTTGTTTTATTTTTCTTCTCCAACCTCCTAAACTCATTTTATTCCTTTATTTTGTAACAAAACCTGTATCTTCAGTATACTAGTATGTTGTTATAAAACTTATTCTAGCAACACTTACACAAACCTTTGTCTAATGGATAAAGAACATACTATTTCTGTGGATGGCGAATTTCTGCCTCACGGAACGATGATTGTTCAATCTTATTTTAACACCTTTCATGGTGGCCATTAAGATTTCACTATATTTATGTATGATATATATTATGTTTATGTTTTCCTTATGCTTATGTATTTTTCATTTACGGAATACCTTTATGGTTTCCATTATAGGTAAATGCGATATCTTCATTTTAGGAAGTGCGGACTACCGGCCCCTCAAAGTGATTTGATTCGTTAATTCCATATGTGGGATGTATAAAGGATGGAGTTAATTATATTATATATGATATTATACTAGAATTATAATATACCTTTATATCATCATGATTTCATTCCATTAAATATGAAATAGAATTGAAAGTAGCGTGCATGTGTACGTACGGCTTACCGTCTCCATGAACGGTGCATTTCATTTATTACCTATAAATGTTATGTAATATTATAAATGCATGTATATACTGGATATATATGATATATATGATATATAAATCATGAATATAATTCTGGATATAATGTATATTTTACCACATTAACAAATTGTAATTATAAGGAGTTTTATTTTGACTCAAGTACCAATGATCGACAAAATAACCGTTATTAACTTAAATAATTACATAGTGTTCATAACATGGTAATAAGTGATATAAAAGGAATAATGAACTTGAAAAAGGTTCTTAATCAAGTATAAATTAACTCAAGTTTATTATTCAGGAGATTATAGAACGATCAAGTCAATTCAGACACGAGGTATGGGACTTCGTCTCAATCTCCTTTCATTGAGGCATATTTTGTTTTATATACAACTTTCATTTATACGGTGTATAAACCCCTTTTAATTTTAAGTTTATTCAAAATGAATCTTTTTTATATGAAGCGTTTTACTAAATGACAAAAGGGAATGTTTTTGTCGTACATATGCGGTGACAACGACTTTTCCGCCGCCGTGACCAGTATTTGAGTTTCGGATTCCTCTACAAGCCATAGAATTTTTTTAAATGAAAAATAAATACCATGGTTTACCTTTATTTTATTTTGGTATTGAAAATGTTTTTTATAATGTTTTTATTATATCAACGTTTTGTATTTATATCTTGTGATTGAAATGTGGAAATGTTATGTTTCCTTTATGCATGTTTTATGTGATACGATTATGTTATGGTTCTTGGGCATTGTTTATGAAGACAGGTGGTTCTGTGATAAAATAAGGGAGGGTGAGACCGTTATAGCTCTCCAATGCATTGGGTAATGTGAAGGGTTTAAATGCTAAGGTTTCTCTGAAGAGATTTAGGGAATATACTGTGATGAGTATTCCAAACGTAACCATGAGGGTTACTCCCTACGTAATAATGTTATGAATGCCTCAAGTTACCTTTATGTCTTATGATTTCTATGATTTATTCATTATTTGATGAGGTATGTTAATGTGATTATTTTTTATGAGTAAAGTATGTTTTCATTAATTCTTATGTATACATGGACTAATGTTTCCTTTCCGTGTTTTTATATCCCTTACTGAGCTTTTTATGCTCATCCCATGTTTTTTAAATTTTTTTCCCTGGTCAAGGGAAAGGTACATGATGTGATGATAGTGTCAAGGAAGTGTCAAGAAAGAATCCATGTTTTATTTTAAATATGTCTGCTTTGATGAGAAAAATTAATACTATCTTTTATGTAGCCACCTAGTTGAAATGTGGAATAAAATGCATGATTTATGATCTAATTCTCTAAAACTCTAAACCTGAAAAGATCCTCAATGTGTAATCTTATAATAACTAAAGATTAAGTAATGTTTAAGGCTTGGGAATTATAATATCCCTTTATTTTCTTAGTCAATCTCAGAAATGAATTCCTCATCTTTATGTAATGCAACTTAAAACAAAAAAAAATGTTGTCCGTTTACTTTTCCTACTGGGAAACTAATGATCGTTTGTCCCATCACAAGTTTGTGGTTTTGATGTTGTTTAATTTATCCTGATCATGTTTTCTATCCCTATAGATATGAACTTGAAACTTAGTTTATCATCTATTTCAATGTTTTCCAACATGGAATCCTAGTATGGGTTATCTTGGGTGACCTTTTTACTTCTCTTTATTTCTTTTAAAATGATAGTTTTATTGACTCTTTTTCCGATGTGGGACTTTCCATTATATTCCAAAACCCAATTTTAAAAATTTCAAGGACTCAATTTATTAAATGATGGGAGAATGTAACACCCCATGCTTCCACGATACGATTCTCTTTGAATAATACAGTAGTGTGTGTTGTATGCAACTTCGAGTTCTAACACACACCACAACCAATCAAACTAGCCTTTATGAATAGTAATACCCACTTTTTGAAATTTTATAAATTTTATCTTTCAAAATAGACATAATTTTTGGATTCTGAATATTGAAGTTAGCCTAGGGTGAAATTTTGGTATTTTTCTGAAAACTTTCAATTTTTGATGAATAGTGAAAAACACTGAGTTATAGATTGAAACCAAATTTTTATTTAAATAATTATTTACATTATTCAAATTTAATTAAGTTCAAAATACATACATAATACCTATATAAGTTCGACTTAATTAATTGGATTTAGTTTAGCATAATTTTAGATATATAAAAATTTTATTAAACTTTTCACCGTCTTCTACCCACCTCCTAGGAGAATTTGGAAATTCACATAAAACATAATTTTACCACTTCTGTGAGTGTAATTTCAAAAATACGAGAGACACGGTTAATATCAAGAAGTAAAATGTGGTTCAATTAGATGAAAATAAATTTTGGTGAATAGAATGTTTTTACTTTTATTTACCACAGTTAAAAGTAAATAGGGTAATTAAGGGTAAAAATGATATTAATATTATGCTAACACATGTCCTAATTCTATTCTAAAAGTGTATCTTGACCAAAAACAACCTTATGAAGAAAATATTATCATTTAGGTCTACTTGGATTAGATGAGAACATTTATTATTATTTAATTCATAGAAGAGTTAAAAGAGATAAAATCAATGTTTAATAACTAAAACATTTTTAATATTGGTTTATACATAATATAAGTTCTATTATAAATATTAATTAGAAAGATAAAAATATTTCCTACATAATGGTATTTTATTTATAATTTTTAGACATTAAATAATTTAATTTATTTATGAAACAATGGTGATGAAGTAATTACCTAATTAATGGAATATTAAAATAATTGATATTATAAATATAAAAATAAAAGTTATTTCAGACTTTTTATGACTTCTAATAATTTTATAGGTTAATATGACATATTAGGATTGGTTATATAAATTTTTTTCTAAGTAATAATTCTTTTATGAAATTATCAAAAACAAAATACCCAATAGTGTCAAAATTGACATAAAAGAGTTTTTAAAACAGATATTATATTATTAATTAATATTCTATTCCTAAAAATATTTGGTTCGGACAAAGGACTTATATAATGATAGGTGTATCATTAATGGACCACTTGGGGGTATCTTGGAGGTATATAGTATGTTTATTAACTATATAATATAAAAATACAAAGAGACATGATAAATGTCAAACTATCTAACATAGAGTTTAATATAAATGATAAGGTTAATATAGTGACCCAAACCAATCTAAAATATATTGGTTTAAAGTATTTAGACCCCTACCCACCTTAAACTTTAAATAATACACTTTGGAGCCATTATAAACCGAATATTATTTTATTATAAAATAATATTTCTAGCTTTTCCAAAGGTGCCCTTCACCCCACTTATAAAAGGGTACTCCACCTTATCTCTAATTTACACCTTCAAAGCCTTTTGGCTCAGTCAAAACCTGCCCTAATATTCTCTCAACGTCCCTCAATTCAATATATAGTCCTTAGTTTGATCATAAAGCCAACCTATGGTGCCCTTTTGATCAAATAAAAAGGAAGAACCCGAAGAAGAGGTAATGTTTTCACAACCCTCTTTCAAGTTTCTTTCTTCTTCAACTTCTTCATTCTTTGTTATTTCCAGTATAAAATAATAACTACAGAATCTTTTATATACAGTGATTTCATTATAAATATCGTACAACCATATTCAGTATTCTATCCATCCATTGAATGACATGTCACTATACGTGCGTACGTACGACCTACCGTCTCCACGTTGTGGTGTAATTGTTATTCAATACATTATTATTTGGATGGGTATAATAATGATTTTTAATTCATGTAAATAATAAGTATAACATGATAATTATTCTTTATATATGATATACCATCCAATTATATAAGATTTTAATATCAAAATAATGATATTATCGCTCGTGCGTACGTACGGACTACCGTCTCCATGAACGCGATGAGATTCATTCCCCATCGTATCCATAAAAGTATAATTATCATTTTTTGATTAAAAATAAAGTTTAAGGACATCATATAATTCTGTATATGAATAAGATACAAACTATCCACAACAAACATGACTTATGTAACAAAACATATTAAAGAAAATGAGGAAGTTAACACCCGAAACGACGATAATACTAAGATATTATTAACAAAGAAATGTTAAAAGATCATATATGATATCATATTAATGTATATGATTATTATATAATTAAACAACAATTATTTCACCATTATACATGAGGATAACCTACCCTCGACCAAGGAAAATGTACAAAGAAAGGGGTTTCTTATCTCACTTTTAATTCCGTGAGATTTCCATTCTTCACCACTTATGTATTGCATGTGATGTGTATACTTCCCATTATTGTATTCATTGTGTAATATAATTTAATTTATGGATATTCAAATCATCATTGTATGATCCTTCTTTCATGGGTTTATCTTTCATAAGTTACAAAATCAATAAGGTAATTTGAAATTTCAATTTCCACTCATTTGGCTTTACGCATACTTCATTGATTATTTTACTCCAAGATTATGTGTGGAATCACTATTAATTTGATTTTGTCATAATTTACACTCACCGTTATGTGGATATACTTTTGGTACACATAATAACTCTATTTATAAATTCTCAAGTCATCTGTATGAACTTGATAAGAGTAATTTTTACTCAATCTCCATTTGTTGAGTTAAACATCCAATTCATTGGTGTTGTTTTTACAAGAATATGTGTGAATGTACTTTGATTGTTTTATACTGAATTTACAATCATATTGAGTGTATTTATATTTTTCACACATAATTAGGTTGTTGATTTATCCTTAACCTAAGGATATAGCCTTTATGAGAGATTTCTTCTCAATTTACATTCCATTGAGACTCCTTTGCTGTTATACACCAAATCACTTTTATATGGTGTATATAATGTACTTTGACAAAGTATATCATGAATTCCTTTATTCTCATGAGATTAAAAGGTTTTTATTACCTCAATTATTTGTATTCAAGTTTCTCTCTTTTGGTTAGGAACACTAACTAAAATATCATTTTAAAATGTTTTAAAGATTTATTATTCTAATTCTTTCTCATTAATGCCCATGTTTTAAAAATGGTTTTAAGGATTTATTTATATGGACATTAAAGTTTTCAAATCAAAATTCCTTTTAAAAGTTTCAATGTTTTATGGGACACTTTGATTCAAAAATCTATTTTAAATGGCTTCTTGAAAAATAGTGTGGCTTTTAAATTTTTCATGATAAAGGGGTATATTTCTCTCAATAGTTTTATTATTATTTTAATATATGTCAATATCCTTCATTATTCTATATTTAGGTTAATCTGGTGCAATACAATCTTCCATATTGTATCGAATGAGTTATGTTTGACTGTGGATGTGCTATTTTTATACCATTCATGGTTTGTGGATAAAGTATTGACATTTCGTATGCTAGTTTTAATACGAATGTTTATGTTATTATTCAAACTTTTCATATGAGGAATGCATTGGACTTAGTAAGTGATTGGTGGAGCCCTCTATAGCTCCTCGATGCATCGGTAGGTATAATGATACAAACTAGTGTCTTGGCACAAGGCCTTGAAAAAATTTTATTTGTAGTCTTTCCACAAGGCCTTGACTATGTGGGTATGATAGTATGGAATTATGCATTCCATCATTATGAAAATGGTTATTGATATAGCATGTGATTATTCAACTAGTATAATATCCATGTGAATAAGTAAATGGTGTTATTTCATTTTATTTCTTCCATATTATACTGAAGATCAAGTTTAAAAGGCTTTTCTTTTAGTTATACATTGCATTAAATGTTTATGCTTATTTATGAGAGTTTCTGCTATATTATTATCCTTACTGAGCATCTGAGCTCACCCCTTTCAATGTTTTATTTTTTCCACGATGTGAAGATGTAATTTATGAATGACTTGCAGGGATAGTATGATGGGATATGAAGACAAGATGTTGTTGTAGTTTTTTTGTTACTTTATGATGTAATGTAAGACTTATGAATATATCTAGTGTTTCCAAGACTACTAAACTAATCGGTATTTCGATACTTGATCATTTTTTATCATGCCAATGTTATGTAATAATGCACCGACTCTGGGTAATTGGGGTCGGGGCGTTGCATCTACTAAGGTTTATGTCAATCAAAATGTTTTCCAAAATAACTCTTCTTTTAAGAACTCACCTTTTACCTCTTATTCAAGGTTGATGGTTCTTGTATCAAGTATTTTGTACCCTCTTTCTTTGGGAACCCAAATTTTATGAATGTGTTCTTATGAGATGAAACCCATTCCTTTTCATGGGTTAGTTATGTTCATTTATGTTATATGTTCATTGTGGCATGCATGATAAATGATAATGTTATGATGTGATGGGTGCGCCCAGAATTATATAGTGCAATATGAATGTTTAAATGTGACGAGTGAGCCAGGAATTATATAGTGCTCTAATGAATTGGTTAATGTGATGAATCTCATGAGTATTTGTGAAATGATGTGTGAACTAGATGCTATCTTGGTTCGTAAGTATGTGAGGTATTTAATCACTAAAACATGATGTTTCATTTTTATGCATTTCCACATTTCAAGTCTATTATTTATGATCCTCTCATGTTCATGATCTTTTTCCTATGTTATGATTATGCTCACCCCATGATATATTGTTCTTATCTATCCTCTTACTGGGCTTCTAGCTCACCCCTTTTGATGTATATCCTCAGGTGGCTGCATGTACTAAGGAGAGGGCAAGTTCCAATAAGAATCTAGAGAAGAAGAAATTAAAACAAAATTATGCTAGATGTTGTATATGTTATGTGTGGTCCAATTTTTCCCAAGACACTAAACCTTTGGATCCTCTGTGTGTAATACTGTTATGTTGTTTATCTTTGAAATGATGTAATAGTAATGTATGAAAAGGCTGGGTCGCTATATTCTTCCTTTTGATTTGATCATAAGGGCTCCTTAGGTTGTCTTTCCGACTAAAGGAAGGCCTCTAGGATGAAGGGAGGATAGTTGAGAGGGTATTTGGGTAGGTTATGGCCGAGCCAAATGGATTTGGAGGTGTGAATTAGATAAAAGGGGGAGTGTCTTTCTGTAAGAGAGGAGATGGGCACCATAGGAAAAAACATAAAATATTATTTTTTAATAAAGTAATATTTGGTTTATAATGCTCCAAATTAATTTATTTCAAATATAAAGTGGGGATGGATTGTAATAAATTCATCCAATAGATTTTAGACAGGTTTGGGTCACTATGTTAACCTTATCATTTATAATTAACTCTTAGTTAAATAGTTTACATTTACCATGTCTCTTTGTATTTTTATATTATATGGTTAATAAACTTACTATAAAAATCCAAAAGAACCCCAATTAGTTCATTATTAATATATATAATCTTCATCTAAGTCATTTGGACAAACCTTTTATTTTTAGGAATAGAATATCAATTAACAATATCATATTTGTTTTAAAAACACTTTTATGTCAATTTTGACACCACTTGGTAATTGATTTTTGTGAAAATCATAACAGCATGATTACTTCGAAAAAAGTTAATAAAATCAAACCTAAAATGTCATATTGACCTAGAAAATTATTTGACTTCCTAAAAAGTCTCAAATTACATTTATTTGGATATTTATAATATCAATTATTTTAATATTTCATTAATTAGGTAATTACTGCAACATCATTGTGTCATAAATAAAATAAATTATATAATGTATAAAAATTATAAATAAAATACCATTATATAGGAAAGATTTTTATATTTCTAATGAATATTTATAGTCTAATTTATCTTATGTATAACCCTATATTAAAAATTATTTAGTTATTAAACTTTGATTTTAACTATTTTAACTCTTCTTTGAATTAAATAATAATAAATGTCCTAATCTAATCCAAGTGGACCTAAAGGGTCATATTTTATTCCTAAGGTTGTTTTTGGTCTAATTACACTTATACAATTGAATTAGTACATGTGTTAGGGTAATAATAATATCATTTTTACCCTTAATTACCCTATTTACTTTTAACCGTGGTAAATAAAAGTTAAAAGTTACTATTCACCAAAAATTATTTTCATCTCATTGAACCACATTTTACTTACTGATATCAACAGTGTATCTCGGATTTTTGAAATTCCACTCCCATAAGTGGTAAAAATAGCTTTTATGTAAATTTTCAAATGCTCCTAGGAGGTGGGTAAAAGGCGGTAAAAAGTTCAATAAAATTTTTATATATCTAAAATTATTATAAAATGAATCCAACTAATTACATTAAACATATATAGGTATTATGTATCTATTTTGACCTAAAATAAATGTAAATAAAATAAATAATTATTTAAATAAAAATTCAGTTTTAAACTATATCTCAGGGTTCTTCACTATTCATCAAAAATTGAAAGTTTTCAGAAAAATACCAAAAATTCACCCTAAGAAAATTTTGATATTCCAAATCAAAAAATGAAGTTCATTTGAAAGAAAAAATTTATAAAATTTCAAAATTTGGGTATTAATATTCATAATGGCTAGTTCATAATAATATTATAATAATGTCTTGTTTAGTGAAACTCGGTATTGCGTACAACACACGCTATCAAAGAAGGTTGCTCTAGCATGTTGCGCAAGCCTAGAATAGTGTTTTCATATACTGTAAGATAATATAGTGTTGCGTATAGAGCAAGATAATCTTGTAGTAGCGTATAACACAATACATAAATGAAATTAAAAATATATATTTCTCATAAAATCTTGGGGTGTTACAAGGATCCTCCATTTGAACCTTAGGGATCACCAGGAGCGATAGGGGAACCACATAATTGAGATGAGTTTCCTTAAAAAAGTGAAATGAAATCACTAGCCCAAAGGAAATGAAAGATGATGATTTAACTATGGGGGAAGGAGAAAAATAGATAGATGGGGTGATGGGAAAGGAGTCATCCCAATGGAATCTGAGGGATAATTCTCTGCATGTACTAAGACGAGTGGAAAAAATAAAATAATCGAAAAAATTAGAAGGGGAGGAGTGTAAGGAACGTTATTAGGAACACACGAGAGAGACATTTTTCATTCCAAATACTATCATGGATATTACCTAAAATATGTAAAATTTTGTTAATAACCAACAAGGATTGTATGGTATTATTAAAATTAAATAAAATATGATGTATTTTTCATTTTTTTAGTTCTAAAATACTTTTATTAGAGAATTATTTTGGATCTCTTATTTAATAATTGATGTTTTACATTGTAATAGAGTACAATAGTAATGAGTTAATGAAATTCTTGGGTAATAATTTAATTTAGTGGGAAATAACTCTTCTAGTTACTTTATAATGGAAGAGTGTGGGTAATAGGTTTAATATGAAATTTAATGAATGTTCCCAAAGAATGAGGCTACTTTCAAGGTTATCCAAGACCATCTAGGTACATGTAGTGATTATGGAATATTAAATCCTCCACAAGAGTATATCTTTACCAATGGGAGAATGTTGACCTAAGGATCACTAGTGAGGACAGGAGTTAGAACACTATCATACATGAGTTTTTTATTTTATGGTATATATGTTTATAGATTCATATGTATGGATCAAATGTGATGGAAAATAAAATTTATGATTCCTTATTGGATATATTATTGAGTAGTTTGAATATCACTTATAGGATAATGGATGAAATAATATCATTAAAATATTCAAAATTATATTTAATGAAGGATTCATATATAAGGACTATCATATAGATTAAAATGATGGTTAGAATAAAGATTCAAATTTCATGAAGAAAGTAGAGATTTAATGTATACCAATACTGCGACAATAGAAATAATGGACAATAATCATCAAGAGGAGTTTAGGAGATCAACATGGGTTAAAATATCCATTTCAAGAAATTCATCATCCTTACAGTATTTGTTAAAAATTCATAATAGACAAAAAAAATCATTTAAGAAGAATTAATGTTAAATGAGTATAGAAACTGTGGGATGGCAATGACGGAGAATATTTTAATCATTTTCCTGATAAAAATACATAAAAGCTAAATCATTTTCCATATGGAAATAAATCATTATAGAAAAAATGGCTATAATTGTCAAGGAATCACATGATAATAAGAGGGGGTAGAAGGAAATGTTTGTGGTGAATTTATTTCAACAAAATAATGGATGGATTTCATGAGATTTTATCTAATGTGGTGAATCTTATCATCATCACAATAGTTATTTTTTTTAATCTTATGGTTTACATATTAGTACTCTTGATGTAAAGAATAATTTCCTTTATGATGATTTTGGGGTGTAAATTTATATTAACAAACCTAATGAATTTTTTGAGATAGTAAAGGAACACATGGTGTGTACTTAGGATGTTTTATTTATTCATCAGTAAAAATCAATAGAAATTAATTTAATATAATATTACAGTTATTTTGGATTTTTTTGGTGATGGATAAATTATTTTTATTCTATATTTAGATGAAATTATTATTTTAGGATCATGTATACAAGGTATTCTTTAGATGAAATAAAAGTTAGATAAGGAGTATGAGATGAATGATCATGGAGAATCTATTTTGAATTAGAGGCTGATGATTAAGAGATATTTTGTAGCTAGAATTTTGATGCTTTCATAGAACAAGAATATTAAAAAGGTCAGATTATATTTAGAATTATTAAAGAAATTAATATTTCAATTTCACTGAGAATTCATTTTAACTAATAAATGTTGAAAACACAAAACATTGTAGAAGAGGTTGAGTAAATGGAAAAGTACAAGTATATATCATATGATAGATGTTTTATGTATTTCAAGGTATTCTTAATTTGATATTTATATTATAGTGGGATTTGTGAAAAAGAACATGGATAATGATATAAATTAATGTAATGATGATGTGATGGGGATTCTGAGGTATTTTATTGGAAGAACTGATGTATATATCTATTTTTGGGAAGGGAATTAATTATAAGGGCATGTGAATACTGACCTTGAAGGTGATATCAAATTAGGAGAAGTTAAAATTGTTATGTGTTTTATGGTAGATAAACTATAGTAATCTCTATATCTCAATTACAGACAATATGGGAACTATTTAATAATGAAGTAGATTAAATTTTTTATGGGATAAAAAGAAGGAGGAGGTTGGTATAAATAACTTATTTTATGGAATGGATAGAAATTGAGAGGAAAATTTACTACATTATGACATTCAATGTCATATACATATTACAATGAACCCAATGTTTCTTGTTTGAATGAATCATATTCAGTTGAATCTACAATTTATCATATGCTTAATATAGGATATGTTGTCGATAATGAAAAATATTTAAAGAACTAATAATATAGAATATATGTTGAAAATAATGATGTTGGATGATATGTTAAATAATGTTTTTCCTGTTTTGGTCTTCATTGATGAATTAAGGATTATAGGTAGAAGATAGAAGAACACCATGGGAGTATGGAAGGTAAAATAGTTTTTGTTTAATAAATCATTAGCCTAAAATTTTGGCTCTGATGGGTATGTACTCAACTGTGAGTGAAGAAGAGTAAGGAGTTAGATTAAGTAATTTTTCCAAATTTAAAAATATATAAAGATATTAGTTTACTTAAAGTGGTTTCATGTGGGATATTTTAATATAAGGTACACTAATTAGTCGATGTTAGGAGAAATTCTAGTAGCATATACTGTAAACTAGTCCATAATATGAGTTTTTTTACCTCTATAGTGAGGTTTTTATGGGTTTTAGGGATAGTATCCCATGATTAGGGGTATGGGGATGAAAGTCCATAAACATAAAATTTTTATGTATTGTTGTAGAGATGATAAATGACACTAACTACAAGTACTCTATCAAAGTGAACATTGATAGGATACTGTAAAAAGATGGAATTTTATGACATTGGTACTATTTCTCTATGGAAATTACTACAATTACTACTATAGAAAAATGAAACATCTATGAAGATATGTAACTATTTAAATATGGTTATTATAGACTGATATTTCATTACAAGATCATTTATAGATATCATTTCTTCACTTAGAGTGTTTTCCTTGTAATTTTCTCATGAATGTAGTTATTTTCCCTTCTTCATAGATGTAGTGATTATTATTGAAACATGTAAATATATATTCTCTCATTATTGATGTTGTTATTAATATCTATTTCATTACTCTTATTTATAAAATCTATATTTTTGGTTCACTATATTTTCTATAACTTCTCCATCACTCCACTAGATACAATCCCATTCCATATATCCACAATTAGAAGATATAAAATATATACTATCAAAATTATACCTTGTGTATCGTTATATCAATTTAAATGTTTGATTTGATTGTATTCTACCATTGGGAAACAAGGGTCTTGGAAACATATTCATGGTGAGTCATATTTACCATAGTACTACCACCTCATAGCTAGCAAGCTTCATGAGATCTCACATCCATATTTTTAATGACAAATTATTTGCTTAATGATTCAAGATTTCTATTTTTTAAAACATCATGTATTAAAGATTCAATTAGATGGATTTATATCATTCAATTTATGGTTTTAAACATTTTCTAAAACTCATTAATTTTCATTTCATTATCATTATGATGGCAATTCATTTATTCTATATTTGAGGAAAAATTTTCCAATATGTTATTCTTTATTTATATTGTGTTTTTAAAGGTGTAATACATGATTTTAGTTCCCCTATATTGTCTATTATTTTCATAACCTATTATAATGTTCCTTAAGTAGATCACTAGGTTAATTAATTATTACACACATTTTCATAGTGACTTCATACAATACCATCTCTTATTTCTGGAATATTCTACTATCCTTGGATACATATTCAATGTATTTATTGTATAATTGATGAATCTTCTTCTATTAATCAAATTACTTATACATGAATTGGTTATTTTTTATCAAAACAATAATTCTATTGATTAATGAATATATTCCATTACCAATACTTCTATATACTCTCAACTTTTTTTTTCTTTATAGAGTAATATAAATTTATATATGTATATATATCTTGAACAATTATTTAAGGAATATAATTTCTGTAATATTTTTTCAAACATACCTAACCTAGTGTATCCTTTTTTGAAGGGGTCTTCTTCCTGTTAAACCTCATATTAATTCACTTATATATTTAGAAATATTCACCCTATTTTTTCATTGACATGTAATTACATCCAAATTTCAATTCATCTCTCTAGGTTGACTCCACAATTACCTTAGGATCCACTGATTTTCAATAAATAACATCCAAAATCATCAATATATAATATAAACTTACATAATGAATCATTTTCTTCAATAAATTTCAAGATATAACTTTATTTAATTCCATTTGGGTCTCTACATAATGAACTATTTCCTTATGATTTCTCAAATAATCATCATGGAATTTACGTAACATGGACTCTTCAACACAATGTTTTATAGTAATTAAATCTTCATTTCACATAAAAAATGATAGTACCACTGAATATTAGAGGCTTTATCACTGAATCCAAAAGTAAATAAAATCCATATAATATTTTGTAGATTTAATTCTATGGATGGAACATGTCTCTTAAATACTACATGTTGGATATGAAATGAATATGTTAACTAAGAGATGGGAGTAAATCAGAGTGCTTTCAAATAAAAATTCTCCCTTCGATCACATTAACCACATTATATGTTCATATTCCCACATTAGAAGAAACATGATTCAATATTTTATCACTCTATCATAATGTTATTTAAAAATTTTGATTAATAATATATAATTTCAAACCAAACATATAGAAGGTTATTTAATTTTTTCTCTTATATTTGGTATTTCCTAAAGTGATTACACTAATGATATGTTTATGTTCCAATATCTACTATCAATCACTACTTATTGGATATAGTTTCATTTATAGTGACTATATTCCAAGGTGAAATACTCATATAATGTTTTAAGGATTAATGAATTCTCACCCAAGGATAATTCCTTCATCATCATCTAAATTCACTACAACATATAGGGTCTAATAATTTTATAGACATGATGGTCACCTTAATAGTGTATAGATATGATGGTATACTCTAGTTCATCAAAGACCACTAGCACACATTTCATCTTAATTTCCATAATAGATGGTATATTATGCTCCACCACACATTTCTTCTGATACATAAATTCTACATGAGACTATGTCTTTGATGTGATAGTAGATTCATTTTCATATCATTCAATAAAATTCGAACAAACTAATTATAAATGAAGATAATTCCATAATTGAATTATCTCTATTATTCTTAGTATTTTATTCTTTAATCAACAATATATATAAATAGAATTCAATATTGTTAAAGTAAACATTATTCAATTAACTATATGATATTGTTAGAAAACATTTAAATAAATACTCAATTATCTAAAAATGGAAAATTGAATTGAAATTATTATTTTTAAAACTATTATGAATAGTTTTTATAATCATACTTGAATAATACATTCAATAGTACAATGTTTATAGTAATACTTTTTTATATATTCATAAAATATTAAGCCACGTGTATGACTCATTTATATTGTTCAGATCATGCCTATTCAATTTTAAAAAATCCCTTAAAATTCATTCTAAATATTTTTATATTTAAATCAAAATAATAATTCATTAATTTTGGTAAATCATTTGATAAAATCCTGGTACTTCCTATTATGGTATGATTTGACTCAACTTCGACTAAATTATAACGTGATATCCTCCAATGTGGTGTAATCATCATTAAGTAGTGTGGTCCTAAAAAATAGGTAAATTTCAATTTTAATTACCGAGGTGTCATGAAATTAAATATATATATATATTTAAATAAATAATTCAATTTATAAATCCATACTTCAATACAACACATAAAATTTCATCCATATATAACAAAAATTTCTATATTTCTACTGAAGGAAAACATTTTCCAACACCATCACTATTGATCCCATAATACATTTTTGTTAATTAGTAAATATATAGATGAAGTGTTAATTATTACATTACTATTATGGATTCATGAAATGGAATTGAATTCCTTACTTGGACAATTCTACATGTTAAATCTGAAATTTTTTGAAGTGTTATTATGTTCTAAATACTTGATTCCCTGATTACACTTCATTTATTATTATATGAATAAGAATATTTCCATGAAAAATATATATATTACATGAATTTATTGAAGGACAAGAAAAAATATAATAATATATATATTTTTAAGGGTGTTTTTATGAAGAAATAAAGTTGAACAGATGGATTGGAAATTTACATTTGGTTTCATAATTATATATATATAATTTGTTATAGTTACTTTACAATATTCATTATACTAAAAATTAGGGCATCCACACATGAGTATTCAAATAGATCAACCCATCATTGTGGGTGGAAGAACCTCAACTTTGTAGCAGAGAAAGCTCTTAGGCCTAGTATAGAAGCAGAGGATAGGGAAATCCCATGTATAAGGCCTCTAGGAGTTTTTGATCAATGGAATGCATGAGATAATGTATAATCCTCAGGGGAATCCAACTATTATGTTGGTCCATAGCCTGTGTGGTGTGTGAAGGGTGTACGAGTGCTTATTCTACCTTATCAGCTCTATTTAGTTGTAGTTACAATTATAATATATGGAAGTGGAAAATTTAGCCATAGAGTGATGTGGGAAAGCAAGAGAAGGACTTTTTTTCATCCTCTTAAACATATACAGACATTTCTCTTACTATCTTCCTATAGTATTCTAAGATTCCTAATTAAGGGAGTTATATCATCATCTTCCTTTATTTAAAGGATCTACTTGCACGGTTTATCTGACATTCTCTGAATCCATGAAGATCAGGTTGAGGCCAATTACATTTTTGAGTTGGGAAAATTGAACTCCTGAGATATTGGTCAGTGTAAATATTTTATTATCAATTAAATTCATACAATTCCAGTCATAAATAGATTTATCTTGAGCCATGATGATTGTCCGATGAAGCAGACCACAGGGATGAAGTAAACAATAAGATTATTTCATTCGTATGTTTGAAATGGTCATGGATGATGCCTCATATTTCATGAATGAATATATATTGAAGGAGAAATTAAATGATATTTCATAGTTATTTATTATCCACATGATTAAAGGAGATTAAATAAATAAGGCGATCATCTTGGGTGAAAATGATAATGAGTTGCGGTTCGCGATTAGCTTCAATGAAGATGATTAGTGGTGTATTTGAATATACCATGTGAAGAATTAATGAGATTTTTTCTACAACTATTAAAAATGATGAATCCTAATGACGTTTATTATCAGTGTGAAGTAATAGGAAGCCTAAAGAATTTGGGAATTTAAAATGAGATCCTAATGTAGGACTTTGGAGCTGCTTTTTTGATGATTTAAATTCTACATTTATAATTCATACATATAGGGTGAGTTGTGGATGTAATTATGGTGAGAAAAAAAATCATACCTAATTCTATCGAGTATTTATAAATTAGATACTACATAAAATCACGATATTGAGTTTCATGCATGCATTCATGATTGCATGTATGGTGAGCTATGGGTGATCACTTATCCACATGAATAAGAAATAATCCTCACTAACTCCATGAATGGAGGAAATGAATATTTAAGATAGACCCATAAATTGAGTTTATTTCATGAATGTGTAAATTTTCACACCATTTTGGTATTTCAAATGATCATAAAAATTAATTCTCAAAAATTATAGGGTATAGAAAATAAGATACATAATAACTTAAAGTCTTCACGTATTAATATTTCAAGGGGGGAAATAATATTTTTTGTTTATAAAAACAATTAAATGAGGATTTAAATGAAGTATTTTCAATCATGTAATTATTGAGAGCTCAGAAAATATATTTTTTGTGTATAAATATCTAAATGTAGGTGATAAAAAGAATAAATTATCGCAAGATCATTTTTTGAGACCATTATATATATCTATATTGAAGAGAGAAGAAGAATTTGTGTGAATATCGTTCACACATCTTATTGGGGATGGGAATTTAGGAGAAGTAATAATAATCCCATAAATTATATATGAGAATATATGATTTAGTTAGCTCATGTACGAAGATCAATAAATAATCCTGAAGTGGATCAAGCCTTGAAGAAAGGACGAAGCCTCTCTATTAGATCTTGTAGTACGAAATATATTTTGTCATTAAAGAGAGGAAGTATCTTGTATGGATTTCAGAGTAGTATAGTTTTGATTATAGTAACTCTATGGGATTCAGTACAATTAACTTCATGTGTGGTTTTAGGAGAGATAATGTGTAATTATAGGTCAATAATTATAATTTATTATAAGATTATGGTGGAAAATAATTTTTGGGGGATATAACCAAAATGATAAGGGGTGGGTCGTTATACCAAACCTTGTAAATATATTTTTATATTATTTGTCTTGTTATTTCTTTATATGAAGTGAGACATTGAGATATCAGTGAGTGGATCAAGAACCATAACAAGTTCATTAAGGTGAATTCAAAAATAAAACATTTCTAATAATTAAACAACGGATTCATCCCTTCTTTCAGTGGTCAATCTGGCCTGGGGATCTTCAAGTTGTATTATGAGGGAGGTTTCATCTAAATATCCATGATATTCTTCATGAAGTATAGATTTCATGAAATGGATGACCTATCTCTCATAGTTATTTGGGCCAATACTCAAAATAATATAAAGAAAAAACATGCAAGGAAGTTAATGAAGAATCACATTATAAATACACACCAAAAATTTGAGTTAATGTGAAATGTGAAATATGAAATAATTCATCCAATTTCGATTCATCTAATGATTCCTACTTTTGTTGTTATGATGATGTATCACTTAATGTTAATCTTTTTCAATTTAATGAAAATATAAAGTAACTTCTAAAAAAGGTTGTAAATTGTCTTTTTAGAGGCTTATAGTCTCTTCAAAATGAAAAATTGCAAATAGAAAAAGGAATCTTACAGTATGGGAGATAAAATATTTAATAATGTTTTTACATCAAACAGTCTCATAAAACATGTGAATGAAAAAGATAAAATTTTCTCTCTTTATAATGAAATATATGATAAATAAATTTAAGAATTGAAAATTAATTTTTTGTCAGAAGGATTTATTTTATTTTTTATTTTTTGAAGGATTCCAAGAATTTAAAAAATTTAAAAAAGATTATATAGTGTTAAAAGATGTTAAATTTGAAGATAAATCCAATAGGATAAATTAACTTTATAATTCCTTGAAAGAGTCAAGAAACATTCCTAAAGAATAAATGAATAAGGCAATAGAGGATTGGGGAGAAAAGCTAATGATAGTTAAGGATGAGAAGAACTCCCTAAAAATGAATTGTTTATAACTAGAGGTTAAATTGAATAATAAGCAATCACCACTAGCTATAAATTCCCATATTATAAGAGAAAGATATATTGTTACACGTGTTTTAATTAAGGATATTGACTTCAAAAAAATCATGAGATCATCCTCTTATCAAATGGAATCATCCTCCATGAAAATGGTATCCCATAACCTAGAAATTATTTTATATACAATTTGTAACACCCCAGGTAAATAAAGAATATGAAATTTTTATATTTATATATATTTGTGAATAAAATTTTAATATTAATTTAAAGGGAACGCTATGCTCGATGGTGTACCCAATACACAACAACGAGTTTCTTTGAAATCTTACGTTGCACTCTAATAATAAAATAATATTATTTTAAATTGTAGTTAACGCTTAGTTATTGTAATGGAGGGAATGAACAGAACTAACTACAAAATGATTATATATTTTTGTCAAATATTTTTACTTTTATCCAATAAATGTTAGAGGCTTAAAATGAAAATGAATCCAATTTTAAGCGTAAATATTCTAATATTCTTTAAAAGGTCGATTAACCACCTTTTGATGGCGAACCCTTTTTAAATCCACTTGTTGAAAATTTTATATGTTATATTGGACCAAATAAAATCCTTCTTTAGAATCGGGATATCAAAATTTACTTTGTGTAGATTTTGTTATTTTTTTGATAAAGTTCATTATTAATGAATAAGTGAAAAATGTTGTATTTTAATTCAAAAAATATTTTTAATCTAATTTATTTATATGATTAGATCATCTTTTGAATTGGTTTTAAAGTTAAATTAGAATATATTTTTACCATTTAATCAAATGGTGGTCATTGGAATTAATTTCACTTTGAAATTGGACTTAAACTAGTGTCAATCTTTTAATAGATATTGTTTCTTAAAAACACGCTATTTGTTTTGACAGTGGGAATTAATTACTAAATTAATTAATGCAACTTATAGGTTTTTAATTTTTTAAAATAGAAATCATTTTTTAATTCGGAATATCAAAAATATCTTAGGGTGAATTTTTTGTATTTTTCTGAAAAACTTCAATTTTTGATGAATAGTGAAACCACTAAGTGGTAGTTAAAAAACAGATTTTTCATTTAAATGAAATTTTACCACTTCTGTGATTTGAATTTCAAAAATCTGACATAAATGGTTTTAATTAGGATGTAAATTGTTGTTCAATGGGATTAAAATTGTAACACCCCAGGTAAATAAAGAATATGACATTTTCATATTTATCCATATTTGTGAATAAAATATTAATATGACTTTAAAGGGGATGCTATGTCCGATGGCGTACCCAACACGCAACAACGAGTTTCCTGGGAATCTTACGTTGCACTCTAATAATAAAATAATATTCTTTTAAATGGCAGTTAACATGTAGCCGTTGTATTGGCGGGAATGGATAGAAATAACTAAAATATGAATATATATGTTTTTTTAAATGTTTTTACATCTATCCAAAGGCTTAAAATACGGAAAGAATTCAATTTTAGGCTTTTATAACCTAATTTTCACTAAAGGTTCACTTATCGCCTTCTGATGACGAACTGTCATTAAATATAGTTTTGATCACTCTTATACATTCTTTTGAACCAAATAAAACTCTTCTTTAGAATCGGGACATCAAATTTTACTTTGTGTAAATTTTTGGTATTTTTCCGATAAAGTTCATTTTTTAATGAATAGTGTAAAATGTTGTATTTTAATTCAAAACCTCTTTTTAATCTAATTTATTTATATGATTAGATAATATTTTTAATTGGTTTTAAAGTGAAATTAGAAAATATTTTTACCATTAAATCCAATAGTGGTCGTTGGAATTAATTTCACTTTGAAATCTGACTTAAACTAGTGTCAATCTTTTGATACTTATTGTTTTATAAAAACACGCTATTTGCTCTAACAGCGCGAATTAATTATTAAATTAATTAATGTGACTAATATGTTTTGAATTTTTTAAAACGGACTTCATTTTTGAATTTGGAATATCAAATATAGCTTAGGGTGAATTTTTGGGATTTTTTTGAAAAACTTCAATTTTTGATGAATAGTGAAACCACTAAGTGGTACTTATAAAAGCTGATTTTTTGTTTAAATGAAAATTTACCACTTATATGTTTTGAATTTCCAAAATCCGACATACATGGTTGTCATTAAGAAGTAAAATGTGGTTCAATGGGATAAAAATAATTTTTTGGTGAATAGTAACTTATTAAGTTCTTAATCGCGATTAGTGGTAATTAGGGTAGTTTAAGGTATAAATAATGCTTTAATAATATAAAATGACCAAGACACATATCCCAACCTTATTGGTTGTGTCATGGCCGACCAAGAAAAGCCATGGGTCAACTTGGGGACCCCATGGAGCCACTTTGGTTGGGAAATGACATAAATAACTTTTTATTTAATGTAAAAGTAAAAATGACACAAACATAATATGTTTTACGAAAACAATTTTTATATGGGGTTATAAAGATCCAATTTTTGATTATAAATAGTCATTGGAAAGCTAAAAATATTTCCTACATCATAGTAGTTTTTTTATAATTTTTAGACATTAAATAAATTAAATTATTTATGACATAATAATGATGCAGCGATGACATCATTATTTGACGATTTAAATAAAATGAAAAGATAATGTAAAATCTATGAACTACACATGTCCAAAACTTATTGGATTGGTTGATTTAGATCCCTTATCACCTTATCCACGAATTATATCAATGTGGGACCTTTTAAAACCGAAACACATTTTCAAATAAATTAATATTTCTTTACTTTCCAAAAGTGCCCCTCCTCTCCTCTTATAAAAGGCTCCCACCTCTACCTCATTTCACACACTCCTCAAGCCTTTGGCTCCGCCAGAACCTGCCCATGTACTCCCTCCACATCCCTCTCCTCATCCTAGAGGATTCCCTTTGGGCATAATCCTTTAAAAGGAAGCCTTTAGGCTCAAATAAAAAGGAGTTACACTTTTAAAGGTAATTCATTCTCTCATGTTCATTTGTTTTATTTTGCTTCTCCAACCCCCTAAACTCTTTTTATTTATTTAATTTGTAACAAAAACAGTATCTTAAATATAATTGTATGTTTTTATAAGATTTATTAGAGCTACACTCTCACACAACTACATCAAATGGTTAAAGAACATACGGTTTCCGTGGATGGAGAAATTGTGCCTCCCGAAATGATGATTGTTCAATACTCATTTAACACTTTCAAAGGTGGCCATTATGATGTCACTATTTTTATATATGATATATAATATGTTTATGTTTTACTTATGCTTCTTTATTTTTCATTTGTGTCTTACCTTTATGGTTTCCATTATGGGTATACGCGATATCTTCATTTTAGGAAGTGCGGACTACCGCCCCCTCAAAGTGATGTGATTCGTTAATGCCATACGTGGGACGTATAAAGGATGGATTTAATGTTATTATATATGATTTTATACTGGAATTATTATTTAACTCTATATCATTATTATTTCTTTCCATTAAAGTATGAGATAGAAATTAAAGTAGCGTTCATGCATACGTACGGCTTACCGTCTCCATGAATGGTGCATTTCATTTCTTATCCCCAAATGTAATGTACTATTATAAGTACATATATATAATGGATATATATGATTTATGATACATCTAAATTATTAATATAATTCTGGAATTAAAATATACATACCTCTCATATAGTTTTAATTCCATTAATACGAAATAGAAATGAAAGTAGCGTGCATGTGTACGTACGGCTTACCGTCTCCATGAACGGTGCATTTCATTTCTTTCCTCTAAATGATTGTGTGATTTTATAAATACATGTATATGCTCTATATATATGATATATATGATATCCAAATCAGGAATGTCATTTTTGGATATGAAGAACCTTTGACCACACGAACAACATGTAATTGTAAGAAGTCCACTTTCGACTTAAGAACCAAATATCGACAAAACAAACATGATTAAATTAAATGATTAAATAATGTTTATAACATTGTAATAAGTGATATAAAAGGAATAATTAACTTTAAAAGGGTTCTTAAGGAAGTATAAATTAACTCAAGTTTATTAATCAGGAGATTAAAGAACGATCGAGTCAAGTCGGACCCGAGGTAAGGGATCCTACAACTCTCTTTGTTTTTAAGTACACTCTTTTATGTCATTTCTTTTAAGCTCATCTTTCTTATGATTGGGATGTTATTTTATATTAATCATACTGTAATTTTTATGTTCATGTGATGAGAGACCCTATTCTCTCTCATCAATCCATTTTGGATGTTTTGAGTGGCGTCGTTAGGCTGCCGAATATTCGTAAGAGATCTAACCTCTCTCTTTCTATTTAAGTACTCTCCTTTATGTCACTTCTTTTAGGCTCCTCTTTGTAATGTTGGGGGATGTTATTTTATATTCCACTTGCTGTAAATTTTATTGTAATGTGATGAGATACCCTATTTGATCTCATCAAACAATATTCGGATGTTTTATGTGGCGGCGTTAGGCTGCCGAGTTTTCGTAAGGGATTTTTCATCTCACTTTTATTCCCGTGAGATTTATGCTACATTTGCCACAAATTCCATTGAGTGGTGTATGTACTGCCCATTATTCTACACTTTCTGTAATATACTTTCTTTTATTAGTATTTACATCAATGATCTATTGTCCTTCTTTCATGGGGTGTATGTTTTGAAAGATACCCAAGTCGGGAAGGGAACCTTTCCCCCTCTTTTTTTTAAAAGACTTCTTTTGTTGGGTCTTTTAATTTACATATTGTTATGTTGGGATATTTTCTCATATATCCTTATTGATGTAAATTTTATGTCCAAGTGATGAGATACCCTTTTTTTTATCTCTCATCGACTCATTTTGATGTGACACCGTTAGGCTGTCAAGGGAACTTCTTAACCCAATTTCGATTTCTTTGGGTTCAACATGTTGTTATTGAATATGTAATCCTTTGAATATGTGTGAATGACCTTTGATTATTTTACACTTAATATCCACTTATATTTGGTCTATTCATTTGTCACAAATAATTATGTAATTGATTTATCCTTAAACCAAGGATACCGTCTTTGTAAGGGACTTCGTCTCAATCTCCTTTCATTGAGGCATATTTCGTTTGATACACAACTTTCTTTTATACGGTGTATAAACCCCTTTGACTTTTAATTTTATACAAAAGGAATCTTTTTCTATGAAGCGTTTTACTAAACGACAAAAAGGAAGGTTTTTTCAACATACGCGGTGACAACGACCTTTTCCGCCGCCACGAGTATTATTTGGTCTTTGGCTTCCTCAACAATCCGATATGTTTTTAAAATGAAATAAATACCATATACTCTTTTATGTATTTTGGTATTGAAAATGGTTTTGATAAAGGATTCTATTATATTGTGATTGAAATGTGGAAATGTTATCATTCCTTTATATTGGTTTTATGTTTTATGATTTTATATTGGTACTTGGACATTTTAACGGGTGGTTACATTATAAACCATATGACGGGTGGTGCCGTGAATACCTGGACGGGTGGTTACGTTATAACCTCCAATGCATTGGGTATGGAAGTCAGCCGTATGTCTATTCCATTAAGTATGTATGGAAATTGGCCGTATGGATATTCCATTAAGTGATATGTGTGGAAGTCGACCGCATGGTTATTCCACTTAAGTAAGTTTATGTCCCAAGTTACCTTTATATATGTTATGTGTTCTTTATATGGGTTTTATGGTAATCCTTTGGTTACAAAAAGGTAAGTAATGATACTTTTTTTTTCAGTGAAAAGTTTTTACTACTTCATGAAGGTGAAAAGTATTACATTGATAAAGTATTCATGCTTTACTTGTTGTTTTGAAAAACTAACAGTTTTCATTCTTTGTGTATCCCTTACTGAGCTTCTTATGCTCATCCCATGTTTTTGAAATGTTTTTCACAGGACATAGCATGGAATAGGGTCAAGGATGGGATCAGGGGAACGTCATGCTACCTAAAACATGGAACTATACATGTTTCTTTTAAAGAGTTTTTATTTTATGGAAATTTAGTAGAAGCGACTACTTTGTAATCTTTTGAGATGTAATAGTTATGTCCTAATTCTCTAAAACTCTAAACCTGATAAGATCCTCAATGTGAATTACTCATTTAATTCAATATTATGTAAGGTTTAAGGATGGGGCCTTATAGTTGTTATCAAAGGTCGGTTTAGATAACTTTAGAGGTTAGGGTATTCTTTTAGCATAAGTGACATTACCATAATGGTTAGGATTTCAGAAAGAGTCATAATTTTAGATAAAGTGAATGAGTAAGTATATCTTAGTGTTTACCTTCCTCATTAGTACATGATGGTTTTGTTGATATACTCACACTGAACTTTTTGGTTTTAGTAAATAGCTGGATCTAGCAGGCACCAAAGTGACAATGGGTTTGAAGGAAACTGTGGTGGTTCTCTGATTAAGATACTGGATGAGATGGGGGATTCAATGAGGAATCACATGGATGTTCTAAACCAACTATCAATGAGTCATGATCAACCACTTCAACCTTGGTGAGTTCTCTAATGCCTCATGTACGAGATGGCCAACTCGATGTGGAAATTCAGGTAATAATTATTAAGGTAACCATTAGGGTTTATATGATCCTTACATTTGAGGTAATTATGGGTTATTATATGATATGATGGAAAATGAAGGGCATGAGATAAACTTGAGGTTAAAATATTTTATGATTATTCTTGAAGATTTTATCTCATTTTGGGGAATGTTTTAAGAATTATATTGTTTTGGAAAAAGGACAACACGTAGACCGTGTGACATCCCGTCGCATCGGACAAAGCTGCGGGAATCGAACCCACAACCAATGTGCGACTGGTATTTATCGCCTACCACTAGACTACGTGAAGTCCCTGGTTAGTTTGACTGATTCATTCTAGTTATATGATTTTATGAATTAAGAGTAAGTTGATTTTGGGTTATTTATGAAAATGATTAACCTATCGTGGAGGATATGTGATTAGGTTAATTACTTTTGAAAACGAGACTTTAGGAGCAACTGATATTGTTTGGAGATAAATGTTACGATTTATCTTGGAAGACTATGCAACTAAATCCTTCAAATATTTGGGTTTCAATCTTATATTGGTTTACTTTGAAGAATTTTATGGACAAATTGATTATAGAATGGTCCTCGTTGAACTTTGGGTTTTGTTGGACAAATTTTGGAGATTAAGAATAGATTTTCTTTTTATAAAGGGTTATCCTTTTCTGGATTATCTGATCTTGTACTAGCCTTTTTGGTTTTGGTTTTGGTTAAAGTCTAAAGTCATGGGAAGTATATAGTTCTATTTTTTGGATTAGGTGATTCTCTAGAAGTTGATTATAGTACTCTTAATGTGAACAAGTCTTCCTAAATACTCGTCTTTTGGAGAAAATATGAGTTTGTGTAAGGAATCTAATAAAAGTTGAAAGTCAATATGATAAGTGATTATGTTTCCTTATGAATAAATTCCTCAATAAAAAGTAACTTAAAACAAAAATGTTGTCTATTAACTTTTCCTACTGGGGAATCAAATATCATTTAACCCATCACAAGTTTGTGATTTTCTCATGGTTAACTTTCTCCTAAACATGTTTTCTATCACTCTCCATCAGAACATGACCCTTTGTTTTTTTCCTCCATGTCCATATTTTCATACTTGGAATCCTAGTATGGGTTAACTTGGGTGACCTTTGTACTTATCTTTCTTTATTTTAAAGTGTTTGTTTTACCGACTTTTGTTCCGATGTGGGACTTTCAAGGATGTTTCCAAGCACAATTTTAAAAATTGCGAGGACGCAATTCCCAAAAGGGGGGGGGGAGGATGTAACACCCCAGGTAAATAAAGAATATGACATTTTCATATTTATCCATATTTGTGAATAAAATATTAATATGACTTTAAAGGGGATGTTATGTCCGATGGCGTACCCAACACGCAACAACGAGTTTCTTGGGAATCTTACGTTACACTCTAATATTAAAATAATATTATTTTAAATGGCAGTTAACATGTAGCCATTGTATTGGCGTGAATGTATAGAAATAACTAAAATATGAATATATATGTTTTTTTTAAAATGTTTTTACATCTATCCAAAGGCTTAAAATACGGAAAGAATTCAATTTTAGGCTTTTATAACCCAATTTTCACTAAAGGTTCACTTATCGCCTTCTGATGACGAACAGTCATTAAATATAGTTTTGATCACTCTTATACATTATTTTGGACCAAATAAAACTCTTCTTTAGAATCGGGACATCAAATTTTACTTTGTGTAAATTTTTGGTATTTTTCCGATAAAGTTCATTTTTTAATGAATAGTGTAAAATGTTGTATTTTAATTCAAAACCTCTTTTTAATCTCATTTATTTATATGATTAGATAATATTTTTGAATTGGTTTTAAAGTGAAGTTAGAAAATATTTTTACCATTAAATCCAATAGTGGTCGTTGGAATTAATTTCACTTTGAAATCTAACTTAAACTAGTGTCAATCTTTTGATACTTATTGTTTTATAAAAACACGCTATTCACTCTAACAGCGGGAATTAATTATTAAATTAATTAATGTGACTAATATGTTTTGAATTTTTTAAAACGGACTTTATTTTTGAATTCGGAATATCAAATATAGCTTAGGGTGAATTTTTGGGATTTTTCTGAAAAACTTCAATTTTTGATGAATAGTGAAACCACTAAGTGGTACTTATAAAAGCTGATTTTTTGTTTAAATGAAATTTTACCACTTATGTGTTTTGAATTTCAAAAATCCAACATACATGGTTGTCATTAAGAAGTAAAATGTGGTTCAATGGGATAAAAATATTTTTTTGGTGAATAGTAACTTTTTAAGTTCTTAATCACGATTAGTGGTAATTAGGGTAGTTTAAGTTATAAATAATGCTTTAATAATATAAAATGACCTAGAAACATGTCCCAAACTTATTGGTTTTGTCATGGCCGACCCAGACAAGCCATGGGTCAACTTGGGGACCCCATGGAGCCACTTTGGTTTGGAAATGACAAAAATAACTGTTTAATTAATGTAAAAGTAAAAATGACACAAACATAATATGTTTTACGAAAACAATTTTTATATGTGGTTATAAAGATCAGAGTTTTGATTATAAATAGTCATTGGAAAGATAAAAAGATTTCCTACATCATAGTAGTTTTTTTATAATTTTTAGACATTAAATAAATTAAATTATTTATGACATAATAATGACGCAGCGATGACATCATTATTTGACGATTTAAATAAAATGGAAAGATAATGTAAACTCTATGAACTACACATGTCCAAAACTTATTGTATGGGTGGATTTAGAACCCTTATCACCTTATCCACGAATTATATCAATGTGAGACCTTTTGAAACCGAAACACATTTTCAAATAAAGTAATATTTCTTTACTTTCCAAAAGTGCCCCTCCTCTCCTCTTATAAAAGGCCCCCACCTCTACCTCATTTCACACACTCCTCAAGCCTTTGTCTCGGCCAAACCCTGCCAATTTACTCCCTCCACATCCCTCTACTCATACTAGAGGATTCCCTTTGGGCAGAATCCTTTCAAAGGAAGCCTTTAGGCTCAAATCAAAAGGAGTTACACTTTTAAAGGTAATTCATTCTCTCATGTTCATTTGTTTTATTTTTCTTCTCGAACCCCCTAAACTCTTTATATTTATTTATTTTGTAACAAAACCAGTATCTTCAATATACTAGGATGTTGTTATAAGATTTATTCGAGCTACACTCTCACACAACTACATCAAATGGTTAAAGAACATACGGTTTCTGTGGATGGCGAAATTGTGCCTCCCGAAACGATGATTGTTCAATACTCATTTAACACCTTCAAAGGTGGCCATTATGATGTCACTATTTTTATATATGATATATAATATGTTTTTTTTTACTTATGATTCTTTATTTTTCATTTGTGTCTTACCTTTATGGTTTCCATTATGGGTATACGCGATATCTTCATTTTAGGAAGTGCGGACTACCGCCCCCTCAAAGTGATGTGATTCGTTAATGCCATACGTGGGACGTATAAAGGATGAATTTAATGTTATTATATATGATTTTATACTGGAATTATTATTTACCTCTATATCATTAGTATTTCTTTCCATTAAAGTATGAGATAGAAATGAATATAGCGTTCATGCGTACGTACGGCTTACCATCTCCATGAACGGTGCATTTCATTTCTTATCCCCAAATGTTATGTACTATTATAAGTACATATATATAATGGATATATATGAATTATGATACATATAAATTATTAATATAATTCTGTAATTAAAACATACATACCTCTCATATAGTTTTAATTCCATTAATACGACATAGAAATGAAAGTAGCGTTCATGCGTACGTACGGCTTACCGTCTCCATGAACGGTGCATTTCATTTATTTCCTCTAAATGATTATGTGATTTTATAAATACATTTATATGCCTGATATATATGATATATATTATATCCAAATCAGGAATGTCATTTTTGGATATGAAGAACCTTTGACCACACGAACAACATGTAATTGTAAGAAGTCCACTTTCGACTTAAGAACCAAATATCGACAAAACAAACATGATTAACTTAAATGATTAAATAATGTTTATAACATGATAATAAGTGATATAAAAGGAATAATTAACTTTAAAAAGGTTCTTAAGGAAGTATAAATTAACTCAAGTTTATTATTCAGGAGATTAAAGAATGATCGAGTCAAGTCGGACCCGAGGTAAGGGATCCTACAACTCTCTTTCTTTTTAAGTACACTCTTTTATGTCATTTATTTTAAGCTCATCTTTCTTATGATTGGGATATTCTTTTATATTAATCATAATGTAATTTTTATGTTCATGTGATGAGAGACCCTATTCTCTCTCATCAATCCATTTTGGAAGTTTTGAGTGGCGTCGTTAGGCTGCCGAATTTTCATAAGAGATCTAACCTCTCTCTTTCTTTTTAAGTACTCTCCTTTATGTCACTTCTTTTAGGCTCCCATTTGTAATGTTGGGGGATGTTCTTTTATATTCCTCTTGCTTTACATTTTATTGTAATGTGATGAGATACCCTATTTGATCCCATCAAACAATATTCGGATGTTTTATGTGGCGCCGTTAGGCTGCCGAGTTTTCGTAAGGGATTTTTCATCTCACTTTTATTCCCGTGAGATTTATGCTAAATTTGCCACAAATTATATTGAGTGGTGTATGTAATGCCCATTATTCTAAAATTTGTGTAATATAATTTCGTTTATGAGTATTTACATCAATGATCTATTGTCCTTCTTTCATGGGGTGTATGTTTTGAAAGATCCCCAAGTCGGGAAGGGAACCTTTCACCCTCTTTTTTTTAAAAGACTTCTTTTGTTGGGTCTTTTAATTTACATATTTTTATGTTGGGATATGTTCTCATATATCCTTATTGATGTAAATTTTATGTCCAAGTGATGAGATACCCTTTTTTTATCTCTCATCAACACATTTTGATGTGACGCCTTTAGGCTGTCAAGGGAACTTCTTAACCAAATTTCGATTTCTTCGGGTTCAAAATGTTGTTATTGAATATGTAATCCTTTGAATATGTGTGAATGACCTTTGATTATTTTACACTTAATATCCACTTATATTTGGTGTATTCATTCGTCACACATAATTATGTAATTGATTTATCCTTAAACCAAGGATACCGTCTTGGTAAGGGACTTCGTCTCAATCTCCTTTCATTGAGGCATATTTCGTTTTATACACAACTTTATTTTATACGGTGTATAAACCCCTTTGACTTTTACTTTTATAAAAAAGGAATATTTTTCTATGAATCGTTTTACTAAACGACAAAAAGGAATGTTTTTTTAACATACGCGGTGACAACGACCTTTTCCGCCGCCGCGAGTATTATTTGGTCTTTGGCTTCCTCAACAATCCGATATGTTTTTAAAATGAAATAAATACCATATAATATTTTATGTATTTTGGTATTGAAAATGGTTTTGATAAAGGATTCTATTATATTGTGATTGAAATGTGGAAATGTTATCATTCCTTTATATTGGTTTTATGTTTTATGATTTTATATTGGTACTTGGACATTTTAACGGGTGGTTACGTTATAAACCATATGACGGGTGGTGCCGTGAATACCAGGACGGGTGGTTACGTTATAACCTCCAATGCATTGGGTATGGAAGTCGGCCGTATGGCTATTCCATTAATCATGTATGGAAATTGTCCGTATGGCTATTCCATTAAGTGATATGTGTGGAAGTCGACCGTATGGTTATTCCACTTAAGTAAGTTTATGTCCCAAGTTACCTTTATATATGTTATGTGTTCTTTATATGGGTTTTATGGTAATCCTTTGGTTAAAAAAAGGTAAGTAATGATACTTTTTTTTCAGTGAAAAGTTTTTACTACTTCATGAAGGTGAAAAGTATTACATTGATAAAGTATTCATGGTTTACTTGTTGTTTTGAAAAACTAACAGTTTTCATTCTTTGTGTATCCCTTACTGAGCTTCTTATGCTCATCCCAAGTTTTTGAAATGTTTTTCACAGGACATAGTGTGGAATAGGGTCAAGGATGGGATCAGGGGAACGTCATGCTACCTAAAACATGGAACTATACATGTTTCTTTTAAAGAGTTTTTATTTTATGGAAATTTAGTAGAAGCGACTACTTTGTAATCTTTTGAGATGTAATAGTTATGTCCTAATTCTCTAAAACTCTAAACCTGAAAAGATCCTCAATGTGAATTACTCATTTAATTCAATATTAAGTAAGGTTTAAGGATGGGGCCTTATAAAAATAATTTTTTGGTGAATAGTAACTTTTATGTTTTATTAATCGCGATTAAAGGTAATTAGTGTAATTTAAGGTAAAGATAATGTTATAATAATATGAAATTACCTTTACACATGTCCAAACCTTATTGGATGAGTCATCGAATACCAAGAAAATCCATGGGTAAACTTGGGGACCCCATGGAGCCACTTTGGTAGGAAAATGACATTAATAACTTTTTATTTAAAGTTAAAATAAAAATGTCACAAACATGTATTGTTTTACAAACAAATATTTTACATGGGGTTATACAAGTCATATTTTTGAAAATAAATAGTCATTAGAAATCTAAATAGATTTCCTACATCATTATATTTTTTTTTATAATATTTAGACATTAAATAAATTAATTTATTTATGACACCATGATGATGCGGCGATTACCTCATTAATGAACGATTTAAATAAAATGAAAAGATAATGTAAAATCTAAAACATACACTTGTCAGAAACCTATTGGATGGGTGGATTTAGAACCCTTATCACCTTATCCTATAAATATATAATTTTGGGACCTTTGATATACGAAAATCATTTTATAATAAAGTATATTTTCAAGACTTTCCAAGAGTGCCCCTCCTCCCTCTTATAAAAGGCCCCCACCTCTACCCTCCTTACCCACACCTCTCATGCCATTGGCTCGGTCAAAATCTGATAATTTTATCTATCCACATACCTACCTTCATCATATAAGAATTCCCTTAGGCAGAAAGCTCTTCAAGAAACCCTTTTGGTTCAAACCTAGGGGAGTTACCCAATTTAAAGGTAAAGTCCTCTCTAATGTTCTTTTGTTTTATTTTGCTTCTCCAACCCCCAAAACTATTTCTGTTCCTTTATTTTGTAACAAAAACAGTATCTGAAATATACTAGGATGTTTTTATGAGTAGTATTCAAGCTACACTTACACACACCTCCGTCTAATGGTTAAAGAACATACTGTTTCTGTGGATGGAAAATTACTGCCTCACGAAACGATGATTGTTCTATATTCTCATACCACCTCTCATGGTGGCCATTATTATGGAACTATATTTATTTATGATATATATTATATTTATTTCCTATCTAAGCTTCTGTATTTTACATTTATAACATACCTTTATGCTTTTCATTTTGTGAAAATGCGATAATTTCATTTGAGGAAGTGTGGACTACCGCCCCCTCAAGTGATGTGACTCGTTAATGAAATACATGGAATGTATAAAGAATGAAATTAATGAACTAATGTGACATATATAACATATATATTATACTGTAATTATAATATATATATATATATATCTCATTTATTTTTAATTCCATTAATGGGACAAAGAAATGAAAGTAGCGTTCATGCGTACGTACGACCTATCGTCTCCATGAACTGTGCATTTCATTTTTTATCTAAAAATGTTATGGAATAGTATAAAATGAATATATACTGGATATATATGATATTTAAATCATTAATTATATTCTGGAGATGGTGTAATTATAACTACATGGACAATTCTTATCAAACAAGTTCATTTTTGACTCATGTACCGAACATCGACAAAAACATCTGATATGAACTCACATAATTAACTAATTATTATAACATTATAATATGTGATATGAATTGAATAATAAACTTTAAATGAGGTACTTAAGAAATTATTAATTGTCCAAAGTTTATTATTTAGGAATATAAAGAAACGAACAAGACAAGTCAGACTTTAGCTAAGGGATCCTACCACTCTCTTTTTGAGTACTCTATTTTATGTCATTTATTTTAAGCTCCTTTTTCTTATGTTGAGGGATGTTATTTTATATTCCTATAACTATAATTATTATGTTAATATTATGAGAGAACCTATTTGATCTCATCAATCCATTTTTTAATGTTTTAAGTGGCGTCGTTAGGCTACCAAAATTTCGTATGAGACTTTTTATCTCACTTTGTGTTTCCGTAAGATTCATGCTACATTTGCCACTATTTACTTTTTGTGGTGTATGTACTGCCCTTGATTTTGTTATTTGTGTAATATAATTTAATTTATGGGTATTTACATCTTAATTTTATGATCCTTCTTTCATGGGGTGTATGTTTTGAAAGTTACCCAAATCGGTAAGGGAACCTTTCACCCTTCCCTTTTTAATAGACTTATTTTTGTTAGGTCTTTTAATTTACATATTCTTATGTTGGGATATGTTATTATATATCCTTATTGCTGTTAATGGTATGTACAAGTGATGAGATACCCTTCTTTTCTCTCATCATCTCATTTTCAAATTTTTAATGTAACTCCCTTAGGCTGTCAAATTTCTGTAGGGGAACTTCTCAACCAAATTTCAATTCTTTAGGTTAAACCTCTACTTCTTGATTATGTCGTGCTATAAATATGTTTGGTTGAAATATGATTGTTTTACAATGATTATCCACTTATATTTGGTGTATTTATATTTTTCACACATAATTATGTCATTTCTTTATCCTTTCTCTAATGGCATGATCCTTGATTGGTATTACATCTCAATTTCTTTTCATTAAGACATTTCTTAATGATATGCACTTTTATTCTTTTATAAAGTGTATATAAAGCCCCTTTGACATTCCATATACATATTATGTCTGTACTAAAGTCATTTAAATGTTTTTAAAATTATCTACTTTCATGTGGCTTATAATTTAAATGTTCAAAATGGAAAAGGAATCTTTTATTAAAACATTATTTTAAATGGTTTTAAAGATTTAATCTTTTAAAAATTTATCATCCATGTCCATGTTTTAAAAATGGTTTTACGAATTTATTTATATGGACATGAATGTTTTAAAACCCTTTCAAAAGTTTTGAAGTGGTATGGGACACTTTCATTCTATAAAATGTCTTCTTTTAATATTTTCAAAGTATAAATGGATATTTCTCTCATAGAGTTTTAATGATTTTATTAGATGTTTTTATTTATGACAATATCATTATGTGATCTCGTGTGATTGAAATGTGGAAATTTTATGTTTCTTGTATGCAAGTTTTAAGTGTTATGATTATGTTATGGTTTTTGGGAAATGTTTATGAAATCGGGTGGTTCCGTGATAAACTAAGGGCGGGTGAGCCCGATATAGCTCTCTAATGCATTGGGTAGTGATAAGGAGTTAAACTCTAAGGTTTCTCCGAAGAGATTTAGGGAATATACTGTGGTGGGTATTCCAAACGTAACCATGAGGGTTACTCCCTACGTAAGAATGTTATGAATGCCTCAAGTTATCTTTACATCTTATGATTTCTCTGAGTTATTCATAAATCTTATTATTTCATGAGGTATGTTAAAGTGCTTATGTTTTAAGAGTAAAGTATGATTTCATTGATTCTTATGTATACATGGACTAGTGTTTTCTTTCCATATTTTTTATATCCATTACTGAGCCTTTTATGCTCATCCCATGTTTTTGAAATGCTTTCCACCAGACTTAAAGGTGAATAGGGTCAAGGATGGGATCAAGGAAAGACATGATATCTAAAATATGGAACTAGAAATGTTAATTTAAAAGATTTTTTTATGGAAATTGAGTAGAAGTGTCTACTTTGTAATATTTTGAGATGTAATAGTTATGTCTCAATTCTCTAAAACTCTAAACCTGAAAATATCCTCATTGTGAATTATTCATTTAATTCAAGATTATGTAATGTTTTAAGGTCGGGTCCTTATAGTTGGTATAAAAGGTCGGTTTAGATAACTTTAGAGGTTAGAGTGTTCTTTAAGCATAAGTGACAAGTTGTGTATAACCACAATGGTTAGTATATTAGATGGAGTCATTGTTATTTTTGAAAGTTGGAATGATTTTGAGATAACTTGGATAAGTATATATTATTGTTTATCTTCCTTATTAGTACATGATGATTTTGTTAATATACTCACACTGAAATTTTTGGTTTTAGTAAATGGATGGATCTAGTAGGCACCAAAGTGACAATGGGTTTGAAGGAAACTATGACGGTTCTCTGATTAAGAGACTGGATGAAATGGGGGATTCAATGAGGAATCTCATGGTTATTCTAAACCAACTATCAAGGAGTCATGATTAACCACTTGAACCTTGGTGAGTTCTCTAATGCATCATGTATTAGAGAACCAACTCGATGTGGAAGTTCAGGTAATAATTATAATGGGAACCATTAGGGTTTATATGATCCTTACTATTGAGGTAATTATGGGTTACTATATGATGGAAGATGAAAGGCATGAGGCAAAATTGAGGTTAAATTATGTTATGGTTACTTTTGAAGATTTTATCTCTTTTTTGGGAATTTTTTAAGAATTATATAGTTTTGGAAAAAGGTACAGCACGCAGACCGTGTGACAAACCGTCGCGTCGGACCAAGCTGCGAGAATCGAACCCACAACCAAAGTGTGACCGGTATTTACCACCTACCACTTGACTACGTGAATTCCCAGGTTAGTATGACAAATTCTTTTTAGTTAGATGATTTTATGAATCAAGAATAAGTTGATTTTGGGTTATCTATGGAAACGATTGACCTATCATGGAGGATATGTGATTAGGCTAATTACTTTTCAGTATGAGACTTTAAGAGTAACTGATATTCTTTAGAGATAAATGTTAAGATTTACCTTGAAAGACTATGAGATTAAATCCTACAGAGATTTGGATTTCAATATTAGGTTGGTTTATTTTTGATGAATTTTAAGGGAAATTTTTTATTGAATGGTCTTTGTTGAACTTTGGGTCGTTTGAAAAATTTTGGAGATTAAGAGTAGTTTTTCTTCTTGTGAAAGATTGTCCTTTTTTGGGATTATCGGATCTTATACAAACAAATTTTGTTTTTGTTAAGGTCTAAAGACATGGGAAATATATAGTTCATCTTTTTTGAGTTATTTGATTCTCTTGAAGTTTATTATAGCACTCTTAATGTGAAAAAGTCATCATGAATACTTGTTGTTTGGAGAAAATATGAGTTTGTGTTGGAAATCTAGTAAAAGATGAATCCTACAAGACAAGTAAGTTTGTTTCTTTATGTTTTAGTTAGGCTCATAAATAAAATCCTCAATGAAAAGTAACTTATGAAAAATTTTGTCTCTTAATTTTTCCTACTGAGGAATCAAATACCGTTTAACCCATCACAAGTTTGTGATTTTCTGGGGGTTGAATTTCTCCTAAACATGTTTTCTATCACTCTCCATCAGAACATGACCCTTTTTTTCTTCCATATCCATGTTTTCATGGAGTCCTAGTATGAGTTAACTCATGTGACCTTTGTACTTCTCTTTATTTATTTTAAAGTGATAGTTTTACCGACTCTTGTTCCGATGTGGGACTTTCAATGAAGTTTCCGAGCCCAATTTTAAAATTGCGAGGACGCAATTCCCAAAAGGGGGGAAGGATGTAACACCCTAGGTAAATAAAGAATATGAAATTTTTATATTAATCCATATTTGTGAATAAAATGTTAATATTAATTTAAAAGTAACTCTATACTCGATGGCGTACCCAATACGCAACAACGAGTTTCTTGGAAATATTACGTTTCACTCTAATAATAAAATAATATTATTTTAAATGGTAGTTAACACCTAGCCATTGTAATGGTAGGAATGAACAGAACTAACTAAAAAATGATTATATATGTTTTTCAAATATTTTTACTTTTATCCAATAAATGTTAGAGGCTTACAATGCGAATAAATCCAATTTTAAGCGTAAATATTCTAATATTCTTTAAAAGGTCGATTAACCGCCTTTTGATGGCGAACCCTTTTTAAATCCACTTGATGAAAATTTTATATGTTATATTTTTCCAAATAAAATCCTTCTTTAGAATCGGTATATCAAAATTTACTTTGTTTTGTTTTTGTTATTTTTTTATAAAGTCCATTTTTAATGAATAAGTGAAAAATGTTGTATTTTAATTCAAAACCTCTTTTTAATATAATTTATTTATATGATTATATCATCTTTTGAATTGGTTTTAAAGAGAAATTAGAATATATTTTTACCATTTAATTCAATGGTGGTCATTGGATTTAATTTCACTTTGAAATTGGTCTTAAACTAGTGTCAATATTTTAATAGATATTGTTTCATAAAAACACGCTATTTGTTTTGACAGTGGGAATTAATTATTAAATTAATTAATGAAACTTATATGTTTTGAATTTTTTAAAAAAGACATAATTTTTGAATTCGGAATATAAAATATAGTCTAGGATGAATTTTTGGTATTTTTCTAAAAAAACATCAATTTTTGATGAATAGTGAAACCACTAAGTGGTAGTTAAAAAACTGATTTTTCATTTAAAAGAAATTTTACCACATCTGTGATTTGAATTTCAAAAAATAGAAATACATTTTTTTTATTAGGATTTAAAATTTGGTTCAATGAGTTTAAAATAATTTTTTTGTGAATAGTAACTTTTAAGTTTTAGTAATCGCGATTAGAGGTAATTAGTGTAATTTAAGGTAAATATAATGTTATAATAATATGAAATTACCTTGACACATCTCCTACCCTTATTGGATGATTCATGTCCGACCACGACAATACATGGGTCAACTTGGGGACCCCATGGAGCCAGTTTGGTAGGAAAATGACATTAATAAAATTTTATTAAAAGTTAAAATAAAAATGTCACAAACATATATTGTTTTACTAAAAAAACATTTTAAATGGTGTTATAAAAGTCATATTTTTTACTATAAATATTCATTAGAAATATAAAAATATTTCCTACATCATGATATTTATTTTAAAATTTTTAGACATTAAATAAATTAATTTATTTATGACACCATGATGATGCGGCGATTACCTCATTAATGAACGATTTAAATAAAATGAAAAGATAATGTAAAATCTAAGACATACACTTTTCAAAAACCTATTGGATGGGTGTATTTCGAACCCTTATCACCTTATCCTCTAAATATATAATTTTGGGACCTTTTATGTTCGAAAATAATTTTATAATAAAGTATCTTTTCAAGACATTCCAAGAGTGCCCCTCCTCCCTCTTATAAAAGGCCTCCACCTCTACCCTCCTTACCCACACTTATCAAGCCATTGTCTCGGAAAAACTCTGATAATTTTATCTCTCCACATACCTACCTTCATCATAGAATCCTTACCTTAGGCAGAAATCTCTTCAAGAAACCCTTTGGGTTCTAACCAAGGGGAGTTACCCGATTTAAAGGTAAAGTCCTCTCTAATGTTCTTTTGTTTTATTTTTCTTATCCAACCCCATAAACTATTTTTATTCCATTATTTTGTAACAAATAAATTATCTCCAGTATACTAGTATGTTTTTATGAGAGGTATTAGATCTAAACTTACACACACCTCCGTCAAATGGTTAAAGAACATACTGTTTCTGTGGATGGTGAATTACTACCTCACGAAACGATGATTGTTCTATCTTATCCTACCACCTCTCATGGTGGCCATTATGATGGAACTATATTTATTTATGATATATATTATATTTATTTCCTATATATTCTTCTGTATTTTACATTTAAAACATACCTTTATTCTTTTCATGTTGTGCAAATGCGATAATTTCATTTGAGGAAGTGTGGACTACTGCCCCGTCAAGTGATGTGACTCATTCATGCAATACATGGAATGTATAAAGAATTAAATTAATGAAATAATGTTACCTATATAACATATATATTATACAGGAATTATAATATATATATATATCTCTCATTTAGTTTTAATTCCATTAATGGGACAAACAAATGAAACTAGCGTTCATGCGTGCGTACGGCCTACCGTCTCCATGAACGGTGAATTTCATTTTTTATCTCAAAATGTTATGGAATAGTATAAAATGGATATATACTAGATATATATGATATTTAAATCATTAATAATATTATGGAGATGTTTTAATTATAACTACATGGATAATTATTTTCAAACAAGTTCATTTTTGACTCATGTACCGAACATCGACAAAAAACGTCTGATATGAACTCACATAATTAACAAATTATTATAACATTATAATATGTGATATGAATTGAATAATAAAATTTAAATGTTTTCCTTGACCAATTATTAATTGAACAAAGTTTATTATTCAGGAATATAAAGAAACGAACAAGACAAGTTGGACTTGAGGTAAGGGATCCTACCACTCTCTTTCTTTTTAAGTACTCTATTTTATGTCATTTCTTTTAAGATCCCTTTTCTTATGTTGGGGGATGTTATTTTATATTCCTTTTACTATAAGTTTTATGTTAATATGATTATAGACCATATTTTATCTCATCAATCCATTTTTGAATGTTTTAAGTGGCGTCGTTAGGCTACCGAAATTTCGTAAGGGACTTTTTATCTCACTTTGTGTTTCCGTGAGATTCATGCTACATTTGAAACTATTTACTTTTGTGTGGTGTATGTACTTCCCATGATTGTATTCTTTGTGTAATATAATTTAATTTATGGGTATTTACATCTTCATTGTATGATCCTTCTTTCATGGGGTGTACGTTTCGAAAGTTACCCAAATCGGTAAGGGAACCTTTCACCCTCCCCTTTTTAAAAGACTTATTTTTGTTAGGTATTTTAATTTACATATTCTTATGTTGGGATATGTTCTTATATATCTTTATTTCTGTTAATGTTATGTAAAAGTTATGAGATACCCTTCTTTTCTCCCATCATCTTATTTTCATAATTTTAAAGTGACGTCGTTAGGCTGTCGAATTTCTGTAGGGGAACTTCTCAACCCAATTTCAATTCATTGGGTTCAACCTCTACTTATTGATTATGTCATGATATAAATATGTGTGGATGACATCTGATTGTTTTAAACTGAGTATCCACTTATATTTGGTGTATTTATATTTTTCGCACATAATTATTTCATTTCTTTATCCTTGCTCTAATGGCACGATCCTTGATTGGGATTACAACTCAATTTCTTCTAATTAAGACATTTCTTAATGATATGCACTTTTATTCTTTTATAAAGGGTATATACCGCCCTCTTTCACATTCCATATCCATATTATGTCTGTACTAAAGTTATTTAAAAGTTTTGAAAATGTTCTACTTTTATGTGACTTATAATTTAAATGTTCAAAATGGAAAAGGACTCTTTTATTAAAACATTGTTTTAAATGGTTTTAAATATTTATTCTTTTAAAAATTTATCATCCATTTCCATGTTTTAAAAATTATTTTAATAATTTATTTATATGTACATGAATGTTTTAAAACCCTTTCAAAAGTTTCTAAGTGGTATGGGACACTTTGATTCTATAAAATTTCTTCTTTTTATATTTTCAAAGTATAAAGGGATATTTCCCTCATAGAGTTTTAATGATTTTATTAGATGCTTTTATTTATGATAATATCATGATGTGAAATCTTGTGATTGAAATGGGAAAATTTTATGTTTCATGTATGCATTTTTTAAGTGTTATGATTATGTTATGGTTGTTGGGAATTTTTTTTGAAATCGGGTGGTTCCGTGATAAACTAAGGGAGGGTGGGCCCGGTATAGCTCTCCAATACATTGGGTAACATGAAGGAGTTAAACGCTAAGGTTTATCCGAAGAGATTTAGGGAATATACTACGGTGGGTATTCAAAACATAACCATGAGGGTTACTCCCTACGTAAGAATGTTATGAATTCCTCAAGTTACCTTTACGTCTTATGATTTCTATGAGTTATTCATAAATATTATGATTTCATGAGGTCTGTTAAACTGCTTCTGTTTTAAGAATAAATTATGATTTCATTGATTCTTATGTATACATGGACTAGTGTTTTCTATCCATATTTTTTATATCCCTTACTGATCCTTTCATGCTCATCCCATGTTTTTGAAATGTTTTCCACTGGACTTAAAGGTGAATTGGGTCAAGGATGGGATCATGGAATGACATGCTATCTAAAACATGGAACTGGAAATGTTTATTTTAATAATTTTTTTAGTTTATGGAAACTGAGTAAAAGTGTCTACTTTTTAATCTTGTGAGAAGTAATAGTTATGTCCTAATTCTCTAAAACTCTAAACCTGAAAAGATCCTCAATGTGAATTATTCATTTAATTCAAGATTATGTAATGTTTTAAGGTCGGGTCCTTATACAATTGATGTTTGATGTATTAGTACAGGTTTTAAAAAAGACTTAGGGAAAGTATGGTTGGTATAAAATTATATTAAATCCACCACATTAAGGGAAGATGTGATAAGAATCCTGAAAAACTGTTCCCCTAGAAGTTTCCCAAATAGTGATTGTGCCACTAAAAGGAAACAAGGTTCAAAATATGCAGAAATAAATATATTACACCATAAAAAGAGAGAAGAAGGTTCATAGGCTACTATTGGTGTTTCTAGAAATTTTATCACAAGGCATTGGATTGTTAACACAATATTTCAATTCTTGAAAATCAAAGAGGTCCTATATTTAGGGGAGAAATGTTCAATGAAATACACATGAAAATAAATTTGAAAAGTAACTATTAAACAAAATAAGAATATATGAAGTGTTACTAGGAACAAAATGAGATGTTTACTAATATTGAGAGAAAATAATGTCCTAGGTTAAGTGGAAATTATAAATGTGAATATTACTCATAAAGTATAAGAACAGTCCTCCTTATTACTTATTATTTGATGTGTTATAATCTAACATTAAAATAATTAAAGGAGGAACATTGTTTTTAATGGAATTCATTAATTTTAATCATGAAAAATAGGAGTGTATCCCTTATATGGGATAAAAAATGAGAATTAATCTAAAACTCATTGGAAAAATTTAGAGATGAAGGTCAAGGTATTCTAATCACACTTTCATCCCTTACATTTAATTGTAATATAATATCAATTAAGGTGTGGTACATGATGGATTTTGAGTTGAGACAAAGGGAGGGATATATCTTTCTTCACATGAACATTCTAAGGGGTTTTTAAAAGTATGTGTATGATTTACCATTTCATTAATAAATTTTATTATTTCCCACCCATAAAAGAGAAATTGAGAATATTTGAGAATTATTTCACATGGATGGTTGTTTATAGAAATGATTTACATCCTAAGTAAAATCTATCTTGTTTTATACACTAGGTTATCCAACATATACATTGATTTTATTTACAAGATTACCTCTTCTAGGAGAACTATGATTGGTCATCACTCTCTTAGAAATGATCAAGAAATTTCCATAAATGGGATAATATCATGATAAGACTTTCACTTATCCTTTTCATTTTATTTTGAAAGGGGATAAAGTTTCAATAACATATAGTGAATTTTAAACATTTGAAGATATATTAAAAAAGATATAAAGTGGGATATTTTTGATCCCATGTTGCATTTTTTTCAATTAGTAAATATGTTGATGACGGGGTAATGTTGTGATAATTATTATGGATTCGTGAAATGGAATTGGATTCTATGATTATAAACTTCACCATGTAAACTATGATTATTTTTAAGTGATCTTATGTTCCTAAAACAAGTATCATTGATGAAATTTTTTTTACATCAAGATCAAGTAGAATATTTCCATGTGAAATATATATTTTCCATGAAGTGATTGAATTTCATGAAAAAATACAATCATATATATTTTGTACGTGGTTGTTTTTGTGAAGAAAAGAAGTTGATAATTTTGATAATAAATTTACATTTTCTTTAATATTCATATAATTATAATATATTATAGGTATTTTAAAATATTACATATACTAAAAATTAGGCCATCCACACATGAGATAGGGGACAACTCAACCCTAAAATATGGGTTGAGGAACTTCAACCATGTAGGGGATCCAACTCATAGGCCCAACATAGAGGTAAAGGATGGGGCATACCCATGTATAATTCATTCATGATCATGCACCCAAAAGGAACACATGGGCCCTTGTATAAGGCCTAGAGGAAGTTCTCTATACTAGTGGGACGAATACCGTGTGGTGTGTGAAGGGTGTATGGGTGACCATACCTCATCAGTAGATTGAAGAGGTAGTAGAAAAAGTTCTAATATATGGAATTTGTAAAACTAGTCCACAATGTTATGTGGGATAGTGGGGCATAAAATTTTTCATCTGCATAAAAGATATGTAAATGTTTTCCATTATCCGACCATGATATTTAGATCCATCCAATAAAGGAATATGTGTACTCATTTTCACTATTCCAAATGATATTCTCATTTGGTTTATCCACTATTTTTAAAGCCACAGTGAGAAATACGAGCCCATGTACATGGTTGATTTATCCGCACTGAACTCCCAAGATATTGGTGAGTCTACAGAAGTTATTGGAAATAAAATTAATTCACTTCTGTGCATAATTAGTTATATCCTGATGCATGACGATTTCTTTATAAATATGAACACCTGGATGAAGTAAAAGATGATATTATTATAAATGAATTATTGAAATAGTCATACGTACGACTTCGTATTTCATTATTCAAAATTTAATAAATGAGAAATTAAATTAGAAGTGATGGGGATTTTTTATCCACATAATGAAAGGATAAGAAATAGAGTAATTGATCCTATTGGGTGAAAATGAAAACGATTCGAGGGTCATGCATAACATTCAAGAAAATGATTAATTTGAATATATCAAGTGAATAATGAATGAGATATACTATATGAGTATTCAAAATGAAGAAGTTTCGTGATTTTTATTATCATATTGAAGAAACTAGAAGATCTAAATATTTAAGCATATCAAATAAGACGCTAATTCATATCTTTATTGATATATTTATGATGTGTTGAAGTCCATGTGTATAATTCATTAATACATGGTGATATTAAACTATCATCCACGTAAAAAAGATATGAATTATGTCTGATCCTCTCTAGTATTTCAAAATAAGATACTATATATTACCAAGAGAATGCTTTTCCTGAATACATGCATACATAGTTGGTTAGAAATAGGTGATCAATTATCCACATGAATAAGAATAAATACTCAATACCTTGATTAAATTAAGTCAATGAATATTTGATATGGATGAATAAATTGAGTTCCTTATATGAATGAATAAAAACCCACACCATTTTTTTCAAATGAGAAAAAAATATAAGTCCCTCAAATTATAGGGTATTAAAAATAGTAAATATAATACATTAGATTATTAAGTTATTAATATTTCATTGATGAAAAATAAATTCATTTATTTTTAAACACAATTAAATGAGTATTTAGAAGAATAATTTTAAATCACATAATTATTTATATTCCATACACTATATTGGATGTGTATAAATATGTGTATATAGTTGATGAAAAAAATATAGTATTCCAAGATAATTATTTTAGATATCATAACATTCTTATATCAAAGAGAGAAGAATAATTTATGTGCATCTCTTTGAGACACCATATTGAGGTTGAGACATTACTCGAAGAAATAATCGGTATGTTCATTATACATGACCAATTTTGATTTAGCGAGCTCATAGAAGAATATTAAGCCTAGGGCTCTTTAATCACCTTGTTATGGAATCAAAATTTATTATAAATATTATGGTCTCACGTAATCATTACATGGAAAATACTTGGTAGAATTATTTATCTAACCCTTACTTTTTATATCCACACTAATCTTTCCCTTCTTCTTACTAAGCTGTGGATTTATCCTGAAACCCCTACACCACTAGGTTGTTTCTATTATGGGTCATCCTTTTTAATTTTTCATCAGATCAACTATGCACCAAATTTTTACCTTGAATTCAATTTATGTTAGATTTTATTATTCTCAAAATCATTCAATGGAAATTCACAGCCTTATGTATACTTGGATTGACTCTTATGTGCAACCAATGCAGAGTAGTTTTTCTTTTTATGTAACATCAATCCATCTGGTTCTCTATATTTTTTCTTACATTACATTGATTTATTATTTTAAATGTCTTAGTTATTATAATGTATAACTTATTATGGACCAATCTACTTCATAATGGTCCAAAAACTCATCCATATCTAATGATAGATTCTTATGTAAGCCCTTATTATAGAGTGGCCACTACACAAGCAGAGATATGTTTCCTTTATTCCGTGAAAATATAAACAATATTTTCAAAATAACTCAATACATGTTCTTATATGATTATACTTGTTTTAAAATTTCATGTGGATTAGAATAATTTTTTTCTAATATAACCTTCTCTAAACCATATTCAACAATATGTATTTTGCAAATGACATATGAATGATATATATAAATCTGAGTTAATTCTTTATTTGAACACAAATTCCACTATATAATGATTATAGTATATCTAATACTTATATAGTAGATATTTCATGATTATCTTGAACCATTATAAATTATAAATAAAAAAAAATATTTTCACCACATCTATTAAAAAACATCAAATTGAAAAATGAACTGATGAACCAATATAGAATAAAAATGAAATTGTTGAAATTTTTTATATATGTAATAAAGTGAAGAAAAAAAAACAATATCAGCATGTAACTTTATAACTGATTTCAAATATGGAATATGTATTTATGCCTCTAAAAAAATTTAGATAATACAGAGAGATAGAAAATAAACTCTATCAGATATATGTCTTTTGGAATCCACTTGACAAATTTTATAATTGCAAAATAACATCCACCAATTAAAAATATTATATAGAAATATGAAACTATAATATTTATTTAATTGACTTATAAATTATAAGTGGAGGGGTACAGATCGGGATTTCTTATAGTTCTATTGATTTAAGGTGTATTTTAACTATATAGATGTGTTTTGGAATCAAAAACCAACTCACACCATGCAATGTTGAATGTAGGGAATTGATACAAGTCGTTGTTTGTTGAAGTTGATAGGTGGACCATTAGAAAATTTATTATATATGATAATAATAATTTGGAAATTAAAAAATTTATTAAATGATTGTGTGGGATCTATTTCTATATTTCATGGTCAATTATCAAAATTTTCCAAATAACATAATGATTCATACTTTTTAGACACTTCGATATCCTTTCATGGCCAATTCTCCCTGATTGAAATTTTTTATTTTAGAAAAAAAAATTATTTTTACATTAGAAAAATGAATATCTATGAATTTAAAAATAAATTTATAAAAATCTATATATTTATATAAATTTTCACTAAAATTTTGAAAATAGACACATAATAGGGGGTGGGACAAATTGAATTCCATTAAAATTTTCATTCAATTAAAACATCAATGATTTCAAACACCAGTTTATGTTAATTCTAAATTTTCATTTTATTTTATATTGATATTGAAATAGAAATAATGAGATTAATAGTTAAGACCATGAAATGAATTTATAGTTATTTCGGGATACAATAAATATCCACTAATCCACTCCACTAACACTTAATATTGGCTTAGTCATTTTACTCTAATCATTTCTTTAGGATCTCACTACTAAGTGAAAGTAGTTAGCATAGAATTAATGAATTTTACACATACTTCATATCCTTTTACAAGGGACTTAAAAATTATGTATGTAGTTGTGACTCAACCACAAATTTATTCTAGTTACTAGATCATAACTACACAATTGAGTATAAAAATTTGACACTTTACCAAAAACTGGGTATAAGAAACAAACACTTAAAATAAAAATTTATGAATGGTAAAAAATATTAAAAAAAATAATTGCATAGTTACAACTCTGAAAATTGATAGTATAGTATTCCTTAATATAATTTCGGATTCATCATACTGTATCACTATAATATAATTTTTCTAGATGTATAATATAGCACAATAGTAAAACATATGTCTTCTTCTCCTTCATATTTTCTTCCATATATTTATTTGAGTGGATCTATAATGACAATAAGAGAATAATTTAATAAATATAATTTTTCAGTTATCTTATTTTTTCGTATATACTGCATATGGGTATTAATTTTTATGTTTTTACCACTTTCAAAACATATCGACTATAGATAAAACCCCATACTTAACATATAAAAAAGTTTTAATTGTTTTATTATTTCTTCAATTAACAATCCAAAATAAATAATTAAAAGTAATATGTAACTTTATACATTATTTGACAATAGTCATGCATACATACTTTATTAAATAAAACATTCAATTATAGTTTTAGAACTTCTGAATAAAGTTAGTATAAATATTAAATAATTTTACCCAAGTCAATTAGCTTTAAATATTCATTAAATCTCTTGAAACAACAACTAAAATAATTTAAACTCTTGAAATTTTAAAATGAAATGCTCTTGTTATCCATTTTATATCTTTATTTTTATTTTGTCATAGGAATTTATAGTTATATATCTATGTAACTTCTATCTTAAAAAAATCTTTTGAATATAATACTTAAAAATTATTCATTTAGTAAACTATTTGGTTCATTATAGTCATAAAAAACTCTCCACAACATAACTCTTATTCTTCCTCTTTAATAGGCCTAAATGATCATGAAAAGATAGACATATTTAAATCATATTTAATTCTAAATCAAAAAAATCAGTAAAAATTACTTATGCATCAAAATTGTGTGGCATTATTCATTGCTCTATGAAGAATATTTATCTTAAATGAAAAAATGAAACAAATATTAGTAAAATTTCTTCTTCCATTACTTAACATCTAAATGACCATCATCAAAATAGTAATCAATAAAAATATGTATACTTAATAATTATGTATTATCCGCTATTTATAAATAGAATTTATTAGGTTCACCATTTTTTTGATTCTCCTTTATTATTTCATTATTAAGAATGTATTCTAACTTCACTGTAATATATATAAGTAAATACATCATTATGTAAAATTATTCCCTTTTTCATAAATTGAAATTATTTTGTATTCATAAGAGTAATACCTTAAATACATAAAATTTAATCTATAATGTTAAAGAACATATGTAAAAGTAACATCTATCAAACATTTTCTTGTGTAATGGTAAATCATTTGATATATTAAAGTAACTTCTAGAATCCTTGTAACAATCACATTATGAAATTTTCAATTCTATCATTTCATTCAATAACTTGTAATTGTATCCAAATTTAATTTATAAACTTTAATAACATTGTTATTTTTTAATACATAAGTGTAAATATCTTGAAAAAAAATTGAAATTTTGACATCACATCATATTTAAAGATAATTGAACACTATCTAAATTTTTCATCTAGATTCTCTGAATTCTAAAATAAAAACTAAAAAGGAATTACAAATATTTCTTATAGTATTAAAATAAAATAATATTTTCAAATTTTACTAATTTTTAAAGATCATACAATAAAAAATAGACCATTTAATATAAAACGTTGGAAAAGATAAACAATTACCAAAAAAATAATATAATAATAATGTGAATGAAATATAAACACTTAAAAGTAGAGAAATACATTTAATAATAGTGAATAATTTTTAGAAATATATAAAAGAATATCATATAAGTGAATAATAGTGAACAATGAATAAAATAAAATAATATGAGGGGAATAATAATTATCAAAATATGAAAAATATGGAATGGTTCCAAAACATGGTTAGTTGATGTTGTGTAGACCTGAAGTGATTTTTAGACCAAATATCAACTTTGTAATTTCTTATGAATATCTCATATAACTAGCATGAATACCATTTAATGTTTTATTTATCTATATATTGGCATGATATTATTTATAAGTAAATATTTTACTAGTATGCTTGTGTTTACTATCATATCATTTTGTTCACTAACATATGTTTGATTGCATTATGATTTGATGTGTTCAAACGAAAATTTGAAATATTCATTTAAATTTTTGTTATATAATTTTTATTATTTTATATCATTAGTATACATGTCATTTAGATAACTATTTCTATTTAATTCTTTAAATATTATTAATTCATTTCATGGATCCTTGTAGTTAATTTTCTTATTTAAGAGATCATTTTGTTGAATATTTGATGTCCTTTATTTTCAATAAAGGGAGTTATGAATGTAATATTAATTTTTAAGAGATAAATTACCTTGGATTGAGGGGGATCATTTACATATATATTATTTTTTATTCTTTTAGTATGAATTATTCATTAAATTATTTCTTTTCTATTAATACATGCAAGATTTATATAATATATATTTTTTATGTATTCTTTCTTTATTAATATTTTTATTATGTACGAGTATCCTTTTCCATTACATATGGTATGAAAATTGGGAGAATGAAAGTTATATTCATTCGTATTTATTGGAAAGTACTTCTGAACTTTTTACTTATAAAATGGGGAATAAATTATTGTTTTAGTTTTTTCGCACACCTATTGATTTTATTTTATTATAATAAGGGATGAGTGTCTTTCTTATGATATTTTCTCAACACTACCTTAAATTGTTTATCCCAACAAGAAGGTGTAGGTTGTGTTTTCTTTGTTATAGTTTTTGTATTTATCATAATGAGTTAGAATGTTTTGTGAAACATGGAAACATTATTCATATTTTGTTAATTACTATTCCATTCATAATATTTTATTTTGTTCACAATTATATTTTACTAAGTACATTGGATCATTATTATGTTTTTTTTAAATCTAATCATTTTTTATTTTTTATTATCATTATAATTCTTGTATTTATTTATTATTTTACTATTATTATATTTTAATTACTTTTTTGGATGAATTTATTTTTTAGAATAATGAATTTTGATTGGAGAAGAATCTATAAATTATGTTGTTCTATAATCCAATTAATCATTTGTATTAGAGTTGGTATATTAAAAATTTTATAAAGTTATAAATTCCTAATATTATATTTTGGTAAAGGTCATTCACTTTTATGATTGATGAGATGTGGGAATATAATTTTATGCTTAAAGACATTAACTCTTTGGTAGTAGAGATTTAGATCTTTATTGAAGTTCATATGTTACATTTGGATACCCATATATATTATAGTGGGAAATAACCTAAATGAAAATTTTCTGAAGTGTTAGTTAAATGAAATATTGAAGTTACCTTTATGTACATGAATATTGACACTTGTTCTTTACAATTTTGGATAAATAACTATTTTTTGTATACGGTATAGAGTTATTTATTTACTTTTACACATTAAAGGACTTACTCTTACATGTTATAAGGAATTGGAAATTGGGAAAAGAAGAAGTCCCTTACGTGTTACCATATTTAGTTATTCATGTTATAGTGGACTCAAAAGTTATTATATAATATTGAATCATGTTTGTAAAATCAGTAAATTATTGAACCAAATATAAATCATTAATACAATGTTACTTGTTCATAAATATTACACATATGTATTTATAATAATGAAGATTATGTATATAGTAATTTAGAAGATATATGTTGGAAGAAGTAATTTCACTATTATTTTTCTAGTTTATCATTTTAGATAATCATTTATCATGTGAAGATAAAGTATTCCACCTTTTTATAAGGATTAAATAGATTTGAGAGATTTTATTTAATTTATAATAGACCACTTGATGAAGACGATTACCCCACCTTGATCATGTTAACCTATCCATGAGGAAATGAAAAGTTCCAAAGTAGTGATATTTTCAAGACCATTAAGACTTATAAAATTTTACTGATTGATGTGAAATATCTAGATGTTTTAAAATATCATTATGTTTGATAGTGTATACAACATGAAACATCGAGCCAAACAAACCACAAAATATATTATTTATATATGACTATTAAAGCCCATTCATTTAATTATAAGATATAAATATGATTAAATTATTTAGTAGAGATCTATAAAGTTTATATTTAATATTAATATATTTATTATATCTTAGTAAATAAGAACTCAATTTCTAAAAAAATCATTTTATTCTTGAAATATATTTTTCTTCAAAAATTATTTTTATTGCTTTATATGAGAATTTTTTTTTACTAAACTATAAAAAAAAATTAAAATTAATTTTATTAAATTAAATTCATTTTTAATTTAGAATATGAAAATTACAATTAAGATGGATATCTGGTATTTTTCTTAAAAGATTGATATTTAATGGATAGTGAAAAATATAGATTTTTGTAAAACTATTGTTCTATTTTCAATAAAATGTATCATTAGGATTTAAATTTTATATGAATTTAACTTAAGTATTATTTAATAATATTTAATCATATGAAATTCATTTGAATCCTCATTATATCTTATTTTGATATAAGTATATTTTTCTTCTTAAAAAAGAATTTTTCAAAAAAATGGATTCTTATTGTGTTTCATGGATTTATATTAAAATTAATTTAATCCACTTATGTGAATTGAATCATGAAAATTAGATTCCAGAATTTTAATTATGTGTTCTAATTTTTTTAAATAGTTACTTTTTCTTTTAGACAATATTAATAGTAACTTTATTAATATTGTCATTATTGTAAAGTGAAAATCTAGTAAATAAGATTATAAATAAAATGATAAGAAACAAAAAATGGACCAAACAATTTAATTAATTTTATTTGATGAGTATATGTAATATATAATGATAAAAAATTATAATATATGTCTTTTTAGTTCCATTTTGGCTATCATTTGGACCCATTATATTATTTTAATTAAGAAAAGAAATAAATATCATGATCATTATTTTATTATCATTAATTTTTTGACATTGAGATAAATAATGGATATATTTATTTATTAAAATTCATTCAGAATATTTTTTTTCATCGTGGTAATTTATTTCTAATTTTTAGTGAATAAATACTTTCCTTACATGCTTATTCAATATAAACACGTTTCTTGTGCAAGCAGCACAAAAACCAATATAATAATTTTAAAATAATAAATATAACATTATTTGAGCAATTGTTTATGTTAAATTAATTTTACATAAATATGACATATTATATAGGATTTTATGCATTTTTTTGAATTCCATCACTGTCCTGTAGTTATAAAAGTAAAATTAAATGAATAGTTACAAAATTTAAATTAATGATATTTTCTAATAAATAATATTTTATTAAATGATATGAGATTATTAAAAAATTTATATTTGAATACATTAAAGGGTCATAGATCTAAAATTCATCCATAATTTATTTATATGTTTTTTTTCATTTTATAGTCTCATTATTGACCCTTAATGGGAATAAAAAATTAATATTATAGTAATTGTCAAAAGGGATAATAAGGGGTTACAAATAACAAATAAGGGTGAAAACATAATGAAAACATATCAAAAATTTATTATATTAAATTATTTATACTCATAATTATATTTTATTCAAATAATATAAATTTGGATCCATTTGGACAAGAGATATAAGTAATGTTATTTTAATACTTTAAGAAGTTCCAAGAATGCTCCTTCAGTCACTAATAATATAACACCCCTTATCTATATTATTTAATACACATTGATCCATCATTCTTGACCCAAAACTAAAAAATATTCTTCTATGTATCATTATCCATGTTATAGTGGGTTTTCCTTCTAAAACACCTACCCAATGTCCGTTAAGAATAGATGTAAAGGATGTCTTATGAAGAAGAGTTAATCGTATTTACTAAATCTTTCATGTTTATTTATTCTTCTACTTCCTCTCAATGTGTTGTAGCCATTATAAAATAATATCTAATGTATCATAAATATATTTATATTTTATTATTATTATGTTACAACAATATTCCATCAAATTTCTACCCTATGAAAAGTGAAATCATCTCCCTTATGTACATACTCTGTACCATCTCCACAGAGCAGTGTAATTAGTTTTTCGTCACTATTTCACTTTTTTGGTTATAAAGATGACACAAATGAATTTTTATGATATTTATGAAATAATTATTATTCTTTAATTATAATATATATATATATATATATATTCTTACCTTCATTTTTTTTGGAAAAATATAACTACGCTTGCGTGTACTTATGGACTACCGCCACTACGTAGTGATGTTCACCATTTTTCATTTAAAAATTTCAAGGATGTTAATAAGGTTAAATATAAAGAATATATATGAAATATATTTCATAAAAATAATTCCTTAATGGTTAATTACTTTTTACCTTTCTTTAACTCTATGAATCGAAAAAATAAAAAAATGCTCATGCCTTTGTACTACCTTCCATATTTATGAATGGTGTGATTTATTATATATATATATATCTATTAGAGATTATTATATGTATATATTGAATATATATTATATTTAAATAATTAAAATAATTCTAGAGATAATGAAACCCTAATAAATATTCAATGACCTAGACTATCGAATAAAAACATACTTAAGAAACAAACTGGTTTATACCAGAAATATTGATTCATAAAAAGAATTATTAAAAAAATTTGATAAAATGATATAAGTGGATGAAATATGATATTATATATATGAATAATTTTATATTATATAAGTGTAATAAACATAAATTTATTCTACACAAGGCTATGGAACCTATGAGGCTTGTCGAACATGAGGTGAAGAATTTCACCTCAATTTTTAATCAATTGAAAATAGTTGGTATTGTGAACATTTTTATTTATACGAGGTTTATAATCCTATAATTTGAGGTAATTTAAATTAATATAAATTTATTTATGATTATTAATTATTTAATTAAAGTTACTATTTCATGATATATGTTTAAAATTCAAACTGATCTTAATCCTATTTTTAATAGGGTATATTTTTATTCCATATCCATGTTACACAAAATGGGTTTAGTATGAAAATATTTAATGAAAAATTATTTTAAATGTTTTATTGGTAGTTTCAAATATTATTTAAATGATTCTTTTTTATTAGACAATATACATTTTCATAGTCATTCTTCATCTCTCGAATAATCTTGTGGACATTAAATTCCATTAAAAATTTCACATTCCTATGATCATTAGAAATTATATTTTCGTTAAATATAATTATTATTTGAATCATGGAAATTATTATTTCATAAAATTAATTAAATTTATACAAAAAATGTTTTACATTTAATTTTATTTGATTGAGTATTTAATTATTTATAATCTGTATTCTTTACCCAATACAAAAATTTTTTATTAGGAATATTGTTCATGAATTAAATAGGCCATTTGATATATAAGGAATATATTATAAATGAAGTGATGGGTGGGGATCCAAATTATATGTCCCCTTGATGGAACAATTGGTATCATGATAAAAATTAGTTAGAAATATTAAATGGGTCTTTACCCATAATTTTAAACTATCTTGGTGAAAAGTGATGATGGTAAAGATCTCATGATGTTTGAGATCATGAAATCCGATTATAAGGAACAAGACTTAAAAATTAAATTTTACTGATTTTTAAGAAAATAATTCATCCTCATACATTTGAGCATCTTATAAAGTTTATAGTTTAATATATTTAAGTCACATGTCAAAAATAATTAAATCATATAAGATAAAGTGGAAACTTCAAATAAATATCTATTTTCCACCATATAAAACTTTTAAAACAAAACATGATCTCCTTTCAATAAAAATATTCATGACTTTAAACTTAAACTATTTTTTTCCCTTACCCATAATTAAATCCTTTGAATAATTTTTAAAAAACATGGGACATGCATAGAAATATCATTAAGGTAAATAAAGAGAAGGATATTTTTATTCTAGTGAGAAACATGAAAACCAATGAAATATCTTTTCTTAAAACATAATTTTTAACCCAGTTAGTGGAATAACATTTTTAATAAAAGAGCATTTATATTACCATTTAAAAAAAATTATTTCCAGGAAAAATAATTAAAAAAACATATAAATTTCATGTAGGTGCCTTTGGAAATCAACTCATAAATCCCTTATATAACCCTTACAAAACCCAAAAAAATTTAATAAACATACGCAAAATATAAAATATAATTTTTTAGATAACATAATCATTACCAAATGAATTATAGTGCTATCTGGGTGAACCCTTTATATAATATATAATTTATAATAACCAGTTTCTAAACTTACATAGACATTATATCCTATTTTAGGAATACATAAAACATTACATAAATAGATGCCAAAAGACTATATTAGTATAGTTCCTTCTGAAACCTAGAAACATAAAAAATGGTACATAAGGATGTTGCATGATCTCCCACAAAGTTCTTTATTACTAAAACCATGACTGGACACATAATACATAATAAATATCTTTAAAAATTGGGAAAGGAAACATAGAAAGGGGTGAGCTCGGAAGCTCAGTAAGGGTAAACAAGGGATACATGTAAGCATAATCATAATGATAGTGGTGTGAGAATGTGATCATAACATTAGCAGATCATACTATGAAAATGATAAGATCAAAAATATGGAAAATGTCATAAATTATGGATGTTCATAAGACATGAATCATAAGGATATAAATAAACTTATCCATAAAAGCATATCATAGGAATAGTACATGTAACTATGGCATATATAAAAATGTTATATAATTCCCTATAAGTCAAGACACATAGATGGAACTTATGAGGGTACTTCATGGGAACTACACTTAATGGGAGAGACTCACCCCCATCCCTAGCCACAGTTCATTCCACATTAGGTATTTGGTTTTCCCATCTATCCATAATGGATTGCGTTTCCTAATCTTCCATCTTTATGGTGACCACACATACTGAGTGGGACACACGAACATCCCCAATCACAATCTTTTCCTTCTATGGGATCGGGTTTCCCTATATACCTATAGTTAATCAAACCCATTTAATTGATTTAAATAATTATCTAATTATATATGAATATTTACCCAATCCATTAAAGGGAGATATAGGTCACACAAATCTCATAATAAAATCATTTATACATGTTCCACAAGATAAAAAATCCTTCATCATATCATGAACCATAAAAAGACATGGATTATATAAACATTAAATCATAACCCTTGAAATGAAATTGGTTTAATTAATATATCATCACCACATAACCTATGGACAAGATATAGGTTTTGAAATCATTTTATTAAATAATAACCTATGAAAAGAAGAGGGTTTAAAATGGATATAACATGCGGATGAGAAACAGGTGTCATAAGAATCATTCCATCAAAATGTAAACCACTCAATAAAGAATATGAATGAAACATTTGGATTATTTACTAGAAGGGAATGAGTAACATCAATGGATGTTGTCAAAGAAGGAAAATAAATTAGAATGATATTTTGATAAAATTTCCTGAGGTAAATATCCTATCTTGTTGGAAAATGGTTATTTAAATCATAAAATCTTTTGAAATTCATTTCCTTGAAAATAAACTTTAAAAAATATGAATAATGCCTTGAAAAAAAATTGGAACCATTTTTATTGGAAAATGATTTTAAAACATAGAAACATTGGCTGAAATAATTTTGAAAACATTTATAATGAAAACTTATAAAATGAGAATCAAAATATTTTAAAAACTTTTTCATTTGAGTGAAATTTGATAAATTTTAATCTAAATTTGAAAATTTTAATCTAAATTTGAAAATTTTTTGTAATCCATTTCGTTGAAAATATTTTGAAGACCTATATATAATGCTTGAAAACTTTTTCAAAACCATTTCATTAAAAATAATTTTAAAACATATAATGAATTCTTGAAAACATTTTGAAAAAAATTCCATTGAAAATAATATTAAAAATTATAAAGAATTCAAGAAAAAAATTAGAAAACCTTTTTAGAGAGAATTTTTTTGAAAGAACAATGATATCCGACCAAAGACAGAGGTAATGTTGTACCTTCTTAAATAAACATCTTAATCATATCATGCATCAAAGAGTATAAAATGGTACATATACATGAATATATCATTAATATAAATAGAATAATTAATTTCATGATATCTCTTGAGATATGGATCATAATATTTTATCAAAGGAATCATAATCATAAATAATCTCTATTGAAGATGAAATTGTTTCAATGAACACATACCGCATGCTATGTTGGGATCATACTATCCATGTAAGAAAAATAAATTAAATGAAGATTAAAATTTCAATAAAATAAGGATATTCATGATATAATATGTAAAATACATCTCTAAAAAATAACGAAAGTGCATAAAAAAACATATGTCTCAAAGAAGGAAAATTGAGGCAAACTATCTTATTGATTTGGTAACTTTTAAAATTTAAACCCCATGAGAGAAATATCACCAAATAGATATGTTAATACCCATAATTTTAAGTATTATTTGCATATAATACATCCATGGGTATTATATACACCACACAAAAGAAGTGAGTGATGAATAAGGCATGTATCTCATGGAAATAAAAAGCCATATGAAATCCCCATTACCTTGTGTATTGAATCTCATCGTAATCGCTGAAATATCCTATATAATAAATATATATTTTTTATAAATATATCAAAGAAACATATTCTTAAATATAATATCAAAATGTGGATTGATTAAGAATTTATATTACCCTCTTATTAAAAATTTCATATTAAGGTTACACTTGGGAAATATTTGCTTTATTTTTCCCATTTCTATAAATTTATTTATTTTTTGTCCATATACTTATTTCATGATTTATAGTATTTAATCAATGATATAAATATCATGTATATTAATCATATGTATACTACAATAATCTATATAATATTGATGTATGAAATGGAATACACCGTTTATTGAGACCGTTTGTCTTACGTACGCATGGACGTTATTTCCTTTTTATTGTTATATTGAAAGAACGATAGAAAATGTAATATATTAAAATATGTATATAATATCATTATTATAGAATTAATATTTCATATATATAATATATTTTCACCAAACACATACTTAATACATTCAATGTAGTTTGTGATTGAATCACGTCACTGTGAGCGGGAGTTAGTCCACACTTTCTTAAACGAAATTATTGTATTTAGATAAAATTAAATGTATAAAGATATGTGTTGTAAAATTATTTCATATTATTAAATAAATAATAAGTATCACATATATAATATCTAAAAAAATTTCACATTATAATTTCCATCATGATATGTGATAAAGTAAATAACGAACAATCATCATTTCGTGAGGTGGTAGTTCACCATACACGTAAACAATATGTTCATCAACCATTAGATGGAAGTTTCCATAAGCGTAGGTAAAAATTATCATAAAAACATCTCATTATATTGAGTATACTAGTTTCTTTATATAATAATGTAATAAATATAGTGTAGGTGTGGAAAATGAAAATATGATAAAGGAGCTTGAGGGAGGATGATACCTCTTCTCTGGGTAACTCCTTTGGATTTTCACCAAAGGTTTACCTTTTATTTAACTCTTCACATGGGGAGGCTTAAATGAGAAATTTATGTATTTTGGGAAGTGTATTGGGAAGATCATGACTGAATCTAAGTGGTTTTATAGTTATAAGGAATGGGGAGAGTGTTTTCCTTTTTATAGTTGAAGGGGACTGACACTCTTGTAAATACCAAAAAATATTCATTACTGGGTGGTATAAATTACCTAAAATGCCTCAAAAACGTAAAAATAATGTATTAAAGCGTAAGTGTGGTAAATAATACCACGACCACTAAAAAATTTGTGCATTTTAATAATTTGGTTCTTTAACTTCTATGTTTCCCCAAAATTATCATTTAGGTTTTCATTAAAAACACTAGTTTTCTATCCTGTGTAGATTCACCATTAAGACTAAATTAAAGTGATATTATTTTTAATATATATATGAAATTAATTATAAATATGATAACTAATTTATAAAATAAAAATATCTTGTTTTTTGGAAATTAATTTTAAAATAATCGCATGTGACGCGTAAAAACACTTCTTAAACCTAGAACATGATAAAAATGTTTTTTCAATATATGGGTTGATATATAAATTATAAAAATTAAAATTCTCCATTAATAGAAAATATTTTATATTTATTAAAAATTAAAAAACAATTCCAAATATATTAGGTTTATTAATTTTAATTCATTTAATAAAATATTATTTATTGTAAGAGAACATTAATGTCAATTTTGATATTGTTTATTTAATTTAAATTTTAAAATATGAAAACAAAATTGGAATTAAAATATATTACGTCCAAAACATTATAACATGATAAATTCATCTAAAAAATAATTTTAGTTAATAATTCAATCAATTTACTTCTCTTTTAATATTTATAGTATTATTTATTTTAGTTAAATATTAACTAAATAATCACTACGTTGGCGTTTCATACGCATTTTAGGTAACTAAATCATATATAAAAATTTATGATAAATTATTATGAAAAAATAACCCATGTATCTCTCACAACAATATTTATAAAAAAAAATTTGATTTTTTACATATCTCAATGTTTTATAAATTTTAATGGTAAGGAATGTTACCTTTTTTCTTTTTCCTGACTTAACATTTTATATAGGGAACATTCATTTAATTATATCACAATAACCCATAAAATTATAAACAATAGAGGATATGGTAAATTTATTTCCATAAAGTGTCCTCTTTATAATTGTGTAGGTCATTTTGTTCCTTAAAATTAAGTTTTAATCCTTTCTTAAGCATAATTTTACCCTAATCACCACAATTAATTTTAATCATATTAACTAATCATTTTTTCACAAATTAGGATGATATTATTATACAAAAAAATTAATAATCATTACAATAGTCTGTGTTTGTTTTTTTAAAATTCATGTCACATATGAGGGAAAATTAATTTTAATGATAATCCAAATGACATGGCAAGAAAGCGAGTTTATTAGTAAAAATGATCAAAAGTTCAATTTGTGTTTTTATCTAATTCAAGCTTATAAATGATTCCAATGACCTACACTAGATTAATATATTTTTTTATTTATCTATTGTGACCTTATAAATAATTGAAATATATAATTGTAGTATTAATAATTATTTAAACGAAGATGTGATTTTCAACTAAAATATAGTATTTTTACTATTCATCAAAAAAATGATGTTTCTTAGAAAAATCCCAAAAATTCACTCTAAGCTAATTTCCACATTCTGAATTAAAAAATGTAGTTCATTTTAACAAATAAAATTTTTATATGTCTCTAAAATTAATTTTAATATTCTTTATAAAAGGACAAAAAAAGAAGATTATTTGAGAAAATAATATTTTAAACATATAAAGACTTTAAAAAATATATATTTTTCATAATAAATATTTTTTAATATATACAAAATATTAAAAATATTTTAATTTTTTTATCACTATTCATATTTCAATGATTAATATCTAAGCTATAATTATCTCATTTAAATAATTATCACCATAAAATGACATTCTATAGAAACTCAGTGTTGTATGTAATGTACGCCATGTCAGTGTTACGTGTAGTGCAATATTACCATGGTGTAGATTATAATGATAGTATGACATAGTTATTTAATATAAATAATAAAAAACTATTTACACTATTGAGTGAATTGTAAAATATAAGAAGGATTAAACTAATTTTGAAAAATATATATTTCACATAATCTTAGGGTGTTACATTCACCCCTCCCCCCCTAAAATTAATTTCACTCTCAAAATTCATTTTCCTTATCCAAGGATTAATAATTGAAAATTCATTTAATAGAAACCCGCATCATAAAAATAATTCCCATAAAAACTTTTAAAAAAGGATATTTGGAAACATAATTGTTACCCAAAGTAACATATAACCAGGATTCTACATAGAAGAACATAGGTGGCAAGTGAAAACATGGAATTGGAGGAAAATCATAAATATTTGTGGGGTGGGATTGAGGTCATAAATCACAAAAAAAAGTTAATGGTTATTGAAAAGTTTAGGGCCTTAAAGTTCAAAAACTGTGATGATTTAGAAGTCCACCAGCTCAATAAAAAATAAGGTATTAGGAAAGAATTTTATATCTAAATCATTTTCCTAAGTTCAAATAATTTTCTTGAAAATATATACTTTAATGATTCCAGGACAACCAAACCCATTATTATACCTTGGTCTACATTAATTATTTCTACAAAAAGGAAGGTAAATTTCTTTCAGTCCTGAAGTACTAATAGATCATGAGATCTATGATATGTCATCCCATTTTTCCTCAGTTATCATCCACATGAAGTTGTAAGAACATATTATCCAATACGAATATATCCTCATATGCAGAGATAATACATTAATCTCAAAAACTTCATCTGAAGTGTAACATAATATTTCCATAAATGGTTAATGTTATAACACTTTTGAATGATGAGAATCTAAAACATTAGAAATAATTTGATGAAATCAGGTTAATATTGATTACCCATATATCACAAAGTATCTCTTAGTTGTCACATTCCAAGCATGTGAAGACCCTTATCATAAATACTATTGAAACATGGCAATAACTTGAATTACACTTAATACTTTTGGAATATATTAATGATTCCTTATTCTAAGTATTTATGGATATATTCCTTGAGTATATGAAATTTTAATCATCATATAGGATGAAATATACCACTTTTAAAAAAATCATTAATCAGATCTAGGGTAATCAGTGTTATACATTTTACTTTATCCAAAGCAATCATCTCTTTATCCATCCTAAACACAATTTCCTCAACATCTTGATCACATTAAGGGTTACCTTCTCTTAATCAAAATATCACTTTTCTATAACTTACCATTCAACATATCCCTCTAAAATACTACTGAAAACATATATATATATATAATACTTATTTATTTCATGGTTCATATAACCTAATCTTTGAATTCCAAAACATAAATACTACATTCAGTAATCTTTATTCTTAAACCATTACTCAGAATTTATCAACTTATTCCTTAATACCACTTTCCTAGAATATGTAATATAAATCATATCTTTTGTTTCCCCAAACTCAATCTAATCAAGCTTCTTACGTATAATGTTTACAATACTGGAAGAAAATCACATACCTTTGACTTATCATTTGGGGTCTCTTTATCATTGAAAGTATAACCAATACTCATACTAGCTTGATGATTCCCTTTATGTTATTTCCAATTAGGAAATAATTTTTCATAACTCCCAAACATTCCACACCTGAAACATTTAATGTTAAATAGGTTCCTTATAGTTCTCTCCATTGACTAAAACAAAAAATAATAGGTTGAGAAACACATATCATAGAATAAAACCACATAATCATGAAAAATTACTTATAGGATGTCCAAATCATGAGAGCTACTATTTAATAGTCGACACATTAGGTTTATCCTAGGTTATTAATAGTCATATTATATTGAAAACATTAATGATGGTTCATAAAGGGTTTGTGAATTTCCAAAGCACATGCCCCGGGAGTGTCAATAATGGTGTGCAGTATGGCCCATTAGCGTGTATCAGGTTACGCCGATTTAGGCTCAACAAACCTTGTTATAGTTCTTACCCCTAGGTACATCTGTGATATAGCCACATCCACTTATAATATACAGATTGGTATGTATTTCTAAGAATACACTATCTCTATCCTATACCAAAATTCCAAGGCATTTTCCTAAATGTTAACTCATCCTTAAACCTATCCTTAGATACATTCCTAGACATATCCTTATAAATATACTTAGGTATCTCACTGAATTTTCTCATCCTAGTTTCCAAAGGATGACTAAAACTTATATCTTATAACAACTATAATGAGCCATTATTAAATATACATAGACATTAGAACACTTTAAGAGAATTCATAAAACATTACATAATTAGGCACCCAAAGAATGCATTAGTTTAGTGCCATTGGAAACATTGAAACATACAAACTAGTACATTATAGAGCTACATTATCACCCACTAGGTTCTTAATAATAAGAAGCATTATTAGACATTTCATAATTAATACATATCCTCATAACCAAGGGAAGGAAACATAAAAATGGTTGATCTCATAAGCATAGTATGGTAAAACAAGGGAGACATGTAAGAATAAACATAAGAATAAGGGTTTGAGAACATGATCATAACATTAGAAAATCATACCATGTATATCATAATATCATAAACATGAATTGTGGAATAAATATTGGTATTTTATAAGACATGAATCATAAGTAAATAAATAACATAATCCATGAAATCATATCATAGGAATAAGACACGGAATTGTGGAGTAAATATACATGTTATATAATTACCTATAAGTAAAGACACATAGCTAGAACTTATTAGGGCACTTAATGGGAACCACACCTTTTAGGGGGGACACAACAACATCCCCAGTGATAGTTTTTTCCTTGTAAGGGATCAGGTTTACCCATCTTACCATAACGGATTGGGTTCCCACATCTTCTATCTTCATGGTGACTACACCTACAGTGCATGAAACACTACCATCCCCAGTCACATTACTTTCCCTCTATGGGTTTTGGTTTCCCCATATTCCATATTCATAGTGACTACACCTATTGGGTAGGACATTCCACCATTACCATTCACCATCATTTCCTTTTATGGGATTAGGTTTCCATATCTTCCCATACTGGATCAAGACCTTTGACTTTATTTCCATCATTATCTCATGAGATATAAATCATTATCCACTACATTGGAAAGAGATGTAGTTCTCACCCATCTAAAAATTAAATCATTCATACATATTCCACAAGATAATAAATATTTCATCATATTATCACCCATAAAATGATATGGATTCTAAACACATCAAATCATAAACCATGAAATTAAAAAAGTATCATTCTCATTTCATCACATCATAACCTTTGGAAAAGAGACAGGTTTCATAATAATTTCATCAGTGCATAACCCATGAAATTAAGAGGGTTTGAAAAAGAAAATAACCCATTAAAGAGAAAAGTGTTTAATAAGAATCAATCCAAAGAAACAAAAACCACATAAGAAATAATGTGAATGTATCCTTTGGATCATTTTCTATCATGAATAATATATACATATGTTATCTTAGATTAAAAATAAATTGGAAGGATGTTTCAAAAACATTTATTGAGGTAAATATCCTTTATTCTTTGAAAATGGATCTTTAAAACATAAAACCTTATTGAAAACCATTTTCTAGAAATTAAACTTGGAAACTGATGAAGAAACCTTCTAAAACATTTTTGAAAACTTTTTATTTAAAAATTATTTGAAAACATAGAAATAATGGTTGAAATGATTTTAAAAAAAGTTTCTTGAAAACTTATAAAATAAGATTCAAAACATTTTAAAACCTTTTTCTTTGAGAGAACTTTGAAAACGTATAATCTAAACCTGAAAATGATTTGAAAACCATTTCTTTGAATATACTTTGATGAAATATAATGAAATCTTAAATAAAAAATTAAAAACATTTCATTGAAAATACATTGAAAATATAAAAATAATTCTCAAATTTTTTAAAAAAATAATTCATTTTAAATGATATAAATAATTATTGAAAACATTTTTAAATCCATTTTATAAAACAATGTTTGGAAATAACATAGATTTATGATCGAAGAGAGAGGTAAGGTATGAATTTATTAAAAACACTTTCTTAATCATATTATGTACCAAAGAGTGGGAAAATGGAACCAATACATGAATATAACATGAATATAAATAGGATAATAAACTTTATGAGTTCTCTTGTTATATGGATCTTATGATTTCATTAATGCATTCATAATCATTAATAATCTCAGGAAACGAGGAGATTATTTCAATAAAAACTTATTACATGGTAACATGGGATAATACTCTACATGTAAGAAAATGAAATTAAATAAATCTTAAAATAACATTAAAATAATTATATTTGTGATATAATATTTCAAATACACCTTGGGAAAATAATGTAGGTGCATAACAAAACATATATCTCAAAGAAGGAAAATTGAGACAAAAATATCTTATCGATTTGGTAACTTTTGAAACTTGAACTACATGAGAGAAAGATCATAAAATGGATATGTGAATACCATTACATTAAATTATAATAGGAATATAATAAATTCATGGTAATTATATACACTACACAGAATAATTTAGTGGTGAATAAGGAATGTATGTCATGAAAATAAAAAAATGAGATGCAATCCCCCATGCCTTGTGTTTTGACTCTCGTCGTACTCATTATAACCTCCATTATAAAAAATATATGATTATTATAAATCTATCACATAAGAATATTATTATATATAATACCATATATTGTTTGATTATAACTTTATATTACCCTCTCATTTACAATTTCATGTTAAGGTTAATCTTTGGGTAATATTCTCTTTGTTTTTTTGCAAGTGTATTAATTTGTTTATATTTGGTCCTTATACTCATATAATGATTTAAAAGATTTAAAAAATGTTATAAATATCATGTGTATTTTGGAAATTTGTATTACAATAATCTACAGAATATATAAGTATTAAATGGAATATAGCGTTCATGGAGATGGTAGGTCTTAACTACACATGAATGTTGTTTCAATTTATTGTCATTTTAAAAGAATGAAATAAAATGAAATATATGTGTATATGTATATTATATCATTAAATTGAAATTATGATGTCATATATATAATATAATTTTACTATAAACATACTTAATATTGTACATGTATTGTGTGAATGAATCACATCACTTTGAGCGGGTCGTAGTCCCCACTTTCTCAAAACAAATTATTGTATTTACACAAAATGGAATGTGTAAATATATTTGTTGTAAAATAATTTAATAAGACTAAAGAAATAATAAGTATCATATATATCATATTTAAATAAATTCTTCATTATAATTATCTCCATGAAAGGTGGTAAATGAAAAACAAACCATCATCATTTCGTGAGGCCATAGTTCACCGTACATAGAAATAGTATGTTCATTACCAATTAGATGGAAGTGAATGTAAGTGTAGGTAAAAAATTTATAATAAAAATTTATAATTATATATAGGATAATTTTTTTTAATAATCTAATAAGGAGACTGTAGGGGAAGAAAAAGGAAATATGATAAAGGATCTTAAGGGAGGATGTTACCTCTTATTTGGGTAACTCCTTTTGGTTTTCACCAAAGGTATTCCATTGATTTATCTATTAAAAAATTGAGGCTTCAAGGTGGATGGGAGGTCTTTTTTGAAGTTTATTTTTCAGATATTGTCCCAACATAAGTTGTTTTAAATACACAAGGAAGTGGGTGAGTTCTATCCTTTTATAGTGGATGAGTAGTGGAACTCATGTAAATACCAAAAAGTATTCATTAATTGGATGTATAAATTACATAATATGTCTCTAAAATGGAATAATAATGGATTAAAGGGGAATAATGGTGAATAAAACCCTCCACCAAAAAAATATGATAATTTTAATAATTGTTTCCTTGACTTCTATGTTTCCCCAATTTTATCATTTTTTGTTTTTATTAAAAACACTAATTTTCTAAATATGTAGTTAACAATTAAAAATAAATTAAAGATATATTATTTTGAAAATATAGATAAGAAAAATTATAGATATGATACCTAATTTACAAAATAAAAAAACACATGTTTTTTGGAAATTATTTTTAAAACAAGCGCATGTGATGTGCAAAAAAACTTCTTAAACCTGGATCATAGTAAAAATGTTTTTACATTCTATGGGTAAATATATTGATTATAAAAGATAAATTGGTCCACTAATAGAATATATTTAAAATTTATTAAGAATTAAAAATCACTTGTAATAATATATTATTTTTAATAATTTTTATTCTTTTAAAAAAATATTATTTATTATACAATAAAATTAATATCAATGTTGACATTATTTATTTAATTTTAATTTTAAAATATCAAAACAAATATTTAAATTAAAATATATTAATTTTAATACTATTTAATATTATATATTCATCTAAAAAATAATTGGAGCTAACAATTCAATCAATTTACTTCACTTTTAATATTTTTAGTGTCAATTATTTTATTTTATTATTAGCTATATAATAACTACATTGGCGTTTCATAAGCATTTTATGAAACCTAATCATATATAAAAATTAATGATAAATTATTAGGATAAGAAAACCCATTTATCTTTTAATAGGATATGTATAACAGAAAATTTTATGTTTTTTACATATCTCAAAGTTTTATAAATTTTAAAGGTATAGAAAGTTTCCTTTTTGTCTTTTTCCTTACTTAAAATATTATATAGGGAACATCCATTTATTAAAATCACAATACCCTATAAAATTAGATCCAATAGAGTATATGCTAGAATTATTTACATCCAATTTCCATTGTACAAGGGTATATATAATTTTGGTCTTTAATGTTAAGTTTTAGTCCCTTATTAATCATTAGTATATCTTAACCACTGTAATTAATTTTAATCTCTTTCACTAATTATTTTTGGATAAAAATTATGTTGAATTTATTATAGATGAAATATTTTACTAATTAAAATATTTTATTTCCATTTTTTAAAATTATAATCACATTAGTTGTAAAATTAAGTTTAATGTTAATCTTATGGAGGTGGTGAGAAAATGGGTTTATAAAGTAAAAATGTTCAAATGTTCAATAAGTGTTTATATATAATTTCAATTTCAAAATGATTCTAATTACCAACATTGGATTAATATATGTATTATTGATCTATTTTGATGTTTTAAAACAATTTGAAATTTAATTTTCATTAATAAATATTTAAATCAAGAGGCATTTTTTAATTAAAATTCAATATTTTTCACTATTCATCAAAAAAATGATGTTTCTTAGAAAAATCCCAAAAATTCACCCTCAGATAATTTAGATATTATGAATTCAATATTTTGTTTTATTTTATCATATTTAATTTATAAAAGTGTCTAAAATTATTTTCACTATTTTTCACATTAGGATATCAAAAGCAGTTCATTTGTGAAAATCCTATTTTTAAACATATAAAGGCTTTAGCATAAGTAATATTTTTCATAATATATATACATATACATATATATATATTATTATATAATAGCATTATAAAAAATATTTTAAAATTATTTATCTCTAATTAAATTTTTATTTTCGACGGCTAGGTTAAAACTCTCTCATTTAAGTAATTATAACTATAAAATGATGTTTTGTAGAAACTCAGTGTTGCGTTAAACATATTCCAAGTCAGTATTTCATGTAGAGAAATTTTAACTTGGTTTATTTTATAATGAAAGTATGAATTGTTTACATTAATATAAATAATAATAAAACTATTTCCAGTGTTCTGTGAATTTCTAAATATCGAAAATATTAAAATAATTTAGAAACAATTAATTCACAAATTCTTGAAGTGTTATATAATTTGTTCACCCATCCCTATACAGTAGAAAACATTTTAAAATATTTCCAAATACCACATAATTAATAAAAAAAATATGATTAAAAAATTTCATCATAAAACCATTTGAATAACACTTTTGATCCCATATGAAAAACCTTTTTCGATATCAAAATACCTTTTTCTTTGAAAACCCCATTTTCATTTCCAAAATATATAGAAAAAGAGAAGGGTGGTTTTTAATTTAAGAAAATATTAAATATTTTAAATTAATATAGAAATCAAATAATTTCCACAATGATATGAAAAGTTATTGACATAGTATTCATTTAAAACATGACATTCCTTTTATCATTTCTGAAAATGTTCCATATAAAACATGTAAAAAGATTAATTTTTAAAACATCATAAATAAAGTAAAAAAGAAACATTAAATTTAATTTTTAAATATTTTATTTCCATATAAAAAAATTCATAAAATCATTAAAAAAACAAGGACATGGAAGATAAATAGTTGGAAGGAAAACATTAAAATATGATTTTTTTTTAAAAAAAGTCCCTTATCACTTTGGAAATATTTGAACCACAGGTCCAATGAATGAATAACATTAAACAAAATATTACATACTATTATAATAGAGAAATATATGATATAAAATGTCAATATTTTAGTTTATAAACCTCGAAAACTAAAATAGGTGCACAACATCCAAATTTTCCAAAATAAAAGTAAATTGATAGGAAGTCCCTTACCCTGAGTGTGACTCATTAGATTCATTATTTATCTTCATGAATAATAAAATTCTTTTAATTATTTATATTATTAATAACCTTTTAATGTTTATTAATATTTTTAATTTACTTTTTCCTTATTTTATATCATTATATAATCAATTGGTTTTATGTCATACGTTTTGGTGATATTTAGCTTATGTGTGAAAAATGAAATTAGAAGGGTTACTATAGTCAAATAGATATTTTTTAAAAGTAAATGGAAAAAGAATCATGAAATAACTATTATATTTTTACATTAATTATAATATTAAACCCAATCATGAATGGTGGTTTTATAAATGGAGTCTGTTTCAATCATTATATAGTAGTATGTACGTACATATGAGTAATATTTCCATTTTCAATGATCATTATGTAGTGGAAGTATGTGATATTGAATATTTATATAATTATAATTGTATAATATATACCATCATATTTATTCAAATATATTTATTTATATATATCATACATGTGGGGTGGTGAATGGTAATCCACACGTACCGGAACGACATTATCATTTTTTAATGAGTGGAAAGGTAAGAAATAAAAATTCTTCTAAGAATGATAAATATGTATTTAAAATCATAAATAATTCTTTTATATCGAATTTATTAATTAATTTAATCCTTATTAACTTTCATGAAACACGTTAGGGAAAAACAAATCACATCCTTTAATAAGGTGGTAGTTCGTTTTACACACAAGTCATGTTATTGTATCCCATATAGATTGTAAATTAAAAAATTTATATATATAATATAATGCATCAATCAATATAATTAAGTATTTAATATCATATATATACTTTATATCCATAATCATAACCAACTGTGAGAGTCCATGATAAAAAACACGCCATATGAGTTCGTGAGGTGGTAGTCTGCCGTTCAAACAAGCGACGTTATCATTTCCCATATAAGGGATTTTGTTATTGATATAGGTTATTCCATGAAAATAAAAAAAATATCATTATATAGTAGATACATTTTTTATTATATATTCATGAATTATGAATGTTCTATTTATGAGGAATAATAAATAAAACAACAACACATATTCAAAATATTTACCTCTTCTTAGACAACCCCTTTTGTATTATACTTAATATACTCGTAGAATTTATTTCAATAAAAACAGTGTTCCAGGATCATGGGATGCATGATGGGATGTGATTTTGGTAGTTATTTTCGAATCCAAAAAGGGTTTCAAGGTCAGAATAATATAGGATAGGGGTGGCCTTTTATTATTAAGGTGAGAGGCACACCTGTAATTTCTGAAAAGAAAATGTTGTAATAATATTTTTCACATGGAAAAATGGTTAAAAATTGAGTATTATTAAGACATAGACACTATCAGGTCGCTATATGGTTATAAAATAGTTTTTATAAATGTTTTTAAGTCATTTTAACTCGTATATGTTTAGATTATCCTCATAGTAGACCCATTTTTACCTCAACCATGGTAATTAATTTTTACAATTTTAACTATTCATTAGAGTTGAAAATAAAGCATACATTGTTATAAAATATAAATTATTCTGATTAAAAATATGGAATCCATTTTAAAAAAAATTAATTAAAATAACTAGAAATAATAAATTTAAGACAAAATCCCTAGATTTGATAAAAAAGCGGGTTTACAAGATGTGCATTTTCCTCCAAAAAGATGATTTTATATTAAATATCTTATTAATAATAATTATTATATGAAATTAAATTATTATTTATTTATATATACTATATAATTTTATTTCAAAAAATATATTCATGAGGGATTATTTAAATTAATTAAAATGGATAAACAATATGCATTTTATTAGAGTTTCTACAAAAACCCATTTTTAAACCCAACAACTAAGTTATTTAAAAATCCAATATTAAGTAGATTAAAAATAAATTAACGAGATTTTATATAACTAAAAAATAATTATGATACCTGAAATTATATTCAAAACATAATATTAATTTAAAATTAATTAAATTATTTAAAATAAAGGACCTTTTTACAAAAACCAGTATTTTACAATATTCACTAAAAAATAAATATTTTTGAAAAAAAACAAAAATTAAACCCTAAGTTAATTTTTATATGAAAATTTCAAAAATGATATTGATTTTTTAAATTTAAAATGCTATATTTTTTAAACTAAAATTTTAAATAAAATAATATAATAAAAGTGTTTAATTAATACAATTTCCTTTTTGATTTAAAAACTTACATAATATATTTATGATGAATAAAATCATGAAAGGATATATTCTATCATTACATGGGTTGTTAAATTCACACCCACTTTTGGAAAATTCATCCTCATAATGTTAATTACCTATTGAACATGGAAGGATAACTTTCCCTCATTGAATTTTATGATTCCCGTGTTGCCTCTTCAACCATGTGGTTTTTTCATAAAACATTAACTTAGTGAATTACCTTATTCCACAACACATTCTCTATATATTCAATAATTTGAGTAGGATGTTCCTTACAAGAAAGACTCTTCTAACTGAACTAATTCATGGCTGAGAACATGAGATGAATCTGAAAAATATTTTCTTAACATCAAAACATGAAATATATTGTATAACTAAGATAAACATAGAAGAAAATCCACTTGGTTGGAAAATAATATAACTTTATATAGGATTTCATAATTTCCAATGAACCATGGTCTTAGATTCCCTTTCATAAAAAAATAGATAACATATTTACATGGAGAATCTTTGAGAAATACATTATCACCTACCATGAATGAAACATCATTCCTTCATTTATCCACATAACATGTTCTCTAGATCTGAGACATACTCATATATTATTGAATGAACTACACCTTCTCATCCATTTCCTCAACTAACTCTGGTCTCATCAACTTCTTTTCCCCTATTTCATCCCATAAATCTTGTGTTTGACATCACTTTTTGTATAATTCCTCATGCACTATCATCATTACACAAGAATGAAAACAATTATTATAAGAAAACTCAACAAGTGGATGAAATTGATCCAAACATCCCCTATAAAACATTGAAAAAGAATGAATAATATTTTCTATAGTTTGAATCATCTACTCAAAATAACCATTTGTATGTGGATGAAAATCAAAACTAAAATTTAATTCAGTACCCAATGACTTCTGAGGTCCATTACAAAAATTTTATGTATAAATATGATCAAGGTATGATACAAAGGAGGGGGGAACCCCATGAAATATGACTATCATTGTTAGATTAATTAAATAAAGTTTATCTTGGGACCTAATAACATCAATGTGATGGAAATGTAGATATTTTTAATTGATAAATAATAATTGAAATCGCATTATTACCCATTGGAGTCTTTTGTAGTCCCACCAAAAAATCCAAGGATATTCATTTCCCATTTCCACTTCGACACTGCAAAAGGTTGAATCATTCACTATGAAAATTTTCATTATTATTCAGCACTCACACAAGTCGAAAACATCATGGTTAAGTAAGCAATATCTCTTTTCATACCATAATACTAGTAATACTCTTGAAGGTATTTGTATATCATAGTGCTTCTCCATTGAATGGAAAATAGAAAACTATGATATTCACTCAATAGTACTTTCTTCAGATAGTTATCACAAGGAACATATAATATTTTTCCAAATTTTAAAATAAAATCTTCATCCATGTTATAATGTAGAAACATTCTATTCTTAAAAAATTCTACCTTTCCGTGAAAATGTTTATCCCGCTTTTGATCTTTATTAAATTTTTCTATCATTTTTTACTACACTAAAACCTGCAACAAAAAATATTATTCCCTTGCGTCCACAAAATTTAGGGAAAAAATTACAAAATTGTCAAAAAAAGGATATACTATAAACAAAACCCGATTAATGTAGAATTATTATTTTTTTTGACTCAAAGCATCAACCACATTTTTCTTTTCTATGATGGTAATGAATCATTCAATTATAATCCTTGATTTGTTCCAACCATATTCCTTATCTCATGTTCAATTATTTTCGAGTAAATATATATTTAAAATGTTTTTGATCAGTATACATTTCAAACATTACTCCGTACAAATATTTCCACTAAATTTTTAATGAAAAAAACTTGAACAGCTAATTCCAGATCATTTTTAGGGTAATTTAACTCATAAGTTTTAAACTAATGAGAAGCATAAGCGATTACCTAAAAATTCCTTATAAGGAAACAACTATGTCCTTTCAAAAATGATCATTATATATTGAAAATTCCTCATTTCTAGAAGTCAGGGATAAAAATGGATCATTCAAAAATATTCTTTTTAGATCATAAATATAATCATCACATTATTTTTTCATGATATAGTTAACACCATTTTGAGTTGACTTAGTTAGTGGAAAATAAAACTGAGAAAAGATTTCAACAACCCACTAGTAGTAACCTGCTAATCAAAGAAAATAATGGATAGTTTCTATATTTGTAGGAATTTTCTATTCCTAAACAACCTTTTTTATTATCCTATAGTTCTTCAATATTTAGAAACAATATTTCCATGCAATGAAATTTTTTATAAGAAAACTTCACACATACTAAATTTCCCAAATAGTTTATTTTCTTTTATTATTTGAAATACAATTATTTGGTGTCTTCCATGTTCCTTCAGAATTATATAAAACACCAAAATGTAATCAATAATCACAAATAAAAATTTGTCTAAGAAATCATGAAAAACTCAATTCCAAGGGTCCATAAATATAGAAGGTGCATTGTAAAACCTAGGGGAATAACAAGAAACTCATAGTTCCCATATCTAGTCCAAAATACTATCATTGGAATAAAATCATTATTCTCTTTAAGATGTGGTTAACTATACCTTAGTTCGACCATCAAAAAATATTGTACTCCCAAGAGCTGACCAAACAAATCATCAATATGAGGAAAACAATACTTTCATGTAACAGTGATGTTATTTAAGTCCCTATAATTAATAAAAAATATCATTGTATTATATTTTTTAATAAAAAATAAGAAAACCCTATGGTGATGTGATTGGGAGAATGAAACCTTTATCTAACAACTCCTGCAATTGATTTTTCAATATTAAAATTCCTACATGAAATATTCTGTAAGGGGCCTTAAAGATTGGATTAAAATTAGGAACTAATTTACAAGTAAACTAATCCTCAAAATTATGAATAAATCCTAAAAAAATATCTGGAAAAACATCCACATATTCATTTACTACTATAACATCACTAGTTTGAACAATTACTTTCTATTCAACAATATAATATTTGTAACTTTCACTACAATCGCTAATCATTTCCTCATCTTCTTTACATGTTATGAAATGTATAAAATAATTGAATAATGCTTTATTGGTTCTAAAATATATCTTAGAATAATGAACTAAAAGAAAATATATACCCAAAATGATATCAAACTCTAAAATGGATAGTTCAATAATATATATAGGAATGACCATCCCACTGATAATGACATGAATGTTCCTATAAATCATGGTTTCTTTAATACTTATATCTAGAATTTTCACCAAGATGTCTATATTACTTTCAGGAGGTGATATTTCCAAATTATACTGAAATTTATCAGAAATGATAGAATGTGAAGATCCAGTGTTAGAGAGGGTATTAATATAATTTGAATAAAAAATATCATACCTTTTACCACTTCATTTGACCTCAAATTTAAAAAATAATGGTAGAAAAGTATTTTTATACACCCTTTTGCATCTGATATTGATGATTTCAAGCCTGGTTTACTAACATTGGGAACAAATTAGCATAATGGACCAACCCATTTCAACTAAAATCACTCAACTATGGGTGGCTATCAATTACTTCATTCTTTGATTCATTAGGATTGTTATCCTTTCATTAACATGACATATGTACAAGCATTACAAACTGATAAAACCTTCTTGATTTCATAAGACATTCTAATAGATTATTTTTACTACAATTACCACGGGATGGGAAATTAAATTTTTACCTCCATATTTCATTGTTTTATATTTCTCTATCACCTTTCTTCTCGACCACTTCTTTATTTTATCACTTGATGGCTTATAAGTGTCATAAAAATGCATCCCAACTTTTTTAGTATAATGAAAAACATTCTTTTATCTTTTAAAACCTCATGTGGAAAAATATCTTTGTATATTTTCTTTCAATCCAGATTAAAATCCATTAATTTTATTAACAATGTCTCAAAAATAATCCAGTATGTACCTAGTTAGTCTTGTAAAATTGGCATCATACATGGCCACATAATGTTCATCTTTTTCCCTCAATTCTGGTAATTGGTTTTCAATCTGGAGTTAAAAAACTATATGGAGATATTTCTCAAGGGAAATATCCTTACATGTTTCATATTCCATGCAAGATCATCTTGTTCTCTGGTATTCTTCACCATATACTACCATAGATCAACTTCACCTTCAAAATGAAAATTTAAATGAGTTTCCTTTTGAAATTATAAACATCCAATGAATTTAAATATCTTTTATAGAGAATTGATTCATCCATCGGTTACGATAGGGTCAGATGCTCTATTTAATGATTGGGGATGTTACCTCACAAAATAATCCACTATCGACATGTTCCTTCATGGTAGATCACATTCCTCTATCATGGATTCCACCACCATTTATAACTTCATTAAATTAAGGAATCACTATATAAAACTAATTTGTTCCATTTATAACTATATCAGGATGCTAATTTGGAAGGATAATTTCCTCTTGATACCTTTCTAATATATCTTCCTTGTTTCCTATATAGAAAACCAAAATAAAAAAATTATATGAATAACCATGGTAATATTTAAATACTATATCATTTTAAATAAACCAAAAAGAAAAATATGTTAAGGGTAATCTATTTTTATTTTCCAAAACCCTAGAGTTATCTAAACTGGCCTTTAATACCAACTATAATGACCTGAGCTTAAATAGTACATAATATTGAGTTTTATGTTATAAATTAATTCTATTAAATTTGAGGATTTTTTTAGGATTTTTTTTGATAAATACATCATATATCAAACATAACAAAACAATATAAAAAATATGGACACTTCTATTCAGTGTTAATTTTCCCACTGTATAAAACATATTAAACAAAACATGATTTATTTTCATGAAATATCTTCATGAATTTCAAATTTACCTCCAAATTTACCTTACCTATTCTTCAATCATGTTAAATTGTTTTTAAAAAAATGTAATTAGAAAAAAAATATCAATAAGATACATAAAGAAGGTTAAAACTAATCGTCTAGTAAAAATTATGAATAATCAGGAATCAATTTCATAAAAACATATATCTTTTACCAAAAAAGGAATTATAATTGTTTTAGAAAGTTTAATTATAATTACTTTTGAAAACAAATAATTTCTCTATAAACACATTATAAATCATAGGAATTTCATTTATATTCTCTAGGAAATCATCTCATTAAAGCATTATAAAACCTTTTAAAATTAGAATAACCATATAACCAACATTCAATATAATTTTTCAAAGAACATAATCATTAACCTATACATTATAGTGCTATCGGGGAACAATAATTATCTATGTTATAAAAAGATCAACTGGCGAACTCTGTTAATATACATTTTAAAAAATGTCTAAGAACCATATCATGAATAAAAAATGTTATTCTTTTAACTCGTCATTATAAAACCATTTGGAAAAAAACATTTAAACCCATGTAAAAAAATATTTTTATTTCAAAATATCCTTTTATTTTTAAACTAATGTTCAATACCGATATAACTATAAAAAGGGGGAAATTGTTTTTTATTTATTAAAAAATGAATTATTTCAATGGAATCTCAAAATAAAATAATAGAAAAGGTGGTAGAAAAGTAATTGTCATCGTACGTGTTAAAATTATGAAATTACATTCATTGTTTCTCAAAATATTTTGTATAAACAATTTAAAAGATTAATTTTTAAAACCTTAAAATTAATTTTAATGAGAAATAAAATAATCTTTTTAAATAATTTTTCCTCTATAAAAACTTTCATAAAATAATTTTAAAAATAAATACATGTAAGGGAAATAGGGGGAATGAAAACCTTAAAATATTTTTTTTATAGTAAATTCCCTTATCACTTTGGAAATATTGTAATTAGAAGCCCATGAAGGAATAAATTTTTAAAAACCATTAAATACAATTATAATAGAAAAATTCATGATAAAATATTTCACATATTCTGTATATAAACCTCATAAAAAATTGGTCCATAATATCAAAATAAACCTCAAGATAAGTACATTGAGATGAAGTCCCTTACCGTGAGACTGAATCATCATATATTTTATTTATATTCATAAATTATAACCTTATGGTAATTATTTACTTCATTAATAAAATTTTTCATTTTTATTATTAGTTTTCTTTCCCTCTTTACCATGTTATATGTCATTACGTAATCATTTATTTTTATATAGGATTTTGGACGATATTTCACTTATGTGTCAAAAATTCCATTGGTAGGTTGAATACGGTCAAAGTTTTCATTTTTTAGATATATAAATAATCATATTAAATAAATAATAACGATATTTATAAATAATTAATTCTATTATAACCAATCAAGAAATATGTTTTTTAAAATGAAGTTTTTTATGATCTTTGAGATTGTAGGTTGTACGTACACATGATTAATGTTTCTATTTTTTAACGATCATTCTAGAAAAGAGGTATGTAATATTTTAACTTTACATAATGATGTTAGTATCATATATAAAATATTATTTCTTAAAATATACTTATATATTTCATCCATGTGGTATGGTGATAAAAAGATAGTCACATCCCTTTGTGAATTCGGTAGTCCACACATACATGAAAAATGTTATCATTTTTTAGTGATTGAAAAGAAAAGAAAAAACGATATATTATATTTAAAGAATTATAAATAGTTCATTAATATAATAAATATTTCACATATATCACACATATTTCCTAAAATCATCTTTATCACCTTATATATAAATTGTTAGTGAATAAAATCACATCCCATTGCGGGGAGGTAGTCCACCATATACACCAGTGACATTATTATATCACATAAGAAATGGAAAGTAAAAAAAATATAAATATGAAATAATAAATCTTGATGTATAATTATGTTATGAATATAATATATATAATTCATATCCATCATCATACCCAACAGTGATAACAGTTAATGGAAAATGTGGCACATTGGTTGGTGAGGCGGCAGTCCTCTGTACAAACGAGTGACACTATCGTTTTTCATTTGAGGTAAGAGGAGATAGATATAGGTCATGAACCTAAAATAAAAAATTTAAATATATTGGATATATTGGTGTTATCATATAATCATTAATGAATAACATTTGAAGGAGGAGGGGAAATAAATATAAAAAAACACATAGTCATGAATTCTATATCTTCTTGGGTAACCTATTTAGGATTATAATGAAAGTATGACTAGAATGGATTTATGAGAAAAAAAGTCTTCTAGGATTAGGGGAAGGAAGTTGGGATGTTATTTTTGTTGGAATTAGATAATCCAATAGGGTATAAGTGTTGAGTCAATAAGGTTATCCTTATGACTTTTTCCATTCCTTCATTCTTGGGGGAGATTGATAAGTCATCAAGGTCTCCTTATGACGTGATTATTCCTCTTGTTTTGAAAATCACAAACACCTTTTCTTAAGGAAAATTTCATTTTACCCTTGTTTTACTTCCATAAGGAAAATTTCCTTTCCAAAGGAAACTTACCTCTACCTTGTTTTCATTGTTTATATCAATATTTTTCATTAGTATAAAAATCGGATTCATATCTAAAACCTCGTAATCGTATAATACTTAGATATAAAGCATTCTGTTTTAGGATCCAAATTATGGATACGAACTCTAATGAAGTTCAACCCCAAATTATGGATACGAACTCTCATTATGTTCAACTCTGAATTCTAGATACAAACTCTCTTGAAGTTCCACTTTGAATTATGGATACGAACTCTCATAAAGTTCTACTCAGAATTATGATTACAAACATCTCTAAGTTCTGACTATGAGTTCTATGAATTCAGACTCCAAAATATGATGAGGTCTGACTTTTAATTCTCATGAAATTAAATTCCGAACTTTGTAAGTTATGGATCCGAATTCTAGTGAAATCAGACTCTAGGTTTCTATATAATTTAGGTTCCGAATTCCTACAAAATAGAATCTGAATATTTTTAAGTTTATAGACTCCAAATTTATTTTTTACTTTCATTCTGAACATTAACCTTTTCCATTCTGACCTTTCATTTTCTACTCCATTACAAATATCAATTTAGTTATTCTTACACTTGTTTTTTTTAAAAACTTTGTCATGATTTCAGTTATTAACTAACCGTTTTATGAGTGACACGTGTACAGGTCCCTCCAAAATTCAAAGAAGAATATGACTGTTGGAGGAGGGAGCCGACCGTTGGAGCTTCACCTATAAATAAGAGCTCATTTGAATGCGCTCAAGACTTTTGGAATTTTTGGTGATTATAACTTCCTCAAGTGATTTCTAGAGAGAGGCTCTTATCAACTCTCAAGCTTCGTGCAGAAAGTTTGAATGGATTGTTCAAACTTTGCCTTGTGTAGATTTTCTTCGTGCGACTTCAATTGTTATTGTGTACAATCGAGGGCTTCCGGGGATAGGAAGACAGGGGTTCCAACACCTTAAAGTTGAGGGATTCCTTACTGAAGAATACAGAGGTGCCGACTACAAGATAGTTGAGGGATTTCGGGGATAGCAAGACATACTCCGATCTTCGTATCGAGGGCTTACCCTGGTGTAGGTAAGAAAGACTTTCTTCAAAGTATAAATCAAGGGACATTTATCCAAGGTTGTTGGATACCCTTCTCTTTGGGTTAAAAGACTTATTACTTATTACTTGTTTTTTTACAAGTTTTTCCACTGCACTTTGTATTGTTGGGGAAAGTATACTTTCTTACTCTTCCTCATCCATGTACTCTGATATAGTCAGATTATATACTCTTTAAGGTAGAATCTTAATCTTTGTAACTTTAGTTATGTTCCATTTTCGGAATCACTTTTCTGGAATCTAGCAAGTCTTTAGTACTCATAGAGGTCTTTTGAATTGTCCTGTTTAACCTTGTAAAACATAACTATCCTAAAAAATTCCTAAGGGAATTTTTAAAGGGTTCAATTCACCCCCCTATTGTATCTGAAAATGTCATTCTTATTTTGATCCTATGTTTGGTATTATATAGTATATCATACTCAGTCACACACCATCCTAACAATTAGTATCAGAGGATTTAGTTCAATCTGAATTAATCTCACGATTAAATTCAGAAGAGAATTCTTAGAATTGATTTCTCATATTCATATTTTCTAGATTCATATTTTTCAGAATCTGTTTTTCAGACTCATAGTTCAGATTCACTTTTTCGTATAGATAATCATTCCCTATATTTTCTTGCTTAAAATATTTTCTTTGTTTACAAACTTTTTCTACTAATAAGTTTGTGTAAAAAAGGTTTTCTTAAGAATGGCAGGATTAAATGTTGGATCCATAGATAATCTAAATCCAATAAGACAACCAATCTTTGATGGTAATGATTATGAATATTGGAGAGATCGCGTGAGGAATTTCATTATCAACACTGGAGTTGAAATTTTTTTATTCTTACTGGTGGATACAAGATCCCTAATAATTACAAATCAAGAAAATCATGATTACCAACTGAACTATAAGGTATGAAATACTTTACTTTGTCCAATGACTAGAAATATATATAGACAAATTTCATCTTGTCAAGAAGCAACTTCTATATGGAAGAAACTAGAAGTTACTCACTTTGGAACTTCCAAAGTAATTGAGAATATAAGAGCCATGCTTAGAGATGAATATCACGGTTTTAGTTTTCCTTATGGAGAACCCATATTCAAGGTGCAATAGAGACTCATGACTATAGTGAATCATTTATAATAAATGGGTGAAAAATGTTTGGATGATGAAGCCCTTGTTGACAAGATCATCGACATCATTCCAAATGAGTGGGAATCTAAAAGGACTGTAATTGATGAGAATAGAAAGGTTACTCAGATTACCCTTGATGAGCTATTTGGAACACTCCTTCATCATGAGTCTATAATGAAGAGAGATGTTGATATTTTAAAGAAGAAGAATGGAAATGAAAGTGTAGCTTTTACTACCACTTCAAATCATCTGAAAGCCAAGAATCCTGAGAGAGTGACCTAATATAAATATAAGAAGGTTTTTATCCATTCTGAATCTAGTGGAAGTGATTCTTCAGAAAATGAATTAGAAAATATTGCTCGAATGATGAACAAGATAACTAGACAAAGGATCTTTCAATCCAAATACAAGAAGAAGGAAAGGAAATACAAGAAAGATTCTGAAGTTACATGCTATGAATGCAAGAGAGCTAGACACATAAGATCTGATTTCCCTATGCTCAAGAGAAAAGAATGAAAGGAAAGGAATTATAAGAAAAACAGAAAGAGGTATTACAATTCCAATGATAACAAAGTGTTGAAAGCCAATGATACATGGAGTTCTAGTGGTGGAGACTCTTCAGATGAATCTTTGGATTAAGAATCTTCTGGACAGAAGAATCTTGGTCTTATAGCCAGGATACCTATTGATAATCACTGCTTGATGGATAAGGTACACAATTCTAAATCTTTGACCAATGTTTCTTTAAATTCGAATGATAGTAAATATTACAACTCTTCTGATGAAGAATCCTTTTTTAATGAAGACAATACTTTACCTACATATGAAGAAGTTTCTAGGTTTTCCAAACTCCTTGAGAATGAGAATTGAAAACTCATAAAAAATTGATAAGGAAAATTCTAGGAATATTATTCTTACTAAGGAAATATCAGACCTTTCTAAATATCTTGATAAAAAAATGCTGATTTTGAAAGTATTTAAAAAAAATTAGAGGAAGTAAGTTTTGAGAATAATAAACTTTCTAAAGAACTAGAAAAAGTAATTTCTAAGAAAAATAATTTCGAGCCTAGATCTAGTTCAAAGTCAAATGTTTTTGAAGTCAAGAACTTAGTAATAAAACTCAAATCCGAAATATTCTCCTTGAGGAAGTGTTTGTCGAACTTTTCCCAAGGTAGAGAAAATTTTGATAAAATGTATTCACAAATCTGACCTCGAAGGAATACTTCTGGTTTTGGTTACACATGTTCTAAACTGATTTTTAGTAACAACTACGTTGTTCCTCAAAGTGCCCCATTCTGCACAAAGTGTCAATGTGGTGTTCACTGGGAAAATAATTTTTCCTTAAAAATACCCAATCTTTAGGTTTTCATAAAGCATATTTTTCTAAGAATATGTGGGTTCCCAAAATTTTGTTTTCTGAAATTTCTAGATCCAAGCAGGTCTGGATTCCGAAAACCTAACTTTTTATTATTTTCAGGAAAATAGGGAAATTACCAACAACAATACATGGTACATGGATAGTGGATGTTCCTGACATATTACTGGTAACAAATACTATTTTGAAAATATTATCAAAACAAAAGGAGGAAAAGTAACTTTTAGAGATAATTCTTAGGAAGAAATTATTGGTATAGGTAACATTATTCTTCTTGGAAAAACATTGATTTCAAATGTTTTATTTGTTAAGGGTCTTAAGCACAACCTCATCAGCATAAGTCAATTATGTGATGAAGGCTACCTTGTGAATTTTAGGAATGATAAGTGCCTAGTACACAATTGCAAGGAAGATTTTATTCTTTCTACCCAAAGGCAAGAGAATGTTTACACAATAAATTTAGAAGACCTTAGGAGCCAAGACTTCCTTACCTTAGTGAAATGGATGATCATTCATAGTTATGGAATAGAATGTTAAGACATTTTAACCTTAGGAACTAATGTAAACTTTCTAAGAATGGTTTAGTTAAGGATCTACCAGAGCATAGATTTGATTGTAACGCCCCGACCCCAGTTGCCATGAGTCAGTGCATTATTACATATCATTGGCATGATCATAAGAAAGATCAAGTCTCAAAAGACCGATTAGTTTAGTAGCCTTGGAATAACTAGATACATTCATAATTTTTACATTACATCATAAAGTGAAAAATACTACAACAATATCTTGTCTTCATATCCCCTCATATTATACATACAGGTCATTCATAAATTACTTCTTCACATCCTGGGAAAAATAAAACATTGAAAGGGGTGAGCTCAGATTCTTAGTAAGGATAACAATATAGCAGAAACATTCATAAATAAGCATAAACATTTAAGGCAATGTATAGCTAAAACAAGAGCCTTTTAAACATTAATTTCAGCATAATATGGAAAAGATAAAATGTAACAATTCAATTTACTTATTCACATGGTTATTCTACTATTCGAATAATCACATGCAATATCAATAACCACTTTCATAATGATGGAATGCATAATGCCAGACTATCATAACCACGTAGCCAAGGCCTCGTGCCAAGACTACAAATAAGATTTTTTCAAGGCCTCATGCCAAGACACTAGTTTTTGTCGTGAGACCTACCGATGCATCGAGGAGCTATAGCGGGCTCCACCCATCATATATTAAGTCCCATACATTCCTCGTATGAACAGGTTTAAACATAACATAAATGTTCGTATTAAAACTAGCATACGAAATGTCAATACTTTCTCCATAAACCATGAATGGTATAAAAATAACACATCCATAGTCAAACATATCAAAAAACTTTAAATACAATATGTAAGTTTTTTATCATAATAAATAAACATCAAATAAGCTTAAAATTCATCAAAGGATGTTGACATATATGAAATCAAAACCATTTGAGAGAAATATCTCTTTTTTTGAAATAATATAATTGTCAAATAATTATAAAAGAAAACATTTATTTTGAAAATATTATTATAAGATTGTAAGGGAATATTATACAATTTTATAACGGCAGAAAACAGCTTCACCCGCCGTATAAGTTAACAAAAAGACATTCTTACCTTAATTCTGTCAAAAATGTTAAAAAGAACCTTGTTTGGAAAATGACGGAAATATTCCTTCATAAACCTCTTATAAAAAGTAAAATAAGGGTATAAATGACTTTAACCCATATTCTGTAAAATATCAAGAATGTTTTGAAATAAATTTTGAAGAAACATGGATGTGGATGATAAAGAGGTCCTAGTAGATAATTACGTATAAACAACCTCAGATAATGAAGAGATTGTGAAATAACCCTTACCTTGTACATTTCCTTACTCGATGCTATTTTAACCTCCTGTATAATAGTTAAAACATTGTTATTAAATTATACAAGAACCATATACATAATTATGATATCATATATGATCTTCTAATAATGCTTTGTTAATAATACATTAGTATTATCGTCCTTTCGGGTGTTAACTTACTCGTTTTCTTTTATATGTTGTGTAAATAAGTCACATTTATTATGGATAGGTTTTACCTTATTCATATCCAGAATGATATGAAGTTTTTAAACATTACTTTTAATCATCAAATGAGAATTAATCTTGAATGGATACAATGGGGAATGAATCTTATCGCGTTCGTGGAGACGGTAGTCCGTACGTACGCACGAGCGACAATAACATTCTTTTGATATTAAAATAATATGTAATTGGATGTTATATAATATATAAAAAATCATTATCATGTTATATTTATTATTTACATGAATTACACATCATTATTATAACCATCCAAATAATAATATATTGAACAACAATTACACTATGACGTGGAGACAGTAAGCCGTACGTATGCATGTATGGTGACATGTCATTCAAAGGATGGATAGAATAGTGAATATGGTTGAACCATATTTATAATAATATCACAGTATATAGGAGATACTGGAGATATTATTTTATAATGGGAATAACAAATAAAGAAGAAGTTGAAGAAGAAATGAACTTGAAAAAGGGTGGTGAAAACATTACCTCTTCTTCTGGTTCTTCCTTTTGATTTGATCAAAAGGGCTCCTTATGTTGGATTTATAATCAAACTAAGGCCTCTAGGTTGAAGTTATGGAAGTTTTTAGAGTATTTGGGCACGGTTTGGCCGAACAAAAAGGCTTTGAAAGTTTGAATAATTGGTTATAAGTGGTGTACTTTTAAAAGGGGGTGGAGGGACACCTTAGTAAAATCTAGAAATATTATTTTATAATAAATTCATATTTGGTTTATAATGGCTCCAAAGTGGATTATTTAAATTTTAAGGTGGGGAAGAGTCTAAAACCACTCAACCAATATAATGTAGATACGTTTGGATCATTATATTAACCTTATCTTTTAGTTTTAACTCATAGTTAATTAGTTTGACACTTACCATGTCACTTTGTATTTTTATATTATAGAGTTAATAAACTTACTATATACCTCCAAGAGACCCCCAAATGGTCCATTAATTATACACCTATCATGATATAAGTCTATTGACTGAACCTTAGATTTTTATGAATATAATATCAATTAATAATATAATATTTGTTTTAAAAACTCATTTATGTCAATTTTGACACTATTCAAAGATTTATTTCTTTTAAAGTCTTAATAACTTTATTAATTAGAAAAAAACTCATTTAGGAAATCCTATAATGTTATATTAACCAATAAAATTCATGGATGTCATCAAAACTTTAATATTATATTTATTTTAACATTTATAATACAAATTATTTGATTCTTGCATTAATAAGGAAAATATTGCATCATTATTGTGTCATAAATAAATTTACTTATTCAATGTTTAAAAATTATAAATAAACTACCATTATTTATTAAATCTTTTTATATTTATAATGAATATTTGTAGTCTGAAATCCAACATATATAACCCTATGTAAACATTGTTTTGCTAAAAGATATATGCTTTTGTCATTTTTGTATTTACTTTAATTTAATTAATATAATGTGTCATTATCACTTACAAGTGGATTCATGGGGTCCCAAAATCGACCCAAATATGCCCATGGTCATAAATGTATTCACCAATTAAGTTAAGACACGTTTTAGGGTAATTTAGTATTATTATAATATTATTTTTACCCTTATTTACCGGATTTACCCTTTAACCATAATAAATAAAATATTTACCGAAGTAATTATTCAAAATGTCTAAAAATAAAAGTTTCCTATTTACACAATTTGGAAATCATGATTCCATATATCAAATCCATTTTTCCAAATTCAAAACACAGAAGTGGCAGAAGTTAATTTTAAATTAATTCCCGTTGTTAAAACAAAAAGCGTGTTTTTAAGAGTTAATAACTATCAAAAGATTGATACTTGTTTATGTCCGGTTTAATTGTGAAATTATATCCAAGGACCAAAATTTTATTAAATGGTAAAAATATTTTATAAATATACTTTAAAACCACACAAATTCAAAATTTATCATAATTAATTATTTCGATTAAAAAAGTTGTTTTTAATTATAATTTGGTAATTTTCACTATTCATCAAAATATGAAAGTTATTAGAAAAATACCAAAATTTCACCCTAAGATAATTTCGATATTACGAATCCAAAAATGAAGTCTATTTTACCAAATTCAAAACTTAAAAGTTTCATTTATTAATTTAAAATTAATTTCGCTGTTTAAACCAAAAGGCGTATTTTTAAGAAATAATAACTATCAAAAGTTTGACACTTGTTTATGTCCAATTTCAAAGTGAAATTACATAAAATGACCATAATTGTATTAAATGGTAAAAATATAATCTATTTATACTTTCAAACCATTAAAATTAATAATTTAACAATATAAATTATTTTGACTAAAAAATTTGTTTTCAGTTAAAATATATTATTTTTCACTATTCACCCAAATCTGAATGTTATCAGAAAAACAAAAAAACATTATTAAAACTAAATTATTATGTCCATATTCTAATGTATAAGTTCATTTTGTAAAATTTAATATATAAAAGTTTAAAATATTTGATTTAAAAAGGCTTCTCTATTAAAAGGCAGTAAAATTGCATTTTTTTGAAAAATACTTCTTTTATCTGAAAAAAAATGAATTTGTTCTTAAATTATGTCTTAAAAACTCATAATATGGATTCTAAAATTATAAGGATAATATAAAATTTAAAATTCACTTAATACTATTCATATCTGCTTTTGAACGGCTAGTTTGGTAAGTCGTGGTGCTTTTTAACTCAGTGTTGCGTATAACACATGCTATTGTATTATTCAAAGAGAAGCGTATCGTGGAAGCTTGGGGTGTTACATTGATTCTTAAAAAGTTTGTGACCCTTGTCAATATGTAAAGAAACATAAATCAAGTTTTAAATCAGTCAGTGAAGTCTCAACTACAAATGCATAACAATTAGTGCATATGGATCTTTTTGGTCCAACACAAACTAGAAGCATTGGGGGAAATTACTATGTATTTGTTTTGGTTTATGATTACAATATATTTTAATGGGTCTATTTTTCTAGCAAAGAAGTCTAAAGCTTTTTCTTATTTCAAAAGTTTTAGAGCCCAAGTTAAAAATGAGAAAAATCTTCCATTGAAAACTATCCATAGTGATCATGGAGGAGAATTTCAAAATTATGATATTGAAACTTTTTTCAGTAGAAAAGGTATAACTCACAACTTATTAGCACCCAAAACACTTCAACAAAATGGTGTTGTTGAAAGAAGAAATAAAATTCTTCAAGAAATTACTAGAACCATGTTGAGTGAGTATTCTTTAGCTAATCATTTTTGAGATGAAGCTGTATGTACTGCTTGTTACACTATAAATCGAGTTTTTATTAGACCTTTTCTTAATAAAACCCCTTATGAGTTATGGAATGGTAGAAAACCTAGACTTTCCTACTTTAAGGTTTTTGGATGAAAGTTATTCATTCTCAATACTAAAGATAACATACACAAATTCTCACCAAAATATGATGAAGGAATATTCCTAGGCTACTCCACAACTTCTAAGGCCTATAGAGTTTTTAACAAAAACACATGTACTATTGAAGAGAAAATACATGTCAAATTTGATGAAACTGATCCTTTTGTTTTTAAACGACCCCAACCTACATCCTCAAATGCGTTTTCATTAAATGATTATCAACCTATGATAGAAGATCTTTTTACTAAAAAAAATGTTCAAGAAGATACTTCTGAAACATTTACCCCTGAAGATTTCCTACTCTATGTTGATGAACAGGTTTTACAAAACTCAAATCAGTCGTTTCTGAAGAATCATCGCATTGACAGCATCATTGGTGATGTGAATCAACCCATAAGAACTAGACATTCCTTAATAAATGAAGTAGAGCATCTAGCATTCCTTTCCCAATTAGAACCAAAAATCACTGATGGATCTTTAGGTGATGATGATTGGATTAAAGCCATGAAAGATGAACTAAATGAATTCTAAAGGAATAAAGTCTGGACCTTAGTTGAAAAAGCTAAGGAATCTTCTGTTTTTGGAGTAAAATGGGTCTTCAGAAATAAGTGTGATGAAAATTGAATCATAGTAATAATTAAACCTAGATTAGTTGCTAAAGTCTATAATCATCAAGAATGAATATACTATGAACAGACCTATTCTTCAGTATCTAGACTTGAATCTATTCATATTTTACTTGCCTTTGTATCATTCCTCAATTTTAAACTTTTTCAAATGGATGTGAAATGTTCTTTCCTTAATGGTTTTGTTCAAGAGGAAGTTTTCATTAAACAAACTCCTGGATTTGAAGATACAAAACATCCTGATCATGTTTTAGACTTTCCAAAGCTTTATATGACCTTAAAAAAGCCCCGCGAGCTTGGTATGATAGACTTATAAGATTTTTTCTTCAAAATAACTATGTTAAGGGAAATTTAGATCCAACCCTTTTTATAGATAAAGATAAGAAAAATGTTTTGATTGTTCAAATTTATGTTGATGACATTATATTTGGTTCAACTCATCAATCATTAACTGAATCTTTCGTGGATCTAATGAAATCTGTGTTTTAAATGAGTATGATGGGTGAGTTAACATTTTTCCGGGGTTTTTAAATTTCTCAAAAACCAGATGGAATCTACTTATCCCAACATTATTATATTAAAGATATTCTTAAAAAGTATGGATATGACAATACTAAGAGTATAAGTACTCCCATAGGTACCTCAAACACACTTGATCTTGAAGAAGCTGGGAAACCAGGAGATCAAACATCTTTTAGAGGTATGATAGAAAGTTTACTTTACTTGACAGCCAGTCGACTAGACTTAATGTTTTTAGTATGCTTATTTGAAATTTATCAATCCAATCCTAAGGAATCTCATTTAAAGGCAGTGAAAAGAATATTTTGCTACTTAAAGGGAACCATGGATTTAAGACTATTTTAAACTTCTGGAAATGATTTTGTTTTAATGAATTTTTTGGATGCTGACTTTGGAGGATGTAGAATGGATATAAAGAGTTCATCTGGAACTTGTCATTTATTAGGAGATTCATTAGTTTCTTGGTCTTGCAAGAAGGCACATTCTATAGCACTCTCCACTCCTGAAACTGAATATGTAGCAGTTGGAAGTTGTTGTACTCAAGTGTTGTGGATGCAACACACACTCACAGATTATGGTTTGAGTTTCACTAAGACTAAAATTTTGTGTGATAACACAAGTTCTATTGCCCTTAGTAAAAACTGTGCACACCACTCTCATGAAAAGCACAAAGACATTAGGAATCACTTTCTTAGGGATCACACACAAAAAAAAGATATCATTCTTCAATTTATCGGCATTCAAGATCAAATTGCTAATATTTTCACAAAATCTTTACCTACCGATAGATTCGAATACATTAAATAGATGTTAGGAATGATAACTGTGAGGTAATATTCCTTCATTAACTTCTTGTTGAATTAATCTCCTTACAATAATAAACTCCTTTTCATACGGGGAGTATTTTTGTTATTGAACGTTTTTAAAAAAAATTCCAAAAAAAATCTTCGTAGTCTGTTTTTTAAATTTTTGTAATGAAAATTTTCGTAATCTTATTTTCAAAAAAATTTCATATTGAAGCTTTTATTAGTCAGTTTTCAGAATTTTCATAATAAAAATTTTCATATTTATTTTTTCAAAATTATAGTAATAAAATTTTCGTAGTTGGTTTTTGAAATTTTCTTAAAGGAAATTTTCAAAATGGAAATTTTCGTACTGAAAATTTTAGTACTGAAATTTTTTTTAATGGAAATTTTCATAATGGTAATTTTCATATTCATAATTTTCATAATCGAGTTTTGATACTCAAAGCTTTTGCAATAAAACTTTTCAATTGTAAGATTTCGTAGTCAGTTTTTCATAGTGAGTTTTTCATAGTCAAATTTATTCAAAAAGAATATCACCTATTATGAATAAACTTCTTAGACAATTTGAAAGGTATGACTTCCTTACTTATGTTTTCATAATTGTTTTTACTTTTCGGTAGTTTATTTTTCTTTTAAAATTTCTTGGATTCGTTTCTTCTTAAATCCGAATGTTTTTCTTAAAACCTCAAAAGATCAAGTTCAAGATTTCCTTGAGAGCATATTTTCAACTATCAGATCAGATCAAAGATTTTTTTTTAAACCGTTAGATTGTTTTTGGAAGTTGAAAGGTCACCACCATCTCCTATATAAAGGGGACCCATAATACTGTCCCACATCGATTTCAAAGCTCTCGCGTCTCAAAGATCTTCCTCCATTCTTAAAGCTCGTTCTGAATCTCTCAGAATTCCTCGAATCTGAATGTCTGTAGAAGACACTTTTCAATAAATGTCTACCACAAAGACAATCTCAAAATGGCAAGTATACAGGCAAAGGTTGGTCCATATGAAATTTTTCATGTATGATTCTATCATTTTTAAGAATATCAAGTTAAATGGTTGGGAAGATGTATTCATATCTAAGACAGTTGTTCAAGACATGGTGTATCCGGAATTGCTCATAGAGTTCTATGAATCAGTTTGCTTCTTCGAGGAAGAGGGTAGAGAAAAATTTTCTTTTAAGAGTTATGGGAAGACCTGCAAACTTACTTAAACCAAGGCTTCAAGCTTGGTGGGGCTGGCATATGAAGGAGAAGCTGAATTTTTCTCACACAAACTCTCGGATTTTCTAGGTAGTTTTGTTAAGGTAAAGTCCTTCCAATGTCTTGGACTTGATGATGTCAGGACAACCAAAATTTCTCACCTATCTTCTAACAATCAGATTCTTCAATTATGGGTACAAGGTTTTTTGGTACCGAGAGAGGATGAAAAATATACTCTCAATAAAAGTGATATATATTTCTTAGACTTCCTGGTAAATCTAAGGAAAATCAGTCTCATGAGGCATGTACTTGTTACAATTAAGAACATCAAGGATGGAAATAATAGAGCCCAAATTATCATGTATCCCTCCTTACTTTCAACGATGATAGTTCGGTGTCTTGAGTCATTAAATATTTCATGAAAATATAAGTCTCAAAATTGAAAACTTATGCTTGTTAGTGATAACACTTTGAAAAGAATTAATATGTCTTTTTCTAAGGAGACAATAGAGTTTTATGATCTGCCAGTGGAAGAGGTAGAAGTCAATCCAGAAATTTTGGAAAAGGATGAACCATCTAAGAAGTCCGAGAATAAGAGAAAGCTAAAGGATGTGGAGGAGACAGACAAAACCCATAAAGCTAAGGAAGTCCAATCCGCACCTCCCAAACCGAAGAAACAAATAACGTATCGAGATGTGGTGGTTGAAAAGCGGAGGGAAGATAAGGAAAAGAGGAAAGAAGGGGAACCTTGGTTCAGCCTGGACCCTGCTGAAGCCAAGTCTTTAAGAGAGAAGACTGTTGAATACCTTGAGAAGATAGAAAAAGAGAAGAAGATAAAAAAGAACATTTCTGAGACTGAAGTTGAACAATCTATTTTGAAAGCCACAGAAGTAGCTTCTGAGAATATTCCAGTACCGGAAACTTTCCTTGTCGATCCTTTACCTGAGACTCTGGGGAATAATTTCTTCACTCTGGAAATATATAAAGAGAAAGAAGTTATTGAAGAAGTAGAAGAAGAAGTTGTTGAAGAAGTTGAAGAAGAATACGAAGTATAAGAATAAGTACAAGAAGAAAATTGTGATTTATATAATCTGATTAAACAAGTTGATGAATATCATGATAAGGAAAATCCATCAGAAAATTTACCACTCTGAACATCTGAGGCCAAGTCCTCAAAGCTTTTCACTCTGGGAAAAGAAGAAGAGAAATATGGTAAGAAAGGTGAAGACAAGTAATAAGAGAAAGGTAATGAATTATCTGAGGAAGAAATCTATGAAAAGCCCTTTGTTGAGGAAGGAGCATAGAAGGAAAAACATGATGAGGACAAGATAGTTCAATTATCTGAAAGTGAGGAAGAATATCCTAATGAGGGAACCATTCCAGAAGTTGATAAGGGTAAGTAAGTCCTTATGGACACCCCAAAGAAAGATATCATAAGAAAAAATAATGTTTGAGGTTCTTCTAAGTGGAAACTGGTGGAAATAGAAGAAGAACATTCACCAAGAATGATGACGGATTTGGAGTCATCTACAATAGGAAACGATTTTGTTGTTGACTCTCTAAAGAAATTGGTGAATACAATTCCGATCCATCCTAAAATAGACTCCATATTCTAGATGCTTCAGCACATCTTAAATCAGAAGTCAGAATCTGTATCCATGGTGATGGATAAATGTGTGAAGATTGAGGAAAATCAAAAAAAAAATCCTTATCAATTATGAGGTCAACAGAAAATCTTGTAGTAAAATGATGTTATGGTTAAAGAAAATTGATGAGGATTTGACAAAGATTGATACCTTTCAGAATGACGTAAAAGAATCTTTTGATACCGAGGATGCCAAGATGAAGAATCTTCAGAAAAATCTAACCCTTGAGCAAAATACTCGGAATCAACCGGTGAAGTATTTGAATGGAAAGCTTAACTCTGTTGCTAAAATCTATAAAAGGGAAAGAGATCTCCAGATTGAGATCGAAGAGAAGCTTGTAAACCAAGATTAAGTTCTTAAGGCTCAGGATGAGCTACTGAAGGCTCAAGATGACTGGATTAAAGCCTTATAAAACCAAGTTGAGGAGGACTACAAAGACATAAAGAAACTGAAAACCCTTCTGAAGAAGCTAATTCCTAAGGAAAAAGAAGTAAAATAGACTATTCCGGCATTTTTTGTACTATTTTTTTCCTTATACTAATACTTCCAATCATAATGTAATTCTCGATGCTTGTTTTTTGTATGTATTTACTAATGTTTTAGGTACTTTACTATTTTTCCATTCCCTCAAATTCTTTTTGAAAATCACAAAGGGGGAGAAGGAAAAAGAACTCAAAAGGGAGAAGGAAAAATCTAAAAGGGATAAGAAAAATTTCTAAGTTAAGAAGAACTATCCTTATGTAAGGGGGAGTTTTCATTACGAATTCTTCATTCAAATGAAATCTCTCATTCCAGAAATCTAGAATACGATCATTAGAGTTTCAAAGCCTAAGGGGGAGTTAGTCTTATTCACCATTGATCACAAACAAAGGTAGATAATATTTCATTACAAGTCTATAAATTTATTCTAAGTCATTACATTCTTTTTCGTAAGGATGTTTGTGATTTCCAAAAAGGGGGAGATTGTTGAGTCAATAAGGTTTTCCTTATGACATTTTCCATTACTTCATTCTTGAGGGAGATTAATAAGTCATCAAGGTTTCCTTATGACTTGATTATTTGTCTTTTTTTGAAAATCACAAACACCTTTTCTTAAAGAAAATTTCATTTTACCCATGTTTTACTTCGATAAGGAAAATTTCCTTTCCAAAGGAAATTTACCCCTACCTTGTTTTCATTGTTCAAATAAATATTTTTCTTAAGTATAAAAATCAGATTCATATCTAAAACCTCGAAATCGTATAATAATTAGACATGAAGCATTTTATTTTAGGATCTGAATTATGGATATGAACTCTAATGATGTTCAACTCCGAATTATGGATACTAACTCTCATTAATTTCAACTCCGAATTCTGGATACAAACTCTCATGAAGTTCCACTTCGAATTCTAGATACGAACTCTCATAAAGTTCCGCTCCGAATTCTGATTATGAACTTTTCTATGTTCTGAATCTGAGTTATCTAAATTCAGACTCTGAACTCTGATTAGTTCTAACTCTGAATTCTCATAAACTTAGACTCCAAACTTTGTAAGTTCTGGATTCAAATTCTAGTGAAATTAGACTCCAAATTTCCTTTAAATTTAGACTCCAGATTTCTACATAATTTAGGTTCCGAATTTCTACAAAACAGAATCAGAATATTATTAAGTTTATAGACTCTGAATTTATTTTTACATTCATTACGAACTTTAACCTTTCCCATTCCGAACATTCATTTTCTACTCCATTCTGAATATCAGTTTATTTATGCTTACACTTGTTTTATTACAAAATGATGTCGTGATTTCAGTTATTAAATAACCGTTTTTGCGTGACACGTGTACAGGTCCCTCTTAAATTCAAGGAAGAATATGACCATTGGAGGAGGGAGCCGACCGTTGGAGCTTCACCTATAAATAAGATCTCATTTGAACATGCTCATGACTTTTGTAATTTTTGGTGATCATAACATCATGAAGTGATTTCTAAATAGAGAGTCTCTTATCAACTCTCAAGCTTCGTGCAGAAATTTTGAATGTCTTGTTCAAATTTTGCCTTGTGCAGATTTGCTTTGTTTGACTTAGATTGTTGTTGTGTACAATCGATGGCATCTAGGGATAAGAAGACAGAGGTTCCAACACCTTGAAGTTGAGGGCTTCCTTGCTGAGGAAGACAGAGGGTCCAACTACCTGATAGTTGAGGGCTTGCAGGGATAGAAAGACATACTCTGATCTTTATATCGAGGGCTTACCCTAGTGTGGGTATGACAGACATTCTTGAATGTATAAATCAAGGGACATGTATCCAAAGTTATTGGATACCCTTCTCTTTGGGTTAAAAGACTTATTACTTGATACTGGTTTTTGTTACATGTTTTTTCCACTACATTTTGTATTGTTGAGGAAAGTATAGCTTCTTACTCTTCCTCATCCTTGTACTCTAATATAGTCAGATTCTATACACATTAAGGTAGAATCTTAATGATTGTAACTTTAGTTAAGTTCCATTTTCGGAATCACTTTTCTATAATTTAGCAAGTCTTTTGTACTCATAGAGGTCGTGTGAATTATCCTGTTTAACCTTGTTAAACATAACCATCCTAAAAATTTCCTAATGGGATTTTTAAAAGGAACAATTCACCCCCCCCCCTCTTGTATATAAGAATCTCATTCTTATTTTGATCCTACATTTGGTATTAGAGAGTATATCATACTCATTCACATACCATCTTAACAATAAGGGAGTGAATAATAGAGGAGAGGGCATGACCTATTATATGTTTGGTGATTGGAACACTTGTAATTTTTGAAATGGAAAAGATGTATCCATGTTATTCAAATGCATCGAGGGTAAAAAATAAAATATTATTGATAATTAGAAATTATAATGTCTAAATATGGAAATAGACAAGTTTTATGTCATTTTAACCCATTTCATTTCAGTTTAACCCCATAAACATATTTTAAACTCAATCGTGGTAATTATTTTTTGTTGTTTTCAAAATTCATTAAGGTCAAATATTTACTTAAAATTATAATAAAATATAATTTATTATTATTGAAAATAAGAAATATATTTTTCAAAAAAAAATAATTTATAAAATTAAATTTAGGACAAAACCACAACCGTGATGGAAAAACGGGTTTTTAATAAGTGTATTTTTTTTTAAAAAAAATAATGATTTTATATTATGTATATAATTACTAATAATGATTTTATGAATTTAAAAATATGTATTGATATATAATATATAAATTTAATTTAATAAATTCTTAATTTGGTATTATTATATTCAATTAAATTGGGGAAACATTATGAATTTTAGAACACTTTTTGGAAAACCCCATTTTTAAACAAAAAACATGCTTATATTAAAATCAAATTAAATGGTAATTAAAAACAAATAAATGAACTAAATATAAAAAAATAAATATTTTATAACACAAAATCATATTCCAAAAATAATGGAAATTTTAAATTTTCATAAAATAGTGAAAATAAATTTATTTTTTTAATCATTATTTTTTATTACTCAAGAAATAATAAATATTCTCCCAAAAATCTATACATTTAACCCTAAGTAAATTTTGATAAAATGATTTAAGAAATTATATTAATTTTTCAATATTAAAATTATAAAATTTAGAAATTATACTTTTAAATATAACCTTATATTAAGAGTGTTTAATTAGAACTATTTCATTTTTTATTTAAAGAATTAATTAATATTTTTATGATTTATAAAATCTTAAAAACGATATATTAAATCATTAACATGGTTTTTAAAAAAATTATATGCATTTTATTATTTTATAATTTAGTTATTATTATCAATTATATAACTATATAAACAATATCCATGGATTCATTTCGTACTCCTGTTATTGATTAAATGACATTTGTTTTTATTTATTTACCTTTCCATATTGATTATGCCTTAATTAATTATGATTGTTTCCATTTTACATAACCCATAATGAGATTTAGATATTATCCTAATTTTTTTACAATTCTCCATATTATGAAGATGAAATATTTGATTAAGTTTCAAGGATACAAAAAATTTATTTATTATATTTATATTTTACAATTCCAATATAATATGGGAATAATGTATGTATCAAGTTTACTAAAACTGCTAAACTAATTAATCGTGTTTGGTGATATAACTAATACAAATTAAAATTTAATAAAGTAGAAATAAAAACTTTGGGTTACTAGATTTTGGGTTGTTACAATTGGTATCAGAGGAAGTTTAGTAGATACATTGTGAACTAGATTTTAAATTAACATAGCTAACATGATAATTATGATAATTACTTATAGTATTTGAAGACATTTTCCATTCTTGGGATTTTTATTTTTTGGATCAAAACTTATGTTGATTATAAGCTAACACATTATGTTACATTATTTAGTGATAGTGACTAATAGAATAAAAATATTCAATACATGTGGTCAATGTTTGGATTACCCCACTAAGAAAGCTGATATTGTTGGTAATAGAGCTAAAAAATCAATATTATATTAGGGTATCTAACCTAGGTTATATCTAATATACCTATAAATATGGATAAACATGATGTTATACACCATAATTCACTTATATTAGATCATTTAATGTAATATAAAAACTCATATTCTAGTGGAATTACTAATACAATAGAATATTTAAAACCGATCAAGTCACTTGAAATGATATTTCTCCCCTTAGGATTCATTAAAATGGAAAAGGATATGTTGGAAGTTTATTTTCTTAGAGTTCATACTGATAAATGGTGGTCATTGTTCCAAAATACTTAGGAGGGAAAAAATAGAACATATTGAGTAAATAATTTCTAATCTAATATTCTTTGATACATATTTTCGTCATGAGAAATGAAATTTAATTAATAGAAAATTCCTAATGATAAAATAAAAGGATGAAGAATTTTTTTCCATGTATGATGACTCCTTTATATGAAAATACAGCTATACTATGAACTTAATACATAATCCATAGAGAATGATTTACCATTTCCTTGAAGGCCTTATGTAAAATCTATAAAAGGAATTTGTTCCTCATGATTTTCCCCATATGATGAAATATTATTATATTATATAAAAATATAGATGTAATTCTATAGATCCTATAAATTTAATAGAAATAAAGAGAAAACGAGTTCATATAATAACCATGGATAAATTACATCATTAATGAATAACTGTGGAATAATTAAACTCCCATCATGTGAAAATTATGGAAAGAAACATAATATAAAATGAATGAATAACAAGTGAGTATGTTATATTTGTAGAGATAATGGTTGTCTAGATAATGAATGAAATGAGAAGAATCCAATCATCAATTTTAAAATATCAAACTATACTGAAACGGGTAATTATTAATATAAATTATTATAGTGTTTAGGGAACAAACCATAAAAGATGTTGAGGGGAGAAGGTGAGCCTTACCCGATCGCTACACCTGAGGTTAGAGTTCACAATGATGGGTTCATAGGTATATTAATCACATCCTCAAATATATCAAATTATTTATATGATTTTTTATATTTAAAATCTTTAATATATATCCCATTTTATAAATAAATAAGATAATTTCCAAGAGACATAATATGGGATTTATCGGTCAAAACATCCAATTGAAGTATCACCGCAAAAAGGATGTGTCAATGAGTTCGCATTATGACATATAAATGCTCCCTATTTATAGACAAGGCTATTATACCTATGGTTGGTTTTTTTATAATCCCTTTTATATATTTTATTTAAAAATAAAATTCAATTTTTAATGTGATGATAAGGAAATTACAATTCGTAATGATGATATATAATTCCTATCTTTTGAGTGGAGACTTTATCACATAAGTTAGGAATAGATTCATGACTAGTATATCTTCTAATTTATATTCTTATGGAGGAAGAGAAGAAATAATATATAGATGAAAAATTAGACCTTATAATTGAATATATACTTATTATTTAGGAATACTTTGACTTATTTCCTAAGGAATAACATGGAAATCCACCTAAATATGAATTTGAGTTTTAAATTGATTTTATCCCTGATGTGATATAAATATTAAAGACTCTATATAGAGTGGCCACTATGGAATTATTGTAGTTTGAGAAACAATAACTTGAGTTATTTAAAAGGGGATTTATGCACCCTAGTATTTCACCTTGAGGATCCCATGTTTTTTTGTTAATAAGAAAGATGAATCTATGAAGCTCTATATTGATTACTTGGAAATAAATGACATTATGATAAATAAAAAGTATAATATGCATCAAATTTATGACTTATTCATTCATATTTATAATGATTAATATTTTTAAAAGATTTAAATTCGTTTTAGGTATCATCAATGGTATGTACAGAAGGAAGATATTAGAAATATAGCTTTTGGAATAGAGTATGGACATTATAAGTTTATAGTGATTCCATTTAGATTGATAGATGCACCCTTTACATTCATGCATCTAATGAAGAGTGTATTCAAGAAATATATTGATATTTTTTTCACATATTTTTTAATGATATCTTGATGTACTATAAAAGTTATGTAGACAATGAAAATTACTTGTGGATCATTCTTAAAATACTGTGAAGAAAAGTGTTATATGGGAAATTCATCTAGTGTGAATTATTGATCCAGAGAGTTTCTTTTCAGGGTCATTTTTCCTAAAAACAAGAAATATCAGTTGATCATATAGAGTAAAAGGATTCAAAATAAATAAATACACCGACAAACATAACTGAGATATGTAGTTTTGTTGGGTGAAAATGTTTCAATCAATGATTTGTTCAAAATATTTCCTGAATGGCTAGCTTATTAACTAATAATTCATGTAAAAGGGTCATGTTCTAATGGAAAAAGGAATGTGAAGAATGTTTTCCTAAATTGAATATAGGATTGTTAAATTCATTAAGTTTTTTACATCCATTAAGAAGTAAAGTAATTGTTATATATAGTGATTCATCAATGAAGAAACTTGGTTTTTTTCCTTATTTGGAATGATAAATTTATTACATATGAATCAAGGATGGAAAAGAATCATAAATAGAGGTATCCAACTCACTATCATGAATTAACATCTTTAATATTTTCTTTGGAGATATAGAGACATTATCACTATGGAGAATGATGTGAAAAATACACAGATTATAAGAGCCTGAATATACATTCTCATAAAATGAGATTAATATGAGTGAAATAATATACCTCCAACTACTCATGTATTATGATTCCTCAACATGCTACCTCATTGTGATTGAAAATTAGGTAGCAGATGCACTGATCTTGAATGATAATGTTTTCCTGATCAATATAATGATTGATGTGGATATTATGTTCCTCAATTTAGTAAATATTGATATATTAATTTTTAATTAATGAAAAACATATTTCTTGTTTCTAATGATTTCCAAAAAATCACTATTAGAAAAGTTAAAAAGTTATCAACCTGATGATGATTATTTTAAAAATAAAATTGTAGCCATAAATGATGGAAAATATGAAGGCTTCATATATGAAGTTGCATTTTAGAAATTTTAAAAGAGGCTATGTGTTATTTATATACCTATGATAAAAAGAGAACAATTGTATGATGATAAAATCTCAAATTTATCTATACACCATGGTAGTACCAGGATTTAGAGAGATTTGATAGAACCTATTTTAAGATAATATGATCTAGGAAATTATTGAATATGTGTCAAGATGTTCAGTTTTTCAATATGTGATGTTTGAGATACGTTCTCTTAAAGAGTTCATGAAAACTATGCTTATTCCTATGTGTAAATGGGAGGACATTACTGTAGATTTTTTCACAATATTCCTAATGATTCCTGGAAGGAATGATGCAATATGGGTTATTATTGGCCATCTTACCAAATGTACAATTTTTCTCTCTATAGGAGATTATATACCATAAAAATCCTCATAAATATATATATTAATGATGTGTTAAAATGTCATATTGATCCTCTTTAAATTGTTTCTGATCAAAATTAGCGATTTACATTGAAATTTTTCATGTTTTTAGAAGGCTCTGGATATAAAGCTCCATTTGAGCATTGCTTATCACCCTCAAACTAATGGATATCCTAAAATAATTATCTAGTCATTAAAATACATTTCGATGTTATTCTCAATTGACCTTCATGGTATATGAGATAAGTATTTAGATTTTGTAATTTTTCCTATAACAATAGCTCTCATAAATGTACTGAAATCTTATTGTATGAAGCATTAAATGGAAAGGTATTTCATACATTAAATTTATGGGAAGAATATTCTAAAGAAAATTTTGTATTTATATATCTTTTTGGGGAGACAATTATAATGGTTAATTCTATTCAGAATCTTATTAAACATTCTCAAAGTAGTAAAAATAGTTATGTATATAACCAATGGAATAATTGTGAATTTCAAGTAAAGATAATTTTTTCTTGAATTTATCTCAATTGAAGTGTATTATAAGGTTTCGTAAGAAGGAAAAAAGGATCCCCATGAACTTCATACAATTAATATTATATATGAAATTTGAGATGTGTCTTATGGATTTGAAACCCCACTTAGACTCTTTAAAGTACATGATGTGTTATATATCTCTTTATTAAAGAAGTATATGTCAGGTCCAAAACATGTGGACAACTATGAGTAAATAGAAATAAAACCTGATCTATCATACTATGAATATCCAATCCAAATTCTTAACATTAGATATTAAGTGTTGATCAATCAGATGACTCGTCTAGTAATGGTAATTTGGAGAAATCATAAAATAGACCATGCAATCTAGGAACCTGGGGATACTATGAAGATGAACCACCCTCATTTGTTTATAAGGTATTGTTTGTGAAATTTTTTAGGATGAAATATTTAGAGGAGATAATTTTTTAATATCCAAATATTTTAATATAAAACTATGTTTGATATTGTATACAACACACAACACCAAGACGAAAGGAACAAAAAAATATTATGTATATATATCTATTATAAAATAGCTGTGAATTGAAGGATATAAATAGGATAAACTTTTTTTTTGAAATATATATAAATTTAATAATAAATATAAATATATTTATTGATTCTTTAAAGATAAACATTGAATTTTTAGTAACGTCATTTTATTCTTGAAAATTTTTTTTTCTTGAAAAAATTATTTTTATTTATTTCTATGAGAAAATAAATTTAACAAATTTTTTTCACTTATATAAAATATTTTTTATTAAGAAAAATTCATTTTTTAAATCAATATATAAAAATTACTCTAATGTTATTTTTTTGGTATTTTTCTGAAAAGATAGATTTTTAAGTGAATAGTAAGAAATACTGATTTTTATAAAAATGTCATTTTATTTTCATTAAGAGATATCATTATGATTTCAATTTGATCTCAAAGTAACATATTAATTATTTAATTACACATAGAATAATTTAATTCATTTTAATCTACATTATACCTAATTTTGTTCTATGTATATTTGTGGGATTAAAAACACATTTTGTTAAAAGTTGTTTTTGTTGTGTTTTACGTGTTTATATTAGAATTAAATTCTAACACTTTTGTGAATTGAATCTTGAAAAACGGGGCTAAAATTTGGATTATATATGGATAAATTTGTTAAGTATATCAATTTTATTTTTATACATTACGAAAATTTACATTAGTAATTTTGTTTGCATGATAATGCGTAAATCAAGTAAATAAGGTTAGCAATAATATGATATGGACTAATGAATGACCTTAACATATTAATTAATAATATTTTATGAGTATATGTCATCTTTAATCACCCTAAAATTTTAATATATGTCCTTTCATTATAATTTTTCCTTTATTTGGATGCTTTATATAATTTTATATAAAGAAAAGTAAAAAATGTCATTCTCTTTATTTTAATATATTTAATTTTTTTCATTGGGATAAAAAATAGAATATGCTCTGTTTTAAATATTAATTTAAAATAAAAAAATTTAATGGTATTTTATTTTTATTATTTTTTAAATAATTAATTGTATTAAATGTTTAAGAAACACTTACATAGTCTAGTTCATGTCATAAAAATTTAATTTTATGATTTAAAAAAAATTAAATATAATATTATATGACTTATTTTTTATGTTTAATGATTTTTGTGGGAAAAATGAAATATTGAGGAGGATTTTAGGTATTTTAATATAATTAAATTGTTTTATTTTAGATTTACATGTCAAATTAAATGAATAGTTTGAAAAATTCAGATAAGTGTTATTTTATAATACATAATATTTTACTAAATGGATTAAAATTTAAATAAATCACAGTTTCGGTAAAATGAATGGGACATGTTTGTAAAAATAAAACATTTATCTAATTGTTTATTTTTAAAAATATAGTATCATTATTAACCCTTAAATGGTAGAAAACATGTATATTACAATAATTTTCGAAAAGGTTAACAGGGGGTTAAAACAAAAATATAAGGGTGAAAACCCAACTAAAATTTTTAAAAATATTTTTTTATGAGATTAATTCGACTCATATTCATCATATATTCTAATTGTATCTATTTGGACACATTTTTATATGAAATATAATTTATATTAATTTAATACTATATGGAATTCCAAGAATGCTCATCCCCTCACTTATAAAAGGACACTTGTTGTGTCAATTGTTTATAAAAAAATTGATACATTTATATCAAAAACAACTACCCAACTATCCTATAAAAATATTTATATATGTTATAGTAGTTATATTCCTTCCGAAATAACTAACCTAGGTCCCTTAAAATATCTAATGGAATTCTATTGAAGAAGGGGTCATTGTCTTTACCTACTCTTTCCTGTTTATTTCTTCTTCTACACCCTCTTAATATATTTAATCAATACTAAAATAATGAATCAAATATAATAAATATGTTTATATCTTATTATGTTTATGGGAAATAAATATTACATCTATTTTCTACCCTATTAAAATAGAAAACATCACTTGTGTGTACATATGACTTATCGTCTCCACATAGCTGTGTAATTCCTTTTTCGTCAACATTTTAATTGAATGATTATAGTGATGGAAATAAATAATATATATTATATTTATGAAATAATTATAATTTTAAAATTATAATATCATATATTTCTTTTTACCTTCCAATCCATTGGAAAACAATAAAATTTCTCATTGGTATATGCGGACTACCACCTCCATGAAGTGATGTGATCCGTTTTCATTTAAAAATTACATGGATGGTAATAAGGTAATATTTAATTAAAATATGAAATATATATTACATAATACTGATTATATAATGGTACATTACTATTTAAATTTCTTTCATTCCATCAATCAAAAAATTGAAAATAGTGTTCATGCATATTGACAACCTACCATCTCTTTGAACAGTGTAATTCATTTGCTTATTTCAATCTTTTATGTATGGTTATAAATATCTATATAATTAATATATATGATATTTAAATATTTAATATCATTATTTATGTTATGGAATAATTATAATGATTCAAGTACCAAGACTACTAAGTCAATATATACTATAATAACAAAGTAGTTAACACCCAAAATAATGATGATAATAAAATATTATTAACAAATAGGTAATAAAATGATATAACTAGATTATATTATAAGGAACAATATGATAAATAATGTTATCATATTCATGTATTGTATTTTTTTCAAGTGATTTTGAGAAGAAAATAAATCACCTCATTTTGTAAAAGTTGATGGTCAGACTAACCATCACATTCAGGAAATAAGAGTCACAATTCTTAATAAAGTACATTTTACTAGGAAAGAATGATATTACTTGAAGATATAGATGTTACAATGCATTCCATGGAAAATATAATGATGCTAAATATAATCAATAAAAGGTTAAATATCATGAAAAATAAGGCCAAATATGAAATAAACTAAGTGATTTTTGAATGAAGTGATTTATTGATGAACTATGAAAGCTACTCTTGTCTCTTATATTGAGCATGGCTCATTTGACTTTGAGTATGTGTTGTGTAAATCATTGATCGTCATATGAATTCTAGGAATTTAATTTTCAGATAATATAGTTAACTATTTAATTATATATCAATTTGTGTTTGTTGAAAAATCCAGATGACTACATGTCAATAAGGTTGGTGTTTCTGAAGAATTTTTTTATATTGGAACAATTTACCAGTGTTTCTCAAATTTTTGGGCATCAAAATCGGGATTTTTGTATAGAAAATGAAGAGTTTTTAAAAACTAATTTCATGGAATTTAGTTTATGGACCAAGTCACACAATTTTTTGATCACAAAGGTGGTACATGGAAAAACAAATCAAATCTGTAAAAGATGTTTTCCGCATAGTAGTGGTATGTGGACCGTGAAGCGTGCTACGAGGACAATGTAGGGGAAAAAAGATTGTGGGGGATTTTAGTTTATGGGAGGATAATATTTAATTGTAGGATAACATTTTTTGTTTATAGGTGGTGATTTAGGCTTCTTTAAAGGGCTTATTCATTTTCAAAACACATTGACCATTTTAAAGGATTAAAGTGTTATGCGGACCATATATCACTATTCATGGTGAAGGATGTACAACATCTCAGTTTTTGGTAATTTTTATTATCATAATTTTCATATTTATTTTCCTATATAAAGACCCCTAAATAGATCATCAAGTAGTGAAAATTTCATTAGAGATTATCATTACTGCTGGAAGAATTTTGGTATGAATGAAGTAGTTCAAGAGGGAGATTTAATTAAAGGGAAGTAGTTCACGAAGGATGATTTTATGAAGGAGGAAATAGTTCCTGGGGGATATTTTCAGTGAAGGAGATAGTTCATTGGGATATTTCACATAAGATTTTTATGGGGTCGGTAGCTCACAAAAGAAATGGGACCACAAAGCCAAGGTAGTTCACAAAGAATTTACTGTTCGTGGGGAATCATCGATCCGTGAAGCAGATTTGATCTAAGAAGGGAAGGTTTTATTTAAGGCACATGCACCAAACGATGAAAGGTAGTTCACAGTGGGTATAGGGATGTTCATTAAGGGACTAAAACGTTTTTCAAATGTGATTTTGGAAAACTAACAGTAGGCAAAAAAGTGGGATTTCCTTTTTGAGTAATTGGACATTGAAATAAGACCTAGAAAATAGACTGAGTATCCTTATGATTTCTAGGAAATTCTTACAATATTCTAGGTAATAATGTGAATAATTTTTTTTTAAAGATTATATTTTTGAAACATGATCACATTCACTAATGTATTAAACGTAGTGCTACATCGATTAATGGTATATTATACTCACTGTACACCACACAAAAGGATTTATTTATATTGGATTGTGTAGTAATGAATTATTTTCAAACTATACCAAAGACTAGATACTCTTGTTCAGTAGGAAACCTTGTAAAATCTTATGTCCCTATGGATGTGTGTTCCAATTATTTCTAGTACGAAAATAAATCTTTAACAAGAGGTGAAGTTTGATTCATACGTAAGGAAACTTAAAATAAAAATATATCACTAATTCAACCCACCCCAACTTAGTGATACTTGAATCCTGGTTGTTTAATATCATATATATGATCTTATACTTATAAATTTGGTTCTTTTATGTAGTTATAATAAATTTAAATTTGTTATAATGTATTCTAGAGCTCGTACGATGAAGTTGAACTTGAGGTATTGGATTTCGTCTCAATTTCAACTCTATTAAGACATATATAGTATTATACACCTAATTATTTTTATGAAATATATATACTACACATTTAAGGTATTTAACATGACTTTAAATTTATTCACAATGATTACTGATTCAATAGAAGTTACTATTTCAAGATATATACTTAAAATAAAACCCGATCTTAATCCTCTTTTTGATGAGATATATTATTCTTCCATATAAAAATTTGTTAAGAATTGTTTTACAATGAAAAATACTAATTGAAAACTTTTATTTAATTTTTCATTTCGATTTTAAACTATTATTTAAAATTTTATATTTTACTATAAAATATTATCTATATTATTTATCTCCCAACTCTAAATTAATCTCGTGGATATTATCGTTGTTTGGATACATTCACCTTCCTATGATCATTGGATATTAAGTTTCCATTCATGACCTTTGTATTGTAGATATTCTTATTTCATATACCATAAACGATTTCTAAATATGTTTTTTTAAATTGAAGATTATTTCATTTTCTCGTGAATTATTGATAATATTTATTTATTGAACGATATGGGGATTTCATAATAATGCATATTGGTAATTAATTAAATTAATTATTTTATATAGGATGAAAGCATTAGACATGAATTAAATGGTTGGGACAAAAATTATATTTCCACTAAATGCATCAACATGTCTCATAAGGAAAATCAATTATCTAAATTAAATGTCTCTTTAAACATAGTTTTAAAATATACTAGCATAATGTCATCGTAATAGAGATACAAGGATGTATTTGATAATAACATCCAATAATATGAATTTCCATAATTGAGAATTCAGTTATTATTATCCATGATATTACTAAATTAATTTTATCAATGGATGCATTTTATAGTAGTGTTATTGATTAAATGACATGTGATTTCAGTCATTTACATTAACATTTTGATTATTCTTCATATATTCATGATAGATTCCATTGTACACAACCCTTGATAAGAATTTGAGGTCACCCACATTTTTTTCCTTTCCAATTGTTATAAAGAATAAATCATTAAATTATATTCAATGATGTAGAATGTTTAATTTTTTTATGTTTATAATTTATAATTATAATTTAATATGAGAATCATTTATGTATCTAGTTTACCAACATCACTAAACTAACCAATCTTATGCGTGAGATCCCTAATATATATCCCATTGTAATAAAGTAGACACTATCTATGGATTACTAGAGTTGGGGTTCTCACATTAAAAATTTAGAAGTCAATGATTGGAAAGATATTCTTGTATTTATGAAGCTACTTGGAGGCATTTCAATAACTACCAATGATAGAATATCATTTAGAATATATAACTGATAACTAGAATTATTCTTATTAAATATTCCAATTTTTTTAATATTTATAGTACTTTTTTCATGAGATTTCATGGATAACAAGATCCAATTAACATAGAGAAAAACATGAACTATTTCTACCGAGTTTATTTAGAATCGATGATATTTATATTGAATTTTCTATTTGTGAATTACTATTATGACTATTCATAAGTCAAGATGAAAATTATTCATCAGATTGTCTACATAATTTTAAATTATTGAATTAAGAATAAATGTACCCATAATAATTTTTTTAACGCTATATATTTGTGTTTTTAGGATTATCAAAATATTTAAATATATTAAAATGTTTAAATGTGACACACATACACATTGAGGGATAAGAAAGAGGAGGGGAAGAGAATTATTTTTTATTAATATTTTATATTTCAACTGGTACCACTCAAATTAAAGGAAGTGATGGAAGAAATGTAGGGGAATATGACTGAATGTTTTCTACTATATTGTATTGAAGATCTTGTCATTGTATTTTTCCGAGCCTTACCATGAAAATTCATAAATTATATGAGAGAATACTTTATTTTTAGTTACTAGTGTACAAGTTTTTCACTAAATATGTTTACAATTTTTACACATTATCTATTTATATTCTAAGTATATGCTCCATGTAATTATCTATTTATGAAGTGTAAAACTATTTCACTCAGTTGTGGTATTATGTGTCAGCTACATGAACATAGCTAAGAGTGAGTATCAAATTATTAATGAGTTATGAGGTCTATGGTATTATAATCCCAAATAAAAATAGTAATACTAATGGTTAAATATTTAAAATAAATTGTGAGACCCATAGGAAAATGTTTTGAATAAAATCAAAATGAATATATTAGTTGTTGAGAGATTTTACAAGGGGATTTAAATTATAGACTATAAACACTATCAAAATGTTGTTTTTAAATTATATTTAGAATCTTTTATTTCCATATAATTTCAAATTTATAATAGAAAGAAAATTTTTAACAAGAAAAAAAATATAATTATGTATTTGATGAGGTTTTAAATTTGTGAAAATTTTAATGCGACCCAATACACCAAATATTGAGTCATCATTATAAACATTTCTATGGAAATATATAATTAAATAATATTATTATTATTAAATTTTTTAACAATAAAATTATAAATATAAAAAATACAAAAAAAAATTGAAAAAAAATATATTATATTTTCTTAAAAAATATATGTAAATTTTATGTTATTATTTTTAAATATATTATATGAATAAAAAAAATTAAAAATTTTAAACATGATGAACGAGAGGAACTTGAGTATTATTACTAACCTCCAATTATTCTTCAACATTTTAGTATATTTAAAATATTTTACCAACATTTCTAGAAAATAATCAAATATCTTTTGAAATTATAAATTTTATTGGGAAAAGACTTATTTAATTTTAAAATAGTTATTGTGGATTTTTTAAATAAACTCATAATAATAAAGATTAAAATAAATGAAAAAAATATCAAAAATATTATCCTAATATATAAATGTGATTTAATTATTGAAATTGTTCTTGATAAATCTTAATGCATGATTTATAGAATAAATAATTTATTTTAATATTTTATGTTCAACTTCCCTACCATAATGGAAAAATTAACACCTAAAACATATATTAATCCATTTAAAATTATATTCAATCACATCTCATTTATAATTTCTTCCAAATTTGAATTTTAGTTTCAAGTAGAAATAAAATAAGTTAATCATTATTTTATAATAAAATACTATCTCTATTGATTCAAAAAAGAGTGAAACCCATCTATAATTTTTTAAATGCGAAAATTTTATAACACCAGTTTGAATATCTAAAACAAAGAATTATAAAAATATTTTCCATGTGTCAATATATATAACACTATATCCATCTATTAATTTTCACTAAGAATTTCATGAGAAATTTTAAAATCTCATTTCTTCTCTCAAACCTTTCATTAGAAAACTTATTTATCATCATGGAATTGTTTTTAAAGATCAATTTAATAATAATAAAATCAATATTTTCATATATTATCATCATTTAATTCATATTTTAATTTTATTACAAGACAGTTTTTATTTTATATTTTATTTTAATTATACATTAGTATACATCTATTTAATATTCATTTCATATACCATTCATAATATTTCTTAATGGATATCTTTAAAGTCCTTTCTTACATCCCTAAATAAACTAAATTCTTTTTTTATTCATTTTAGTAAATTAAATTCACATTCCTACACATATCAGATATATGTTGAATATTGGGCCTGAAATTTATGTGGGGATATATCTATAAAATATGACAAATATATAACTAGTAAAAACAATATCGATACCATCAAGGTTGTTCCTTATATTGAAATAAAAAAACCATTAGTTTCAAATTTAACTAACTTAATAATTTTTTCTAGAATATTTCACATCCCTAATGAAGATTATATACATAGTTAACATAAAATTAATTCTGAAGGTATTTATCAATTACTTCCTTAGTTTTCTTCCATTAGAATCCATTTTAATGTCCATCCATTTAAAGGATATATTATTTCATTTACTTTAAATTCAAGGTTTTATTCATGGTATCCTTGATAAAATTTTATCATAAATCCATTTAACCAATACCGTTACATGATATTATCTTCCTATATGATTGTTCTGGTTATATATCATTTAATGAATAAAATTTAATGTTTTAATTATGACATTTTCCTATGATTTTGAATTTACATAAAAAACCCCACTCCCCTTATGCATGTGTCTCTTTGTGGGATTATTATCCAGTAAGGACTATTATTGGTTTTGTGAAAAGGATTATAATTTTACAAGTATTGAATCGAGTATTAGAAAATTTCTATAGGAGTTGATCTTGGAATTATATACCCTCCAAATAGATAGATGGAGATTTTTTCATTGTAGAAACTATATATGTGGTTATGATTTTAATAAATTGACTTGATGGGTATCCTTATCGTAGGATACCGTTAGGGTAATGTGACATGGATGGTATCCATTTCATAATAGGTTTTAAAGACATTTTTATTATTTCTAGTCAACATTATTTACATTTATATCATTATATTTTGTGTTAATTTCCATTATTTATCATTATATAATGTTTTAAACTATATTTCATGTATGAAGTTTCATTATAATTCTACCATGATGATATCATACCCTTAATTAAAATATTATAATTCTAATTTATTTTCATGTAAAATAAGTAAAAAATAGGCCATTAAAATATTTATAAGGTTTATTGATTATGGATAAAAAAATATAACATGATTTAAATAAATGTGTTGAATTATTATCTATATAAAATAATCATATTTAAAAAGGACATTAAACATTAAATTTTAACTAATATTTTATAGATTATTATTATGAAAGAAAGCATAGAGTGATAAAAAGTATGGCAGAAAAGAGGCAAGATAGATGAATTTCATGGAGTCTGACGGGATCCCCCAGATAATGTCAATTTAATGTAGTGGAAAAGAACCCATACTTGAATAGATAATCATACCCTATTCTAAATTTCATTTCGATGGGAGGATATCATCTTACTTATTATCTTCAAACCAAGTGTGAAAGACCTTCACAACTTTATAGATCTTACTTCTTCCTGTTATGATTCTATAAACAATGCAATAATGACTAGGTGATGAATCCAAAAACGATTAATCCACTATGGATGAATTAGATTCAAATTCATAGATATTAATACTGTTCAAATAGAAAATAAAGACTCCAGTATCAATTTTAGGTCATCCTCGTGAATATAACTTCCCTCCCCTTTGAAGGCTAAGAATTAATGCATGGTAGAGTCCCTATAATTTTATATTATTACACCACAACATATGATACCATGTAAACAAGACCTACAAATATATTTATTTATCCCATAATAATGTGTTTTTCACATTATGAAGTGACATTTTGTAGTGTTGTAACTGACATTCCTCATAGGATATCGAGGAATATAATTTCATTGAAATTAGGGGAACCTAACTTCCTTGCATAGTGAGCCAATGATAATAACCAACCAAAGAAACTTAAACATGATGTAGACTTCAATTGGTTTTTAGGTTTAGTTTTGGGTTGCAATACATGATTCCCATTTGACAAAATTCATTATTAGGAAAAGATTCATTTTTCATTAGAATCCATGCCCACACATACAAGAATACAAAAAGCGTCTATAAATATATCGACAGTATTTTATCATTCACTATAAACCATAATTCATATAAGAGAATTCCAAATATATCTCTCCCAATCCTTTTTAGTAAAAAACTTGAACCTGTAATTCAATATTATAATTTGGACAACACGATAACATGGAGGAAAGGTGAATATAATAATACTTTATCAATAAGTGGGTATTTTCGAAATCATTGTATGTATGAGAGAATGTTTTTCTTATTTTTTTAATTAGGAGATAAAATATTATTAGAATAGTTTTTGGATAATTAGTTGATGTATATCTAGTAATAATGTACAGGGTTGATATTTCAACATTTTCCATGTTTAGTCATATTATTATCTTATCCAAAGTAATTTATGTTTAAATTTTAATATATTTTGGGGAAGAAGATATGTGGATAAAAATAACAACAAATGTGGAAAAAGTGGTCAACTAAACAATTTTCACAATAATAAATTGAATAACATTAGGTATAATGTTGGAAAAATTAATGAACAAATCAAACAAAATGATTTTATTTTTATATAATTACAATAATTAGATATATATATATATATATGTATGTATGTATGTATGTATCAAATTCCTCAAATCATATACCAATATAGATTTATAAATACATGATTTAATGACTAAAATCATTTAGTGAGTTCACTTATCAACTTGTTCATAAAAGACCGATATCCTCTATATAGAAGAAATTTGTTTTGGTATAATAATTGAAGGGAAAATCAATGATAACACAATGTAATATATAGAATATGATGTATAATAGAGTAGGAATTTAAAAAATATGATGAATAATAATTTCGATATTAAATCCATGATGTCGATAAATTCACTGATGTTATTTTCAATAAATATTTTACTCACCCTGTGTGAATCATGAAGGATGGAAATTTTTGAGATAAATAAAATCTATAATGAATATATAGAAATATATAATTACATGAAACAATCCATTGAGACCCCTAATGGGAAAGAATTTAGGCTAAGTGTTCCACCCCTTACCCACTATTAATATGTTAGGGGATAGCGACTTGCATGAAGAAGTAATAACACACAATGGGAGGCCTTAACCTATAGACTTTAAAGAAAACCATACATCTCCACATCCCAAATAAATAAATAAAAACATAAATAAAATATCACAAAAATATAATAAAATGAATTTAAAAGATATCCATCCAATAAGAAAGTAATATGTAAAACTCTAGAAATAAGTCTAGTTGTAAAGACTCGATATCATACATGGTAAATAGTTTGAACACAAAGAATGAAATCATCATCAATCGACAACTCTTGAAAAAAGAACCAAAAATAGAAATTTATATCAATAAACACTAAGGAAAATATATGAAAACTATGTTCCGTAAATTATTATTACTGAACTATACTTCTCTTATATAGAGTGAAGTGTGTTTAGGTGGAGAACCTAAGTATGGTTCAATAAAAACATACCTTTCTAGATAAAAAAACATAGAAAAACTGAACTATATGTTAGTTTGAAACCAAATAAAAAATGTTATTGATTCTTTGTATTAGAAAATAAAATATTTAATGAATCCCAAACCTAACAACCCATATTCCTAAAGATCATATACAATATAAACCTATAAGTAATATGTAAATATTAGGACCTACAATATCCAAACAACCCAAAATATTAGAAACTATTCTATATCATTGAGGCATAGGGAAATATAATTCATGAGAAACTACATTCCTTGTTTTTGAAAAAAAAACAAAAATAATCTCTAATGTTTCAATGAAATACTAAAAACTCATCTATGCTTTGATAAGGAATGGTTATGAAACATATCAACCACAAGATGAAAACATAAGTTTGTACCTTTTTTATCCCTCCTAGGGTAATTAGTAACGTAAAATCCATGTTCAATAGAAATCCAAATCGATAAACTATTAAAATATAATTATTCACATTAAATCATAATATAATGTTTTTCAAGATAGATATATAAACATAACATTTCATTTGGGATAAAATTGTTGAAGAATTTAATCCAAAAAACATGCATCGAATTAATGATAGTATTAGTGGAACCACATCATATTACGAGTATTACATTGGTTGAGGGAGTTCCAAAAAAATAGATGGGGGCCCCATGAACTATCAATATTTGAGTTCCCAAAATCATTACATGAAATGGGAAACTATTCCCAATTAAAAGTGTCATAATAAATGACTTACTAAACCCTATGTATAACATAGTTTAGCCACACCCTGACCACCATTGGATTTACAACAAAATACATATATGGGGAACCCCCATGTAATTAATGATTTTATCATTAAGTGAGTATAATTACCAATTTTGACATTTCCCCATGCATCATGGTCATAGAAATCATGGATTAAGTTAAAGAAGATAACACTGGGAATGCTCATGGGAAGATTTCAATTTTCCCTTATATACATGTCATTTTAATAAGTGTGGAACCTAGATAAAACTTCTCACATTCATTTCCTATGTTTGTTTATATAAATGAGGTATAAATAGAGAAAACGATTATTATTATTTTTAACATGGACATGTGAAAATGTACCATCCATAGGATACCTGGGGATAATCCCAAAGATATGATCTCCAAATAATTATGGCTCACATCGTTCAAGATTTAGTCTCCTAAATATTCATAAATTCTTAATAAATTACTACACACAAAATAGTATCATTTTCTAGCTATATAAAACTTGTCATGTCATTCAATACATAGTCATGGGACCTGTGATATATTATGGAATTAGTGATCAAGGGAGTATCAAACCCCATAAACATCCATTAATCAACTCTTGAATACATAATCCTTTATCATATTCTAGGACTTTTTACTTAGGTAGAGATGGATGCATTGTTGGTACCTCCCCCACCTGATGTGGAGGGGCATGCCATGTCACATTCTATAACTCATATGTTCAATGTTTGCAATTTCTCAAACCCCTATTTTCTCCCTACACTCAAAATTATCACCATACTATCTAAAGTTCCATTACTAATTTAATGATTCCCCAATCCCCCTTTTCAACATTAGAGTTCAAAAAGGATACTGCTACGTTGAACAATACTCAGGTTACCCGATTTATCCTTTTTGAACCATCAGTTGATATTTTTAATAAGTATATCTTTTCTTCATGGGGATTATAGGAGAAAAAAATTGTAGGTATGATGGATTCCCCTCATATCATGATTCACTTTAACAATCAAGAAGAAACAATTATGGATTTTTCTGGGGCCTCATGATCCTACATCAGATCCCAATTATCCCTTTTTAGATGGATTTGCAAATTTCATATGCTTGGTGTCCCCTTGACCATGAAACTATGAGTATGATTCCCTAGAAATCCTCTTCCTTTCGAAAATCCTTTGATTATCAACATTTTTTGGAACATGTTTCATCATTATCATTTACCATAATTCACGACCAATGTTATATATCATCATATTTTACCTAATGTCCATGATAATGGCGATCTTTCAAAAATTCCAGTGGAATTTATCTATATTGTGGTTAGAAAATATTTTTTATATAAGAAGATAGTTCTCTTTGATTATTAGGTTGAAATGGTTTCCTATTTAAATCATTTAGGTCACTATCTTTTATCTTTCTATCATTTCTCATATGGCGTAATTTTGAAAATTTTATTTATAGATCTAACACTAAGAGGGATTTCTCATGAGGTGGTTTAAGAATAATTACTGGATGCACAGGATGGTCATGAGGATGGTTATGTAGGATTCCTCAAATATATATTATGGTGAAGAGGATTCATGTTCTAAGGTATAGCAGTAATCTCACATTCTAAATTTCCTGTGGATGATGGGAAAAAATTCTTTATCTAATGTACTATTAGGATAATCTATGAATTCAGATTTTCTGTATATTGCAATGAATGGCTGAGCTAATAGAAGAACATCATCTGTGATCCCTGGTGAAAATCCACCCATGAATAATTATTATCCCCTAGTATCTAATATAATTTTTCACTATATTTTGATCTTTGAATTATGAGTCTATCATTAGTTGTGTAGGGATCTAGCAATAAACATTTCATCTTCCAAGACTCTAAATAGGGTAATATAGCTTACATTGAGACCCAAAATCAATTCAAGGTATTGAAGGAGTCATCCTTAGAAACGTATAATGGGTGATGGGAAATTTTTAGGATATATTGGAAGAATAAATAGGTGAATATTAAAGGTTTCAAAACTGGAAAATAATTAACATATTCAAAATAAATTGAAACTGTAGTTATTGCTGAGGATGAAAATTTTTATGAGGATCTATATTAGGCTATGTAATAATATAAATTATAGGTGAATGTGGAGGAATGTTTTTCAAAAAAATGAGGTGTGAAGAAAGGGAATTTGATTTTGGAAGTTATCTAATCAACGTAGAAAGAAAATCCATATGGTGCAAGGAATACTCGTTCCTTCTGAATCTAATAGGATATCTCTTAGCTAGGAAAATCCATGGGACAAATGTGCCTGATAGTGTTTTAGTTATTCGGAATGAGGAAGCATAAATTTATAAACCATGTCAAACTAGAGTGCTTAATGAGATAACCATTTAGTGTAACAAGGAACATCATATTCGAAAGGATGAACTCAAGGAAACCCCACTAGAAATGAAGGACAGCGTGTTTTAAGTATTTTCAATCCCATAATAGTTCAATGAAAGATTTAAATTAGTATACGATAAACAAGTAAAGGAAATAACAAAAGAATATAGAGACTTGAGGTAGATTGATCACGATTCTTCACCAGAAAATATTGGTAAAATAAGGAACAAAATGGATCTTTAAGGCATCAATGAAGAACACTTCATATTTTACCTCAAACAACTTGATGTTTTATTTTTGGATTTTATCCATGGAAAATTTCTTTTTTATGAATACATGGTTGTATAAAACTTCTTCTAAATACCCTAACTACAGTATACTAGATTTGTTGGTTATTTAATTACATTGGAATCTAATACATGAAATCACATCATAATGGAATGAATAGTTTGGTAGTCTTATTAAACTAGATACATGCATGAAATTCACATTAGGATTGAAAAAGTAAAATAAAAAAGTTTATTCCTTGTGAGAACTATTATTCATCATAGAGTATCAATAAATATTAATAAAAAACACTTCTTGGTATCCTCGGGAAAATAAAACATAAGAAAGGAGTGAGCACAGATGCTCAGTATGGGTAATAATATAATTTAAGTTATTATGATTAAATAAGAATAATCAATATGGTAAGTTAAATAAATGAAACAAGTTATTTTTATTTAACAAACTAAGAATAATATTTTAGAAATAAATGATGATAAAATAAATACAAACAAATAATCACAAAAGATTGAAACTTATACATGGAAATTCAAACTAATATAATAATCACATAGACAACAATAATTGATCTCATAATTATGGAATGAATAAAAATATACATTAAAAATAATTTAGAAAAACAATTCATAAGAGATTTTAAATATGAGGGTAGAAATCCATCTATTTTGGCCAATTAATATGTCTCATGAGACAGGTCGATGTATCAAGGGGCTATCTATAATCAGGACACACACCCACCACATACTATGTCTAATGAATTTCTTGTATGAAATGGATGAAAAATAATAAACATAAACATTCATATTGAAAAACTAGCAAACCAAATGTTAATATTTACCCCAATCTAAGAAACATAATCATAAACCATCTAGAGTAATATGGTGAATTGTAATAAAATTTGGCATCATCAATAAAACTAATCATAAACCATTTAAGGAAAGAATAAGGATGATATAAATACAACATATACCCAATGGATCATAATTACACTAAAGGGTTGATATAATTGATGAATATAATTACAATAAAATGTCATTAAAAACATTTTTGGGGAAAATAACCTTTTTAATATGAAAACATTTTTAGAAAAAAAGTTTAAAAATATTTATAAAATAAATTAATTTTAAAATAAATACTTAAAAAATGTAAAACATTATTTAATTAATTAAGTGTTAACAATGGTAGAAAATTATACTCATGCTAGACATGTTAAAATAATGAATCCTTTCACATTTTTTAATACCCAAACATCCCTTATTTTGAAAGAGACATGTCAATCACATTAAATTATTTTGTAAAAAGTAAAAAATGGGTAAAAATTACTATAATAAATCATTTTGAAAATTTAAAAAAAATCAAAACATTTTTAGAAAATATTGATTTTGATGAAAAGTGATTTTTGAGGGAAGAGAGAAATAAGCTGGATTTTCTTGAAAACATTTTATCAACCATTTTAAGAACCAAAGAGAGGAAAAATTGGAATATTACTTAAATAATTTCATGAAATAATAGTATAAATAATAATATATTGATTTTATGAAATAAATATCCAATAATTCCCCTAAGATATATTTAAATAAAAAAATCTATAATAATGATGATATTGGGAAATAAATCCATAACACTTTGGTAACTTTTGATTCATAAGAACCATAAATGAAATAAATAAAATAAAACTTTAAATACCATAAATATAAATATTTTCATGATATATAATATTAAAATGGGAAGAATATACACCACACAATGGAATAAGTGTTGAATATGGAATATGTCTCATGGAAGTAAAAGTGAGATGAGAAACCATTACCTCAAGTTAGACATACTTTATTTGTGTATAATACTCATGTATAATAAATATAGGTTTATTATATATCTGTTAGATAAAAATAATAATATATCACATTCAATATTTTATTTACTTATCACAAGTTTATTAAAAATTATTTATAAAATTATTATTTTGAGTGGTAATTGCTACATTTTCCATGTATGCTTTAGTTATGTAAGTTTGGTAATTTTAATTTGATCTTGGTTAAATAATAAAAAAATAATTATAAATGATATAAATATTATATTTATTCATTATATATTTATTTAGAATAATCTATTAATGATAGAGATAGAAAATGGATTACACCATTCTTGGAGACGGCATGTCGTACACATACATGAATTATGTTTCTATTATTCTTAATAGATAGAATGAAAAAAAATTGAATTTTATATAATAATTAATATTTCATATATATCATTTATACTAATAAAATATGTCATTTTTACCATCCATGTAAAAATAATATCAAAAACCATTCACATATCTTTGTAGATGAGGCAGTCTACTCATACACACAAGTGGTGTTATTGTTTTGAAACAGATTTGAGGGTAAGAAAATATATATGATATTATATTTATAAACTAATTTTAAGATTTTAATTATCACTTATAGTTATTAACTTTAACTTCGATACATTTCATTTAAATTGTAAGAGAAAAATGAAGCACATCACTTCGTGAGGCGGTAGTCCTCGGTACACACAAGCATCATTACTGTATCACCCAAAGAATGGAAGGTAAAAAGGAATACGTGATATACTAATTATAGGAGTAAAAAAATTTAAAAATATATCATATAAATATGCTAAATACATCATTAAATCAATCCTTCTAAGGTTGTTATGGAATAATAATTACATCGGTTTGTTAGGTGGTACTATGTCGTACACACAATCGATGGATTTCTTTCCCATTTGATGATAGTGGGAATAGATATGGGTTATAAAATTTACATAATAAAATCTCAGTATATAGTATATTTTTTTTAATATTATCATAGTTGAAAATTTTTTCATGTAGATGTAAGAAGAAACAAAGTAATTTTAAATGTTTAATGATTTCACCTCTTATTTGGGGAGCCTCTTTAGATATATACATAAATCCTTATTAGGAGTTCTTATTAATAAAATTAATTCCTCTAGGACATGTGGAATAATTTATGGAAGGTATTTTAGAAGGTATTGGCTAAAACAAAGAGTTTTGGATCTGTCAAGAAGAGAAGATGGGGTGGCCTTTTATAAGTGCCGGAGAGGAAACACATTGAAATTTTTGAAATAAAACATTATACACACATTTTTATTATAAACAAATACTCAAAATTGATAATTATTGATTCTTATTGGTTATAAGGTCAAAATATGGTCATAAATTGGTATTTAGACATGTTTTAGATCATTTTTATCCATTATCTTCTTAGTGTAACCCCATGGTAGACCAATTTTTACCTTAACCATGGTAATTATTTTTTACTTGTTAACATTAATTAATGAAAAAATTTAATTTGGAATTAGTAGATAAAATATATTTTTGATTAAAAAATAGTTTATCCATTTTCAAAATTTATTTTATAGAATTGGTAGAATTAAATTTAAAATTGAACCTAGAGACACGCCAAACAAATGTTTTTCCAAAGAAAACCCTCAAAATGTTTAAAAAATTTTTCTATAAGAATTCATTAAGAAACTGATTCAATTTAGATAAATTTTTAATTTTTTAATAAAATTGAACTATTTTTAAGGAAAATTCAATTTATAATATAATTTATCCTGGTAAATAATTTAAATTAAGAGGTATTTTTCAAAAAAGAAATCGTTATTTTCCACTATTTATTAAAAAATTATTCTTTTCATAAAATTATCAAAATTTATTCCAAAGATAATTTTGAAACTTAGATTTCAAAAATTATTTTTATTTTTAAAAATATATTTTTAATATCACTAAAAAATAATTTCTAATTTTGGTTCAAAAATCATGACTAAACTTTCTTTTAGAAAAATAAATTTTCCCAAAAAAACAACTCTTTTTCATTCACATAGTTCTTATATTATTTATAATTAATAGATAACAATTTAATTTCTTGAATAAATGTGAGAAGAATATAATTATAATAATTTAGTGTGTTTTATTCATACATTCCAACTTAACAGCTAGGTTATAATGTTAATATTTAAATAATATAATTTTAATTGAGTATATCTTTTCGTTTAAGGATGATGTTGTGTGAATTGTATTCTATCGAAGAGATTCAATTTACATAAATATATCAAAAGTTATTAGGGCATAATATTCTCTTATAATCTTGGTGTTATGTTTTATAGGCACCATGAAACATGATGTTCCCCATTTAAAATCTTGAGGTATTACATTATACCCCCTTAAATAAATTATTTCCTCACAAATTAATCTTGATCTAGGTTGTCAGAACCCGTCCCCCAGGGCCCATGTAGTTACTAACCCAATACTGCCACCCAAAGTCTAGGGGATGGCAACTAGAACCAAAGGAATTATTACACAAGTGTAAGGAATTTTACCAAGTACCTGTACACATGCACACACACACAGCCCCAACCCACAATGCGGAAAAGTTAACATGCATGCCTGTAAGAGAACCACTAAGAGTAATAGTACAGAAATGAATGTAAAGGGGTTAGGATAAAAGACAAAAAATACAGGTACAATCTCTTGATGTCCATCTATAGTAAACCCTACCTGAAGGGTAGGTGAAGAGGGGTGCCGCCTGAAGCCGTAGAAGTATTCCTTGTCTATCAGATCTCACTGGGAACCGTCGGGTCTTAGACCACCAAGTTCTCTCTCGAAGCATCTATCATATGCACAAGACACGACACGTCTGGGTGGAGCCCCTGTAGGGGTGAGTAACACAACACTCAGTAAGGACCCCAAAAAACACAAAGGTAATACCACAATGGAAAGTATGCACAATGTGTTTTCAGAACATGAGGTATAATATAATGTATGAAAATCAAGAATATCTGTCATAAACACTGATCACCTAGTATTGCTGAGACACTCATCCCTGATGAGTCAGCTAGGCCCGTTGGGTCACCTATACCGACTCGTCACATAGGCATGCAAGGGCACCTAGACCTGATCATCAATTAGGCCTACTGGGGAACCTAGACCTCCGTGTCTAAGTCTTCTCATCAAAGCTATCTACAAGATTCCTACTCGTAGTGCACTTGATTCTGGGAGAATCTACTCCTCATGCCTTCAGTTATATCTCAAATTCCACAAAAATCAAGTTAGAGTATATCAGAAGAACCACCTCATCGCGAGAGTCCCAATACCACAAAGGGCTCGTCAAAAGGATGTGAGCGTTAGATATTATGAGGTTTTGGTTAAAAAGAGGAAGGTTGGGTCTAGGCTCGGTCTGACCCAGGGGACCAACCCGGTCTGACCCTGTTCAGTTGACCCCACCCGGTTCGGAAAGGCCGAACCAACCGGGTTTAGATAGGCCTACCATCCCCAGTTAGTCCAGTCCCATAAGAACTTCCTGACCCGGACCTTTGGGTCATGGGTCTAGCCTGTTGAGCTGCCGAGTGGCCTAGTCTCCATCGAGCCTAGCCCATGTTGGCGGGCCAGTTTTCGCCCAGCAGGGCCGCTCAACAGCCCGGTCCTCCCCTTCATCCTGAATAGCGATGGTGGGCCAGCTCTATCCAGATATTATGTGGTGAGTGTCACATCCATCCAAGCCATATTTGATGCCACGTAGCCACCCCCGGTCCAGCTGGACCACAGTCCTTCGCCGCGGGACGTGGCTGTATGCCTCGTCCACCCACACCGTCATCAGATTCCTACCAACAGCCTCTGATCAGCATCCTCATTGGATTTCGTGGTCCTCCTTCACTAATTTGGTGTGTTTTCGACACCCTCCTCCTCCCACATATGGTCGTTGCCACGTGCTTCCCTCAGTCATATGGGGTGCCAGCGCACCAATGGGTGCTTCTGCGAGACACTAGACTCGCTCTGGTGGTTTGTTTTCTCATTTTAAAGTCATGTTGTCATCCATGGGTCGCCTCCTGCACTAACACATGATCCAAGCCATCATTCCATCAATCTAAGGGTCCAACCATGTTCGGAAACTCCTGGAAAAAATACGACGTTACCACAGGGGTCTGTCACCGAAGAACGCATGGAGGAGGAAAAAACATAATGAACACCCAAGGCAATGAACATCATCCTTTTTTTAGCCTTCGTTCATTGCATTAGAAAGGAAGAATGGGGGAAGGGAGGCCACATAGAAAACAAAAACCCCTTACTGGGAAACAAATCATTTATCAGTGCAGAATGATGTCATTCCGTCGATCCAAAAATATCGTTCATTTATAGATCTTTTGAAGAGAAGGGAACAAAGGAATGTGTTATTCATCATGAGTGGTTTGTTGTCTTCCATGGAAAGTTCTATAGAGGTTAAAATAAATCTCCATAATCTTTCTCTAATTCCTGTATCCCTGTTAGGATATTAATTGATGAAACACATTTCATCTTTTCTGTTATGCTGAGTCGCCATGTCGTTAAGCTCTTTAATTTATGAAATGAAATAGTTGTCCCATCGCTGCATCACAGTGAAATATTTTTGAATAAAATAAACTCTTTGAAGTTTAATTTTTTTTCCATAAAAATCCCAAAAATTATCGTTTTCCCTTGACCCATTCCAGTCAAGGATAGGTCCATCCTTGGGAAATGATTCCATTCTGGACACAATGGTGCCGTCAGATTTTTAATCTGGGCACCTGTTCAGATGTTTCCAAAACCGTTCACACGAACTATTTTAAACAAACTAAAAAAAGTTAAAACATTTATTCCGGGCTCACTAAGACTCAGAATCACGTGCCTTCTGATCTCCTATTCTCAAAATAATCCAATTGAATTTACAAAAATGTAAATAGAATTTTTGTAACATTACATTGGTAATCAAGGGTTTTAAATTTGAAGATACCATTGTTGGAAATAAAAAACATAAAAGAGTATAATAAAACATCCTCCTAATAAGAGAGAAGTTGAAGTACAAATGTCATCTATAATAACACATAACTATGATTCCTAGTATTAGAAGATTGGGGAAATCAAAGCATGGAAATATAAGTGAATAATATCACACATGGATTAATAGATAGTGATATATAACATGGTATTGAGAATGTTGACTAAAAAACCCATAATGTTGTGATGCTTTAAAATCCAATTGACTAAATACAAACTAAATTAATATGATTTTTTTCTATATAAATTTTCCTAATGTTTTTAGATTCTATTACCATTATGAAAGAGAACACCAAAAATTATACTTACAATTTTTATCATTTGGTCATTATTTGATCAATTCAAACTTTCTCTCTTACTCTATGAAATGAATATCAAATAGGAAAATGTATGCCTCAAATATTAAAATTTATATTTAACAGATCATTAGCTCAATAAAATAATGAAAATCCATTCATCATGGCTCTGGATATTTTCCAAGAACAAAATTTGTATCACAAGTTATCCAATAACACCCAAAGTTCAACTTAATCCATTTCATAAATAATTAATTGTATGACTTTTCCAAAATATTTCTTACCAAATGTAGAAGGAAGGTCAGTAAATTAGCATTGTACACCCCATAAAATAGAAATTGTCTCTTAATGTCACCTTCAAATTATGTGAATACATTGATCACCATAAAAACATAATGAAAATGTGTATGCTTAAAAAAAATAAGATCATGGGTTTTCTAATATATTCCATAAATCTAAACATTCACTAACTCCAAAAAATGTAAAAAAACCCATCAAATAACTAACCAATTTCATGGTAACTAATAACATCCCATTAACATATCTTTATAATTATTATCTCAAAATTAGTAACATATTAAGGGCTATATTCTCTCAAATAGGTTTTCTCCAAAATTATTTACATTCCATTGAATCACTTTTCTAGGTCATCTATAACATTAAATGTATTCTCAAAAATCTATAAATTAAAAGTATGGTAGTACAATAAAAAACATTTCATAATTCTTATAAGTGTAATATAATTCATAATGATACTCTTATAGAATAATTTATGAATCAAAACTCAATAACAGTAACCATTCCACAATTTCTATAGCAAAGAATAATCTCAACCTTGATCTCTTAGCTTCTTCGGAGGAATATTCCCAGGACTCTTAGGGAATTAGTTTGTGTAGTGACCATATCCTTACATATGAAGCAATCAACATTGTAAATTTCTTTCTTGACTCTGAAATCATGATCATGGTTTCCTTTCTATACACACATAAATAAAAATATCATTTCTTCCATTAAACTAACGAGGTGTTTCTTTCCATAATTATCACATGGGAGAAAATCCTTTTCTCCCTTCTTCCCATTATCCATATTTTGATTTTCCATCCTCTTATTCTATTATTTACATTCAAATCCATAATACATTGAGATTTATTTCTCTATATTTATACTATATGAAACTATTTACTTGTATAAAGATAATTATTGGGAGTCTAGTTCTTTAAGAATAATTAGATTAATCCCATCAAATAAATAGTTAATCATATTATTTGGATTATGTAAATAGTATGTAAAATTCCTTAATAAGATTATAAAATTGGATATATAGTTAGTAACTTGTTCATCTTCCTTTGTTCTTAAACATAGGAATCACCTATCCATATCAAATTAATTATTATGAGGAAATTACTTTCTAGGGGGACTATGTTAAAATCCTCAAATTATATGTTTTATATTTCTTCTTTATCCTTGGTGTTTCAAATCAATGACAACTATTGATCTACATCCCAATAGAGATGACAAACTACCATTCTAACTTTATACCTTTCGTTGCTTCCCATAGTGAGAAATAACTTCTCCAATGAACTTTTATATTTCTTGTCTACAAATGGATTTTTAGACCCATTGAAAAATGTGGGTTTCAAATGCATGAAGTTATCAAAAAATGTTATTCCAATTAAAGGATCAACATGACAATTCATATGGGAATGGTTTTTTCTCAAAATGTTATCCAACTTCCCCAACATGGTTAAAATATCATCAGTTCTGGCTGCTACTCCATTGACATATTCATTATATTTACTAGGATGGAAATCCCTACATGGGGTAAATGCAATGACATTGTCAACATTTCTTACACTATGAACCATTTAAAACTAATGGAATACACTATATTGGGTCATAACATTCTGAAACATAATGTATAATACCAATACTAGATAAACACTTATCATAAATTGATGAAATTATGTATACCTGATCTCAGAATAGAATACATGGTTTCATTGGGAATGGTTTAAAATCATGAAATATTTTCAAACCCTTCATAATGGTTTCTAAAGAAAATCAGAATTATCCTATGCATATCCCCCGAGAGTGTCAAACTAGGTTCGTATTAAGGTTCGTTGTCTTGTTTTAGGTAACGCTCAAGTCAATCCTAACATGCCATTTTCATAGTTATTATTCCTAAGTCCAACTATTATAGAACCAAAACCACTTTTGTTATGTAAAAAGGGATATATTGGTAGGAAACAAAACATAATCACTACCTTTAAAAAACATTAATATATTATTCTTTAATTATTCTTAATGTTTATTATACCGTAATGTTCCCTAATAAAAGTTTCTGAAATATATTTTTCATGGTTTGTAATAATCTTCCACTAATACCAACTACAAAAACATAGACCAAAGTGTTCCCTAGAAAGAGGTTACATTATTACATTGGAAACAAAATACCAGGAATCACACAACAAAGGAAATAAAATTTTAGTAGTATTGGTAAACTATATGCATACATGAAATTAAAATTAAAATTGGAAGCATAAAATACACAATGTTTTTTCTTTTATAATTCTGTTATTACTCCTTATATATCCCTGAATATCAAACAAAAACACTTCCTGGTATCCTGTGGAAAATAAAACATAAGGGGAGAGCTTAGATAATCACTAAGGGTTAGATTACAATGGAATATATCATTAATAAATAATCATAAACAATATGTAAATTTAAATAACTGAAACACATTCCACTTAATCAATAGATTGAGAATAACATGGAAGAAATAAATGATGATCAAAAAATAAAATATAAATAATCATAGAAGATTGAAACTTATCCATGGGTATTATAACTAATAGAATAATCATGTTAAATTATATAACTAATCTAATAATGAGGGAACACATAATTTCATACAGGTGAAACATACTGTTAGGATATTTCAAAAGAAATTTTAGATCTATAGGTTGACACCCATCTAATGTGGTAAACTGATTTGTGTCATCAGACATATTGATGCATCAAGGGATATCTACACATAGAACACACCCATCACATACTAATTATAATGAATTCCTCATATTAAAGGGGTGAAACATAATAAATATAAAAAATCATATTGAAATACTAACATGGGAAAGATTAATACTTACCCCAATAAAATAACCATAATCATAATCCATCCAGATTAATATGGTGAATGTTAGTAAAAATGTACATCCTTAGTAAAATTGATAATAATATATCCATTCTAAGAATAAGTATGAAATAAATATAACATATTCCTAGAATATCATAACTAAAACAAATGGTTTATACCATTGATGAAAAGAAATAAAATAAAAATTTCAATAAATTATTTTTAGAAAACTAACCATTTTACCTTGAAAATATTTTTAAAATAAAAATTCAAAAAAATATTTTAAAAAATATCTAATTTAAAAATATAATTTCTAAAAATTTAAAATAATCATTAAAACATTGTTTTGTCATTATTAAGGAAAATTTATTTCATGTTTTACACATTAAAACAAATATTCCTTTCATATTTTTGGTAAGAGTTAAACATACCATGTTATGAAAATGAAATGAGGATTTCTTTAAAAAAAAATTAAAAAATTTCAAAATGTGTAATAATAAATAAAATAAATCATTTTCAAATGTTTAGAAACAATTTTGAAACTATTTTGTTTTTGAAAATATTGATTATGATGAAATAAGAATTTCGTTCGAAAAGATAAATAAATCCATATTTTCTTAAATTCATTTTGTCAATTATTCTAAGTACCGTGGAGTGTAAAATGGTCATATTACATGATCAATTTCATGAATAACCATATTATATGAAAATATATTTATTTAATGATATAAATATCAAATAATTCCCATAAGGGAGACTTAAACAAAAACAATCCGGAATAATGATGAAATTGTGAAATAAACCTTTACCACTTTGGTAACTTTTGAATCAAAATACCCAGGCATAAAATAACATCTAGTGAAACATTAAATATAATTAATAAAAATATGTTCATGATATTAAATATAAAAAATTGATACTATTACACCACATAGATGAATAAGCGGTGAATATGGTGTTTGTTTCACAGAAGTAAATGTGAGATGAGAAACTCATACCATAGGCTTGACTTCCTACATATGTATCTGGAACTCCCATAAAATAAATATAGGATTATTATAAATATATAATAGAAAAATAAACATATATCATACCATATAGGATTTATTTACTGTCGATATTAACCCGTTTATTGACAATTTATTGCTAAAATAAATATTTCAGGTGAGAATTTCTTATTTTTTCATATATGTTATAGTTCATTAATTTTTCTCAATTTAATTTGATCATGGTTAAATAATACCAAAAAAATTAACCATGAAATAAATATCATATATATTCATTATATATGAATTTATAGTAATATATTAATTTCTGATAAAGAAAATAGTTTATACCATTCATAGAGATAGTAGGTTGTATGTACGAAAGAACGATGTTTACATTTTTCATGACATATGGAACAAAAGGAAAATAAAAATTAATTAAAATTTACAAAATCTTTTTTATGGCATATATATAATGTTTATTAATGAAATTAATCCTTGTTACCATCCATGAGAAATTAAATGAATAATCTTTTATATCACTACACGGAGGCGGTAGTCCACACTTATGCATGAGTGACGTTATTTCTTTCCACCATATTTTAATGTAATAAGTTATATGTGATATTATATTTCAATATTTATTATTAGATAATAAATATAAAAAATATTCATTTACTTTAAAAATACAAATATTTATTTAAATCTTAAGAGAAAAAGAATATCATTTCTTTTTGGGGTGGTAGTCTTCCGTACACATGGGCGACGTTATCATTTCCCCTAAGGAATGGATATTAATAAGGTATATGGGATATCATAATTCCAAAAGTATAATAATTTCATCAATATCATATAAACATGTTAAATATGTCATTAAATACAACCTTTATAGTTGGTGATAAAAAAATGAATTACATCGGTTTATGTGGTGGTAGTTTTCCATACAGACAATCTATAGTGTCATTTTCCATTTGATATAAGTATAGATGGATATTCATTATGTCATGAAAATAATGAAATCTCATTGTGAAATATATATATTTTTTGTTATATTATCATAGTTTATGAACATTCGAAGGTGTTGGAAGAATAAATAAATCCAATATGATCTTTTAAGAATCTTACCTCCTCTTCGAAGAGCCTATTTTGGTTTATGGATAAACATTATTAAAAAAAATTTCCTAATACAAATATGTAAACTATTATGTGGGGATGTAATTAATTAATTCATTTGGGAAGGGGTTTTCTGAGCCAAATTATAACAACCTAGAACCTTCAGTCCCAGATCCTATAATGAAATCATGAATGTTAAATTACATATTTAATGTTCATATTTGTGACCCAAATATTTCCATCCAAACATTATAATATCAAAAATAAAACCTGGATCTCATACATTCTTGAGGACCTTTTAGGTATATAGTTTCAAAGAATTAGGAAAAACTCCACCATCAATAATTCTCATGAATTTACATGAAACTTTATCCCACTTAACCCATAATTTATTATTTTACATTAGTTCATCAACATCATCATCGTGAAATAATTTATAGACATTGTTCAACCTCATTATTTATAACCCAAGGAAAAAGAAACATAAGAATGGTGATCTCATATTCTCAGTAAGGTTAAACATAAAAATTAACAATTTAATGCCATCAATGAGCATAAGAGTACATAAGGGTATGATAAAATAAAAAAAGATAATGAGCTAATCATAAAAGAACTCATACCTATCAATTTTTAGATCACCAAATATAAAAAAATGGAACCTAGAGAGTCATCATAATCAATAATCATGAGCCATGTGATATCAATCTTGATCATGAGAAGAATTATAAACCCATAAAAATCATAAGTAAACTGTGAATAAATGTGGGAAATCATTTTAAATTCCCTCATATAATCACTCTTACCAATGGAATAACCATATAGTAAAATCCCAAACCCTATTCATTATAGAGCTATTGTGGACCCACTCAAGGTTGGTTTATCATGGAACCACCCATCGTTGGTTTATAACGTAACAACCTATCAAGATTCCAAGTACCATTAAAATACAGTAACACATTAAATATTTCAATAATATCATAGGAAAAATCACCACCCCTTTCATACTGGATTAACCCATTGAAAAATAGGTTCTATAAAAGTCTATTTGAAATAATATTAACCTGAGGAAAAGAAGTGGGTTACATAACAATTCCTTTGAAATAATCTTAAAACGTCCCTAAAAGAATAGGGATGGGGTCAATGAAAAATATACCAAGTGGAGGATAAGCAAGAAAAAGTTTTTTTGATATTTATTAATAAAAATGCCATTAAAATATAATTAAAAACATTCTTTAGGAAATATAACCTTTTCATTTTGAAAAAAAATCTTTTAAAACAGAAAACATTTTGAAATTCCTTTTCATTGAAAAAAACCTTGGAAACATGTAAAAAATATTTAAAGTCATTAAAAATATATTAAAAACATATTTTTTTTGAAAATATTTTCCCGTGGAAATTATCTTAAAATTTCATTTAAATACATTTTTAAAACATTTTTTGAAAACATCATTTTAAAATAATAGAGATTTCTGACTAAAGAGAGAAATGAAGTCAGATTTTATTAAAAACACATTCTCAAACATATGAAGTACCAAATAATGAAAATATGGAACAATTAAATTAAATTTTTTTTAATATTGAATGTATATGACAATTCAAGATAGTTATATTATGCCAACATCAAATACTTAATCAAACACAGTCCCGATAAATGATGAGATTGTAACAAAAGTCAATTACCACTTATGTAATTGTGAATCATAAACCCCATGAAGGAATAACATTAAATGAAACTAATAATATCCTAAAAAATAAGTAGATTCATTATATAACATGTAAAAGGGAAATTATATACACCTTATTAAAGAAGATAGTGTATAACATAACAAACGTCTCAATGAACGAAAATTATGACGAAAATCCCTTACCACATTGGTATAATTGAAATCATAAACCCCATGAAAGATATATCCTCAAATAGTTATTTAAAAACAAATAAATATAGTTATAAGAATAATAGAATAAATTTTTTGGCAGTTTATAAAACAAAGAAAAAAATAAGTGGGGAATATGGCATATATCTCATGGAAATAAAAGTGAGACGGAAAAAATTCTTACCTTGAATCTGATCCAAAATTATTGTTCATTATCTTCATGAATAATAAAAATATGTAAATTATTTAAATTTATGATAAAATTTGACAATATTTTTATTACTTTTATTTCACTTATAAACAATTTATATATAATTACTTAATTAATTATGTTTACATCAATTGTTTTGACCATATCTGGATTATCAGTCAAAATTTACTTTGGTAGGTTCAATATGGCCAATAAGGTCATTATATACATATCATGAAATAATAATCATAATTATACATCAATTATACTTTTTTAAAACCAATAATTAAATATTGTTATGAAAAATTATCCGACTTTATGATCATAGAGACAGCAGGTCGTACGTACACATGAGTAACACTTCAATTTTTCAATATCATTATGGAAATAAGGTAAGTAATATTGTTTCATTATAGAATAATTATTATTATATCATGAATACAATTATATATATTATTCTTATGATGTAAAATGAATCACATCACTTCTAGAAGGCAACGGTCCACACATCCACAAACGATGATATCACTTTTTCAGTATGTTAAATGGTAAGAAGAAAATGAAATATTATATTTACAAAACTATAATTATTTAATTAATATCACAATTATTTAATTTATATGATATATATATTAAGTATTGTACCCTTATTACCTTCCATGTAACATGTTAAGGAAAAACACTTCACATCGGTTCATGAGGCAGTAGTCATCTATACACACAAACGATGTTATCATATCCATTATAGAATAAAATATAAAAAAGGTGTAAATGATATAATTAAAAAATATATATCATTATGTAATAAATATCATAAATATTTTATATAAATAGTATGTACCTCATTATTTTCATCCATGAAAGTTAGTTATGGTAAAATAAATTACATCATTTTTTGAGGCGATAGTCCGCCGTAAACACGAATGATGATTTCATAACCCATTTGATGGAATTATTTATGGGTGTAGGTTTTATACTTAAATTAAAAACACATATGTATATTTAGGGTACTTATTTCATTAATTTATCATGATGTAATAATATTTAAAGTAGGTGGAGAAGGAAATAAACTAAAACAGATTTTAGAGTAACATTACCTATTCATAGAGGATTCTCTTTAGGTTTTCACTAAAACAATGAAAGGTATTATTTATCCCCAATATAAGGATTATAGGATTACGTGAAGGAATTTTTCAGTTGTTTTGGGTAGGTTTTATATGATCCAAATGGCTTGAGAGGTGTGAATTAGTGGGCTGATTGAATTCTCTTTTATAATGGAGGAGGAGTGGCATTCTTGTTTATACTCAAATGTACATACAATTGGGGGGATCGGCCATACCTTATGTTCCTCCAAAATTGAATAATAATAGATTGTATAGATTAATATTTTGATAAAAACCCCAACTATATAAAAAAATACATTATTTAAACATTTTGTTCCCTAACTCCTAAGTATCGTTATTTTTTAATTTTGATTGTTCATTAAGGTGACTTGTTTTCTAACCTATGTAAGGCATTAATTATGAAAAAATTAATGAGATAATTACTAAAAAATTAAAACCCACTAATTATAAATGTTAAATCAAAATGATAAAATAAAAACCACATGTTCATTCGAAATTAAAATTAATAGAAGCGCATGTAACGCAAAAAAACCATTGGATTAAACCTAATTGTTCCAATACTGATTTTACTATTTTTGGGTCCATATTTTCATTATAAATAATAAATTGGTCCATGAATGGAACATATATTATATTTATCAAAATTTAAAATATAATTTCCATTATTTATTATTTTTAGTCATTTGAAATAATTTGATAAAATGTCATTTATAATAAAATAACAATATTGTAAATTTTGACATTATTTATTTAATATGAATGTAAAAAATAATGAAAATAATGGAATTGGATCATATTAATTTAAAAGGTCCATATAATGATATATTCATATAAAAAATAATGGATCAGAAAAATTTATAATATTTTCCTCACATTTAAAATTTTTAGTACCAAATATTTTATTTTATTATTATCTAAATAGTAACTATGATGGCTAATAGTAAGAATTTTAAGAAATAAATTATTCATTAAAAATTATAGATAAATAATTATGATGAAAAAAATCATTTATAGTTCAAGATAATATTTATATCCAAACTTATGTAGTTTTTACCTATCACCAAAGATATATAGAAATTAAAAGAAATGAAGGTACATTTTTATGTCCTTTAATTTTATTATGTTATTAAATAGGTCAATTTTGTAAAATAGTTCCCCAAAAACACATAAAATTATAAAATAAGGTTATAAGGGTCAGAATTCTTCTATCTAATGGGTGTTTTGATGTTATATGTCATTTTTACACCTTATATTCTAAGTATAACCACAATGTGAACTCATTTTTTACATTAATCACTGTAATTAATTTTAATTCATTACACTAATATTTTTGGTAAAAAACTAATCTGGCCACATTAGATATTATAAATTATGATATTTCAAAATATTGAATCCATTTCTCCAAATTAAATTTACATAATTTACTAAATTAATTTAAAATTAATCCTGTATAAGGGATGAGAATTTGGGGTTTTAAAGTTAAAATATTCAAAAAAATTAATATGTTTTTATATCCAAATTAAATATAAATAAAATTAAAATGCCATAAATTGGATTAATATATTTAAAATTAAACTAATTTTACTTTAAATAAAATTTTAAATATAATTTAATGTTAAAATTTAATTAAATGAAAAGTCATTTTTCAATTGAAAATTTGTATTTTTCAATTTTTATCAAATAAATGAAACATCTCAGAAAAAAAATTATGTTAAGAAAATTTGAATATTATTTTTAAAAATAATATATTTATTTCATAAAATAAAATTAATTGACGTGTAAAAATTTATCTTTAGAATAAGTGCTTCCTAAAAAAGTGGTGAAATTTCATTTTAGATATATATATATTTTTAGGTTTAAAATTGCATTTTTTTCATATTTTATATTTATAAAACTTATTGTATAGATATAAAACATTCGGTTGAATATATAAAAAATTAAAATAAGCAATATCTCTGACTAACAGTGATTAATTTTTAACGACGTGACGGCGCCGGTCTCAGTGTCGGTCCCTCTCCCACAGATTAGGGAGAGACCATCAGCGTCCTTCAAAGGGGCGACCCCTCCTTTCATTCCATTTTCAAACCATGAACTCCTCCCATCCTTCCCACACATCGCACTTGGTTCTAGAGTCTCGTATTTTCTTGATGGGTGCCCCAACATCCAGATTTCATCTGCGGTGTTCTCAGAATCGTATAATCTCTTGAATCATACCCTAGTTGCACGATTTTATCAGCGACGCCCCTCAGTCGATTCGTTCAATAGATACATCTTTGAAGCATGGAAATTGAAAGACAGGGTGATTGTGGGTCTCCTGGATAATCAGAAAATTATGATATGTTTCGCTTCGGGGGAAGATCTCATCAATTCTTGGGCAAGTGCTCCTCATACCTTCAATGGGTTCAAATTCATCCTACTTCAGTGGTCCTTCGATCTTCACATGAAGTGGGATCCTCCAGTGATGGCGACATGGGTTGGTTTCTTAAACCTTCCCCTCCCCTTTCAAAATCCCTCTGTTATTCGTTTTCTAGGGAATCTGGTAGGTAGATACATTTGCTCAGAAATAAGAACTGAAGCTATTTGCCATCGGATTAATCTTCGAGTTTGTGTTGAATTGGATTTTTTAGGAGATCCGTTTGAATATGTGTGGATTGTAGTGGGTGAGGAATATCGTTGAAAACAACGGGTTGTCTATGAAAATAGGATGAACTTCTCTCTGGCATGCAAGAGATTGGGTCATTCACTGGATTTTTGTCACAAAGGGTCCCGGTCTGTTTGGAAAGGGAGCAAGGATGGAGGCAAGGATCCGGAAACACACTTTGAGGATGAGAATCTAAGGCAGAGGGTTGGGAATCAGTAGGTAGGAAATAGAGGTAGAAGTGTGGCTCTACAGGGGGCCTCGATTGGAAAGGTAGAGGTGGCCTAGAAGAATTAGCATGGAAAGTAGGGTTCGGGTTTTTGAAGGTTGTCAATGCCTTGTCTGGATAGAGGCACTACAGTTAATGGTTCTCAAGGGAGTGTAGTAGAAGAGCCTCTGAATATAAGGGTAGAGGAGGTTTCTAGAAGATTGAAGCATGATATTGGGTTGCCCAACACCGGAGGTATGGAGGTCAATGTGCAGTATGAAGTCCATCCCAATGTGAGAAATGATGCAGATGGAGGAATGGTGACCTATGCAAACCAAGAATCTGGGTCTTCTAGGAGTTTTGAGGCCGCGAGGGAATGTCCAATTATAAATATGTAGATGGGTGGATCTTTGGAGTCAAATGGTGAGTGGGTGAAGGATTCTGCTCGACTATAGACACAATCTGAAAAGAAAGTGATTGATATTGAAACAATTAATTTCTTTTTTGGACTAAAAAATAATGATTTAGATTTGGACCAGGTTCAGGCCGCTACTCATACTGTCCCTGCTCTGCCACTTGGTCAAATGTCAGGTGAAGTTCTTAAAGAAATCATGATACCGAGTCCAAAGGAGAAGAGCAATAAAAGTGGAAGTGACAATGGGAATTTTCAAGAGCATACATCTGAAAACTATTTCCCGGACTTAAATCATGGGATTAGCCCTCATGTTGATGAGGAAAGTCCAAGGAATGAAAGTGACAACATGCAGGTTTCCATTTTTTTCACAGGATGTTGTCAATCGAAAAGTCACAATACAGTAGGGGATGCATGATGACCATGGGTGTGTGGAATATCCAAATTTTTTAGCAATGATTGATACTAATAGCCACTCTTCACAGGAATGGAGAGTGAAGGTTAGTTATTATGAGGTACATATCTCTAGAAATTGGGGAGACATCTATGAGAGTGAAAAAGGGAATGATGTTGAAATGGATAGAATCACCTACAGTGAAATTGTTCAAGGTGGATAGAATATTGTGTCAATGAATGAGGAAGTGATGACCGCTCCAAAAAAAAGAAGGTAGAGGAAGGAATATTCTTATATGCCGAAGCTGATGCCTTCCAGGTCTTCTTTTAGCAAGGTAAAAGGTACGTTACCTCTTGTGGTGTTTCTATATGAAGTGCCCAGATCAGTGTGAATCACTGAGAGGGGGAGGGGGTGAATCAGTGATCCCTTAAAACTTTTTACTAATTGATTCTTATCAATTAAACCTCTATGGCTTGTTAAGGCCTCGATCCACTCTTCTTATGTCTCTCAACCTTTCCCGGATAATGCAGTAATGAAAAGGCACATGACACAAGGATTTACAAGGTTCGGCACCAAAGGCCTACATCCTTGCCATGCTCTCCCAGCATGGATTCTCCATTATAACCTGTTAAAATTACAATGGACGATACAGAGTCCCACTGTATCTCTCCTGAGTCCCACAGGAGGGTCTTTATACTGCTTCACACAGTGTTACCAGAGTCCCACTGGCCTGCTCCAGAATCCCACTGAAGACTTCTTCTCCCTGAGTCCCACAGGGTCTTCTCCTGGCTCCTCGAGTCACACGAGTAGCTCTTCTTCACTTTAAGTTCTTCAAGTAACTTCAGCAGCCTGGGATAAAGGCTGCTGGCCTTGCTCTTCTCTTCTGATCACTTGTGGTTGATCAGGGCTTCTCGTCTAGCTCAGACTTTATCTCCTTCTTCAGGATGACCTGGCTTCACTCTTCAAGAATCTTCAATAGCCTCTGAAAAGGTCTATTGGTCTTGCTCAAATCTTCTGATCACTTCTGTTGATCAGGGTCTTCTCAATTACTGAAAACTCAGGCAGCTGATGTCTTTAACTTCAGTCTGGATTCAGTCTCACTCAACTCTACTTCATTCACTGAGTGCATGGAAACTCTTCATCTTCATGCACTGATAGCATGGGTTCTCAATATCTTCAAGAACTGTTGTTCCTGGACTTCTCAAAATATTCTTCAAGAACTTTCAGTCTTGGTCAACTCAAACGCACACCCCAACTCCTTGAACATCATACACTTTATTCTCTTTTGATTACACACATAAATGTGTGTTATACACTAGTGTGGATGTCTTCTCTTCTTCTTAGTGTGTACACACTTTGTTTTGCACACACACTAAGGTTCGGCCTTGTTGTCTTTTTGCACACACTTGTTTCACTTTGCACACACTTGAGACTTGGCCTATTCTCCTCTTCTTAAGGGTGTTCTTCAAATTGCATACACAAGGTGCAAGCCTTCCTCATTTTGCACACACCCAAGGCTACGGCCTTCTCCTTCAAATGCACACACAAAGTGTGTTCTTCAATTTGTCACAACCAAGGTATGCAAGTCTCGGGTTCTCTTCTCCACTTGGCACACACACGAGGCAAGGCCTCGGCCTTCTTTGGAACACACACAAAGTGTGGTCTTCCACTTCACTTGGCACACAAGGCACTAAGGCTCGGCCTTCTCTTGCTCACACCCGAACACCAACCCAAAGAAGCGCGCAAGTGGTGCAGCCCTCCTCTTCTTCCCCACTATCGCGCAAGTCCTCAAGCACTTGAGTGCAAGGAGGCTCGGGTGCGCAAGTGCCACTGCCACAAGGGCGTGCAAGTGTGCACTGGCCGCGGGTCGCGCAAGCCACAGGTGCAAAATACCGCGGGCGTGCAAGTGTGTCAAGGACACCTTGGCCGCGCTAGTGCAAACCGCGCAGGAGGCACGGTGCACAGAGGGAGCGCACAACTTTGTGCTGCCCAACCTCCACTTCTTGTCGCGCAAAGGGGTTGCATGCAAGGGACTCCAACCACGCAAGGTACTTGCGTGGGGCTTCTACTTCGCGAGACAGAGACTTCGCGGGGCACAAATATTCAACAAGAACTTCAGCAAGCAAAATGAGAGCCTCTGGCTCTTCTTTTATAGGAAGAGGGATGCTTCGGCCCATCCGCGTGATAAATCTCAAACTCCGGAGATCTTCGGACCTTTTAAAAATCTTTTCAAATCTTGTTTTCCTTCACTGTTTCACGCGGGCTTCATCTCTTTTACTTTCCTCCTCGTGCATGCGATTTAGAACGCATGCACGGCCTCTGTTTTGGCCATCCCATGCAAAACACAAATTCTTCAACGCCTCGCACCTTCAGTTTTCTTCGGCTTAGACCGAATTCATTTCTTGATGCATGCATGCAACATTTTAATGCATGGATGGGTTCAGTGCGTCGAGACGATCCCAATGGAGGTCTCGGTTTGCTCAGAGGTGGCCGGGAACTCAAAAACCATCTTCGGGAGTCGCCTGGTTCAGCGGCGGCAAGCAGGTGGCTTCGGGGAGGCCTCAGACGAGCTCGATGATGAAGACGAGCTCTCGGCCGTCGGATGCGATGTTTAACGGCCATGATTAGATCATCGCCGCGGAGATGGATCGTGCGGCGTGGATAAAGCGCGCGATGGCTTGGACGGCCAGGATTCGCTCCCGGTGATTTTTCCGCGTCCCACATCGAAACGGGGCGCGGTTTTCTCGCGGCTTATCACCCTGGTGCTGCCTCTCAACGCTCAGTTGAACTTATCCCCTCCCGGTGCCGCCCCGCACCGGGTTCTCTCTGCGGGCACGCTCTGCGCCCACTCACGCCTCCTGCGGGCGCGCTCCTAGCGCCCACTATGCACACTGACACTCTCGGGGCGCGCTCCTACGCCCCTGCCGCGCTCCTTCGGGCGTGCCCCAGGCGCCCATGCGGTGTCTTGGGGTGCGTTCTGCCGCCCTGGCTCGCCCCACGGGTTCCCCCATGGGCATGGTGCCCTAGCGCCCATGCCTTGGGGATGAACCCTCAAGGTGCCTTGGCTGGCCAATTTTTTTTTTGGCAAAGGCATGAATGAGGAAATTTGTCAAATACAAAGTTCTCCTATGAGTATAACCCAAATGCCAAGTCTTCCAAGCCATTCTTCTTCTTCATTTCTTCTCATCTTCTTCTTAATAATTCCATTACTTCTCCTCATATGATCTTCACTTAGGATATGGAATTCAAAAGGTTCATCTTCATCAACCGAACTCCTGAATCACTTATAATCTTCAATGTTCTTCAATGATCCAATTAGAGGTCAAGTTGGAGCACATTCACATTGTCATGCACTAAGAATTAGTACATGGTCTTCTTCAGCTCACTTCATCCACTTAGAAGTTGTGGATGGCTCTCTTCATCTCCTCATGCATTGTGAAAATAGTGCATGGTCTTCTAACATTGTTGTGACTTTGTATCCAGTTGATACAAGTTCTTAGAACTTTAAGAACAGCTCAACAATCGTCTGATTTACATGGAGAATGTTTCAACCACAATTTCCAATATCACTTAGTGAATCTCCTAAGTGACATGCATCTTAGTACCATGGCCATTATCTCTTCACCACCAACACCAACACAACCTTTGGCATTCACTTCTTGACAATTCTTGACATCCATTCATTCCTTGACAACAACATACCTCATTAACAACAAATGAAACACAGTGCACTTCAATCTCCCCCTTTTTATTTGTTGTCAATACACTCCTTCAGCACATATGAATGGGTCAATATGTGTGCCAATATTTCTCCCCCTTATTGGAAATCAAATGCAAAGGTGTGGTGTGGTTCTCTTTCAAAAATCTCTTCCTCCCTTTGAAAAGTATTTTCTTGAAAAACACTGAGAGAGGGATGATGTCACATGTTCTTCTTTAGCAAAGAACCTTTAGTAGATCAACTCTAAGTCTACTTGGGCTAACCCGGTGTAGAAAACAAGAGTGATGTAACCAAGGAACTCAATGATGTCCACAATTCTCTACACATGTGAGATCATGCTTCAAGGGGCTTGAAATTTTTCAGATATAACAATGAATTGCTAAATCCTGCACATACTTCACAAAACTCATTAGAAAGTTCAGGTGCAAAGATAAAGCTCCCCCTTTCACTCTTCTTAAGATAGAATTAATCTCAGAATCCCATCTTCTTCATATTGGATCCCCCTCAAGGGGTGCACTCCATTCTGTCCAAACCATCCTCCAGTTGAGAATGATCATCATCTTCAATTCCCTGCAATGTCATCACATGTAAATACCAATAGTATAAGGGAATAAGATGGATCCTCCTTGGTTCATCAATGTGAACAACAAGGTTGAGAAGATTCTCTCAACCGAGATGTCCCATTTTCACCATTCTTCACACTTGCACATTTGATCTTCAATGATGTTTGTGCTGGTGTGGATCTCAACACATCTTCATGTGAAATCATCTTCTTTCCTTTTGCCTTAGAAATTTCCAGAACTTCATCTTCAGCTCTTTGTAGATCTTTGGCAAGTTGCAACTGATTTGGCCATATGACTAATAAGTCATTTGGAAGTGAGGCCTCAGTTCTGGAAGTTCCACATGGTTCTTTTGATGCTGTTAAGCTACCTTTCTTTGGAAACTTATTTTCAATCAATCCCTTCTGCTTCTTTTGGATTGATCGTCTGTTTGAGTCCAGTCTGCTTCTATTCAGTTCCATGGCTTGTTCACAAAGATCCATGGTATGACCTTTCATTCCACAGTAGAAGCATGTTTTCTTGGTGGTCCTTCTGGATGCATCACCCTTCTTGGATTTAGACTCCAAGGACTTCTTTTCCTTTTTCAAAACCTTCTTGGGAGCATCTTCAACTTCCTTCTTGCTTCCCAAGGATTCTTTCTGATCCAGGTTCAGTGATCTTCTCTTCATTCCAGCTTCGGATACATTCGTAGATTGATATGTATCAACTCTTTGACCACTTTTGCAACCATCCCAGATGTTGTCAAGTAATCCAAATCTATTTGTAGTAAACAGATGTCTCTGGACCTGTGGATGTTGCTTCCTTCCTTCTGGCTTGCTCCCCCTTGGCATGGGCTTCCTCTGTGCTTTGGCATTCAGTGGATTGTACCAACAATCCTTTGTACAATGCCCATACTTGTTACAACACCAGCATTGTCCCACGAATCTTGACCTCTTCAGTCCTTCTGATTGTAGGGTACTTTTCTTGACCTGTTGTGCTGTTTCAGGAGAGCTCTGCTTCTTTACTGTCTTCATCCATATTTGTTTGGAATTATTCTTCCATCCTGCACTTTTTGTGGAAACACAATTAGAAGCATCAGTACAAGATGGTATGGATGGTACCTTCTTTCTAGAAGATGTTGCACTTTTATTAGAGGATGTCTTTCTCTTAGAATCATCCTGCTCAAAGCATACTTGAGTAGCAACATGTCTTCTTCCAGCTGACTGGGAGGATTCAGCTTTAGGTGATTGCAGATGTTTCAATATTGCCTCCAGTTCTAAGTATTTCATGTTGAGGGAGTTCTTCTCATCCTCAACAGTTCTTAGCTTTCCTTCCCAATTCTCCACCAGTTGTTTCATCTGGTCTTCATGCACTTTCTTCAATTCTTGCAATGAATTGTCCATCTCCTTCACCAATTTGACTTTTTCTTCAAGTTGAGCATCTCTGACATTCATTGAAACTTTGTGCCTCTTTTCCAGTGCATGGAAAACATCTTTGACCATTATGTTAAAGAATTATTTCTCAGAAAGGCTTCTCTGCAATTCTTCAGCAGTGTCTTCATATCTTTCATTGCAAAGAGAAATGGTTTCATCTTTAGCCTTCACCAGCTTTCTGAGAGTGTTGGTTATGCCAACCCTTTTTGCCAATTGATCTTCCATTGCATTGGCTTCTTCTTCTAACTGTGATTTTTCTTCTTGAAGATCAAGGATGCCTGTAGCTATAAACATTTCCACTTCCTTGGGGACTGTCTTCTGAAGATATTCGATTGCACTTTGAAGATCTTTCATTGTTCCAACATCATCACAGCTAGGACAGGCTTTCTTCATCTTCTTGGCCTGTTTCTTCTTTCTATTTTTCTAAGTCTTGGCAGATATCTCCATTTGAGGCTGGTCACTCATTTCCTCAAATCTGCACTTCATAAAGACTCCCTGGGATCTTTTAGAGGTAACCTCCCTCTGATACCAATTGAAGTGCCCAGATCAGTGTGAATCACTGAGAGGGGGAGGGGGTGAATCAGTGATCCCTTAAAACTTTTTACTAATTGATTCTTATCAATTAAACCTCTATGGCTTGTTAAGGCCTCGATCCACTCTTCTTATGTCTCTCAACCTTTCCCGGATAATGCAGTAATGAAAAGGCACAGGACACAAGGATTTACAAGGTTCGGCACCAAAGGCCTACATCCTTGCCATGCTCTCCCAGCATGGATTCTCCATTATAACCTGTTAAAATTACAATGGCCGATACAGAGTCCCACTGTATCTCTCCTGAGTCCCACAGGAGGGTCTTTATACTGCTTCACACAGTGTTACCAGAGTCCCACTGGCCTGCTCCAGAATCCCACTGAAGACTTCTTCTCCCTGAGTCTCACAGGGTCTTCTCCTAGCTCCTCGAGTCACACGAGTAGCTCTTCTTCACTTTAAGTTCTTCAAGTAACTTCAGCAGCCTGGGATAAAGGCTGCTGGCCTTGATCTTCTCTTCTGATCACTTGTGGTTGATCAGGGCTTCTCGTCTAGCTCAGGCTTTATCTCCTTCTTCAGGATGACCTGGCTTCACTCTTCAAGAATCTTCAATAGCCTCTGAAAAGGTCTATTGGTCTTGCTCAAATATTCTGATCACTTCTGTTGATCAGGGTCTTCTCAATTACTGAAAACTCAGGCAGCTGATGTCTTTAACTTCAGTCTGGCTTCAGTCTCACTCAACTCTACTTCATGCACTGAGTGCATGGCAACTCTTCATCTTCATGCACTGATAGCATGGGTTCTCAATATCTTCAAGAACTGTTGTTCCTGGACTTCTCAAAATATTCTTCAAGAACTTTCAGTCTTGGTCAACTCAAACGCACACCCCAACACCTTGAACATCATACACTTTATTCTCTTTTGATTACACACATAAATGTGTGTTATACACTAGTGTGGATGTCTTCTCTTCTTCTTAGTGTGTACACACTTTGTTTTTCACACACACTAAGGTTCGGCCTTGTTGTCTTTTTGCACACACTTGTTTCACTTTTCACACACTTGAGACTTGGCCTATTCTCCTCTTCTTAAGGGTGTTCTTCAAATTGCATACACAAGGTGCAAGCCTTCCTCATTTTGCACACACCCAAGGCTACGGCCTTCTCCTTCAAATGCACACACAAAGTGTGTTCTTCAATTTGGCACAACCAAGGTATGCAAGTCTCAGGTTCTCTTCTCCACTTGGCACACACACGAGGCAAGGCCTCGGCCTTCTTTGGCACACACAAAAAGTGTGGTCTTCCACTTCACTTGGCACACAAGGCACTAAGGCTCGGCCTTCTCTTGCTCACACCCGAACACCAACCCAAAGAAGCGCGCAAGTGGTGCAACCCTCCTCTTCTTCCCCACTATCGCGCAAGTCCTCAAGCACTTGAGTGCAAGGAGGCTCGGGTGCGCAAGTGCCACAGCCACAAGGGCGTGCAAGTGTGCACTGGCCGCGGGTCGCGCAAGCCACAGGTGCAAAATACCGCGGGCGTGCAAGTGTGTCAAGGACACCTTGGCCGCGCTAGTGCAAACCGCGCAGGAGGCACGGTGCACAGAGGGAGCGCACAACTTTGTGCTGCCCAACCTCCACTTCTTGTCGCGCAAAGGGGTTGCGCGCAAGGGACTCCAGCCACGCAAGGTACTTGCGTGGGGCTTCTAATTCACGAGACAGAGGCTTCGCGGGGCACAAATCTTCAACAAGAACTTCAGCAAGCAAAATGAGAGCCTCTGGCTCTTCTTTTATAGGCAGAGGGATGCTTCGGCCCATCCGCGTGATAAATCTCAAACTCCCGAGATCTTCTGACCTTTTAAAAATCTTTTCAAATCTTGTTTTCCTTCACTGTTTCACGCGGGCTTCATCTCTTTTACTTTCCTCCTCGTGCATGCGATTTAGAACGCATGCACGGCCTCTGTTTTGGCCATCCCATGCAAAACACAAATTCTTCAACGCCACGCACCTTCGGTTTGGTTCGGCTTAGACCGAATTCATTTCTTGATGCATGCATGCAACATTTTAATGCATGGATGGGTTAAGTGCGTCAAGACGATCCCAATGGAGGTCTCGGTTTGCTCGGAGGTGGCCGGGAACTCAAAAACCATCTTCGGGAGTCGCCTGGTTCAGCGGCGGCAAGCAGGTGGCTTCGGGGAGGCCTCGGACGAGCTCGATGATGAAGACGAGCTCTCGGCCGTCGGATGCGATGTTTAACGGCCAGGATTAGATCATCGCCGTGGAGATGGATCGTGCGGCGTGGATAAAGCGCGCGATGGCTCGGACGGCCAGGATTCGCTCCCGGTGATTTTTCCGCGTCCCACATCGAAACGGGGCGCGGTTTTCTCGCGGCTTATCACCCTGGCACTGCCTCTCAACGCTCAGTTGAACTTCTCCCCTCCCGGTGCCGCCCCGCACCGGGTTCTCTCTGTGGGCGCGCTCTGCGCCCACTGACTCCTCCTGCGGGCGCGCTCCTAGCGGCCACTATGCACACTGACACTCTCGGGGCACGCTCCTACGCCCCTGCCGCGCTCCTTCAGGCGTGCCCCAGGCGCCCATGCGGTGTCTTGGGGTGCGTTCTACCGCCCTGGCTCGCCCCACGGGTTCCCCCATGGGCGTGGTGCCCTAGCGCCCATGCCTTGGGGTTGAACCCTCAAGGTGCCTTGGCTGGCCAATTTTTTTTTGGAAAAGGCATGAATGAAGAACTTTGTCAAATACAAAGTTCTCCTATGAGTATAACCCAAATGCCAAGTCTTCCAATCCATTCTTCTTCTTCATTTCTTCTCATCTTCTTCTTAAGAATTCCATTACTTCTCCTCATATGATCTTCACTTAGGATATGGAATTAAAAAGGTTCATCTTCATCAACCGAACTCCTGAATCAGTTATAATCTTCAATGTTCTTCAATGATCCAATTAGAGGTCAAGTTGGAGCACATTCACATTGTCATGCACTAAGAATTAGTACATGGTCTTCTTCAGCTCACTTCATCCACTTAGAAGTTGTGGATGGCTCTCTTCATCTCCTCATGCATTGTGAAAACAGTGCATGGTCTTCTAACATTGTTGTGACTTTGTATCCAGTTGATACAAGTTCTTGGAACTTTAAGAACAGCTCAACAATCGTCTGATTTACATGGAGAATGTTTCAACCACAATTTCCAATATCACTTAGTGAATCTCCTAAGTGACATGCATCTTAGTACCATGGCCATTCTCTCTTCACCACCAACACCATCACAACCTTTGGCATTCACATCTTGACAATTCTTGACATCCATTCATTCCTTGACAACAACATACCTCATTGACAACAAATGCAACACAGTGCACTTCACTATACTTGGAAAATCAAAATCATAGAAGGAATTATGTTAAGGCTTTAAATCATTTTGAATGTTCGGAATGGGAGTCATCTATTAAGGACGTGGAAATTTATCATAAGTATAGTGACGGGTATGTTTTTTATGATTTGTAGTTGTGATTCCTAGCTTTTTCTACTCATTTTCTCTACTTTTCTTTTATTATAATAAATGGTCAGAGACGTTGTCTCTGGATGAGCCTTTCTGGTATGTTGTTGTATGGTAAAACTAAATATTGTGTGTAACTCAAATTATTGAAAAAACATGATGTTGTCTGTGTGGTAAGATAAATGTGGTTTTTTTTTGTAACACATGATTAAATATTTATTTCATGTAACAAAATATATTAAATAATTTCAATTAATTTCAATTAACATATCTCCTAAAATCTCATGACGTTTCATCCTACCCCCTTAGAAGGAATTTCTCCCTTAAAATTCATCTTCTTTATAAAAGGTTTATCATTTCCATAATTCCATAAATAATCCAATATTATAAAAAGGGTTAATTAAACATATTTATGATAAGAAAGAAAAGGATTTGAAAAGGTAATCTCGAATAACACATTACAGATTTCCAAATAGTAGAACGTTGGTATGAAATAGAGATTCATACATGTTGGAAAAGAATAAAAAATTGTATTGTGTTTAAAGATATATATCACAAACAAGTAATGTATAAATGGAAGTTAAGGGCCTCAAAACCATAAATCTATGATGATTTAAATGACCATTAGTTCACCTGAAATAAATGTACTAAGAATAAATTTTCTATTCATGATTCTTTTGTTAGATTGAAGGAATACTATTACCATATTTACTAAGAGAACATGGAAATATACATGAAAACTATATTTTCATCCTTTAGTTAATTTCCACACTAATACAATATTTTCTCCAAAAGGTTATTATTTATTATAGTATTTTCATGCCTGAAGCATTAAAATGAAATTTTAAAGATTGCACAACTATAAAAGTTAAAAAATATATATTCCTCTATTATTTAAACATTAAAAACCCCAAATGGTTTGAATATCGTAAGATATTTCCAAAAAATGGATAATCCTTGATATGAAACATTAATCTTAAAAGTTAATACAGAATGGTCAAAGAAAAACATTCCATATATCAATTTCATTAACATTTTACAATAAATTACTGACTAAGTTAAAAACCTAAGGATTAGAAGGATTTGATCATGAATTCTTCCAAGATAAATAAACCATTATTCCTCAATTAAAATACCATAGTTTTCTGAAATAAATTAATCATTACATATATAAATTTCATACTAATCAGGATATCATGTAGTCTAGTGGTAGATTCATAAAACGTTAACATCTGTCGGTTATGGGTTCAATCCCCACCACCTTGTTAGATACAAAAAGTTTTTTCTCATCATACACATTTTCCTTTTTTTATTTAAACAAGAAACAAGTAATCACTACCTAAAAAAACTCATCATATTGATCCTAGGGTTTACAAATATCTTAACCCTATAAAATATCATTAATAACCTCAAATTTATTTACTATGTAAAACCCTTAAATGAGGTGTCTAAGACATTGAAATTATGATTAATATTGTATCCTTAGGATGGTATCCAAAAAAATTAATATAACCTCAAATGATAAAATCTTAATCTCCAAATTTATCTAAACCTAACACTAATAAAAACTATAATATCCCAGAACCCGCACTCTCGGATCCGGTGATGAAATCACAAACATTACATTTGCATCCTTGATTCCGATATTTGTGACCCAAATCATTCCTTCCAAAACATACAACATCAAAATGATAACTTGAATCACATACATTCTCTAGGACCTATTATTTTTAGAGTTTTTGAGAATTTGGAAAAACTCCTAAATAACAAAATTCACATGAATTTAAATGATAATTTATCCCACATAACCCATATTCTCTTATTTAACATCAGGTCATCAACATAAACTTTTTGAAATCCTTTATAGACATAAATCGTTCAACCTAATTCTTTATAACATGGGGAAAATGAAACATAAGACGGGTTAGCTCAAATTCAAAGTGAGGGTAAACATAAGCATTTCCAATTGGATGTCTTCAATGAAGATGAGAGTGCATAAGTGTATGTTGACATAATAAATGTGCACTAGTGAATCATAAAATAAATCATTCACATAAATACCTAGATCATAAAATATAAAAACATGGAAATGAAAAGAGTAATCAAAATCAATAGTCACGAGCCACATGATATCAATCTTCATCACTAGAAGTATTATAAACCAATAGGAATCATAAAGAAAACTTTTACGTAACTTGGGAAATAATTTTCACTTCTATCTTACAATGAATCTTACAAATGGAATAACCATACAATATAGTTATATACCCAATCAATTTTGGGGCTATCACAGACCCACATACTGTTTTTTAACATAGAACCACCCATCATTGGTGTATAACATAACCAACCGTCAAATGTCCAAATACCATTAAAAATAATAACACATAAAAGATTCAATTTCATCATTAAATCATAAGAATAATCATTATACCTTTTATACTTTATTAATATTTGGAAAAAATAGGTTTTATAACAATCTATTTGAAACATGATTAACTAGTGGAAAATAAATGGGTTCCATTAAAATAATTTTGAAACAATCATAATCTATTCAGAAAATAATGAGGATTGTACAAATAAAAAATATTACTTATATAGGATAAGTAACAATAACAGTTGTTGAAATTTATGAATTTAAATACCATTAAAATATCACTAAATAAATTATTTATCAACAAAAAAAATCATTTTGAAAAACACCTTTTAAAACATAAAACATTTTCAAAATAATTTCCTTTTAAAAAAATATAGGATACATATAAATAATTTTTTCAAAAATAATTTAAATCACATTTTAAAAAATAAATAATATTAAAATAAAATACCTTGAAAATGATCCAAAAATAATATTTAAAAATATTTTCATGAATTTTTTTGAAAACATTATTTTGGATAAACACAAAGTTCCAAATGAAGATAAAAATGAATATAAATTTTATTAAAAAACATTTCCCAAATTTTTTAAGTACCAAAGAGGGGTAAAATTATAAAATTACATTAAAATATCCTTTATAAAAATAGGATAATATATGAAATGACAATTATAAGATCTCTTCATTAGAGCCATGGTCATACATAATCCTGATAAATGATGATATTTTATCAAAAGATAGTTAAAAATTTTATAACATTGAATCATAAACACCATGAAAGAGAAAAATTAAATTAAAATTATAATATCATTAAAAATAAGGATATTCATGATTAAAAATTTAAATAGGTAATTAGAGACACCTTATAAAATAAAATAAGTGTATAACATAAAAAACATATTAATAAAGGAAAATTGTGTCAAAAATTCCTTACCGCTTTGTAACTTTGAAACCATAAACTCAATAAAATATTGATCCAAAAATGGATATTTAAATACCATAAATTTAGGTATAATAATCCTAAAATTAATTCATGGTTATTCTATACACCGCATAAAAATATAAGTGGTGAATATATCATGTATCTCATAGAAATTAAATCCTGACGAAAAAACCCCTTACCTTGAGTCTGATACATCATGATTGTTCTTTATATTATTGAATAATAAATATAAGATAATTATATAATCTCACGATAAATTTTTAAAAGGTTAATATTAATTTTATTTCACTTATAATTATGTTATATTTAATTACATAATAAATTGATTTTATATCATATATTTTGACTATATTTGGTTTATGTATCAAAGTCTACTTTGGTAGGTTGACGAGGGTTAAAGAGGCCATTATATATATATATCATGACATAATTATAATATTTATACATCAATAATAATTTTAAAATAAATCCTGAATTATGGTTATGAAAAATGAAATAACATTACAATCATGGGGACGACAGGTCTTATGTATGCCTGAGTAACGTTTCCATTTTTATTGATTAATATAAAAATGGTAAGTAATATTTTATCTTTATAGAAGGATTATTATATAATAAATACCATTATATTTAATTATATATACTTATATTTATCATTATTTTGATGTAAAAATAATCACATCACTTTGAGGAGGCGGTAGTCCACACATCCATGAACGATGTAATAACTTTTTCAGTGTGTGTAACAGTAAAAAGAAAATGTTAAATTATTTTAATAGAAATATATTTATTATATTAATATAATATTTATTTCATTTATATAAAATATATTATTTATATTTACCCTTATTTCCTTCCATGTAACACGTTTGTGAAAAACACTTCACATCACATTACGTGGTGGCAATCTACCATACACACGAGTGACGTAATCGTATCACTTACGTAATGGAATATAAAAGGGTTTATATGATATAATTAGTGTATAGGTATTATTATGTTATAAATATAATTAATATAATATATAAATAGTATTTTTATCATTATTTCCAACCATTAATGTTTGTAAAGGAAAAACGAATGACACTGTTTCGAGAGGAGGTAGTCCGCCGTACACATGACTAATGAATTTGTAACCCATTTTAAGTAAGTGCATGTTGTTAAAATTAATAAACTTAACATAATAATATCCAAAAATATTTAGGATACATTGGTTATTATATAATCATGATATAATAATAATTATTTAGGTGGAGATGGAAATAATATAAAAACGATTTTAGAAGAACATTACCTCTTTTTTAGGTATCCTCCTTAGGTTTTCACTACAAACCTGAATGGTTTTCTTTATTTGAAATATATGGGTTATAGGATTAGTGTAGGGATTATTTTAGTTAATTTTTAAAATGTTTTGATGATCCAAATGTCTTGATAGGTGTGCATAAATAGGGAGATTGAATACCCTTCTATAATAGAGGAGGGGTGACATTCTAGTAAATATTAAAAAGTATTTACTATTGGGATGTATCCCTTACCTAATGTGTCTCCAAAATTTAATAATAAATTGGGGTATGGAATATTTGGTGTAGGAACACCTTCAACACATAAAATAAATACATTTTTAAAAATTTGTTCCTTAACTCTTAAGTTTCATTATTTTTTCATTTTGATTTTTTAGTAAGTTAACTAGTTTTCTATCCTATTTATTTTACCCATTAAGACTAAATAAATTCTAGGATTTTTATAAAATCTAGAAGAAACTATTTTAAATAATAAATAATAAATAATAAATAAAAAACTCATGTGTTTTGGAAATGGATTTTAACATAACATCATTTGACGTGAAAAACCCCTACAAAAATTGTAATTATGTCAATAATGTTTTTATTATCTAGGGGTAAATATGTTCATTATAAAAGATAAATTAGTAAATTAATGGAAAATATTTTATATTTATTTATATTTAAATTTTAATTTATATAATGATTCATATTTAGTAATTTTAAATTATTTTAAAAAATGTTATTTATAATAAAATAACATTATTGTCTATTTTGGAATTATTTAATTAACAGAAATTAAATAAGGTAAATTAAATAATGGAATAAATATATATAATTTATTAGATTTATATTATTATATATTAATTTAAAATAATAATTAAATACAAGAAAACAATACAATTAACCTCACTTTTAATATTTTTGTTCCATTTATTTTTGTCAACTTTTAACTAAATAATCATTATGTTAGATTTTTATAAGCAATTTAAGTTAATAATTCATATCTAGGAAGTAAATATAAATTATTATTATGATAATACCACATTTATATTTATAATTTAACCTATGTAGTTTTTCCATATCACCATATGTTTATAAGAATTAAAAGAAAGGAAGATACATTTTTTATCATTTTCATTTCATAACTTGATGAATATGAAACATTCATGTATTAGTGTCTAAAAAAATCATACATTTCTAGAATAGGTTATAAATTTTGAAAACATTCCATCAAATGGGTGTTTTACAAGTATTGTTCCATTTTTAAAGATGATATTATAGGTTTAACCACGGAGTAAACCCATTTTTACCTTATTCAATGTAATTAGTTTTAATTGATTTCACTAATAGTTTTTGTCAAAAACTAGGTTTACCTTATTATAAATTGTGAATTTTGTTAATTAAAAATATGAAATAAATTTTTTCCAAATTAAATTATTATAATTGTCTAAAATTAATTTAAAATTAACACCACAGATGGGATGACAAAGTAGGTTTTTAAAGTTAAATTTTCACAGGTTTACTATGTTAATATATATAGATGAAAATAAAAATGAATCATATTAACTAAATTGGATTAGTAGTTATAAAATTGAACTAATTTTACATTACAAATATAAAATATAATTTAAAATTATAAATTATTGAGATAAATTCATTTTTCAATTAAAATTAAATATTTTTCAATTATTATCAAAACAATGACACGTCCTAGAAAAATAGAAAAAATGAACCCTAATATAATTTTGAAATTTATATTTTAATGATTAATTTTTTTTTAAAAAAAAAAATTTATAAAATTGTAAAAATATAGTTTTTAAATAAGTGCGCCATTAGAAGGTGAAAAAATTGGCTTTTAGATAAACATAACTTTTTATGCTTAAAATTCGATTTGTTCTTATTTTGTGACTGTAAAACCCATTTGAAGGATTTAAATTTTTTTGAATATATAATATATAAATTTCATTAATATCTCTCACTAAGTTTTTTTTATTTAATTTATTATGATGAAATTATTTTTTGGCATAAAAATTAAAACGCAACCTTTATTTTCAATTGGTTTTTATATTTATTTCTAATTAATTAGTAACCCAAAAATTCATTTTATAAACATATTTAAAACATATATTTATAATTTAGTTAATCCTATTCACTAATTCCATTCCAATATCAATGTGATAAAAATCATGTTAAATTTTATTAGTGTAATTTTTCTATAAAACTCGATCTTGTGTCTAACACCAGTTATCAAAGAAATATGATGTTTCGTGTAGCACAAGTTAAACATAGAATTTCATGTAACACAAGAATAAAAATGTATTTTTTGTAAAAATAAATATTTAATAATTTAAATTAATTTAGAATAATATATTTCATAAAATCCATGGATGTTACACAAATGGTTTTGGATGTGCGATGAGGAGAGGAGTGGGGGTGGCCTTAATTATGTGGGGGAGAGGACACGCTTTGTATTTTTAAGAAGAGAAAGTGATACCCACATTTTTATAATTCTAATAGAATCATAAGCAGGTCTTTATCGTACCTTAGATGATAAAAGGGCTAAATATATCAATAAAATTGGGGTTTTATATGATTTAGGTTATTTTTTCCCTTATCTTTTTAGTTTAACCTCTTTTTAAACACATTTTACATTAACTATGATACTTATTTTTCCTTTTTTTAGTATTCATTATCTTAAAAAATAATGTTAAAATTATTGAGTAATAAAAATTATGATGGTTCCAAATATAGAATCAATTTGTTTGAATTTAGTTCACAATCCTGGTTGAATTCAATTTAAAATTATATACAAAAACAAATCAAAAAATACAATTTTTTCCAAAGAAAGTTTTTCGAAAGGTTAAATTGTTTTTATAGGAAGATTAATTATGAATTTGATTATAATGAAATATTTTAGTAAAATTGTAATATAATTGAACTAATTTTAAATTAAATTTTATTTAAAATATAATTTGACCAAATAAATAATATAAACAAAAATTATCTTTTCAATAAAAATCAATATTTTTAACTATTCAAAAAAAATTATTATTTTCATAACGATCTCAAAATTTATACCAATGATAATTTTGAAATTTCAATTTAAAAAATGAAGTTTAATTTTTCATATAAATTTTATAAAATTCATTGAAATTAATTTTAAGCTATCTGTACAAAGCATGATTAAACCAACTTTTAGAAAATACAATTTTTCTGAAAACATTTTTTTCTTCAAATGGTTCTGATTTTATTTCTAATAAATATATAACCATTGAATTTATTTTATACATTTTTAAACCATATAATTTTTATAATATAATTATTCATACTCATACACTCAAAATAAATGGATAGTTTATATTGAAAATGTTAAAATAATAATATTTTAATATAGTTTCATATTTATTTAAACCTAGTGTTGCGTGCATAACAAGAGATCAAAGTGATTGAATTTAAAGAAATATATCATAAATTATTGGGGTGATATATTCTATTATAATCATGGTATTTTGTGTTATATAGGTTATCAAACATGATTAACCAATTCTAAAATCATAGGGTGTTGCACTTCTTAGATGATATTCGCAATGAGAAAAGCTGTAAAAATTACCACATTAAAATTAAAAATAATTATTGTAAGTTCTGTTACTCCTCTATCCTGACTATTTAGTGAATTATTTATGTGATTTTTGGATTTTTTTGAACTTTTTTATTAGTTGTGGGTTTTCCCTCATCCAATTAAAAGGATTCTTTAAAATAATAAGAAACAATATTTTTGGTTGTGTGAATACCCATCCCCTTGCTCAATATGGATAACCTACAACCCATCACATATAAGTTTACAAAAGTTAATAAATCATTTCATATAATCACCATATATCATCTACATAATTTTATAGGAGCAACGATCCTCTTCCCTACTCATATTATCTCTCCAAAACCCACTTATTGACCCTATAAAACCAATGAAATAAAAATTCTCCAAATTTCTTATAAACATTCACTGTTAGATAAGAGGATTATACCATCATGTTCTATAATGGAAAATTCTCATAATAGAATACTCACTTACCGAATTCCGAGCCTAATTTAAATATATGGGAGTACTTAATAAATCCTTAACTAAGACACAAGTAAGCCCTTGGGGCATAGAAGGTTACATTTTGATGTGAGGAATGACATAACTGTTTTTATTCAAACTCAACCATGCATGGATATGGGGTGGGTGCATGTGTTTTCATGGAAACCACTTCCCAGGTTTATTTTTATGGTAGTATGGATCTGTCTTGAGAACCCATTTCTGAACATATTTAAATGATATTGGTTCATTATATGGGGAGTTAAACCTAAACACCCATAATGATACTTAATATCAGTTCGACCATTCTATAAGAATGTGCACCCCTACGTCAGATTTGGTTGGTGTAAAAGACAAAACTATATTTCCCAACCTATGGGTCAATGTGGGTTACCATTTAGGTTCACCTCAATATGAAATCTATCCTCATCTTGAAAAACCTATGATCGAGGAGAGATGACCCAATGATGGGGATGTTCACACAAATTAGGTACATATCCACATGCCATGTGCTGAGAAGACATGTGTGTACTATTTGATGATAAAATGGATCTACCATCACAATAGACATCAATCTCTACACTTTGATACCCAAAATCCTTTATAGTTCCATCACCTCATAAACCACACGATCTTTTTCTTATGCCTCTTTCATTAAGAATTACTTCCCACACTTTCTCTCATTCCTAAGCCTATCAACCACAAAAGCCCTATGTCATTATTGTTAATAATTATTCCTACCAAATCATAATTTTACAAGAGTCAAATTATTCCATTTTCCACTTAACATTTGCCTATAACTTCACACTATTATAAATTGTGATTTTTTGTAGTGGTTTTATCATTATGGGGAAGATAAAAATAGAGAGTTGGAGAGGTAGGGAGTGTGTTTGTAAGAGAGACAATAGAAAAGAGGGATAAAGAAGTTTGACATATTATTCTACCATCAATATAACCACACCTACCTAATATTAAAAATTCAATATTATGTGTCACTATATGGTGTAACATAGTGTGGGTTTTATGGTAGAACAATGGTTTTACCACCCAAACACCTCCCTTAGATTGTTTCACTAATAATCTTTCAAAAATAAAAAACTACCTCAATAATAATTATTATAGTACCATAAAAATATTTTAATGAAATAAATTTATAATGTAAGTAAAATTAGGGTAATATAATATTAAAAAATGAAAACATATTCCCACCTCAATTACTAATTAGTAAATTCCTTGAGACCCATTTTTTGTTTCCTTGGGAATTCACCTCCACTCGTATAATTTATCATCATCTAATTATCAGTTCTTAAAACATTTACACTGATAGGGATCCTTAGGAAAATCATTTAAAATTAAATAATTAATGTATTTATAGGGTTATAATAGATGTATTTTTAGGTTTAATGTGTATTTTATAAAATGATTCAAAACAATCGTGGTCTAGGCCTTGAAACATGAATTTGAGTGACACTTCCCAAAAATATAAAAACCATTCTCAAAAAAATTATATTAAGAAAAATTATTTTAATTTATCTCTTTATGATATATTGACGAATAATATTTCTCATGTGTGTGAGATTAATTATTTAATTTCTTAAACATTAAATAATCCTTTAAAACCATCCTTTTGACATTATTTTTAAACTTTTTCCTAAGGGTAAATTAAACACTATGAGATCATCTAAACACTTATCATGTTTGTGAAAGGATTTTCACAAGGATAATAACACCATATTACCCTCCTAGGGTTTGGGGATCTGAAAAGATATTAATTAAAAAAGTTAATCTAAAGGAAAAATTCAGGTTTCAATATTATCCCCAACGTTAAATGATTAGTAATAAATAAAAAATAATAGGTAATAAAATATGAACTTCATGAGACAACCCCATGTTAAAAGATAAAATACATAAAAAATACTTTCATTTTTTTTCAATAATAAAAACATTATTTATAGTCCCAGTATATAATAATAAATACCTATTTTAATAAAATTTATTAATACTTCAATTTTTTTCATCCAATTCATTATTAGTTATGACCAACTCAATCTTTTTCTAGGGAAATTGATCAACAAATGTAAAATCTAATGTTCATTGTTACTAATAATATATTCAAACCCAATAGATTTTCCACAATCTATTAACTTGTTACTATAATATGATTTATAACCATAAACCATCAATACCAAATTTTAAATGGATTTTTTAGAGTAGTATATTTAGAGAGGGAATTTTTCTCCATACTTTTTTTTTTCAACCCAAAATATTTTTTCATTATTTCAAATCTTAAAATGTAAAACACTTACATTGATCAGTCAATGATTATAAAAAAATACCCTCTAAAAAATAGTGAGGTATTATGTCTCTTGATGTCTATAACCCCTTTACATAATCTATCAATATAGAGCATATATGAAAACCACATGTTTAAAGTATACGGATAACAAGAGTCACCACATTTCTCATTGTCCTTAAAACACTAAAATATAAACACTTTGGAATGTTTGAAATCAAATAGGTGCCTATCTGCCATTATATATAGCCTATTTAGACCTATTTTATTCTCTAATAAAATATACTAATAAGCATAAGTATTCGTAATATTATCCTCTTCAAACCGTTTAATAAATGAATATCAACATTATATAAACCCATTTTGATATAATTTGAAGTTGATAAATAATACTGATTCTAAAGACCTAGATCTATCAACTTTATACCCCTTGAAAACACCAACTAAATTTCAATAAAATATCACTTTAACGTAAAAAACCACATACATAAAACACTTACCACCAAGTGATAATTACTTTATGATTCCACAATTAGCATTAAAATGATATCTATTTTCACTCTAACCATAGTTCATTCCCCATCACACTTCTGGAGATATCATATGGAATTTTCTCTGCACATTCCCTCAGTATGTAGCTTGAGTTTCCATATAATATAGATAAATAAACAACCAATTAGTTAAATACTTTTTTTACCCATGATTATTTCGGATAACCCAAGTTCAAGACATCTTCCATGACACCCCAAAATAAATCACAATGGAATCTCTCCATCCAACCATCTCCTATAAAAGTTGAACCCAAAATGATTGAACCCAAAATACTTATCATTTTACATTTTATAGAAACTACATAACCCCTTTGTGTAAAAAAATAGACTTCTCAATGTTATCAGTAAAATTTTGTAGAATGTCCAGATAAGAAATAAAAATGTTTTCAAAAGGATTCTAAAAGATTATTATACACCATATCCATATCTCCATGGAATAAAAAAAGTATTTCTTAATACCCATCCATCAAATCCTTATTCATATAGATCTCATAGGATTTAGATCATACCAAGAATATTTGTACAATAAATTTAAAAAATACATTCTAAATAGAATAACAAATTTTAATTAACATATAATGGAAAAAAAATTCATATGGAGGGTGTTTTAGGAATAGCTAGAGGAAAAGATCCATTTTCGTCTTAGTTGGATAATTATACCACTCATTTACTCATCCCAACCACTATTTTTTGGATGATATAGTCGAAGGGGATATATCGGCCCAGATAAATGAACTCCTAGGGGTCCATCCTTACCCATGAGTTAATAAAGAATTATAATGTGTTGGATAAGTACTTATTAATGAATAATATTTTGTGGAGGAAATGAAACTCACCATGAAAATAGGTATTATCTATAGGAGAGACCCATTCAACAGGTATATGACCCACACTTAGTCATTCTGGGTTTATCTACTATTAATAATATAGTACACATGTACTTATAATGGAGAAAGTACCCACTCCTACTCATAAATATCCAACGTACCAATTTCTAGGGTACTACGTACTTATGAGAATAAAGGGTCAATGACACTATCATCTGGAAATTTCCAACTCCCATTGATAGATTCCTCATCAATCTGTCATTTATAGAGTACCCAATCCAACTAATGGATTACTCATACCCTTATCCCTAAGGTATTACCTAGCCCCATCCATCATAAAAGGTACCCACTACTTGTTGATAATTTGTCGAATAAGGCCATACATGAACCTGTCAAGAATAAGGGGCATTTGGTTCTTCAAAGAGAGTTTAGTATTGGAGTTCCAAACATCAATCCTCTAACTAACACACACTAAAACTAGGATCCCTATATGATGTGCTAGGTTTATTCTATGAATTTTCTCTAGGTGATTATCTATAATGAACATTTGGAGACTATATCTAGGAAAACACACACCAGCATGAGTAGTCCAAAGTTTATGATAAAAATAGAAGGTCCATGTAATGATTTTAATGAACAAATTTACATGAGGAGGTCCACTTTTGTACCACCATGATATTTTATTCTATTTTTCTCTTCAAATAATTTTAATTTCATCAATAGTTTTTGATAGATGAAAACCCATTTCTAAACCATTATATAATATATATTTATAACTTATTCATTAATTAGGAAGAGTGACTATCAATAAGACAAAAATTATAAAAAATATGTCTAAATGTTTTAGAAAAAAATATATTGGAAAATAAGTACTCAATTTTTAGTGAAGTATTAATTTTCTTTAAAAATTTATTTTTCCTAAAAATTAGAATTTTTTTGAAGATATTACAATTAATTATTTAAAATTATAAAAAAATTAATTTGAAAAGTAATTATATATTTTAAATCATTATGTAAAAAATTATATTAGTGGAATGTTTTGATAATTTTCTAAAAGGATTGCTTTTTCGATGAATTGTGAAAAATACATATTTTCTTTGAAAAGTATCATTTCATATGAATCATTTAAAGAGGCCCATTTTGTTTTAAAAGATAAAATAGTTCATTTATATTTTTTATAATCAAATTTAATTTAATTGAATTAATTTTATGTTCTATTTTAGTATAAATTTTTTTTATACTTCATAAAATAGTTTTTCTAGGAAACTGATATTCATAAATTTTTATGGGTTTAAAATTAAATTAAATTTTTATAAATTAGTGAATTGAATAAATAAAAATGTATTACATATTTTTAGTTGAATTTTTTAAATTTTTTAATTATTCTACTTTTTTTAGTATTTATGATCTATAACCCTGATAAATATTTTTCATCTAGGTGTGGGTAAAATGGTAAAACATGGTTAAAACCATCAATTTAGTTCTCAAAATGAACCCAAAACATGACTTCATTTCATGTTTTGGGAGAAATTCAACCATAACCATATTAAATTCTAATATATAGGATTTATTTAAATTTTACCTTGCTAATAACATTTATTTTATTTTATGTAAATAATATTCAAAACTGTCACCAACTTTACTTCAATATCTCTAAAGTTTTTACATACGAATAAAAACAGGATAAATTAATTTAAAAATGTTAAATTAAAATTTGAATAAATAAATTTATCATGGTAAATTATTTTTAATTTTTAGTTATAGAATACTTACCATAATTTATTACTCAATGGAGACACAATGTTTGAACATTGAGTAGAAAAACAATTTAATGAATTTAAAAACACTAAAATTAATAATTTTTTGGTTATTTGTAGATTCACATGAATTTTGTAGATGAATAATCATATTATAAATTTTTAAATGTTTTTATTACAATTTAATTTCTCTCTTGATGCCTTTACAGTCAAATAAATTTAATAGTTTAAAAAATGACGGTAAATATATTTTATGAAAAATAATATTTTATAAAATCATTTAAAAATTATAAAAAAATATAAAAAGAGGAAAAGTGTAATGATAAATGGCCTAAATTTCAACTATAGAGAATTTATGAGCCAACATTTTACTTTATAAATAGAACATTGATATTTTAATATTGAAATAGTTGTAACCTGAGTGAAGGTTAAAATAAATTAACAAAGGGGATAACCAAAAATATAACATTTAAAATGAAACCAAAACTTTTATAAATATTATTTTATAATGTTTTTTCGATTATATCCCCTTATTAGTTGAATAAATGGATATTTGGAGAAATTATTTTTAATAATGGCCACAATTATATTGAAATATTTTATGTAATTCCAAGTGTGTCCTTTCCCTCAATTATTAAAGGTCACCCCTCAACTCTTTAATTTACACCTCTATGATTCATCTAGATAAAACAAATAATACCCAATTATCTTATAAACATACATATACATGATGTATAGGAGTTTTTAGTCTTGAAAGACCATTCCAATGTTCCTTAGGAAGGGATATTATAAATTCCTACCAAAGAAGAGGTAATCGTCTTACACGCCATGTTTCAATAAATTTCTTCTTATACCTACACTAATTATTTAGTTTTCATAAAAAATAATATCTTCTGTAGACTAAATAAACATAAATGTTTCTATTATTATTCTATAACCATTATCCACCCTATACTCTATAAATTGGAAGTGAAATTATCACTCACACATACATGTGGACTACAACCTCCACATAGTGATACAATTCATTTTCCAAAATCACATTTCAGGGATAGTTATTTTGATATTTATAATATTTATATATAATATATATGATATAATTATTCTTATCTAATTTTAATATCATATCTTCCATCATGTCATCCCTTCTATTGGAAGACGATTAATCGCTCGTACATAAGTGTGGAATATCGCCTCCACGAGGTGATACGATTATTTTTTTCATTTATTCGTGGACTATATAGTAATAAATATATAATTAAAGAATATATAATATATATAATATATAATAATTTTTATATAGATGTGATTTAGTATTTAACTTTCTTTTCTTCCATCAATCAAAAGGTGAAAATAGCGCACCATCTATATGAATAGTGTAATTCATTTTTCATTCACTAAATTTTATGGATGAATCCAAATATATATGTAATGAATATATATGATATATATATACATAATATAATTTTTCATATTATGTATACATGATACGTGTACATGTAGCAGGAATTCTGAACCGAACAAAACATGAGAAATGAAACATTTATCACACAGAACAATGATTTTATTAAAAAATTATTAATTAATGGGTGATAATATGTTATAAGTAAATAATATATGTTCTGATAAATATATATAACTATAGTTATTTAATAAATTTATCATAAATATATGTTTATTATATAGGTGGTTTGAACATATATAAATAATGAAAATAATTGTGGTAAGGGATTTATGATTCAATCAAATTATAATTGGGATTGTTTTTGCATGAATTTCCATGGAGAATATTATATGATAATTATCTAAAAATTAACTTTATTTTTATTTTTATTTGTTTATTAATAAAATTTGAAATTAATATTACCACTTTCCTATCTTTTATAATAATTTTTTATGAAATAATTTTTTGAGAAAAACTATCTTTTTTTCCTATTTGGTCAGGATAGTTTTTCTTATATATTAATGTTTTTATTAAAATTTTAAAGAAATGTTAATTTATATTCTATTATTATTTAAGTTAGATTATATTTTTTAAATTTTTATAAAAAAACGATTCAAAGTAATCTTCTTTTCTTTTTTCGAATGAGGTACCCCTTACTATTACTAAAAAAGTAAATAGAATCTTTGTTTCATCATACTCACCATGAATGGAATTTCCTTTTATAAATACCAGTAAATGTTTTGATGTTTCTATTATATTTTTCAATTTTATTTTCAATTGAAATGTTTTCCAAAATATTTTTCATATTTTTATTTTACAGAAGCTTTTTCAAAATGAAAAGGATAGTTTCCTTAATAAATATTTTAGTGATATTCCAAAGGAATTTTCATATATGAAAACATCCATTAATGTTAATTATATATCAGTAGGGATATTATCGGATGACACTATCCTTACTCTTTTTATAAATTTTTTATCATTATTATGATGATATTTTCTTAAATCATTTCTTTTTCCACAAGTTATGATCTCATGTAATTATGAAATGTATCTGAAAACCTTTTCATTTATACATGTAAGGTTATGATGATATGATGAATATTTTATAATCTAGGGCCATATATATGTATGAATTTCATTATGTGTTGAGTGGGAGAGGAATTACATATTCATATTGACCTCCTAGTTTTAATGAACAAAAAATTATGAATTTGATGTTATTATTGAATTTAATGTTTCTCTATAATGAATCTACATTCGGAGATAGGTAACAAATTTGTCTAAGTATGATTCAATGTTGATAAAAACATTGCAAATTCAAGACATTGTTGTTTATGTGACACTATCAGACTAAAAAACTCCCTAAGTATGGGACACCGCTAGGATATCACACTGCCAAAATGTCATATCATTGGTATGGAAAATTGATAATGTCTAAGTCATTGTTAGTCGATAGATCATCATGATGTCAAGCTTCAAGAATAAAAATTTGGCTAAGTACAAGACATCGAATGATGAGGCACCGTCAATGTCACACCGCAAACATAAAATTGAGGATATGTTTGAGATACTCTCAGACATCACACTATCATACTAGACACTATTAGTTGAGATCCCGCTGACATAATATATTTTTGGAAAAGTTTATGACATTACAAGTGTTATACGACCAGAGCATGAGAATATATGAAATTGAGACCCCACCAGTCAAAGAAACCACCACCCTTTTCATAATTTACTTATTTTGGAATTAAATTATTCTAAAGTATATATTTATCGAGTATAATTCTATTTTCTATTTTAATGGTTGACACTTAAATGTTCGACAGAAACCATTTAAGAGAGTGTTAGGCTATGGAGTACATGAAGTAAAGATACAGATATTCCTCCTACTACTATGGATAAAAGTGCATCACACTCCCTCATATAGTAGGGAATATTGAGAGAAAGATAGAGAAGAAAGTAGAAGTAGCAGAAGTAGTAAACTAATGTAAAGTTGAGAGATCGAACTATCTAAACACACTTTGAGATGAACCTAGTTGTAATTTGTAAGATCTAACCTACTACAAAAATTATACTGGGAAGTCAAACTAAACATATATAACTATTTTCTTCCTATAGTCAAGAACATGAGCCTTTGACACTCTATTTTCCATAATTTGTTTTCAAGATAACCTGACTCAAGCCACACTACTGAATCAAATCAAGAGTCACAAGATGAATTTCCACAAACTGAGCACTTCTAAACTCCAATATTATATATTTCTCTATTTTTTTTATTTTTATTACTTTTTGAGTAGTTTGTGTTATACTCTATTTTATATACAAACACAATCTCTTGTGTTAAATTGGAAGATTCTCGATATCTTCCCAAACTACTTTCGTATTTAATTATTATATGAATAATTGTGGTTGAGGTCCTTGTGTGGCTGGGTTTGTTTCTACAATGAATTACTGTGGAATAATACATGTATGCCCTATATAGTTGCAAACTATTTTATAAACATGATCTATGTTTTGGATTATCTTTTTAATTTTATATAAACTACTTAGTGTCGGGTGATCACCAAGTGAAGAGGACAATGTATTTAATAAAAACAGAACCTATTGTATTTATTCTTTCCTTTGTGGGATTTAATTTAGTTTTAATTCATTTCCACTATAAAACTAATAATTATTTTAATGATAAGCAAAATATATAATTTGATATTTTATTTTAATTTATATTCATATTGTATTTTTATCAAGTATACTGACTTTAAAGGATCAAATAATATTGTATATTATTCATCGGAGACCTAATAAATCTTTAGAGCAATCTTTAGAAAGATTGATATCTATAGCATACTACTTTTTTTGATAAATTGGGCCATTTTTAAATATTTGGGGTATTTCAAAATAATAAATTTTAGAATGAAATTTTTATTGGGTACTTAATTCTCCCCCCTCTTGAGATACTCACTCTGAACAACATTTGGTATCACAGGTCTTAACTCTTTGGAATTGATGTTTTCAAATTAATTTTAACTATGATTTTAGTTGTTATTTAAATATCTCATTTTTTTCATTTCTAAATTTATTTCTGTAAAATGGATAATCATCAAGAATGTTCTCCTATCAACAGATATCCATTCTTCAATGTATAAATTATTCCGAATGGATTATCAAAATGAAAATGAATATATAGGGCATGGGTTTAGACATTTTTTTAATATAAGATCAATATATTATACCTGATATTTCTTGATATACTTAGGATAATATAGAAATTTGAGTATAAAATAATAATTATAAATCTATGAAGTCCCTTTACCATTCCTTAGTATATGAGTAATTTAATAGGATTTCTTCATGTAAAGAAGCTTTTGAAATAAGGGACACTATATATGTTTCCCATGTGGTAAATTCAAATGTTAAAGAGATGAGATTTTATAAATATACTATTAAATATGATCATTTTAAAATAAAGAATGATGATCCCATTTTAGACATGTATCTCAAGTTCAATTAGATTCTCAACACAATGAACCATCTTGTAAAGCATATATTTAACAAGGATCAGATCATTTGATTACTCAGATGCCTACCAGAAAATGGGGAGGGACATCAGTTTCAATTAGATATTCATTCGACAAAAGTAAAATCCCTATGAATGAGTTTATTGGAAATCTTATAATGTATGAATAAGAATTGAAAGTGAACTTTGTTGAAGAGAAGGGTCCTAAACGAATGTTAGTAGTTTTGATGACTACTTCCCCTAGAAAACAAAAGGAAATAGTGAAAGAGAAGGTACAAGATTCCAATTCCAGTGATAGTGAATCACCCTCTAATAGTGATAAGGAAATGTCTAATCTAGCAAGAATATTAAAGAAATTTTACCGAAAGAATTTATTTTTTGAAAAACAAAATTTTAAAGGAAAATATGACAACAAAAAAAGTTTAAATAAATATTGGAATAAGAATGATAATCTAAATGAAATTTTCTACTGTGAATGAAAAACGAAAGGTCACATAAAATATAACTTTCCAAATCATAATTATAAAAATAATCATGAAAATAAGTATAAGAGGTACAAAAATTCCATGAATCTATCCTAGAGTGCTTCAAAGTATATTTCTAGTGACTCGGATGCTTTACTTGAAGAATAACCAAATAGATCCAATATGTGTTTCATGAATAAATTCAGTTAGGTACGTGACTTTCCTACTATTAATAAAAAATTTCCTCGGCATGAGTCTAATAAATATGACAATAAACAACATGATGATGATAATATGTTAAATAAATAATTAATCTAACACTACAACATGCTAGAGGATACCTTTAATGAATTAATACATAAGTACAAAAGTCTTGAAGGGAAGCATGCTATAACTATAAATATAAAAAATCTAATATGTGAGTAGAAAGAGTAAAAAATACCCAATTTCTCAATGAAAATACCGAACATAAACTATAAAATGGTAAATTGAATAAAAAACATGAAAAATTTAAACATGGTAGAGATAAAATCACAAAAATAATGGGAAAACATGTTTCTACCAAATATGTCACTAGAATAGGATATGAGACTAGACAGAGAAGAATACCTAAAATGTAACAGCCCGAGATTTTATGAAAAATATTCTTTTTAATTTTATTAATGTATTGCGTTGTATGCTAAAACAAACGGAGCTTGCACAACACGCATCCTTTACTTGCCTTTCATTACACGCAATCGTGACCTTCCTCGATAGCGTGTGTAGTACGCAATACCGAGTTTCACTAAACAACGATATGCTATTAAAATATTATTATAACTAGCCGTTATGAATAGTAATAACCACTTTTTAAATTTTAGAAATTTTATCTCTCAAAATGGACTTCATTTTTGGATTCGGAGTATCGAATTTAGCCTAAGGTGAAATTTTGGTACTTTTCGGATAACTTTCATATTCTGATGAATAGTGAAAATTACTAAATTATAATTAAAAACAACATTTTTAATCGAAATAATTAATAGTGATAAATTATTAATTTGAGTGGTTTTAAAGTATATTTAGAATATATTTTTACAATTTAATACAATGTTGGTCATTGAATGTAATTTCACATTTAAACCAGACATAATCAAGTGTCAATCTTTTGATAGATATTGTTTCTTAAAAACACGCTATTTGTTTTAACAGTGGGATTTAATTATAAAATTAATTAATTCAACTTCTATGTTATGAATTTGGTAAAATAGACATCATTTTTGAAATCGGAATATGAAATATAGCTTAGGATGAAATTTTGGCATTTTTCTGAAAAACATCAATTTTTGATGAATAGTGAAACTACTAAGTGGTAGTTAAAAACTGAATTTTTCATAAAACATAATTTTACCCCTTCTGTGAATGGAATTTCAAAAATCCGAGAGACACGGTTGATGTCAGTAAGTAAAATGTGGTTCAATGAGATGAAAATAATTTTTGGTGAATAGTAACTTTTTACTTTTATTTACCACGGTTAAAAGTAAATAGGGTAATTAAGGGTAAGAATGATATTGATATTACCCTAACACATGTCCTAACCCTATTGGACAAGTGTATCTAGATCAAAAACAACCTTAAGTGTAAAATATTATCATTTAGGCCCACTTGGATTAGATTAAGACATTTATTATTATTTAATTCAAAGAAGAGTTAAAAGAGTTAAAATCAAAGTATATTTACTAAAACATTTTTAATATAGGGTTGTAAATAAGATAAATTCGATTGTAAATATTAATTAGAAAGCTAAAAATATTTCCCAAATTATGGTATTTTATTTGTAAGTTTTATACATAAAATAATTTAATTTATTTATGACACAAAGATGATGTAGTAATTATCTTATTAATGAAATATTGACATAATTGATGTTATAAACACCGAAATAAATGTAATTTGAGACTTTTTATGAATTACACTAATTTTCTAGGTTACTATGATATATTAGTGTTGATTTAATAAACTTGGTTCGAACATATAATTCTGTTATGATTTTCAAAAAAATCATATATCAAATAGTGTCAAAATTGACACAAAATAGTTTTTAAATAAAATATTATATTATTAATTGTTATTTTATTCCTAAAAATATAAGGTTAGGCCAAATGACTTATATAAGGATATATATTAATAATAAACAATTTGGGTTTCGTTTGGCATGTTATAGTAAGTGTATTAACCATATAGTGTAAGAAAACAAAAAGACACGGTAAAAGTTAAATTATTTAACTTAGAGTTAAATCTAATTGATAAGGTTAAAATAATACCCTAAACTTATCTAAATCCTATTGGATGATAGTATTTCGACCCATCCCAAATTTAGCTTCGAAATAAGACCCTTTGGAACCATTATAAACCGATTTTTACTTTAATATAAAATAATATTTTGAGATATTCCTAAGGTGCCCCTCTCCTCCCTTATAAAAGGGCACCTCCTCCCCCTTCCTCCTCACACCAATTTGAGCACTCAAGCTCGGCCAACCTCTGCCAAAATCCCTTCTCCACTTCCCTAGAATAATCCTAGAGGTCCTGGTCTTCTTCAAAGACCAATCTTAGTTCCCTAAGTGGAGGATTCAAAGAGGCGTTTCAATTAAGAGGTAATATCCAGTACCGATCTTTTCAATTTCTTTCTTCTTCAACTTCTTCTTCTTTAGTTGTTTCATGATAAAGTAATAACATCAGTATTACATACATACTGATATGTTATTATAAATATGAAACAACTCTAATTAACCTTATATCCATCCTACGGAAAAAGGAAATCACCGCGCGTGCGTACGTACGGAATACCGTCTCCACGCCGTGGTGTAATCTATTTTCCACCACCACCTTAATTGGATGGGTATAATGGTTTAATGAGTAACTATATATGATTATTATAAAGGGATATTGATACTGAAATAGTATACATACACTTCAACACAATTCCACGACCATGGGAATGATATCATCGCTCGTGCATATGTACGGACTACCGTCTCCACGACGCGATGAGATTCATTCTCAATGATTAACCATTCATGAATGATTATAAAGTATATATATAATAAGTACTAATGAAATATATGACATAATAATGATACTGGAATTATTTATATGTATTTCATCTACTTAATTCCATTCAATTCAATAAGGAAACGAAAACAGCGTTCATGCGTACGTACGGACTACCGTCTCCATGAACGGTGTATTTCTTTCCATTTACTGATTTATTATATATGTATATTCTGAATATATATATATAAATCATGTTTTATATTCTGTAATTAAGTAATAATGATCTATGTAATCATATGAATAATTACAAGTTAAAAACACGAACGACACATGAGACGATTTTACCCAAAACGCTTTTTTAACATAGAATTTACAAAAGAACGGGTAATATAAAGTCATAATTGAACCATATATGATATCATAACAGTGAAAATGATTCTTTAATAAGTCAATGACATTATTTAAATCATTATACAGGAGTTTCGGACACATACGAAGCAAATCGGACCTAAGGTAAGGGAAATATCACAATCTCATTTTTATCCGAGATTGTTTATTCGTAAGTATTTACTGGGGTGTATTTTATCATCCACATCCATGTTTCATCAATATGTAATATTAATTCCATTCACCTACAATTTTTTAAATCCATTTTTTCCCTTCGGTGAGTTTTTAGTAATATGTATGAAAGGAATCTTTTGTCGTTTTTCGTACGAGGTACTTTTTTGACTTTTCCGACAAAAGTACGAGAAGAATGTTTTTTTTAACTTATACGGCATGAATGGATTTTTAAAACATTATTTCCAAGAAACTTCCTTTAAAAGTTTTCAAGTTTATTTTTAATCAACTTCTTTTATTTTAAAGTCATATGACATGTTATGAAAGGAAAATTGTTTTTGAAGTAGAAAGAATATTTTCCTCAAGAATGAAGTTCAAGTATTTTATCAGAATTATTTTCCATCTAAGATAATAAAAGGGTTATGTTTTTATCCCTATTATTACATGGATTTGATTATGTTGTGATGGAAACATTTTTATGAATTCCTTTATCTTATATGAATTGTTTTATGATGTCATGTTGTTTAAGAATCCCATTTTTATTACATGGGTTATGCAATGATGTATGATTTATGAATTTGTGGCACACATAAGAATGGTATCATTATGAAATGGGGGGGACCTATATCTCCCTCCAATGAATTGGGTAATGATTTTATATCTCATGAGATCGACAGGGCTGGAATGGTAGGTTATACCGGTTCAGTGAAACAGGACTGAAACGAGGGTTACTCGATTCAGAAAGGGACTTTGTCCACTAAGATAGTCTTGGAAATGAGTCATGACTAACAAGAAATGATTTTCCATGATTATGTGTGCATGCCACAAAGTTTCATGTTTTATGTTATGATTATTGTGATTATATTTCACTACCATGATTTACCCCATGTTATGAAATTATGCTCTCTTTTGCAGGTTAAGATTTCCAAAAGTTATGTTCTTATGAATATGATGTGATTGATTTTATTTTGTTTACCCTTACTGAGCATTTGAGCTCACCCTTTTATGTTTTCTTTTTCCCAGGATATAAAGAATGGTTTTAGTAAAAATAGGGAAGATCTTTATGAGAGATATTGAGGATCTTTCACCACGATTAGAAGATTACGTTCCGAGTTTCCAAAGACACTAAACTATTACGGTCCTTGTGTGTGTGTTTTTGTTATGTACTAAGTATTCCGCAAAAGTAATGTAATGTCAATGTACGTCAAGATCCGGGTCTCTACAGTTGGTATCAGAGGAAAGGTTTAGTCAACCTTTGGAAACTAGGATGCGAAAACGTTAGTGAGATCCCTAGAGATATTTCTATGGTATGTCTAGGGATGTCCCTAAGGATAAGTATACGTATAGGATATAGTCCTAGAATTATGGTAACGATATTAGATTAAACCTAAGATGTTAGATACTGATGTTACTCCCCCTTTATTATGATTTTTTCCTCTAACACTATTCATTTTGGGTTTTAGAAAATGGCTGGAAACAAGATGATTCACGATAATGGAGGATATGATGGACAATGGAATGATATTCTTCATAATGAAATGGGATTTGGAAGTCCAAACATCATTATTATGCCGAATCATCAATCTCATAATATGATCAATAAAGTAAAATTTGGTAAGTTTCCTGACTCGGCTAATAAGAGAAAGATGGAGTTTCATGATGATCATAGAGGAAAGAAAGTTCAATTTCCCCTATGTAATTCATGTGGGAAGAGGAATCAAGGAGAATGTTTCAATGGAACTGGAAGATGCTTTGGGTGTGGAAAAGAAGGACACAAAGCCAGTAAGTGCAAAGGAAAAGGTTCAGTTAACACCACGGATGATGATAATGGTATTGCTACGACATCAACAATGGTTAAATGTTTTAAATGTGGAATGTACGGGCATTTTGCAAACCAATGCCATAAGGGAAAGTCTCATGAAGATAATCAGTATAGTCGTATGGGAAGTATTTATGTTGATGATGATGAAGAGACTACAAATGATATGTGAGATGAAATAATTGTTGAAGCTTGGTCAATGGTTTAAGAATGTAGTGGAATGATTACATGTTTATCATGTGTAATGTTGGAATAACGAGACATCTAAGGATTGTTACACTATTGTCTTTCCTTGAGTTTTGAAAGTGTATGATTAATGTTACCAGTATCCATGGAAGGTTATTCAGATATTTTTGGAATGTAGATGATATGCGCATAATGTAGGGATAAGGAGAAAATTAAATGTTTGATAGTATTCATGAGCTCATGACTGATATAAGGAGAAGGTTATATTATGGTTTGAGTATATAGAGTTTCTGGATTTTGGTATGTGGAAAGTGTTAACTGTTAACAGTATTCATGATTTCACTAAGGTTCAATGGGTATTCATTCTTCAAGAGAATACATGATTAAGGCCTTTGAATGTTTGGAATGTGACCAACAAGACATATCTTATGATATATGGGGATCAACGACAGTATTAAATCTCTGGTAATCATTTTCACTATATTATGAGAGTGGACTGCAGTATTATGGATAAGCCTAAATATTACAATGGATTATGTTGGACATAAGTTAGTATTGTTTAAGGATAGAAGTTTGTTTTCGATATTATTGATGGGATGTTATATTAATGTAGTTTTATAAAAAGGACAACCTGCAGGACGGGCGACAGCCCATCGCTTCAGACAAGGCTGTGGGAATCGAACCCAAAACCGAAGTGCGACTGGCCTTTATCGCCTACCATTGGCCTACAGGAAGTCCCTGTTTAGTAGGAACTAGTTTTATTATATTAAGCAGGATGATATATAAAGTATAAGTCCATTTTAGGAACCATATATGATTAATCTCACTATAGATCGACTTATGTATAAAAATTTTGCTAACCTTTTAAGACAGATGGAATGACCCGTCATTCTATCACATGATCTGCTAACACTTCACGAATAACAAATTCAACTTCATTTATTTAAGAGATGAAGTGGAAATTGTTAAACGCACGAACAACAGTGAGGTTGTACCAACATAAAGTAAGTATTTATTCTAATTCAAATTCTTTAACTTTAGGGAAACGATCTTGAAAACCAAAAATGTTGTCCTAGTGATCTTATATCTGATGAATCAAATGGTACCTTAGATTGTCACAAATTTATGGCTTTGTGATTACTAGCTTTTCCATAGCCATGTTCTCTACCACTCTCCATCAGAACATGATGGTTAGATTTCTCTTCCATATCCATATTTTGACCTATGTGGAAACCCAGTGATTAGTTTATTTGGGTAACCGTTACGTTTCATACTTTTGTTTTAAAAAATTGGTTTTGATATTCCTTTTTACGATGTGGGTTTTTATTAAATAAACATTCAAATAGTAAACCATTTATAACCCCGACGAATTTCGAGGGCGAAATTCATTTTAAGGGGGGTAGAATGTAACAGCCCGAGATTTTATGAAAAATATTCTTTTTAATTTTATTAATGTCTTGCGTTGTACGCTACACCAAAAGGATCTTGCACAACACGCATCCTTGACTTGCCTTGCATTACACGCAATCGTGACCTTCCTCGATAGCGTGTGTAGTACGCAATACCGAGTTTCACTAAACAACGATATGCTATTAAAATATTATTATAACTAGCCGTTATGAATAGTAATAACCACTTTTTAAATTTTAGAAATTTTAGCTCTCAAAATGGACTTCATTTTTGGATTCGGAGTATCGAATTTAGCCTAAGGTGAAATTTTGGTACTTTTCGGATAACTTTCATATTCTGATGAATAGTGAAAATTACTAAATTATAATTAAAAACAACTTTTTTAATCGAAATAATTAATAGTGATAAATTATTAATTTGAGTGGTTTTAAAGTATATTTAGAATATATTTTTACAATTTAATACAATGTTGGTCATTGAATGTAATTTCACATTTAAACCAGACATAATCAAGTGTCAATCTTTTGATAGATATTGTTTCTTAAAAACACGCTATTTGTTTTAAGAGTGGGATTTAATTATAAAATTAATTAATTCAACTTCTATGTTATGAATTTGGTAAAATAGACTTCATTTTTGAATTCGGAATATGAAATATAGCTTAGGATGAAATTTTGGCATTTTTCTGAAAAACATCAATTTTTAATGAATAGTGAAACTACTAAGTGGTAGTTAAAAACTGAATTTTTCATAAAACTTAATTTTACCGCTTATGTGAATGGAATTTCAAAAATCCGAGAGACACGGTTGATGTCAATAAGTAAAATGTGGTTCAATGAGATGAAAATAATTTTTGGTGTATAGTAACTTTTTACTTTTATTTACCACGGTTAAAAGTAAACAGGGTAATTAAGGGTAAGAATGGTATTGATATTACCCTAAAACATGTCCTAACTCTATTGTCAAAGTGTATCTCGACCAAAAACAACCTTAAGTGTAAAATATTATCATTTGGGCCCACTTGGATTAGATTAGGACATTTATTATTATTTAATTCAAAGAAGAGTTAAAAGAGTTAAAATCAAAGTATATTTACTAAAACATTTTTAATATAGGGTTGTACATAAGATAAATTCGATTTTAAATATTCATTAGAAAGATAAAAATATTTCCCACATGATGGAATTTTATTTGTAAGTTTTAGACATCAAATAATTTAATTTATTTATGACACAAAGATGATGCAGTAATTATCTTATTAATGAAATATTGACATAATTGATGTTATAAACACCAAAATAAATGTAATTTGAGACTTTTTATGAATTCCACTAATTTTATAGGTTAATATTATATATTATTGTTGATTTAATAAACTTGGTTCGAACATATAATTCTGTTATGATTTTCACAAAAATCATATATCAAATAGTGTCAAAATTGACACAAAATAGTTATTAAATAAAATATTATATTATTAATTGTTATTTTATTCCTAAAAATCTAAGGTTCGGCCAAATGACTTAGATAAGGATATATATTAATAATAAACAATTTGGGGTTCTTTTGGCATGTTATAGTAAGTGTATTAACCATATAGTGTAAGAAAACAAAAAGACACGGTAAGAGTTAAATTATTTAACTTAGAGTTAAATCTAATTGATAAGGTTAAAATAATACCCTAAACTTGTCTAAATCCTATTGGATGATAGTATTTCGACCCATACCCACTTTATCTTCGAAATAAGACCCTTTGGAACCATTATAAACCGATTTTTACTTTGATATAAAATAATATTTTGAGATATTCCTAAGGTGCCCCTCTCCTCCCTTATAAAAGGGCACCTCCTCCCCCTTCCTCCTCACACCAATTTGAGCACTCAATCTCGGCCAACATCTGCCAAAATCCCTTATCCACTTCCCTAGAATAATCCTAGAGGTCCTGGTCTTCTTCAAAGACCAATCTTAGTTCCCTAAGTGGAGGATTCAAAGAGGCGTTTCAAAGAAGAGGTAATATCCAGTACCGATCTTTTCAATTTCTTTCTTCTTCAACTTCTTCTTCTTTAGTTGTTTCATGATAAAGTAATAACATCAGTATTACATACATACTGATATGTTATTATAAATATGAAATAACTCTAAATAACCTTCTATCCATCCTACGGAAAAAGGAAATCACCCCGCGTGCGTACGTACGGAATACCGTCTCCACGCCGTGGTGTAATCTAATTTCTGCAACCACCTTATTTGGATGGGTATAATGGTTTAATGAGTAACTATATATGATTATTATAAAGTGATATTGATACTGAAATAGTATACATACACTTCAACACAATTCCACGACCATGGGAATGATATCATCGCTCGTGCGTACGTACGGACTACCGTCTCCACGACGCGATGAGATTCATTCTCAATGATTAACCATTCATGAATGATTATAAAGTATATATATAATAATTACTAATGAAATATATGACATAATAATGATACTGGAATTATTTATATGTATGTCATCTACTTAATTCCATTCAATTCAATTAGGAAACGAAAACAGCGTTCATGCGTACGTACGGACTATCGTCTCCATGAACGGTGTATTTCTTTCCATTTACGGATTTATTATATATTTATATTCTGAATATATATATATAAATCATGTTTTATATTCTGGAATTAATTAATCATGATCTAAGTAATCATATGAATAATTACAAGTTAAAAACACGAACGACAAATGAGACGATTTTACCCAAAACGCTTTTTTAACATAGAATTTACAAAAGAATGGGTAATATAAAGTCATAAGTGAACCATATATGATATCATAACAGTGAATATGATTCTGTAATAAGTCAATGACATTATTTAAATCATTATACAGGAGTTTCGGACACATATGAAGCAAATCAGACCTAAGGTAAGGGAAATATCACAATCTCATTTTTATCTGAGATTGTTTATTCGTAAGTATTTACTGGGGTGTATTTTATCATCCACATCCATGTTTCATAAATATGTAATATTAATTACATTCACCTACAATTGTTTAAATCCATTTTTACCCTTCGGTGAGTTTTTAGTAATATGTATGAAAGGAATCTTTTGTCGTTTTTCGTACGAGGTACTTTTTTGACTTTTCCGACAAAAGTACGAGAAGAATGTTTTTTTAACTTATACGGCATGAATGGATTTTTAAAACATTATTTCCAAGAAACTTCCTTTAAAAGTTTTCAAGTTTATTTTTAATCAACTTCTTTTATTTTAAAGTCATATGACATGTTATGAAAGGAAAAGTGTTTTTGAAGTAGAAAGAATATTTTTCTCAAGAATGAAGTTCAGGTATTTTATAAAAATTATTTTCCATCTAAGATAATAAAAGGGTTATGTTTTTATCCCTATTATTACATGGATTTGATTATTTTGTGATGGAAACATTTTTATGAATTCCTTTATCTTATATGAATTGTTTTATGATGTCATGTTGTTTAAGAATCCCATTTTTATTACATGGGTTATGCAATGATGTATGATTTATGAATGTGTGGCACACATAAGAATGGTATCATTATGAGATGGGTGGGACCTATATCTCCCTCCAATGCATTGGGTAAAGATTTTATATCTCATGAGATCGACAGGGCTGGAACGGTAGGTTATACCGGTTCAGTGAAACAGGGCTGAAACGAGGGTTACTCGATTCAAAAAGGGACTTTGTCCACTAAGATAGTCTTGGCAATGAGTCATGACTAACAAGAAATGATTTTCCATGATTATGTGTGCATGCCACAAAGTTTCATGTTTTAAGTTATGATTATTGTGATTACATTTCACTGCCATGATTTACCCCATGTTATGAAATTATGCTCTCTTTTGCAGGTTAAGATTTCCAAAAGTTATGTTCTTATGAATATGATGTGATTGATTTTCTTTTGTTTACCCTTACTGAGCATTTGAGCTCACCCTTTTATTTTTTCTTTTCCCCAGGATATAAAGAATGGTTTTAGGTAAAAAAAAAGGGAAAATCTTTATGGGAGATATTGAGGATCTTTCACCACGATTAGAAGATTACGTTCCGAGTTTCCAAAGACACTAAACTATTACGGTCCTTGTGTGTGTGTTTTTTTTATGTACTAAGTATTATGCAAAAGTAATGTAATGTCAATGTACGTCAAGCTTCGGGTCTCTACATAAAAGTACTTTTGTTTACAAATCCAAACCTAAAACCTCCACTAAAAATCCATTTTCCAAAGGACCCAAAAAGTATTTTATTTCTAAATTTTTACAATTTAATTTTAAGAAATCCATCTGGAGAATGTGTGTTACCAAATCCTTTAATAGTGGCATTTTTGGACCCAAACAGATTTGGGTACCAAAATCAATTCTTTTCTAAAACTTTTCCGGTAGAAAAAACCCTTGATGAACTTCAGTAGATGTCTATGGTACTTGGATAGTGGTTATTCAAGACATGTGAAAGGAGATTATTTGTGCCTCTAGAGACATATAATGTTTGATTGTGTACATGTCACCTTTTGTGACAATGAAAAAAGTAAAATTAGAAGCCTAGGAAAGATTGGTAATAAAAATTAAGTTTTAATTAATAATGTTTTATATGCTGATGGTATAAATTATAATCTGCTTACCATTTCTCAACTATGTGATGATGGTTTTTATTTTAAGTTTGGAAATGATGCTTTCAATGTTTTTATATTCTAGAAATTTTTTATTTCTTTACAGATTTTCTAAATAATAATATTTATGATGTTGATTTAATTTCATTGATTTCTCAAAAAAAAATTGGGTTATATGACTTTCCCAAAGAATCATGGTATTAGAATAGGAGACTAGGTAGTTGCAACATTATCTATCTTGGGATGCTAATTAGGAAAGGGTTAGTTTGGGATTTACCTAAGATTGAGTTCCCAACTGATAAACCTGTAACCCCTATTAGAAAGAGAAGAAACACAAAGTTTATATGAAAATAAATAAATAAGTTTCAAATTAACAACCTCTTGAGTAAGATCACATGGATATTTTTGGACCTTCTAGAGTTTCAAGCCTAAATGTGAAGTACTATGTTTATATTCTTGTAGATGATTTCTCTAGGTATACTTGGGTATATTTTCTAGATCACAAAAGTGAGTTATGTTCTTATATTACCAAGTATGATAAGTCTATAGAAAATATTAGTGGTATTAGGATTATTCCCTTATGGAGTGAACATGGTGATGAGTTTGAAAATAAATATTTTGAATCTTTTTACTCATAAAATGGCTACACTCACAACTTATCTACTCCTAGGAAACCCTAGAAGAATTGATTTCTTGAAATAATAAATAAAACCTTACAAATGGAAGGAGGATGATCTCAAACAACATTCCTATCTCTTGCTGATGAATTTCTTGCAATAATTATTGTATAGTCATTTCTTCATGATTCTGAATCTTTTTTTAACATACGACTCACTTTCAAGAGATTGATGGAGATATCAAACCCCTCCACTATACCTTGATACCATCATTGATCATTGGTTTTATTTAATCAATCATATATTCTCAATATTCTCATATTTTCAAGTAAGGTAAATATTTTCAAGGAATTTTCAAATAATTTACCTTTCTCAAGATTTTGAAGCATATTATGATTTTGAAAAAGGTTTTGAAGAAGGGGACCCTTTCACAACCTACTTATATTTTCCTTTAAAATATATTCTTTCATCACATACATATGGTATTTTAAAAGGATCATTTATTGAGATTTTCAACTCAAACTCAGTCTAATTTTTTTATAAAAATAATGTTTTATTAGATGTTTTAAAGTTATATGTTATACATGATTATTTTTCGATATTTTTTTTCTGCGAACACTCATATAACACAAGTTGTACAATGTGTATTTAGATAAAGGAAGAAAATTATTTTGAATAATCACAAATCATTGTTATAATGTATAGTGCTTATGTCTACTTGAACAAGATTTCGATGAAACCAAGTGGACACCATGATCAAGGTATGATGTTCTTTCTTTTGGGAATATTTTTATTTTATCATATGAAGGTGAAATAAAAAAATATATATATATATAATACTTCATGAATTAAGATGCTGATGTCATTATAAATTGTGAAGAAAATGATTATTATAAGACAATCATAGAGGTTAAACATGTTAGGGTTATTTTTTAGTTTTATAAAAAGGTTCAACCCACAATATGGGTGACAAAACATCACGTCCAGGAAGGCCATGGGAATCAAACCCAAGACTAAAGGAAAATGGGGGTTCATCACCTACCACTGGGCTACGTGAAGGCCCTGTGGGTATGACTTATTCTTTTTACTTAAAATGATTCTATGGATCAAGAATAAGTTGATTTTGGGAACTTATGTTTTATCAAATAGATATCCTTAGTATAGGAAAATTATTTGGTGATTAAGTGATAAATGTTATTTTGGAAGATGTTTGCTATTTTGGGAACCCTATATGACTATGGAAAATAGAAAACTATGGGATTTCATTTTAGTAGTAATGGTTGAATTTTATTTTGGAATAATAAATGTTTTTATTTTCAATAATTGGAGATTTGGGTTGTTTATTGAAATGATTAACCTATAATATAGAATATGTGATTAGGTTAATTACTTTTATGTATGAGACTTTAAGAGTAGTCAATATTATTTGGAGATAAATTCTAAGAATTATTGTGGAAGGCTATGTGATCAAATCATTATAAATTTTGGGTTTAAATCTTAGTTTGAATTTTTTTTAAATTTTAAGGACAATTGATTATGGCATGGTCTTTTTTGAATTTTTGTTATTTTTTGTTGAATTTTAAAGATTAAAAGTAGTCATTTTCCTTATAAAAGATTATTTTTTGGGGGGTTATCTGATCTTGTACAAATTATTTTGTTTTTGGTAAATGTTTAAATACAGGGGAAATTTATAGTTCATCTTTTTTAAATTATGTGATTCTCTAGAAGTTGATTCTAGTGCTTCAGTTGTGACAAAGTCATCTTTAATAGTGATGGTTTGGAGAAAAGACGATTTTGTAGTAGATATTTATTAATGTATGAAACTCTACAAGAGAAGTAAGTATGTTTCCTTATGTTCTTAGTTATCCTTGTAAATAAATTCCTCAACTTTATGAAATTGATGTTAAAATAAAAATGTTGTCTATTTACTTTTCCGACTAGGAACTCAAATACCGTTTAACCCATAATAATTTTGTGGTTTTCTGATTGTTAACATCCTCTTTATCAGGTTTTTTGTCACTCTCCCTCAAAACAAGATGGTTAGTTTTTCTTCCATATACATGTTTTCCTACATGGAATCCTAGTATATGTTATATCCGGTGAACTTTTTACTTCTCATTCATTCTTTTAATGTGGTAGTTTTATTGACTCTTTTTCTAATGTGGTATTTTCAATGAAGTTATCAAGCAAAATTTTAATATTGTGAGGATGCAATTTCAAAATGGGGGGAAGGATGTAACATACTAGGTATTTATTGAATAATATCTTTTAATATTTATGAATAATATATTCATTTTATGATTAAAGGGGATTCTTTTTCCGAAAGCGTACTCGACACACAAAAACAGGTTTCTTCGAAATATTACATTTCACACAATGTTCAGTTATACCGAAAAATAGTACAATAATAATATTATTATTTTAAATAGTAGTTAACGCCTAGCCACTGTATTTGTAGGAATGAAAAAAACTAACTACAATATGTCTTTTTTTTAAATTGTTTTACATTTATATAATAAATTTTAGAGGCCTAAAATTATAATGAATCCATTTTTTAAGCATAAAATACTCTAATATTATTTAAAAGGTCGTTTTACCCACTTTTGATTGAGAACCCCTTTTAAATCTAGTTTTTGTCACTTTTATATTTTCTATTGGAAAAATTAAACTTTTTTATTTAGAATTTAGACATCAAAAATTACTTTTTATTAATTTTGGTATTTTTATGATAAAATTAATTTTTTAATTAATAGTGAAAAATACTGCATTTTAATTCAAAACTGCCTTTTTGTCTGATTTATTTGTATAGTTAGATTACCTTTTTAATTGGTTTTAAAGTATAATTGGATTATGTTTTCATCATTTAATCCAATTTTTTTCATTGTAAGTAATTTCACATTTTAATCAAGCATAAACACATGTTAATATTTTGATAGTTTTAACTTCTTAAAAACCTACTTTCTAGTTATGACAATGGGAATTAATTTTAAATTAATTACTACAATTTATGGGTTTTTAATTTTGAAAAATTGATTCCATATTTGGAGTCAGAATTTTAAAATTGTATAAATGGGTACCTTATATTTTTGGACATTATGAATAATCACTTCAGTAATTATTTTTATTTACCATGGTTAAAGGGTAAATCCGGTAAATAATTCTAAAAAATAATATTATATTAATATAAAACTACCCCAACACATGTCCTAATAATATTTTATAAGATATGTACGACAATGGGAATAATTTTGTTGATTATACGACCCCATGGATCCACTTGGGTGTGATAATGACCTTTTTTGATTTTTAATTTAAAGAAAAGTGAAATATAACATAAACTTATATCTACTAACTAAAACAATTTTAATTCGGTTTATAAAAATTATATCTTTTACTATAAATATTTATTAAAAATATAAAAATATTTTCCACATCATGGTATTTTATTTATAATTTTTAGTCATTAAATAACTAAATTTATTTATGACACAATATTGATTCAGTGATTACCTTATCAATCAAATATTCAAAAAATGATATTATAAACATTAAAATAAATGTTATTTAAACATTTATATGCCATAAAATAAATTTTTTGGAGGATTTAACATGTAAGGGATGTGTTAAGGCATTGTTTCGATGTAATAAAGTTGTCATGACTTTAAAAAATCAACTTCTAAATCATGTGAAAATTGACATAAATGAGTTTTAAAAAAATACTATTTTATTAAATGGTATAATAGATTCAAAAATATAATATTTGTCCAAATTAATTATATAATGTTCAAAATGTAATTAATTATCCACTTGTGTATCTATTGTATTTTTATTGTAACTATAGTAAACATATAGTTTGAAAATACAAGAAGATATGGTAAGATTTAATGTTTTAACTAAGAGTTAAAGCTAAAATATAAAGTTAATTTTATGACACAAACATGTATAAATCCTATTGGTTGAGAGTATTTAGACCCATATTAATCTTATTATCTAAAAATATCAATTTTTAACTATTATAATTTGAAAATGAATTTATAATAAAATAATATTTCAAGACTTTCCTAAAGTGCCCCTCCTCCATCTTATAAAAGGACACCACCTTTACCCACTTAATCACTCCTATAAAGTCCCTTGGTTCATCCAAATTATGCTAAAATAATCTCCAAACATCCCTAAATTTCAAAATAAGACTTAATGTGAGCAAAAATCATTTTAATAAAGCCTTTTGGTTCAAATAAAAAGGAGTTAACTGATTTAGAGGTAACCTCTTCTATCAAGATCCTTTCGTTTATTTTTCTTCTCCAACCCCATAAACTATATTTATTCAACTATTTTATAAATACCCATGTATACTAAATATAATATTATTTTTTTTATTCTATGTATTAGACCTACACTTACACACAACTCCATATAATGGATATAGAACATACTGTTTCTTTGTACAGTGAACTATTGCATCACAAAACGAAAATTGTCCAATATTTCCCCACCATGGTGGCCATTATGGTGGAACTATATTTATATATGATATATATTATATTTATATTTTCTCTATTATTCTGTAATTTTTATTTATAATATAACTTTACGCTCTCCATGTTGTGTAAATATGTTAATTTCATTTGAGGAAGTGTGGACTACCGCCCCCTCAAAGCGATGTGACTCATTCCCACTATACATGGATTGTATAAAGGATAGTTTTCTTAAACCTATGAGACATAAATGACATAAATATAATACTATTATTATAATATATAGTTACATAATTTTATTATTATTCTTTTAATATGACAAAGAAATGAAAGTAGCGTTCATGCGTATGTATGGCCTACCATCTCCATAAATGGTGAATTTAATTTCATATTTCCAAATATTATGTATATTATAAATACATATATACTGGATATATATGATATTTAAATCATTAATAATATTCTGGATATGATTTACTTTTGACTACATGGATAATTTACATCAAAACAAGTTCATTTTTGAGTCAAGTACCGAATGTCGACAAAACGTCTGATATGAAGTCAAATAATTATGTAATTTTTATAAAATGGTAATATGTGATACAAAAGGAATAAAAACATGAAAAATTTTCTCAATAATGTATAAATTAACTCAATTTTATCAATTAGAAACATAAAAATTTTATGTGATGAGTCGGACTAAAGGTAAGAGATTTCATCTCAATCTCCATTCATTGAGGCATATCTTATTGTCATGCACATTTATTATCCTATAATGTGTATATACTACCCTTATGAATATTTAAACCATGAATTATTATATTCTCATGATATTTAATGTTCTTTATAATTTTAGTCCTTAATTATATTTATTCAAGTGTTTCTCAAGTGGCAAGTGACTCTTTTACTAAAACCTCATTTTAAATGTTTTAAATATTTATTAATTTAAAACCTTCTATTTCATGTACATGATTTCAAAATGGGGTTCAATAATTAATTTATATGGGCATGAATGTTTTAAAATGAGAATTTATTTCAAAAGTTTCAAAGTGGTATTGGAAACTTTGAATTAAAGTTCACCTTATTAAATATTTTAAACGGTTTTGGAAATTCGTTGAATATTTTTATATCTTAAAATGATCTCTTATTATTGCAGTGTGGAAAATTTATTTTTCCTTTGTGCCAATTTTATGTGTTATGATTATTAAATCATACTTGGAAATTTTATGGGTGGTTGTGTGAGAAACCAAGATGGGTGGTTACATGATAAATAAAATGAGGGGTGATTCCCTGATAAAACAAGGATGAGTGGTTGTATTATAACCTCCAATGAATTGGGTATCGAAGCCAGCCATATAGCTATTACATTTAGTGATATGTTTGGAAGTTGACCGTATTGATATTCTATTTATGTATGTTTATATCCCAACCTACCTTTATATGTTATATGTTGATTTCTATTGGATTTATGGTAATAATTTTGTTACAAAAAGGGAAAGCAATGAGATTATTTTCAGTGAAGTATATTTTAATACTTCGTTAAGGTTAAAGGTATTACTTTATGATAAAGTATTCATGGTTTACCTTTTTTGAAATGATAACCGTCTTTGTTCTTTTTGTATCCCTTGTTGACTTTTTTATACTCATCCCAAGTTTTGAAAAAAATTTCACAAGACGTAAAGAAGAATAAAGTCAAGAAATGGATCAAGGAAAAGTCATGTTGTTTAAACCTTAAATGAACCTTATTTCTTTTAAATGGGTTTTTCTTTTTTTTAATGTATTGTTAGTAGAAGTGTCTACATGTAATATTTATGTTGTTAGGTATGATTTATCACCAAATTCTCTAAAACTCCAAACCTAAAAAGATCCAAGATGTGAATTAATATCAAATTATTAACTTATCTCAATATTAAGTAACATTTAAGGATGGTGTCATTTATCTTGAGCCCCATGTGACAGTTAGGTATATTTATCTCTCTATCCTAGTGCAACCCTTTTCCTCCTACATTTCACATTTTCTCATACCCATGACCAAATTATCTAAGCCAATATAAATGTGAGAGTGAATTGTGCTTTTGAGTTTTCTCCTTCTAATTATAAATATACTATGATAAAGAATAAAGTGTCAAGTGAACTTGTTCTAGTTACTCTATTCAACCCTAAGCTAGCTAATAGATTTATTTTGCTAGAAAAGGAACATGAATCAAAGTTGCTATTTTCTAGTAAGTCTCTGGTACTCAAAGTTATTTAGAATCAAGGATGGATAGATTCATTCTCCTCTAACAATATACAATTATACAATAAGATAGTATATGAGTATTATCAAAATGTAGGCCTTGAGTTTAATGATTATAATGATTATTGGATTATAATATGTGTGTTACAACATGTTTTTGTTTTTTATTCAAGGAAATGGGATAAATGGTTAGGGGTACCTCAAGATGGTGTTTATGATGACTACTAAGGTATCATTCCATAATAAAGTGATTATTTAATATATGATGATTCTCTTATTATTCTTACAGGTGATGAAAAAACCTGAAGGCCAATTATCTCTATACTGGATAGAAAATGTAAGATTGTTTTTATGTTTGTGGAGCACATGGTTTTCCCAAGGAAGGTTTATTTAGCTATACTATGGTACCAATAAGTTTTTCTTATATCTATAATAAGAGAAGGTCATATGATCAATCTTTTTAGATATCTCATGGTGCATAGATGTGAGATGACCAAGATATAACCAAGGTAAAATCATTTTATCTACCCAAAGATTATTTTTTCAATGTTGAAGGTTAAGCGCCTAGTTCATAATGATAAAGAGTCTATTAGATATTGTGGTGGTTTTTTCATTACAATTTCTATTTGTTTAATGATTAAGATTAGCTGGGAACCCTTGAAGAAATAGTGAGTTTGTCATTCTAAGATGTTATATGCTATGTATTACCTAGTTGATCATCCAACCAGACCAAAGGATGAAATTGATCTAGGCTTGGATCCTGATAAAGTAGTTGAATATTCTGATGAAGATAAGGAAGAAGTTGTTTTTTAAGAAGAGGAAAATGAACCATCTATGGATTGGGGAGTGACACTAATTTTTCTCCCAAATCTCCCCCATTACCTTTAGAGCTCCTAGTCCACCTAGATGGTTTCCAAAAAAAGAAAATTTAGTCAAAAGTGATGAAGAAGTGAATTAAGTCTCTGCAGAGGAGAAATATAAAAGTTCCAAATCGACATAATAATAAGATAATTATGGGGAGGATGGTGAAAAGAATTAATAACATGGTAATACAAATGGTGGAAATATAAATAAATATAAAGATGGTAGTGAATTTAATGATGGAAGTGATGTAGACGATTCTAACCAAAATGGTGCTAGTTGTTGAATCAAAAGAAAGAAAGTAGAGGTGCCTCTAGAGCTTCAGAATACACTTGTTAAGGGGGGAAATCCCCATCTGTGGAAATATTCCATGAAGATCCAAATATTGATGAACTTGAGGCCAATTTAGTTTTCACTGGACAAAAAAGGTATAATTATGTTGTGTTATAATAGATAAGTGTGATTGCATATATAGAACAACATGCAACTAAAAAAGAGAACATGGATATTCCTTCTTCTGAGAAATGTAGTGATGATCAGTTGGATTTTTTTAGCTATTGATATTCCTTTAATTTATATCCATATAGTATTAGATCCTATGGTTGATATCTAGAAGGTTGATTCTCAATAACTAGTGGCACATCCTATTGATAGATAGATCTAAGATGAACCTTCACATCTTGAACACTCCTTGGGTTCACAGTTTTTGGATGTTCGGAAGTATCTTGAGATGTCACTTATACCTTCTAGTGTGGTACCTCCTATAACTTCCTCTATCTTAGCTATTATTTCAGACAGATGGGTTGATCTAATGAAAGAAGAGTGGGGAAAATTTTCTACTATTGTAAGGTGTCCACCAAAGCATGGTAGACCTGGGGTTTAAATTGAAGGTGACCCTAAGGGACTATTGATAGATCAAGTGGACTTTGAATGTTTTTTAGAAAAAATTTCCTCAATGAGACCTCCTACACCTAAATATTCTCCAACACATTCTCGTTATTTTCCAGTTGATGTAGTCACTAAAAGTGACTTCTATGTTTTTTGGTATGATGTTGATGTCTTATTTTTCTTTGAAGATAAATAATTTTCCTCATAAAGGTAATTTCATCTATGAAAAGGATGATAGATACATATTTTAGGTGGTTCTTAAACATATAATACCTAAGAAGATGCAGCAAATTTATGTTGTATATATTAGGAATAAGTAGAAATACAGTGAACTGGAATCTCTCAAATACTTGATTGGAGAAATGAGATCTGAGTTTGAAGCTTCTAGGACTGGTATCCTTAATTTTTTGAAGATTCTTCTTTCGATAATTTTGTTGCTTCTCTTCATCCTCTAGTGTTTGATGTTGATAAGTTATGGTCAGCTGTTAGAGAGGAAGTTGCATCTACCTCCAGTAGTCCCTCTGTTAGATAACATGTGTTTCCTTTAGAATTTAGGATGATGCTTCACCAAGGAACTGATCATGATCATATGATGATCAAGAATTATTCCAAAGATAATAATGATTATAAAGAGAATATTACTAATTCCATAACATTCTATCCCTCTAGGATTTATACCAAGCATTCCATGGATGAAAATTTCAAATTCTTGGCTGAAAACTTAAGATTGCCTCCTATGGCAGAAGCTTTCAACGAACATGTTAGATAGATAAAGGAGATGAATCTAGTGTTGAACCAATTTATATAATATAAGGAATATTTAGTTAGTGTGATTGAAAGGGGTTTTCAATTTAAAATGCACATCATCCATATAATGCGGTCATTTATTCTTATTCATGTCCATGAAGTTGTTGCTTAGGAATTTATCACAATTACTCCTCAGTTTTCTCTAAGAATGGGATTTTTATGGTATCATTTTCACCTTTACTTGAACAATTTCATCTTATTCCAATGTCCCCTGCTTAAGCCTTAAGAAAACTCTATCTAGTAGTGTTTTTGGAAGATCATCCTCGGTCTATAGATTGGTTCTCCTCTGGTGTTCCCTCTATTCTACCTAGAGATGATCCTACTACTTCAAATGAAGAGAAAGAGGAATCCAAAGCTAAATTAAAGTCACCAATGGACCCCTCTTATAAATCTTGAACCTTGTTTTTATTGGCTTAAAAAAAATTTCTTTGATGATCCATAAGTTGTGAAACTTTTGGTGACAATTTTGAATTCCTATGATATTTATTATTTTGTTTGTTTATCCTTTATTATACAATAATATTATTTACATTTTTGATAATCCCAAAAGGGGTAGAATTATGGAATTTTATAATTCTATATGTAATTTCTGATATTTTTTATATGTTATCTTCTAATACTATATGTTTTTTTTATTTCAATTAATGATACTTGACATTGGTACATACTCTATTCTTATTATTTTTTCTTTGATACAATCTGCACCTATTGGGAATACTATGTTCTTCTTTATACTACCTTGGATATCATGTCTAAAATTTTTTAATATCATTTTATATCATATTTTTTCATTTATAATATTCTTTGATTCCATGCTTTGTGGTCATCAAAAAAGGTGGGGGGATTGTTGACCTCTTAGTTTTAATGATCATAAAATCATGATTCTATAGTTATTAACTAATTTCATGTTTATCTATAAGTATTATTTATTCTAAGATAGGTAAATTGTTTTATTAAGTATGAGATTCCATTAAAATAGACAACCACTATTAAAGACACCATTTTCTATGAGATACCACCAGACTAAAAAACTCGCTAAGTATGAGACACTACCAGGATATCACACCACTATAATGTCGTACCATTAGAATAAAAAATTGAAAATGTCTAAGACACCATTAGTCAACACACCATCAGGTTTTCATGACACTAAAATAAAAATTTGTTTAATCGTGAGATACTTCCAGATAAGGAACTATCAACATCACACCATTAACAGAAAATTTTGGCTAAGTCTGAGATACCATCAGACATCTTACCATCAAACCCGAAGTCGTTAGTTTAGATGCTTCCAACATAGTTGAAATTTTTCTATGTATAAGAAATCATAAGTGTCATACCATCTATGTCATACCGCCAGATCTAGACACCATCATACCTTTAGACAACATCTTTCTAAAATAGTAACATTTTTATCTTACATAAATTATTTTTGAATTACATTATTGTAACAGATATATTTATTAAGTTTAATGACACTTACTATATTAATAATTGTCTATTAAATTCCCAACAGAATTCATTTATGAGAGTGTTAGGATATGAAGTACAAGGAAGTAGATAGCTTGTATTTTCTTCTTCTTTTGTTGATAAAAGTGAAGAACACTCCTTCATGCAGTAGTGATTATAGAGAAAAAGATACAGAATAAAATAGAAGAAATAGAAGTAGTGAATTAATGGAAAGCTACGATCTTGAACTTCATTCACACACTTTTAGCTAAACCTATTTTCAATAAATATGTACTCAACTACTACAAAAATTTGACTCAAAATCTTAACTACACATTAAAAACCAGTTCCTTACTCCTGTCAAGAACACGAGTATGTGAAACTTTGTTTTATATATGTTTTTCAAGAGAACTGAAGTAAAACTTCACTAATGAATCAAATCAAGAGTCACAAGTTGAATTGAAATAGATTGAGCACTTTTAAACTCTATTATTATATATTTCTCTTTTTTATAGAATATTATTACTTATCGAGCAGTGTCTTCTATACTCTGTTTTATGTACACACACTGTATCCTCTACTAAATTGGAAGATATTAAAAATCTTCTCAAAATCATTTCATATTGATTTCTCACACAGATAAGAGTGGTATAGTTCTCTATGTAAAATGTTTTGTTTTTCTCCCATGAATAACTACGGAAGGGGTTTTTTGTGACCTGTAATGTAATAAACTATTGTATAAACCTGATCTATGTGGTGGATGGTCTTGTTTATTTTATATAAACTACATGGTGGTGGGTTATAACCAAGTGAAGAGTATTAACTCTTGACTTTAGACTAAAAATCATGTATTCATTCTTTTTGCTGGGAAGTTTAATTTAGTTTAACTTCATTTTCACTTCAAAATAGAAATTTTTTTTAAATATAAAACAATTACATGCTTTGATAGTTTATCTTAATTTGGGTTTATATAATATTTTGATAAAATAAACTGTTTTCAAAGGATACTATAAGATTGTATATTATTCATCTGAGACCTAATAAATCTTTAGGGAAATCATTATTAATATTTATATCTATATCATACTACTTGTTTAGGTAAATTGGGCCATTTTTAAATATTTGGATGATTTCCAAATAATCCATTTTAGAAAGATATGTTTACTAGCTACTCAATTGACACCCCTCTTGTGATATTCACTCTCACCAACAATACCTTCAATGAATTGGGTGAAGCTTATAATAACACGAGATAATTAGGGTATCTGAGATGATGTTATCGATCCACTATAGTTAAGAGGTAAGGATGCCTGAACCACTATAGGAAAAGGTAGTGATTCCTAATCTATTTTGATATGGTAAAATGGTTTTGATACCTTATCCACTATAATTTTATGGTCTATGTAGATATCCATGAAATATGAAATGTTTTCTATTTATATGATGGTTCCAAACATTTTATATCATATTATTAAGACTATGATATGAACATATGGTTCATGACTGATTTATAATGATTCCTCATCCTTATGAATCATGTATTTTGAAATGATAATTTTTATGCAACGATACTAGTTTATGATAACTGATAGATTGAGTTTAAAATTTATAAATTATTATATCATACCCTTATTATTATCTTATGTTTTTATGTTATCATCTATTATTATCACCTTTTTTACCCTTGTGGAGAATATGAGCTCATAGTTTTCTTCTGTTTCCATTAGCTATGTTATGATGAAAGGTTCTATGTAGGGTATGTCAGGTAGTGTATAAAATGAGAGGAATATTATGAAATATGATGAATAGTATTCCTAAATAATACATTTATGTATCTAGTCTCAACTGGCACTAAACCTTTATAGTTATGGTGTGGATCATAATGTTTTGTATTTCATATTCATCTAAAATGATGTAATATTTGTGAATGAAATGATTAGTTCACTATATTTGGTATTAGATAGGGGTTTAGATTGCTATTGGATACTAGAGTTAGAAAAATTTGGAGAAAAACTTAGGGATAATTCTATGTATTGTATTAAATCATAATAATTTGGTAATTAACATGCATAAATAGGGTTAAACATAATGTTCCATAGATTGAGAATATGGTGTCATGATTTTGAAATACTATGAATTATATTTAAAGAACACAATATATCTCAATTTGATTAGTATATCTCTATCCTTTAAATTATCTTTATTGGTTAGAGTCAATGCCTATAAACTGAAGATATCCATATATAGAAGAATTTTATAAATTATTAAATTATTTCACACTTAAAGAACAAAAATTCTATGGGATATCGAATGTATAATGTGGTTTAAATACTCACAAAACTCTCTCAAGAAAAGAATAATGTGTTGTGATAAGAGGATCCAAGGATTAAATAACATATGGTTGAGTCTTTCATGAGGAAATATCCACCCTTTTTTAGTTGGTATTATGATCCACTAGTGGCTAAGCGATATATCCACACCATTGAGAAAATATTTTCTATTATCTAGTGAACAAATAAATAAAAACATTCCCTATATATTTATCATTTATAGGGATAATAATATCAATGTGGGAATCATATCAAGAATATAAATAATTTTTAAGAAAGTAAATCCATGTAATGATATTATTTTAAAATGATATTATTTAATAAGTGATTCCCTTGTATTTTATGTTTAAAAAAAGAGAAGGAATTCATTGATCATAAGAATATAGATAATGAATTGATTTATAACTATAAAAAAACATTAAATGAATTTCTAGGTATGATTTTGGTATATTCATAATCAATTAAAGAAAAATTGATTGATTATTTGGTGAAAAAATGAAGTCTCTAAAAGGAATTATCTATAGTAGACTCTATTAGAAATGAATAAATGATTCAATGTGCTCTCATGGTAGAAATGGAAATTTGATATTTCCATCATTCATATGGTTTTGGATTAAAATGACAGAAATATACTAATTAAACATGAACATATACTATTTTGGAAAGAAATTATAGCCATTCAAATTCTATAAATGTGGAAAGGCTAGTCGTAAATCCAATGAATGATAAAAGGAAATGAAAATTTTGGTTAATTCAACGGAGGAAACGAAGACTCTGACTATTACACCACCCTCACTCCAATGATTAAAATGAAAGAAATAAAATAATTAAACCAACCAATTCTTGAATCCAAAGGTTTATAATGACATTATGCACTAACAACCTCTTAATCCAAATGAAAAAGTGAAATTTCATGTGATCAAGACTGCTGAGGTAGGTTACAAGAATGGCATGGTGAAAGGTAATCTTATCATCCAATATAGAAAAACTAATTTATTATTTGATTTAGTCTATATAAATTATTTTATATCTAAGTAATTTTCAAAGGTAATCAAATTTCAAACTAGATGATAATATATTAAGTAACTGGTGAAAACTTCTATTGGTATGATGGTCAAATCTCAAATATATAATTTTTTTGATTGAATTTTGTGGGAATATTTATTATAATTCTTTTCATACTACCTTTAGTTTATTTTTATGTGATTATAGGGATGGTTTTGAATTATTTATATAATACCCATATCAATTACTAAGGAGGAGAAGTCGCATTTAATATTTCTAATGAACCTATGATAATTTATCATTGAGAGAGTGAATCTGATCTTTTAGCGATAATTACTTATATATTTCGGGGTATTATTCCTATATATGAATATTAACTATCATAGATTGCTGAGAGAAACTTGATATTGATGATATTCCTATTGTATCGTATTTTTTTATGTCTTTCTAGAATATTTTCCTCATTTTATTTTGATTTGTGATCTTTATATTTCAATATATCTCATAACTAGTGAAAAACCTATATCAAATACTCAATATATAATGGTCCCGATTATGTTTTATGAATTTAAGAAATAACTCTAGGATAATACCAATAAGGTAATGATTCATCCAACTGTGTATGAATGGGTTATACCTGTTATTTTTTGTTTAGAATAATGTCAATGTGTCATTTTATTGATTACCGTGATCATAACAAAACCACTATCAAGAAAACTTACCCTTTACAGGTTACTGATGATTGGGTTGACCAATTATGAGGATCTAAATAATGTTCTATGATTGACCTTATTTATGAATATCATCAATTGAGGGTTAATAAGGATGATATAACTAAGAAAACATTTCGTATGAGGTATTGGTATTATAAATTTATCGTGATTCCATTTGAGCATACTAGTTTACATTCTATCTTAATGGGTTTAGTGAATTAATTAATTAAAGATTGCGTTGATCATTTTCTGGTACTGTTTATAGATGATGTTATTATATATTCAGAGAGTAATAAAGAGTAGGAAATTTTTTTGATAACTTCGCTCATGACACAAAATAAGGATAATATGTGTGAAAGATTTATTAACTATTAATTTTTATATTAGTATGTCTCATTCATGGGTTATATAATCTCATGTAATGGTATATCAGTGGATACATCAAACAAAATATTTATTAAGAAATGGTTTAGACCAACCATGGTAACCAAAATCTGTAGTTTTCATGGGTCATCTAGATTCTATGATTTTTTTGGGAATGATTTCTAATGATTATATAATACACTCAGTAAGTTGACTTTGAAGGGGGCTATGTTACTGTAGACATATTAATGTTAATATAATTTGAAGAAGAAGAAGAGAATTATTGTTAGTGAATCTATACGTACAATACCCTATAATGGAGAAGGGAATGTGATATTTAGTAATGCATCAAATAAGGGTTTTGGATATGTACTCTGTTTGAAATATATGGTAATAGGTCATGCCTCAGGAAAATTGAAGGTTTATCAAAAAATTACACACCTCTTTATTTAGAGTTAACTGAGGTAATTTTTACATTGAAAATATAGTATTATAATATTTATAAATAAATATTTGATATTTATAGTATTAATAAAAGTTTAAACAATATATTTAATCATAAATAGTTGAATAAACACCTCATAAGATTATTGTAATTGATTAATGATTATGATTGTTCATCACATTGCCTCCATGAAAAGGTAAATAGGTTGGTGATTCTCATACTCAAAAGGGCTCTGCTAGTTTTTCCATGTTGGGGATTGAAATAGATCTTATAGTTGTATTTTTACAGAATATGGGACATTAAATCTTATGGAAAAGGGTAATATACTATCATTCTCATATTAATGTTCAACCATCAATCTATTTTAGGATTAAAGTGGTGCATACTAAAGATGTATAAATTCATAATAAATTAAGTGTATTCCTGAGTTCAAACGTTATTATGATGGAAGGATATAATTTATGAACCAAAAATGTTTCTAGTTAATACCATATGTGAAGAATGAGTTGTGGGGTAGGGATCATATTACATCATTCACTAATCATTATGGAATTTCAATGATGTATAGGGAACTAAAAGATATTTTTTGATGGGACGACATGAAAAGGGATATTATAATGTATGTATATAAATGCTTTGTATTTTAGTATGTTAAGGATGAGAGAAAAAATTCTAAGGATGTTTTATAACCACTTCCCATACCTGAATGAAAATGGGAAATCATTACAATGGATTTCATTTTCAGACTCCCCAAAACATCTAAAGGGAATATTTATTTTTGGAGTTTAGACGATCACCTTAGAAAGTTGGAAAAATTCATTTCCATTGAATAATATTTCTCTCATTATCTACTTTTCTTGTTATGAATTAAGGAATATGAATGATTTCATAAAGTAAAAAAATATACTATATCGTATTAGGATTTGTTCTTTACTATGATGTGATGGAGAAGTCATCAACAATCTTAGGATATAAAGTTGAGTTTCAATACTGCATATCACACGTAGGTAGACGATATTTATGAGAAGACCATTAAAACACTAGATGAAATGTTAATAGTTTGCTCTATGGATTTAAATGGTATTTTTTATCAACACCTTCCTTTTATGTAATTATATAACAATAATAAATTTCACATGATAATTCATATATCTCCTTAAGAATCATTACATTCACTGATTTGCAGAACACAAATGTAATGGGATGAAGTTGGAGGTAGAAATATATTGGGACCTAATCAAGATAAGGAAATCATAGATAAGGTTAGATCCAATATGTATTACATAAGAGCACCATAGATCCAATATAAAAGTTATTCTGATAATCATTAGTGATATGTAGAGTTCAAATTTGGTGAAATAGTATTCCTATGAATATCTTTTTATAAGAGGGCTATGATATTTGGAAAAATGGAATGATTATCCCTAGATATATCACTCCATTTTATATTATAGATTACATAGAAATAAAATATTATTGTTTGGGACTTCCTATAACACCTAGATATTTTTTGAAATATTTTCTAGAATTAATTTAAATTTTTATATATTTTTTATTTAACAAAACAATTAAAATATTAAATTTCTATTAAAGAACTATGTTTCGTTTATGTTATGTGAAAATTAAAGTTATTCATGCACTACACACATCATAATGTTTAGTTTTATCTATTTTGAACACCAAGTTTACATTATGTTAGACGCAAGACTGGATTTCCCTGATGGCTTGCATAACATGAAAGACCGAGTTTACTGAACAATAATATATTAATAAAAATATTATTATTTAATATAATAATATATAACCTATCCATTATTTTATAATTTATGTATTTTATTACCTATATTATTAAAATAAAAGGTTTAATTCATCTTTAAATATTAATTATAATCTATTACAGGAACCAATTCAATATAAAGGGATTCTTTTTATAAAAAAATAATTTTATTCTCACAAAGGAATTTAATCCAAATAAATTAAATTAATTACTATTGGGGAATGATATAAATGAAATATATAATTTATATGTTAAATCAAATATTTTTTATATAGATCTAATACATTTGATAAGTATAATATAAGAACCAACCCAATATTTCGCATAAAAATCAATATTTTTATAAAGGCAGTTTTGCTGCCTTTTAATGGAGAGCCTATTTTAAATCCCTTTTTTATAAATTTTAAAAATTTAATATGTCAAAATAAACTTAATATTTTAAATAAAACCATTAAAATTAGTTTATGGTGAATTTTTTAATTTTTATACGAAGTTTCATTTTTTGATGAATAGTGAAAATATTGCATTTTAATTAAAAACTGACTTTTCATCTAACATATTTATGAAATAATATTTTATTTTCTTCAATTTTAATTAGATTTATTTTTTATCAATTAATCCAATTTAGTTAATTTGAATAAATTTCACATTGAAATTGAATATAGAAGAGAAACAAACTTGTGAACTTTTTTTCTTTAAAACCCCTTAGTCGTCCCGTCTATGGGATTAAATTTAAATTTATTTTTACCAATTATGTGATTGAAAATTTTGAAAAATGGATTAAATATTTGGAAATATAAAAATTTATAATATATAATAAGTTCAAATTATTTTAGAAGAAAATATTAGAGAAAGTAATTAAAATTAATTACAATTATTAAAGTGAAATTAATCTTAACAAGGGACTAAACCGTAAAACTTAAGGGCCAAAATGATATAGAAATATGTCAAAAATCCATTCTATGTCCATATTTATACCTAATACTACCATTTATTGAATTTTTTTAATTATTTTATCCACTTTCATTGGAAAAATAAGGGGTGGAATTCCCTTTTACAAAATTTACAAGAGTGTAACTCCACGTACACTATAGAAGGACCTCTTGTCCTCCTAGTTTCACACAGCTATCATGAAAAATTATATTGACCATTAAATTCTCAAATAGATATTAAATATCCCTTACCTCATCCTATAATACTCACCTTGGGAATAAATACATCCATGTAAGCCCTTTGGTGAAACCAAAAGAAGTTACGCAAAAAAGAGGTAATATCTTTCCTCAATCTATTTAGTTTAATTTCCATTATCCACCCCCTAAACTCTTCTTATTCCATGATTATAAAAAATATATCCTAAGTATAAATATATATTGTTTTTATCAGGGTTATACCTACACTTACACACACACTTCCATCTAATGGTAAATGAACATACTCTTTATGTATAAGACGATCTACCGCCTCATGAAACGATGATTATTCATTTTTCCTTTACTATCTTTCGTGGTTAGGACTTATAATGGACACACTTTTTACATATGATATATATTATATTTATTTTTTCTTTATTATTCTGAAATGATTTATAAATTATACTTTTATACATATTATCTTTTGTAAATATGATAACTTCATTTGTGGACATGTGGACCACTGCCTCCTCAAAGTTATGTAATTCTTTCACACTCAATATGGAATGTATTAAAGATGAGTTTAGTGAACATATATGATATATATATATATATATTACATAAAACTTATATGATAATAACAACATATATATATGCATATATTTCATTTACTATAATTTTATTCAATACGATAACAAAATGGAAACAACATTCATGCATACATACAACCTACCGTCTCCATGAACAATGTATTCATTTTCATACTTCTATAGTGAATAGATTATTGTAATAAAAATACAAATAATATGAATTAAATTTATATCATGTTTTAATTTCTGTAAACCATGATATAAGTATATGGACATAAGATATAACAAAGTAATACAAATGTGAAAAAATAAAGCAGATATTACCCGGAGTGTAACCTTAATATGGAATTGTTAATAATAGGGTAATATAATGTCAAAATAAAATAATATATGGTAGTTTATATAAAAATATGGTTCTATAAATGATTTATAATCAACATATATTTTTTATATAGGAGGTTTGAGTGAGAAAAACAAGATTCAAGACACAAGGTAAGGGAATTGCATATCACTTTTTATTTCTATGAGATATATGCCTTATTCACCACTCATTTCCATTATATGGTGTATACACTAACTGTTATTTTATTATAATGTTCTTATAATTAATTTTATGGGTACTTACATATCCATTTTATTATATTTATTTCATGGGTATTATGGTTCAAAAGTTACCAAATCGGTAAAGTAATTTTGACTCAATTTTCATTCTTTCATACACATGTTTTGTTATGAACCTATTTTCCTTAATGAGGTGTATATGATTCCAATTCAAATGCTATATCATAAATCAAATTCATTTTCAGGATATTTTAGTCTATATGTAATTTAATTTTCTAACATGGGTAGTATGATTCAATGTTACAATGTTGAAAGTTTTTATTATAACAATCTCATAATTTGTCCCGATTTCTTACAATTATGATTTTATTGATGAAATATTAAGATAAAATTCACAATAACTCTCATAAATTTTCTTAACCTATGTTCATTCATGTTATATGCATTTAAATGTACCATTTTTACACTTTTTTTACCTAATTTATCTAATAAATATTTTTTATGGAAATGTTACTTTATTTCTTTTTTCAGTCATAAATATGTGTTCTTTGGAAACTATGATTTCAAAAAATTATTCCAAAAGTGTTTGAATTTTATCATATCATGTTAAATGGAATTTGGACCCATATTTAATTCTTTTAAAAATAGTTTCCCAAATAATCATCTTATCATTTCCCGATCAAGAAAACTTTCTAAACATGTAATATACATAAAGAACGTTCGACATGTACAGACTTAATAATCATCCTAACCATCATTTTCTTTAATCTTTCATTATACATTTCCATGTTTATTTTTAAGAATTATTTTTAATATTATATACATTCAATTTTATTAAGTGGTTTTCAATGAAAATGGGTTTAAAAAATGTTTTATGGTTTTTAATGATTCATTTTAAAGTGTTCAAATATATTTAAAAAATGTTTTTAAAAAAAATCCTTTTAAAAAAATTATTTAAAATTATTTATAGTTTTATTTATAATTTTTAAAATTATTTAAACTAAAATGTTTTTAAAAAATTTTTCAATATTATTTTATAATTACCAAATAAAATGGTTTTCAAAAAATTTCCCTCTTTATATGTTTTCAGTGATAATGGTTTGAAAAAGGTTTTAAAAGTTTTCTTAATAAGTTTTCATGTTTTTTTCAAGAAAATGGTTTTCAAAAGGTTTTATGTTTTTTAAATAATTTTTCAAGGAATAAAGGATAATTCACTTATGAATTTGTTTTAAAATATCTTTCTAAATTATGCTCCATCTAAGATGACATTTTTTGATGTTACTCACGCCTTTTTGGGATAACATCCAAAGTTTCCATTCATATTCTTTCTGAAAATGGATTGTGTATTTAAGGAATGATATTTATGAAACCACATTCCTCTTCTATGGGTTACATTCTTATGAACCAAATTTCCATTCAGTAGTCTATATCATGATGAATGCTTATGAAACTCGCTTCCTTTCACGGCTTACTCTTGGATGGAATGATTGTGAAACCTATATACTTTTCATAGTATATGATATGGTTAATTTTTTTGATACCCATTTCATTTCAAGGGTTATTATATGATGTTTATGATACCCATTTTATTTCATTGGTAGTGATATGATTTTTCATGATATTGTGGCTCATGTTTGTAAGATTTTATTATGAGATGAGTGGGAACTATATCTCCCTCCAATGCATTGGGTAATGATTTATATATCATGATATAGACTAATGGGGTCTTGGGAGTGAACCTTGACTACTAATATGGCCATGAAAATTAGCCCTGAATACCATGATGTTATGGGGAGTGAACTCAAACTACTATAATTGTATTGGGAGTGAACCTTGGCTACTAAGATGGACATAGGAGTGAACCATGACTAGAAAGATGGTATGTAAAGTGAAAGCATACTAATAATATGGAAATGGGAGTGAACCATGACTACCAAAATGGTATGTAGTGAACCCATAATACTAATATGGCCTTAGCAGTGATTCCTTGACTAAGGCCATCTTAGTATTATGGTATGTAGTGAACCCATGTCTTAAGCTCTTAATTCTCTTATGATTCCTTTGTTATAAAATACCAGTATCTTTTAAATGATTCATTTTTATAAACATTGATATGAAGGTTATGATATTCTATGTTTATACTCATGTTCTCAAACCCTTATGTTAATATTCTACTTACCTATTTACTTTATATACACCTACTGAGCATTCAAGATCAACCCTTTCTTATTTTTACTTTTCCCATGTTATGAATAAATGATTATAGGTAGAATTAATGAGGGGGAATATCATTATAGTATACATTAATGGTATTTCAATGATTTAGAAGTTTTTATCCATGTTTTCTAAGGAAATAGACTAATACAGTCTTGGGGTGTCTGTTTTTGTAAAGTTTTATGTATTCCCCAAAAAATGATGTAATTTCAATGTACATTAATATTTTTTTTATAGTTTGTATCAAGGAAATTTTTTTGTTATCCTCTGGAAACTAAGAAGAAGAAACCTTAGTGATAACCCTATAGAAAATTTTAAGGATAAGTCTAATGATAATAAAAACTATAGGAAAATGTCCGAGAATTTTGGAAAAGGATAGAGTAAGTGGTTTCCTAGAAATAAATACATTTTTATATACTACAAGTGGATGTGGTTTTGGAACATATGTTACTACGAGTAATAACTCCAAAAAGGTTTGTTGGTCCTGACTTCGCATAACCCGGTACATGAAAATGGTCTTTACCGTGAATCAAGTTTGACACTCATTAGGAATATAATTTGGGAATTATCAAACTATTCAAGAAATAACATGAAAGAGTTAAATTTAATTTAGATATCAATAGACTAGGATAAACCTATGGTTTCATAGTTTAACAAATGTGTCGTAATTTATACAACATGTAACATCCCAGGTAAATAAAGAATAAAGAATTTTCATATTTATTAATATTTACGAATTAAATATTAATTTTAATTAAAAGGGGTTTCTACGTTCGATAGCGTACTCGATACGCAACGATGAGTTTCTTTGAAAACTTACGTTGCACACAAGTAATAAAATAATATTATTTTAAATGTTAGTTAACGAGTAGCCTTTGTACTGGCGGGAATGGATAGAAATAACTAAAATATTATTATATATGTTTTTAAATGTTTTTACATTTACCCAATAAAAGATAAAGGCTTAAAATATGGAAAGAGTTCAATTTTAGGCATTTATACCCTAATTTTTACGAAAGGTCCACTTATCACCTTTTGACGGAGAACCGTCATTAAATATAGTTTTGATCGATCTTATAAATTCTATTGGAGCAAATATAACTCTTCTTTAGAATCGGGACATCAAAATTTACTTTGTGTAAATTTTTGGTACCTTTCTGATAAAGTTCTTTTTTTAATGAATAGTGTAAAATGTTGTATTTTAATTCAAAACCTCTTTTTAATCTAATTTACTTGTATGATTAGATTATCTTTTGAATTGGTTTTAAAGTGAAATTATAAAATATTTTTACCATTAAATCCAATAGTGGTCGTTGGAATTAAATTCACTTTGAAATCGGACTTAAACTAGTGTCAATCTTTTGATACTTATTGTTTCACAAAAACACGCTATTTGCTCTGACAGCGGGAATTAATTATTCAATTAATTAATGTGACTTATATGTTTTTAATTTTGTAAAATAGACTTCATTTTTGAATTCGTAATATCAAATATAGATTAGGGTGAATTTTTGGTAATTTTCTGAAAAACTTCAATTTTTGATGAATAGTGAAACCACTAAGTGGTACTTATAAAGAATGATTTTCCGTTTAAATGAAATTTTTACATCATTATGTTTTGAATTTCAAAAATCCGACATACATGGTTTTCATTAATAAGTAAAATGTGGTTCAATGAGATTATAATAATTTTTTGGTGAATAGTAACTTATTAAGTTCTTAATCGCGATTAGTGGTAATTAGTGTAGTTTAAGGTAAAAATAATGTTTTAATAGTATGATATGAGCTTGACACATGTCCTAACCTTATTGGTTGTGTCATGGCCGACCAAGACAAGCCATGGGTCAACTTGGGGACCCCATGGAGACACTTTGGTTGGGAAATGACATAAATAACTTTTTATTTAATGTAAAAGTAAAAATGACACAAACATGATATATTTTACTAAAACAATTTTTAAATGGGGTTATACAAGTCATATTTTTTATTATAAATAGTCATTGGAAAGCTGAAACGATTTCCTACATCATAGTATTTGTTTTATAATTTTTATACATTAAATAGATTAAATTATATATGACATAATAATGATGCAGCGATGACATCATTATTTGACGATTTAAATAAAATGGAAAGATAATGTAAAATATATGAACTACACATGTCCAAAACCAATTGGATGAGTGTATTTAGAACCCTTAACACCTTATCCACGAATTATATCAATGTGGAACCTTTTAAAACCGAAAACAAATTTCAAATAAAGTAATATTTCTTTACTTTCCAAAAGTGCCCCTCCTATCCTCTTATAAAAGGCCCCCACCTCTACCTCATTTCACACACTCCTCAAGCCTTTGGCTCGGACAACCCCTGCCCAATTACTCTCTCCACATCCCTCTCCTCATCCTAGAGGATTCCCTTTGGGCATAATCCTTTCAAAGGAAGCCTTTAGGCTCAAATCAAAAGGAGTTACACTTTTAAAGGTAATTCATTCTCTCTTGTTCATTTGTTTTATTTTGCTTCTCCAACCCTATAAACTATTTTTATTTACTTATTTTGTAATAACACCAGTATATTCAATATACTAGGATGTTGTTATAAGATTTATTCTAGAAACACTCTCACACAACTACATCAAATGGTTAAAGAACATACGGTTTCCGTGGATGACGAAATTCTGCCTCCCGAAACGATGATTGTTCAATACTCATTTAACACCTTCAAAGGTGGCCATTATGATGTCACTATTTTTATATATGATATTTAGTATGTTTAGTTTTTCTATAATCTTCTGTATTTTTCATTTTGGGCATACCTTTATGGTTTCCATTATGGGTAAACACGATATCTTCATTTAAGGAAGTGCGGACTACCGCCCCCTCAAAGTGATGTGATTCGTTAATGCCATATGTGGGACGTGTAAAGGATGGATTTAAAGTTATTATATATGATTTTATACTGGAATTATAATATACCTATATATCATTATTATTTCTTTCCATTAAATAATGAGATAGAAATGAAAGTAGCGTTCATGCGTACGTACGGCTTACCATCTCCATGAACGGTGCATTTCATTTCTTATCCCCAAATGTAATGTACTATTAAAAGTACATGTATATAATGGATATATATAATTAATGATATATATAAATGATGAATATAATTCTATAATTAAAATATACATACATCTCATTTAGTTTTAATTCCATTAATATGACAAAGAAATGAAAGTAGCGTTCATGCGTACGTACGGCTTACCGTCTCCATGAACGGTGCATTTCATTTCTTACCTCTAAATGATTATGTAATATTATAAATACATGTATATTCTGGATATATATGATATATATGATATCCAAATCAGGAATTTCATTCTGGATATAAAGAACCGTTGACCACACGAACAACATGTAATTGTATGAAGTCCACTTTCGACTTAAGAACCAAATATTGACAAAACAAACATTATTACCTTAAATGGTTACATAATGTTTATAAAATGGAAATAAGTGATATAAAAGGAATAATGAACTTTAAAAAGATTCTTAATCAAGTATAAATTAACTCAAGTTTATTATTCAGGACGTTAAAGAACGATCGAGTCAAGTCGGACCCGAGGTAAGGGACTTCGTCTCAATCTCCTTTCATTGAGGCATATTTCGTTTTATACACAACTTTCTTTTATACGGTGTATAAACCCCTTTGACTTTTACTTTTATACAAAATGAATCTTTTTCTACGAAGCGTTTTACTAAACGACAAAAAGGAATGTTTTTTTTAACGTACGCGGTGACAACGACCTTTTCCGCCGCCGCGAGTATTATTTGGTCTTTGGCTTTCTCAACAAGCCGTAATGTTTTTAGAATAAAATAAATACCATATACTATTTTATGTATTTTGGTATTGAAAATGGTTTTGAAAAAGGATTCTATTATGTCAATATATTTATGATATATTGTGATTGAAATGTGGAAATGTTATCATTCCTTTATATTGGTTTTATGTTTTATGATTTTATATTGGTACTTAGACATTTTAACGGGTGGTTACGTTATAAACCATATGAAGGGTGGTGCCGTGAATACCAGGACGGGTGGTTACGTTATAACCTCCAATGCATTGGGTATGGAAGTCGGCTGTATGGCTATTCTATTAAGTATGTATGGAAATTGGCCGTATGGCTATTCCATTAAGTATGTATGGAAATTGGCCGTATGGCTATTCCATTAAGTGATATGTGTGGAAGTCGACCGTATGGTTATTCCACTTAAGTATGTTTATGTCCCAAGTTACCTTTATAAATGTTATGTGTTCATTTTATAGATTTTATGGTAATCCTTTGGTTACAAAAAGGTAAGTAATGATACTTTATTCAGTGAAGCATTTTTTTACAACTTTATGAAGGTGAAGGTATTACTTTGACAGAGTATACATGGTTTACTTGATTTTGAAAAACTAACAGTTTTCATTCTTTGTGTATCCCTTACTGTGCTTTTTATGCTCACCCCAAGTTTTTTTGAAATGTTTTTCATAGGACTTAATGTGGAATAAGGTCAAGGATGGGATCAAGGGAATGTCATGCTATATAAAACATGGAACTAGACATGTTTCTTTTAAGAGTTTTTTTTATTATGGAAACTTAGTAGAAGTGACTACTTTGTAATCTTTTGAGATGTAATAGTTATGTTCTAATTCTCTAAAACTCTAAACCTGAAAAGATCCTCAACGAGAATTATTCATTTAATTCAATATTAAGTAAGGTTTAAGGCCGGGGCCTTATATTTGGTATCAGAGGTCGGTTTAGACAACTTTAGGAGTTAGAAAAGTGTTAAATTATAATATGATTGAAATGATATAGCATTTACGGATTACCATGTTTCTTCGCCTAAGATATTTCTGTGTTCAGAATGGTTTTCCGCAGAGGAAACAAAGCAGCTATGTTGGGACGACATCAGGAGGAAGATAACCTTCCAAATCAGCAACCTGAGATGGTCGGAATCGGAAATGAACAGTTTGTTGCAATGATGGAACAGTTGACTCAGGCTATAAATGGTGGTGGTATCCATGCACGAGATCAGCCAGATCAACCGCAGAGGAACATGTCAGTGGTGGAACATTTCATGAGGCAACATCCACCATCATTCAGAGGATCATCTGACCCTGTGCAAGTTTAAGGGTGGACTAAAGCACTGGAGAAGATTTTGGATGTCATGGGGTGTTCAGAACATCAAAAGGTTAGTCTTGCTATTTATCATTTTGAAGGTGAAGCTGATCAGTGGTGGTCGATGGTGAAAAATATAAGGGATAGTGATGAGATTGAGGATCTTCACTAGGACGAATTCAAAGGTATGTTTCTTGAGAAATATTTTCTTAAGGTGGTTCGTCTTAGGATGGAAAAACAGTTCCTAGAATTGAGGTAGGAGGATGATTTAGTGGCTGGTTATGAAGAAAAGTTCACTCGATTGGCAAGGTATGCTCCAAACTTCATACGAGATCTTGATAGTAAAATAAACCGTTTTTACTCAGGGTTAAAGACAAAGTATCGAAGGGCTTTAGCTTCTCGTGAGTTCAAAAGTTATGAAAAACTTGTTCGATGTGCAGAGAAGGTGGAAATGGAGTTTGCCGATGATCAGGTGTTCTATGACAAACAACAGAATAAGAGGTCTAGTTTGCAGGAAAAGGGGAAGAATTCATCAAAGAAACAAGGAGGTAAGAAAACCAAATATCCATCCTGTGGGAAGTGTGGTAAAATGATTCCTGGAGAATGTTTATCCAAGTCTGGTAAGTGCTTTCGGTGTGGTAAGTCTGGTCATATTGCTCGTAACTGTAAGGAAGATGATCAACAAGGAAATGAAAAGCCAACGGTAAGATGTTTTAAGTGTAATGAAATGGGTCATTATGCAAACGAGTGTCCAACGAAGAACTCAACTGGGGGAATGCAGCCAAACTACAAGCAGAAAGGGGTGGTGAAATCATTTTCAACAACTTCAGCAGATGTTGGGCCATCGAATGAAGTGGTATCAGCTCCAGGGAGCTCAGTATGTTTCGAAGATTGATTTGTGGTCGGGGTACCATCAGTTGAAAGTAAAAGAAGTAGACGTTCCGAAGACTGCGTTCTGTACTAGATATGGCCATTATGAATTTGTAGTTATGCCTTTTGTGTTAACCGATGCACCTGCTATATTCATGGACCTTATGAATAAAATTTTCCATGAGTTCTTGGATAAGTTTGTGTTTGTGTTTTGAGGTTCGGGAAGAGGTTATGTGTGCCTTGTGATTCACAGTTGAATAATGAGTTGTTATGTGAGGCTCATAGTTCCCCGTTTTTAGTTCATCCTGGCAGTACTAAGATGTACAGAGATCTGCGGGAGTATTACTGGTGGGATGGAATGAAAAGAGACATTGCTGATTTTACTGTGAAGTGTTTGACATGTCAACAGCTTAAAGCAGAGCGGCAGTTACCGAAAGGGATGCTTCAGCCTTTACCAGTGCCAGAGTGGAAATGGGAAAACATATCCATGGATTTTGTTGTGGGATTACCGAGGGCATCTCGAGGTAATAATGCAATCTGGGTTATTGTTGATTGCTTGACCAAATCTTCTCATTTCCTTTCTATACGAGATACTTTCTCTCTAGATCAACTTTCCCGTTTGTATCTTAAAGAGATAGTCAGGTTACATGGAGTTCCTCTCTCCATTGTATCGGATCGTAATCCCAGGTTTACTTCTAACTTTTGGAAAGGCCTTCATAAGTCCTTGGGTACGGAATTAAATTTTAGTACATCTTTTCATCCTCAATCAGATGGGCAGTCAGAACGAAAAATCCAGACATTGGAGGATATGCTACGAGCTTGTTCTATGGATTATCAGGGAAGTTGGGACCAACATCTTTCTTTGGTTGAGTTTTCTTATAATAACAGTTTTCATTCCAGTATACGGATGGCACCATTTGAGGCATTATATGGGAAGCAGTGTCGAACTCCAGCATTTTGGAATGAAGTGGGTGAAAGGAAGCTGATGGGACCATAATTGGTAGAAGAGATGGCAGAAAAAGTTCAGTTGATTCAGAAGCACATTAGAACATCTCATAGCAGGTAGAAGAGTTATGCGGATAACCGGAGGAAGGATCTATCTTTTGAGGTAGGTGATCATGTTTTTCTCAAGGTTTCTCCTTGGAAAAGTGTGATGAGATTTGGTATGAAAGGAAAGCTGAGTCCAAGGTTTATTGGACCATATGAAATTCTGGAGAGAGTTGGATCAGTTGCATACCGGGTGGCTTTACCTCCGAGTTTATCTCAGGTACACAATGTTTTTCATGTTTCAATGTTGAGAAAGTATATGCCAGATCCATCTCATGTTTTGAGTCCAGAGGTAGTTCAGCTGGAAGAGAACCTATCTTATGAGGAACAACTGGTCCAGATTCTTGACCACAGGGAGTAGGTGTTACGGAATAAGGTGATTCATCAGGTAAAGGTTTTGTGGAAAAACCATGTGATTGTAGAGGCAACGTGGGAATCTGAAAATGCTATGAGGGATAAATACCCCCACTTATTTTGATAAGTGAATAAAATTGCGAGGACGCAATTCCCAAAAGGGGGGAAAGATGTAACATCCCAGGTAAATAAAGAATAAAGAATTTTCATATTTATTAATATTTATGAATTAAATATTAATTTTAATTAAAAGGGGTTTCTACGTTCTATAGCGTACTAGATACGCAACGATGAGTTTCTTTGAAAACTTACGTTGCACACAAGTAATAAAATAATATTATTTTAAATGTTAGTTAACGAGTAGCCATTGTACTGGAGGGAATGGATATAAATAACTAAAATATGATTATATATGTTTTTAAATGTTTTTACATTTACCCAATAAAAGATAAAGGCTTAAAATATGGAAAGAGGTCAATTTTAGGCATTTATACCCTAATTTTCACGAAAGGTCCACTTATCACCTTTTGACGGAGAACCATCATAAAATATAGTTTTGATCGATTTTATAAATTCTATTGGACCAAATATAACTCTTCTTTAGAATCGGGACATCAAAATTTACTTTGTGTAAATTTTTGGTACCTTTCTGATAAAGTTCTTTTTTTTAATGAATAGTGTAAAATGTTGTATTTTAATTCAAAACCTCTTTTTAATCTAATTTATTTGTATGATTATATTTTCTTTTGAATTGGTTTTAAAGTTAAATTAGAAAATATTTTTGCCATTAAATCCAATAGTGGTCGTTGGAATTAAATTCACTTTGAAATCGGACTTAAACTAGTGTCAATCTTTTGATACTTATTGTTTCACAAAAACACGCTATTTGCTCTGACAGCGGGAATTAATTATTAAATTAATTAATGTGACTTATATGTTTTTAATTTTGTAAAATAGACTTCATTTTTTAATTCGTAATATCAAATATAGCATAGGGTGAATATTTGGTAATTTTTTGAAAAACTTCAATTTTTGATGAATAGTGAAACCACTAAGTGGTACTTATAAAGACAGATTTTCCGTTTAAATGAAATTTTTCCATCATTGTGTTTTTAATTTCAAAAATCCGACATGCATGGTTGTCATTAAGAAGTAAAATGTGGTTCAATGAGATTATAATAATTTTTTGGTGAATAGTAACTTATTAAGTTCTTAATCGCGATTAGTGGTAATTAGTGTAGTTTAAGGTAAAAATAATGTTTTCATAGTATGAGATGAGCTTGACACATGTCCTAACCTTATATGTTGTGTCATGGCCGACCAAGACAAGCCATGGGTCAACTTGGGGACCCCATGGAGATACTTTGGTTGGGAAATGACATAAATAACTTTTTATTTAATGTAAAAGTAAAAATGACACAAACATGATATATTTTACTAAAACAATTTTTAAATGGGGTTATACAAGTCAGATTTTTGATTATAAATAGTCATTGGAAAGATGAAAAGATTTCCTACATCATAGTAGTTCTTTTATAATTTTTAGACATTAAATAAAATAAATTATTTATGACATAATAATGATGCAGCGATGACATCATTATTTGACAATTTAAATAAAATGGAAAGATAATGTAAAATATATGAACAACACATGTCCAAAACCAATTGGATGAGTGGATTTAGAACCCTTATCACCTTATCCACGAATTATATCAATGTGGGACCTTTTAAAACCGAAACAAATTTTCAAATAATGTAATATTTCTTTACTTTCCAAAAGTGCCCCTCCTCTCCTCTTATAAAAGACCCCCACCTCTACCTCATTTTACACACTCCTCAAGACTTTGGCTCGGACAACCCCTGCCCAATTACTCTATCCACATACCTCTACTCATCCTAGAGGATTCCCTTTGGGCATAATCCTTTCAAAGGAATCCTTTAGGCTCAAATAAAAAGAAGTTACACTTTTAAAGGTAATTCATTCTCTCTTGTTCATTTGTTTTATTTTGCTTCTCCAACCCTCTAAACTCTTTTTATTTACTTATTTTGTAACAAAACCAGTATCTTCAATATACTAGGATGTTGTTATAAGATTTATTCGAGCAACACTCTCACACAACTACATCAAATGGTTAAAGAACATACGGTTTCCGTGGATGGCGAAATTCTGCCTCCCGAAATGATGATTGTTCAATACTCATTTAACACCTTCAAAGGTGGCCATTATGATGTCACTATTTTTATATATGATATATAATATGTTTATTTTTTCTTTAAGCTTCTGTATTTTTCATTTTGGGCATACCTTTATGGTTTCCATTATGGGTAAACACGATATCTTCATTTAAGGAAGTGCGGACTACCGCCCCCTCAAAGTGATGTGATTCGTTAATGCCATATGTGGGATGTGTAAAGGATGGATTTAAAGTTATTATATATGATTTTATACTGGAATTATAATATACCTCTATATCATTATTATTTATTTCCATTAAAGTATGAGATAGAAATGAAAGTAGCGTTCATGCGTACGTACAGCTTACCGTCTCCATGAACAGTGCATTTCATTTCTTATCCCCAAATGTAATGTACTATTAAAAGTACATGTATATAATGGATATATATATTTAATGATATATCTAAATGATGAATATAATTCTAGAATAAAAATATACATACCTCTCATTTAGTTTTAATTCCATTAATTTGAAAAAGAAATGAAAGTAGGGTTCATGCGTACGTACGACTTACCGTCTCCATGAACGGTGCATTTCATTTCTTACCTCTAAATGATTATGTAATATTATAAATACATGTATATTCTGGATATATATGATATATATGATATCCAAATCAGGAATTTCATTCTGGATATAAAGAACCTTTGACCACACGAACAACATGTAATTGTAAGAAATCCTCTTTCGACTTAAGAACCAAATATTGACAAAACAAACATTATTAACTTAAATGGTTACATAATGTTTATAACATAGAAATAAGTGATATAAAAGGAATAATGAAATTTAAAAAGGTTCTTAATCAAGTATAAATTAACTCAAGTTTATTATTCAGGACGTTAAAGAACGATCGAGTCAAGTCGGACCCGAGGTAAGGGACTTCATCTCAATCTCCTTTCATTGAGGCATATTTCGTTTTATACACAACTTTCTTTTATACGGTGTATAAACCCCATTGAATTTTACTTTTATACAAAAGGAATCTTTTTCTACGAAGCGTTTTACTAAAAGACAAAAAGGAATGTTTTTTTAACGTACACGGTGACAACGACCTTTTCCGCCGCCGCGAGTATTATTTGGTCTTTGGATTTCTCAACAAGCCGTAATGTTTTTAGAATAAAATAAATACCATATACTCTTTTATGTATTTTGGTATTGAAAATGGTTTTGAAAAAGGATTCTATTATGTCAATATATTTATGATATATTTTGATTGAAATGTGGAAATGTTATCATTCCTTTATATTGGTTTTATGTTTTATGATTTTATATTGTTACTTGGACATTTTAACGGGTGGTTACGTTATAAAGCATATGAAGGGTGGTGCCGTGAATACCAGGACGGGTGGTTACGTTATAACCTCCAATGCATTGGGTATGGAAGTCGGCCGTATGGCTATTCCATTAATTATGTATGGAAATTGGCCGTATGGCTATTCCATTAAGTATGTATGGAAATTGGCCGTATGGCTATTCCATTAAGTGATATGTGTGGAAGTCGACCGTATGGTTATTCCACTTAAGTATGTTTATGTCCCAAGTTACCTTTATAAATGTTATTTGTTCTTTTTATGGATTTTATGGTAATCCTTTGGTTACAAAAAGGTAAGTAATGATACTTTATTCAATGAAGCGTTTTTTACAACTTCATGAAGGTGAAGGTATTACTTTGATAGAGTATACATGGTTTACTTGATTTTGAAAAACTAACAGTTTTCATTCTTTGTGTATCCCTTACTGAGATTTTTATGCTCACCCCAAGTTTTTTTGAAATGTTTTTCACAGGACTTAATGTGGAATAAGGTCAAGGATGGGATCAAGGGAATGTCATGCTATATAAAACATGGAACTAGACATGTTTCTTTTAAGAGTTTTTTTATTATGGAAACATAGTAGAAGTGACTACTTTTTAATCTTTTGAGATGTAATAGTTATGTTCTAATTCTCTAAAACTCTAAACCTGAAAAGATCCTCAATGAGAATTATTCATTTAGTTCAATATTAAGTAAGGTTTAAGGTCGGGGCCTTATACAACATCTAAGTGATTTCATGATTATGTGGTTCCACACTATGATAATTATTTCTTACTCAATGATTTCTGGTTTTAGACAACAGAGGGAATGAGAAGGATTGGGATTAATGTTAAATGTTACGAAAAATCTAAAATGAGTTGTAAAAGGAGATGATCACTGGAGTGAAGGATGTTGTGATCATGACAAATCAATTTTCAAGGAACATGATCAATAATGTGTATCTTATCTAACTATTGGAATCAAAAAAATAATATAATGTAGGAGTTTATTGATAGTTCGAGTAATAGAGACCATGGAGGATATAAGATTTAGTTTCCTTTGTGTAAAAAAAGTTGAGAAAATCAGCTAAGTTAATTTCATAAAATAATAAGATTGTGTTTCGACTATGGAAGAGAAAGGCACAAAGAAAGTAACTGTAAATGAAAAAATAGGGGTTCAGGTAACAAAATGGATAGAAATATTATCCTCTCTAACACTTAAATAAAGGTTAAATTCTTAAAGTGTGGAATTAATGGTCATTATGAAAATAAATGTCCCAAGTGGAAAGCTCAATAAGGGCATAAAAAATATGGTATTAGTAATGGTTATATTATTTTTGATGATGAGACAATAGATGAAATGTGAATGGAAAGAGGTATTATGTAATAGGACGAGGTATCCCTTTGTATGGATTAAGGATGAAGGGTAATAATAAATGTTTTAAATATTTTTATTCATGAATTATGTTATATGAATGGTGAAATATATATGGATTGTTTAGTTTATATTTTTATCTAAGGATTTACTAGATTATATTGATTGTTTCCAATGGACTCGAAAAGTTATTTAATGGTAAAGTGACATTTTTTCCAAGGAAGATAACCATTAATATGTTACTTATTTTAATATAATATTGTTTTGATAATGATATGTTGGATATGAAAAAGTATACCAAATAGTATTGATTTAATTAGATATAATTAAGGACATGTTGAAATGTAGGTTTTTCTATCATTGATGAAGTTTATAAAAAATAGATTTAAGAAATATATCTAATAAACTTTTGAATAAGAAAACATGAATTTTTTCAATAAGGATTTTTGGTAATTCAGGTTATTACCATGTTTAATTGGAATACATGATCATGGTATTCACATGCTTGGTATGCGACAACCAAGAGATAATTCATGATATATGGGGGATAAATTCTAATATGTTTTGTTGGATATTTTGTGACCTTATTTCTAAAGTTTTTTACTTCCATATTTTGGTAGGGTCATAAGGATAATCATTTATGGAATAGTTTTTGTTATAGTATTATCTCCCTATATAATGATTTATGCATATTTGATAACTTCTGATAACCTTTTTTCTATGATAAAAATTGATAGAAATACCTATTACTCGATTTATGAATCTCTTGATATGTTAATTCTTTAGGAATGAAAAATTCAACTTTAGTTATTAGAATAAGAGATGAATTGGAAGTTGATCAATGAAAAAAAAGGGTTCAGGTATCCTGAAATCAAGTAAATACAACTTTTCATTAAAATTCATTAAAATTAGGAAAAAGAATCTTCAAAACAAAAATATTATTCTTGTACCTTTGTTTCTGATGACTCAGATGGTCCCTTACATAATCACAAATTTACATCATTGTGATTGTTATCTTCCTGCAGACCATGCTCACTATCACTCTCTATCAGAACATGATGGTTAGATTTCTCTTCTATGTCTATGTTTTAACATTGCACCTACATTCTCATATGTTTAAACCTTGTTATATGTTACTTTGTGTAATCGTTATGTTTCCAACATTCATTTTTTTATGGAGGTTTTTGTATTCATTTTTATAATGTAGGTTTCTATAGAAGGAACTTTCAAGTATTAAACTATGGAAACATGGATGAAATTCATTTTCTAAATTTATTTTAAATCAGGTACAATGTAACACCCTGAGATTTTGTGAAATATAAATTTTTTAATTAATTTAATCTTCTTGATATTTTTTATTTCACGCAACACTGAAAATAGTTTATTTTTATTAAAACAATAAGTTTGTATTGTGTTATACGAATCTCTAAGTTAATTTGGAATTAAACACAACATAATTATTATCTTGATCTACATAGAACACCGGGTCAACATATTTTACATGAAAGGCTGAATTTCCTCGATGTCTTGCATAACACGCAAGATCGAGTGTAACCGAAAAATAATATATTATTAAAAATATTATAATTTAATATAACAAGATATAAAAAATAGTTTAGTTTTTTATTATTAATTTTATTAACTATATTATAAAAATATAAGGTTTAATTAATTTTTTAAAAATTAAATATAAATTCATATAAGAACAAATTTGATATAAAGGAAATGTTTTTATAAAAACCACTTTTATGTTCATAAAGGAATTTTATCCTAATAAATTAAATTAATTAATATTTATGAATCATAATAATGAAATATAAATTTTTTATATTGAATAAAATATATTTTATGTTCATATTATAAATTGTATAATCCTATGATAAAAACGAACCCAATATTTCGCATAAAAATCCATATTTTTATAAAGGCAGTTTTACCACATTTTTATGATAAAACTATTTTAAATATAAATTTGAGAACTTTTAAAAATTTAATATGTAATAAGAAACATAATATTTGAAATATAAACTTAAAAACTAGGCTAGTGTTAATTTTTGTTATTTTATGTAAAGTTTTATTTTTTTGTTGGATAGTGATAAATATGAAATTTTAATTCAAAACTGATTCTTCATCTAAATTATTTATAATGTAAAAGTATATTTTAAATTTATTTTAAAGTTAAATTATATTAATTTTTTATCAATTAATAAAATTTATTTCATTGTAATAAATTTTACCTTGAAATTGAATATAGAAACATAGAAAACTTTTGAATGTTATAACTTAAAAAAACCCCATTATCGTCCCATATGTGAGATTAAATTTTAAATAATTTCTACCACTTCTTTGATTGGAGTTTGTAAAACTGGATTGAATATTTAGAATCAGAATAATTTTTAATTTTTAATTTCATAAACAATGTTTTAGACCAAAAATATTAGAGAAAGTAATTAAAATTATTTACAATGATTAAAGTGAATTAAAACTTAATAAGAGACTAAACATTAATCTTAAGAGTCCAAATGACCGAGAAACTTGTTCATAACACTTTGGAAGACCATATTTAGACCCTTTAATATATTTTATGAAATTTAGTACATTTTAGGAGCTAATATCAATGGGAAAACATGGTTAGAATTCACTTATCAAAAATTTACAAGAGTCTCACTCCTACACTATAAAATGGTTTCATATCCTCCCCTTCCTCACACCTCTCAAGACACATTCCCTTGAACTATATCTGAAAAATATCTCCTCAAAATAAATCCCCACATCCAAGAAGCCTCCTCTTGGTAAGAAATCTATCCAAGGAACCCCTTTGGTGCAAACCAAAAGGATTTACCCAAAGAAGTGGTAACATCTTTCCTCAATATCTTTACTTTTATTTCAATTATCAACCAACTCAAATATCCTTATTCCATGATAATAAAAAAACACAAGAATAATAAATATACTGAGATGTTTTTAAGCTAGGATTTCAACCTACACATACACACACATCCATCTAATGGGTAACAAACATACTATTTATGTGTACGTTGAACTACCGCCTCATTAAATGATGATTGTTTGTTTTTTCAATTACTACCATTAATGGTTTAGAATTATGATGGAAAAGATGTTTATATATGAAATATATTATATTTTTTATGTATTTATTCTTCTTTAATTACTTTATAACACATAACTTTATACTTTCCATCTTGTATAAATATGATAACATCATTGGTGGATGTGTGTACTACCACCTCATCAAAGTGATGTGATTCATTCAAACTCTACATGGAATGTATTAAGGATATATTTTTTGAAATTATATGATATATATATACATATATATGATATAATCATTATACTATAATAAATATATACACACACACACACATAGATTTATATATGTTATTTACTTTCTTTCGTTCAATATGATAAGAAAACAAAAACATCTTTCATGCATATGTACAAACTACCATATCCATACATATATAGTCTATATATCATTATAATACACATATAATTAATATAAATGATATTTATATCATTTATTACATTATAGAAATCATTATATTATTATAAGGACAAAACATACAATAAATTGAGAAACATATGAAAAATAAATAAGATATTATCTGAAGTGTAATCCTAACATGGAATTGTAAAGAAAAGGATAATATAAAGTAATATTAAAATAATATATGGTATTGTATATAAGAATATGTTTCTATAAGTGATTTTTAATAAACTTATATTTATTAAACAGAAGTTTTGAATGAGTAATGTGAGATTCAAACCAAAATTTAAGGGAATCTCATCTCAGTTTTAATTTCATGAGACACATGCCTTATTAAGCATGAATTTATTTTGTGTTAAGTATATACTAACCATGAATTTATATTCTAAATATAATAGTTAAATCTATTGTTATTTAAATATCAATTTAATTACTATTCTTTCATGGGGATTTTGATTCAAAAATTACCAAATACATAAAGTAATTTTCTCTCAACTTTCCTTCATTAATACATATGTTTTGTTATTTACCTGTATTAATTAACGAGGTGTATATGCCTCCAATTTAAATGTTATATCATGAATATAATTCCTCTTCATTATATTAAATGATCCATGTAATTTAATTTTCTTATATAGGGAGTATGATTCAATGTTATCGAGTGGTGAGAGTTTATTGAAATAATCTCATCATTTATCAATATTGTTTACAATTATACCTTCATTGATGAATTATTAAGATCAATCCCTCAATAATTATCATGAATATTAATTACCTAGGTTAATTAATGTTATATACATGTAATGGTACAATTTTACACTCTTTGGTAATTAATATAACTACGAAAATAGTTTCATGGAAATTTGACTTTATTTATCCTTTTAGACAGAAATCTATGTTCTTTCAAAACCATGTTTTCTAAAAATGATTTACAAAATGATTTACTTTTATAATATGATGTAAATTTCATTTTTTTCTCATGTTTTACCATTCAAAAATGGTTTTATAAATAATATTCTTGTCATTTTCCGATCAATACACTTTAATTAACTTTTAAGGTACAAAAAAAATGTTCAACATGTATGAAATTAACCACCATAATTACTATCATTTCCTTGAAGTATCCATTTTATTTTTACATGTTTATTTTTTTTGAAAAAAATCCTAATAATATGTTAACTAATTTTTTAAAGTTGTTTTCAAAAAACATTATGGATATAAATTCTTCATTTAAAAGTTTTAAAATATATTTTAAAAAAAGGATTCAAAAAAAATTTAGGTTTAAAAACGAATTTTAAAAATTTTCAAGATTTATTTGTATGTTTTCAAAGTATTTTTAATGAAATGGTTATCAAAACTTTTTCATGCTTCCTTTATAAGTTTTTGAGGTAAATGGTTTTCAAAACATTTTCAATATCTCTTTATATGTTTTCAAAGAACAAGGTTTCCAGAAGGATTTCAATGATTTCTTTATAAGTTTAAATGTTAATTTTCATGAAAATGGGTTTCAAAAGGTTTTATGTTTTAAAAATATTTTTTCAATGAGTAAAGGATAATTTCCTCATGAATTTTTTTATGATATCTTTATAGATTATATTACATATAAGATGAAATCTATTGATGATACTCATTCCCTTCAGGGAAATGATCCAAGGGATTAATTCATATTCTTTCTTTGAATGGTTTCTGTTTTGATTCCATAATATCTATGAAAATATATTCCTATCCCATGGGTTATATGATTTGGAAATGTGTTTCACTTTAACGGGTTAGATCATGATAATGCTTATGAAACCTACTTCCCTTCATGTGTTACTCTAGGATGAAATTATTTTCGAACCAATATATTTTACATAGGTTAAAATATGATTAATTTTTATGATACCCATTTCATTTCATGGTTTATTATATCATTTTTATGATACCTATTTCATTTTATGGGTTATGATATGATTGTTTATGATTTTGTGGAACATGTGTGTATGATTTCATTATGAGATGGTCGGGACCTCTATCCCCCTTTAATTCATTGGGTAAATATTTGTATCTCATGAGATAAACTAACATGGTTTTGGGAGTGAAAATTGACTACTAATATATCCAAGATATTGAACCCTGGCTACTGAGATGGTATGGGGAGTGAACTCATACTACTAATATTGTCTTAGTAGTGAATGTTAACTAAAAAAATGTCCACTGGAGTGAAGCATGACTACCAAGATGGTATGTGAAGTGAAATCATAATACTAAGATAGCCATGATGGTGAACCATTACAACCAATATAGAATGGGGAGTAAACCCATACTAGTAATATGTAATTTGTAGTGATTCTCTGACTACTATGGAAATAAAAATTAGATTTTTGATATTTTTAGATAATTTTCTGAAAATACTGATTTTTGTATGAATAATGAAAAGTACCAATTTATATTATTGTTTTCTAATTTCAAGCATTTAAAAAAGTCTCATTTTGTTTTATATGGATATATATTTCATTTATATTATTAATAAACTAATTAATTTCACTATTATTAATTTTATGTTGGATTTATACTGTAGAAAACATTTACTTTTGAATAACATTTTTTTATCATGTTTTGAGGGTGTAATATTAAGTTACATTATACTACTTAATTTAATTAAATCATAAAAATGGAACTCATATTTGGAATTTGTATTTTCATATTTGGTAAATGTATCCCTTTTATTTGTGGTTATTATTGGTAGTAATTGTGGTATATATTTTTCACCTCGGTAAGGGTGAAATTAGTAAATTAGGGTGAAAATATGAGATAAGGTCTCAAGATCAACCAAGAACATGACTTTATTTCACAGTATGGGATAAATTCACCCATACTAAACAAAAAAATGAAATATATGTAATTTTAGTTCCATTTTCTATTGATAATTATTTTTATATTTTTTATGTAAATAAAATTCCCAAATGTCACTATATTGACATTAATATATGTACAAATTTTACATAAGGATAAAAAATAAATTTTAAATTATAATGGATTTTTTTCAATATGAGTTATTTTTTTATCCAAATAATTCATTTTTAGTGATGTAATAGTTATATTAAATTCATATATAAATTTGACACAGTTCTTGTACAACCAATATAAAAATTGGTAGTGAATTTAAAAAACTCTAATAGTTATAGTGTTTGGGTGATTTATATTTATAGAATAATTTATAGATGAATAAAATATATGAAGGATGTGTGATTGGTTTATATTCAAATTACATTACTATCTTGATTTCTTTAATGTCAAATCAATTGAATAGTTTCAAAAATGGCAGTAAAGATATTTTATAAAATATAAAATCTTATTACATTTTTTAAAAATAATAAATTTTATAAAGAGGAAAATTATATCAATGAATGTAATAAAATTTAATCCATTTCCTATTTATAAGATAATTTCTAACTTATAAGTAAAATTATATTCCTTTAATATTGAAAAAATCATTACCACAATTAAATTTAAAATAGTTAATAATTGGATGAATCCAAAAGATAACGTTTAGAAAGGCATTGTAAAGTCCCAGGCCCATATGCCACTTAACAGATGCCCCGAGTCCGGTGGGCCACATGGCCTCAAGCGCATCTCCCAGAATTCCAGATATTTCTGACTAGCAGAAAGTGCCTAGGGTGTGTTCATGGGGATACTATGACATCATTACCAATGTGTAGCATAATACATGAATGTAAACATCAGTAAATAGTGGACACAATATACGTAAATAGAAGGAACATCAGAAAATAGATACAATAATAACAATAACTAAAATAACTAGAATAACATAAAATCATACAACAACTGATGAGGATATGTCATGTATCTGGAAAATAGGAAAATATGAATACAAGACATTAGTCATAAAATTTTCCAAAAATGTATAAAGGAAATCAAAGTCTATCCCAAGAATCTCGAGCTCCAAATCTACAATCTTATATCAATATCCATAGAAAACTATAATAAATCATGTGTTTGAAGTCGCACTCTTCCCTTTTCCAACAACTGAAACCATGCCATCTAAAATGGGTACCAAATGGTTCCTAAATAGTGTGTGAGATAAATCTCACTGGGACACCACCAACGGTGTCTATAACATCTGTCTCGTGTAATGGAAATGTAACAGTGTTCAATCATTCATATATAAAGTAAAGAATTATAATATTACTAATTTCCCAAGTACCTGATTCATCCCTTGGTTGGTGTCCAAACATGTAAAAAATTAATTATTTGATTATTACTAATTTATAAAAAAAGACACATGTTATAAATTGAAAAGGTTCCAAGTTGTAACAAGGAAACCTATAATGATATCTAATTGTGATGTCCCAAGGTAACAACCAAGGTGACATAGACCTCAAGGGTCAATAGATTAGTAATAACTATATCTTGTCATGGGGTAAAATTGTAATCCAAGGATCATAGTCCAAGGCATTCCAAAATGAGATGAATACAAAGTCCAAGGAATTTATCCAAGGTAAAAAGAGGCTAAGAAATGACTGGGCCTCATGGGATTTAACCATGGAACCTACATTTCAATGTTGGATCAATGGAGTGTATCTGAAACATCCTATGATAATATGTAAGGGATCCTACGGTGTTATACAGGGAAACCAAAGAATAGAAAAGGATCAAGATCTTGGTGGGTCTCAACCTAAGAAAGTCATATCCATGAATTGGAATGGGGTTCCCAAGTGCTCATTGAATTATTTAATTAGAATCCAAGGTGAGCTCATGACAGGCCCCTCTTATTTGATATTGTAGTCATATAATATATCATTTGGTTCAATCCTTTCCTTTCATTTGTGTGACCAGGCCAAGTAGCATGCTACTATTCATTTAACCCATTTAAATTATATTCCTTATTCAAGGGACATTCCAATAACTTCCATTAATATGTTAAGGGTTTTTACGGATATGAAACCCACCATTCATTTCTATTTAAGGCTAAGACATATACTTAGTATACTTTCCAATTCAGATTTCCTATTTTATTGTAAAATTGAAGCACTTACCTTAGGTGGGTCAATTAGGGAGAATACATGATACATTCCATTATTCAATTCTCATTATAAAAAATCCCATTAAAATAGAAATTTCTACCCTTACAAAGGTCAAGACATTTCATACAAGAATGGTGGCTCAAACAAATCAAATACTAAAAACCCAATTACGGCATGACATCCTACATGGGATGGATGGAGTTCTGGGCATAAATACCAAAAAATAATCACATATTTGGAAAGAGAAGAATAATACAGTTCAAATGAGTATAAGCATGGAATATAAATTCTATAAATGGAACCCGATCAGATCGGTGGGCACCACATGACAATTCCTAAATTAAAAAACTTTAGGGATGATTTATAGATCACCCACCTTAGGCTTGTTTGAATATACACCTCTCGTATTGGCCCTTGATTTGGCTCAGATAATAGTAGATCTAAAAAAGGAGAGAAACACTCATACACCTGTAACTTGTTCAAGATCAAGAGAGAGGAGGACATGACTAAATGGACTCGATTACTTACTATTACACATCCAACATGACGTACAGAAGCTCAAAAAGAACCCAGATGAAGGATAACATTGAATCACTAGATTTGTCTTCAAAAAATATCCAAAATGAGATAAATAGAGTTAAATCCTACATAAAATAAGATTAGGTAAGAAAGAGGGATCTAATTATATCATTAGGGGAAAAGGGAAAAATTACCTAGAAAAATAGATCATGCATAGTTTATCTACATGGTGACCTAGGTAGAAGGGGAACTTGCACAGTTATGCTACATGTCCATGTTCCAACTGTGGAATTTGGTTCTGTTCACAAATTTCAATATGTATGACTAGCCAAACTGTGCTCCAACTATTCCCTAACAGTGCGACATGTCCTCTTTTCACTTGAAGAAGGGTTTTAGTATGCAAAATTTACTCAGACACCCCTGAGACCTTTTCTAACTCATTAGGCATCTATATTAGGTAAAAGAAAATATTTATACTGAAATTTAATTGATCCATACCTGAGTGATAACTAGATTCTTACAGTCTTCCCCCTATAAAAGAACTAATCCCCGAGGTCACCTTACAAGGGTGGTGAAACACTATTTGAGAACAACTCTAGCCATTGGGATCCTACGTCGGCCTCTCTATGCCAGGTCTCTTCCTTCACATGGTCATGATATAATAACACTCATACTAGAGGGGAAAACAGGCCTAAGAGATCCTTTATGCTCCGGTAAATGATGCATACTGGATACTCCTCAAAGGTAGAATCAACATCTAACTCAACTTCCTCATGATCAAAAGTATTAGACCGATCAGCATCATACTGGAGAATCTGTGAGATGTGGAAGATGTCATGCATGGCATGGTACCTCTGAGGTAGTAGCAACCGATAGACTACCAGCCCAAATATCTCTAGAATTTAAAAAGTCCCTACATAACGAGGAAGAAACATACCTTTATTTTGTAACCATATATGTCCTAGCATGGGAGATACTTGATGGAAAACATGATCCCTGACCTCAAACTCTATAGTTCATCGTGGAGATTGACATTAGATTTTTTTCTAGACTGGGAAATAGTCATACACATTCTAATCATTTTAACCTTCTTTAAAGTCTCATGAATGAGACGAGGACCTAGTAGGGATGCCTCACCTGCCTCTAGACAACAAAGGCGTGAATGACATGACCTACCATATAAGGCCTCAAAAGGATCCATCTGAATTGTCACCTGGAATCTATTATTATAGGAAAACTTGATGGTAGGGATATTTTTCTCCCATGAACTGTTGAATTCAAGGAAACATACTCATATCATATACAATACAACCTATATTCTCTATTTTTATTTTCCATCAGTCTAAGGATGAAAATATGTGCTTATAATCACCTATGTTCCAGTATAATTTTTCAATCCCTTCCTGAACCGTGAAGTGGAATGATCATCCCTATCTGAAGCGATAGTACGAGGAACCCCATGTAGTCATATTATCTCACTAAAATATAGTTTTTCCAGGTCATCAAATGAGAATGTCTCCAAAATAAGAATTAAGTGGGATGATTTCATTAGTCGGTCAATAAAAATCCATACAATGTCTCTATCTCTAGGAAACCTAGGTAAACTGACAATGATATCCAATTAAAAATATTCCCATTTCAATTCTGGGACTCAAAGAGGATGTAACAAGTTTTTAGGTCTATGGTGATCTACCTTCACATACAGATAATTGTAACACCTTGTGATAAATCTTGTTATCTGATATTTCATCTCAGGCCACCAATATTGGAGTTTCATATCTCGATACATCTTGGAGATTCCTGGATGAACTTCCCACTTAAAAGCATGGGACTCTTTTATTAACTCCTCCCTCATATATTTAGGGACCCAAACATGTCCAAGTATAGACAAGATGTTGTCTCTATCTATAGACAAATTAGTATGTGGGTTGTCTCTTGATATACTCTCACGGAGTACCAAGGATTTAGGATCTGAAAAATTTATACCATTCTCCTTTTCAAGGAGGGAAGAGGTAACTATAAAGGATGAGAGTTAAGACTGCACATGACTATCATGAAACTCTAGATGAATCTCATAAAATATGGACATTAACATCCATTCATCACTGTATTCATGTACTACTTGTTCTTATGTTCTTTAACTCAACACATCAGTAAAAAAATACCCATTCCCAGGCATATAAGAAAACTCAAAATCAAAGGATTTTTGATATTTTACCCTTTACTATTGTCTGAAGCTCAAGTCACACTGATAGAAGTTATATTTAGGCTCTTTTGGTTTGTGTATAGCACAATTCACTCACCCAGTAGATAATGTATACATAAATGTAAGGAATGGATGACTATTAATAGCTTAAGGTCATGTGTCAGGTAGTTTCTCTCATGAGGCCTCAACTACCGAGATCCATACACAATGAATTTTTCCTCATGCATTAGCACTGCTCCTAGGCCGATGATTTATGCCTCATAGAAAAAGGTATAACCTACACCTACCTCTAGAAGAGTCAAAATAGGTTCTGATACAAGCCTCCATTTCCTCTCCTAAAAGGATTTCTCATATGCTTTTGACCATATGAAATTGACACCATTATTTGTACGACCAGAAAGAGGTGAAGAAATATGTGAGAATTATTGTGTTAAAAAACTGTAATATCTAGCCAACCCCAAGAAAAACTATATATAAAATAAATTCTTGGGATTCTCCTAGGAAACTAAAACACTAACATTTTTTAGGTCAAAGTATAGTTTTTGATTCTCATACTATATGAAACAATAAGTGAACTATTTTATCTTGAAATTTCACTTAGAACGATTTTAATAAATTTGATACTCACTCAGTGTACTCAAAATAATCTCAAGATGTTTGGCATAGTCGCTATGATTGTGATAATACACAAATATGTTTTCCACAAAGACCATAAAAAAGTGTCCAAATTGGGTTGGAACACACTACTAATCAGATACATTAAAATGGTGGGTTCATTTGTAGGACAAAATGGAATAACAATGTACTCATATAGACCATATATTTTACATAATGTTATAGGAGGTGTTTCTAATGTCCAGACTCATACTAGATGATAACCTGATCTCAGGTCAATCTTAGATAAGACCTTTTCTCCTCGGAGATGGTCGAAGAGATCATCTATTTGAGGTAGTGGATATTAGTTCTTGACAGTAAGCTAGTTAAACCATATATAATCCATTCATATATGTAAGTTTCTATCCACCTTCTTGGAGAAAAGTATAGGTAAACCCCATGAAGATGTATTGGGAAAAATAAATCCTTTGACCTATAAATCCTCCATCTGTCGATTGAGCTCCTAAATCTATGTTGGTTTCATCCGATATAGAGAATGGACATTGGAGATACTCCCAAAACTAGCTTAATTGTAAACTCCACCTCTATCTCAGGAGGGAGGCTAGAAAGAACATCGAGAAAGACATCTTGAAATGATCCACTAATGGAGGTAAATCCTCTTTTCATAAGCCCTAATCCTCTAAGAAGAGGTTTTAAATTTTGGTTGTCACTCCACTTAGCCCATTATGCTCTATTATAGCTCTACGATCTTGGACATCCCACCCACCCTTATGTTGATAAATACTTCCCTCTAGTGATATAAAATATACCATGTGGCAATAATAATATTCAAAAGCATGATAGTGAATCAACGAGTCCATCCTAAGTATGACATCAAAGCCTACCATCTCAAGAACAAAAAGGTTCCATAAGAAAGGGTAACTACCTACCTCAAGGGGGAAGTCTCTACACTAGTGTATGCACTCTTTTCATACCCTTAATAGTGTATCTAGAATCAATGAACCATAGTGATATTGTACCTCCAGTCTGGAACTCTCCAATATAAATACATAAATAAAAGAGTTTGAAGAACATGTATCAAATAAATTAGATACTATAGTAGATTCCACAAGAATTGTACCTCATACTGTAGATGGAACCATAAACTAATCCTCAAGTATTGTTTGTAGTGAATTCAGTTGACCTAATCCATATCCATGTGCAGCAGATGAACTACTATGAGCATAACTGCTCTTCTTTTAATATCCCAAACGTTTGTCAATGAATTTTTTACCTTCTTATAGTAATATCATATAGTATATTTACATAAAATAACATTAGGAAACACAATTCCACATGATACTTAAATGAACTGCTAAATTCTATGAGACATTTAAATATAATTTTTTCACTCATGTGATTTGAAATTTAAAAATCTGACATACACTGTTGTGTTAATTAATCTATTTGGAGTCCGATAGGGAAAACATCATTTTTAGTGAATAGTAAATCCCCTTATGAATAGTAATATTACCCTTATGAGTAGTAATTTTACCCTTATTAACATTATTATGACTGTTAGGAATATAAAATCAGCAAAGGGAATAGTTACCTTACCAATGATAGTACAAAAAAATTTATCTATCCTATAAGTGAAAATATGATATAATTATATATAGTGTTGGTATTTGTGTAAGTCATAAAAATTTAATGATTAATTTAATAATTTAAAAGAAAACTTATTTTAATAGAATGTATCCATAATCTAGTTTTTTTATGTCTAATGATTATATGATAATTTTATGAGACCATAATTAATTTTTCAAAGTGTTAGAAAAGTAGTTTTAATTTTAAATTTTTTATTTTTTTTGTAGATTTTTATTTTAATTAAAAATTAAATTACTAATAATATTAAATTAATTTAATAAAATGGAGTTCATTTTTTAATTCAACTCGTAAAAAAAATGTTCTGGGTGATTTTTTGATATTTTTCTGAAATACTTTAATTTTTGGTGAATAGTGAAATTCGATAATTTACAAAATATGCTAAATAAACGAATTTTTGCATCATGATAGAGTCATGGATGATATAAATTGACATTGGTTCAAACTCACATTCCATTGACTATATTTAGTCATGTAAGTATCACTATTTCTTATCATGAGGGAAATTAATAAACTAATGAATTAAATATTGAGAAAACACCTCTCCCCTCCACTATAAATATCATCCCTAACAACCTCATTTCCTCACACCTGTCAAGATTCAATCCTTGCCAAAATTATTCCCAAACCTCTTTCTTATCCCCTACCCCATGTCCATGTTCTCTTGTTATCATCCAAATACCAATCCTAGGATCCTTGAGGAGGATCTCATCAGGAGAATTCAAGAGGTAATTTCTCTCTCTATTTTCATTCAAATTCCTTTAAAATATAACTTTTTTTCTTCTCTTATACTCAACATATCTTATAAAAATGTCAACGTAACTCAATTATGATTGATATACTGTTATTATATCTTTTTAATGTAATATTATTCATTAAACACCTCCATATCATTCATTTTTTATAAAAATGAAATTGTTGCATGTGATGTGTTAATTTACCTATATCGTGAGCGATGCACTTCCATTTTACTCCAAAAACGTCAAGAATGTAAATAAAAACATTAAATGGTTGAAAATAGATTTTAATATTTATTTCTTAACCACTTTTATGTTCAAGAATCAACTTTTATTCATACTACAAAATGATAAAACAAAACATGTTTGTATTGATCCAAAAACCGCCCAAATTAACCTAAAAAGATCATCGTTAAATTTTTTATAATGATTCATCCTCATGGTATTTAAAAAATAATTTTAATATCATTTAAACCCCTGGAATATCATTAATATAATGTAATATAAATTATGGATGTTTATCCATGTTCTATAATAACTTCCATTCATGTGTACAAGTGAATCGTTCATGAAAACTAAGAAAAAGAACACTCCCGAACAATGAATTTAAACTCTATAAATCAACCAAAGGACCCTGAAGGAACTTAATAAAAACATAATGAATCAATTAAATTTATAAAAGGTTCTATATGTTTTAATTAATTAATATAATGTGATTATACATGACATTAATGTGAAAAAAGTGTTCAGACACAAGGTAAGGGGAATTCTCGAACCCAAATTTCTTTCTTTGGGTTTTGAAACTTTCACTACATTTTTGGTATATTTATTACCTAAAAATTATTTATTCATCATTATATTACGATTTATGGGATATAAATTTTTTATAATAGAGTTTATGTCAAACATAATGTTTTCCAAAATAACTCTTCTTTCAAAAACACATCTTTTACTTCTCATGCAATGTTGATGGTTATTGTATCAAGAATGATAATCCCTCTTTCATTTGAGAAGCCATATTTTATGAATTTATGATTTATAAAATGAAACACATTCTTATACATGGGATATTTATCTAATATCGATATACATTCTATGTGGAATTCATGATAATTTTAACATTATGATGTGACGGGTGTGCCCAGAATCATATAGTGCAATGTTGATGTTATGATGTGAGGGATGCACCCAAAATTATATAGAAATCCCATGAATTGGGTAACGTGATTAATATAATTATTTATAGTGAAATATTCATGAAAATGATGCTATCGTTTTTCACAACTATGTATGGTTGTTAACCACTAAGACATAAGGTTTCATTTTTATGCATTTCCATTTTTCAATCCATTTGGTAATTATTCCTATCATGATTATGATCATATGTTTATGTAATGATGATAATGATTATGCTAACCCTATGTTTCATTGTATCATGTTGTTATCCTCTTTCTAGGACTTTATCTCACCCCTTTTTTGTGTATATAATTAGGCAATTATGTGTACTAAGGAGAACTCAAGGGCCAATAAGAAGCTAGAGAAGATGAAATTAAATAAATGTTTATGTTTTATGTTGTAAAAGTTATGTATGGTCCTCATTTTCCCAATACACTCAGCCTTTCGATCCTCATGGTGTAATTTGTTTATGTTTTTTATCATTAAAATTATGTAAAATTAATATAATAAATGTAGGGTCACTATTGTTGGTATTAGAGGCACAGTTTAGTTAATTTGGAAATTAGGATTATAGAACCTAAGTGAAAATTATTAGTATGAGACAATAAATAAGTAAGCACCCAAGAATATTTTCAAAACATAGGGATCCTATAAGATATTATTTTAGTGGTAATTTACCAAAGGAATAAATTATTCATGACTTATTGAATTATGTTTTCTTATAACCTTTTCTATTTTTGAAAATGGTGGGAACTAGGAGAAACCCTTCCAACAACCCATGCGAGGGACAATTTAGTGATTGCCGGAATGACATCTCCAACTATTTGGGAGGTGGAGTTAAAAACTTTATGGACATACATACCTTGTTATCTATGTTTATAAATAGTAACCTAAATAATTTTGAACCTCCTTCTTCACCTAAGAGGGAGAAACTGGTTGTCAAGTGTTTTATGCTATAATGACCACCAAAATTTTGTGGATCTTCTTATTCACTTGATGTGGAATAGTGGGTCAACTCAATGGAGAAGATATTTTATATGATTCAATTTCTTGAGATGGAGAAGGTGACTCTGGTCGTTTATAATCGCAATGTAGAGGTCGACCAATGGTGGTATTTGATTAAGAAAACTAATTTGAGAGATGAAATTGAAGAGATAGAGTGAAAATATTTTAATATAATGTTTGTTAACAAGTATTCCCCCATGAACACTTTGTACGAATATAGAGAGAGAATTCATAGAGCTAATAAAAAAGGCTAGATAATTTTTCATGGCCTACAAAGTGAATTTTAAAAGGCTTTAATGGTATGATTCAACATTTGTTTTCAACAATGATAGAAAAATTGATAGATTCATTAGTGGTTTAAAACTACACCATCCAAAGGATATTTCAATTCAAGAGTTTGGGAGTTCTGAATAAGTTTTTTAATGTGACCTCAAAGTGGATATAGAGTTTGGAGAATGGTCCTATGGCTATAGTGATAAGAAACAAAATATGGACTTTCATGTGGGACGATATAATGAGAAAGGTGGAAAGAAAACTCAACAACCCACATGTAAAAAATGCGGGAAGAATCATCATGGGAACTACATAAAAGGGACTAGGAAGTGCATTTAGTGTGGGAGAGAATTCCACCAAGCTCAAGAGTGTCGAAAACACATGAGAAGGAAGGAGAATGTGGAGGAGGAAAAGAGATCACCACCCATGGTCCAAATCTACAACTATAGGGAGCATGGGAACTATGCAAGCCAGTGCACTAAACCTCGAGTCCTTGAGGGTAATCAATGTCAGCAACCAACAAATCCAAAGGAACAAGGGAATGATTATGTTATCACTACTTCCAAAGTAGAGCAAGAAAATAAATTTGTACAAGTTACACTTACTATTCACTCAAGAATTGAAAATGTCTTTTTTGATTCAAGTTATATGCATTCCATTATATCACAAAAGTATTGTAAAACTATATAATCGAATCCCAAAATACTTGAATTATAGATATATCTAAAAACACCAACTAGTGAAATCATTTAAACCCAATTGTTGGACTCTTCTCTTATTGGGGTATGTGGGATGATTCTTACAATAAGTCTCATGATACTTCCCTGGGTGTAATTTGACACTATAATGGTGATGGATTGGATCTCCTTATATAGATCACAAATAAAGTATCGGGAAAGGAAGATATTTTTTTCATATTCTGAACCATCTCATGCTCCTATACAAATGCACATTATATCATGAATCTCCTTTAGAAAATCCTTCAATGGTGTAGGTTTTGGTTCCCTGTGAAGAAGAATACCTCACTCAAGTGGCTAAGTCAAATGAAGATATCATCCTAGGGGAAATTCCCATCCTGAGGGAATACAATGATGTATTTCCTGATGAGTTACCTGGACTTCCCCCATATCATGAGGTAGAGTTATCAATAGAAATCATACCCAAATCTAATAATATCTCAATGTGTCCCTATAAGATGGATCCTATTGAACTGAATGAGTTAAAGAAGCATCTGCAATACCATTTGGACAAAGGGCTCATACGCCGTAGTGCATCACCATGGGGTGAACTAGTGCTCTTTGTGAAGGAGAAGGATGGATAAATGCTGGTATATATTGATTATCGGGAACTGAATAAGATTTCCATAAAGAACAAGTGTTCTCTCCCAAAGATTGATGACTTGTTCGATCAGATATGAGGGGTTCAGTACTTCTCAAAGGTGGATATTCATTTTTTATATCATCAGATAAAGGTGAAGAAGGATGATATTAAGAATACTACCTTCTGTATAAGGTATGGGCACTATGATTTTCTGGTGATTCCCTTCAGACTTACTAATTACCATACAATATTAATGGATTTGATGAATAGATTCTTTATACATTACCTCAACAAGTTTTATGGTAGTGTTTAACGATGATATTCTCATCTAATCCAAGTGAAAGTAGGAACATTAACAACATTTAAGGCTTGTGTTGGAAACATTGAGAAAGGAGAAGTTGTACACCAAGTTTAGAAGGTTTTAATTTTGGAAGAAGAATGTCATGTTCTTGGGACATGTGATAACAATTGAGGGAATTTATGTGGAACCTTAAAAAACAAAGGTAATATAGGAATGGCCAAGAACCTCTAGTGTCACATAAATCTATAGTTTTCTTAGATTACCTGGGTACTACCGACATTTTCTGAAAAATTTATCATGATTTTCAAGCCTATTAACTTAGTTAACAAGGAAAGGGGTAATGTATGTATGGACAGAAGAATGTGTGGAAAGCTTTAAGGAGATAAAGAGAAGGATAATCACTACACATGTACTCATATTACTAAAAAGTGCAGATATTTTTGTGATATAAAGTGATGCTTCAAAGAACATCTTGGGTTTTTCACTCTTGAAAAACGATAATGTGATATCTTATGCCTCACAGAAGTTGATGTTCCATGAGAAGAACTACCCGATGGATAATCTGGATCTACCAGCTGTGATTTTTTTTAAAAATCTGGTTGCACTACTGCTATGGTGAGGAGTGTGACATATATACCAATCACAAGATTCTAATGTATATATTCACACAAAAGGACCTCAAACATGCGTTAAAGGAGATGGTTAGAGCTAATCAAAGACAATTATTTCTCTATTCACTGCCATTCTGGAAAGGAAATTAAGGTATATGATGAACTTAGCAGAAAAAAACCTACTACTCTATCCATGTTTCATATTGAGAATGGACCTATCTTCATGGATATGAAAAGGGTGGATTTGAAAACCATAATGGAAGGGAATACATACTACCTTCCTCAAATTATTTCCCAACCATCAATCCAAGAGATGAGTAAGGAGGCACAATGGGATGATCTATAGTTACAAAAGAAGTTGAATGCAGTAATGGAAGGGAAGATGCAAGAGTTCCATATCAATGATGATGATGTGATTTGGCTTGGAACACGACATTGTGTGACTTCATCACATGGGATAAAGAAGGATCTATTTTATAATGCACATATCTCTCCTTTGTCTATCCATACTATTATCACCAAGATGTACCATGATCTCTCTGAAAACTTCTAGTAGGACTTCATGTAGAGGGATATTGCTTAGTATATCTCATGATGCTTGATATGTCAGCAAGTTAAAGCAGAGTGATGAATTCCAAAGGGATGATGCATCAATTTTATATACCCATGTCAAAATGGTAGAGTGTCACTATGGACTTTGTCATGGGTATCCTGAAGACATCCAAAGGATATAATGTGATAATATATATGCTGGAATGACTCACCAACACTGCCAACTTTATCTCTATTTGGTAAGATCTATCTCTTGAAAAACATGCAATGATATATGTGAAGGAAGTGGTGATACTTCAAGGGGTTCAACTCTCGATTTTCTATTATCATGATCCAAGGTTCACATATTAATTATGGAGGAGTATTAAATATTACTTGAGTACTAAATTGAATTTTAACATAGCCTATCACCCCCTAATAGATGGAGAATATGAAAGGACTATTCAGATGCTTGAAAATATTCAAAGTTCCTGCTCACTAGAATTAAATGGAGGATAGGAGCATCATCGTCCATTGTTTGAGTTCTCATATAATAATAGCTTCTACTTGAGTATTCAGATGGCTCCATATAAAGCTATATATGGAAAACAATGTAGAACTTGAACTTGTTTTGGTGAAGTTGGAGAAAGAAAGCTACTTGGACTAGGTCTTGTACAAGAGATGATTGAGAATTTTTAATCCATCAAACAACATATCAAAGCTGCTCTGGGTCAAATAAAGAGCTTTGATGACACCCATAGAAGGGAATTGGAAATCCATATTAGAGATAACGTCTTCCTTCAAATATCACCATAGAAGAGAGTATTATTGTTTTTAAAGAAAGATACATTAATCCCAAGGTACATTGTCCCCTTTGAGATCCTTGACTACATAGGATCTACGGCCTATCATCTTTAACTTCAACGGAATATGGCTCAAATTAATGATGTGTTTCGCGTATCACTCCAGAGATAGTACGTACTGGATCCCTCGCATGTACTAAACTCAGAGGTGGTGTAGCTGGAAGATGATCTATCCTATGAAGAGAAGCCAATAAAGATTCTGGACCAGAGAGATAAGGTTCTACGCAACAAGACGGCCCACCTTGTAAAGGTGTTGTGTAGGAACCATAATTATGAAGAAGCAACATGGGAACTATTGGATGTGGTGAAGGATAATTACCCTCACCAATTTATGTAAAACAAAATTTTGAGGGTGAAATTTCAATGGGGGGGGAAGAATTTAATGACCCAAATTTTTATCAATACAATTTCTCCCTCTTTATAGTGATATCATATAGTATAATTACATAAAATCACATTAGGAAACACAATTCCACATCATGAAAAAATAAACTACTAAATACTATGTGACCTTAAAAAATAATTTTTCCACTGCTATTTTTTGAATTTCTAAACTTTTACATACACTGTTGAAATCGGTAAGCAGTTTGGAGTCTGATATGACAAACTTAATTTTTGGTGAATAGTAACATACCCTTATGAATAGTAATGTTACCCTTATGTGTAGTAATGTTACCCTTATGGATAGTAATATAATTCATATGAATAGTAAATTGGACATGTGAATAGTAACCTTACCAATTATATTATAAATAAAATTTTTACATCCTATAAGTGACAATATTATATAATTATATTATAGTGCTGGTATTTTTTTAATTCATAAATATTTAATTATTAATTTTATAATTTAAAATAAAATTTATTTTCATATAATTCATTCATAAACTATTATTTTTATGAATTATTATTATATTATACTTTTATAAGACCTCAATTAATTTTTCAATGTGTCAGAAAACTAGTTTTAATTTTAAAATTTTTATTTTTTTAGTAAATTATGATTTTCATTTAAAATTATATTACTCATATTTGTAAAATTATTTTCATAAAATGGAGTTACTTTTTTAATTCTATACATCAAAAAATGTTTTGGGTGAATTTTTTATATTTTTCTAAAATACATTAATTTTTTGTGAATAGTGGAATTCTATAATTTCTAAAATATTTAAAATAAAATAATTTCTGCATCATGCATGAGTTATGGATGATGTAAATGGACCTTGGTTTTAACTAAAATGACCTATTATGTATATTTATCCAGGTAATTATCACTATTTCTTATCTTGAGGGAAATTAATAAACTAATGTTTTAAATATTGAGAAAACAACCCTCCCCTCCACTATAAATACATTCCCCCACAACCTCATTTCCTCACATGTCTCAAGATTCAAGCCTTTCCCAAATTCTTCCCAACCCTCTTCTTTAGCCCCTCCCCCACATCCAGGTTTTCTTGTTCTCATCCAAACACCAATCATAGGTTCCTTGAGGATGATCTCAAGAGGAGAATTCAAGATGTAATTTCTCTCTCTCTCTTTTCTTTCAAATTCCATTCAAATTTAATTTATGTTATTCTATTATAATAAAATTATATTATCCAAATGTCATGATAACTCTATTGTGATTGATATAATGGTATTCAATCATTTTAATTGATGATTATTCATTATACTCCTCTCTCTCTCTCTTTGTTTATAATAATGAAATAACTGCCCGTGATGTGTTAATTTACCTACATCATGGGCGATACACTTCCATTTTCCTCCAACACCTTCAAGGATATTAATAAAAACATTAAATGGTTGAAAAAGATTTTAATATCTATGCTTAAACCTCTTTTATTTTATAGAAACAACTTTTATAAATAATTCTAAATGATAAAACAAAACATGACTGTTGTGATAAAAAAACTCCCACAAATTGACCTAAAATGATCATTATTAAATTTTAACTAATGATTAATACTAATAGTATATAAAAATTCATTATAATACAATTTAATGTCCTAGGATATCATTAATAGAATGTAATATAAAATTTGGATGTTTATCCACGTTGTACATGAACTTCTATTCATCTGTGCAAGTGAACCGTTCATGAAAACTAAGAAAAATAACACCATAGAACAATGAATTTAAACTAAATAACTCATCCAAAGTACCATAAAGGAACTTAATAAAACCATAATGAATCCATTACATGCATAAAATGTTATTTATGTGTTAATTAATGAATCTAATGTTATTATACAAGACATTAATGTGAACAAAGTGTTTATACACAAGGTAAGGGAAATTTTCAAACACAACTTTATTTCATCGGGTTTTTCCTCTTTCACTCTATTTTAAGTATAACTATTCCATAAAAATAATTTCTTCCGCATTATCTTACCATTTTTGGGATATAAATGTTTTCCACTAGAGTTTATGTCAAACAAAATATACCAAACATGCTCTTTATTACACACTTAAACATGATTTATTACATAAACATCCACTTAATAAAACTATAAGGATCAAGAGGTATAGTATCTTGGGAAATTAGGAACATTACATGAAAACTTAGAATATAAAACACAAAAATTTTATTGAAAACTTCTTTTACATGACCACAACATTCCTTCATACTTAGCATTTCATGGGATAACCTGAGTACATACATAATAAAAGGGTGAGCTATAAACCCTGTTGAGAGAGTAAAAAATGAATAGGAAGGATAAAGTGCATGTTATTAAATAGGAATATCAATGGATAATTGGAGAAACATGAACAAAAAGGCATGATATAGCATGACTATCATAACATGGAAATGTGACAACAACATTTAACATGATATTAGCTTGAGCCAAGGCTCATTCCACATGGAGAATGAGTAAAACCACATTGAACTTGAGTTAGCATGATTAATCCCTCATTTCACTTAATGTATCATGATTATACTCTTTAACCAATGCATTGGAGCGCTCTCAGGGCACACCCATTATAACCATTTCCTTTCATACAGAAGTGTGCCACATGGAACATACAACATGGTTTCATTAAACATAATAATTTATTCCACGAATAAGAGATATGGAATACATAAATGTAATTAATAAATCAACAAGTAAATTTCAATAAAGTTGAATACCCTTGATAGACAAATGGATATGGTATTCACTCACATGAAGAATTTTTCATGGAAATTTTGGTGTGACTTCCACAGCATAACGACGACAAATAGAAATTGTAAAATGGGTTGATGACAGTGAAAGAAGTATCTCATCATTAATGCATGAAATGAAAAGTAATTGGGTCATTGAACATAATATCCAAACATATGTAATAGAATTTATATGAATACTATAAAAAAATTCATGAATATAAATAAGAAGAGAGAAATTCCTTACAGAATATCAGTATGGTAACGGGTATACATGGGAGGCATTAATGAGAGGTAAAAGGGTATATCAACATTAAAATATAAGGAGGGAAGTATGGGGGAGGTGATAAATCATACCCCAAAATTTTTATTTGAAATTTAAATGGTAGAACAACATAATGAAATTTGGAAAAAAATGAGAATTGAATAAATCCCTACTTGGATGCGTGGTCTCATAGGTTTGGAAGAGGCTTGAGGGAGGATTCATGGGAGATTGGGGTGCCTTACAGGGATTATAGAGAGATGAGGGTATGGATTGGTGGAGCTCAAAAGGTTTTGAGTGAACAGAAGTGGGAGACTGGATGGGTTTATGTAGGAAAAGAGAGGGAATTATTTATTATTTAGTTTTCGGACACCACACATTAAACTAATCAAAACCAAAAACTAACCAATGGTTTTTTCCCATAGTTTTTTCCAAAGTGGAGTGGAAAAAATTAATTTATAATAAAAATGTCCTAACTTATTAAAATATTAGAGTTTATTATGTAGAGGTGACTCACACACTCAAGGAAATCATTTTAAAATGTTAAAATGTTTATAAGTCTTGGAGGGTCTACTAAAGCTTTGTAAAATAAATCAAAAAAACCTAAAATAATATTATTTTAATTTTAAAACATATATTGGCTGAACAAGACATTTATAGTATTTTATTACATCACTATTGGGTCATTATGATGTCATAAAACACATTATATATTTAAACGGTATTTAATTTTTACCGAAAAATTAGACTATCACAAAAAATTATGAAAAATTAATTGTTAGATAATTTTGACATCCTGAATAAAAAATTAATATTCATTTTATCAAAATTATTTTATGAATATTTGAATTGTCACTTTTAAAATAAAAACCGACTTTTATAAAAAATTCATGGGTTTTGACAAAAATAGCATTAAAATATTAATAAAAATTACAATTATATTCATAAAAATTATATGATCATTGATATTTAATAAAAATTAATTTAGTAATAATATTTTATTAAAATATTATTTAATTCCAAAAATCATTAATTCATCAAAATAGATTTCTTAATTGAATATTAACTAAAAAACTATTTGTGCTTTAAAAACTATTTACAAAGTAATAATAAAAAATGAATATATATTCTCTATTCTAAAGAAAATAATGCAGATAATCATAGTGTTAGGGTCTATTTATAAAACTCTTTATAACAGCCACATAAGACCTAAGGGTAAGGTGAGCGGTGGTGACAAACTCTTGGGGTGTCTCAGATAACATCGCTCGGGTAGTAATATCTATCAACTTCCACTTCACCCATAGGATGTTCTGTTCAAGCTTAATGTGTTGAAGATCATCCTGAGATTGGTCAAGAGAGAATCCTAATGACTCTACCTCCTTTTTGAGCTCCGAAAAATGGTCTTCGAATGGAGAAATTCTACTGGATAAGGTCATTACTTCCTTTGTCAGAGTAAATTGGATTTGTTAAATCACAATATTTATACTAATCATGTGATCATTGTTCAACCGCTATATTAGTAATAGTAACAATTCAGAACCTTATTTCAAAATCCAAAAACATAAAACTAAGGAAGTGAATTTGTTTTATATATCCATTTTTCATAATAATATATTTAATTAGATCAATATAAATTTCATTAATGAATGTTTGGGTCGTTACAATATTCCCCTTTTAAGAAATTTTACCCTAGAAATTTCCTTTTCCCACACTAAAACATATAAGGGTAACTTTGCTTCATCACTTCCTCTGGTTCCCACATTGCTTCCTCAAACTTGTGGTTTCTCCAAATCACTTTCACAAGGGGCATTGTATTATTTCATATATCTTTTTATCTATGATCTAAGTTGTTCACTGGATTCTCTTCATAGAAGATGTCATTCTTCAATGGTACCACATATGGATTGAGTACATGTGATGGGATAGGTATGTACTTACTCAAGAGTGATAAATGGAATACATCATGTACTTGAGATATGTTTTGTGAGAGTTCTAGTCGATAGGCCACTACTCCAATGCAATCAAAGATCTCAAATGGGCCAATTTAACAAGGAATACCCTTTCCCTTCTTCCCAAGCCTAATAACTCTCTTATATTGTGTTATGATGAGGAATTCCATGTCTCCAACATCAAAATATAGGTATCATTAACAATTATCATCATAAAACATTTTTCGACTCTGGGATTCTATAATGTGCTTTTATATGGTCTTAACCTTCTCCACCATTTCATCGACCATTTATTGACTAGGATATTTTTCTCCCCAACTTCATCCCAACGTATCATTGTTCTACACCTCTTCCCATAAACAGAATAATAAGGATCTATTTGCATGCTTGAGTGGAAACTTCTATTGTAAGAGAAATCAACTATAGGAAGATTTTGATCCCATCCTCCTTTGAAGTCCATTTAGCATGCTCTCAACATTTTATCAAGTGTTTGGACAGTACGCTCAGATTTTCCATTAGCTTGAGGATGATAATCCATACTGAAGTTTAGCTCAGTATTTAGAGCATGTTGGAGACTCTTCTAGAACATACAGGTGAATCTAGTATCTTGATCGGATACAATCGATAATATTACTCTATACAACCATACCACTTCTCTGATGTATATCTTTGCCAGTTGATCCAATAAGAAATCATCCGAAATTAAAATGAAGTGTGCAGTCTTTGTAAGACGATCCACAATAACCTATATAGAATTGTTTCATTTGAATGTCTTTGGAAGTCTGGTGACAAACTCCTTGGTGATGTTATCCCATTTCCATGTTGGTATAGGTAATAGTTACATCATCCCCATAGACTTTTGCCTCTCAGCCTTCACTTCCTAACATACCAGGAACAATTATGTATACTTATTGATCTCCTTCTTCATGTTATCCCACCAATAATGCTCTCAGAGATCTTGATACATCTTTGTGTTTCCTAGGTGGATGGAGAAATTTGAACTATGTGCATCATCAAAATTTTATTTCATTAACTTTGGAGTTGATGGAACACATAGTATTGAACCATATCTCACAATTCCTTCTTCATTAACATTGAACTCTGAGGATTTCCCTTTCCAAATAGATTCCACTTTATTCTGAATTCTAACATCACCCTTTTGAGTATCCTTTAATCTTTCTTCAAGAGATAGTTGAGAAATCATTTTTGAAGGATTGATGATGTTCCTTTCTTTACGATTCCCATGTCCATATTCATCAAATCTAAGAAGATTGGATCCTTTTAAATTCTCATCAATGATATAATTGTTGGGTCCTTTCTACATAGAGCATCTGCCACCTTGTTCGCTTTCCCAGGGTGGTAATGGATCCTACAGTCATAGTCATTGATCAACTCTAACCATCTTTTTTGTCTCATATTCAACTAGTTATGTGTAAATATATACTTGATTATTTTGTGATCTGTATATATTTCATACTTCTCCTCAAAAAGGTAATGTCGCAAAATTTTTAAAGGCAGGATTACTGCATCCAACTCTAGATAATTTTTTTTGATAGTTTTTGTAATTAACTATCAACTACCTTGAATCAAAGGCAATGACTGTCATTTTGCATCAACACACAGCCCAAGACCTTCTTCAAAGAATCACTAAATACCACAAAAATTTCACCACTTATGGGTAGTGTGAGCATGGGCGCATTGATAAGCCTCATTTTCAACTCCTTGAATCTCTCTTTGTATTCATCGCTCTAAGAAAACTTGGCTCCCTTTCGAGTTATCTTGGTAATAGGGTTTTTAAATAATGAGAAATTTATCATAAATCGTTGATAATATCCAGTTAACCCAAGGAAGCTACAGATACCCACCACTGATGTTGGTCTCAGTCATCTCTCAATTTCAGATGTCTTGGAGGGGTCCATAAATATCTCATTGCTTGTGATGATATGACCCAAGAATGAGACATCCTTCAACCATAACTTAAACTTGTTGTATTTTTCATAGAGCTTCTCCTCACAAGGTCTATAGTACAATGCTTAGATTCTGCTCATGCTCCTCCTTGTTTTTGGAGTATATTAGAATATCATCTATAAATACTAACACAAATTTGTCGAGGTAATATCTAAAGAATCATTCATTAACTCCATGAAGATTCCTAGAGCATACGTGATTCCTAAATCCATTACAATGAATTCATAGTGTCTATACCTTGTATGAAAAGAATTCTTGGGGATATCTTCCTTCTTCACCCTTACTTGGTAATATCCCGACTGCAGATCCACCATGGATAAGTATTTTTCTCCATATAATTGATTGAACAATTCATCAATTAGGGATATAAAAAACTTGTTATTTATCATAATTTTGTTTATCTCGCGATAATAAATGCAAAGGCACATTGACCCATCCTTCTTCTTGAAGAAGAGGATGGGTGCACCTCATGGGGATGCACTTGGGTGTATAAATCCTTTATCCAAATTCTCCTGTAGTTTTTTCTTTATCTCTTCAAGATCCACAATATCCATTCTATATGGATTCTTGGATATTGGAAATGCCCCAGGTATAAGATAAATTGATAATTAAACATCTCTTCTAAGAGGAAGACCTGACAATTACTCAGGAAACACGCCAGTGAATTCCCTCACAATAGGAATGTCTTCAAGGATGATTTCATCCTTAGACTCAATCATCTATTAAAGATACGTGTGCTCATAGGGCCGAAATATACATGCTTGAGAAGATGGTGCTAAAGAAGATTCATCATCCTCCTTTCACTTGAACAGAATTGAGGGTCGATTTTCCACATGGAGATTGATTTCCCTCTCACGATAATTTATGTTGGCTCTATATAGGGAAATCCAATCAACGCTAGGAATTGAATCAAATTTCACCAAAGAGAGTATGAAAAGGTTTTTTGGGAAGTTCAATCCATAGATTTTGACAGGGGAGGAGTTATATTTATAGGATTGAATGATTTCCCCATTTTCCCTTCTCACTGACATATCAACTTCCATGATTTTTGGTGGTGTTGGGATTGTTCTAATAAACATTCAGTATATAAAAGAATGCATAGAACTAGAATCAAAAAGTAAGTTCACTATTATTGAATGAATAACTATTGTACCTATCACCACTTTGTTGTCGGGGTATTCTTCAGTAGTAGTGATGGAAAAATCTCTCCCTTACTGCCTTAGAGGTTGTTGGTTTCCTCCAAAAACCCTTGGCTTATGGAACTGGTTTACAAAGTGCCATTGTTCATTACAGTTATAGAAATGAACTATGTTTTGAGGGTCTAATTGATCATTCCTCTCCTCTATCGTAGAAACCACTTTTTCTTGTCTGTAGTTAATAGTTAGGTGCCCTTATCTTCCATACCTAAAGCATTTTCTCATCCCCTTTAGGAAATTTCTAGGGTGCTTCTTTCCACACCTTTGGAAAGTGGGGTGATGGAATTTCTTATCACTTTTGTATTTATCCATCAGACCTCTAGAATTAAAATATGACGTACACTTCTTATCCCCATGATACCCCTGAGATTCTACGATCTCCATTTCAACTTTGAGGACACCTCATACATTTTCCTCACAACTATCAAAGTCTCATATCACTAGGGATTTTTGTAGGCTAGGTTTTAGTCCACCAAAGAAGAGTTCAACCTTGCATCCAGGGGTAATGAAAAACCTGAATATGTATTGTACAAGCCATATGTCTTTTTTCTAATACGCTATGATGGATTCATCATCTTTTTTCTTGAGGGAAAGGAAGTCCCTTTTCATATTAATTCTAAGGGTGCACGGAAAATATTTATCAAAAAATGTTATTTATAAATCCTTTCATTCCAACACATCGATCTCCTCCTCAGGCTTCATATTTTTTTATCAATTTCAACCATTTATCAGCTTCACCCTCCATATGATAATCATCTAGAAGAAACTTCTCTTGTTTATAACATTGAAGTATGGAGAAGTTCTTTTCAATGGAGTTGATCCATGGTCGGTGATTGAGAGATTAGATGTTCCATTAAATGTAAGTAGCCTTTGTCTCATGAAGCTCTAAATTGTGGCTTGTTCTATCTTAGGGGGGTTGAACGTTCCTCTTGAACCATGTTTCTATTCAAAACATGAGTTAAATATGAGAATATCGTGAAAAAAAAATCGATTCTCATTCCGATCAGATTGGTCATCGCATTAGAATAGTCGTCACATTGATCTTCATATCGATTGTTATCCTGAGTCCTCCTATTACTAGCCATTGGAAAAGCATATCCCCCAAGAGTGTTGTAACTAAGAGTGAAACATGGCCCGTTTTCGTACACTGATTCTAGCTCAAAGAGGTGTTTTCAGTTTTTACCCCAAGATACATCTTTTCTAGAGTCGCCTCTAACTACTCGTATCCATACATGGATTTATTTTCTTGAAAAACTACTTACTCAATACTCACCAAAATTTAGGGGTTTTTTATTATGCATAGTATTATCCCTAAGGCTTTCACTATGGTTTTCGAATCCAAATCCCCAAAATAACTAAGCATATCCTTTGATACCAACTATAACAACCCTGCTCTCTATTAAACACTTAAACATGATTTATTACATAAACATGCACTTAACCCAACTCCTAGGATTGAGAGTTCTAGTGTCTTGGGAAATTAGTAACATTACATAACAACATTAAACATAAAACAAAATAACTTTATTGAAACTTATTTTACATGACCACAACATTCCTCCATACTTATCATTTCATGGGATAACCTGGGGAAATTCATAGGAAAAGGGTGAGATATAAATCCTAGTAAAGGAGTAAACATGGAATAGGAAGGATAATGTACATGTTAGGAAATAGGTATATTGTAAGAACCAGGTTATTATTTTTGAGGTACGAGTTTCTTCTTTTCTCTTTTCCTTAAGTGTTTTTTAGAATATAAGGAAAATGGGGAAAATCCTAAATATTGGGACTACACACCATGTACTATTCCACATGACTTGTACTTTGGCCGTGTGGGATGGGTACACAGGGTGTTTAGCCATGTCGGTGATGAAGGGTGTAAAAACCGACTACATGTCATGTAGTGGTCCTTTACACGCCGTGTAGTCAGTCGGCAGGGGAAACAGTAAAGCGGTGGAAGCAGCCACCAGCTAGGAGACAGTACATGCCGTGTAGTCCAGTATACACACCGTGTATGCATGTCGACGGATGAACAGTTTGGAGGTGCCTCCAGAGGAACAGTTAAATAAGGGAACTACACGCCATGTAGTCGAAGTACACGTTGTGTACTTTGTTTTTTTTTTCTTAAAATGGGCAGCAGCCAACCCTATTCACAGGATTGTCTTAGAACCGGATGGGAGCTTGGGAGAGGATGGACGAATCTTCATGGATCAACTGATTGAGCACCGGGAATCCGATTCTGCTTCATTCGATCATGTTGGAACCCCACGGGTAAGGCCTCCCTTCTCCTTGAGTATTTCTTGCCAATTCTTCCTCTAAGGGAAGTTATTTGAGTTTGAGCGGGTTTTCTTCTACATCAAATCTACGTCTTTCTTGGGCGTTTCTAGAAGCGACGTTCAAGTATACTGATTAGGGGCATTTAAGGTAGGTGGCTTGGTGTTTAATTTCCAACTTATGTGCGTTTTGTGTACCACTGTAATATTCTCCCATGAATGGGGTGTCGTATGGCTGAGGCCTTGTTGAATTAAATACCTAAAACTGTTTAGGTAATTTAAATTTGATAATAAACTGTTTATTGGGATCACTTATTGGATCCAAGACCACCCCGGGGGTGCGTTCCTCTGTTTAGCCATTTGGCCAGGATACCCGAGGTTATGCCTTTATAATAATGATTGTAGAATTTCCTTGAGAGGGATTTCATGTGTATTTCTTGTTTACATGTTGGGCATGGCCCGATTACTTATTATCCAGAGGGAAGTGTTGTGATTAGCCTGAGGGAAATGTATTACTTAACATGTGGGAAACTTCTTCCGTACATGTGGGAAGTTGATTCTGTTCTTATGGGAAACACCTCGTATGCCTATGGGCAATATTTGTTATGCCTGGGGAATTACCTGCGGGTTACATTTCGAATTACCTGAGGGTAAGGGTTTTCGTGTTTGAAAACACTGACTATTTACTTAGAATTTCACTCTGGTGTTTTTTATACTATATGGATAAATTGAATATTAAAATGGAATATAACTGGTAAGTTAGTTACTTTTGAGTACTTCTTAGTTTATTTCATTTACTTTTGCACACTGTTGTTTCATGTTTACACACAGTTGATCACGGGCCTTTGGTGGGTTCCTACTGAGATTATTTCTCACACCCTATTTGGGTCATGCTTTTCGGCCCAAACAGATTATGTTTCTGTAGGTGTGGATAAGGGCAAGGGTCCTTATACAGGTACTTGATTGTTGCTAAGGTGTAGGGGAGCATGGGTCCGGGCTTAGACTCGTGATGCTACTGGCTGTTCTGTTTTACCTTTCTGTACTTGTACTTCAGTTGTATTGTATTGCAGTGTAACATGTTTTGGTTGTATTATATAATAGTGACATGCTACATTTTATTATATATATGACTGTTGGTTCCCTTGTTATTATCAGTTATCCATTTCTGTTATATATATTTTTTACCGCTTCCTCTTGTTGTATGCTATTTACGTATTCCACTGCACTGCACTTTGAAAAATGAGGTCATAGTTTCCCCACCATCAGACCTGGGCCCTCGCTGCTAGTCGGAAGCCTTCGGCGTTTGGGGAAATGCGCTTGAGGTCATGTGGCGAACTGGGTTCGGGGCACCCGTTGAGTGGCACCCAGGATTGAGACATTACAAAGTGGTATCAGAGGGGGTTCTTTTCATTGACTTACTATTTGGATCCTTAGTTAGGGATAGGATGAGAATGGTAGTTGGTAATAAACTGTTCCCAAGCGTAGCTAACCCATGTAGAGGGAAAATCCAATTTACCTCATGTTTCCATTTTTCTAATTTTTCCATTTTACAGTTGAATTGATTTTCACCGAAGGGTGACGCACTTGTATTGTACTATTTATATTTTATTCATTGGTTCTATTTTGTTGCAACCCGATGAGATGAGGGTATTCCATCTCATGGATCATTTAGGAACATGCTAGAAATCACATTCCATGCATAGTTCCATGCCATGTAGGTGCATTAGACATTGCATGTTGTTGTGATAAATGTTGTGCTCGTAAAAGCATGTTGTTGTGATAGTTACTTTGATAGAGACCTGTTGTTTGATAGGGTATTATTGTGTGAGCATGTTTATAGAATGGAATCCAAACTTTGGTTTTTGGGGAGTATGGGGCCTCATTGACCGGACATTGGTGGATCATTGACGGTTTATCCGGTTATAACACATATAAGATGTCAACCTTTGATTCGTGGGGAGTATGGGCCCTCACAGATCGGAATTTAGCACTTAGGTGTTGTTTTTCAGTATTTTGTGGGTTTCGGAGAAGTTTCTGAGGCATACTGTCGGGAAACCTAGTATACACACCGTGTAGTACCTTAACATGCTGTGTATGTTTTTCTGTTCGAGATGAAAAAGAAACTTTTTAAGTACATGCAGTGTATCAGATGTACACGCCGTGTAGTCTCTTCCGGTGTCATAGACCGTGTGGGTAGGGACCCATGAAAGGGGAAAATTCTTAGGGTAAAACACGTCAGGTACCTGATTTACACACCGTGTAGTCTCTTCCGGTGTCATAGACCATGTGGGTAGGGACCCATTAAAGGGGAAAATTCATAGGGTAAAACACGTCAGGTACCTGATTTACACGCCGTGTAGTGTTGACCCGGAGACCCGGCCGTGTAACTAACAAACACGGGCTGGTGTAATCGTTTTTGGAACATGTTGTGTCAATAAAGAACATGTCGTGTATTGTGACCTAGGGACCCGGTCGTGTAACTAACAACACAGGTCGGGGTAATCCTTTCTTGTACACGCCATGTGTATATGGAACACGCCATGTAGGTTGAGCTGTGTATCCGACCGTGTAACTAACAACACGGGTCGGCGAAGCCTGTATAGTACACGTCGTGTACCTTTGGGACACACCGTGTAGTCTTGTCTGAAGACAGACCATGTGGAGTTAGTCGTCTGGCTGGGAAATGGGGTGGTGTACACACCATGTGCGGGTGTAACACGTCATTTAATGTCAAGAAAAGTAGTCGTCCATGTCACAAATGACATGGGAAGTTGTAAAATTACACCATACACTCCGTGTAGCTTATATACACGTCGTGTAGTTTTTTTTTAATAGGAGTCGTGTGGCTAGGGCGTGTAGAAGGACCTAGGAAAGGGAAGAGAAGTCAGGTACACACTGTGTAATCAGAAATACACGCCATGTAGTCTTGTTGTGCACTCTGAAATGCCTTCTTTCTCATGTTCCCATATTGGTTCCTTCATTTTTAGACTGTGATAATCTTGATCTAAGGTGTGTGTTTGACCTTGTAGTGTCATGCCGCCAAGGCGTTCACGCGTTGTTCCCCAGGAGAGTGGCAATGAGTATACTCCAGAGATGGTGGGTTATGGGCTACCAGTGGATCCTCCAACAGAGCCAGATGTGGCACCAACTATTACACCGGACATAGGCATGGAGGCACAGTTCCATGAAGGCTTTATGCGGTTCATGTAGACCTTTCAGGGAGCACCACCGGATGCCACATATATGGCTGAGTTGACTCATATCTTCCAGTAGCATCATCCACCTACATTTTTAGGGGATGGTAGACCACAGGCTGTGGAGTCTTGGCTGGGGTCTATTCAGACTATTTTTGAGCATCTTGAGACGCCTCCAGGGAGGTGGTTCAAGCTTGTGACTTACATGCTACATGATTCTGAAAAAAGGTGGTGGGATGTTACCACCTAGTTAGAGCATCATAGAGACATGGTGTGGGAATATTTTCAGGTATTCTACTATTACTTCTTCTTTCCAGAGACACTGAGAGTGGATACGGCTCGAGAGTTCATGAATCTGCAGCAGGGCGCTATGTCGGTGATGGATTATTCTGCTCGTTTCACCGAGCTTTAGCGTTTTGAACCCGTTTTGGTGGGAGATGAGAGGCTGAGAGCCAGATGCTTTGAGGATGGTCTTCAATATGACATTTGAGCACTGGTGAATGTTTTCAGTTTTCCATCTGTACATTCTATTGTGAACCAGGTGTTGATTACAGAGAGGAACCTGCGGGAAGCTAGTGGTGCAGGCCAGGGCAGTTCGGCACCAGTTTCAGGTACAATTTCTACTGGTAAGAGGAAGAGACAGATGGACTTCTCTCAGGGTGGCAGTACCAGCTAGAAGAATGTTTCAGGTGTCCAGGTCATGTGCTACCAGTGTTGTAAGGAGGGGCACAATATACCTCAGTGTCCACGTGACCCAGTGGAATGCCGAGCTTGCGGCAGGATGGGTCATCTGCAACACTTTTGCAGGGTGTTTCCACCAGTGGATAGTGAGAGGGGTTCTGTGTAGACTCTGCATGTGGGGGAAGGACCAACAGCTTCTTACCAGTCAGGGAACTAGAATACATCAGGACGTGCAGGTAGAGATAGTGGTCATGGCCGTGGTAGCCAGATACCAGGATCTCAGAGGCAGCAGGGCGGGACAGTTCAGGGTAGTCAGGTTGTGTCATAGGGCCGCAGCACTGGGCAGACATATGCAATGCAACAGACCCAGTAGGATCAGGATCCCAGACCTTCTATTGTAAGAGGTACTATTCTAGTAGCTTCTGTTTTATCTTCAGTACTTTTAGATACAGGTGCTACACATAGATTTATATCTGTACCCATTGTGGAGAGACTTGGCCTCTGTGTTTCTTCTTCTTCTATTGTTATGACGCTAGACACTCCATTGGGAACTAGAAAGGCTAGTATGCATCCATGCAAAGAGTTCCCCCTTGAGGTTGGTGGGTGTCACTTCCTTTGGGATCTCTATTTCTTAGAGATGATGAGCTATTATTTCATTCTCAGGATAGACTGGTTGGTTCCCTTTCAATCCTTTGTGGATTGCTATCGTCGTAGGGTGAGTTTCACGTCACCAGAGGGCAGAGAGTTTCTATACAAAGGTGAATGGAATGTTCATGCGAGTCGAACTAGACCAGAGCATCATGGGCGAGGTTGTATCATAGGCCAGATTGTGAGCTTATATCTGGGTTACTAGGGGACTTGTCATAAGGATTTCCCTCCATTGGTTGATCGTTTTAGGGATGTCTTCCTAGACAACTTTTCAGGTCTTCCTCCAGAGCGTGAGGTGGATTTATCTATTGAGCTTGTGCCAGGGGTTGCACCGGTGTCCATTCCTCCTTATAGGATGGCTACACATGAGTTACAAGAGCTCAAGTAGAGGAGTTAAAGTCAAAGGGTTTTATCCGACCCAGTACTTCTCCATGGGGTTCTCCTGTCCTTTTTGTGAAGAAGGCGAATGGTACTCTCTGACTCTGTGTGGATTATCGGAAGCTGAACCAGTTGACAGTTAAGAACTGATATCCCTTTCCTAGGATTGCTGATATTTTTTATCAACTTCCTGGAGCACAAGTGTTCTCGAAGATTTAATTGAGATCCAGATATCAACAGTTGTGCGTGAGACCATCAGACATACCGCTTATAGATTTTCGGAACAGATATAGTCTTTATGAGTACATGGTTATGCTGTTTTGAGTCACGAACGCACCAGCAGTTTTCATGGCTCTGATGAATCATGTGTTCCATCCATATCTTGATTATTTTGTGGTAGTATTCATGGATGACATCTTGGTGTACTCTCACACTCGACACGACCATGCCACCCATCTTGAGATCATATTGAGTACACTGAGGGAGCATCGACTATATGCTAAACTCTCAAAGTGCAACTTTTGGATGGACTGGATTCACTTCCTGGGTCATATCATCTTAGAGGCAGGAGTTTCCGTGGACCCAGAGAAGGTGAGAGCAGTAGTTTCCTGGGAGCATCCTAAGAACGTGTTTGAGATACAGAGTTTCTTAGGGATGGTTGGTTACTACAGAAGTTTCATCCAGGACTTCTCCCACTTAGCAGCGCCTTTTATGGGTCTAACTAAGAAGGATGTGAGGTTCTTTTGGATGGAAGCTTGTGAGACAACCTTTCAGGATCTGAAAGGAAGATTGACATCAGTATCTGTCATGAAACTCGCAGAGAAGGTGAAGAGATATATAGTTTACTGTGATGCATCAGGTATTGGTCTAGGATCTATGTTGATGTAGGGAGATTGAGTAGTTGCGTACGGGTCTCGTCAGTTGAGGCCACATGAGAGGAATTACCCGACACATGATCTCGAGTTGGCTGCAATTGTACATACGTTGCACTGTTGGAGACATTATCTTTTGGGGGAGCATTTTTTGGTTTTCACCGACCACAAAAGTCTCTGGTATATCTTTACTCATCATGACTTGAATCTGAGGCAGTGAAGGTGGGTTGAATACCTTCAGTCCTTCGATTTTGAGCTTGCCTATACACCGGGTAAAGGTAATGCAATAGATGATGCACTGAGCAGGAAGAATCAGATACAGGCAGTGTAGGAGTGACTTCTGTCCTTCTCTGAGATGAATTTGAGGGTGCATGACGTTCAGGGGCAGACCTATCTTTCATCTTTATCAGTGACTTCTACCCTTCTGGATAAATTTAGGATGAGACAGTTATCTGATTCAGAAGGCCTAGTTCTACAGGAGTCGGTGGTAAGTGAGGAACCTCCTCCAGGGTGGACGATAGGCGATGATGAGGTATTGAATTTCCATGGATGAGTATGGGTTGTAGGGTATATACGTGAGGAGTTGATGCGGGAGTTTCATGCTTCAGCTTGGGAAGTTCATCCCGGGGTTACCAAGATGTACCAAGACTTGAGACGTCAGTACTGGTGGCTAGGTATGAATATAGAAATAGCTGGTTATGTTATGAGGTGTTCCACCTATCAGCTGGTGAAGGTGGAGCATTAGAGACCAGCAAGACTGTTACAGCTGTTACCCATTCCAGAGTGGGAATGGGATGATTTCACGATGTACTTTGTGACTGGTTTACCGAGGTCACCTCAAGGCAATGATATCGTGTGGGTTGTTGTGGACAAACTCACGAAGGTATATCACTTTTTGCCGATCAAGGAGACCTTCGGTTTTGACGAGCTCAGGAATTTGTATCTCTGAGAGATCGTGTGTCTTCATGGGGTTCCTCGTTCTATTGTTTCAGACAGGAATTCCCATTTTACGTCTCGTTTCTGCCAGAGTTTTCAGAGGGCACTGGGTACACAGGTTCTTCTGAGCACAGCTTACCACCCTCAGACTAATGGCCATTCAGAAAGTATGATACAGGTGCTTGAGGACATGTTGCGTGCATGCATCCTAGACTTTGGGGGCATATGGGAGAAACATATACCCATAGTCAAGTTTTCCTATAATAACAGTTTCCAGGAAACTATTAAGATGACACCTTAAGAGGCTTTATATGGTCGGCCATGCCGATCACCCTTGTGCTGGTTAGAGGTAGGTGAGGCAGCTTTATTGGGGTCACGTCTTGTGCAGGATACTTCTGAGCAGGTCTAATTGATTCGGAATCGGATGGCTACCGCACAGTCTCATCAGAAGTCTTATGTTGATCACCGCAGATGACCATTGGAGTTCATGGTCGGGGATCAGGTTTTTTTACGTGTTTCACCAAGGTTGGGACATAAGAGGATCAGGAGACATGGTAAACTTTCACCGAGGTATGTGGGGCCATTTGAGATTCTGGAGAGTGTCTGGCCAGTTGCATATCGGTTGTAGTTACCTCAAAGGTACTAGTCCATGCACGACATCTTCCATATATCTCAGTTGTGTCACTATCATTCAGACCCATCTCATGTATTTCATCCTGAGGAGGTTGAGCTCGATTTAGATGCGTCCTTTGAGGAGCATCCAATTCGTATTGTTGATAGGAGCACAAAGGTTCTCCGAGGCCGGTCAGTTCCTCTCATACGGGTGATATGGAAGCATGGCCGAGTGCAGGACGAAACCTGGGAGCGGGAGACCGACATGCATGCTCAGTGGTTGGATCTATTCATGTCTATATCTTCACCACCCTTGGATGGAAAATTCGGGGATGAATTGCTTTAAGGGGGGAAGTTTGTAAGAACCCGGTTCTGATTTTTGAGGTATGAGTTTCTTCTTTTCTCTTTTCCTTATGTGTTTTTGATAAAATAAGGAAAACGGGGGAAAATATTAAATTTTGGGACTACAAGCTGTGTACTATTCCACACACTGTGTACTTTGGCCGTCTGGGATGGGTACACAGGGTGTGTAGCCATGTCGGCGACAAAGGGTGTAAAAAATGACTACACATTGTGTAGTGGTAATTTACACGCCGTGTAGTCAGTCAGCAGGCGAAACAATAAGGCGGTGGAAGTAGCCGCCAGCTGGGCGACAGTAAATTCCATGTAGTCAAGTATACATGGCATGTACGCATGTCGACGGATGAATAGTTTGGCGGTGCCGCCAGAGGAACATTTAAATGAGGGAAGTACACACCGTGTAGTCAAAAGTACACATTGTGTACTTTTTTTTCTTAAAATGGGAAATAGGCAAAACTGTTCACAGGATTGGCTTATACCTAGATGGGAGCTTGGGAGAGGATGGCTGAATCTTCTTGGATCAACCGATCAAGCACCGGGAATCCTATTCCGCTTCCTTCGATCACGTTGGAACCGCGCGGGTAAGACCTCCCTTCTCCTTGCGTAGTTCTTGACAATTATTCCTCTAATGGGAGTTATTTTAGTTTGAGTGGGTTTTTTTCTACATCATATCTACGTCTTTCTTGGTCGTTTCTGGAAGCGACGTTTAAGTATATTGATCAGGGGTGTTTAAGGTAGGTGGCTTGGTGTTTAATTTCAAAATGATGTGTGTTTTGTGTACTGCTGTAATAAGCTCCCATGAATGGGGTGTCGTATGGCTGAGGCCTTGTTGAATTAAATACCTAGAACTATTTAAGTAATTTAAATGTGATAATAAACTGTTTATTGGGATCATTTCTTGGATCAAGGACCACCTCGGGGGTGTGTTCCTCTGTTTAGCCATTTGGCCAGGATACCCAAGGGTATGCCTTTATAATAATGATTGTAGAATTTCCTTGGGAGGGATTTCATGTGTATTTCTTGTTTACATGTTGGGCATGGCCTGGTTACATGTTATCATGAGGGCAGTGTTATGATTAGCCTAAGGGCAATGTACTACTTAGCCTGAGGGAAACTTCTTCCGTGCTTGTGGGTAGTTGATTCTGTGCCTGTGGGCGACACCCCGTACGCCTGTGGGCAATATCTGTTATGCTTGGGGGAAATTACCTACGGGTTATGTTTCTGATTACCTGAGGGGAAGGGGTTGCGTGTTTGGGGACACTGACTATTTACTTAGAATTTCACTATGGTTTTTTTAATACTATATGGATAAATTGAATATTAAAATGACATATAACTGGTAAGTTAGTTACTTTTGAGTACTGCTTAGTTTATTTCATTTACTTTTGCACACTTTTGTTGCATGTTTACACACAGTTGAGCAAGGGCCTTTGGTGGGTGCCTATTGAGATTATTTCTCACACCCTATTTGAGTCCTGCTTTCGGCCCAAACAGATTACGTTTATGCGGGTGTGGATAAGGTCAAGGGTCCTTATATAGGTACTTGATTGCTTCTAAGGTGTAGGGGAGCATGGGACCGGGCTTAGGCTCGTGATGCTGATGGTTGTTCTATTTTTCCTTTCTGTAATTGTACTTCAGTTGTATTGTATTGCAGTGTAACATGTTTTGGTTTTTTTATAGAATAGTGACATGCTGCATTTTCTTAAATATATGACTTCTAGTTCCCTTGTTATTATCAGTTATCCATTTCTGTTATATATATTGTTTACCACTTCTGCTTATTGTATGATATTTACCTATTCCGCTACGCTCCACTTTGACAAATGATGGAATAGTTTCCCCACCATCAGACCTGGGCCCTCGCTGTTAGTCGGCAGCGTCTGGGGTTTGGGGAAATGTGCTTGAGATCACGTGGCGAACCGGGTTTGGGGCACCCGTTGAGTAGCACCCGGGACCGGGACGCTACAAATATCAATGCATAATAGGAGAAACATGAACATAAAGTCATGATATATCATGATTATCATAACATTGAAATGTGGAAATTTCATTTAAAATGATATTAGCATGAGCCAATGATCATTGCACATGGTGCATGAGTAAACCCTCATTTAACTTGAAATATCCTGAGTAAACCCTCATTACACATGATGTATCATGGTACTACTCTTTACCCAATGCATTTTAGTGCTATTAGGGTGCACCATTTATAGCCATTTCATTTCATGCATAAGTGTTCCACAAAGATCATACAACATGGTTTCATTAAACATCATAATTCATTCCATGAATAAGAGATGTGGAATACATAAATCTAAGTACTCAATCAATATGTATAGGTGAAAAATGTGAATACTCTTGATAGAGAAATGGGTATGGTATTCACTTACACGATGAATTTGGCGTGGAAATTTTGGTGTAACTTCGGCAGCATAACAACGTCAAATAGAAATAGTAAAATCGGTTGATGAGAGGGAAATGGGTATATCATCATTAATGCATGAAATGGATAGTAACTGGGTCATTGAACATCATATCCCAACATATGTAATGGAATTTATATTAATAATATAAAAAAATGTTGTAATGTAAATGGGAAGAGATAAATTCCTTACGGAATTTCGGCATGGTAACGGTTGTACATGGGAGGTATTAATGGGAGAGAAAGTGGTCTTACATCATTAAAAAATAAGTAGGGAATTATGGGAGAGATTTTAAATGATACCCCAACATTTTTAATTAAAATTAAAATTGTATAAAAACATAATGAAATTTGGACAAAAAATGAGAAATGATGAAATCCCTTACTTTGAAGTGTGATCCCAAAGGCTTAGGAGAGGCTTAAGGGAGGCTTATTGGAAGTATGGGGATCCTTAGGGGGATTATAGAGAGAGTATGGAAGGAATTTGTCAAGCTCCATAGGGTTTTTCTGAAGATAAGTGGATCTTGGGTGGGATTATATTGGAAAAAGGGGGGAAATTATTTATTACTTAGGTTTTGGACACCACACATTAAACTAATCGAAACCACAAACAATAACATGGTTATTTCCCATGGTATTTGCCAAAGTATAGTGGAAAATATTATTTTATAAGGCCAATTTCCAAACATATTAAAATATTAGGCTTGCTTATGTGGAGGTGAGTCACACTCCCAAGGATATCATTTTAAAATGTTAAAATGTTTGATAAGTCTTTGAGGGTCCACTAAAGCTTTGTAAAATAAATCAAAAAAAATAAAAAATCACATTATTTTAAAGTTAAAACATATATTGGCCGAAAAAACAATTTATATAATTTAATTACATCACTATTGGGTCATTATGATGTCATAAAACACATTATATATTTAAATGGTATTTAATTTTTACCCAAGAATTCGATTGTCTCCGAAAATTATGAAAAAAATCACCGTTAGATAATTTTTACATCCTGAATCAAAAAATATTATTCATTATATATAAATAATTTTATAAATATGTGAATTATCACTTTTAAAATAAAAACTATCATTTATCAAAAATTCATGGGTTTTGACCAAAATAGCTTTCAAATATTAATAAAAATTACAATTATATTCATAAAAATTATACGATCATATATATTTAATAAAAATTAATATTTTATTAATATTTTATTAAAATATTATTTAATTCAAAAATACTTTAATTCATCAAAATATATTTCTTAATTGAATATTAATTAAAAATACTAGTTGTTCTTTAAAAAATATTTACAGAGTAACAATAATAAAATGAATGTATATTATTTATTCTATAGAAAAATAATGCACATAATCATAGTGTTAGGGTCTTGTTACATAACCCCTTATAACAGCCACATAAGACCTAAGGATAATGTGAACGATGGTGACAGACTCTTGGGGTGGCTTGAATAACATTGCTCGGGTGGTAACATCTATCAACTTTCACTCCTCCCGTAGGTGGTTCTGTTCAAGCTTAACATGTTGAAGCTTAGCTCCGGCGTGGTCAAGAGTGAAGCCCAATGATGCTACCTCCTTTTAGAGCTCTAATAAATGGGTTTTGTAAGGATAAATTCTATTGGATGAGGCCATTTCTTCCTTTTTCTAGGTAAATTATATTTTTTAAATCCCTATATTTATATTAGTCATGTGATTAATGTTCAATTACTATATTAGTAACGGTAATAAATCATAATGGTATTTCAATATCCAAAAACATAAAACCATTGTAACACCCCGATCTTCCACGATACGCCTCTCTTTCAAGAATGCAATAGCTTGCATTGTACGCAAGTTCGAGTTCAAACACACCGCAACTAATCAAAGTAGCCGTTATGAATAGTAATAACCACCTTTTAAATTTATAGAAATTTTATATTTCAAATGGACTTCATTTTTGTATTCCTAATATTGAAATTAGCCTATGTTGAATTTTTTGTAATTTTCCGAGAACTTCCAAATTTTTATGAATAGTGAAAAATACTTAAAACAACTTTTTTAATCAAAATAATTTAATGTGATAAATTATACTATTTAGTGGTTTTATGGTATAATTAGAATATATTTTTACCATTTTATCCAATGGTGGTCATTAAAATTAATTTAACATTGAAATTGGACATAAACAATTGCCAATCTTTTGATATAAATTGTTTCTTAAAAACACGCTATTTGTCGTAACAGTGGGAATTAATTATAAAATTAATTAATGCAACTTATATGTTTGGAATTTTGTAAAATATACATCATTTTTGAATTTGGAATATCAATTATAGCTTAGGGTGAAATTTTGGCCTTGTTCTGAAAAACTTCAATTTTTGATGAATAGTGAAACCACTAAGTGGTAGTTAAATAACTGATTTTTCGTTTAAATGAAATATTACCACTTCTGTGATTTGATTTTCAAAAATCCGACATACATGGTTGTCATTAAGAAGTAAAATGTGGTTCAATGAGATCAAAATAATTTTTTTGGTGAATAGTAACTTTTATGTTCTTAATCGCGATTAGAGGTAATTAGTGTAGTTTAAGGTACAAATAATGTTTTAATAATATGAGATGAGCATGACACTTGTCCTACTCCTATTGGATGAGTCATGGCCGACCAAGACAACCCATGGGTCAACTTGGGGACCCCATGGAGCCACTTTAGTTGGAAAATGACATTAATATATATTTATTTAATGTTAAAATTAAATTGACACAAACATGAGTTATTTTACCAAAACAGTTTTTAAGTGGGGTTACACAAGTCCAAATTTTGACTATAAATATTCATTAGAAAGATAAAACTATTTCCTACATCATAGTAATTTTTTTATAATTTTTAGACATTAAATAAATTAAATTATTTATGACATCATTATGATGCAGTGATGACCTCATTATTTAACGATTTAAATAAAATGGGAAGATAATGAAAAATCCAAGGTTTACACTTGTCCAAAGCCAATTGGATGAGGTGATTTCGAACCCTTACCACCTTAGCCTCGAATTATAAAAGTGTGGGACCTTTAGAATCCGAAAAGCATTGTGTAATAATGTAACATTTCAATCTTTCCAAAAGAGCCCCTCCTCTCCACTTATAAAAGGCCCCCACCTCTCCCACCTTATTCACACCTTCAAGACATTTGGCTCAGCAAAAATCTGCCCAAATACTCTCCCAACATCCCCCTATTACTCCTAGAAGCCTCACTTTGGGCAGAAATCTTCTCAAGGAAGCCTTTGGCTCAAATCAAAAAGAGTTACCCGATTTTGAGGTAATGTCTTCTCTAATGTTGTTTTGTTTTATTTTTCTTCTCAAACCCCCTAAACTCTTTTTATTCATTTCTTTTGTAACAACACCAGTATACTCAATATACTAGGATGTTGTTATAATAAGGATTCGAGATACACTTACACACACATACATCTAATGGTTAAAGAACATACGGTTTCTGTGGATGGCGAATTTCTGCCTCACGAAACGATGATTGTTCAACACTCATATAACACCTTCAAAGGTGGCCATTAAGATGTCACTATTTTTATATATTATATATAATATGTTTATGTTTTACTTATGCTTCTGTATTTCTCATTTATGGCATACTTTATGATTTCCATTATGGGTAAAACGCGATAATTTCATTTTAGGAAGTGCGGACTACCGCCCCCTCAAAGTGATGTGAATCGTTAATACCATATGTGGGATGTATAAAGGATGGAGTAAATGATATTATATATGATATTATACTGGAAATATATTATACCTTTATATAATTATGATTTCATTACATTAAATATGAAATAGAAATGAAAGTAGCGTTCATGCGTACGTACGGCTTACCGTCTCCATGAACGGTGCATTTCATTTCTTACCTCTAAATGTTATGTAATATTATGAATGAATGTATATACTGGATATATATGATATATATGATATCTAAATCATGAATATAATTCTGGATATAATGTATATTTCACCACATGAACAACTTTTAATTATAAGAAGGTTATTGTTGACACAAGTACCAAAGATCGACAAAACGACTGTTATTAACTTAAATAATTACATAATGTTCATATCATTGTAATAAGTGATATAAAAAGGATAATGAAATTGAAAATGGTTCTTAATAAGGTATATATTAACTATAGTTTATTATTCAGGAGGTTAAAGAACGGTTGAGTCAAGTCGGAAATGAGGTAAGGGAATTTCTTAACCCAACCTCCATTCTTTGGGTTAATCTCCTACTTTCAAATTATGTCATGATATTATTATGTCCTATTTTGTATTTTTACTTTCTTTATGTGTACCTATACTGAATACACATAATAGATCTATTTTATTTTAAAAATGATCCTTCTAAGGACTTCGTCTCAATCTCCTTTCATTGAGGCATATTTCGTTTTATACACAACTTTCTTTTATACGGTGTATAAACCCCTTTGACTTTTACTTTTATACAAAAGGAATATTTTTCTACAAAGCATTTTACTAAACGAAAAAAAGGAATTTTTTTTTGTCCGTACTTATGTGGCGACAACGACTTCTCCGCCGCCGTGACCATTATTTGACTTTCGGCTTCCTCTACAAGCCATCATTTTTTTTATGAAAAATAAATACAAAGTTTTAACTTTCTTTTATTTTGGTATTGAAAATGGTTTTGAAAGCATTTTTATTATATCAATGTGTTGTATGGATATCTTGTGATTGAAATATGGAAGTGTTATGTTTCCTTTATTCATGTTTTATGTGATACAATTATGTTATGGTTTATGATATGTTTAAACCTATTCATATGAAGAATCCATTGGACTTAATAAGTGACAGGTGGAGCCCGCTATAGCTCCTCGATGCATCGGCAGGTCTCATGAGACAAACTAGTGTCTTGGCACAAGGCCTTGACAAAATCTTATTTGTGGTCTTGGCATGAGGCCTTGGCTACGTGGTTATGATAGTCTGGCATTATGCATTCCATCATTATGAAAGTGGTTATTGATATTTCATGTGATTATTCGACCAGTAGAATATCCATGTGAAGAAGTGAATGGCATTATCTCATTTTACTTTTGCCATATTATGTTGATGTTCAAGTTTAAAAGGCTTTTGTTTTAGTTATACATTGCCTTAAATTTTTATGTTTATTTATGAAAGCTTCCGCAATATTGTTATCCTTACTGAGCATTTGAGCTCACCCCTTTCAATGTTTTAATATTTTCCAGGATGTGAAGAAGTATTTTATGAATGACCTGCAGGGATAGTCAGAAGAGGATATGAGTGTGGACTATGGAGACCTTGTTATTGTAGTTTTTCACTTTATGATGTAATGTAATGTTTACGAATGTATCTAGTGTTTCCAAGGCTACTAAACTAATCGGTCTTTCGAGACTTGATCTTTTGTGATCATGCCAATGTTACGAAGTAATGCACCGACTCTGGGTAGCTGGGGTCGGGGCGTTACAGTTGGTATCAGAGGCAGTTTAGTACTAACCTTGGAATCTAGATTTAGATAAACTCTGATTAGAGAACATAGCCCAAAGATAGACTTTGAGGATTAGTATAGAAGAACATCCTAAAATTTTGTTATTGTAGATATTTTGTGAGTATTCCGAGCAATACATCCCTGTCTGGATACGATCAGGTAGAGGCGGCTCTGGCACAGATGTACCTAGGGGTAAAACCCGAAAACACCGCTTTGAGCTAGACTCGAACGGGAAATGGTGCACGACAACGGGCCTTGCTTCACTCTTGGTTACGACACTCCCGGGGGATATGCTTAGGATAATTCTCATTTTATTTACAAACCACTATGAAGGGTTATGAGTATATACTTCCTCAAAGAAAACATTTCTTTTTATGATTATGGATTATATCCATAAACCGTTCAATTTACATTAATTATTTTAAAAGTTTGGAATTATTCACTATAATTCATAAACTAACCTAGTTTATGTCATTGTATAGAAATGGCGCCCAATAGAAGGAATGTGAACTCCAGCAATACGTATGATCCAAAGAGTAAGAAGGATCGTATCTTTCACGGTATTAAGCCAACATTTCGAAGGGAAATAGTCTCCCATGTGTTCTCAACATATGAAGAAATCGTATCATGTGTTAATAAGATAAGTAAAGAATTCTCTGAGTCCTATGGCTTTGAAGCGAAGCAAGAGACGAAAGGGATGGAAGAGAGAATGATGGATAAAGGGATGAGGGGAAAGAAGAATTTTCCAATATGTGGTAATTGTGGGAAGAAACATCATGGAACTTGCCTAAAGGGAATGGGAGTTTGTTATAAGTGTAGAGAAAAAGGACCCCAAGTGCGTGACTGCAAGGGTAAGAAAATGGTTTCAAATGTACAATGCTTCTTCTGCAAGGATTGGGGACACTACGCAAACTAATGTCCAAATCATCAGAGTATTCCCCAAATGATGTTATTGGATAATAATCATGTTATGATACTACCACAGATGAGGAGTAATGATTAGAGTTCTTATGTTGTTATTAAATAATTTTGTAATTTGAGTGTTGTATCAATGATGTACTGGTTATAATAATTATGGAGTATATAAGGATTATACTGCAGTACTATTTCATCAAGGACTTGAGATTGTGTGGAACCGAGAAAAGTGACTCCACAGTAGGTTAAATTTTTGGAAAATATATGGTTGAGAGAAAGATAGACCATAATATGGTTCTGATACTCAGATTGTGATTTTGGAATAAGATGTGATTGATTTGGATAAATTATATTGGATATACTTAACTTCCTTGAAAATGATTGATTTTTTGTATACATTTTCGGATAGAAGGAGTATATCTAGTATTCTATAAGGAATAAGGGATCATGTTAATTCAGTATGTTTAAAAATAATACATGATGAAGGTGTTCACATGTTGTTACATTGGAAAAAGGATCTTCATTATGTTTACCTTCCTTATAGAATTTGGACTGTGAGTTGGACAGAAGTATTTTGGATAACTATAAAGGTTGGAGTGGATTAAGTTGATCTTTGGATAGTATTGTTTAAGGTTAAAAAATTTATGAAGATTATTTTTGAAATATTATGATACTATAGTTTTAAGAAAAGGACAACCTGTAGGGTGGGGAATAACTCGTCGCGTCGGACAAAGCTGCAGGAATCGAACCCACAACCATAGTGCGACAAGCCTTTATTTCCTACCACTAGCCTACAGGAAGTCCCTGGTTATTACAAAATAGTTTTACTAATCTAAATGGTATGTGTTAACATTTTGAACCTTATACAATTAGGATAAATAGAATATTTTTGAGTTCCGTTACCATTTGGAGTAAAAGATGGGTTTGTGGTAAAAATTTATTAACGAATGAAAGTATACATAACAAGTATGTATATTCCCTTACGTTCTTAGTAAATCTCCTAAATAAATTCCCCAACATTATAAAAGGTAACTTAAAACAAAAATGTTGTCGGTTAACTTTTCCAACTGGGGATTCAATGACCGTTTAACCAATCACAAGTTTGTGATTTTCTTGTGGTTAAACTTTCTCCTAATCCTGTTTTCTATAACTCTCCATCAGACCTTGATGGTTTGTTTCTCCTCCATATCTATATTTTCATATAATCCTAGACTGGGCTATATCGGGTGACCTTTGTACTTATCTTGCTTTCTTTTAATGTTATATATTTATTAACCTTATTTCCGATGTGGGTTTTCCTCAAAGGTATTTTCTCTTTTCAACCTTTTATTTTCAAATAAAAATTTCAAATTGCGAGGATGCAATTTATTGAAGGAGGGGAGAATGTAACACCCCGAGCTTCCACGATACGCCTCTCTTTCAATAATGCAATAGCTTGCATTGTACGCAAGTTCGAGTTCTAACACACCGCAACTAATCAAAGTAGCCGTTATGAATAGTAATAACCACCTTTTAAATTTATAGAAATTTTATATTTCAAATGGACTTCATTTTTGTATTCCTAATATTGAAATTAGCCTATGTTTATTTTTTTGTAATTTTCCGAGAACTTCCAAATTTTTATGAATAGTGAAAAATACTTAAAACATCTTTTTTAATCAAAATAATTTAATGTGATAAATTATACTATTTAGTGGTTTTAAGGTATAATTAGAATATATTTTTACCATTTTATCCAATGGTGGTCATTAGAATTAATTTAACATTGAAATTGGACATAAACAATTGCCAATCTTTTGATATAAATTGTTTCTTAAAAACACGCTATTTGTCGTAACAGCGGGAATTAATTATAAAATTAATTAATGAAACTTATATGTTTGGAATTTTTTAAAATAGACATCATTTTTGAATTCGGAATATCAATTATAGCTTAGGGTGAAATTTTGGCCTTGTTCTGAAAAACTTCAATTTTTGATGAATAGTGAAACCACTAAGTGGTAGTTAAATAACTGATTTTTCGTTTAAATGAAATATTACCACTTCTGTGATTTGATTTTCAAAAATCCGACATACATGGTTTTCATTAAGAAGTAAAATGTGGTTCAATGAGATCAAAATAATTTTTTTGGTGAATAGTAACTTTTAAGTTCTTAATCGCGATTAGAGGTAATTAGTGTAGTTTAAAGTACAAATAATGTTTTAATAATATGAGATGAGCATGACACTTGTCCTACTCCTATTGTATGAGTCATGGCCGACCAAGACAACCCATGGGTCAACTTGGGGACCCCATGGAGCCACTTTAGTTGGAAAATGACATTAATATATATTTATTTAATGTTAAAATTAAATTGACACAAACATGAGTTATTTTACCAAAACAGTTTTTAAGTGGGGTTACACAAGTCCAAATTTTGACTATAAATATTCATTTGAAATCTAAAAAGATTTCCTACATCATAGTAGTTTTTTTATAATTTTTAGACATTAAATAAATTAAATTATTTATGACATCATTATGATGCAGCGATGACCTCATTATTTAACGATTTAAATAAAATGGGAAGATAATGCAAAATATAAGGCTTACACTTGTCCAAAGCCAATTGGATGAGGATATTTCTAACCCTTATCACCTTAGACTAGAATTATATAAGTGTTGGACCTTTAGAATCCGAAAATCATTGTGTAATAATGTAACATTTCAATCTTTCCAAAAGAGCCCCTCCTCTCCACTTATAAAAGGCCCCCACCTCTCCCACCTTATTCACACCTTCAAGCCATTTGGCTCGGCCAAACTCTGCCCAAATACTCTCCCAACTTCCCCCTCTTACTCCTAGAAGCCTCACTTTGGGCAGAAATCTTCTCAAGGAAGCCTTTGGCTCAAATCAAAAAGAGTTACCCGATTTTGAGGTAATGTCTTCTCTAATGTTGGTTTGTTTTATTTTTCTTCTCAAACCCCCTAAACTCTTTTTATTCATTTCTTTTGTAACAAAACCAGTATACTCAATATACTAGGATGTTTTTATAAGAAGTATTCGAGCTACACTTACACACACATACATCTAATGGTTAAAGAACATACGGTTTCTGTGGATGGCGAATTTCTGCCTCACGAAACGATGATTGTTCAACACTCATATAACACCTTCAAAGGTGTCCATTAAGATGTCACTATTTTTATATATTATATATAATATGTTTATGTTTTACTTATGCTTCTGTATTTCTCATTTATGGCATACTTTATGATTTCCATTATGGGTAAAATGCGATAATTTCATTTTAGGAAGTGCGGACTACTGCCCCCTCAAAGTGATGTGAATCGTTAATACCATATGTGGGATGTATAAAGGATGGAGTAAATGATATTATATATGATATTATACTGGAAATATATTATACCTTTATATAATTATGATTTCATTACATTAAATACGAAATATAAATGAAAGTAGCGTTCATGCGTACGTACGGCTTACCGTCTCCATGAACGGTGCATTTCATTTCTTACCACTAAATGTTAAGTAATATTATGTATGAATGTATATACTGGATATATATGATATATATGATATCTAAATCATGAATATAATTCTGGATATAATTTATATTTCACCACATGAACAAATTTTAATTATAAGAAGGTTATTGTTGACACAAGTACCAAAGATCGACAAAACGACCGTTATTAACTTAAATAATTACATAATGTTCATAACATTGTAATAAGTGATATAAAAAGGATAATGAAATTGAAAATGGTTCTTAATAAGGTATATATTAACTCTAGTTTATTATTCAGGAGGTTAAAGAACGGTTGAGTCAAGTCGGAAATGAGGTAAGGGAATTTCTTAACCCAACCTCCATTCTTTGGGTTAATCTCTTACTTTCAAATTATGTCATGATATTATTATGTCCTGTTTTGTATTTTTACTTTCTTTATGTGTACCTATAGTGAATACACATAATAGATCTATTTTATTTTAAAAATGATCCTTTTAAGGACTTCATCTCAATCTCCTTTCATTGAGGCATATTTCGTTTTATACACAACTTTCTTTTATACGGTGTATAAACCCCTTTGACTTTTACTTTTATACAAAAGGAATCTTTTTCTACGAAGCATTTTACTAAACGAAAAAATGAATGTTTTTTTGTCCGTACTTATGCGGAGACAACGACTTCTCCGCCGCCGTGACCATTATTTGACTTTCGGCTTCCTCTACAAGCCATCATTTTTTTAATGAAAAATAAATACAAAGTTTTAACTTTCTTTTATTTTGGTATTGAAAATGGTTTTGAAAGCATTTTTATTATATCAATGTGTTGTATGGATATCTTGTGATTGAAATATGGAAATGTTATGTTTCCTTTATGCATGTTTTATGTGATACGATTATGTTATGTTTTATGATATGTTTAAACCTATTCATATGAGGAATGAATTGGAATTAATAAGTGACGGGTGGAGCCCGCTATAGCTCCTCGATGCATCGGCAGGTCTCATGAGACAAACTAGTGTCTTGGCACGAGGCCTTGACAAAATCTTATTTGTGGTCTTGGCACGAGGCCTTGGCTACGTGGTTATGATAGTCTGGCATTATGCATTCCATCATTATGAAAGTGGTTATTGATATTTCATGTGATTATTCGACCAGTAGAATATCCATGTGAAGAAGTGAATGGCATTATCTCATTTTACTTTTGCCATATTATGTTGATGTTCAAGTTTAAAAGGCTTTTGTTTTAGTTATACATTGCCTTAAATTTTTATGTTTATTTATGAAAGCTTCCGCAATATTGTTATCCTAACTGAGCATTTGAGCTCACCCCTTTCAATGTTTTAATATTTTCCAGGATGTGAAGAAGTATTTTATGAATGACCTGCAGGGATAGTCAGAAGAGGATATGAGTGTGGACTATGGAGACCTTGTTATTTTAGTTTTTCACTTTATGATGTAATGTAATGTTTACGAATGTATCTAGTGTTTCCAAGGCTACTAAACTAATCGGTCTTTCGAGACTTGATCTTTTGTGATCATGCCAATGTTACGAAGTAATGCACCGACTCTGGGTAGCTGGGGTCGGGGCGTTACAACCATGGAAGTGTATATGTTTAATATATCAATTTTACATAATAATACATTTAATTATATTAAAAAAAATTCTTTAATGAAAGTTTGGGTCGTTACACATAATGTTTTCTAAAAGAACGCTTTTTCCAAAAACACACATTTTTCTTCTCACTTAGTGTTGATGATTCTTATATCAAGTATGTTAATACCTATTTCATTTGGGAACCAAAAGTTTTTGAATGTATGATTTTTTATATGAAACAGATTCCTTTCCATGGGTTATTTATTCCCATGATTGATATACATTCTATGTAGAAAACATCATAATGTAAATGTTATGATGTGACAGGTACACTCAGAATTATATAGAATAATGTTGATGTTATAATGTGACTGGTGCGCCCAAAATTATACATCACTCCAATGAATTGGGTAATGTGATGAATCTCATGAGTTAAAGTAAAATATGCATTAACATGAGGCTATCCTATTTCACAACTATGTGTGGTAGTTAACCACTATGAAAAAAGGTTTCATTTTTATGCATTGCCACTTTTCAAGCCTTTTACTAATTATTCCAATCATGTTTATGATCATATGACTATGTTATGATGATAATTATTATGCTCACCCAATTTTTTATTGTCTCTTGTTCTTATCCTCTCACTGGTATTTTATCTCACCCCTTTTTGGTGTATATCCTCAGGTGATTACATGTACTAAGGAGAAATCAAGGGAAAATAAGAATCTTGAGAATAACAAATTAAATAAATTTCAATGTTTTATATTGTAAAATTTATGTATGGTCCATGTTTTCCCAAGAAACTAAACCTTTGGATCCTCATGGTGTAATATTTTTTATGTTGTTTATCAATAAAATGATGTAAAAGTAATGTAATAAAAGTAGGGTCACTATACAGCTGGAACTGTGGGTGATCAAAGGTCTGGATACCACGACCATGACCTCCTCATCCCAATCTACCTGTGTTATTCCAACTCCTTGGTTGACGTAGCGCAAAATAAATCTCTCCAGAATGTGGAGATGGTGAGAATCTTTTCCACTCAAAGCTAGTGTAAAGGTCATATGTAAACACTGAAGACCCCCAATTAAACCACAAGACCAAAACTCTAGTGGGTATCTATCACACTGATGCTTCGAATTCCCCCATAGTCGACATTGATGACACACTTTAGAGCTACTGAAATGGGAACTGTAGTTATATCTACCCTGATGAGAGACCACGAGAGAATGTTTCATACCACCAGAAGAAATAATGTCCTTTCACAGAACTGATCCATTAAACATGATACTATTGTCATCCCTTAGGTTACACTCAGTGATAAGATCCTGATTTACTATTTTAGAGAAGTTATGAATGTGGAAGACATTCACCTACCTATGGATGGCATATTGGAGCCCATCCTCAAAGTGTCTAGCATGAGAAATCTTATCACTGATTAGAAGTCGTGAAAAAGGCCCTAAAACTCCATGAAAAGTTCTTAATATTCTATAAATAACATAGAAACCTACTTTAGATACATGAACTCTCTAGCTCTGTCATCTCTCAGCATCTGAGGAAAGAAATGATCATAGATGGTAGTCTGAAAATCAACTCAGAACATGCCCAGATGAAGACCGGTCTGGGAAATCACATCCCACCAACACTTGGATGAATCCTAAATCATATATTTGAAAGGCTTTAATCTCTACTCTAGAGGTGTTTCCAGATTCTCAAAGATAGATAGGGTGACTTCTATCCAAGACTCATCAGCCTATTGACCGCCATCCCCTAAGAATGTAGGAGGATGTTGCTACTAGAAATCACAACTCAGAATATCCACCATAGGTTTAATATGTGGAGAACCATACATAGACTGAATCAGATGTAGGAAACTATCAAAAACATGGGAATTAGATCCTAGATCAGGTAAAATAGGTGGTGCCTGAAGTGGAACTCCTAGAGGTAAGAGTGGTGGCTCAGGGCCAACCACATCTAGAGAAAGGTTGTCTCCACCCTTCTGGCATACGATATGAGAACATCATGGTGGAATTGGAATAAAAATGCCAATAAAATTCCAATGAACCAACTTAAGAATAAATATATCATCACTAGTATAAGTTGAAAGTAGGAAAACTCACTACCCATGGCATACTACCCCAACTACCTGTATAGACGATCAGGTATCAGTAAGTGATCAAGTATAAGTTTCATTTCCTTTTACATTTAATTACCATTTTCACTCCTTTACCTTTCATAAACATTTCAAGGTGGGATACGTATGTGAAAAAAATTCATTTTATATGTCATGATACACTTTATAATGCTTAGTCATTTCTAGTGAATGAGTTCCCATACAACTTATTACTTGAAATTACTCCCATTTATTTATCGCACAATAGCTGAACTCGGTTTATAACTCATTCCAACTCATAAAGGCCCATACACCTCATGAAACAAAAATTATAACAATAATAAGATAACTATCACAACATATCTCAACAATCATAGGAATATAAAGCAATTCAAAGTAGTGAAATTCACCTGGCATGGCAATACGTAAGAAATGTGAATTATAGGTGCATGTAATGATGCATGTGACAATGCTCCTTTCCCTCATATCATCTGACCAATGATAAAATAAAATCATCAAAAAGAGTAATAATAAACAACAACACACAACATGTATGTCACTTTATGGCGAAATAATTTCAACTGTAATAGGAAAAACATAACAACAATTATAATTTAGGAAACTTGCCTTTTACCCCAAACATGGGTTTGTGACACCCAAGTATAGAATATAACCAAGTCCCAAGAATTCCTAATCATTAATCTATTGTCTCCAAATAGAAAATAAAGAAATAAAACTCCTCTGATAACACATTTTTCATGTCCCTAGCCTTGATTCAACTTAGCAGGTTCCTCGATCCCAGTGATCCACATGGACTCAAGCGCATATCCAAAAACGCTAGAGGATTATGACTAGTTATGATGGCCTAAGGTGTGTCAGTGGGGATATTATTCTTTCATTACCAAAGTGTAGTGTAGAAGATGAACGTAAACATTGTTAAATAGTGGAATCAATATAAGTAAACATAAGGCACAATGGAAAATAGAGGCAACAATAACAATAACATAAATAACTTGAATAATATACAAGAATACAACAAATAATGATGATATGTCATGTATGTAGAAAACTAGAAAAAATGGATACAAGACAGTATGAATAACACTCTCCACAAAAGTATAAAGGAAATCAAATATTATCCCAAGAATACCAAGCTCCATCTTGGTCATCTGCTATCAATATCCATACTAAACAGCTAGCAATAAAGTTTTTTAAGATGTATGCTTCCCTTTTCCAACAACTGCAACCATGAAATCTACTCCAAGAACAAAATAGTTCCCAAAGAGGGAGTGAGATAAATATCAGTGGGTCACCACCAACTGTGTCTATAACATCTGGCCCATGTAACGGAAATGTAATAGTGTGAAAAAAGCATATATAAAGTAAATAATTAAAATGTAATTAAATTATCAAGTACCTACTTCATACCTCAACTGATGTATGAACATGTAAAAAATTTATTATTTTATTATTACTAGTTTGTAAACAAGTAACATGTCAGCATTTGAAAAGTTTCCAAGTTGTAACAAGGCAAACTATAATGTTTTCTAATAGTGAAGTCCCAAGGTAATAACCAAGGTTACATATACCTCAAGGGTCTCTAACTCATTAATAACTATATCTTGTCAGTGGGTAAGAGTGTAATACAAGGATCATAGACCAATGCATTCCATAATGAGACACCTATAGAGTCCAAAGAGTTCATCCAAGGTAAAATGGGGTAAGAAATGACTAGGCTAGATAGGAATTAACCATGGAACCTACTTGTCAATAATGGATCCAAGGAGTGTATCCAATGTATCCTATGATTAATTTTAGGGATACTATGGTGTCATACTGGGCATCCAAATAATATAAAAGGATCAGGATCTAGTTGGGTCTCAACCTAAGAAAGCCATATCCATGAATTGGAATGGGGTTCCCGACTACTCATGGCATTTTCCAATCAGATTTCAAAGCAAGATCAAGTAAATCCACTCCTATTTGATATTAAAGTCATATAATATTTCATTCAGTTCAAGTCTTTCCTTTCATTAGTGTGATAAGGTCAAGTAGCATGCATCCATTTAATCAAGTCATTTGGTTCAAGCCTTGCATTTCATTAGTGTTACAGGGGAAAGTAGCATGGAACCTTTCCTTTAACCCATTTAAATAATATTCCATATTCAAGTTTCATTCCTATAACTTCCATTAATGTGGTAAGGTGGTCTATGAATATGTAACCTAACATTAATTTACAATTATGGCCAAGTCATATACTTAGTATACTTGACAATTCACATTTCACATTTTATTTTCAAATGGAATAACTTACCTTAGGTGGGTCAAGTGGTGAGCATACATGGTATTATCCATTATAAAAATATCATTATAAAAAATCTATTTAACATAGAACCACTTACCCTTAGGATGGTCAAGCCAAGTCACACCTAAATAGTGGATCGAACAAGTCAAATACTAAAAACCCAATTGTGTCATAACATCCTACATGGGATGGATGGAGTTTTAGGCATAACCACCAAAAAATAATAACATATTTGGAAAGAGAATAACCAGAAAATTATAATGAGTATAAGCATGAAATATAAATTCTATAAATGGAACATGATGAAATCTGTGGTCCCCACACAACAATTCCAATTTCAACGAACTTTAGGGATGAGTTATAGGTCACACACCTTAGAATTGTACAACTCTACTCCTCTTGTATTGGCCTTTTATTTGGCTCGGATCAGAGTTGATCTAATAAAAGAATAAGAATGCTCATACCCTGATAACAAGGTCAAGAGAAGGAGAATATAGTAAAGGCCTAAACGGACTCAAGTATATACCGTAACACATCCAACATGATAGATAAAAGATCAAACAGATCTTGGGCATAGGAGATCATTGAATCCATAGATTTAGCCTTCAAAAAGCTCCTAAATTAGAGCCATAGAGTTAAATCCCACATAAAATTGGATTAGGGAAGAAGGAGGTATCTAATTATATCATTATGGGAAAAAGGGACAACTTACCCAGAAAAATAGCATGTGTATGGTTTATCCTCACGTTTACCTGGGAAGAAGGTGTACTTTCATGGTTAGGCTATACGTCCCTACGCCAACCATGCGTTAACCATGCAACATGTCCTACTTTCCCCCCAAAATAACGGTTTCAGTCTCCAATCTTTCCCCGGACACCCCTGAGACCTTTCGTACTTCATTAGGCATCCATATTGGGTCTGAAGTAATGATTTAGACCAAATTTTAAAGGATCCATACCTGAGTGGAAAACCAGGTTCTTAAAGGAACAAAAATCTATCTAAATTTCCATAGATAATGATATTTCAACCATATACTATTTTTATTCAAATTAATTTCTATTTTAAATCATTATACATGAAAAAAATAATTATATCTAATTATTTTATGTAATTCCAAGGGTGTCATTTCCCTCACTTATTAAAGGAAACCATTTCTCTCTTATTATCAAACCTACTTGATCCATATACCTCAACTAAAACATTTCCAGTTAATTTATCAATATCCCAATAAATTAAATCTAGGTTCTAATTTTCATGAAATATTTTCCAAAGTTTCTTTAAGAAGAGATCTAAAGGAGTCCTACCAAATAAGATGAAATCGTTTTACCATACCTATTTAAACTTGTTTATTATTATACATCCTCTAAAAATATATTATTTATCATAAAACAATAAATTAAATATCCTAATTTTTTAATTGAATTTATGATTATCTAATAACCATTACTCACCCTTTACTCTATGAAATGAGAATTAAATGTATCGTTCATGTGTATGAGTGGACTACAACCTCCACATAGCGATAAAATCCAATTTCCATCACCACCATTCATCTGTAGTAATTTATATGGGTTTATTTTTTATATATATGATATCTATGAAATAATTATTACTTCTTATTTATTATATCATATTATCTTTCTTACCATCCCATTCAATGGAAGACCATAACACCCCTCATGTGTATGTGTGCACCACCACATCTACGAAGTGATGAGATTTTTTTTTCATTTAAGATTTACATGTATGGTAATAAAGATAAAATTAATGAATATATATGATATATTTGATAAAATAATTAATCTATAATGGTGACATACTATCTATTTTTCTTTGATTCCATTCATCTAAAAGTAAAAACATCATACCATCTCCAGGAATGGTGTAATTAATTGTTTTATTTATCTAAATTTTATAGATGAATATAAATATGTATATAATATATATATATGATATTTACATCAATATTAACATAACTGAGATGATGGAATCATGATTTAAGTATAAGAATTTTGGCCACTAAACTGAAACATTCTTGAAAAATGAACTAGTTATCACTTGAAACTGTGATTTTAATAGAAACATGATAATAAGTGAGTGATAATATTCTATAATTAAATAAAATATAGTAGGATATATATTAGTATGTTTATGTAATAAATTTTTAATAATTATATATTTATTATACTGGTGTTTTGATTGTCTATGAAGAAATATAAAACTTGAGGTAAGATATTTTTTCATCAATCTCATTTTAAATGGAATTGTATTTGCATGAATTTACACTGAGGAAAATATTGGAATATTATATTGTAAATCCCTATAATTTTACTATCCTATATTTTTTAATTTTTCTTTCAAGTAATATTATCATTTTCCTTTCTTCGGTACTTAGAATTATTTTAAAAAAGTTTTTAGGGAAAACATACTTTATTTCATCTTAGTCATGAATTTTATTCTCTTATGTCCACATTTCCTCTAATATGTTTTCAAGAATTATTTACTATTATACAATGATTTTTTAAACATATATCATCACATGTTTTATTTTATATAAAAAAACATTCAAATAAATATTCTTGTCATTTTCTGAATGAGGTAATTTTAACATTAACCAAAAATGGTAAATTAATATTTTCTTAAATGTCATCGACAAGAATAGAATTTCCCACCAAAGTAGCCATTAAATTTTTTGAAGCTTCTTTTACACGTTTTCATGATAATTTTAAATTAATTTTTCCCATAATATTTTGGATTTTTATATTCTAATGATATGATATCACTATGAAAAGGTTATCTTCTTCATGAAATAATTTCATGATCTTTTAACGTAATTTTCATATATAATAACAGCCTATGATTTTTATTATCTATTACAATTTATATTATCCAATGATACCATAATTATTCATTCTTTGGGATTTTTATCATTATAATGTGACATTTTTATAAATCCCAATTATTTTTTAGCTGTTATGTTATGATATAATAATGAAATGTTTATAAAATCCAATTCATTTAAAAAAAATATAATGCTAAAATGATGAATGATTCATAACCATGTGGAATGAATATATGTTGTTTTTATTATGAGATGGGTGGGCATGAAATTATATCTCAATATAATAAATTGGAATAATCTTTATATATCAACGTATAATTATGAGAATCGAGTATATGTGCTTAATCCACATTGGGAATCATATAGGGGTAAATAATCCACTTTGGGAATCTAGTGGTGATTACTGATCCATTTTGACATGGGAAACATGTATTGATTCCAGATCAACTATGATTTGATCATCCCGGTGATTAACCATGACATAGGAAATATTTTCTTTCCCATAATGGTGCCATAATTTTTAAGAAAATTTCTTTATGTTTTTTATCAAAACATATGGTTTATTATTGATTTAGGATTGATCATCACTCTTATGATTCAAGTATTTTGAAATGATAATTTTTTATACCATGAATATTGTTTATGATCTATGAGATACTGGGTATGAACTTCGTATGTTATGGTCTCATACCGTTATTCATATCTTATGATTCCATATGATCATCTATTTATATATATCATGCTTACCATTACTGAGAATCTAATATCAAACATTTATTTTGTTTCATTTCACGAGGTTATGAAAAAATATTTATGTAGGGTATGTCAAGATGGTTAAAATATTAGAAGAACATTATGATATATGATGAAGAATGTAATTGTTTAATATTTTTATGTATCTAGACTCTAATGAAACTAAAAAATTACATTTATAGCATGAATAATAATGTAATGTGTTGAATATTCATATAAAAAGATGTAATATTTATATATAATATTCTTACGTCACTATAACATCCTCATCACAAAGCATCATAGCTTTATTTTGATGCCACATTATAAACATTTCAATGAATTGACCGCTATATGACTAATAGAACAATAAAAAAATACAATATAAACAATGACAAATATACTCATGTCAATGATTATATCAATAGATTCCTCGTCTATGAATGAATCGGTTCCATGTCATAGATCTATTCTTATTGGCTTGATTACTAGACTTAATCAGTTCATGCATTATTTTCAAAAACATATGAAACAAATATTCATAATACTTATAATTATAAACTCCATCACTAGGATATATACCACTCTCATACTATTCAAAATTTCCTTAGCCCACCAGGACCCCACATGGGCCATCAATTATGCCATGTGTGCAACCCCAAGCCTTCCACCGCCAGTTCAGAGGCTAGTGACTAGCACTAAAAAGGAATAACAAACCACGATAGGCCTTATCATATATACCTTCAACAAAACAATATAAAATATTCAAACTATTCAATAAAATCCATTTTTAAGATTAAAATATAATAAAATTTAAAATAGAAAACTATACGAATAAATTAATGTACAAGAACCCCATATCCCAAGGGGAAAAGATACCTAAAATAGAGAAAGGAATCACCCTAAAATTGTAGCTCCAAAAATGATCCCCAACATTATCCATCCATATAATAAATTCCTTAAAGATAACTATACTAATTTTTCATCCTCTATAATCATATATAAAACATACAACATCTTTATATAACACAACATGTGTTATTGGAACACCCATTCGAGGGATATAATAAACATACTTAGTAGTATACCCAAAAATAAAATGATGATATAACTTATAAGAATGTTAAAAATATAAGGAAAAAGTAAAAATTCAAGACTTGGAAATTATTTAAGGTTGAGAGAATAACTAGATTTATAACATCCTAACAACACAACCATTAATCTAAAGATTTCATACCACATGCAACCCAAACTACCAGGTAAAATGTATGACCTAAAATATTTGAACCATCAATATTTATTGAACCATAACATATATCTAATGAAGATGATAGAATGAATACTTGGTAAAAAAATCACCTCATCATAACAATAACCATATAACTCATCGCTCAAACCTTATAGAAATAAAAAACCTATCTTCTCACCCTTGATAAAGAAATTGTACAAAATAATTCAACAACATGATGAAACCCTAAATTCATACCTCCACATCACTCCTAGGGTAATTATTAGAGTATAATAATTTCTTATTATCTTTAAATGTCATTGAACTATTCCATAACTAATATAATCAACCATAACTCAACATGAGGGTTATAATATCATATGCGTCAACATGATAGTACTACCAAGACAACCCAATAAAACTATTTACACTAGGAAATTCACATCAAATTAAGTACTATAATGAAGGATCCACAAATAGTCTAAGAGTATTATATTATTAAATGGAGTAATAACCCTATATATTGGGGACCAACACCCCATATCTCATGTGTGTTTCCTTCCTCATAAAAATTAGAGAGAATAATGTCTTATTGATAGTGACATAACCAAATTAATTACTAAACTCTATTTATGATGTTGAGTTCTATCACTTCAACCCTCGAGGAAGTGAAAACACCATAAATATATAAGTAACCCAAAACTCATTAATTATTTCATTCTTTTATGAGGAAAAAATAATTTTTTGAATTCCCCTTATGTCATATTCACAAAAATAATTGATTTAATGAATCAAGATAATTTTGAGAATGATCATAGATTCCATTTCTTTCTCTTTTAATATCAAAAAATGTTCATGATCATGAAACATAAAGGAAACTTCATACCTTTAATTACTAATAAGGTCTCTATGACCAAAGCATAGATGGAGCTCACAATAAAAATACTGCATTCCATGTCCATGAATATATATCCCACCCAAAGGATATATGGTGAATAAGAAAACAAATTCAAATAAATCTTCTTATCATATTATGAATGGGGTAATATTTACATTAACTAAAAATTTGAAATTAATCTGTATTTAAATATGATCTACAAGAATAGAATTTCTAACCAATATAACCATTACAAATTTTAAATCTTATAATACATGTTTTCATGATAATTTTGAATTACACTTTTCCCATAATATTAGGGATTTTTTTTATTTTAAATATGTGATATCAATGTGAAAAGTTTTATTCTTCAATAAATATTCCAGTGATCTTTTAAAGGAATTTTTATATATGAAAACATCATTTGAATTTAATTATATATTACAATATATATTATCCAATGATACCATCATTATTCATTATATCGTTTTTTTATCATTATAATGTGACATTTTTATTAATCCCAATTATTATCTAGGTGTTATGTTATGATAGAATAGTGAAATGTTTATGAAATACACTTCATTTCTAGAGGTTATGTTTTGATGATACGAGGAATGATTCATGATCATATAGAACAATTATGTGTGGTTTTCATTGTGATAAGGGCGGGCCTGAAATTATATTTCCATATAATACATTAGGTGAAGGTTTATATATAAAGGTATAATTATGGGGATAAAGTATATATGCACGATCCTATTTGAGAATCATATAGGGGTGAATCATCTACTATGGGAATCCAGTGGGGATTCTTGATCCATTTCAACATGGGAAACATTTATTGATACTTGATCTAGTATCGTTTGATTATCTCAGTATGTAACCATGACATACAAAATGGTTTATTTCCAATGATGGTGCCACAATTTTTAAGAAAATTTATTTTTTTATCAGAACCTATGGTTAATGATTTATTTATTATTATTCCTTACTCATAAGATTCATGTATTCTGAAAGGATAAATTTTTATACCATGAATCTTGTTTATGATCTATGAGATGTTGGGTATGAACTTTGTAGGTTTTGGACTCATACCATTATTCATATATTATTCTTTCATATGATCATCTATTTATACCTCTCATGTTAACCCTTACTGAGAATCTAATATCAAACTTTTCTTTTTTTCATTTCACTGGGTTATGAAAAAGGATTTTAGTAGGGTATTTCAAGATGGTTAAAATGTGAGAAGAAAATTATGAGAGATGATGAAGAATGTTACTATTTATAATTTTTATGTATCTCCAATCTAATGACACTAAACAATTAAATTTATAGCATTAATAATATTTTAAAGTAATTAATATTCATATAAAAAGATGTAATATTTTAATATGATATTCTTAGGTCACTATAACATCTTCTTCATATAGTATAATAGCTTGATTTTGATGCCACATTATAAATATTTCAATGCATGGACCGTTATATGACTAATGAAACAAAAAAAAATACACTATGAACAATGATAAATATACTCATGTAAATTATTATTTCAATATATTCCTTCTTTATTAATGAATCATTTTCATGTCATAGAGCTAGACCCATTGGCTGGATTACTAGACTGAAACAATTCAAGCATTATTTCCAAAAATATCCAAAACAAATATTCATAATACTTATAATTAAAACCTCCATCACTAGGATATATGTACCACTATAATACTTTTAAAAAAATATTCATCCCACTGGGACCGCACATGGGTCAGCAATTAAAACATCTGTGCAACCTCAAGCGTGCCACCGCCAGTTCAGAGGATGGTGGCTAACACTAACAAGGAATAAGAAACCATGATAGCCCTTAGCCTATAGAACTATAACAAAACCATATAAAATACCCAAAATATTCAATAAAATTTATTTTTAAGTTTTAAATATAATTAAAATTAAAATAGAAAACAATATGAATAAATTAATGTCCAATAACACCCTATCCTAAGGGGAAAAGATACCTAAAATAAAGAAATGAATCCCCCTAAAATATTAACTCCAGCAATGAGATCCAATATTATCAATCTCCAAAACAATCCCTAAAAACTAACTATACCAACATTGCATCCCCATAATCATACATAAAACATAAATCATCTTCGTAGAACACAACATGTGTGGTTGGAACACCCATTTGAGGGTGATAATAAACATACCTAGTAGTATACCAAAAAACCAAACAATGGGATAACATATAGTAATGTTAAAAATATAAGAAAAAATTAAAAATTCATGAACTATTTATTATATAAGGTATTATATAAAAAAATAGTTATAATAACCAAATAACACAACCAATATTCTAAAGATTAAATACCACATGCAACCCAAACTACGAGGTAAAATGTATGACCTACAATATTTGAACCCTAAATATTTTTAGAACCATAACATATATCTAAAGAAGTGGAAAGAATGGATACTTAGTAAACAAATCACCTGATCATAACAATAACCATATAACTCATCCCTCAATCCTTATGGAAATAAAAAAACTATATACTCACCCTATATAAAGAAATTGTACAAAATAATTCAACAACATGATGAAACCCTAAATTCATACCTTTAAATCACTCATGGTGTAATTATTATTGTAGAATAATTTCCCATGATTTTTACATATCATTTAACTATACCTGAACCAATATAATAAACTATAACTCGACATGAGGGTTATAATATCATATGCATCAACATGTTAGTACTACCGAGACAACCCAATAGAACTATTTACACTAGAAAATTCACATCAAACGAATAACTATAATGAAGGATCCACACATATTATAGGAGTTTCTTATCCTTAAATAGAGTAACAACCATATATATTGGGGACCAACACCCCATATCTTAAGTTTTTTTCCTTCCCCATAAAGATTTAGAGAGAATTATGTATGATTGAAAGTTACCTAACCAATTGAATTACTAAACCCCATGTCAGATGTTGAGTTCCATCACTTTGACCTTAAGGTAAGGAAAACCAACATCAATATATAAGGAACCCTAAACTCATTAATTATTTCATTATTTTATGAGTAAAAAAAACATATTTTAAATTCCCCTTACATCATATTCAAAAAAATCATTGATTTAGTGAATGATGGAAATTTTGAGAATGATCCTAGATTCTGTTTCTTTCTCTCTTACTATCAAAACATGTTTTTGAGCATGAAAAATGAATGAAACTTTACACCTTTAATTTCTAATATGGAATCTATGACTAAATCATAGAGGGATATCCTAATAGAAATATTTCATTCCATGTCCATTCATATAGATCCCACCCAATGGATATATGGTGAACAACATTAGAATAAGAGATTATAATATTTTTAGATAAGCAATATCATAATCACATCTCTTGGACATGGAGGAAAACATGATAAATTTTGAGACCAAAATCCAATTACTTTTTCATCAATACATTATAATTCCACCTATCTAAACATATTATTGGGGATATATACATTTTTGTGGAAGTAGTAATCGTGGGTGTACTCATACACTTTATTATTATGGATGAGTCGCTCCTAGATTATTTGGGGGAGTACTAAATGATATAAAATATATATGGGGGACCCAAATACTACCGCTTATATGCTCCCACGAGAGTATTGAACCATTTTTTTCACTTTGATCATGTCCCTATAAAACAATTATTGATCACTAAGAGAAAAAGAAATTAAATTCCATAAAACATCTAGTTAATTTATACTATTAAAGAATAGTATTTTGCCATTTTATTCTATGTGTAGAAACCCTCATAATTTTTTAATCACTAATTTTTTTTCTAGACTTGGGATAAAATGCAATGAATCTCATAAATTGGTTTATATCATGTCACATGATAGTCAATGATGTATGACATGTGGTGATTCGAATTGGGTGATAGCTTGACCCCAAATTTCATATTTACTCTTTTTAAGCTAAAGGTGTAGTCTGAGGTGACCCTACATTCCCTTATTGGTTGTGGGGTTGTTTAGTGTAGACCTAGCATGGGGGCCCACATCCGAACTTGGTCAAACATTCCATGTTAGTTGGAGAGGGAGACTAGGATATTGTACTTGGCTCACACACACTTGGTTTGTGTCAGGCTTGTGTTACCATCTCTTATGTGTTTCTCAACTCACTACCTGTAATGAGTAACTTTATAGGATCAACGAAACATAATGTCTTACATAACTCAACACATCATAAACATTCTCATTGGTAGGTATTGACCCATTATATGGACTCCCACATGCTCCACATATTGTGGAAAAATTTTATTGAGTCACCACTAACCCAATAGTTGGGATTAAAATCCTAATCCCCATGAGATCCCTAGCTATCTTCCTTCCATATAATGTCAATTTCTAAGGTCTTTGATGAAAAAACATTTTATATATTTTTTTCGGTTTTCCTTATGAACCATCTAAGATGTCCCCTAGGTCTCACTCATTGAGCGTCATTTACCCTTATATTTTACTATCATGAGCCCACAATCTTCTAAGTCCCTAGGAAACTACATACTAAAACACCATTCTTCATATATATATTCTCTCTATCTCATTTTTTCACATTCTCCTATCAAAATGATCATTTATCATTTCACTTCAATCTATTGTAAAGGCTTATAATGGTTCAATCATTCTATGGATGATAGAAAGTCATATCATAGGGAGGAAATAAAGAGAATTATGTTATCCATTCATACCAACTACCACTATGAATTTTCACTTTATCATGAGGGTTAGTGATAATTAAATTATGATACGACACGACTCACAAAAACGGGGGTTATGGGGGCCAGTGGTAGTCCATCCACTTGAACCTCTCACTTCGATCATTCCACGGATAAAATTATTCAAAAAAATATAAAAAAAATTTACCCCATGATTATCATAGGAATTTAATAATACAGAAATAAAGAATGTAATTTAAATTGTGCAATGGATCAATAAATACGTCAAAATGTAGTCCAACCTTAATTGATGCACCCTTCGATTCCTTGAAACACATTCATCATTAGATTCTGAATTCTAATCTACCCTAAAGGATTTTTCATCTTATCGTTTTTTATACATCAAACCCTAACTTCTAATATATTCCTCACACCAATGGTTTCTAATCCTATAATTAGTATATCTAACTAACCTGTATTACCCTCAATATGACACCCGACTCGACCCATCACATACCTGAAGGGCATTCTCGATCCCCACAGGCTGGTGACAAGCACCTGGGCGTCGAATGACAAAAATGAGGGAACAATTTCTCCAAACCTAAACAACCATATGGAATATATATTGAAAAATGATGAAATAGTGTAAGGCTAAAAAATATATATGTCATAACTATAAGGAAAACAACAGAAATAGAAAAACTGAAAAGTATCTAAAATATCCAAAATACAAGACCGATTGTAAGGGACTCAAAACCAAATAGCTACTCCAATGATGGAATGTCCAAACTCCAACCATGTCGCCACCATCTGCCCATCTTGGCTGAAACAGGCCTCACCACATCACTGTGGTGCTTTTCCTTTCCCTACACTAGAATACAAACAAATTTATACGCACCATTGAACTAGTGCGAAGGGTGTGAACTAACAAGATCATTTGGATCCCACCCAGGTGTTCCATAGTAGGTCTCTGTATAACAATACTCATATGCTTATTTAAAATTTAAAACATATAATGGTAAGTAGTAAAGTAGTTTTATATAAAACATGGTAAAAAATTCTTTTTCCACAGTTCTAAATGAAATAATCCATATTAGTTTCAATGAATATTTTCCACAAAATATTTCTGCAAGCATAAATTTTCATATCATGGTCACCTTAGAAAGACAATAAATACAAAACATAATCACATATATCACACAGTAAGGAATACTATAGGTCTATTCAGCATACTACTCATACCATACGAATCAAGTTCACAAATTTGATCCTATAACAACAGGAATAGGAAGCATAGGAATGCCCCATGAGTAAACCCCCCAAAATATCAATATTCGTCCCCTAGAATAATAATCCTCGGAAATAGAGGAAATCTCCAAGAAAACCCTTCTTTATAATAAAAAATAAATGGATGATGGCCTCAAGATAAACCTTCCACCTAAGTACCCAAGGTAACCAGTGTGCTCAATTTCACAAACTAATTTCAATAATCTGAAAACCATTCAAAACCATTTTACAATCCATTTATCAAAATCCATGGAAAACTATTTCTATTTCAAAACCCTCTTCAACACACACACAAAAAATCATTCCAATTTAAGAAATCAATTTATAATTTAATTTTCTAATAAAAATAAGTAGGTTCATTATCATAGGTTAGAGATGGAATCACCTACCTCAATGTTTGGGTCGCGCACGCCCAAAATGGATTCCAAAAGTAATGAAACCCAAAAACATTGTCAATGAAAGACCTATAATCTAACCCACTCCTCAAAAGATTGATTCAAAATAGAATATAATGGGTTGGAGGATATAATAAATCCCACGCACCTCAAGAATGGATGTCTACAACACCACAACTAACCAAGGAACAACCTTCAGAACAAGGTCTCAAGACGGTTCTAGATGAATAAAACACGAATAATCTAACATACATCAGTGTATCTAATACCTCAAGGCTAGGTCACTATAATGATCAAACTCAAGGAATAATCAAATAAAAATTACCCAAAGAGAGACTCTGTAGAATCAACAATGAATCGGAGCCGATCAGATCGATTTGGAAGGTGATAAACCATTGAAAAATTCCTAGGAGTAGTTTAAGGCTAAGAGGAAAGAGGTGTGGGAGGAAAAAGGCTAATTGAAATAGAAAAATTCATGACCTAAACCTGGGCAGGGTTCGGGTCATGACGTTTACCCCTTGGTCATGATGTGTAGTCCACGCTGGATAAGTTACGCAAAAAAAAACTCGTCGCCTCAGGTTAAAAATCCTCTATTTAACCCCTATATGATGTGTACCTTAGGTAAACGATGTGTAATATCTCAAAACATGATATCCCCATTCACGACATGATATTACTATCCATGAAATGAAAAAAGCACCAAGTATATGATGTTTACTTTAGGTACATTTTCTGTACGTGTTCTTCATCCCTATAAAGGTAATAGGATGTTACAAAATCCCCATCATAAAGGCTTTCCATCCCCAGGAAGTCATATGGAAGATGTATCCTCTTGAAAGAGAAATAGAAACCAATCCCTCATCTACAACTCGCATTCCAAAGTATTATGAGAATCATATCCTTTTTTCCATAGAAATATGTCCAACATAATCAACTTCCCATGCTATACTTTTGTCTGAGATTCAACAATCTCAACTGGTTTCTCCAAAACAGAAACATCTGGCTCTAACTCAATTTCTTTGAAACATTGAACATGATGGAGGTATGGGTGATACTTCTTATGCTAAGATATGTGGAAAACATCCTAAATGTTTGTCAACTGAATCAGAAGTGCTAACCCATAAGAAACATTCCCAATCCGTTTAGTGATCTCAAATGGTCGAACATATTTCAGAGCCAACATTCCCTATTTTCTAAGTCTACGGTGACCCAACCAAGGAGAAACTTTCATTAATACCTAGTCGCAAATAGAAAACTCCAAAGGTAGAATCCACCAATATGCATATGATTTCACTTGACTTTGGGATGAAACCAAACATCGTCACACCTCCTGGATCTTTTCAAACATCTCCTAGATCAGACTGGGTCCAACCAAAGCTGCTTCTCCCACCTCTTCCCAACAAAGAGGTGATCTACATGGGAGACCATACAATTCCTCAAAATGATCCATTCTTATCGATGACTGGTAACTGTTGTTTTAAACAAATTCAACCAGTCTCAGATGGCTATCCCACAATCCACTAAAATCCAAGACATTTGCATGAAGCATATCCTCTAGGATTTTAATTACATGATCTGTTTGGACATCTTTCTATGGAAGGCATGCTTTTCTCAACTTGACCTAGGTACCCATTTACTCTTGAATACTCCTCCAAAACATTAAGGTAAACTTAGGATCCCAATCTTAAACAATGGATTAAGGACTCCCATGTAACCTCAGGATCTCCTTCACATAAAGCTTAATGATATCTTTAAATTTAGTGGTGTATTCAATCTTAATGAAATGAGAAGACTTCATCACCCAAATAGCATTTTTCCCTTAGGGATTCCATGATAATCCAACAAAAAAATCCATGGACACCTCATCCCACTTCCACACCTAAACTGGGAGAGGTTGAATCATACCAGAAATTTTCAAGTGCTTTGCCTTTATCTTTTGGCAGGTGTAACAGTGGGACACATAATTTTAAATGTCACACTTCATACCCATCCAACATTACTATCTTCTCATGTCACAATAAATCTTTGTAGCATCGGGATAAATGGCCCATGAATTGCTATGATAATAAAATAGTATTAAACTTCTCAAAGGTACTGGGATGACCACTCACTTCCTGAAGTGAAGTATGCCATCTAAATAAAGAGACCAACTGGGAACTATCTCCCCTCTATAAAGGTTTTCCCGAATCTTCTGAAACACATAATATTGTTTTTCACTTTTCAAGATAGACTCCAAGAGAGATGAAGACAATTGAACACTAGTCAGAATCATACCTAAGACATACTCCTGAGTGTCCAAGTGAAACTGAGTGAAAACCCCATAAGATTCCACTCCTCCTTCGATTCCAAAATAGTCTATGATGGTACCTTCCTTCTTAAAGTGTTTGAAACTACCTTACTTTTCCCCAAAGTGTAGGAGATGTCAAATTCAAACATCTGAAGGTATTGTAACCATCACCACTATCTAATATTTAAGTATTTTTTAGGAATTATATAACTCGGACTCTTATGATCAGATAAAACTTTGAACTTTCCCCAAAGAGGAACTGTGGTCAATATTTAAGCACATGTATCATCGCATCAAGCTCTAAATCATGAGTGGGGTAGTTCTTCGCATGTGGTTGGAGTTGATGATAGACGTAAGCTACCACATGTTCATCCTTCTTTAGAACTAATCCCAATCTAGCGTCATTAGAATTTCAAAACACCACATACCCTTTACTGGGCTTAGGTAAGATTGTAACTACTTCTAATGTTAGAAGTCATTTTAGTTCATCGAAAGAAGATGGACACTTTTCAACCCATGATAATTTCACTGCATTCTTGCTAAGAGAAGTCAAAGGTGACTCCATATTAGATAATTACTTGATGATCCATCAGCAGAATCCAGCAAGACCAGGGAATCTGTGTATCTCAAGGATATTTTGTAGTTTTTTCTAGGATAAAACAACTTTTACCTTCTCTGGATCAACTAACAAGCCTTTCTCAGAAATTTTGTGCCCAACGAACTTCACTTCTGGAATCCAGAAACTACATTTTGACCAATTTCCATATAGACAATGATTTTTCATTGTCTCTAGAACCAAACTCAGATGGTTCTTGTGCTCATGATCAAACTTTGAATAAACCAGAATATCATCCATGAAAACTACCACAAATGGATCAAGATATTTGTGGAATATCTGATTCATAATGGTTCTCAAAACTACAAGAGCATTAATCAGAACAAAAGGCATCAAAAGATATTCATAATGGGCATACCTACTCTTGAAGGTCATCTTAGGTATATCAAACTCCCATAATCTGAGTTGATGATAACTCGACCAAAGATGAATCATTGAAAACCACTTTTCACCCTTCAAATGATCAAAAAAATCATCAAAACAAGGAAAAGGATATTTTTTTTAATTGTTATTCAATTTATCTTACGATATTCCACGCATAACTGAAGTGAAAAATCCAAATTCTTAGCTAGGAGCATATGGGATGCCCAAGGAGAAACACTAGGGAGAAAAAACCATTCGCTAACAGGTAATCCAACTGAATCTTATGTTATTTCAACTCTATTTGTGCCATACGGTAAGAAGGAATCGCTATTATTTATGTTCCCGGCACCATGTCAGTTGTAAACTCTACATTACTCTCTAGAGGAATACCAAATAAATAATCAAAGAAAATGTCAGGAAAGTCTCGAACCACAACAGATATATCACCAACAAAAGAAATGTCATCTGGATCAAACACAATGGTGGATGAAAAACTCCTAAGATCTGGGTTGGAAGGCCTTATATGACCTCATCTCAGATCCCACTCCCCCTGAAACACGTGAGGTCTCTAATCGATAGTAAGAAACAAAACACGTCGATGATAGAAATCAACCTCACCTCGATGAGCGACAAGAAAATCTATATCGATGATGACATAAAATATATCTAGATCAAGAATGAAAAAATCCCAAACCAACTCCACCTCAGCTATCATGAAAAATCAACGACACTAGAACCCCTGATCTTTCCTCTTTCCAAGAGGTGTCTCTAACTCCATTATAAAGGGAAAAAGTTCTATTGTAAATTTAAGAATATCTATAAAATTTGTTGATATAAATGAGTGGGAGACACCAATATCAAACAAATAAATTTCTACTATAGCTTCAATAAGTAGCGTACCTATCATTGTTTCCATACCTGAATCAACGTCCTTTGGACACTGATCTACTGCATCTAAAGGCGTCACTCCTGAGGACTACGGAGGGATCCCTATAGTTTTGAATATTCTGACTACACCGTAATAGCCTTTGGAGCTGATGACCTCTGATAATAATGAGACAAATTCATATCCTGATAGAAAAAATGTAGATCACCAACACATCCACACCTATTTCATGTCTTCACAGGCATAGGGAAATAAAATTTGGTGTAACCCCCTTTCCGCACTAGTAGAATTCAGTGTCATACTTCCAACTACAATAGATGGTGCTGAGAAGGATCGTTGCTGAGACCCACCTCTACTACTCTTGTGACGGTTCTACCACTTCATATTCTTACCATGCATGCCACTAAAGCTATCACTAGTTGGAAGAGAAGAGGCGGTAAAGCTTATTTTTCCTGCCATGTTCATATCTTCCACCATTTCTCTATCCACTATCTCTGAATAGTTTATAAATATTCAACATGAAGACCTACAATTTAATATCCCTCAGAAAACCCTGCAGGTACTTCTACGCCTTCTGCTGGTCATTCCATACCACGTCTAGATAAAAACAAACAAGCTCTGCAAACCGGTTGGTGTAGGCTGACAACAAAATCTCTCCATACTACAATGATAGGAACTCTAGATATTTTTCTAACATCAAAGACTCAGGACAAAACTACTAAAAGAATAAGGATTAAAAACCCTTCCAATCCAAGACAACATGTTTGTCTACCTAGACCATAGAGTCCCACCAACACTTGTCAGAACCCTCGAGTCTGAATGATGTGCACTTCACCCTAATATTCTTAGGTGTCTCTAGGAAGTCAAAGATTTGAATGATCAGGTCCAGCCAATTCTCCACGTCTTGAGGTTCATATGTCCCTTTAAACTTTGGTGTCTTCTCACGCAAAAACTCCAGCAATTGATCTCTTTCTCATCCAGCTCCCTGTTGTACTTCAACCACTATGTTTTGAACTTGAGGAACATCCTAATTGATAGAACTGACTACATGTATGATACTATCAATTTGATTATGATCCAAAAGTGGATTCCCTAGAGGAACATTAGTTGCACCTTCCTTATGAACCAATTTAAGATGGCTTAGAGGCATACTACTACACACCGAAACATAAGAACGATTAGATTTCGAACAAATCATATTAAAATCTAGAAAAATCATAAGAAAAAAATGAAATTTTAAAATAAAATCCAATAGTAGTGACACATATCCTGACATCCCATGGTAAATTGAGTCTCTTTACAATAAGAGATGGCCAAGCACTCATAAAAACATACCTCTGAAGTCCCAAAAATAATATCTGCAATCTAACAAACATACCAAGAAATAACTCCTGATAAAAAACCTCCTTTAATATGAAAAAATAATGAATCTACCCATATTTCCCTTAACCTAGAACCAGACTTGACCTGTCACATACCTGAAGGGTGTTCCCAATCCCCAAGGGCTGGGGACAAGAACTAGGGAATCAAACAAAAAAGCTGGGGGAATTATTTTTCACAACCTAAAAAACCACATTTCATACAGATAGAGAACAAAATAATTAGCAGAAGACTAAAAAATATGTATTCCCTAAATGTAATGAAAACAGCGAAAATAAAAAAATGAAACAATAGCCAAAATCTTCAAAAGACAAGCCCAACTGCATGGGACTCAAAACCAAAAACTACTCCAATGATGGAATGGACGAACTCCAACCTTATCACCAAAAAATACCAATCCCATCTAACACAAACCTCACCACCTCACTGTGGCACCTTGACTTTCTCATCACTGGAAGAAAAACAATGGTTTGAAAACCCCCAAAGTAGTGTGCATGGTGTTAGCTAACAGACTCAGTTAGATCTCACCCTAGTGTTCCCTAGAAAGTCTATGTATAATAATTGATGTATTCTTATTTAAAATTTAAAACATGGCATGATAAGAAGTAAAGAAGTTTTATAGAAAACATGGTAAACATTCCCTTTTCAACAGTTATAAATAAAAGTAGGTATATCAGTTTCAAAGAATATTTTCCAAAACATTTTTTCCCAAGAATAAAAATTCTTATCAAGGCTAACTCAGAAAGCCAAAAAAAATTCAAAATAGAAGCACATGTATCACACACTAAATACTACAATTAGTCTTGGTAGCAGACTACTTGAACCATATGAATCAAGTGAACAAATCTGATACTAGAACAACAGGCCAAGGAAGTAGAGGAATACCCCATGAGTAAACCCCCAAAAATCTCAATATCAGTCCCCTAGATCAATAGGACTAGGAAGTAGATGAAATTACCAAATACAACCCTCCTTGATAATCACAAACCATTAGACGATATCCTCATGTTAAACCTTCCAACTATGTACCCAAGGTAACTAATGTGCTTAATTTCACAAACCAATTTCAATTCTTTGAAAACCATTCAAAACCATTTCACAATCTATTTATGAAAAGCTAGGGAAAATCATTTTTCTTTCAAAACAATTTTTTAACACACATAAACAATCATTCTAATTTCATAAATCAGTTTATAAAGAAATTTGAAAAGCAGAACAAGTAGATTCAATATCATTGTCTAGAGACGAAACAACCTGCGTTAAAGTTCAGGTCACACACACCCACAACGGAATCCAAAATCAATGAAACCCAACAACTCCATAAAAAAGGTCCCTAGAATCAAACCCACTCCAAAAATATTTGATTTAAAATATAATACAAGGGGTAGGTGGATATAAGAAAGCCCTTGTACCTCAAGAACAAACATCCTCCACACCACAACTAGCGAAGGAACAACCTTCAAAACAAGGTCTCGTGACATATCTATAGGAAGACAACATGAATAATACAATATAAATTAGAGGATCCAATAATGAAATTCTAGGGAACTATCATGATCAACCGCAAGGAAGAATTGGAGAACACTTACATGAAGAGACACATCACAGAAGCAACGATGAACGAGTATTTATCAGGTCAATCAGGAAGGTGAGACACTTATGAAAAATTACTAGGTGTACTTTAATGTGGAGAGACTAGAGTTTATAGAGGAAAAATACTGAGAAAAATAGAAATAATAATTATCTAAACCTAGGCATGGGTCGGGTCATGACATGTACCCCTAGGTCAAAATGTGTAGTCCACACTAGATAAGTTACGCAGAAAAACTCATCGCCTCAAGTAAAAAATACTCTATTTAACCACTACATGATGTGTACCTCCAGTATATGATGTGTTCCAAATCATGAAATGATCTCCCCATTCATGACATGATCTCCCAGTCCATTTCATGCAACTAGCACCAATTACATGATGTGTGCTTCAGGTACATGATGTGTACCTATTCTGCAGCCCAATCAAGGTAATGGGATGTTAAAATTAGAGGATTGATTAGGTTCTTATATATACACGATTATGGTTACAAAATAATTTCTATGAAGGCCTAAAATGGTCATGGTTCATTCCCAAAAACACAAAAATTAATTATATACCCCAAGCTAAATCCACCATCATAAGTCAAACTACAATTATAGGCTTTCTATTCAAGGCCTCATTTGGGAGATTTTGAATGTTTATTTCACTCATTCTCATAGAATTAATATATTATTTTATTAAATATTAAAAAACCCTTAAAAATAAATTTTCATCAAATATCTTTGATAATTAAACAATTTATAAACATGTTGATCATTGCAAAAAAATTAATTATTCTCCAAAGTCATTTATAATTTTAGAATTTCCATTTTACCCTTTAAAGACCTCGAACCTCGAAATTAAGGAAAGAGGAATGTAATTCTCAATTAAAAACTAATGTATCTATATATAAAGATGAATTTACCTTAATATTTAGGTATTGATCAATATTTTCAAATATTCTAGAGATTAAAATCAATATATATTTCAATAGACCGAATTCAGTTATTTTTAAGGCAATGGAAATTCAATAGTTTGAAAGACCTGAAGAGATTAAAAAATATAATGGAAAAGATTAAATTAAATTATAAAATTCCATATACTCTCATTATATATATAATACGATTATAAAAAAGGAAAACTACTATGGTTGTTTGAAAAAATATATTTTTAAAAGGCCTAAGATTCAATATACGACATATTGAATGGGTGGAAAGAAACATGTTTTTAATTGTTTATAAATAAATTAAACATTCTTATATAGGGGAGGATTTGAAATAAAACACAAAGAAGATGTAAGGGAATGAATTAAGAAAAAATAAGTGGCCAATATTTTATTTAAGAAGCGGAAGAAATGAAACAACCTAAGGATTTGAGTTGAGAATTCTTTTTTGGTTTTAATATTTCCACATATAGTTATAGATATTTAAATTTGGATGATAACTCAGAATATGTTGAGAGTAATAAAATTAAAATTTAGAGAACCACTACAGTTAATGAAACACAATTCATTTCATTCAAAACCATTATGAAGACATACCATATGTCATTTGTGTAAAAAATAGGCCATATAAGTCTCATGCTTCCATAAAAAAATTAGAGTAGGAAACTAGAAACCCTACTAAAGATACTACGATTTTTGTGTCCCTTTAGAGTGTAAATACAGGTCCAAAATATCCCTAGTGGGATCTATTGAGTAATTCTTAAATGGTACCTATTTTAGTTTCTTAGGAGAAAAATCCAAAAAAAATCCCATTAACCTTCCTTGGTATGGACACCAACAGTGTCATGTCTAGTTTTCATTTATCAAATTTCCTCAATCTTGATCAAGATACCTACTTATAGTTAAAAAATATATTGAAGAACCATTAATTTAAATGATATTAAATAATGAGGATATGGTAATTTTCCATTATTTTGTTGATCCCTATCCCTCATTGGGAGTAATTCACTTTAAATACATAAATTGAATATTTTTTAGTGGAATTTAGATTACACATGCATTAAGATTAATTTTTATATGATCATTTATGAGGATATTTGTTGACGCTCCTTTCGTCACAGAATCTAAAGATCGGAAAAGGGGGAATATCTGAGCTCAATGTGATTCATCCTTTGAAGAAACATCAAAAATCGACAAAGGGATGAACAAGGAGAACATTGCCCATAGGCCGCGCAAGTTCCCTCATGGTCGCGCAAGTACACTTGCGCGCCGCCTAGTGGTCGTGAAAGTACTTGCGCGACGCCTTATGGTCGTGCAAGTGACTTGCGCGACCTAAGTGATAACCGCCCGGTAACCGCCCAGGGTCTTCTTTTTCCTATAAATAGACCCTGTGGGCCCCCCATTCGAGAGGTTCTTTTCCCAGAAACTCGTATCAAAGATCCCGACGCCCAAGTCTCTTCTCAAAGCTTCCAGAACACTTCTAAGGTAATTTCTTACCTAGAATGGAAGATCTAAAGGGAAGAAGGAAGGCCTAAGTGTTGAAACTTATCAAACACTTGCGCGCCGACTTAATTCCTTCAATATAACTTGCGCGTCCCTCTTCTGGAAGAACCTCAAGAGGATGGGAAAGGGTTTAATAAAGAGTCGCTCAAGTAATTCAACTCTGATTGAAAATCGCGCAAGTATCCCTTATGTCGCGCAAGTATACTTGCGCGACCAATACTTGCGCGCCGCCGCAGGACTTGCGCGACCTTCAATACTTGCGCGCCCCTATCTTTTTGGGTGCCCATCTTGCCCTTTTTCACCCCTCTTAAGCCATTTCACCCTTCCTATTCAAGATTCAGTCTTCAAGATACTCTTCAAAGCCATTTATGGCATGATTTCTTGATTTGACATCCTTATCTGAAAGGAATTATGTGAAATATCTCTCAAAACCTAATGATTTAAACATCTTTATGTCACCAAAGATTGAGAGTTCATTCATTCAACCTCATCCTTTAAGATGAGAGAATCCTAACCTGGGTTTCCTTTTCAGGAATAAATCCCCAGTTATAAAACCTTTGATTTAGGCATCTTCCTTAAGAATAAGCCCCAATCAAAGTCCTTTAATCTTGGGCATCCTCCTCAGGAGTAAGCCCCAAACCTTAATCCCTAACCTGGGTCTCCTTTTCAAGAATAAAGACTCAGTCATAACCTTGGGCTTCCTTTTCAGGAGTAAGCCCCAAGTCCCCTAAACCTAGGCTTCCTTCTCAGGAATAAGTCCTAGTCATGAACCTTGGGCATCTTCTTTAAGAATAATTCCCAATCAAAGTCCTTTAATCTTGGGCATCCTCCTCAGGAGTAAGCCCCAAACCTTAATCCCTAACCTGGGTCTCCTTTTCAGGAATAAAGACTCAGTCATAACCTTGGGCTTCTTTCTTAAGAGTAAGCCCCAAGTCTCTTAAAATTTCTCTTAACCAGTCATAAATTTCCTTTGATTTGGGTTTCCTTTTCAGGAATAAAACCCAATCATAAGTCCCCTCCTAACTTGGGCATCCTCCTTAGGAGTAAGCCCCAAGATTAGAGTATTCAAATCTCCATGAAGCACATATAACTTTGTGGACCCTGTTCATGGATTTTCTTCCTAAAAGTAAATCCTAAACCTTCGCCTATCTGGGCAGTCATCTATACATAAGCCCCAAAACAAATTCTTATGATTGCATCTTTTATGGCACAATTGTCTAAATTTTACCAATACCTCTTGTTTCTCACACCGAGCATGACTCACGTGAGCTTAGAGTGTAAAAGTAATTATGACATTCATCTTTGAGCCATCAATCATAAAACATCATATCCCATTCCTCGAACTACGTGGGTTCTGATTCCTTTTTCAAAACAAAGGATACGTAGGTAGCCCATTCATGGGTTCGATCCCAACATTGAAATAATCTCTGTCCTTCTGAATGACGATAAACTTCAAGTGCCCCACTGAGTGGCTTTAAAACCAGCCTGGTCATCAAAATGACCAAGAGACTTTTATATAAATGTTTTGAAGGATACCATTGACCAAGAATCTCTAAACAAATATAGATGATTCTATGTTGATGAAGGACCTCGAATACATATAAAAGATTCTCTAAATTTCTTGCATATTTAATCATTGATTGTTAAAACTAAAGGAAAGCTCATTTTATACTTGGTAATGTAATAAGGATTCACGAACTTAACTTAAATCTATAAAGAGAGTCCCGGAGTAGACAATAATTCCCCTCAAAAAGGTGTGATGAGTCCGACCTCCCATCCTCTCGACCAATGCAAATTCCTAAGCCTCATTAGCCCACAAGCTAATGAGCGCCTGCCTTTGGAAAGTAGGTCCAAACGGATGTGGAATCATTGGATGTTTCCGGTTCTACGAACAAACCCGTTAGAAACCGATCGGAACGTTTGAATCTCCCGTCCAGGAGGTCATCCCCGGATTCCGCGCGAAACAAAAAATGGTGAACCCGACGTGAATCCTTAACCAAGTTAAAGTGATGTTCTTCTTAGATGTTAGGCCCCTTGGGCCAACAAGGCAATCATTGACATATGATCATCCAAAAGATGCAGTAGCCGGATTCATCTTGATTATGTCTGTTATATGGAACAGGCACTCTTTTTTCAAGATCTTCTACAAAAAATGGCTTTCCTTAAATTCACCCCTGTGAATACTGCTGCTGAGAACACCTCTACTGTGAGGTCTGCTGCCATGAAAACCAATGCTGCTACTCCTGCTGGAACGTCATCCGCTCTGAGGATGACATCACCAACTCAGCGTCTTCAACGCTGTGTTTCAAATGCACTGGTTAAGGAGTACCGTCGTAACGGTACTATCCCAACTCTGGAGGCCGCTCGTCAAGCCCTCCAAGTTAACAATTCTACCTGGTCGTCCGGACAACGGCAACCAGCAATCAAGAAGCAGGCGGTGCTGACTACCGTCTCCAACCGTTTCGGGTCGTTATCCCCGGAACGCAATTTCCATTCACTCCCTTATTCTGAGGAAGTGAATGAGCAGGTCCCGCAGGACCTTAATTCAAAGAGACAGGAGTCCTTCTCAAGGGCTCCCATCAACAATCGCCGCCAGACTCGTGCGGTAGTGCACCCTCAACATGATGAGGGTACCGGCTCCAGGCATTCAGCTCAGGTTCCTCGAACCCGAGCAGGCAAGATGAATCACCAGAGACGGAATCCGGTTAATAATAGGCAGTTTGTCATCCCTGCCATCTCCGGAGAAGTCCACCAACCTAACTTGGTGGCAAACAACGAGCAGGCACACACACCTGCCCGTTTTAATCCCGCTGTCCAGCAGACTCGTCTGGCAGCATCAAGCCGATCCCGCCAGGCAATTTCAGCGGAGTACCATAGGCAGGAACATACACCTGCTTATACATCAGCAGTTAGTCAGCAGGCTCGTCTGACTACATATGATGGATCTCGTCAACAACGTTTGGCGAAGTGTAATCAGCAGGCACATACACCTGCTAATACTAATCAAGCCTACCAACAGTCTCGTTTGGTAGCGCACGGAGAAGTCAGTCGGAAAGCCCCGACGACAAACAGGAGGCAGACTAAACTCTCTGCCTCCACACTTAAGTACTGTCAGGATTCACTGACAGGAAAAGGAGGACAGGAGCAGGCACATACACCTACTCCAAGCCCGGAATGGACGTATATCCCTGTTCCGGCGGCTGAAGTCACCAAGCATATTTTATCAATGGTGAAAGAGCAGAAGCAAATTCCTGCTCATATTCTGGATGCTTGCCAGGATATCATAACATCTTCAGCATCATCTCAGGGACAGACACATAAATCTATCCCTAGCAGTGGAGTGACACATCAACAATTCACTCCGGAACAGACACACACATCTGTTCCAGTCCAAGAGGGTTGTGGGGCCTACTCCCCCATATCATATGGACAACCAAGTCAGGCACATACACCTGATTTGAGCGATGATCGTCAGCCTAACCTGACCATCTTTCCTGATCAGGCACATACACCTGCTCAGAGCAATCACTTTCGTCATCAAGTGATTTCTAAAGCGAGTAAGAAGGCATCTAAGAAAAAGATCCGCCCAGCACAGTCAGGAGATCAAAGGCCAATCTGCAACAAGGCCTTGCTCGATGCTGGAGTTCTTGAAGCCCTCAGACATTTATCTGTCGAAATTCAAGATTCTACTCCCTCAGTTCCCAATAACAGGAACATTAATCCCGAAGGTCTTCAACAGACACTTCCTCATGAAGACTTGCTTCATGAAAATTCGGTCAATCTTGAAGTTTCTTCTTCAGATGAGAACCACAGGAACCCTCTGTGTGGTCAGAAGACCAAGGAGCAAGAGATATCATCTTTTGCTGTAACCCATCATGAAGGTCCTCCTCATGGTGATGAACTTCGCTGCGAAAGTCCTCTCCGCAGTAGTGATTCACATTGTCTCGAAAATTCTTCAGAAGGCAATGTAGTGACGAGAAAGCCCTCCTATCTCGAGGCACTTGCAAACGTAAAACCAGTCATGTCTGAAGTTTTACTATCGGCAGGTGAAACTCTTTCTCCATCAGAAGATAGCTTGGGGTTCAGGTTATTCTCCGAACCTTCCCTAGGTCATTCATCTTCCAGCATGAATAGTGATTCCTCTACCAATCTTGTTGAATCCGATGAAGCAACAAGGAAACACCAACTCTGGTCCAAACAGGTAGAAGAATCTTCATTTAATGATAAAGAGGAAATGCTGAACATGAGGAAAAAACTGGCAAAAGGTGAAGTACCAGTCATGTTTTGGCCTTTGGCTGATTCACAGTATGACATTCCAAAGATGTTGACGGATGATGGAATCCATGATATTCGTCTTAACATATGGAAAACTCTTTGTCAATTAAAGAAGAAGGTATTATCTTACGATGAATATGAAAACCATCTTAAGATAATAGAAGGGTTACAACGCCAGATTGATTTGGCATCTCTATCAGTCTCTCGGTATCCGAAGGCTGAAAAGCAACAGAGAACCCTTCAACGTTCATGCCTTGGCGCGCTGAGAAAATTGCGTCAGTTAATTTCCAATGCTCCATCTAATGTTCATATCAGAGGATGGGGTATTCACGGAGCACTACATTTCACAGTGCTTTCCGGTCAGCAAAGCCCGCCGAAAATGGTCTCATGCAATGTTATTGCCCATGGCCGGCCACAGTCAATGGGCTTTGTTCATAATCAAAATCTTGCTCGAGATCAAGCTTCAACTAGTTCCTCTCAAAATCAAGTATATAGAGAACAGGTTGTTGAATTGCTCCTACATCAAGCAGGCGAGAATATTGCACAAGCCTCTCGTCTGGAGCAAACACGTCATCAAATGACAGAAGTTTCGGAAATCATCCAACGGTCTGTTGAACCAGGTGATAAAAGTGGATACAGGTTAATGCATCCAGCTAATTTCCGAACTAAGATCCGCAAGATCAAGAGAGATTTCAAGAAGATCTCAGACATAGCATGTCAAGAGACACCCCAGCTTGCCAGACTGGGGACTTCTCTAACCCAACCCTCAGAATCAACGAATGGAATTCGAGGAGTTGAGCAGAAGCAACAGGAACACCCCCAGTCCACCGGACTGGGGACTTTTTCAAATCTTCAATCCCTCCCTCAGAGAAAGTCAGTATTCTCTCGATTAGGGAATAAGCCTCAAGAGGAACGAAGAGCCAAGATGTCAGGAGATTCTCTCCAAGTGACGGTTCACAAAGAAATTCCTGAGGGGTCAAGTCAACGGGATGCCATGTCTTATCATGGACATAAAAGGAGACAATATCATAGAAAGGCTGATAGAAAGGATTTCATGAAATATGCATCCATTAATGTCATCACTGCCGTTGCTGCTGATTCACCAGATGAGGCTCAATCAGAGGGATCAGATGAAGAGGTTCCTGCTCAAGAAGTTGCGCACACAGACCTAAATGAAGAAGGTGTGCGCACACGTAATCAAAGGCTTACCCAAAATTTGGGTATTCCTTCAAGTAACCCACTTCCCCCTCTCCGAAAAGGATCCAATAAGGGGAAAGGAAAGAATCAGGTTACTTCTCACCCTTCCTCTGAAGGAGGTCAATCGCTCTCATTAGAGCAAAGGCTTGCACAACAGGAGGAAGAAATGAAAGAATTAAGAAGGTTGAATGCAGAACTACTTCAGAGTAGTCTTCTTCTTAAGAATGCTGAAGTCCGACAGCCGAAGGAATTTGTTGTAACTACTGAGATGGATCAGGAATATCCTCCTTTATCAGTACACCCACAGAGGTCTAATCCTACGGGTCAAACGCAACAACGGTTGGCAGCACTACCATTAGTTGCAGCACCAACCTCCACGGCTGTCCAAGCTCCATTCATTGCACCTACCCAAAACCAAGTTCAACCTGACGTTTCTCAAAAGTTGATAACTACTATTGAGTCATTAACAGCTCGGTTAGAAACTATGGAAGGGAAACGGGCGCAAGTTCAACCTGAAAAGAAAGTTTACCCTGAATGGGTAGATTCAATTTCTCCTCCATCCAGTTTTGGAAACCCTATTTTCCCTACTTTCAATGGATCAGGCGACCCTGAACAACATTTGACGCATTACGTGTCTTGTTGTGATCCTATGATGGGAACTCCAGAACAACAAGAAGCAGTGAAACTCAGATGCTTCGTGCGAACCTTGCAAGGACCAGCTTTTGTCTGGTATACAAGCTTGAAATCCCGGTCAGTCATCGGATGGGAGGATCTTCGTCAAAAATTCCTTCTTCAGTTCAGCTCAACTTTGCCAAAAACGACAGTTTTCGATCTTACAAACTGCAAGCAAAGGGAGAATGAAAGAGTCTCTGATTTCATTTCTCGTTGGAAGGGATTAACGTATTCCTTGAGTTTATCACTCCCTCAGGAGGAATTATTGCCAATCTGTGTGGCAAATTTGCGTGACGAATTACGCACGCCATTGATCCCTGTGAAATACACAGGAGGGTTTCGAGACCTTACTTCAATCGCTCAACAGATTGAAGATTCCCTTATACAGGCTAAGGTTAAATCTCGTGTAATTCCATCAGCTCCAGGAAGAAGAATGGGTAAAGCAGAAACTGCTACAGTTATGCTTAAACAGGCACCTGTACCTATTTCTACTTCAAAACCTTCATCTTCTCGAAGGGCTCCACCTCCTGAACGCCAACAACAAAGGCTGTTTCGTCCAAATGATCAAAAAGATCAACGACGAAAACAATTTGAGGATATGAAGAGTAAAACATACTCTTTCCGAAGTGAGCAAGTTCCTGGTTACTTCATTTCAGCTCTGGAAAATAATTTGGTTCAATTACCAGTGCCGAAGAGACCAAACAAGGAAGGAGATGAAGACCGTCCCAATTATTGTCCCTTTCATCAAACGTTGGGACATCCCATCCAGGAGTGTTTTGTCTTTAAAGACCTCCTACAAAAGATGGTTGACTTGGGACAAGTCAAATTGAAGGGTTCTTCAGCTCATGTAGCGTGTATTACCGCTACAGATCCAGAGGAAGGAGGCGAGTGGCAGGAAGTCAAAAGCAAAACTGCGAAAAAATATGATGATTGGATGGTCAGAAAGACAATCAATCGGACCCATTCCATTTTGCGAACACAATTGAAGAAGCCAATTGTGTCTCCTACAAAAGCTGCAGTAAAGCCTCCATCAAAGGACAAATCCTCAAAAGGGCAGCGTAATTCAAAGAAGAAAGAGGAATCAGAAGAAGATGAGTATGCATCAAAGCCTAAATTGTCTTTGACTCTGGCAGATTTCATGCCATCTACTTCAAAGTCACGGGCACCGTCCCACCAAACGGCACAGCCTAAACAGGCCAACCAGGCAGAGTCTTTATCAGACGAAGAATTGATCTTTGGTTCTGTTAATATGATTCAATTAACAGATTCATATTCCAGTCTTGATGAGCCTGAATTCCCTGTATCAAATAAAGGAACCCGAGGAAGTTCTAGAGGTTCAGGATATAGGGGAAGACGTGGATCTTTCCGAAGCCACTACTCTAATTCTACCCCTGCTAGCACTGTATATGCAGCAGAAACTCGTGGTAGAGCCCTTCAGCGAGCTCAAAATGAACAAACAAGTTCTTCTGCTAATGGCCAACTCAGCTTCGGCACAATTATTTTGGAAGACCGATTAAAGGTTCCATCTTCTTTATCTCAGCAAGCAAATGGATCTAATCAGTCTAATTTTCCAAAACCAAAGATGTTGCTAACTTCAATACAAGATGCATCAGCTTCCAAAGCATCTGCTTCCAAGATACCTGCTAAACCACATATTCCTATTGGGAAACGCAGGCCTCTAGATCAAAAGTATGATATATTGAAACACTTGGCCCAAGTACCAGCCAAATTATCAATTTTGGATGCTTTGAATCTATCAAGAGATCTTCGGGAAGCACTCATCGAAGCTTTGTCAAGTCCTCAAGAGTTTGAAGCTGAGATTGCTGCAGCTGAAATTTATCACATAGAGAATAATCCTGCAGAATGCCATGCAGTGATATCTTTTACTGATAAAGATGAGGATGATGTTGTGCATGGGCACATAAAACCTTTGTACTTATCCGGCAAAGTCAATGGTATAGATGTTCGAAGAGCTTTCATTGACAATGGTTCAGGAGTCAACCTCATGCCCATTCGCACACTTCGTCGATTGGGCCTCACAGAATCTGATTTATCTCCTTCTACCATGATGTTGCAAGGATATGATAAAAATGAACAAGAACCACTGGGAGAAGTTACGCTCAGAACTCAGTTTGGAGATCTTGTTTCCAATTCAGATTTCATGATTGTTGATCAAGACTCAGCTTTCAATATCTTGCTTGGAAGACCCTGGTTACATCAGCATGCAGCTATTCCGTCATCATACCATCAATGTCTCAAATACTGTTTCGATGGTCAAGTTGGAACATTATATGGTGATAAGGCCCCGTTCAAAACATGTGAGTCTCAATACATTGAGGCGGAATTTTATCACATGAAGGGAAGAGAAAAATCTACAATAAAGGAAATTACCAAAGTTAATGCTCCATATGGTTTGGAAAAAATTCCAATAAATCCATTTTCACATGTGAGTACAGATTATGTGTTACCTATCAGTCAAATTGACAAAATAGGCCCAAATCAAAATACTCTTATGGAAAGATCCATAATGTCAATTACGGCAATCGAGCCAGACAACATGGGAGAAATTGGTAACTTACCAAGCAATGATGAAAGCATAAGTGGTGACGTTTTCATTTCGTCTGCTGAAATCCAACAAGTCTATACTTCGCTAATCAGGCCAGAAGAAGTTATAGAAACACCAGAGGTGAATGTTGATGTCGATTCTCAATCCATCATCTCCTCTTTATTTCCCAAAGAAGACCCTTGTTCATCAATAGGGACGGAAATGGAAGCTTCTTCTTCAAAATGTGAAAATTTTGACATCTCTTATGATCATGAGAATTTCGTTTTTTCATCTACTTTGCAAGTAGAAACGGAAGATATAACACATGATGAAGAGGAAGAAGAAGATCTTAGAGATGCTCCTCCAGCATTTGAAGAGGGTATCTCTACCACTGTGGATGAACTCAGAGAAGTAAATCTGGGTACAGAGAAAGATCCACGCCCCACTTTAATTAGTGCGGCCATGACCCTTGAAGAACAAGAGATGTATATTTCTTTTCTAAAGCAAAATAAAGATATCTTTGCTTGGAATTATACAGAGATGCCTGGCCTTGATCCTGATGTTGCCACCCATCATTTGGGTTTGCCAAAAGAACATCGAGGATTCAAGCAAGCCGCGAGAAGAACACACCCAACCTATGCTTCCAAAATCGAGGCTGAAGTGGATAAGCTTATCAAAGCTAACTTCGTCAGAGAAGTTCAATATCCCAAGTGGTTGGCTAATATTGTCCCAGTAAAGAAAAAGAACGGACAAATTAGGGTTTGCATCGATTTCAGAGATCTTAATCGGTATTGTCCCAAAGATGATTTTCCAGTTCCGATTACAGAACTCTTAATTGATGCGACGGCTGGCTATGAAGTACTTTCTTTCATGGATGGATATTCTGGATATAATCAGATCCGAATGGCCCCAGAAGATGAGGAATATACAGCCTTCAGAGCTCCTCAAGGTGTGTTTTGTTACCGGGTGATGCCCTTTGGTTTAAAGAATGCAGGTGCAACATATCAACGCGCCATGCATCGTATCTTCAAACCTTTTCTAGGGAAATTTGTTGAATGCTATGTAGATGATTTGGTGGTTAAATCCAAACAACGTTTTGATCACTTGGCTGATTTGGAAATCATATTCCACAAGCTTCGACAACATAATTTGAAGATGAACCCCTTAAAATGTGCTTTTGGGGTAACCTCAGGAAAATTCCTCGGCTTTGTTGTACGCCATCGTGGTATTGAAGTCGATCCTGAGAAGACCAAATCAATCCTTGGTATGTCACCTCCTCAGAATTTGAAAGAATTAAGAGGACTTCAAGGACACTTAGCCTATATTCGGCGTTTCATCGCCAATTTGGCAGGCAAAAGTTTACCTTTTACCAAATTATTGAAGAAAGGAGTCACTTACCAGTGGACTAAAGAATGTCAAGAAGCATTTGATATTCTCAAGAAATACCTCTTAAGTCCACCAGTACTCATGCCACCTGTTGAGGGTAGACCTCTTATCCTCTATGTGACAGCTTTAGAGCGATCATTGGGTGCCTTTCTCGCTCAAAAGAATGATGCTGGGAATGAAAATAGTCTCTACTATCTCAGTAGAACTATGCTTGAAGCAGAAACCCGGTATTCGAGTATTGAAAAATGCTGCCTAGCATTAATCTTTGCAGTTCAGAAACTGAGACACTACCAGCAACATCACGAGGTCCAATTGGTATCTCGTAATAATCCACTCAAATTCATCCTTAGTCGTCCAATGCTTACAGGACGTCTGGCAAGGTGGGCGGTTATTCTACAGCAGTTCGACATTCAATATGTGTCTCAAAAGGCAATTAAGGGCCAAGCTCTGGCTGATTTCCTGGCTGAACACCCTTCAGTGGAAGACACATATTCAGATATCGAACTCCCTGATGAGGAAGTTTTTTCTATTCAAGAGAATCCTCAAACATGGGAAATGTATTTTGATGGTGCTTCTAGAAGTCCAACAGGGAAGAAAATGGAAAATCCTAAATTCAACAAAGTTGGTTTAGGAATTGTGCTCATTTCTCCAGATAAGGCAGTGTTACCTTATTCCTTTTTGTTGTGGGAAGGTGGTACCAATAATGAAGCTGAATACCAAGATCTCATTGCAGGCTTGGAGTTAGCGCTTCAAGCACAAGTGAATCACTTAAAGGTAAAAGGTGATTCAGACCTGGTAATCAAACAAATCAATGGGGATTATGCCATAAGAAAAGAAGAATTAATCCCTTTGTATGATTACGTCAGAGAGTTAATGTCGGAATTCCCTTCAGAACCGACATTTTCTTATGTCCCAAGATCACAAAATGCTCAAGCTGATGCACTGGCTAATATAGCCACAGCTTTAGCAGATCCAAATCGGGACGAGACAACCATCGGTATTGCCCACCGTCGTGCAATTTCACCTTATGTTCAAGTCAGAACAGAGGAAATTAATGAAATTAGTCCCATTCCTGAACCATATGGTCATACTACAGGATGGATGTCACCTATCAGGGAATACCTTCAAAATGGAACACTTCCACCTGATAGAGCCAAGAGAGAACAAATTCAGCGACGTGTGGTCAATTTTACTCTTTATGATGGTCCAAACCACCTCGAGAAAATTCTCTACAAACGTGGTTTTGATGGAGTTCTCTTCAGATGTATTGATGGTGAAGAGACAATGGCTGTCATAAAAGAAGTGCATGCAGGAGTCTGTGGTGCCCATCAGTCTGGACATAGATTGTCTGATCAAATTCGAAGACTTGGATACTTCTGGCCATCAATGATACAAGATTGTGTTAATTTCACAAAGAAGTGTCATTCATGCCAAGTATATGCCAATTTCATTCATCAACCTCCAGAATTGCTTCATACAGCTAAATACTCATGGCCATTTTCCACATGGGGAATGGATGTGGTGGGACCTTACCCTTCAGCTACAGCCAAGCAGTTTAAGTACATTCTTACTGCTACTGATTTCTTTTCCAAATGGGCAGAGGCAGTACCTCTCAAAGAAGTCAGTTCTAAATGCATTGTTAGCTTCATCAAGTCTAACATCATTACTAGATTTGGTGTCCCTCATACCATATTGACAGACAACGGCACCAACTTCTGCTCTTCTGAGGTAAAGAGATTGTATCAAGAATACAACATTAAGTCCAACCATTCATCTCGATATCATGCAGCGGCTAATGGCCAGATAGAGGCCTTCAACAAGACTCTTTCAAATATACTGCAAAAGATGGTGGATAAAGATAAGAGGTCATGGCCTGATAAACTCTATCATGCTTTATGGGCTTATCGGACTACCACTCGCAATGCAACGCGGTCTACTCCATATTCATTGGTATATGGAACAGAAGCAGTCTTGCCAATTGAAGTCCAATTGCCCTCACTCAGAATAGCCATTTGTGATCAGTTATCAACAGATGAGCAATCCCAAAAGCGGTTGAATGAATTGGAACAGTTAGATGAGAAAAGATTGTGCACTTTGCACCACTTGGAAATCTATCAGAATCGAATAGCACGAGCTTTTAACAAAAAAGTTCGTCTTCGTTCATTCATTCAGGGAGAATTGGTATTGGTTCTCAGAACACCAATGATACCAGGAAAGAAGCCTCCCAAGCTTGAACCAAAATGGGAAGGACCTTATTCAATACATAAGGTCTACTCCAATGGAGCGTATTCTCTGATTTCAATGGATGGAGAACACATCACGACTCCAACTAATGCCAGATTTCTGAAGAAGTATTTTGTATAAACACAAAATGTTGGTCCCCAGAACCAAGACTTACAATTGGTTCATACAGCATGACCTTAAACTGCATCAACAACTAGGTCCGGTATGACCTTAAACTACGCAATGGTCCAGTATGACCTTAAACTACAACTACGTCCAGCATGACGATAAACTGTATGGTCCGTGCATATGACCTTAAACTATTCGCACTTATGTCCCTGCAACATGACACTAAACTGTGCAGCACCAATAGTCCTAACTGCAAGACTTTAAACTGCATAGTCCCTGATTTTTTCCTACATGACAATAAACCGTATAAAAGTTCTTATATTTTGTCCGAGAAGACATTAAACTATATTGTGTCCTAGCAACATGACATTAAACTGTGTGGCACTTCCAACGTCCAGCATGACGATAAACTGTAAAAAGATCAGAACTGATATCCTCATATTGATTCACCTTAGTCTTAGCTACATGACTTTAAACTGTACAGCATCAGTTCGTCCTTGCTATATGACGCTAAAACTATACAGCAATGGTCCAGTATGACTTTAAACTGCAACTTCGTCCCACACGACATTAAACTGTGAAAAAGTTCCATAAACAGTCCAGCATGACCTTAAAACTGCATCATTCCTGGTCCATGTATACGACCATAAACTATTTGCAAATATGTCCAGCAAGACGTTAAACTGTGACGTCCTAACTACATGACGCTAAACTGTATAAAAGTCCCTCACGTCCGGAAAGACGTTAAACTATATAATCATCAAAAGTCCAGCATGACATTAAAACTGCACAATCCCCCTTTCGTCCAATATGACGTTAAACTATATTGTCCCCTTCGTCTTAACTACATGACGCTAAACTGTACAGAAAATCCCTTTTTTATGTCCTACATGACATTAAACTGTACATCGTTAAGGTTGTTATTACCTCTTGTTTCTCACACCGAGTATGACTCACGTGAGCTTAGAGCGAACATCAACCATAACACTCCCTTTGGGCCACTAACCATGTGTAAGTCCCAACAACATTTTTTTTTAGATCATTGTCCACAAGAACAACTTGATCATTAATTCATTCTTTAATTGAACTACACAGACTTTGATCCTTGCCCTCCAGGCTGGGTATGTAGGCAACCTCCCAAAGGTTCAAGCCCAAAAACAATCTCTTCACATTGGTTCACCACAATCTCATATGATGATGATTTGTGAAACCACCCTTGGAATCAATATCTTTACATTGATTCACTTTCGTCCTTGTTATATGACGTTAAACTATACAACACTTTTGTCCAGTACGACAATAAAATACAATATTCTTTGATTTCCTCATTTGAGAAGGAACCATTATTAAACATTGATTCTTTTTCAATCATGGTTTTCATTTTCAAAAAGACTACGTACATACATGGTAATGCCTAAACTTTTTATCTTAGGTTAAAACCATCATTGCACTAAAGTCCCTTTTCACCCTTCACATGTACGAACCAAATTTGTACAAAGGGTATTTCTAGAACTACGTGGACTTGATTCCCATCCTTATGGGATACGTAGGAACATTCGAGTGTCCCTCGAATCCAGTCCCAAGTCTTTTGGGCCTAACCCCAAATTTCACTTTCAGTCCCTTGGCTGAAAAGTCCTCATGAAAACACACACTGTGTATTCATTATTATGGTCCGAATTCTATGACCCTAAACTAAGATCACTCATCCTTTCGTCCTGCACGACGTTAAACTGCATTTCAAGAACTACGTATGGCTTGATTCTCATTCTTATGAGATACGTAGTGAAGTCCAAAATTTCAATTCAGGACCCAGCCACAACATGATTATGGTTTTCATTGACCTATGTATCTCTACATACATTGGAAAATACCCATATTTATGTGTTATAATCCTAACCTTAAATATTTTCAGATCTTCATAACCCTTTTCATGACTTCTAGTCACAAAAATGTCAAACTTCTGAGAATTCTTTTGCCTGACTATGCAGCACGTGCCCATAGGTGGCCTTGCATAAACAGTCCACATAAAAGACTTGTCAGCCAAGAGATGCTATTTATTTGACTATGCAGCCAATGCCCATAGGTGGCCCTGCATATTTCAACCCCCTAACGGGTTTGTTAAATAATAGTAACTTCATTCTTGGGAAGAATGCCTCTTTTGTCCTTATTTGTCTTAAACGACAGTATGTAGGGATCCGCAAAAATAGCCATCCTTAACGTATTTGTCCCATATCCTTTTTCATGATCTGAAAGTATTCAAGTCTATGGTTTATTCTTCTTCCCTACGTTTGGGTCAGACCTTCGTAGGAGTGATATTCATCCAGTTCTTCGATATTCTTGTTTGGAAATATCTTCTCCATATTCAAGTACCTCTTTCCATACAACAAACTCTATGCTTTAGAAAATTTGAATCTTCATAAACTTTCACTGGCTTTTAGCACTAGGAAAGTAAATTTCTGGGAGTTCTTTTGCCTGACTATGCAGCACGTGCCCATAGGTGGCCTTGCATAAACAGTCCACATAACAGACTTGTCAGCCAAAAGATGCTATTTTATTTGACTATGCAGCCAATGCCCATAGGTGGCCCTGCATATTTCAACCCCCTAACGGGTTTTGTTAAATAATAGTAACTTCATTCTTGGAAACTACTTCTTCTAATGCCTTTTAGCTCTTTTTTCATATCATTCCTCAGATTCAAATATTCTTAAACCATAGTTTACATTTTTTCCCTCATACTTGAGTATGGTAAATTTGTTTTCAGATAAATTATCAAGGAATTGAATCCATTTTAATCCATTTTTCGGTCAAAGCTATTTCGACCTTAAACATTAGCCCCTTTATGTCCGGCGTGCATGACTTTAAACTGCCCACACAAAAGACAAAGGAACTCTGAAAAAAAGTCAAGTTCCAGCACACTTGCGCGCTGCCCTCTGTGCACTGAAGACTTGCGCGCCCCCCTTTTCCTTTGGATGGATTCAATTTCCTCAGAGTCAAATCCTCATTTCTTTCCGGATCCAACTCTGAGGGGGGACTTTTGTTGACGCTCCTTTCGTCACAGAATCTAAAGATCGGAAAAGGGGGAATATCTGAGCTCAATGTGATTCATCCTTTGAAGAAACATCAAAAATCGACAAAGGGATGAACAAGGAGAACATTGCCCATAGGCCGCGCAAGTTCCCTCATGGTCGCGCAAGTACACTTGCGCGCCGCCTAGTGGTCGTGCAAGTACTTGCGCGACGCCTTATGGTCGTGCAAGTGACTTGCGCGACCTAAGTGATAACCGCCCGGTAACCGCCCAGGGTCTTCTTTTTCCTATAAATAGACCCTGTGGGACCCCCATTCGAGAGGTTCTTTTCCCAGAAACTCGTATCAAAGCTCCCGACGCCCAAGTCTCTTCTCAAAGCTTCCAGAACACTTCTAAGGTAATTTCTTACCTAGAATGGAAGATCTAAAGGGAAGAAGGAAGGCCTAAGTGTTGAAACTTATCAAACACATGCGCGCCGACTTAATTCCTTCAATATAACTTGCGCGTCCCTCTTCTGGAAGAACCTCAAGAGGATGGGGAAGGGTTTAATAAAGAGTCGCTCAAGTAATTCAACTCTGATTGAAAATCGCGCAAGTATCCCTTATGTCGCGCAAGTATACTTGCGCGACCAATACTTGCGCGCCGCCGCAGGACTTGCGCGACCTTCAATACTTGCGCGCCCCTATCTTTTTGGGTTCCCATCTTGCCCTTTTTCACCCCTCTTAAGCCATTTCACCCTTCCTATTCAAGATTCAGTCTTCAAGATACTCTTCAAAGCCATTTATGGCATGATTTCTTGATTTGACATCCTTATCTGAAAGGAATTATGTGAAATATCTCTCAAAACCTAATGATTTAAACATCTTTATGTCACCAAAGATTGAGAGTTCATTCATTCAACCTCATCCTTTAAGATGAGAGAATCCTAACCTGGGTTTCCTTTTCAGGAATAAATCCCCAGTTATAAAACCTTTGATTTAGGCATCTTCCTTAAGAATAAGCCCCAATCAAAGTCCTTTAATCTTGGGCATCCTCCTCAGGAGTAAGCCCCAAACCTTAATCCCTAACCTGGGTCTCCTTTTCAGGAATAAAGACTCAGTCATAACCTTGGGCTTCCTTTTCAGGAGTAAGCCCCAAGTCCCCTAAACCAAGGCTTCCTTCTCAGGAATAAGTCCTAGTCATGAACCTTGGGCATCTTCTTTAAGAATAAGCCCCAATCAAAGTCCTTTAATCTTGGGCATCCTCCTCAGGAGTAAGCCCCAAACCTTAATCCCTAACCTGGGTCTCCTTTTCAGGAATAAAGACTCAGTCATAACCTTGGGCTTCTTTCTTAAGAGTAAGCCCCAAGTCTCTTAAAATTTCTCTTAACCAGTCATAAATTTCCTTTGATTTGGGTTTCCTTTTCAGGAATAAAACCCAATCATAAGTCCCCTCCTAACTTGGGCATCCTCCTTAGGAGTAAGCCCCAAGATTAGAGTATTCAAATCTCCATGAAGCACATATAACTTTGTGGACCCTGTTCATGGATTTTCTTCCTAAAAGTAAATCCTAAACCTTCGCCTATCTGGGCAGTCATCTATACATAAGCCCCAAAACAAATTCTTATGATTGCATCTTTTATGGCACAATTGTCTAAATTTTACCAATACCTCTTGTTTCTCACACCGAGCATGACTCACGTGAGCTTAGAGTGTAAAAGTAATTATGACATTCATCTTTGAGCCATCAATCATAAAACATCATATCCCATTCCTCGAACTACGTGGGTTCTGATTCCTTTTTCAAAACAAAGGATACGTAGGTATCCCATTCATGGGTTCGATCCCAACATTGAAATAATCTCTGTCCTTCTGAATGACGATAAACTTCAAGTGCCCCACTGAGTGGCTTTAAAACCAGCCTGGTCATCAAAATGACCAAGAGACTTTTATATAAATGTTTTGAAGGATACCATTGACCAAGAATCTCTAAACAAATATAGATGATTCTATATTGATGAAGGACCTCGAATACATATAAAAGATTCTCTAAATTTCTTGCATATTTAATCATTGATTGTTAAAACTAAAGGAAAGCTCATTTTATACTTGGTAATGTAATAAGGATTCACGAACTTAACTTAAATCTATAAAGAGAGTCCCGGAGTAGACAATAATTCCCCTCAAAAAGGTGTGATGAGTCCGACCTCCCATCCTCTCGACCAATGCAAATTCCTAAGCCTCATTAGCCCACAAGCTAATGAGCGCCTGCCTTTGGAAAGTAGGTCCAAACGGATGTGGAATCATTGGATGTTTCCGGTTCTACGAACAAACCCGTTAGAAACCGATCGGAACGTTTGAATCTCCCGTCCAGGAGGTCATCCCCGGATTCCGCGCGAAACAATATTCTTATCAACTAAAGGTATGATTTCATTAAAATATTAAAAAATTTATTGTATATTTAATGCACGGTGTAGTATATGAGGATGAGTAACTATATAGAGGGACATTTAGATTGAATTATGAGGGTTAAGATTTTTATGAGATAATAGATATAATTCTCAAGAATTATTAATGTAATTTTATAAATAAAGCTAAGGTTTTGGGTTTTTAAACAAATTATGTGACATATGAGTGGTTAGTTCAAATAATTTATATACCCTTGGATGGGGGAATGAGTGTGGGATAAATTATAGGTGGCATCATGAGTCTCATTGTGAAAATAAAATATAATGTATCAAGGGTAAACTAGATGATTGACCATCAAATGATAAGTTCTCCTTTGGAGTTTATATAAAATTATCTTAGTTATGAGAAAGGTAAACTATTTTAAATTAAGAGCTGATTTGTGATCCATTGTGTGGGATAGGATATGATGTATTTTGAGTGTTCTAATACAACTTATGAGTATGAGATATTTGAATAATGTTCAAGACTAGTATGGCCTTGATAAATGAATTTTTGAGGGTATGATTTTGTATTTATTATTTTACAATCATCTTTCCTTGAGATTATATGTATGAAAATGATGAGTTGTGGATTTATGGTTTGTATTCACTAAAGATATGATTATTGAGAGTGAAGAGGTATGCCTAGGAAATATATAAATTATGTAGGTTAAATAAAAATATGATATGCATGAGATACGATATACGTTAGATGAATGATATGATTTATGTCTATATGATGATATATGATCATTATTTTTTATCCTAGATAGTGATATGATGTGGTGTAGATTTCTCATATGATTAGGATATTAGTATGAGATAGTATACCTGATGGTGTATATCATTACTCTTACAAAGGTTATCTATATGTTTATTCCACCCATTATGTTGATAATACAATGGTTAGGGGACCAATAAATATTATAATTCCCCTGTAATATGTATTCTTAACAGTAATAGGGGTGATTGTATATAATTTCACCTTGTGATGTGGATGTTCTTAGTCTTGGTGGAAAAGTTCTATCTGATGTTCCCCTATGGCGTGCATGTTTTCAAACTAGTGGGACCAGTATGATCAAATATAACACAGTAACATAGTTAATTAATATGATATGAAACATGTTTTATGTCATCCATTGGGGTGGATTATAGAAAATTATTATTAAATATTTTTGGTTTTATAAAATTGGTTTAATTGATTTGGTTCTCGAGAACAACAAATTAGATGTTTATATTTTTACAAGAATTTATACAGTATAGTAATAACCCCATGTAATATATCTATGTAGAATAATCTCATAAGTTTTAGAAGAAGGTTTTGATTATAAAAAACATGTATGATATTTTAGAAAATTTGGGGTTTTTAATTTAAGGGGAAATCATATAAAATAAAGAAATAACATATTGTAGAAATTAACATTCTATGTTAACCATGATCATCCTCGGAAAATATAATGATTCTCACCCTTCATTGGATCATGATATAGGATTTAGACCATTTAATCACTATTTTATTGAACATATAAATATAATGTTATTTATTTTCTTATAGGAAACATCATAGGGTTTGGTTAGAATGAAAAAATGATTTTATGGTTACCGTTATTGATTGGGTGATTCGTGTATGACTTCATAACCCAAAATCACTAAGGAAACACATGGAAAACATAACATGTCATACATAATTTATATTATTATTATTTTATAATATTAAATATGTGTAAATTATTATTTTATTTTTTATGGGAATTTAACCTAATAATATGAATTGTACAAATAATGAAATTGAAAGGGGGAATAAGAAGCAGTGAACGGTATGTGAAAAATCACATGAATTGGTACACCCAAACAATATCATGTGAGTTTGATTATGTAATAATAGTAAATATAAATATTAATGAATAATACAGGATTAATAAAACACTCCACACATATAATTCTAAAAATTATACATATAACACAAATATAAATATAGATATTTACATCACTTTTCTACCTAGCTGATTCCAATTTATATTGAATCCCATGGAAGGGGAGGAAGCGATAAATGATGAATGAGAACATCGCTGTAAAATCCTAGGTAAATTAAAAATATGACCTTTTCATACTTATTAATATATGTGAGTTAAATATTAATTTTACTTGAAAGGGGATGTAATAAGTTACTGGATACTCAACACACAACAATGAGTTTCTCCTAAATCTTACGTTGCATACAACATTGAGTTATATAAAAAAATATAATAATATTGTTATTTTAAATGGTAGTTAATGAATAGTCATTTTATTGGTAGAAATGAAATTAAAAAACTAAAATATGATTATATATGTTTGTAAAATGTCTTTACATTTATCCAATAAATTTTACAGGCTTAAAATAATAAAGAATCTGATTTTAAGCATGAAATACTCTAATATTCCTTAAAAATTCTTTTTACCGCCTTTTAGTGGTGAACCCTTTTTAAATATAGTTTTTGTAACTTTAGCATATTCCATTTGACAAAATAATCTTCTTCATTAGAACTGGGACATCAAAATTTACTTTGGGTAAATTTCTGGTGTTTTTCTGATAAAGTCCATTTTTTAATGAATAGTGAAAAATACTGCATTTTTAATTCAAAACAACCTTTTAATATAATATATTTATATATTTAGATTGTAATTTTAATTGGTTTTTATGTTAAATTGAATTATATTTTTATCATTTAATCTAATTGTGGTCATTTTAATTAATTTCACTTTGAAATTGGATATAAACACATGTTAATCTTTTGGTAGTTTTTACTTCTTAAAAACACGATTTTTGGGTTTTAAAAATAGGAATTAATTTTAAATTAATTACTTAAACTTATGTGTTTTGAATTTGGAAAATTATATTTCATATTTGGAATCTGGAGGTCAAATTTTTTTAAATATGTTCCTTTTATTTTTACACATTATGAATAGTAACTTCGATAAATATTTTATTTATCATGGTTAAAGGGTAAATATGGTAAATAAGGGTAAAAACTAATATTATAATAATATTAAACTACACTAACATGTGTCATAATCCTATTTTATGGGATATTTATAACTATTTAAATCCTTAGGTCTATTTTAGGACCCCATGGATCCACTTGTGTGTGGAAATGACATTTAATTACTTTTAATTTATAGTAAAGAAAAATGTAACATAAACATATATCTTTTTGTAAAATGATTTTTATATGGGGTTATATAAGTGATATATTACACTATAAATATTAATTATAAATATAAAAATATTTACTAAATTATGGTATTTTATTTATAATTTTTAGACATAAAATAAATAAATTTATTTATGACACAATGATGATGTAGTGATTACCTTATTAATGAATGATTTAAATAAATGATATTATAAATATTAAAATAAATTTATTTTGAAACTTCATAATCCATAAAGAAATTTTATGGATGAGTATGAATTTTAATATTTTAATTAACTACGTGTTTTCAAAAGAATCAAGTTTTTATGGATTTTTAAAAAGTCATGATATGAATAGTATAAAATTGACATAAATGAGTTTTTAAAAGAAATACTATTTTATTAAGTGATATAATAGTCTTAAAAATCTAATATTTGTAAAAATGACTTATATAACGTTTAACATGTTATTAATGAACCACTTTAGGTTTTATTGGAATTTTATAGTAACTATATTAACCATATAGTATGATTATACAAGAAGATGTGGTAAGAGTCAAATGAGTTAACTAAGGGATAAAGCTAAATGATAAGGTTAAATTTGAAACCAAACTTTTCTAAAAAATATTGGTTGAGAGTATTTCTAACACTCAACATATTATATTTAAATTAAATTAGTTTTAGACCTTTTAAAAATAGAAATTCATTTTATAATAATATAATCTTTCAAGACATTCCTAAGGTACCCCTCCTTGTTCTTATAAAGGGCATCACCTTTAACCCTTACTCACACCTCTAAATCCCCCTTGTCTCATCCAAACCCTACCCAAATAAGCTCCCAACATCCCTATATTACTCCTATAACCCTTATACTTTTATGAAGTAAATTAAATAATTCCTTTTAGCTTAAATAAAACAGAGTTACCCGATTTGAGGTAATGTCTTATCTCAAGATTCTTTCATCTATTTTCCTTCTCAAACCCCCTAAACTCTCTTTATTAAATTATTTTATAACAACACCAGTATATTAAATATACTAATATGTTATTATGATAATTATTTGAACTAAACTTACACACACCTCCATCTAATGGATATAAACATACAGTTTCTGTGGACGGTGAACTACTGCCTCACGAAACGATAATTAATCAATTATCTCCTAACACCTTTATTGGTGGACATTATGATGGAACTATATTTATATATGATACATATTATATTAATATTGTCAGTATTCTTCTGTAATTTTATTTACATCATTCCTTTATGCTTTCCCTAAAGATTAAATACGAGAATTTCATTTGAGGAAGTGCGGACTACAGCCCCTAAAAGTGATATAACTCATTCATGCCAAACATGGAACGTATAAAGGATGGAGTTAATGAACATAGGTAAAATATATATCATATGATATTATACTATAATTATAATATACCTATGTATCATTTATTTTTCATTCCTTTAAAAATTAAAAGGAAATGAAAGTAGTGTTAATGCGTACGTACGGCTTACTGCCTCCATGAACGGTGCATTTCATTTCTTATCTCCAAATGTTGTGGACTATTATAAATAAATATATACTGAATATATATGATATATTTGATATCTAAATTATGAATATAATTCTTTATATAATTTACTTTTGACCACATAGATAATTTGTAATTATAACATGTTCATTTCGACTCAAGTACCCTATATCGATAAAACGAACGATCTTAACTTAAATAATTATCAAATTTTTATAATATTGTAATAAGTGATATAAAAGGAATAATAAACTTGAAAAAGGTTCTTAATAAAGTAGAATTTAACTTAAGTTTATTATTCAATAAGAACAAGGAACATATGTGACAAGTCAGACATAATCTAAGGGACTTCATCTCAATCTCCTTTCATTGAGGGCTATTTTGATTTATGCATGACTTTATTTTATATGGTGTATAAACCCCTTTGAATTTTAATTTAATTAAAAGGGAACCTTTTTCTATGAATTGTTTTACTAAATGAAAAAAATGTTTCTTTTTAACGTACGTGACAACAACGACCTTTCCACCACCACTAGTATTATTCCATATTTGGATTTCTTAACAACCTATACTATTTTTAAAAGGAAAATAAATACCATATACTCTTTTTACTTGTTTTGGTTTTGAAAATGGTTTTGAGAATGGATTGATTATGTCAATATGTTGAAATGATATATTGTTATTTCAATGTGGAAATTTTATCTTTCCTTTATGCTTGTGTTATATGTTATGATTATGTTATGGTTCTTGGGCATTGTTTACGTATACAGGTGGTTCCATGATCAACCTAGGGCAGGTGAGCCCGATATAGCTCTCCCATGCATTTTGTAATGAGAAGGAGGTAAATGATAATGTTTCTCCTAAGATATTTATAGAATATAATATGATGGGGATTTAAAATGTAACTCCATATATAGCTGTGAAAGCTATAATGTAAGTATGATATGGGTGCCACAAGTTACCCTTATGATTTATGATTTCTATATGTTATTCATAAATTTTAGGATTTTAGGAGGTATGTTAAAGAGAATTAATTTATGATTACGAAGTATTATTTCATTGAATTGTATGTATATGTGGACTAATGTTTTCTTTCCTTATTTTATAACCCTTACTGAGATTTTTATGCTCATCCCAAGTTTTTGAAATTTTTTTCACAGGGTATGAGAAAGGGTAAGAGAAAGGAAGTATTCCAAAAGATTTATATCAAGAAAAGAACACTTTTTTATTAATGGAGTTTTATTATTGTGAAAATATGGATATAGTAGAAGTGTGTACATTGTAATTTTTGAGGTGTATTGTAATAGTTATGGCCTAATTCTCTAAAACTCAAAACCTAAAAATATCCTTAATATGATTTATTGACTTAACTCAAGATTATGTAATGTTTAAGGATGGGGCCTTATCGTTTGTATCAGAGGTCAGTTTAGAAAACTTTAGGTGTTAGGATATTTATAAATTAATATCCATAAATTATTTTATAGTAATATTGAAATGATATAGCATTTGAAGATTACTATGTTGCTTTGCCTAAGATATTTTTATGTTCAGAATGGTTTTCCACATAAAAAATAGGGCAGCTATGATGGGAAGACATGTAACATCTCAGGTATTTATAGAATAATAATTTTAATTTCTATTAATACTTATGAATATGATTTTAATTTTACGTTAAAGGGGACACTTTTTCCAACAGCGTACTTGGCACATAACAAGGGGTTTCTCTAAAATCTTATGTTGCACACAACATTGAGATATACTAAATAATATTATTATTATATAATTATGGTAGTTAATATCTAGTCGTTGTATTGGATGGAATGAATAGAACTAACCATATTATGATTAAACATGTTTTTTAATTTTTTTAAATTTATCCAATACATGTTAGAGGCGTAAAATGAGAATGAATCCAATTTTAAGCATAAATACTTTAAAAGTTCGATTTGCCGCCTCTTGATGGCGAACCCTTTTTAAATCTAGTTTGTTTCACTTTTATATGTTCCATTTGAAAAAATAAACTTATTCTTTAGAATAAGGATATAAAAATTCACTTTGGGTAAATTTTTTGTATTTTTCTCATAAATTTTATTTTTTAAGGAATAGTGAAAAAAACTACATTTAAAGTCAAAAATTTCTTTTCATATGATTTATTTATAAGGTTAGACTATCTTTTTAATTTGATTTAAAGTTTAATTAGATTATTGTTTTACCATTTAATTCAATTTTGGTCATTAGAAGTAATTTCACTTTTTAATTATACATTAACACATGTTAATCTTTTGATAGTTATTATTTCTTAAAAACACGCTTTTTGGTTTTGACAATGGTAATTAATTTTAAATTATCTAATAAAAATTAGGTGTTTTGAATTTAGAAAAATAGATTCTATATTTGGAATCAGCAGGTCAAAATTATGTAAATATTTACCTTTTATTTTCAGACATTATGAATAGTAACTTCAATAAATATTTTGATTTACCATGGTTAAATGATAAATCTGGTAAATAAGGGTAAAAATAATATTATAATAATATTAAACTACACTAAAACGTGTAATAATCCTATTATATGGTATATTTCTGACCATGGGAATCCTTGGGTCGATTTTAGGACCCCATAGAGCCACCTGTGTGTGAAAATGGCAATTAATTACTTTTAATTTAAATAAATAAAAATGTAACATAAACATATATCTTTTGGTAAAATAATTTTTATATGGGGTTATATAAATTATATATTCAACTATAAATATTAGTTATAAATATAAAAATATTTAATACATCATGGTATTTTATTTATAATTTTTATAGATCAAATTAATAAATTTATTTATGACGTAATTATGATGTAGTGATTACCTCATTAATGAATACTTTAAATAAATGAGATTATAAATATTAAAATAAATTTATTTTGAAACTTTGTATTCCATAAAAAAATTTTATGGATGATTATGACTATTTATGTTTTAATTAATTATGTTTTTTATAAATAATCAAATTTTTATGGATTTTTAAAAATTCATGATATGAATAGTGTAACAATTGACAAAAATGAGTTTTTAAATAAATTAATATTTAGTTAAATGATATTATAGTCCTAAAAATATAATATTAGGAAAAATTACATATATTATGTTAAAAATGTCATTAATGGTCCATTTGGGGTCACTTTACACTTTATAGTAACAATAGTAATCATATATTATGAAATTACAAGAAGATATGGTAACAATTAATTTATTTAACTAAGGGTTAAAGATAAATTATAAGGTTAATTTTATGACCTAAATGTTTTTAAAACCCATTGTTTGAGAGGATTTCAACCCATCCTCATCTTATATTCGAAATATATCACTTTGGTGTTATTATAATTTGGAAATCAATTAATAATAAAATAATACTTTCAAACTTTCCTAAAGTGCCCCTCCTCCCTCTTATAAAATGAAACCACCTCTAACCCTTACTCACACCTCTCAAGACCCCTTGGATTGTCCAAAATCTTCACAAATAAGCTCCCAAAATCCCCCTCTTCCTCCTATAATCATTCCCCTTTGCAGAAGGAAAATCAAGAAAGCCATTTGGCTCAAATCAAAATAAGTTACCCGATTTGAGGTAATGTCTTCTCTAAAATTATTTTCCATTATTTTTCCTTATCTACTCCCTATGATCTTATTATTATTTAATTACATAAAAACACTAGTATCCTCAATATAATAGAATTTTTTTATGAGAATTATTCTAACTACACTTTCATAAACCTCCATTTAATGGATACGAACTTACTATTTCTATGGACGACGAACTACTGCCTCACGAAATAATGATTGTTTAATCTTCTCCTAGCACCCATCATGGTGGTCATTATAATGGAAATAGAATTATATATGATATATATTCTATTTATTTTATATATATGATACTTTAATTCTCATTTATAACATACCTTTATACTTTTCATGTTGTATAAATACGATAATTACATTTAAGGAAGTGGGGACTACCGCCCCCTCAAAGTGATATGACTCATTGATGATATATATGGAACATATAAAGGATTTAATTAATGAACTTATGTAACATATATAACATATATATTATACTTTAATTATAATATAACTATGTATCATTTAGTTTTTATTCCTTTAAATATGAAAAAAAATGAATTTAGCATTCATGCGTACGTAGGGCTTACCGTCTCCGTGAACGGTGTATTTCATTTCATATATCCAAATGCTAAAAACTATTATAAATACATATATACTATATATATATGATATATATGATATCTAAATCATGAATATTATTCTTTAGATAATATAATTTTGACCACATGGACAATTTTTAATTATAACAAGTTCATTTTTTACTCAAGTTCCAAACATCGACAAAATGTCTGATATGAGCTCAAATAATTAACTAATTGTTATATAAAAGAAATAAGTGATATAAAAGGAATAATAAACTTGAAAAAGGTTTTAAAGCAAGTAGAATTTAACTTAATTTTATTATTCATGAAATTAAAGAACGAACGATTCAAGTCGGACACGATGTAAGGGACTTCATCTCAATCTCCTTTCATTGAGGCATGTTTTGATAATATACACCTCCTTAGTTTACATTGTTTATAATAAAACCATTTGAATTTTACTTTCATTCAAGGGGAATTCTTTTTCTATGATGTGTTTACTAAATGAAAAAATGAATGTTTTTAACGTTTATGGAAACAATGACCTCTCTACATCCGTAACAGTTATTTGGATTCCTCTATAAGCATTAATGTTTTTAAAAGGAAACAAGAAACCCCTTATTTCCATTTTTGGGTGTTTTGGTATTGAAAATGGTTTTTTTAAATGGATTAATTATTTCAATATCTTGAAATTATATCTTGTGATTTCAAATGAAATGTTATTAGTGAAATGTTGATATTTTCAATATTTTATGTGTTATGATTATATAATGGTACTTGAATGTTTGATGAGTGGTTATGTGATAAACCAAATGATGGGGGTTCCGTGATAAACCAAGTATGAGTGGTTACATTATAACCTTCATTTCATTGGGTATGGAAGTAGGTCATATGGCTATTGAATTTAGTGATATGTGTGGAATTTGATTGTATGTTTATTCCATTTCAGTATGTTTATGTCCCAAGTTGCAATTATATGCTATATGTTTATTTCTATGGGATTTATGGTAATATTTCAGTTAAAAAGGGTAAGAAATGAGATTATATTTAGTGAATTATTTGGCTACTTCTTAAAGGTTAAAGGTATTACTTTATAATATATTATTCATGGTTTACTTGTTGTTTTGAAAAACAAGCAGTTTTCCTTATTTATGTATCCCTTACTGAGATTTTTATGCTCATACCAAATTTTGAAATATTAATCACAAGACTTAATGATGAATTGGGTCAGGAATGGAGTCAAGAAAAATTCATTCTATTTAAATCAGGGAACTAGACATGTCTCTTTTTTAGAGTTTTTATATTATGAGAATATTGGATAGTGATTAGAAGTGTCTACTTATAATATTCAAGTTCTTATGTATAATTTATGACCTAATTCTCTAAATATCTAAACCTAAAAAGATCCCCAATGTGAATTATTAACTTAATTCAAGATTATTTAATGTTTAAGGTTGAGTCCTTATAGTTGGTATCAGAGGACGATTTTGATAACTTTAGAAGTTAGGATATTATTAAATTAATATCCCTAAATTAATTTATGGTAACATTGAAAAGATATATAATTTACATATTATCATGTTTCATCACTTCAGATATTTCTTTTGTTGACAATGGTTTTTCATAGAGGAAACATGTATGTTGTGATCAAAAGGTATACAGATCGAAATGACCTTCCAAATCAGCATCCTGAGATGGTAGAAATCCAAATTGAATAGTTTTTTGTAGTGATGGATCAGTTGACTCTGGTGATAAATGATAGTTATCTTTATAGATGATATTTTGGTATATTCTAAAGGTAAAGAGTCATGAGAGTCATTTAAGGGTTGTTTTGGAAACCAGAAAAGAAAAGACACTATATAGATTGTTTTGTAAGTATGAATTTTGGTTGCATAAAATTTCATTCCTTGGTCATATTGTTTCTAAAGATTTCATAACTATTGATCCTAATAAAACAAAAGTTGTTGAATAATGTCCAAGACCGACAAATATAACCGAGATCCATATTTTTTTTGGTTTGGCAGGATATTATCAATGGTTTGTTGAAAATTTACACAGTTATCTAGCCCACTAACTAAGTTAACTCAAAAAGGTATTAAGTTCATTTTGACTAAAGAATTTGATGACTGTTTTCATGAATTGAATTAAAGATTGGTGAATGCTCCAGTTTTGGAACTTCCTTCTAGATAAGGTGATTTTTTTATCTACATGGATGCTTTGTTGAAGGGACTTGGTTGTGATCTTATGTAGAATGATCAAGTAATTTCTTATTCTTTACGTTAGTTGAAGCCTCATGAGTTAAATTACCCTACACATGATTTGGAATTATTTTCTATTTTTTTTAAAATTTTTGAGGCATCATTTCTATGGATTAAAGTGTTAAATATATACTGATCACAAAAGTTTAAAGTATATATTTACTCAGAAATAATTGAACATGAGATAGAGGAGATGTATAGAATTAATAAAATATTATGACTGCACAATTATTTACCATCCAGGAAAATCTAATAAAGTTGTTGATGCTTTGAGTCAAAAATGTAATGCTATATTATCCTTTTTATGTTTGGAACAAGATCCTTTGATTAATGATTTGATGAACTTTGGCGTAGAATTTTTTGGTATAGGAAATTCCTCTGTTTTGTTTCAGGTTTCAGTACAATCATCTCTAGAAGACAGAATAAAGCAAGCGTAGAAAGAATACATTGAGTTTCAAAAAAGTTAGAGTTGGTTCAGAAGGTTAACTTACCTGAATTTTACATTGATAAAGATTGTGTTTTGATTTTTAGAGAGAGATTATGTGTGCCCTGTGATTCAAAGTTAAAGAAAGAGTTGTTATGTGATGATTATAGTTCTTTATTTTCAGTTCATTCTGGCAGTACTAAGATGTACAGAGATCTTTGGGAGTATTACTGGTGGGATGGAATGAAAAGAGATATTACTGACTTTACTATGAAGTGTTTGACTTGTCAACAAGTTAAAGCAGAACAGTAGTTACTGAAAGGGATGTTTCAACCTTTACCGGTGCTAGAGTGGAAATGGGAAAATATATCTATGCACTTTGTTGTGGGATTACCAAATAAATCTTGAGATAATAATACAATCTAGGTTACTTTTGATCGATTGACTAAATCTTCTCATTTCCTTCCTATTCGAGATACTTTGTCTTTAGATGAACTTTCTCAGTTGTATGTTAAAGAGATAGTCAAGTTACATGGAGTTCCCATATCTATTGTATCTAATCATGATCTGAGGTTCACTTCTAACTTTAGAAAAGGCCTTCAGAAGTAATTTGGAATTGAATTAAATTTTAGTACAGCTTTTTATCCTCAATCAGATGGGTAGTCAGAATGAAAAATTCAGACTTTGGATGATATGTTACAAGCTTCTTCAATAGATTACTAGGGATGTTGGTACCAACATCTTTCTTTGGTTGAGTTTTATTATAATAATAGTTCTCAATCCAGTATACAGATGTCTACATTTGAGGAATTATATGAAAAGTGGTGTCGAACTCCAGATTTTTGGGATGATGAAGGTGAAAGAAAGATGATGGGACCAGAATTGGTAGAATAGATAGTAGAAAAAGATCAGTTAATTAAAAATCACATTAGAATAGCATAGAGTAGGAAAAAAAGTTATTCGGATAACCGGAGGAAGGATCTTTCTTTTGAGGTAGGTGATCATGTATTTATCAATTTTTCTCAATGGAAAAGTGTCATGCATTTTGGTAAGAAGGTAAAGCTGAGTCTGAGGTTCCTTAGACCCTATGAAATCTTGGAGAAAGTTGGATCAGTTGCCTATAGAGTGAATTTACCTCCATGTTTATCCCAGGTACACAATGTTTTTCATATTTTAATGTTGAGAAAGTATATGTCAGATCCATCTCTTGTTTTGAGTCTAGAGGTAGTTTTGTTGGAAGATAATATTTCTTATGAGAAACAACTAGTCCAGATTCTTGACCGAAGAGAGAAATTGTTGTGAAATAAGTTAATTTATCATGTAAAGGTTTTGTGGAAAAACAAAATGGTTGAAGAGGCAACATGGGAATCTGAAAATGCTATGAGGGATAAATACCCCCCACTAATCTGATAAGTGAATATAATTGAGGGGACGCAATTCCAAAAAGTGGGGAACGATGTAACATCCCCGGTATTTATAGAATAATACTTTTAATTTCTAATAATACTTAAGAATAAGATATTTATTTTACATTAAAGGGGATTCTTTTTCTGATAGCGTACTCGATAGGCAGCAAGGGGTTTCTCTAAAGTCTTACATTACACACAACATTGAGATATACTGAAAAATAATAATATAATATTATTATGGTAGTTTAAAACTATTAGTTGTATTGGAATAAATGAAAAGAACTAACCATATTATGATTAAAAATGTTTTTTAATTTTTTTTACATTTATCCAACAAAATTTAGAGGCTTAAAATGAGAATGAATCCAATTTTTAGTATACATACTCTAATATTCTTTAAAAGGATGATTTACCACCTTTTGATGGTGAAGCCTTTTTAAATATAGTTTTTGTCACTTTCATATGTTTTATTTGATAAAATACACATCTTATTTAGAAGTGGCACATCAAAATTCACTTTGGCTAAATTTTTGTATTTTTCTGATATAGTTCATTTATTAAGGACTAATAAAAAATATTGTGTTTTAATTCGAAACTATCTTTTCAACTAATTTATTTATATGGTTAAAATATATTTTTAATTTGTTTTAAAGTGTAATTAGATTATTTTTTTATCGTTTAATTAAATTTTGGTAATTGTAGGTAATTTCACTTTTTAACTAGACATAAACACATGTCAATCTTTTGATAGTTATTATTTCTTAAAAAAATGCTTTTTGGGTTTGAAAATAGGAATAAATTTTAAATTAATTTCTACAAGTTTTGTGTTTTAAATTTGAGAAAATGGATTCCATATTTGGAATCAATAGTTCCAAATTTTTTAAATAGGTAACTTTTATTTTTAGAAATTATGAATAGTAACTTTAATAAATATTTTATTTACCATGGTAAAAGGACAAATATGGTAAATAATGGTAAAACATAATATTATATTAATATTAAATTACCCTAAAATGTTTTCTAATCCTATTGGATGGGATATTTATAACCTTGGGAATCCTTGGGTTGATTTTAGGACCCCATGGAGCCACTTGTAAGTGAAAATGACATTTTATAAAAATTAATTTATGGTTAAGGAAAATCTAACCTAAACATGAATCTTTTACTAAAAACATTATATGGGGTTATATAAGTGATATATTAAAATATAAATATTCATTAGAAATATTAAAATATTTAATACACCGTTATATTTAATTTATAATTTTTAGATGTAAAATAATGAATTTTATTTATGACACAATGATGATGTAGGGATTACCTCATTAATGAATATTTTAAATAAATGAGATTATAAATATAAAATAAATTTATATTGAAACTTTTTATTTCATCCAAGAATTTTATGGATTATTATAACTTGTTATGTTTTAAATAATGATGTTTTTTTGAATTAATCAAGTTGTTATGGATTTTTAAAAAGTCAAGATATGAATAGTATAAAAATTGGCATAAATGAGTTTTTAAATTAATTAATATTTTATTAATTGATATAATAGTCCTAAAAATATAATATTTGGTCAAATTACATATATGATGTTAAAATTTTCATTAATGATCCATTTTGGGTCGCTTTTAATTTTATTGGAACTATAGTAATCATATATTATGAAATTACAAGAAGACATGGTAAGAGTTAATTTATTTAACTAAGGGTTAAAGCTAAATGATAAGGTTAATTTTATGCCATAAACTTTTCTAAAACCCATTTTATGTGATTATTTAGACCCATACTCATTTTATATTCAAAATATATCACTTTGGTGTTATTAAAATTTTCAAATCAATTAATAATAAAAGAATACTTTCAAACATTCCTAAAGTGCCCCTCCTCCCTCTTATAAAAGGACACCACATCTAACCCTCACTCACACCTATCAAGCCCCCTTGGATCATCCAAAATCTACCCAAATAATCTCCCAACATCCCTATATTCCCCCTAGAATCATTACACTAATCAGACATAAAAAAATCCCTTAGTCTCATATCAAAATAAGTTACCCGATTTGAGGTAATGTCTTCTCTCAAGTTCCATTCCGTTATTTTTCCTTCTCCACTCCCAATGATCTTATTTTTATTTAATTAAATAACAAAACCCATATACTAAATATTCTAGGATGTTTTTATGAGAATTATTCTAACTTCATTTACACACACCTCCGTCTTAATGGATACGAACATACTGTTTCTCTGGACGGAGAACTACTGCCTCATGAAACGATGATTGTTCGATCTTCTCCTAACACCTCTCATGGTGGCCGTTATGATGGAACTATAATTATATATTATATAATGATATATATATTTTATCTCTATTATACTTTAATTCTCATTTAGAACATACCTTTAAGCTTTTGTAGTTGTATAAATACGATAATTTCATTTTAGGATGTGCGGACTACTGCCCCCTCAAAGTTATATGAATCGTTCATGCTATACATGGAACATATAAAGGATAGAATTAATGAACTTATGTAACATATATAACATAGATATTATAATGGAATTATAATATACCTATGTATCGTTTAGTTTTCATTCCTTTAAATATAAAAAAGAAATGAAAGTAGTGTTCATGCATACGTACGGCTTACCGTCTCCATGAATATTGTATTTCATTTCTTATATCCAAATGATAATGACTATTATAAATACATATATATTGGATATATATGATATCTAAATCATGAATATCATTCTTGAGATAATGTAATTTTGACCACATGGACAATTTGTAATTATAACAAGTTTATTTTTGACTGAAGTTCTGAACATCGACAAAATGTCCCATATGAACTCAAATAATTAACTAATTGTTATAGCAAGGTAATGAGTGATATAGAAGGAATAATAAACTTTAAAAAGGTTATAAAGAAAGTATAAAATAACTTAATTTTATTATTCATTAAATTAAAGAATGAACTAGTCACGTCAAACACAAGGTAAGGGACTTTGTCTCAATCTCCATTTATTGAGGCATGTTTTGATAATATACCCCTCATAATTTTACATACTTTATAATAAACCTCTTTGACTTTTACTTTCATTAAAATGGAATATTTTCTCTATGAAGCATTTTACTAGATTATAAAATTAATATTTATTATGTATGCAACGACAATGACCTCTCCGTCGCTGTAATCATTATTTAGATTCCTCTATAAGACTTAATGTTTTTAAAAGGAAAAAGTAAACCCCTTATTTCCATTTTTGGGTGTTCTAGTATTGAAAATGGTTTTTTGAAATGGATTGAGTATTTCAATATATTGAAATGATATCTTTTGATTTCAAATGAAATATTATTATTGAAATGTTTTTATTTTCAATATTTTATGTGTTATGATTATATAATGTTACTTGGAAATTTGAGAGATGGTTGTGTGATAAACCTAATGATTGGTGGTTCCATGATAAACCATGGACAGGTGGTTACGTTATAACCTCCAATGCATTGGGTATTTAAGTTGTCTGTATGGATATTACATTTAGTGATATGTGTTGAATTCTATCGTATGGTTATTCGATTTCTGTATGTTTATATCCCAAGTTACCTTTATATGCTATATGTTTCTTTCTATGGACTTTATGGTAATGTTTCAGTTACAAAAAGGGTAGGCACAGAGCTTATATTTAGTGAAGTGTTTTGATACTTATTAAAGGTGAAAGTTATTACTTTATGATATAATATTCATGGTTTAATTGTTATTTTGAAAAAATAACAGTTTTCCTTCTTTATATATCCCTTATTGATATTTTTATTCTCATCCCAAGTTTTGAAAAAAAAATCAATGGACTTAAAGATGAATAGGGTTAAGGATGGGATCAAGGGAAAGTCATGATGTTTAAATCATGGAACTAAACATGTCTCTTTTATAAAGAGTTCATGTATTATAAGAATATTGGATAGTGAGTAGAAGTGTATGCTTGTAATATTCAAGTTGTTATGTTTAAGTTATGACCTAATTATCTAAATCTCTGAACGTGAAATATATTCAATGTGAATTATTAACTTAATTCAAGATTATTTAATGTTGAAGGATGGGTCCTTATATGACATCAAGATAAAAACAACCTTCTTGAGATGCTCAGAATAGTGACTGAATTGTTTGTTGTAGCGATGGCACAATTGACTCAGGCTATAAATGGTTGTGGTATCTATGCATGATATCATCCAGATCAACCATAGAGGAACATGTCAGTAGTGGAGAATTTCATCAGGCAACATCCCCCATCATTCATAGGATCATCTGACCCTGTGCTATCTGAAGTGTAGATTAAATCACTGGAAAAGATTTTAGACATCTTGGGGTGTTCAGAACATCAAAAGGTTCGTCTCTCTATTTACTAGTTTGAATATGAACCAAATCAGTGGTGTTCGATGGTTAAAAATATCAGGGGTAGTGAGGAGATTGATTCTCTTGATTGGGATGAATTCAAAGGTATATTTTTCTGAAATATTTTCCTAATGAGGTTTAACTTATATTAGAAAAACTATTCTTGGAATTAAGGAAGGAGGATGACTCAATGGCTACTTATGAAGTAAAATTCACTCGACTGGAAAGGTATGCTCCAAATTTCATATAGGATCATGATAGTAAAATAAATTTTTTTTACTCAGGATAGAATCCAAAGTATATAAGAGCATTAGGTTCTCGTGAATTCAAAATCTATGAAAAACTTGTTCGATGTGCGGAGAATGAGGAAATGGAGTTTTCTAATGACCAGGTGTTCTTTGACAGACAATAGAATAAGAGGTCCAGGTGGCAGAAAAAAGGGAATAACTCTTCAAAAAAGTTTCATGGTAAGAATATTAAGTATATAGTTTTTGAAAATTGTGTTAAGAAGAACACTGGGGAATTCCTTTTGAATTATGGTAAGTGATTATGATGTGGTAAAATAGGACATAAGGCTCGTAATTTCTTTGAAAAAGATCAGGGTAATGGTATGGAAAAGTCTGATTTACAATTAGTAAAATGTTTTAAGTGCAATGAAATGGGCCATTATGAAAATGAGTGCCCAATGAAGAACTCAACTGAGGGAAAGTATTCAGGCTACAAGAAGAAAGGGGAGGTGAAATCCTTTTCAACTACTTTAGTAGATGTTGGGCCATCAAATGAATTAATATCAAGTACACTGTTTGTTTATTCAGATTATGCCAATGTTTTCTTTGATTCAGGGTCCACACATTCATTCATTTTTGAGAAATTATCTAGTAAATTTTGAATTCCATCTCAAGTTATAAATCTTAAACTTATGGTAAAATCACTAGGAGGAAATTTTGAGACAAAAAAATTATAAGAACCTTAATGTCCTTGTGTGTGCAAAGAATCTACCTCCTAACCTTATTGTTTTTACTCTTGTAGATTTTGATGTAATTTTGGGTATGGATTGACTTTCTGTTTATCATGCTATGATTGACTGAAAATATAAAGAGCTTTATTTTTAGAAAGAATTTTAGTTTGTTTACAAGAATGAACCTTTACTGTTGATAATATATTAGGAATTTGAGAAACTGGTAAAAGATATAAATGCATGTTACCTTGCACATATTGTTGAAAACAAAGGAACTATTCTGATTAATGATGTGCTAGTGGTAAATGAGTATCATGATGTTTTTTCTGTTGAGTTACCTGGTATAATACCTAACCAGGAAGATGAATTTACTATTTACTTAGTTCATGATGCTAAGATAATTTCAAAACTCCCTTATAGAATGGATTAAATTGAACTTTTACAATTAAATAATCATCTGTACGAGTTATTAGATAATGGTTTCATTCAACCTAGCTCATCACCATGGGGTTCTCCTGTCTTTTTTGTTAAAAATAAGGATGGTTCAATGAGACTTTTCATTGATTATAGATCCTTAAATAACATAACTATTAATAACAAGTATCCTTTGCCTTATATCGATGATTTTTTTGATCATCTTCGGGGAGATCAATGTTTCTCAAAGATTTACTAGATATCGGGGTATAATCATTTGAAATTAAAGGAAGTATACATTCCGAAGACCAAATTTCATACTAGATATGAACATTAGGAATTTGAAGTTATGCCTTTTGGGTTAACCAATGCACCTACCGTATTCATGGATCTTATAAAAATAAATTCATGTGAGTTCTTGGATAAGTTTTTGGTTGTGTTTATTAATGATATTTTGGTTTATCCTAAATGTAAAGAGGTGAATAAAAGTAATTTGAGTGTTGTCTTTAAAATTTTAAAAGAAAATAAAATATATGGGAAATTCAACAAGTGTGAGTTTTGGTTACAAAAAATATAATTCCTTGATCACATTGTTTCTAATGATGGCATAACTATTGACCCTTCTAAAACAAAAGTTATTAAAGAGTGACCAAGACCTACCAATATCATAGAGATCCATATTTTTCTTGGCTTGGCTGGATATTACTGAAGGTTTGTTGAAAATTTTGCACACTTATTTATCCCACGGACTAAGTTAACTAGAAAATGTGTTAAATTTATCAAGACAAAATAATGTCATGATTGTTTTAGGTATTTAAAAGAATATTTGTGAATGCTCCAGTGTTGGAATTACCTTCCAGAAATGGTGAGTTTGTTATCCACAATGATGCTTAGTGGAAAGGACTTGGTTGTGTCATTATTCAGAATAATCACGTAATTGTGTATGATTTATGTTATTTGAAACCTCATGATTTAAATAACCCTACACTTGATTTGTAAGTAAGTGTTATTATTTTTTCCTTAAAAAGATTGAGACATCAATTTTATGGAGTAAAGTGTGAAATATATAATGATCACAAAATTTTTAAGTATATATTAACTAAAAGGAAGTAAACATGAGAAAGAAAAAATGGCTATAATTAATCAATGATTATGATTATAAGATCCATTACCATCTAGGAAATAAAAAAAAGTGGATGATTCTTTGAGTCGAAAACAGTAATTCTACATTAACCATGCTACGTTTAGAACAAGATCCTTTTATTAATGATTTGATAAAATTTGGCATAAAAGTTTTTGGTGCAGGAAATTCCTCTATTTTGTTTCCGGTTTTAGTACAATAATCTCTAGAAGACAGAATAATACAGGCACAAAAAGATGATAGTGAGTTGTAGAAAAATGTAGAATTGGTTCAGAAGGGTATTTTACCTGAATTTAACATTGATAGAGATTGTGTTTTGAGGTTTGGAAAGATATTATGTGTGCCTTCTAATTCACAATTGAAGAAAGAGTTATTATGTGAATCTCATAGTTCTCTATTTTTAGTTCATCCTGGCAGTATTAAGATATACTGATAACTTTGGGAGTATTCCTGGTGGGATGGGATGAAAAGGGATATTGCTAACTTTACCCTAAGATGTTTGATTTTTCAATAGCTTAAAGAAGAGATCCAGTTATCTAAAGGGATGCTTCAGCATTTTCCAATTCCAGAGTGGAAATTCGAAATGTGTCCATGGATTTCGTAGTGGGATTACCAAATACTTCTCGAGGTAACAATGCAATCCGGGTTATTTTTGATCGATTGACTAAATATACCCATTTTCTTTCTATTTGAGATACTTTGTCTCTAGGTCAACTTTATCGTTTGTATATTAAAGAGATAGTCCGGTTACATGGAGTTCCCCTCTCCAGTGTATCTGATCATGATCCTAAGTTCTATTCTAATTTTTGGAAGGGCATTCAGAAGTCATTGGTTACAAAATTAAATTTTATTATAGCTTTTCATCCGCAATCAGATGGACAATCAGAACGAACAATTTAGACATTTGAAGATATTCTACATTCTTTTCCACTAGATTACCAGGGAAGATGGGATCAAAATCTATATTTGGTTGAGTTTTCTTATAATAACAGTTTTCATTCCAGTATACAGATGGCACCATTTGATGCATTATATGGAAAGTGGTGTCAAACTCCAACATTTTGGGATGAAGTATGTGAAAGAAAGTCGATGGGACTATAATTTTTAGAAGAGATTGTAAAAAACGTTTAGTTGATTCAAAAGAACATGAGAACAACTCAGAGCAGGCAGAAACATTATGCAAATAACCAAAGGAAGGATCGTTCTTTTGAGGTAGGTGATCATGTCTTTCTCAATGTTTCTATATAGAAAAGTGTGATTTGTTTTTTTAGGAATGGAATGTTGAGTCTGAGGCTCATTGGACCCTATGAAATCTAGGAGAAAGTTAAATCAGTTGGCTACAGAGTGATTTTACCTCAATGTTTATCTTATGTACAAATTTTTTCATGTTTCAATGTGGAGAAAGTATATGCTGAATCCATCTCATGTTTTGAGTCTAGAGGTAGTTTAGTTGGAAGAGAACATTTCTTATGAGAAACAACCAGTCCAGATTCTTCACTGTAGAGAGCAAGTGTTTCAGAATAAGGTAATTCATCTGGTAAAGGTTTTGTGGAAAAACCATATGGTTTAAGAGGAAACATGGAAATCTAAAAAAACTATGAGGGATAAATACACCAACTTATTTGATAAGTGAATAGAATTACAGGGACGCAATTCCTAATAGGGGGAAGGATGTAACATCCCCGGTAAATAAAGAATATGATATTTTCTTATTTATTAATAGTTTTGAATTAAATTATAATTTTACATTAAAGGGGATGCTATGTCCAATAGTGTACTCAACACGCAACAATTGATTTCTCCAAAATCTTACGTTGCACACAACGTTGAGTTATACCGAAAAATAATAATATATTATTATTATTTTAAATGCTAGTTAACTCATAGCCATCGTATTAGCAGGAACAAATAGAAATAACTAAAATATGATTATACATGTTTGTTAAATGTATTTACATTCATCCAATAAATTTTAGAGCCTTAAAATAATAATGAATCTGATTTTAATTATGAAATACTCTAATATTCTTTAAAAGGTCGTTTTACTACCTTTTGATGGCCAACACTTTTTAAATCAAGTTTTTGTCACTTTTATATGATCCATTTGAAAAAATATAATTATTCTTTAGAATCAGTTCATCAAAATTTACTTTGGGTAAAATTTTGTTATTTTTCTGATAAAATTCATTTTTTAATGAATAGTGAAAAATACTGCATTTTTAATTCAAAACTACCTTTTAATCTAATCTATTTATATCATTATATTCAAATTTTAAATTGGTTTTGAAGTGTAATTGTATTATATTTTTATCATTTAATCCAATGATGTTAATTGTAAGTAATTTAAAATTGAAATTGGACATAAACACATGTCAATATTTGGGTATTTTTTACTTACTAAAAACATGCTTTTTGGTTTTGACAATAGGAATTAATTTTAAATTAATTACTGAAAATTATGTGTTTTGAATTTGGAAAAATTTATTTAATATTTGGAATTAGAAGGTCCAAATTGTGTAAATAGATACTGTATATTTTTAGGAATTATGAATAGTAACTTTAGTAAATATTTTATTTACCATGGTCAAAGGGTAAATATTGTAAATAAGGGTAAAAAATAATATTATAATAATATAAAAATACTCTAACACATGTCCTAATAAAATTATATGGGCTATTATCTACCAATTAAATCCTAGGGTCAATTTTAGGACCCCATGGAGACACTTGTCTTTGAAAATGACATTTAATTACTTTTAATTTATAGTAAATAAAAATGTAACATAAACATATATCTTTTTGTAAAATAATTTTTTTATGAGGTTATATAAGTGATCGCTTCAACTATAAATAGTAATTATAAATCTAAAAATATTTCCTACATCATGGTATTTTATTTATTAATTTTAGACATCAAATAAATAAATTTATTTATGGCACAATGATGATGTATTTATTACCTTATTAATGAATGATTTAAATAAATGAGATTATAAATATTAAAATAAATTTATTTTGGAAATTTTTATTCCATAAATAAATTTAATTGATGATTATGAGTTCTTATATTTTAATTAATAATGTTTTTTAGAAATAATCAAGTAGTTATGGATTTTTAAAAAGTCATGATATGAATAGTATAAAAATTGACATAAATGAGTTTTTAAAACAAAAATACTATTTTATTAAATGATATAATCGTCCTAAAAATCTAAGATTCGGCCAAATGAATTAGATAATGTTTAACATGTCATTAATTAACCACTTCAGGTTATATTGTCATTTTATAGTAACTATATTAACCATAAAGTATGAATATACAAGAAGACATGGTAAGAGTCAAATGAGTTAACTAAGGGTAAATGCTAAATGATAAGGTTAAATTTGAAACCCAAACTTGTATAAAAACTATTTTTATAGGATTTTGAACAATAATCATGATATATTCTAATTAAATGAGTTTTTGACCTCTTGAAAATCAAAATTCAGATTGTAATAAAATAATCTTTTAAGACATTCCTAAACTACCCCTCCTCCCTCTTATAAAAGGGAATCACCTCTAACCCTTACTCACACCACTCAATACCACATGGATCATCCAAACCCTTCCCAAATAAGTTCCCAACATCCCTATCCTTCTCCTAGAAGTATTTCCTTGGAAAGATGCCAATTCAAGAAAGCCTTATAGCTTAAATCAAAATGAGTTACCCGGTTTGAGTTAATGTCTTCCCTCAAGCTTCTTTCATTTATTTTCCTCCTCCAACCCCCTAAACACTTTTTATTCACTTATTTTATAACAAAAATAGTATATTCAATATACTAGAATGTTTTTATGAATTTTATTTTAACTACACTAATACACAACTCCATCTAATGGATATGAACATATTTTTTCTGTGGATGGATAACTACTGCCTCACGAAATGATGATTGTTCAATTACCTCCTACCGCCTATACAGGTGGAAAATATGATGGAAATGTATTTATATATGATATATATTATATTTATATTGTCTCTATTCTTTTTTAATTTTATTTACAATATACTTTTACGCTTTCCATAATGATGCAATATGATAATTTCATTTGAGGAAGTGCAGACTATCACCCCCTCAAAGTGATATGACTCCTTCATTCCATACATGGAACATGTAAAGTCTGGAGTAAATGAACCTATGTAATACATATATCATATTATATTATACTTTAATTATAATATAACTATGTATCATTTAGTTTTAATTCTTTTAAAAATTAAAAGGAAATGAAAGTAGTGTTCATGTGTACGTACCGCTTACCGTCTCCATGAACGGTGCATTTCATTTCTTATCTCCAAATGTTATGAACTATTATAAATACATATATAATGAATATATATGATATATAAAATATATAAATCATGAATATCATTCTAGAGATAATATACTTTTGACCACATTGACAATTTGTAATTATAACAAGTGCATTTTCAACTCAAGTACCCAATATCGACAAAACAACCGATATTAACAAAAAATATTATGAAATTGTTATAACATGGTAATAAGTGATATAAAATGAATAATAAACTTGAAATAGGTTCTGAATAAAGTATAAATTAACTTAATTTTATTATTCATGCAGAATAATAAACATACGTGACAATTCGGACATAAGGTAAGGGACTTCATCTCAATCTCCTTTCATTGAGGCCTATTTTTATTTATACTTGACATTATTTTATACTGTGTATAAAACCATTTGACATTAATTTCATTAAAAGGGGATATTTTTATATAAATCATTTTACTAAATGAAAAAAAATAATGTTTCTTTTTAATGTACGTGATGAAAATGACCTTTCTACCACCACAAGAATTATTTCAGATTTGGATTTCTTAACAAGCTGTAATGTTTTTAAAAAGAAGATAAATATCATGTACTACTTTTACGTACTTTGGATTTGAAAATGGTTTTGATAATGGATTTATTATTTCAATATATTTAAATGATATATTGTAATAGCAATGTGGAAATGTTATATTTCCATTGTGCTTGTTCTATGTGTTCTGATTATGTTATGGTTATTTGGAATTGTTTTCATATATGGTTGGTTATATGAAAAAACTAGGGAGAGTGAGCCTGAGATAGATCTCCCATGAATTGGGTAATTTGATGGAGGTAAATGTTAATGTTTCTCCTAATAGATTTAGGGAATATACTATGATGGTTATTCTAAATCTAACTCTATATGTAGCTATGAAAGCTACAATGTAAGTATGATATAGATTCCAAAAGTTAACTATATGATTTATTATTTCTATGGGTTATTCATAAATATTATTATTTAATGAGGTATGTTAAAGATATTATGTTTTATGATTGATATTTTTGATTTCATTGATTTTTATCTATTGATGGACTAATGTTTTCTTTACTTATTTTATAACCATTACTGAAATTTTTATTCTCATCCCAAGTTTTTGAAATGTTTTTCAAAGGGTATAAGGAAGGGTAAGAGAAACAAAGTATTCAATAAGATTTATATCAAGAAAAGAACTCTTGTTTTATTTAAAGAGTTTTATTATTGTGAGAAAAACTGGATAGAGTATAAGTGCCTACTTTTTATTTTTTGAGATGTAATGTAATAGTTGTTGCCTAATTCTCAAAAACTCAAAACCTGAAAAGATCCTCAATATTAATTCTTGACTTAAATAAAGATTATATAATGTTTAAGGTTGGGGCCTTATAGTTGGTATTAGAGGTCAGTTTATACAACTTTAGGAGTTAGGATATTATTAAATTAATATCCATAAATTAATTTATGGTAAAATTAAGATGATATAGCTTTTTAAGATTACCATATTTCTTAACTTACGATATTATTATGTTCAGAATGGTTTTCTGCAGAGGAAACAGGGCAACTATGATGGGATGGCATTGAGAGGAAAACAACCTTCCTGAGATGGTCAGAATCAGAAATGAACAGTTTGTTGCAGCGATGGCACAATTGACTGAGGCTATAAATATTGGTGTTATCCATGCACGAGATTAGCAAGATCAACCACAGAGTAACATGTTAGTAGTGGATCATTTCATCAGGAAACATCCCCCATCATCTAGAGGATCATCTAACCCTGTGCTGGCATAAGGGTGGATTAAAGTACTAGAAAAGATTTTTGATGTCATGGAGTGTTCAGAACATCAAAAGTTTAGTCTCTCTATTTACCATTTTGAAGGTGAATCTAATTAGTGGTGGTCATTGGTTAAAAATATTAGGGATAGTTAGGGGGATTTATTCTCTTGGTTAGGATGCATTCAAATGTATATTTCTCAAAAAATATTTTCCTAAGGCGGTTCGACTTAAGATGGAAAATAATTCTGGGAATTGAGGTAGGGGATGACTTAGTGGCTGCTTATGAAGAAAAAATCACTCAACTGGAAAGGTATGCTCCAAATTTCATACGGGGTCTTGATAGTAAAAATCAATCATTTTTACTCAGGATTAAGTCCAAAGTATCAAAGGGAATTAGCATATCATGAGTTCAAAAGCTATGAAAAACTTTTTTGATGTGTGGAGAAGGTTGAAATGGAGTTTGTTGATGATCAGGTATTCTTTGAAAAACAACCGAATAAGAGGTCAAGGTGGCAGAAAAAAGGAATGAACTATTCAAAAAAGTCTGATGGTAAGAAACAAAAGTTTACAGTTTGTGAAAATTTTGGCAAAAAGAACACTAGGGAATTCCTTTTGAATTATGGTAGGTGATTCTGATGTGGTAAAATGGTACATAAGGCTCATAATTGCACTGAAAATTATCTGAGTAATGGTAAGACAAAATCTGATTTATAGTCAGTAAAATGTTTTAATTGTAATAAAATGGGTCAATATGCAAATGAGTGTCTGACGAAGATCTCAACTAAGGGAATGCAGCCAGACTACAAGAAAAAGGGGTGGTGAAATCCATTACAACTACTTTAGTAGATGTTGGGCCATCAAATGAAGTACTATATGGTACGCTACTTGTTTATTCAAATTATGACAATGTGTATTTTGATTTAGGGTCTACACATTCATTTATTTCTGAGAAATTTTCAAGTAAATTGTGAATTATATCGCAAGATATGAATCCTGAAATTATGGTAAAATCACTATGAGAAATTTTTGAGACAAAAAGAAATTATAAGAACCTTCTTATCCTTGTGTGTGGAAAGAATCTACATGCAAACCATATTGGTTTTCTTCTAGTAGAATTTGATGTTATTTTAGGTATGGATTGGCTTTTTTGTTTATCATGCTATGATTTATTGTAGAGATAAAGAGGTGTATTTTTAGAAATAATTTCAGTTTGTGTACAAGAATGAACCCTTACTTTTGATAACATATCTGGAAGCTAAGAAACTAGTAAAATAAGGAAATGAATTTTACCTTGCACAAACTGTTGAAAACAAAGGAACTGTTTAGTTTAATGATGTGCTAGTGGTATAGGAATATCTTGATGTTTTTCTTGATGAGTTTCATGGTATAATTCCTAATCAAGAAGTTGAATTTACTGTTGACTTAGTTCCTGATGCTAAGTCAATTTAAAAACACCCTTATCGAATGGCTCAAATTGAACTTTTAGACATAAAATAGTAATTTTAGGAGTTATTAGATAAAGGTTTCAGTCAACCTATCGCATCACCATGGGTTGATCCTATCTTGTTTGTTAAAAATAAGGATGGTTCAATGAGACTTTGTAGTGATTATATAGTCTAGAACAACATCACTTTTAAGAACAAGTATCCTCTACCTCATATCGATGATTTGTTTGATCAATTCCAGGGAGATAAGTATTTTTCGATGATTGAGTTGATGTCAAGGTACCATCAGTTGAACTTAATGGAAGAAGACAGTTCGAAGACCGCGTTTTGTACTAGATATGTCAATTATAAATTTGTAGTTATGCCTTTTGGGTTAACGAATTCACATGTTGTATTCATGGATCTTATGAATTGTATTTTCCATGAGTTCTTGGATAAGTTTGTGGTAGTGCTTATTAATTATATTTTTTTTGTTCTAAAATTAAAGAGGAGCATGAAAGTCATTTGAGGGTTGTCTTGAAAACATTAACATAAAAAGAAAATATATGGTAAATACAGAAAGTGTGAGTTTTTGTTAGAAAAAAATTTCATTCCTTGGTCACATTGTTTCTAAAGATGGAATAACTATTTAACCTTCTAAAACAAAAATTTTTGAACTGTGGCCAAGACCTACCAATATCACATAGATCCATTTTTTCTTGGTCTGTAAGGCTATTACCGGATTTTTGTTGGAAAGTTTGCATGGTTATATAATCCACTAACTAAGTAAACTCGAAAAGGTGTTAATTTTATATGGACAAAACAATGTAATGATTGTTTTCAGGAATGGAAAAGAAGATTGTTGAATGCTCTAGTGTTGGAAATACCTTCTCACTACTAGAATCTAAGGATTTACCAATGGTTTTAAACCGTTGGTAAAGGCTGCCAAACTATTGGTATACATTATACCAACGGTTTTCCAAACTGTTGGTAAGTAAGGCATTGGGATAGACCATTACCAACAATTTTAGTATAACCATTGGGAAAGGAAGTGTAATCTGAGTATTCCCAACGGTTTGTAAAACCATTGGAAAAGGCAGTGTAATCCGAGTATTCCCAACGGTTTCTAAAACCGTTGGGAAGGGTAGTGTAATCCGAGTATTACCAATGGTTTGTAAAACCATTGGCAATACTATCATTTTCATGTTTTACCAATGGTTTACTAAAACCATTGGTAAAAATATGTATAGAACTATACCAACAGTTTTAGTAAACCGTTGGTATTGTGTATTTCCATATTTTGGTAGACCAGACACCTAAAATCTCCTCTACTACACACTCAACAGCATACACCTGCATACACTCTTAACAGTAACAAAAACACCTACTATAGCACACAAAATCACATAAAAATAGGATACTCTTATAACCATGGAATTTACCATAATTATAATCATGTATATGAACCTAATTACCCTATGTAATACTGAATTCATAATTGAATTCTCAATTAAAAACATGAAGAATGAATTATGTAATGAATTATGAATTATGAATCAATAACACATACAAAATGAAATATGTTTCATAAAAAATTATGAATTATATATAACACATATATAATATGACATACAAGGGGTTGGGGGTGTCCCGGGGGTGGGGGTGTCCAGGGGTGGGGGCATGTCCATGGGGGTGGGGGTGTCTAGGGGGTGGGTTATAAAAAATTAAGAATACATAAAAAATTTCATTTTCTATAACACATAAAATATTGAATTTAGAAATTAGAAGCTAATAACCCCAAAATAAAGTATCAATAGAATCCGAATATGTTTGGTCAGTTTTCTGTATACCATTTGTTTTTACTTAAAATGATGTCTATTTTAAACAAAAGACATACACTTGGAGTGATACTGGCCATACCATGCCTCGGATTGAAGAGGGGTTGACTCGTACACATCATAGATGATTCATGGATCATTTTCATAAAGTATCAACAAAATCTGAATGTGTTTGGTCGGTTTTCCATATGTCAGTTGTTGTTTTCACTTAAAATGCTTTCCATTTCAAATTAAGTTGAGACACTTTGAGTGGTTCCGGCCACACCACACCTCGTATTGAGATAATGTTGACTCGTACACATCACATACAACCCATGTACAGTTTTTCTAAAGTATCAACACAATATGAATACTTTTGGTCATTTTTTCATATACCAGTTGTTTTTACTTAAAATGATGTCCATTTTAAACAAAAGAGAGAAAATTAGAGTGATACCAGCCACACTGTGCCTCATATTGAGGTGGTATTGACACGTACATGTCACATATGGCCCATGGATCGTTTTCCTAATGTTTCAACAGAATCGGAATGTGTTTGGTCGGTTTTCTGTATGTCAGTTGTTGTTTTCACTTAAAATGATGTCCATTTTAAACAAAAGAGAGACACTTTGAGTGGTGTCGAGCACACCACGCCTCAGATTGAGATAGGGTTGACTCGTACATATCACATATGACCCATGGATCGTTTTCCTAAATTTTCAACAGAATATGAATGCATTTGGTCATTTTTTCATATGCCAATTGTTGTTTTCACTTAAAATGATGTTCATTTTAAACAAAAGAGAGATGCTTTGAGTGGTTCTGGTGACAATGCACTTCAGATTGAGGTGTGGTTGACTTTTACACATCACATATGACCCATGGATCATTTTCCTAATGTTTCAATAGAATCTAAATGCGTTTGGTCGGTTTTTTGTTTGTCAGTAGTTGTTTTCACTTAAAATGATGTCCATTTTAAACAAAAGAGAGACACTTTGAGTGGTGTCGGATACACCGCAACTTGAATTGAGGCGAAGTTGACTCATACACACCAAAAATGACCCATGGATAATTTTCCTAAAGAATAAACACAATCCAAATGATTTTGTTCAGTTTTCCGTATGTCAGTTGTTGTTTTCACTTATCCTATCCATTTCAAATAAAAGTGAGTCCGTTTGAGTGTTGCTGGCCACACTGGCCCTTATATTGAGGCAGGGTTGACTCATACATGTCCCAAATGACCCATTTATCATTGTGCTAAAGTATCAACACAATAAGAATGCATTTAATCATTTTTTCGTATATCAGTTGTTATTTTCACATAAAATGTTGTCCATTTCAAACAAAAGAGACACACTTTGAGTGGTACCGGCCACACCGTGCCTCATATTGAGACGGGTTTGACTCATACACATCAAAAATGGCCCATGGATCATTTTTCTAAAGTATCAACACAATCTGAATATGTTTTTTTTTGGTTTTTCATATGCCAGTTGTTTTTACTTAAAAGAGTTTCCATTTTAAAAAAATGAAAGACACTTTGAGTGGTACCGGCCACACCATGTCTCGGATTGAGGTGGGGTTGACTGTTACACATCAAAAATGACCCATGGATCCTTTTCCTAAAGTATCAACATAATATGAATGTGTTTGGTTGCTTTTCTGTATGCCAGTTGTTGTTTTCAAATAAAATGTTGTCCATTTCAATTAAAAGTGAGACACTTTGAGTTGTACCGGCCACACTATGCTTCGGATTGAGGTAGAGTTGACTTGTACACGTCAATAATGACCCATGGATCATTTTTTTGATTTATCAACATAATAAAAATGTTTTTGATCTGTTTTCCCTATGCCAGTTGTTGTTTTTACCTAAAATGTTTCCCATTTCAAATAAAATTGAGACACCTTCAGTTGTACCGGCCACACTGTGCCTCTTATTGAGGCGGGGTTGACTCATACACATTAAAAATGACCCCTGGATTGTTTTATTGAAGTATCAACATAATCTAAATGCGTTTCTTTGGTTTTCCATATGCCAGTTTTTGTTTTCACTTAAAATGTTTTCCATTTCAAATAAAAGTGAGACACTTTGAGTGCTAGCAGCCACACCGTGCCTCGGATTGAGGCGGGGTTGACTCATACACGTCACAAATGACCCATGGATCGTATTCCTAAAGTATCAATAGAATCTGAATGATTTTGGTCAGTTTTCCGTATGCCAGTTTTTTTTCACTTAAAATGTTATCCATTTAAAATAAAAGTGAAACACTTTGAGTGGTAGCGGCCACACCGTGCCTCAGATTAAGGCGGGGTTGACTTGTACACATCAAAAATGACTCATGGATCGTTGTTCTAAAGTATCAACACAATCCAAATCTGTTTTGTTGGTTTTCCATATGTCATTTGTTGTTTTCATTTAAAATTTTGTCCATTTCAAATAAAAGTGAGGGACTTTGAGTGGTACCGGCTACACCGTGCCACGGTTTAATGCGGGGTTGACTCGTACATGTTACTTGGGAATTTTGAGTTCCATCAAATACGGATTGAAGATCCAGGTGAGTCTAATCCTCTACTTGGTTCCTCTTTTCGATTAGGGGTTTCACACTTTTCTCATCTTCTTCTGAAGCTCTAAAACCCACTTTTCTGTTGGGATTTAGAGAGAATCTTAAAGAGAGCATAGATTGAGATCTGGGGTCCAGGAAGGAGGGTCGGGGGGCTATTTGGGGGGTTGTCTGAGGGGATGTATGGGGTCTAAGGAGGATAGTGGGGGGGGTTGTCTGGGGGGCTCTCTGGGGTTCAGGGAGGAGGATGGGGGGGTTGTCCGGGGGGCTGTACGGGGTCCAGGAAGAAGGGTGGGGAGGCTATTCAAGAGGCTATCCAGGGGGTTGTCTAGGGTCCAGGGAGGAGGTTGGGGGGGCTGTCTGAGGGGCTGTCTGGGGGGCTGTCGGGGTCTAGGGAGGATGTTGGGGGCTGTCTGGGGTCTAGGGAGGAGGGGGGACTGTCCGAGGGCTATCCTTGGGGCTGTCCGGGGGATATCTCGAGTTCATGGTATGGTATTTACATATTTTCTAAAAAAAATCTTTCAAAGTTAAAAAAATATTTTCATTATATCAACTTATAAACAATTACAATTTCATTAAAATAGGGGGATGTCACAAAAAATCATCAAATCATGTTTTATTATTTATAGATAAAAAATAAAGACAATGTGACCTACCTAATCACACATATTTTGAGGCACAACAAATCATTAAACATCAAAGGTCAATAATATCATTCAAAAATGTAATGGATCAATCTTCCCCTCATCACCATCACTATCATCACTATCATCTTCACCCTCACCCTCATCCTCATCGTCGTCCCCATAATTGTCCCCACCCTCCTCGCCCTCGTACTCTGCCTCGACCTCCTCATCACCCTCCTCCGCCTCAACCTCCTCCTCGCCCTCCTCTTCCTCAGCCTTCGCCTCCTCCTCTCCATCGTCTCAACCACCACTAGAACTGCCACCTACTACACCATATATAGAACACATCGACGACATATATTCTTCACAAGTAGTTCTGGCCTCTAGTGGAATTGTTTTATGTAAAGCTTCCATCAGTTTCATAAATGCAGTGTTCATCATAGCAGACTGTGATTCCATCTCTATGTCCCTTTTTTCAGAATTTTCTTCCTGTGCCTTAACCTTTTGTAACTCGGTGGCAATACAACTCATACCTGAGGAGGGCCAATACCTCATCAGAACTATACTCTTCCCAGGATAACGGCGTACTCTACCAGGGTCCTCATCTACTAACACCTGATGTAAGTGATCGTTTGGCCCAAAATTGTCAATCTCTTGGGCATAAAGGGCCTCTAAAGAAGCCTTTTACAAATATAAATAGATTATTAAGTTAAAAAATAGAAATTAAAATTTTAAATCTACAAAGTAAAACTTAAAATCTGCTGCTGAGTCGGTTCATTAACCCCACTTCCATATTTCTTCTTTCTACTCGAGAAAAATAGTTTTTCTCGAGGCACATGTACTTTTATATTCAATTTATGCCTCTACAATGACATTGAATATAGGAAACCATAATTAAAAATAGGATACCAAAAAAATAGTAATTTCATAACTAAAATTATATAACAACTTTAGCAATCCAATAAATTACAGAGGAAGTAATAAAAAGTGAAAGTCGTAAAGAAAGATTATAAACTGTCATACCAGCTGTCTCTCATGATCAGGAATCATAGTACGTCCCAATGTGTGGACGTATTTCTTAGCATCAATGTTTTTTTATTTCTTTCAGATGCATCCTAAATAAAATTCAATTATTATTACTAACGAAAAACATGAAATTTTTTATTTAAATACTAATAATTTGATTAATGCCGTAAATTTTCTTGTCTCCCAATGAGTAATCATCTATCGGTACTGTTCTAATGGACAATCATCCATGACAAGGACCACCTCCAACTCTGTGCCCACTCTATCACACCATCCAATGTAAAAATCATGCTTATAAGCTCTCTAAATCTTGCCTAAATCCTTTAGACATGCTGGACATTCACCCTCACCATCTGGGAAATTAAACCACAGCTGAAACCAAAATATTAATTCATATAAATATAAAAATTAATATATTGCAGTAAATACAACTATTTTTTTACCCATATCTCTGCCTAGGCTTTATCCTTGACATCATTTTGCAGTTGTCTCCATGAGAGTGGGCTGACAAGAATGATATCGGAGTATTTGGAAAGCGTCGCCAAAAAACCCTGACATTGCTTCCCTGATTTTTCAATCATCTGACTATCTTCATTGTATTCCACCATCAACTGCATGCGGCGGTTCCACACCAAACGTATGTCTGTACACCCCAACCCCCGCCTCCTATCAGTATATGGATCTGTTATTAAATAAAAACAAATATTTTATCAATACATGTTATAATGAAAATAAATAATGGTGTAACAATTTTTTAGGGTTGTATAAGTATACCTATGGTAGTCTGATTAATGGGCGCCACTAGATCCGTAGAAACTGAAGGAACACCCTGTACAGACTCTAGTGGAGTAGTAGTGGAAGAAGATAGAATATAAAATCCTAGAGAGATTGAAGTAGTAGTAAAAGAAGATGATAGGGATGGCTGGCCAAATGCTAGATGGGGAGTGGGAATCATCATCGGATATGATACAAATGGGTGAGGAGGGTCAGATGTAAATAGTGGTGAAAACATGGGAGGCCTAAATATCTTGTGTGTCCCTATTGACATATCAGGATCAGAATGTGGGATGGATGGTATGTCAGTGGGAGGGGTAGGGTCTAATCGGGTATGCTGACCAGATCGTCTAACTCCCGTACCACCCCCCCCCCCTCGTACAAACACCCCCAGTACTGGGACCACTACTCAGCTGCTCCTCAAATAGCTGCCACCTAATAGATGGATCCTCAAAAAAATTTTAAAAAAATTAATCACATGACATTATATATAATTTAAATAAATATATTTGAAATAAAATACTCACTCCAGGCACTAGTGGTGGAATACCCAGCTCTGTCATGCAACGATTATTGTCCATAATATGTTTTCATCGTATCTCTTCATTTGGTTTCATTTCCTTCATTTAAAAACAAATATGGAAGTAAATAGAAAAGGATAAAGTGTAACCCCAAAAACAAAATAAATGAGAGGGAATAGGGGGATTCATGGATAATTTAACTAACCATTGTTTTAGGTGAGCTTGAAAAAATATATAATGAATTTAATATATCATACAAGATGTAATAATGAAATTTAATTTTTAGTAGGATGATTATTTACTAAGTGTCATCAGTCTATTAAAATCATGGAACATTGATTCTACAAAATTCATAAGTGGAAAAGAAATTGTCAAAATTAAGGAAAAATTTAATTTCTTTAGCTTAGGTAGATGATTCTTGTTTCAATATTAAATAAATTTGAATAGAACCAACCTTAACAACCTAACTCGAGGTAAACCAAATGAATTGAGAACATGAATGGATGATTTTATATATTTCACACCACAACTTCAGGTTCATAGTCAACTCTGACAATTAAGCTATTGGAGTCACCAAAATAAATAAATGGATTGGTACCAATGGTAGCAGGGATGGTGTCAATTCCATCATCATCATCATCAAAAATATTTGTTGGAATTACTTAGACTATGACACCAAATTCAGGTCGAAGTTGGTCATTGACATAAAAAACTTGTTTAGACATTGATGCCAATACATATGATTCTTCGGTAGCAAGAGTGTGAGTCATATTAATTACTCAAAATCCTCAATCATCAATAAATGTGCAATATCTCATCATCGAATCAAACCAATGGCATTTCAACATTGTGACTCATCCATGAGAGTAATAATCTAGCATTATTATTTTTTCAACGACTCCATAATAACCCACTTTTTAAAATTGTGGTCTACTATATGATGCAGTAGCATAACAATCTGTTGTGGTAGTAACCATAACACCATCATGTTGTGTTATCATGTTCTTTTATCATTCAGTGACAATAATTTTGTACCCATTGATAACAATTGATTTACAATCACAAACCAAGGTATTAGGACCAAAATCCAAAGCTCTTATTTCCTCAGAGACAGAGTCAGCAGGCAAACTCAATACCTACAATATAAATGAATATTAAACATAATTAAATATTCATTTAATTATTTTAAACAGTAATATTTTTGCCTTAAATTTAAACCAAGCATAAAACTCTTTACTATGAAAAGTCTCCCTCCTTCTTAAAGATAAAGAATGATGCTTTCTATTTATCATTGATTTATGTTCCCTATAGATAAATAATATGAATAGTTTAGCAGATATATATATATAATACATACATATTCAATTTAGTTACCTGATGTAGTCATCGAACAAATCACAGTTGAACAAAACTCTGCGATGTGCCATATCCCGCTCTTCAAGGATTAATGTCTTTAATGTATATAATCTATGAATTCCTCCTTTTTGAGGAAGTGATGGAAAACTAGGTTCAATTTTATCATACTTTTCTTCTTCATTTCTCATTGGTCTATTCATTCTTGTATTAAGATCAGACAAATACAATGAGCATAAATCCATACATTCTTGAGTCAAGTAACCGTTCACGATAGAAACTTCGAGATGATTCCTATTTCGGACATAAGACTTTAATGTGTACATATTTCTTTCAGTTGGTTACATCCAACTAAAAGAAACTGGTCCTCTTAGAATAATTTTAGTAGAGAATATGGATAGTTAGATGCAGTATGCATGTGAAAAATGATGGAAGAAATATTTTCTCCAACTCACACAAAATTAATGGTGTATCTGTCAAATTTTTTTACAAAGACTACTTGGAAAACTTCTTAGCACAAAGATCTCTAAACAAATGGCACAACTGAATAACATTCACCCTTACATTATTGGAAAAAATATGACAGATTGGTATTGGAATCAACTCATGAAGAAGAACATGATAATCATGGGTCTTCAAAGATTTTAGCTTCAAATCTCATTTGTTGACCTATTTATATATGTTTCTTGAATAGCCATCAGGAACTCCAATAGTCTCTAATACTTATAGAAATTGTTTTATTCGTAGGTTTCATCACATAAGAAGCACATAGAACTTGCCACTTATTTTCACTAATACGCACAAGATGCAATTCTGTTCTGATTCCCCAATCCACCAAGTCTTGCCGAGACTGTAAATCATATTTTGTCTTTCCCATAACATTTAGAAGTATCGAATGCAACATTTCACATATATTCTTTTCAATTTGTGTTATGTCTAAGTAATGATGTAACAAATTGGTTGACCAATAAGTCAAATCAAAAAAAATACTCCTCTTCCTCCAATTGTAACAGGTTTCAGTGGAATCATTCTTTCTCTTTCCAGATTTCATTTGACCCTTCCCAAATGAAAAACTGAAATCTTTCAATTCATTAAGCACAACAGTTCTAGATATACGCTGAGGTGGATCATCGGTCTCTGTGGTATTGTCAAATCTTTGATGATTATTTCTATATGGATGTTCCATTTGTAAGAATCATCGATGTCCCATAAAACTAAAACTATAGTGATGTTTTAGTCTTCTAGATTGTGTATTCTTCATACAGACAGGACATGATAGTTTTCCCTTTGTTCCCCATCCAGAAATCATTGCATAAGCCAGAAAATCAGTGATCATCCACATAATCACAGCACGCATCTGGAATATGTCTTTCAAAAATACATTGTATGTGCGCACACCCACATCCCAAAGAAGTTTCAACTCTTTTATTAAGGGTTGCATGTATACGTCAATATCAATGTTGGGATCAAAAGGGCCAGATATGAGTATACTCATGAAATTGAATGCTTTTTTCATACACAACCATGGGGTAAGATTATAAATGTGTATAAAAATCGGTCATCTGTTGTGCGAAGTAAGCATCTGCCCAAATAGATTAAAACCGTCGCATAAAAGACTCAACCTCATATTACTCACATTAGCTATAAAATCATGATATTGAGCATCAAATCTCTTCCATGAAAATCCATCTGCAAGGTGAACCAACTCATCATTAGTCTTCTTTCTCTCAGTATCATACCATCTCATTTTTTATTGATATTTCATCAGACATAAAAATACTCTGGAGTCTGGGGATCAATGGAAAGTGACACATTAATTTATTTGGCACGCGGGATGGTGTTCCATCAGATTTTGATTTCCCGCGTTATGTGCCACATTTTATACAATCCTTTTTTTCAGCGGTTTCCTCCCAGAATAAACTGCAATCTTTCGGGAAAGCATGAATTTTGTTTCTTGAAAATCAAACCTCCTCACTAACTTCCATACAATATAGTGGTTTAAGGGAATATCTACATCATCTAGAAGTAAATCACTCAAGAAGGTAAGAATGTAATCGACCGCTGTATTAGAAATCCCATACATAGTTTTCCCATGAAACAATCGGATTAAAAATTCCATCTTTTTCTTTTTATCGCATTTCCGATATACTGGAGTCATGGCAGCATCATTCAATTTTTTCACCCTTACAACATCATCATTTTCATTAGACACATCATGTTTTCTCATATCAAAGTCTTCTTGGGTCGGAATCCTTTATTTTTCATGATGATGAATAAATAGAAACCAGTCATATAAAAAATTCTCCACTCTAGTCCTCTCATTAGAATCATCAGCAATTTGAGATTTCATTTTTCTCCCCATTATGATACCACACAAAGTAGTTTGCTTGAAAACCATATTTTTTTATGTAGTAGCTAACTTCTTCATGGCTCAACCAAGGTCTGCCAGCACAATTGGAACATGGTCAGTGTATGCGACCACTATCTGAAGCATTGTGAAATGAAAAATCTAAAAATCCCTCCAAATTGTTTTGAAAATCACTTGAGATCCGATCGGTTTCATACATCCAACTTCTATACATTATGTAAAAAGAATTGTTATAAGTCATTTCATCATAAACAATTCAATAATATTGAATTTTAATAGAAAATATAATTAAGTAAATGGTAAAGGAAGGAGTTTCTAGTTGATTTAGTGAACTATTAAAACAATGTAAAGATATACTAATTGATTGACTTCAGATGGATTTATAGGGAAGAAGGAGCTCCCATCCTATGTAAAGAGAGAGGCCTCTAGTTTAGAATTCATGGGGGACTTCCCCAAGGTTACCTAAATTATAATCACTATGAATCCAAGGTAGATTTCCTCAAGGTATTCTAAACCAAATAATCATGAATCCAAGTGGATTTCCAAATGTAATTAAATTCTATATTTTTAACATGAATCCTTGGTTGGTTTCTTCAAGGAATTCCAAATAATTAATAAAAGAAGAAGTACTCAAAAATTAAATTAAAATTTATCTCTATTCATTTTCATTAGGTCTCATATAAGAGGCACATGCCTCAAGTCCCATTATATGTTATAGGCATCCCAAATCATTCACTCATGTTCAATAACTCATTTTTGGAACCTCTATGGTCATACCTTTCAATACCCAATTAGTTCCCCAAGTCAAGAACACCCCATGGGTGGATATAGTTTAGGATTCTACACTAATAGGTTGTTCATGGCTTGTAAAAAGGTTTAATTTCATAAAGTATAGACAAAAACATTTATTTTTAAATTTGAGATTAATAATAAATTATGTCAATGATAACAAGATTACTAAATTAAACTTGTGACTTATCTAACATTGTTATGGATGTCTACACATGCCAGCATGGCTAGTAAAAAGAACCCCACCATCATAAAAGTGAGTATTGGCCAAGAAAGATACATAATATACAATGTAAAGTGAGAACCATATTTAATTAACCCTAAAGTTATATTAGTACAGTCATCTTAGGAAGCCAATTATCACTCATGACAAACCATTCCACTATAAACAACCTGGAGTGTATGCGTTTTCTCTCTAATCTCAAAAATATCATCACAAATTCTTACCATGATGTGAATTATGTGAAATATGGATGGTATTAACACAAAATTCCAAGCAATACCAAGCCTTCTAAGAACTGAAAATCTATGGATGATATTAACACATAATTCATTTTGAATAAAATTTGATTCACTTTACTACTTATCCCTATAGACCAAACCCATAATATAATCACTATCTATGTGCCACTGTCAAATCCCAACACACCCACCCAATTCAACCAGAAAACAAAAGTCATACACACCCAAATCAAAACAGTAGATGTAGAACATTAAAATGAATGTATCACTTACAGATTAGATGCAGAACATCAAAGTCCAACACACAGACACCAACTTGCACATCCCCCCTCCCCCATCCCCATCAACACAGCCCACCCCCACCCCCACCTGTACAGCCCCCCCCCCCCTCGACACCCCCACCCTGCACATCCCACCCCCACCTGCACAGCCCCCTAGAAGTGGAAACATAGTGAATAAAATTTATTCCTTCAATGATGGTCAGTTTCCTATATACTTAATCCCTACCTTATGGAACAACCTAATAACATTTATCAAAAATAATAATCCATAAAAATATGGGTAAAAAATCACCTTTCATATTTCCCTTACCATAATATATAAGGTCATACAATCTAGGAATTTGTTACCATCAAATATTATCTAGAATGGACTACTGATGATTGGAAAACTCTATTCCACAATCCCATGGAACAGACAACATATATCTCAATTATTATTTAAATAATAATGAATGGTAACCATCCCATAAAATGGTTCGATGGGTGAAAACCAATTAATTGATCAAACAAGAACTAACCCACAAAATGATATATTGGGAAATGATGCACTAAATTGTACAATGGGAACCATCCCATTAAGTGGTGGAGTAGTCACTAAACCTAGAAACATTGTGATGTTAACCATCTTATCAAAAGATATCACATCCAAAGGAGGAGCATTAGTTTTACTCCATCACAATAAATATGATTTCATCCATGTTTAATGAATTTTGACAAGGTTCTAATGACTGTACTCTTGATATAGTTGATGAAACACATCTTTTGACATTTAAATATTAACAGGTGGTCTAATTCTATACTCCTAGTATTGGTGAATAAGAACATAGTTATATTAAACATGACAATAAATAAGTTTTTATCAATCCTTTTGAAATATCATAGTGAAATGTTGATAGATCAAGCACCATGTGTCAATAGAAGTTCCAGTCAAAAGGGTCTACAATAAAACTCCCATTATCATACACTAATCATATCATCATAAAGGAAAGGGTCTCAACAATTCCATTGGGTATCTACTCCCAAAGGATTATAAAATAATATATAATAAAGAACATATAGCTATATTATAGTTGGAAAATTAAAATATCTTCAACATGAGGAAATAGTTGAAGTGTAGAACAAAATCAAAAAACAAATCAACTTACAATTCTTGGGTATACCATAGTGCACATACCTCTGATTTAGGCCAAATAAAAACATAAAACAAAAAAAATAGATGGAAAACATTGAACCTAAGGTACAAGTTACATATTTGAAGTGTAGAAAAAAAACATATATCTGGTTGAAGGGTGGCAGAATTTTCCGAGATAGAGAGCTCTTTGTCTCGCAATTTAGGTCTACAATCCGGCAGATGGGGGATTTGGGCTGGTGAATATTTTAGGGGAAAACTTTCCCAACAGTTTTTTAAAATCGTTGGGAAAGGTAATCTTTACCAACGGTTTTTAAAAACCGTTGTCAAAGGATTCCTAAAACTTCACATATCACAACAGTTCTGTATAATCGTTGGTTAAAACTCATCTAAACTACTCTATTCCAATAGTTTGTTAAAACTGTTAGGTAAAGACCTATCAATATCCCTATTCCAATGGTTTTCATAAACCATTGGGAAAAATCTGTTGGTATATCCTCTATTTCTAGTAGTTTCTAGAAATGGTGAGTTTGTTGTCTACAGTGATGGTTCTTTGAAAGGAAATGGTTGTGTCCTTATACAGAATTATCAGGTAATTGTATATTCTTCACATCAGTTGAAACCTCATTAGTTAAATTACCCTACACAGGATTTGGAATTATCTGCTGTTGTTTTTTTATTTAAAAATTTAGCGGAATTATATTTATGGAGTAAAATGAGAAATATATACTAATCACAAAAGTTTGAAGTATATATTCACTCAAAAATAATTGAACATGATATAGAGGAGATGGAAAGAATTAATCAAGGATTATTATTGCATGATCCATTACTATCCGGGAAAGGCAAATGATGTGGTTGATTCTTTGAGTTGAAAAATTATTGCTACATTAACCATGTTATTATTGGAACAAGAACCTTTGATTAACGATTTGATTAAATTTAGAATAGAAGTTGTTGGTGTATGAAATTCCTCTATTTTGTTTCAAGTTTTAGTATAATCATCTCTAGAAGACAGAATAAAGAAAGTGCATAAAGATGATTTTGAGTTACATAAAAAGGTATAATGGATTCAAAAGGGTAATTTACCTAAATTTAACATTGATAGAGACTGGGTTTTGAGGATTGTAAAGAGATTACGTGTGCCTTGTGATTCACAGTTGAAGAAAGAGTTATAATGTAAAGCTTATAGTTCTCTATTTTTAGTTCATCATGGAAGTAATAATATGTACAAATATCATTGAGAGTATTTCTGGTTGGATGGAATGAAAAGAGATATTACTGACTTTACCCTAATATGTTTTATTTGTCAATAGGTTAAAAAAGAGTGGAAGTTACCGAATGGGATGCTTCAGACTTTTCCAGTGCTAGAGTGGAAATGATAAAATGTGTCCATGGATTTCATAGTGTTATTACTAAAGACTTATTCAGATAATAATGTAATCTAGGTTAATGTTGATTGATTTACAAGATATTCTCATTTTCTTCCAATTCAAGATACTCTATCTCTACATAAACTTTATCATTTGTATATTAAAGAGATAGTTAGGTTACATGGATTTCCCCTCTCTATTTTATCTGATCATGATCCTAGGTTCACATATAACTTTTTGGAAGGCCTTTATAAGTCATTGGGTACTGAATTAATTTTTAGTGCAACTTTTTATCCATGATCTGATGGACAGTCAGAATGAAAAATTCATACATTGGAAGATATGCTATGTGTGTTTCCACTAGATTAAAAGGAAAGTTGTGATCAACATATTTCTTTGGTTTAGTTTTTTTATAATAACAGTTTTCATTCTAGTGTATGGATGGCACCATTTGATTCATTATATATAAAGTGATGTTGAACACTAGCTTTTTGGGATGAAGTAGGTGAAAGGAAGTTGATGGGACTAGAATTGGAGGAAGAGATGACAGAAAAAGTTCAGTTGATTCAGAAGCACATGACACAGATCATAGAAGGAATATAAGTTATGCGGATAACTGAAGTAAGGATATTTATTTCTAGGTAGGTTATCATGTCTTTCTCAAATTTTCTCAATGGAAAATTGTGATGTGTTTTGGTAAGAAGGAAAATATGAGTCTGAGGTTCATTGGACCCTATGAAATCTGGGAGAAAGTTGGATCAGCTACCTACAGAGTGGTTTTACCTCCATGTTTATCCCAGGTATACAATTTTTTTCATGTTTCAATGTTGAGAAAGTATATGCCGGATCCATCTCATGCTTTGTGTCCAGAGGTAGTTCAGTTGGAAGAGAACATTTCTTATGAGAAACAACCAGTCCAGATTCTTGACCGTGGAGAGAAAATGTTGCGGAATAAGTTAATTCATGAGGTTATGGTTTTGTGGAAAAACCATATGGTTGAAGAGGAAACATGGGAATATAAATATGTTTTGAGGGATAAATACCCCCACTTATTTGATAAGTGAGTAGAATTCTGGGGATGCAATTCCAAAAAGGGGGGAAGGATGTAACATCCCACATAAATAAAGATTATGACATTTTCATATTTATTAATATTTGTGAATTTAATATTAATTTTATTTTAAATGGTAATCTATGTTAGAAATTGTACTCATCATGCAACAACAGGTTTCTCTGAAATCTTATGTAGCACACAACATTGTGTTATAAAGAAAAATAATATAATATTATTATTATTTTAAATAGTGGTTAACGCTTAGATGTTTTATTGGTGGGAATTAATATAACTAACTAAAATATGATTGTACATTTTTGTTAAATGTCTTTACATTTATCTAATAAATTTTAGAGGCACAAAATAATAATGAATCTGATGTTAAGCATGAAATACTCTAATATTCTTTAACAGGTCATTTTACTACCTTTTTAGGGAGAACCCTTTTTAAATGTTGTTTTTGTAACTTTTATATGTTAAATTTGACAAAATAAACTTATCCTTAAGAATTAGGACATTAAAATTTACTTTGGGTAAATTTTTGGTTTTTTTTTGATGAAGTTCATTTTTTTAATGAATAGTGAAAAATACTGCATTTTTAATTCAAGACTTCCTTTTAATCTAATTTATTTATATAGTTAGATTGTAATTTTAATTTTTTTTAAGTGTAATTGGATTATATTTTTATCATTTAATCCAATTATGTTAATTTTATGTATTTTCACTTTGAAGATCGACATAAACACATGTCAATATTTTGGTAGTTTTTACTTCTTAAAAACACGCTTTTTGGTTTTGACAATGAGAATTAATATTAAATTAATTACTAAAACTTCTATGTTTTGAATATGGAAAAATGGATGTCATATGTTTAATCAAGATTTCCCAATTGTGTAAATATGTTCCTTTTATTTTTAGACATTATGAATAGTAACTTCAGTAAATATTTTATTTACCATGGTTAAAAGGTAGATATGGTAAATAACTATAAAAAATAATATTATAATAATATTAAACTACCCTAACACATATCCTAATCTTATTGGATGTGATATGATCGACCATGGGTATCTATTGGTCGATTTTAGGACCCCATGGATCCACTTATGTGTGAAAATGTCATTTAATTACTTTTAACTTAAAGTAAAGAAAAATGTAACAAAAAATATATTTGTTTGTAAAACAATTTTTATATGAGGTTATACAAGTAATATCTTAGTATATAAATATTCATTGGAAATATAAAAGTATTTCCTACATCATGGTACTTTATTTATAATTTTTAGACCACAAATAAATAAATTTATATTTGATACAATGATGATGTAGTGATTACCTTATTAATGAATGGTTTTCATAAATGAGATTATAAATATTAAAATAAATTTATTTTGAAACTTTTTATGCCATAAAAGAATTTTATGGATATGTATGAATTTTTATATTTTAATTAATAAATTTTTCTAAAAAGAATAAAAATTTCATGTATTTTTTAAAATTTATGATATGAATTGTATAAAGATTCACATAAATGAGTTTTGAAAAGAAATACTATTTTATTAAATGATATAATAGTTCTAAAAATATGAGATTCAGAAAAATGACTTAGATATTGTTGAAAATTTCATTAATGAACCACTTGAGGTTCTATTTTCATTTTATAGTAACTATATTAACCATATTGTTTGAATATACAAGAAGACATGGTAAGAGTCAAATGAGTTAACTAAGGGTTAAACCTAAATGATAAGGTTAAATTAGAAACCAAAACTTGTCTGAAGACTATTTTATGAGAGGATTTTGAAAAATAATCATCATATATTCTAATTAAATGATTTTTGGACCTTTTTAAAATATAATTTAGTTTATAATAATATAATCATTCAAGATATTCCTAAAGTACCCCTCCTCCCTCTTATAAAAGGGAATCACCTCTAACCCTTACTCACACCACTCAAGCCACCTTGGATCATCCAAACACTACCAAAATAAGATACCAACATCCTTATATTACTCCTAGAAGCCTTACATTAGGAATAATACAATTCAATAAATCCTTTTAGCTTAAATCAATAGAAGTTACCCGATTTGAGGTAATGTCTTCTCTCAAGCTTCTTTCATTTATTTTCCTTCTCCACCCCCTACACTCTCTGTATTAAATTATTTTATAACAACACCAGTATATTCGATATCATAGGATGTTTTTATGAGAATTATTTGAACTAAACTTACACACACCTCCATCTAATGGATATGAACATACTGTTTCTGTGGACGGTGAACTACTGCCTCACGAAACGATGACTTTTCAATTATCTCTTACCACCTATCATGGTGGAAATTATGATGGAACTATATTTATATGTGATATATATTATATTTATATTGTCTCTATGATTATGAAATTTTATTTACAACATTCATTTATGACTTCCATAATTATTAAATACGATAATTTTAATCTGAGGAAGTGCGGTCTACCACCCCCTCAAAGTGATATGACTCGTTCATGTCATACATGGAACGTATAAAGGATGGAATTAATTAAATTATGTTATTGAAGTTGAAATTTGGAGAAGGACCTCATTGGGAAGATAAAATATCAATGAATGAATCTGGTATGAAATAGGAGATTTCGGGGCCCAGGAGGCGGGCGCGTGCAAGAGGGGGGAGACACATGCAAGGGGACTTCCGGCGCACTAACTCTTGCGCACCAGCCTCCCCTTCCATGCCCAAAGAACTATACTCTATGACAATCCACGCTCATCCCTATTTCCGCACTGAAGGCGACATTGGATGGGTGGTTTCTCTCCCGGTCCAGTTTCTATGCTGAAGGCGATGTCGAACGGGTGTTTGCGTGCCCAACACCTTTTCCGCACTGAAGGTGATGTCAAACAGGTGTTTTTGCGCCCAAAATATTTCCATGCCAAAGGTGGTGTCAAATGGAACATTGTGTGCCCGACCCCGTTTCTGCGCATAAGGCGACGACGAATGGGTGTTCGCGTGCCTGACCCCCCTCTGCGCGTACAATCTAACAACCGATGGGAGTTTGCATGCCAGGATCTTGCTCGCCACTCCGAGGACATTGGATATAAAATGAACTGTATCCCCTCCCTTCAAGGAGGTTAACTGAAGATGAAGTGAAGCTCTACTACGTGAAAACCCCATCTTTCGCGACCGCACAAAAAAAACCCATGGCCTTCAGGTATTGGTTTTTGCGCAACAGGTCCCCCGGGGGAGCCTTCGGATAGGCCCTCTGATCCTTGTCAATTTCTTTTCTTCTAATGTTATTTGTGGGCAAGGGGTCCCATTTTGAACACTAGTTCCCTCTACATCAAGCGCACTTGTGTGCAACACGTCCAACCTGCGCACAAACCGTCTGTCTCATGCGCAACCCCTCGGACTTGCATGCCACCGGTCCAACTTTTGCGCCAACATTCCATCTTGCACGCAACCCCTCCATCTTGCATGCCACCCGTGTCTCTTGTGTGTAACCTCTTCATCTATCGGACAAACCATTCATCTTGCGTACGGACCTTCTATCTTGCCCAGGCCCATTCTCTTACGCACTCTACATGTGCTTACCTCGCCATAAGGCACCTTGTTCGAGCCTCTCTTATACATGACACAACTGCGTCACGTGATCCTTTCCCGTCTGGCCCCTCAGGTTTGCACGGAGCAATTTCAATGTCCCTTGGGTGATTCTTTCCATTACGTTGCATTTCCTCATGCTTCTTCACATAGGAACGCTAACAGATATTGCTTCTTCACAAAGCCACACTAATTTTGACCCCCAATGGGATCACCTCACAACACCCCCCCCCCAATCACGACATTGCTTGTCCCTTCTCTTCACCGAGGTGTAGAGGGTGCTGGTTATGTAAGTCCTAGGGGTGCGGAGTGAACCCAACTCGTCTGAGCTTCAAGAATTTAAACATCCAAGCATCATTGTCCTCAACACATGATGTTAAACTATGACCTAGCCCTGTGCATCATACGCTGGGCACCCCATCTCAGACATTCTTTACTCCCACTCATCTCAACAGGAGTGAAATCTTCCTCACATGGAATGAGATCCTCTTTCTGAGGCGATGCAAGTCTGCGGGGAATGGCAACGATCTTGGTGTAATCCCCTAGCCTTTCTTACATAAGGTAGTACCCATAATCCTCCTTTCTTTTTTAGTAACAAAGGCCAGGAAAGGGCGTGGTGGGAATCGGTGCTCCACCTCTCTTTTTCTATGTTGAATCCCTCTTCTACTGGGCCTTGCCACTATTGGGCCTCCATCCTGGAGTAAGTCCCAATATCCATCTCCCTGGGCAGCTAACCACACATAAGGCCTTGTTTCCTCTTTGGGACGCTAACCATGCTTAAGCCCCATTCCACTTCCCACGGACGCACCTTTCACTATGTTATCATTAGGTCCCTAATGCCTCTTGTCTCTCACACCGAGCATGACTCATGTGGGCTTAGAGTAAGCATGGACCATGAAATTCTCTTTGGGCCACCTAGAGTTTAAGACCCACACCCCATCCTGAACTACAAGGACTTTTATCCTTACTAAGGAAAGGTATGTAGTAAACCTACACAAGGTTCAATCCCAACAACCACTGGTCCCGACCATTCTCACATCGGGTCACCAAGCCCCATCCAAACTACGATTATTTTGATCCTTGCTAAGGAAAGTTATGTAGGAAGCCTCCTTGGGGTTTAATCCCAACACAACATTCATTCCTGAATCCCTTCACATTGGTTCACTAACACTTTGGGTTGCCTCAGAGCATAAGCCCCAAATTCCCCCATTTCTGAACTATGTGGACTTTGATTCCTGTCTCCTAGGCAGGGTACATAGGAAGTCTCCTTGAGACTCAAGCCCAACACCATCCATCTGGACCCCAGGTCCTTATTCCCGTCGGTTCACTAACCCCCCATTCTGAACTACGTGGACTTCGATCCCTACCAAGGAAAGATACGTAGGAAGCCTTCCCAAGGTTCAATCCCAACAACCTATCAAACTAGACCACCTCACGTTAGTTCACCCCCGCCCCGCATGACGTTAAAATATAAACCCCAGTTAGCGGTAAGCTGTTGTTCCCCACGCAGCAGTAAGTCATTGTGTTCCCTATTCAGAAGCAAGTCGTTATAATACACTTTGCTAGGGCCCACATCTTTGGTCCATCCTAGTGGCATTAGACCAACCCAGGATTCTAACCATGCACAAGCCCCATCCACATCATCAGGTTGTTGTCCTATTTTTACACCCCAATTCATGCTCATCGCCTGGCCTTTCCCTCGAGCCTATGTGTATCGGTAAGGACATGCCCTAACCTAGAGCTTTATAATTCCTATGGGTCCCATCCAGGCGTCCATTCTCACGGGCCACCTCTTTAGGTGTCCCTTCGCCCTCCCGAACTACGTGGACATTGATTCCCTGCCACGTGGATACGTAGAAAGTCTCTTTGAGACTCAAGCCCAACATCATTGTCGTCCTCACGTCGGTTTTATCTCATTATCCACCCACTTCACTTAATCATCCATCATCCAGCTTGATTCTTACCTGTGCCGCCACATCCCGGTGAGGTCATGTCAACCCACCTACATCAGTGTATCCTTCAGGTGTTGCACTCATCGGATCCACTCTAGTCAGTGTTCTGATCGGTATGATCCATCTCCGCTGGATGTTAAACTTGCGGAATACCTTGTGTTAAGCATGGGAAGCTAAAGAAAACCTCATAGTCATGCCTATGGCATATAGTTCTCCACATTTGACACGGGATGCCTTGGGATTCTGCGCCCTCAAGAAGCCCTATAATAAGGGAAAAAAGATAGACATGCCTGTGTCCGAGCATCCAGACATGTCAGTGATGCCTAGCATGACTAATCCCTCGACCGAAGGTTGATTCCCTAACTTGACCCCTTGGAATGTCCTGACAGAATTAGCATAATAAACTAGAGTTTATGAAGATATTTCACCAGGAAGAGTTTCACAATCAACGTATTAAATCTATAAGGGAGACCCGGACTAGGTAGCTAGCTCTGAGGAGGAATCCACAGAAGTAGAGACTGACATCCCATTATCCTATTTCGATCAAGGAGCATATGACCCTGACTAAGCGATGGATTTTTCCCACCTTTGGAAAGTGAGAATACAGGGCAACATAGTCGCATGTCCCAACAGACGAATGCGCGCACCCCGGTGAAAGTGTCAGAAACAGAAATGGTGAACCTGATGTGAAATTATTCTCCTCAGCATGGTGACTAGGAGTGTTCGAGGAATCAGTGGATTAGTGTGTCACTGAATCTAGTCATCTGGTTCTGGGTCCCACCATGAAAATAGTGGTCCTAGCATGAAACCCACCAGAATTTAGGGTAGTAGAACGTTGTGAATCCCGATCTGCGACGTTGTCAGTGTAGACCCCTCTTATCGGTCATTGAAGATGGGATGACGCTGGGGAAATGGTCATCGATTCCTTTTTCATTCATCACTAATGAGTTAATATCCCTGCTTTTCAGAAACCAAGTTGCTGCTCCTGGAACTCGATCACCACCCGCCCACAGACGCAGGGGCAGGGGCAGTACCAACACGGTAGTCTCGCGCGCCTCCGCCTCTTCTGTAACAACCTCTACACCCATGACCATGGGGCACCCAATCCCTATATCCTCGTTCGAGGTTGTTCAACGGAGGGTGATCAATGACCTCGTTTGCTGATACGAGGAGGAGGGGATAATCCCTGCAAGGGATATGGCCCGCCAAGATTTATAGGAATCTTCACCTCATCGTCAACACCGCCCCAAGGGCTACGTAGGGAGCCACTTCCCCCCACTCCAACATATATCCTTTTCGGGATCATATCCCCAAAACACCTCGATGACTCCCTTCCCTATGCCGATGAAGTAGGGGATGTCTGGGCCAGCCCGGTCAGAGTCCCATTCAAGGGACTCCCCGCGAGGGCCTCCACCCGACCACGTCAGCACTACCGCCCAGCCTTACTAGATGAGGAGCGGGTAAGACACATACCTGCACCGTTGTCTCTGGTCCATCCAACCTGATGCCAGCGTCGTCCGCAACCTAAAGTGGACGCCCACCAAGGGGCGTCAACGTCAGCAGCTACTGTGGCCCGAGACACTATCGACGTATATCACCAGCTCCCTGTATACATTGATCAAGGTAATTTATATGCTCGACCTAGATCGAGGCACCAATCACCACACAGGCAGGTTGGGTCGACTCTTTTGGTCGATGACAGAGGTAGTGACCATCGTGGACTAACTCATGGCAACAACACCCAGTACGAAGGTCCTCCCCATACCACTACCATGGAGAACACGAATACTCCCCGCTTCCAAGATTGGCATGGAGGTCCACCCCATGCCACCTTAAATCCAAATGAGGGTCCTCCTTGTGGTGGTGACGTTCAGTACAGAAGTCTCTCCTATGCTCATTACACCAGGTATGGAGTCACTCCTCTTGCCACTGACCGCAAGTATAGATACGTTGCACATCCAGTCACTCTCCAACATGGGGGCCCTCCCCATGTCCTCATAGAAGATAGATAATGTCCTCCTCGCCCTAGAAATCAGAGGTATGGAGGCCTACTTCACTTCACCAGTGCCCAACAAGGAGGTCCTACCCTTGTTCAGTTCGAACAGTACGAGGACATTCCTCGCACAGATGTCACCAGGGGATATAAACATGGAGGTCCTCCCCATGATCCTACCGGAACTACCCATGGAGGTCCTCTCCATGTCCCCTTAGATATTTGTCCTGGTGCTCCGTGCACCCCAGCCTACTCAGGCAGAAACCCTCTCCGCCCCAGCACCAGTACGGCCGAAGGACTTCCTCGTGTCAGAAATCTTCCCGGTCTAGAAGATCCATCCAAGGGAAGGAAGGCGGGTCATCACCACCATAAGTAGAATTATGGGAAGGTCTGGATAGAGATAAAGTCAGTCCGCTTCTCAGATTTTGAAGTAGAGTAAGAATCAGCACTGGAACCCTCCCCTCGGTCCTCCGAGTCAAGGTTTGGGGAAGGAACAAGGTGCATCAGCCTCGTACTTCCGAAGTGTGAGGTCCAACGGATCCATACCTTCCTCCTTATGTACATATAGGAGGATGAAAATATGGCTTTTCCCTAGGGAACGACCACACAGTCGCCACCGTCACCGCCCGAAGCACCATTTACTTCAACTAGAGGCCACAAAGAGCTGTTTTGGGGATCAATGGAAGAAGAGCCATGGTGTGGACCATCATCAACAGCCACTGATGTTGTGCTGGATACCCTGGTCACCAATCCATATTATTGCGATGTAGCGGCCAGGTCACTACACTCTTCAGAGGATAGCCCGAGATTCGGTGTCCAGTCAGCCCGTTCTCCATATTCCCCACCGGCCAGCCTGTCGTCCCAGCAGTCTACCTCAGTACCGTTTCCAATTACTCAACCACCCCCAATTTAATAATGGGTAAATCAAGGACCAGAACATGAATCCAATCCGAGGAGATTGTGGGATATCATTTCAGCGGACCACTTCCTTGAGATGTTATGGCCGGTTACAGCACTGAATTTTAGTGCGCCAAGATCCCTTACCCAAGAAGAGTTTGAATGTTTCCATCAAACCCTTTGGGTGACGCACTTCCGCCTTCATCATCATCGAGTGGCTTATCCCTAGATCCAAACGCAATTCAAGGACATTTGTGAGAAATGTCGTCTGGTCGATCTGGTTACACTCCCCATGGCCCAGTGCCCTGAGTCACCAGGACGTCGTGTTTTTCTCCAACAATAATTCATTCAAAGTTTCAAGGTACTCTACAAGATTATCAAGGAGGATTCCCCCTACGTGCAAGTCTATGGCTGGGGGTAGTAAGCTTCCCTCATCTTTAGTCCTATCTGATAGAAACCCGACTTGATAGGCCATATCGAGAACATGACCCCAAGAAGATTCATAGTCAACATGGCCGACCTGTTAAAAGTGGATAATCAGTTGGATATTATTGATGGGGACTTACCCCCTAAGGGAGTTCCACCACTATTGGACCCATCGGGAAGGGTTACTCACCAAAAAAGAAATCTACTAGGTCTCCCTGCGCCCACTGAGGCATTAGTTCTGAGCCAAAATCTCGGTAAGGGTAAAGAGAACCTCGGGGTCTCCAAACACTCTGACCTGTCCGCCTCAATGTAGAAGACAGAGGAAGACCCTGAGAAGGACGTGTTGCGTTAGCAACTTTCCGAATAGAAAAAGTTGGTCGACAACTTCCTAGGAGAATGCGCTGCAGAACAACGTCGGAATTATGGGGATTCGCAACCAGTACACCATGGAAAGATAAAACTCCCCTGTTGAATTCACTCAAGGTAACCCTAAACATCCTGCCCATGCAGAGAGGGTAGAGACTGGCACTTACAGCAAGAGGGTGCGATATGTGTCTCCAAATCCACCTGAGAGATACATTAATCCTCGGGACCTTGCTCTGCTTCCCCCAGCTTCTCTATAAGACACCCCACTAATCACTCCACGAGCCGCTAGGCTTGATTATTGTGTTGAAGAACCCACCAATGCACTGGTGGTTAGGGACCCCTGTCATGACAGGGACCCCCACCCAGATGATCCAATGGTAGCACTTATCACCCACCTCAAGGCATTGGATATGCCTCAAGTGGCACTCCCACTTGAGGGGAAGCCATATCCGTCGTGGGTGGATGATATGCCAGCACCCCCAAGTTTCGTAAATCCCACCTTCTCCCCCTTTAATGGGACAGGTGACACCCTGCAGTATCTGACCCACTACATTTCAAGGTGTGGACCCATGTTGGGAACCCCGGCATAGTAAGAGGCCACCAAAATCTAGTGTTTTGTACAGACATTGGAAGGTCCTTCATTTGTCTGGTACATCCAACTCCCTTTCTGGTCAATAGCGGGATGGGAAGACCTCCGAAAACAATTTATGTACTTGTTCAACTCCACCACGTGGAAGACAAGCATCACAGACCTCTTGAAGGGAAAACAGAGGCCTGATGAGCATGTCGCAGACTTTATCACCCGGTGTAAAGGGCTCACATACTCCCTTGACATGCCACTGACTCAGGAGAAATTATTGACGATGTGTGTGGGAAATGTTATAACAGAACTGGTTCCCCCTCTGATCACCCAGAACTACCCTGGAGGATTCCGAGACTTCTCTAATAAAGATATTCCCCTAGAAGAAGCCATGTAACAGGCTAGTAAGGTATGTTTGTCGCCTCCTGTAATTCCTGTGAGGAGGTACGCCAGAGCCGTGCCCGCCACAGTGGCCCAAATAGAGGCCCCAAGACTGCTGGAATTATTACCCGTCGAGCCGCCTCTGCAACCTCGTAGTGGCCCATCACCACAGGTGTAGCCTCCATCCTAGTAGTGGCCACCACAATATTGGCAGGCTCCCTCGCATAATGTGGCGCTACCACCCATGTAGGATAATCAGGGTCCTCCCCCTCGACAGGCTTCTACATCCCTTCATCATAATCAGGCTCCTAGGGCCCCCTTTCCAAACAGAAGAAATTGGACCTACTCGTTCAATGAGAATCAAGACCCTGGATATTTCCAAAGTTCCTTGGAATAGGGGATTGTCCATTTTCGAGAGTGCAGAAGGCCGGAAGAGGCAAGTCTCACCGATCAACCCAACTACTACCCTTACCACCAGATCCTGGGGAAAACCCTCAAAAAGTGCTATGTGTTCAAAGAATGGCTCCAAGACTAGGTTGACAACAACATAGTCAGATTGGGGCCAGCCCTGGTACAAGTGGCATGTGTCTTCACGAGGCCAAATAGCAGCAGTGGGAGTGAAGGTGAGTGGCATTAGGTTTCTAAACGTGGGTCTTGGATGTATAATGACTGGATGGCTTGAAAATTGGTCACTCATGCCCATGGTATCATCCATACATGCCTGAATCAACTAGAGCCTTCATAATTCACTACTACTTATGCATCACTGTCTCATCCATCCTCTTCCTAGAAGAGTATGAATCGGTGGAGCAAGGTAAAACAACGTGCCCCACCAATGCCATCATTGTCCCATGCTCTCAGTGACTTCATGCCCCCGGAGATGGAGATTCCTCCAAGAATCTACCCGGTATAGGATTACTCTTCAAGTGAAAGTCAAGGGTATGCTTCAGTTAATACCGTGGAGCTCGTAAACCCCTACATGAATCCTGACGATGGGGAGCGCCAGGAGAATCTCCCCAACGTCCCCAGCCGACGCCAACGTCGGTGGAGCTGCAACCATATAGACCATCGAGGCACATCATTTGGAACTTCCAACCAGGACGTGTACACCACTGAGACCAGACAGTAGGACCATCGTAGATCTCAACATGTGTAGCCTTATCATCTGGTGTCATCAGACCTGTATCCTCCGTCATTTGTGCTACTGGAGCAAGCAGAGCCACCTAGGCCTCATGATGATCAGCCACACTCCACCCCGAACCGGTCCCAGTCAGGTAGACCCAGTACGACAGGTACTCCCTATGCTTTAAATAGTGATAAGTGGGACATTCCCAGCACCAGTGAGCTATCAGTCCAGCCAGCAAGGCCCACCATGCCTCCTGTCATGGAGTTGCATCGTACAAGTAGAAGTTCATGCATGGCGTAGAAGTATGATGTGCTTAAGCATATTTCTAGTATTCCAGCAAGGCTCTCCATCCTTGAGGCCCTCCTCCTATCATTAGACATGCATGAGGCCCTCACTAAGGATTTAAGAATCCCCCCTAGTTTGAGATAGAGGTAGCAGCTACAGAGGCCTTTTACACTGAGGAAATCAAGAATGTTGAATGCCAGGACATCATCTCATTCTCCAGAGAAGATGAAGGTTCTCCTATATAGGGGCACATTCTACCGTTGTATATCACCTGCCAATTCAACGGTGTGGAAGTTTTCCATTTCCTCATTGAAATAGGCTCCAAGATCAACCTTATCCCAACAAGGACATTGTAGAAACTTGGGTTATCCAAGGATTACTTGACTCCCTCTGACCTGAAAATACAAGGTTATGATAGGATAGAGAAAACCCCAGTTGACAAGATCTGTTTCATGACCCAGTTCGGTGGACTAGTTGTTAGCACAAAGTTTATGGTTGTCTCCCAAGACACCGCATACAATGCATTGATGGGAAAGTCGTGGATCGACCTGCATGTGGCGGTCCCCTCATCGTATCACCAATGCCTCAAGTACTCCCTTAATGTTTGAGTGGGCGTACTCCAAGGTGACACATCTCCTTTCGCCTCTTGTGAATCCCCCTATCTAGATGCTGACTATTACAAGAAAAAGGAAAAACAGATTCAGGCCAGTGAGGGTGAGCCTTCTATGGTTGCAACCGACCCCTGGGTATGCCAGAATGATGCCTACGTCTTCCCAATCCATCCGTTTGAGGCCACGACCCCCGATATGGGGAAATGTTTTGTTGTCTCTAGGACAAGGGGGAACCACATTCCTAGATCCAGGTGGTGTCAGAATATCACCTCATATTCTTATACAAATCAGGCCTCGGTAATCCATGATACCCTTACTCCCATAAGGTATTAGGATATCCACCCCGTGACAATGGTAGTATGTCATACATTCTTGTTCCACCGGGATGGAATTAACCAGATCAAGTTGACGCTCTACTACTACTTTGATATTATCAAGCATTTCCCCTTGTGCCAAAGACCAGATGGGATCGGCTCGAAATTCTTCATTGTTATGGTTTCGGCAGCACAGGAATCTCCTGATGCAGTGACTGTTGCCGCTCAGACTGGTACCAGCCTCTCCTCAGGATCTGTCGACTCAGAGAAATCTCATTTTTCCAGGGATCCCTTCTCCATGAGTGAAGAAGAGGACCTAGAGGATTCCCCCTTCCTTTTAAGAGGGTGTTTCCTCCACGGTCGATGAGTTGGTACAGGTAAACCTCAGTAGAGATGCAGATCGAGGACCTACATTAATCAATTTCTCTATACCACTCGAGGAGCAGCAATGATACATAGACTTCCTAAAACAACCTCGTGATGTATTTTACTAGAGATATGAAGAGATGCCAAGACTATATCTTCAGGTAGTCATACACAACCTCGTTCACCCGGCAAATCATTGCGGGTTCAAGCAGCCTCCCAGAAAGATGCACCCTTATCATGGTGTCATGGTCGAGGCCGAAGTCGATAATCTCATCAGAGAAAATTTTGTTAAGGAGTTACAATACCCCAAATGGCTGGCAAACATTGTGATAGTCAGGAAGAAGAACAAATAGATAAGGGTCTTTAACAACTTCTAAGATCTCAACTGTCAATGCCTGATGAATGATTTTCCCCTTCCAGTGACAGAGTTTCTGGTCGACGTTATTGCTGGGTTCCAAGCCCTTTCCTTCATGGACGTGTACTCAGGATATAATCATATCTGTATGGCCCTTGAGGATGAGGAGTCTACAGCCTTTAGGGAACCACAAGGTTCATTTTGTTACCAAGTCATGCCCTTCAGCTTAAAGAATGTAGGTGCCACCTATCAGCGGGCCATGCATCGCATATTCCATCCAATCCTCAGGACATTTGTGGAATGTTATATGGACGATCTAGTGGTCAAATCATGTTAGCGCCAAGACCATATCAAGGAAATTTAGAAAGTGTTAATCTTCCTCCGTTCTCACCACCTGAAGATAAACTCATTTAAATGTGCCTTTGGGGTCACCTCTGGGAAGTTCCTCATCTTTGTTGTCAGATACCAGGGTATCGAGATTGACCCTGAGAAGATCAAGGCCATCAGCCAGATGTCTCCCCCGAGCAACATTCAGGAACTTTTTGGATTCCAATTCCACTTGGCCTACATACGCCGATTATTGTGAATATGGCTAGCAAGGGTAAGACCTTTTCTCATCTCATGAAGAAATGTTCCACCTACGAATGGGATGAAGAGTGAAAGACTGTGTTTGAGGAAATCAAGTAGTATCTACACCAGCCTCCGATCTTGATGCCACCCGTTTCCAGAAATCCACTGGTCCTTTATGTGACCTCCCTGGACTGATCCCTCAAAGCCCTTCTCACCCAAAAGAATAATGAGGGACCTAAAAATAGCCTCTACTATCTTAGTCGCATGCTCCTTGATATGAAAACCAGATACTCTCCTTTTGAGAAAAGTTGTCTTTCTCTTGTATTCACCGTACAAAAAATGTGACATTACCTGCAGCACTATGACATACAACTAGTGTCCCGAGTAGACCCACTGAAGTGCATCTTGAGTCGTCCCATGCTGACAGGCCGCCTAGCACAGTGGGAAGTGATTCTCCAGTAGTTTGACATCAGGTTTGTCCCCCAAAAGGCTATCAAGGGGCCAGCATTGGTGGATTTCTTTACAGCCCATCTAACCCCTATAGACTAGTCTTTGGTCCTTGATTTTCCTGATGAGGCAATCGTCTCAGTAGACCAAGCAACCCCATGTTGGAAAATGCACTTCAATGGTGATTCCTGGAGCCCTACTGGTAGAAGGATCAATGACCCCAGACTCAATACAGTAGGCCCGGGTATCATCTTCATTACCCTATCATAAGCCATTATTTTATACTCATTCTTATTTTCAAAAGGATGTGCCAACAATGAGGCAGAGTACCAGGCACTCATTACAGGAATCAAACTGGCCGTTGAGATTGGTCTGCCCCATATGCATGTGAAAGGGTACTCCAAACTAGTCATCAAGTAGATCAATGGTGACTATGTCGTCAGGAATCTAGAGCTCATACCATTGTTGGAATGCACTCTCCAGCTAATGGCCTGGTTCCCTTATTGGATGGAAGATACCCATGTCCCTTAGTCACAGAATGGTAGAGAAGATGCTTTGGTCAGCCTACTTGCATCACCTACAGTGCTCGAGCAGGATAACCTGATTATCCGCATGTCACATCATAGAGTCATTGCTCCCATCACTCCAGATGGCAATGACATCCCACAGGTAAGTCATCTTACCACCAGTGCCTCCACATTAGGACCCCCAGGTCCCCTAGATTCAGTAATTGAAGGGACTCCTGATTGGAGGATACCCTTGGTTTAATACCTCTATAATGGTAATCTCCTAGTAGATCGGGCCAAGCATGAGTGAATCTGATGCCGCACACTACAGTTTACCCTACAGAGTGGTCCCCGTATTTATTAGATCCTCTATAGGCACGGGTTTGATGGTGTTCTCCTTCGTTGCATCCAAGGAGTCGAGATTTCTAAGGTCATGCATGAGGTTCATGCCGGTTCCTATGGTGCCCATCAGACTGGGCCGAAGTTGTCTCATCAGATCTGAAGATTGGGGTACTTTTGGACCTCCAAGATCCATGATTGTATCGAGTTTTCCAAAAAGTGCCATGCATGTCATGTTCATTCCAACTTCGTGCATAGGCCACTGAAGCTTATCCATACTACCAAATACTATTGGCCCTTTGCAATCTAGGGACTGGATGTCATGGGACCATATCCGCTGGTGACAGCTCACTAGTGTCAGTTCATCTAGAGTGCTACAGATTTATTTTCCAAGTGGGCAGAGGCAGTTATACTCAAGGAGTTCAAGCCCCATTCTATCATTGATTTCGTGACCTCCCATATCATCTACCAATTTGGAGTTCCTCACACCATCCTCACTGAAAATGACACCAACTTCCATGAAGCCAAGTTGAAGAATTTGTATGATAAGTAAAACATCTATTCTAATCATACCTCCCACTACCACACACAAGAAAATCGGTAGATCAAGGCGTTTAACAAGACCCTCTCTAACATTTTGTAGAAAATTGTTGGTCAAAACAAGAATAGTTGGCAGGACAAGATCCCCAATTCCCTCAGGGATTATCAGACGAGGACTCGTAGTTCCACCCAGGTAACCCAATATTCCCTGGTATACGGAAATGAGGCCATCCTTCCTATTGAGATTCAGCTTCCTTCATTACGCACAACTTACTATGATCAGCAGGTGCCAGATAAAGTAGCTGAAATTAGTCTGGCCAAATTGGAAGCACTTGATGAGAATATGATTCACTCCCTACACAATCTGGAAAGACATCAGAATAAGATAGCTAGATCCTTCAACAAGAAGATTCACCTCCACTCTTTCCTACAAGGTGACTTGGTATTGGCCCTCCAGACACCAATTATACCTGGTAGGAAACCACCCAAGTTGAAGCCCAAATGGGAAGGACCTTATGTTTTCCACAAGGTCTACCCCAATGGTGTGTACTCATAGGTGACCATGGATGGTTAGCATATAACTCCTCCCACCAATGCCAATTTTCTCAAGCAAAACTTTACCTCATCCAATTGGTCCTGCATGACCCTAAACTTTCGGGATCTGCATGACCCTAAACTGCTTAGTGCCACACAACCTTAAACTGTATCTGGTCCTGCATGACCCTAAACTGCCCGGTCCTATTTGACCATAAACTATGAAACATCCTGCATGACGTTAAACTATATGTCATCTTGCAAGATGTTAAACTAAATCCTTAAAACTATGTGTGTCTTGATTCCCATCTACATAAGATACATAGGAATGTTCGGACATGTCGTCTTTAGTCCAGCCCTGAACTCTTCTCATCGACTATCACCCTTGGGTATAGTTCTCTCGGAGGGTCACCACATGGTGTAGTGTAGGCTTCCTTGTCCTTGATCATGTCAGAATTATGAAAATCACACCATTTGCTCCCTACTCATTCTTATATTCCCCCACATCCTTACCACACGATTCTAAATTGCATGGACTTCGAGAACTACGTATGGCTTGATTCTCATCCTCATGGGATACGTAGGAACACCCAAACATTTTGTTTGTCGGCCCAACCCAAACTCCAGAATTTCCCTTTGGGCCAAGACATATGGTGTGGTGCAGAATGTTTTCTCCATTCACGTAGAGTTCATAATAATCCCACCATATGTCCCACTCCCAAGATACTTCCACCTCTTTTACTGTCTTACTAGATGTTGAAATACATGGGCACACTTATACTTCACCCATGCTCCTTATTTGGGACTCCATCATCTTTCATGTCCAAAAGGACCCCAAATGGCATGGATGCTCGGCCCAAGGGCCCTCATACCATCTCGGTCAAACATCCTCAAGGATTTCTAACAACAAACTGATACAAGTCCCACATTGCAAATATGGTCAGCGGTCGACACTCGTTTGTTGCTCCCATTCCAGTTCACACGATATGCATGTTGTGTTTCAAATATGGTCAACAACTATCCTTTATCATTGCTGCCACCTTGTAAGTCCCAAATATTGAGTGTAGTGGTTCATCATGCCCCGCTGTACCATTAAGTTGTGTCTCCCTCGAGTGATTCAGCTATCTGACCCTTATATTATGGGGAGAGTCAAGTCCTAGTCCTTGTTTCCTACAACAATCATTTCTCATGTGGGCATAGGAGCTACAATGAGGCAGTACCTACATAAGAGGTCATATGGATACAGTTGGTCGGGACACCCAACCTCAGGTCCCTTAGCCCTTTCAGCCCCTCGGCTCAAGTACTCGTTTGGGATTGTGCGGTGTGGTATGGACTTGCATCCTTATTCATGTCAGGCTATCTGGTCATGCCAAACACATTCCCATGAGACATTCCTTCTACACTTACACCCCTTCCACAAGCACTGGCCCTGCCATGCTTCGCAGGCCCCATAATTTGGGTTTCTATCATCTTTTTTGTTCAAAAGGACCCTCGATTGGCATGGATGCTCTGCCCAAGGGCTCTCTTTCCATCTCGGGCCAATGTCCTCAAGGATTTCAAGTAGCAAATTGATACAGGTCGTTTATTGTGCATATGGTTAGCGGTTGACACTCAATTGTTTTCTTAGACCACTGGTTACATGAGAATGGATGCTGTGTTGCGAATCTGGTCAACAGTTTTCCTCGGTCATCACCACTACTTTTAAACGAGGCGTCTACGATCAGAGCTCTATGACCATAAACTAAGATCACTATCGTCCTCACTACAAGATGTTAAACTGCAATTTGGCCATGAAATTTTTCCCATGGCCCAATCCCAGGCCCCTAGCCCAAGTTCTCACTTGGGATTATACAGTGTGGTATGGGTTTATGTCCTCATTCACGTTGGATTACTCATCTTGCCTTACATAGCCCTTGTGGGGGTATCTTACCCATTTACATATTTGTTGCATGATGATAAACTGCACATTTCCCTTCTCAATAATTACGTGTGGCTTGATTCCCATCCTCATGGGATACATAGGACTGCCCGAACATCTATTCTGTGGGTCCAACTTCATCTCTTTGAAATCTCCCTATCATCTTGGCCCCTTGGCCTATATTTTTCCAAGGAGAGGGGTATATGGTGAGGTATGGGTTTATGACATCATTCATGCTATGTTTGTAACAACCACACCATGTGCCTCTTTCTCCTGAGATTTCCCTATCCCGTTGTTCTATACTCATCTTTTCAAATTGTCCTCTTTCAATATGAGCCACTCAATCCTCTTTGGTGATTCACCAATGTTCCCAAGAGTAATCTGGTTCAGCGCCTAGAGTATCGGATTCTGCACGGACATGCTTTCTCTCATTTTTCAGGCTTCGTGTTCCCCTTCATTAGGGCTTTCATCACCTTTCACAACCAAAGGGACCCCCAAATAGCATGGATGCTCAGCCCAAGGGCCCTCCTACCATTACGTGCCAACGTCCTCAAGGGGTTAGAGCAATGAATTGATAAAAGTCCCGTGTTGCGAATATGGTCAGCAGTCGATGCTCGTTTGTTGCTCCCATTTCAGGCCACACGACGTGGATGCTGTGTTCCGAACACGGTCAACATTTATCCTCCATCGTCACGCCAACCCCATTAATCTCAAAATGTCAGTTAAATAATTCACATCCTTTTCCACTTCATCATGTCCAAGTAGAACTTCGAAACTCTTGGTACTATTCCTCAGTGCGCATCTGCACGTTAGGAGGAAAAATCCATGATAAGGAATCATTCGAGGCTCTACACTAATTTTTGCTTTGCATGTATTTCACGTATTGAAAATAACTTATCTGCCCTTATTTCCTATGCTTAGTTTGACTAATGTAGGCTTAGGGATTGGATAAAGGTTTTCACTTACTTGGAATAGTCCCTCTTCTCTATAGTCCGAGATCTAAGACCTTAAACTAAGATCTATTTTAGAACTATGTATGGATTGATTTCCATCCTCATGGGATACATAGGAATTACCAGACATCTTATCTTTGGGCCCAGATCAGTTTCGCTAATTTATCTCTTTTATTCTGCCTTTCAGGCCCCGACTCTTATAGGGCCACATGGTACAACATGTATAGGATTCTACCCTCATTCACGTCAGGTTTGCAATAGCCGCACCATGTACACCAACTTCTAGGATCTAGTCCCTTCTACCTACTATCCTGCATGACGTTAAACTGTATTTAATCCTACATGACTTTAAAATGAACCTTCAAGAACTACTTACAGCTTGATTACCATTCTCATGTTATACGTAAGAACACTCGGACATCTTTTCTTTGGGTCCAGCTTAATTGAGAGCTAGTCTCTCCTACTTTCTACCTTTCAAACTTTTCTGGCCCCTTGGACCGAGGTTTCTTTCTCGGAATCACACATGCTGTGATGTGGACCTCGTCCTCATTCACGCCGGGTATACTTTACTGTACCATTCAAATTCCCCCTTTAGCCTTGTCTCTCCCATTTATATACTGCATGACTTTAAAATGCATGGTTGGTCCCATCACATGACTCTAAATTGTGACAGTATCATCCTGGCTGCATGAAAAAAATGGCACTACATTGTGATGTCCTGACTCAAGGGACATCATATTTGGTATTGGTCAAACACCATACCATTTTTCAACACCTTCATTTGGCTTTATTCTTGTTGTGATGCCTGGATTTTCTATTTTAGGTCCATCGCTTCACAAAAAAAACACATCCACCCTAAAGGAAAAACAAGACCTGTAAAATGCCACTTCTTTTGGTGTGAGGGGAAGACCCGCACACCTCTTTTATCCCTAGAACTATTACCTTACCATGCCACCCCCTAGAACTACTTGTGGTTTGATTCTCATTATCATGAGATACATAGGAACGCCAGGGCACTTCGCCTCAGGGCCAGCCTAGCTTTCATTTTCGGTCTCTCAAACTGAACACTTCCCCAAGGATCACATGGTAATCTGGACCCCATGCCCTAATTCATGGTAGGTTATATGCTTACCTGCCATGTGTCTCCTGCATTCCTTACCAAAACATGGTCTATCTTGGGCCTGACCCAATTTTCACTCCTGGTCCCATGATCTAAAAACACTTCTTCTAAGGATACGCAGTGTGATGTAGAATCTTTATGTCCCATTTACATTGGGTGTATAGCTACCGCATCACGTACTCCCATTTTGGGAACTCCCCTTTCACTCTTTGTCCTACTGTATGACGTTAAACTACAGGGGTCTGTATATCCTCGACGTGTGACATTAAACTGTAGTTCTACCCTGAATATGTTTAGGATACCTCAAGATAATCATGTGATGCATCAGATTTATTGCCAGAGAGGTCCCATATGGGAGTTGGAATGATCCAGGATCAAACCGGTACGTCCACCTAATGTGTTTCCACCATGGTGGCATAATTTCAAGAGTTTTGGACTCCATCCAAACAACTCGTCGCTCCACGCTCCACACTTTTCATGCCGTTTATTCAGACCCTCGTTCACTTTCACATATGGAATAACCCCCTAACAGTATGGATGCTCGGCCTATGGCTCGCCTACTGTCCTGGTCCAATGTTCTGGAAGACTAATGGATGGCATTCTGAGTCAGGCCCCCTGTTTTGAACATGGTTAGCGTTTGGCCCTCATTTGTTATCCCCATTTTAGGCTAACACAATATGGATACTGTGTTGCAAACATGGTCCGCAGTTATCCTTTATTGTCACATCACCCCCCCCCCATAGTGTTTCGAATCTGGGATATTGTGATTCACACTTTCCACTCCCTTATGTTTGGTTTGATTTCAAATGCCCATGGTGTTACCCTTCTCATGCACTAGAGCACATTGGGAAGATGGAACGTCGATTGTTCTAAGGTCATCATCCTCTAATCGGCCACTCCCTTCTATTCTTGGGAATCCTTATTGGTTGTTCGAACCTTGGGTGCCCGAAACATGGTTGGCACTCCTACATTAAAATGAAGTAATAGTGTGAGAATCCCTTTTTTCTCACATCAGGTATGACCCATGTGAGCTTAGGAATGGATTGCTATTTGTTTTAGGATTGTGGATGAATTCATTAAACAAAATGAATAAGTAAATAAATCCATCCATACATGTAGTTCAGAACAAGAGGCAGTAAGGAGAAATGAGTTTATGAGTTCGACCAAAATGCGGCCCATACGGATTGGCATCTTGGATAGATCATTCCAGTGCTGCTACCTTTTGTCTTGTGGCCTCTAGGATTGCTTCTTGCCCCCTGAGAACCCTCTCTTCATCGGCAGTCATAGAGCACAGTGCACTTGCCCCTAGCCTATTCTTGCACCTGTTTAGTTTGAAGTTTAGTCATTTAGTGACCTGATTCCACTAGCTGCTCTTGGGAATCTGCCTACTGGGCCCTCAAATGCTTCACAATCTCAAAACAGTTTACAATGAATACCTTTTTTTCTTTCATCTATTATTAAAGGTGTCAAACCTCTTGTTCGACCTTCAGGAACACTTGGGTACTTCTCGACTCTTTCTGACAACGGGCAACGTTGGAGTGTCAGCTTCTCTCGCACAATTTATCGGCCTTGTAGTCACATACTATCAAATGAAGACAATGAGCATCCACCCCTCCAACACAGAGAAAGCGCATCCATGTGTGGTGCGATTCCATCTGTTTTAGCCTTTCTGTGTGAGGTTGACTGAGAAAGTGCTTGATACACTTCCACCCCTTGTGCCGTGTCATACGGCTCTCATCAGCTACCTCTGAGTCCGAATAATCTATCTCCTCAGGATCTGTAGGCCAATAGTTGGGGAATTCAGTGAGGAGTTCAGTAGTAGGGTCTTCTTTGGGAACCTCCACCTCGTTAGCGACTTCACTCTCGTCGGGCTGGAGTTCCACACCGGTGGCATTACCATCCCTAATTGAAATCTACGGCTCTCCAAGTACAGGGGTAGGGTCACCTAGAATGGTTGCTTCTGTAAAGTCTGACGCGGTCACTGCATATCCCGCTCCTGCAGATGTCCCAAAATCAATGTTGTGTTGTGCCTCCAACCTTGGGATAACTGTATCATGAATAAGTATCTTGATTAGCTAATTTCTCTGACAAAAAGGGAAAAACAATGAGAAATGACTTACAGGAGCCAAGTACAGCGGTGTCCAATGCATGTGTCATGGTAGGGGCCCCCTCCATGGGAGAGCCTTCGACGCTTGTCAACTCGATTACCGATGTCATCTCCTCTTGGACAATGGGGATGGTAAGGGATCTCCTTCTGGATCATTATCTCATAATCCAACTAAAATTGGTGCCCCACTATGCCCGGTCCCGAGGACTGGCCCCTGAGGTTTCTCCCCGGTCTCCATAGGCATACCCACACCCCCAGTGGGGATGGCTTCCTGGGGACCCTCGCCCATGTGATCCTAAATAGGACGGGGTTTGGTTGACAGATCGAGACTATGAAAAGATGAAGGCTGAAATAAGATTTAAATCATACCTCAAGCTGCTCTGCCAGTTCTGTATCGGATCCTACGATTTCACCACTCTCCTGGGAGCTCTGCTGGTGAGAGGGAGCTTCTAAAGGCCCCTCACCGCTAGGACCTTCAACTTAGCCCTCCTATTTCTCTTCACCTTTACCCTCTTCACCTCCTCCTCCTCCTCCTTCTTCTTCTTCTCCCTCTTCTTATTCCTATGAAATTTCATCCTCGAATGGCATCTTTTTTGGGTCATGCTCTAGGACAAGAATCTCTTTCACAAGGTTATGCAGTTCTTCATACCGTCCCCAATGGAAGGCGTACATATCCATGGCTGTTAGGTATGCATGATGATGATGAAATTTTACCCTATCCATCACTCGGATGTGTCCTATGTCTGGAAAGTCAAAACCGTGCGTACCAACCTCCGTTATAACACTTCGGCGGACATGGACTATCATAGTGTTCTCCAAGAAGACCACAAATAAGGGAAGATAGCATCGACGGACAACATCAATAGGTACCTGAGTTGATTTCCTGGGAGTTCCCTAGTCGGACCCCAAGGTCGTGCAAGATACCACCCTTCCCCAGAGGGTAGAGGCACATTCTTGGTCTACGCTGCCCCTGGCGATGAAGTACCAGCTTGTGCCATGCTAGCTGCCCGACCCATTCATTTCCTCACTTCCCCCGAGGCACCTTGTTTACCTCCCTGCTCTTCGGGATCTACACTAGTTTCCCTGATCTACCGGATTCATTTCCAAATAATCACCTCGGGGTACGTTCTCATCCAGTTTTCAGTATACTATATTGATAGTCCGGCACTGACATTGGTGGGGGAAGAATGATTATTTCGCTCAGGCTTGATGTCATGAACAAAATCCACAGCTGGCAGAAAATGCAGGGATATCACTCTTCCTGAACCTCTATGTATACTTTCTTAGGCATTTGTTGCATTCAACCAAACTGCCTGGAGAACCTGGTCGGCAGATAGGGTTCGCATAAGATTTTTCCATCAATTCTGGCCACCAGGACACCGCCCCTGACACTTTGTAGGTACTCCCTCTACTCCAGTGGACCTCACCCATCATCTACCATTTGTGCGACTGGGGTTTGGAACGGGTGGATGTCGAAGTGAGTGTGACTGCCAATCATGAGCTCGATTTCGTTATCCCTGAGCATCAATAGGAAAATCCCATGGATGTTCAAGAGGGATGGTCGTATACCGTTTCCATGGGGAAAATGTCATTCAGGAAGTCATACCCACCATAGTGGGCTGCGACCCAACCGTGAAGAATCTAGAATGGCCCGCATATCCTCCTTGGCGTACTTCCCCTCAAAATGAACCCTAGAATAATATATAGCCTTGCCAACACTGGAACCCCCAGGTTAACCTTGTTCTTTGTTGTCATAATCTCATCCATCACAATCATCCCCGAGCGGACTCCCATTCTCATGTCCTTCACAGGTAACAACCATCCACTCAAGAACGCGGTGAGGAACCCGACATATCTCACATTCAGGTCTCAACCTTCATTGATGCCAAATCCCCATGATTGATACTGTCATGTCTCCAAAATCTTCCAATATGATCCTGCTTTTCCCCTCTGAGATGTGTTCAGGCATTGCTTCCCTCGGCCTAGAATCTTCACGGCTACATCTTTGGTCAGGAACAGACTAAACCACCCTGAATAGGATATGTCCTTTAGGATATATTTTATTCTGAGTTCCTCTTTACCCAGCTCTATCAGGTGCCATGACAGGATTGGGGTGTAGGTCATATCCCCCCATAAATTCTTTTTCAGAAGGAACTCATTATACTGATATCCCTCCAAGGGGATTCCCCCTATACAGTGGACATCCCATAGACTGATGCCCACCTCCCAACGATGGAGATGAAAAGTGTTGGTATAAGGTGACCAACAACTGAACAACTCTGCTACCATGTCCTATTGTCAGTAAAAGTGGAATTGATACATCCAAACGGCCTCAAAAATCTTAATGGCCCACAGCTTCAGCCCAAATTACTATCATTTATAACGTATCCAGTATTCCCATTCCCATTCATTGGTAATGTTGCAACCTGATCTGAAATTCCACTCCTTCCAGCCCTTTGCCTCGCCCATAATGCTACTTCTGAAATTACATGCATAAATAGAAGAAGATTCCTCAGAAACTGGATCACTTCCCACAACCATCTTGGTATTATGATGTTGAAAATAGATGGTTGTGTTATATGTTTCCCTAGAAGGGTGGCCATTGATGGAAATGTGGAATTGTGGAAGACTATCCTCGTGCGTCCCCCACGATTGCGCTGTGTCCATCTCGAAACCAGGTATCATCACCTCTTCCAAAAGACCGAAGTTCCACAGTTGTAGGCTACCACTTAGGACGTAATCCTTTTGATCTTGCGTAAGCATTCCAAAAAGAATTTGGTTATCAGACACAACCCTCCTCATGCGAAGAATCTAAGGGTTCATGATCATTTGGGTTCTTCTTGTAGCAGCGGCAACTTCCCTCTTAGCGTCAGTCTGTTGAGAGGCCATTTTTAGATCTTCAATGGGATCAACATGAAAGAAGGAATATTTGGTGCACAAAATTGGTAGTGGAATGAAAGAAGGATGATGAGCGTAGAAAAAATTTGGATGGCTCGCAAAACCCTGATTCGGTCACGAAATCTTATGCACAGATCTGTATTGTTTTCGTGTGTGAGAGAAACAAAGCCTGACACACATAAAAAGTCAAAGTAAGTCCTTGGGGGTGCCCTCAGCATATTTATAAAGCTCTAACTCATCTTCTGCACTCGTGCAACACTCTTGCGCACGCAAAATTCATTTTTTCATGACACCGAAGATGTCTTTTCTATTTTTTGGCGTACACTCAGAATCAGACCTTCGTGTTCCCTTTCAGCTCTGATTCTGTGGGGGGGAATTTTTTGACAACAAAATTTGGAGAAGGAACCTATTGGGTAAATAAAATATCAATGAATGAATTTGGTATGAAAGAGGAGATTCTGGGGACTGGGAGGAAGGCAAACGCAAGAGGGGGGAGACGTGCGTAAAAGGACTTTCGGCATGAAAACTCTTGTACGTCGGCCTCCCCTTCCACACCAAAAGCACCATACTCTACGATAGGCCTCACCTGGACCCGCTTCAGCACTGAACGTGATGTCGAATGGGCATTTTCACACCTGAACCCATTTCTGTGTCGAAGGCGACGTCGAATAGGTGTTTGTGAGCCCAAACCCTTTTCCGTGCCAAAGGCGACGTCGAACGGGATTTTGCGCGCTTGGTCATTTTCCACACCAAAGGTGACTTAGAATGGGTCTTTGCGCACCCAACTCAGTTTCCACACACAAGGATATGGTGAATGGGTGTTTGCGCACCTGACCCCCCCTCTACACACACAATATGATAGCCAATAGGCTTTTGTGCACCAGGCTCTTGCGTTCCACTTCATGGACGCTAGCTATAAAACGAACCATATCACCGCCCTTCAAGGAGGTTAACCGAAGACAAAGAAACGCTCTACTGTGTGAAAACCCTATCTTCCGTGACCGCGTGAAAAACCCATGGCCTTCAGGTATTGGTTTTTTCGCGACAGGTCCCCTAGGGGAGCTTTCAGACGGGCCCTCTGATCCTCATGAATTTCGTTTCTTATAAAGTTATTTTTATGCATGGGTTCCCATCTTTCACGCAAGTTCCCTCTACGTCAGGCGCTCTTGTACGCAACACGTCCAACCTATGGGAAAACCGTCTGTCTCATGCACAACCCCTCAGACTTGCACGCCACCAGTCCAACATGCGCACCAACCATCTATCTTACGTGAAACCCCTACATCTTGCGCGCCACCCGTACCTCTTGCGCACAACCTATTCATCTTGCACGAAAACCTTGAATATTGCGTGCAGACCTCCAATAATTCCCTGGACTATTCTCTTACGCATACTCCATGTGATTCCATCACCATGAGGCACCTTGTTCGAGCCTCTCTTATGCGCGACACACCTATGTCACGTGCTCTTTTCCCATGTGGAACCTCAGGTTTTTACGAAGAAATTTCAATGTCCCTTGGGCGATTCTTTTCATTGTGTTTCTTGGCCCCATGCTTCTTCTCATAGGCACAGTAATGGCTATTGCTTTTTTTTCATATCGATGCTAACGTGGAACCCCAATGGGATCACCTCACGACACCCCTCTTCACGGTGTTTCCTGCCCCTTCTCTTCACCAAGGTGTAGAGGGTGCCGGTTATGTAATTCCTAGGGGTGCGAGATGAACCCACCACATTTGAGATGCCGGACTTTAAAAAACCAAGTGCCATTCTCCTCAATACATGATGTTAAATTGTGACCTATCCCCACACATCATACACAGGGCAAAACATCTCGAACATTCTTTACGCCCGCTCGTCTCAATGGGAGTGAAATCTTCCATATAGGGAATGAGATCCTCTTTGCTGAGGCGGTGCCTATCTGTGGGGAAGGGAAGCCATCTTGGTGCAAGCCCCTATCCTATCTTGTAAGAGGTTGTACCCCTAATCCTCATTTAATTTTTGGTTCCAAAGGCCAGAAAAGGGCGTGATGGGGATCAGTTATCCTCTTATCTTTTTCAGTGCTGAATCCCTCTCCTGCTGGGCCTTACCACCATTGGGCCTCCATCCTAGAGTAAGTACCAATATCCATCTCCCTGGGATTCTAACCATACATATGGACATGTTTACTCTTTGGGCCACTTACCACGCATAAGCCCCATTCCACTTCCCACAGACCCACCTTTCGCAAGGTGATCGTCAGGTCCCTATTTCTTCTTGTTTCTCACACCGAGCATGACTCACATGGGCTTCGAGTAAGCATTGACCATGACATCTTCTCCGGAACACCTAGAGTGTAATCCCCACACCCATTCCTAAACTATGATGAATTTTATCCTTGCAAAATCAAGGTACACAGGAAGCCTCCACGAGGTTCAATCCCAACAACCATTGGTCCCGACCATTCTCACGTCGGGTCACAAAACCCCATCTGAACTATGAGGACTTTGATCCTTACTAAGGCAAGGTACGTAGGAAGCCTCCCTAAGGTTAAATCCCAATGCACCCTTTGGTCCTGACTCCCTTCACGTCAGTTCACCAACACTTTGGGTTGCCTCGGAGCATATTCCCCAAATGCCCCCATTTCTGAATTATGTGGACTTTGATCCCTGTCTCCTAGGCAAGGTACGTTGGAAGTCTCCTTGAGACTCAAGTCCAACACCATCCATCTGGACCCCAGGTCCTTATTCACGTCGGTTCACCGACTCCCCATTCTAAACTACATAGACTTTGATCCCTGTCAATGAAGGATACATAGGAAGCCTCCCTAAGGTTCAAGCCCAATAACCTATCGAACCTTACCACCTCAGGTCGGTTTACCCCCATTCCACATGACGTTAAACTGTAAACCCAAGTCAGTGGAAAGTCGTTGTGCCCCATGCAATGGTAATTCATTGTGTCCCCTATTCAGTAGAAAGCCGTTGTAATCCCCTTTGTTGGGGCCCACATCTTTGGTCCGTCCTAGTGGCATCAGACCAACCCAGGATGCTAACCATATGTAAGCCCCATGCACATCATAAGGTTGTTGTCCAGTGTGTACACCCAAATTCAATCCCATCACCTGGCATTTCCCTCAAACCTATGTGTCTCGGGAGGGACATGCCCTAACACAGAGGTTTTCACTTCCTCTGGGTCCCAACCACGCATCCATTCTCAGGGCCCATCTCCTTAGGCGTCCTATCACCCTCCCAAACTACACAGACTTTGATTACCTACCACGGGGATACGTAGGAAGTCTCCTTGGGACTCAAGCCCAACATCACTGTCGTTCTCACATTGATTCCATCTCTTTATCCACCCGCTTCACTTATCCATCCATCATCCATCTTGATTCTTACTCGGGCCGCCACATCCTAGTGAGGTCCTATAAACCCACCTACATCAGTGTATCCTCTAGGGATTAAACTCATTTGATCCACTCTATTTAGTGTTTTGATCAGTCTGATCCATCTCCGCTGGACCTTAAACTTGCGGCATACCCTATGTTAAACAAGGGAAGCTTAGGAAAACCTCAGAGACATTCCTATGGTATATAGTTCCCCGCATTCGACGTGGGATTCCCCAGGCTACTACGCCCTCGAGAATCCCTATAACACGGGACAAAATACAGTCACGCTAGAGTCCCAGCATCTAGACATTCTTGTGATTCCCAACATGACAACTCCCTTGACCAAAGGTTGCTACCCTGACTTGACCTCTTAGAATGTCCTGACAGAAGCAGCGTAATTAACTAGCGTCCATGAAGATATAGCACCAGGAAGAGTATCACGAACAAAATATTAAATCTATGAGGGAGGCCTGAACTAGGTAGCAAGCTCTGAGGAGGAATCCATAGAAGGAGAGACCGACATGCCATCATCCTGTTTCAATCAAGGAACATACATCCCTGAATAAGTGATAAATGTTGCCCGCCTTTGGAAAGAAGGAATGCGGGGAAACAGAGCCACACGTCCCAATAGACGGATGTGTGTGCCCCATCGAAAGCGTTAGAAATATTTGTGACATATATATCATATGATATTATACTATAATTATAATATACCTATGTATCATTTGTTTTTTATTCCTCTAAAAATGAAAAATAAATGAAAGTAGTGTTCATGCGTACGTACGGCTTACCATCTCTATGAATGGTGAATTTCATTTCTTATCTCCAAATGTTATGGACTATTATAAATACATATATACTGAATATATATTATATATATGATATCTAAATCATGAATATCATTCTGGATATAATGTACTTTTAACCACATGGACAATTTGTAATTATAAAAAGTTCATTTTCGACTCAACTACCCAATATCGACAAAAAGACTGATATTATCTTAAATAATTATGAAATTTTTATAATGTGGTAATAAGTGATATAAATGGAATAGTAAAATTGAAAATGGTTCTGAATAAAGTATAAATTAACTCACGTTTATTATTCAAGAAGAATAAGGAACATACGTGACAAGTCAGACATAAGGTAAGGAATTTTGTCTCAATATCCTTTCATTGAGGCCTATTTTGATTTATACATGACTTTATTTTATACAGTGTATAAACCCCTTTGAATTTTAATTTCATTAAAAGGGAATCTTTTTCTATGATGCATTTTACTAAATGACAAAAATAATGTTTCTTTTTAATGTACATGATGACAATGACCTTTCCGCCACCACGAGCATTATTTCATGTTTGGATTCCTTAACAAGATTTAATGTTTTTAAAAGGAAAATAAATACTATATACTCTTTTTACATATTTTTTTATTGAAAATGGTTTTGATAAAGGATTGATTCTGTAAATATATTGAAATGATATATTCTGATTTCAACGTGGAAATGACATCTTTCATTTATTCTCGTGTTATGTGTTATGATTATGTTATGGTTCTTGGGAATTTTTTATGTATATGTGTAGTTCCATGAAAAAACTAGGGAGGTTGATCCCTAGATAGATCTCCCATGAATCGAGTAATGTGATGGAGGTAAACGTTAATGTTTCTCCTAATAAATTTAAGGAACATAATGTGATGGGTATTAGAAACGTAACTCCCTATGTAGCTGTGAATGATACAATGTATGTATGATATGGAATCCACAAGTTACCTCTATGATTTTTGATTTATATGTGTTATTCATAAATATTATGATTTCATGAGGTATGTAAAAGATCTTGTGTTTTATGATTGAGAAGTATGATTTCATTGATTTTTTTGTATTGATGGACTAACGTTTTCTTTCCTTATTTTATAACCCTTATTGATATTTTTATGCTCATCCCAAAATTTTGAAATGTTTTTCACTATGTACAAGGAAGGGTAAGAGAAAGGTAGTATTCAAGAAAATAACTCTTGTTTTATTTAAGAAGTTTTATTATTGTGAAAAAAATAGATAGAGTAGAAGTGTCTACATTGTAATTTTTGAGATGTAATTTTCTAATCATTGCCTAATTCTATAAAAATCTAAACCTGAAAAGATCATCAATGTGAATTCTAGACTTAACTATAGATCATGTAATGTTTAAGGATGAGTCCTTATAATCCCAAGCACTCAAAACTCACCCAATGGTCAATAATACCATATTAATTTTTTATAGGAGGTATTTTATTAATAATTACATCCACATTTACAAAAAATACATTAAGTGTCTAAGGGACTATGTGACTACTCATAATAGACTTTCACCCTCAAATTTCTCTGGATGGTTGACTAATTTAAACAATGATTCATGAATTTAAATTCATTTGAATGGTGGTAATTATATTTATCTATCCAACAGAAGTGTAATAATTCCAATTAGATGGTTGAATCCAATGATATGTTGTACATAGATAAAAGTGGTCTGCTTTGATTGAAACATTGGTTTAGTTGTTTAAATTAGAGGAAAATATACTTTTCATCCTAATAAATTAATTTTCTGATTTATATTATTGAATATAATATTTTTATTAAAACACCAACACCCTTTTCAATTTGGTAAATGTGTAATTGAATAGTTTTAAGAATTTTTTTCAATAATTGAATTCAAAATATATATTGAGTAAAAAATTAACTAATAATGGAATTTATAACCCATAAAAATTGTAACACACATGCATAAGAGGAATAATATGTGATATAGCACAATACAGTTACATCCTCGCAACTAAACCTTTATACTCCTAAAGAAAGTATTATATTATAATCATATCCCATTCATAAATGAAAGTCCATAAAACCCAAATCATTTGAAATAATATCTATAATGTATCATTAATGATATTAATTTTTCTATTAGTCTTATTATCTCACATTGATAAAATTTCAAGTTCATTTTTTTACCCATACAACATGTTGCAACTTTCCCAACTTAGAAGCCTTCCCTCTCCACCACATGAACATATGAAAGTGGAATTACTCCCATTTAATAGAGTTCATGTGATCTCACAATATTATTGTTGATAACATATGTTGTCTATTGTATAAATTAGTGTGCTACTCGAGAGGACATCTATTAAGTTGTTCTAAGATTTAAGGATTGGTAATATTTAATGTCAAAAAAATATTTGGCAAAGGAGGAGTGTCTAATATATTATGTAATAATCATGTCAATTTTCAGTTTGTGATCATTAATAATATACGTTATCATATCCTCAAACCGTGTATCACTTCTGACTGAGTATCTTATTTTCTCCTTTTGTGTGGGTCATAACCAAGCAATGAATAATAATGAGTACTCTTCTTTCTTTCTGTATTTCATTTTATTTTATTTTTCACCAATATCAGGGACTATTTTTTAAAATATAAAATAATTTTAAGGTAAATGGGGAAACATGTTTAACTTAATGATATAACATGACTTTTGAACCCACCCCCCAATAAAAAATGTATGCACCCATTCACTTGAACCATAATAATGAATCTTTCTCTAGAATTCTCATGGAATTATCTCCTCTCTCACACTTTCTAAAAGTAAGATAATAATGTACATAAGATATGGGTCTAAAAGGATAAAATAACTTGTAATTAGGATTTAAAAATATCCATTTGATGGTCTATAAGGCTTAATGAGGTTCAAATGTCATGGTGGACCAAAATAGTGGTTATTTTTTCAAAGGGGTTTTCAATGAATGATGTCATCCATCATGAATATTATTCACTTGAATTTTTTAGATTCATCCATAATCAATTTGTGTTCTTGTTTCTATATATGAACTAAGACAATCATGAATGCGATTAAAATGATGAATATTCAATAAAGGGTATAGAATGTGTCTCGATAAATGGATTGACAATATTGTTCAATGTTAATGAGGCACGAGTTTCAAAAATTAATAAAACTCCAAAGAATGTTTTAATGATATGAGTTCTAGAAAAAAATATGGAAATTAATTTGAAATAATTTTTTCAAAAAAAAAAGAAATTTCCCACACAATAAACTAAAGAAATAAAAATTATTTTTTATTTTCTCTTCGAGATCAATGATTACCTGAACAACAAAAAACAATGAAAAATAAATAAAAAATGGATACATAAGTATTTTTTTGTTTGTTTATTAATTTTTCTTTAAATATATACATACATGATGTGTAAAACTAAATAAAAAATGTGAGTTTTTTTAGAAATAAAATACTAACTACCCTACGTCACCCTCCCCAACATCTAAATATTACATTATCCTCATTGAAATCACTTAAAATAAATATATATGTAAATAAAGGTTGGGATTAGTGACAACCTTCTAAGTGGTGTCATATGTGGCATCCATCGGCTGGATTTAGTCTACTTTATGCTTCATAATTTCTTTATATAAGTGTTCATGTATCTTCTCATTGATGATAAAATTTCATCCACTTTTATCATGAAAATCATGTATTTCACAAAAAAATAATCCAATTTATGTTATTTTAATCAACTTCACTTTGAAACTGGATATAAAAAACTACTAACCTTTTGAACATTTTTACTTTATGAAAACTAGTTACATCTGCGAGATTAAATTTGAATCAATTTCTGCCGCTTATGGGATTGGAAATTGTAAAAGTTGATTCCATATTTTTAATAGTAAAAACATATAATTTCAAATAAGTTCAAATCATTTTTTGAAAAAATAATATTATTGACGTAATTAAAATCAATTAAAATGGTTAAATCCTAGAACCGGACTCGCTATCAATGTATTCGCCGCAAACCCTAGGGTTTCCTCATTCTACCAAGATTTCTTGCATCGATCTGATTTGGTTTGATCTCTTCTAATGGCTGGATTTGTTCCTAAACTGGAGTCCGTGTTCGTTGATAGTGGAATCAGGAATCAAAAGGATGAAGCTACCCCAATGGAAATACTGAAAGCGATATCCTTCATTGAATCTCTCAAAGGCTCTGACCTTTGCAAATCCACTGCGGCGAGAGCATCTCTCTGTAAGAAGCTTGAAGATGGAGGATTCATTGTTGAAGATGATCCGAAAGTGCTTCAACAGCGTTCTCTACACTGTAAGTTTTCAATCATGGGGAATATTTCATACCTTAAAAATGACAAGCCATGGTTGAACCCAGAGCTGAAAGCATGTATAGCTCATGTTTGGGGCTTTTCCTACTGGAAGCTAGTTCCAATATGGAAAGGGTAATTTCATATTCTGCTAAAATCCCAGGCCGAGCTTGATCAGGTATGGAAGTTAGGGAATCTCCAGCTTAAATCAGGAGTCCTACAAATTTCTGAATGGGACTACGCCTTCAACCCACATACTTCAAGAAATGTAATGGTTCAGATCCAGGTTCTTCTACATGGGCTCAGTTGGTATTTCTGGCACCCAAAAATCCTCAATGACATCGCTTCCGATATTGGTACGCCTATGAAAATCAATCAAAGAACTCTAAATTCTGATCTCAGTCTCTATGTCAGGGTCATGGTAGAGGTGGATATGGCTTCCCAAACTCCGGAGGTCATTGTATTCAATGCTAACGATTACAGGACATAGGTCCATGTTGAATGAGAAACAATGCCTCCTTACTGCGAACTCTACAAAATTGTAGGTCACTCATTGATGAAGTGAAGTGTCGTGAAGAGTCATGTATCTCAACCTAGCGATGATGGGCAGTATGAAGTTAAGAAGAAAATGAAGAGTAGGGCCTCAGCCTCTGAAACTCCCAAGAATTCCCAAAAGAAATCATAATTTTGGGTTAAAAAAATATAACTAACTGTGTGAAATCTCGGGGGTCACCTGGGATGACCAAGTGGAAGAGGAAGAAAATGATGACTTTGATCTTAACATCCGGGAGGATATTGAGTAGATGGTACTGGAGGTCTGTAATTAGCCTCTGAATGTTCCCTATCTTCAAGACTCTTCTTTGCTGGTTACTGCTGTGGATGGACAGTGCCATGATATCCTAAAGGAGGTGCATGGTTCGACTGTGAATGTTGCTACTCCAATAATTACTCATTCGATCACACCAATCACTGCTCCTGCTGGAAAATAAATGCTTTTAGAGATGGAGAATCTGAAGCTTGGGTCTAAGTTGGAACAGTGGTCTCGCATGCAGCTCAGGCCAAGAATAAAGGTTTAAATGAAGATGCTGAGATAAACGAGAATCATACCACTCGGGTTTTCTGGGATGAAAATGCAGGTATAATTCCTACAGACACCCCATTATTACCTTCTGAAAATAGCTTGGCAGTGAACACAAAACCTGCTTCTGACTTATGCACTGTTAATAGGACACCCCCACTGAATGGAAATTCAGATAACCAAAAAATTATGAACTTTTCCATTGGATCTGATGGGGAAATAGTTGACCAGCCTGCTCCTATTCTTCCTACTTCTCCTCGGATCTTGAGTTCATCCATTAATTCATAGGATGGCCCTATGACCACTGATTTGATTTCTAAACCACCTGATAACACTCAGATTATTAATACTTTTGGTGATACTAACATTATTGGTGTTTCTTCTACAAATATCCATGTTATGACGACCATCCCAGACTCTTCTTCAACTCTTTGTAGATCAAAGAGGAACAAAGGATTAGACAGTTCGAAAAAGAAAGGGGGGGGGGGGCTCTCGCTCCAAATCCAAGCATTAAATGGATGTTATTTTTTTGAACTGTCAGGGCATATCGAACCCTGAAACTGTATCTTTCCTTAAAAGAATTATTTTGACTCACAACCCAAATTTGTTTTCTATTGCTGAACCCAAAATTTACTTTTCTTCAAAATTCATGCATCTTTCTGCTTACGGTTATAATTCTCTTGGTGCTTGCAATAATGGAAGTGTTGTTGATTTGCTTTGGATTTTCTATAATATCTCTCTATAGAATATTAATGATTATAATTTCTCTAATAAATTGTTCACTTGTGACTTTAACCTTGATGGATCACATTTTTTTGTACTATGGTTTATGCCAAGAATAGATATCAAGACCATAGACCTCTTTGACATGAACTCTTTATTTTAGCTTCCACCATTCATCACCCTTGGTTGGTTCTTGGTGATTTTAATGCTATTCTTACCCCCAATGAGAAGATTGGACCATCTCACTCTCATATTTCATCAAGATAATTTAGAGCCACGATAAAAGATTGCAATCTGATTGAAATTAACCTTACAGGTGCTAAATTCACTTGGTACAAAAGGCATTACAATAAGGGTTTTACTAGAAATCTTGATAGGGATTTTGCAAATGTCCCAACTTTGGATGTCTGGGAAACCATCTCTAGAATCACCTTACCCAAACTTAGTTTGGACCACCACCCAATTCTTGTATGTCTTATCTATAAAAGAGACAAACCCAGTAACCCTTTCAAATTTAATAATGCCTGATCTATGGACTCGGAATGATCTACCCTAATAAATAATTGTTCGGATTCTATAAATAACCATTTTAATGATTTTTCTTGTATTACTGAACTCAAACATCTTAAATAGTGTCTCACGGGTTGGTGTGGAGCTAAAGCAAAACAAATTTATAAAGATATAACCACCCCTAAGAATGAGGTCAATCAAATTCAAAACACCACTACAAATGATGATTTCTATTTAGATCCCCAGAATGAAATGAACATATCTATCCAACTCAATTCCCTTCCGGTTCTTAAAGATAATATCCACAAGAAAGTCTTCAAATCCAAATGGCTCTCTGATGGAGATAGGAACACTAAATTCTACAATTCCCTGCAATGAATTAGAATAGTCTGTAGACCTATGTATTTTCTAAAAGAAAATAAAACCCTCTATAACACTGAGTCAGCCATAGATAATCATGTGGCCTCATATTTTTACAATACTTTAAATGTTCCTAATATAAACAAGGATCTCATTCCTGAGGTAATCCCGGCTTTGGTTAGTCATACAAATAATCTCTTTCTCTTGGAAACCCCTATTGACCATGAAATCAAAGATACTATTTTTAGTCTCAACCCTGATAGTGCCCCGGGTCCCGATGGCTTCAATAATGGTTTTTTCTAACATCACTAGGAGGTCGTTCAGTCTGATGTTTGTAAGATTTTCAAATGTTTTTTCTCTAATATTGGCCTTCCTCATAGTCTTAATGCTCAATTTCATACCCTTATTCCCAAAGTGTCTAATGCTTTAGAAATCCATTTATTCTGTCCAATTCCTCTCATTAACTCTCTTTACAAAATCATGACAAAACTTTTATCCTACAAGATTTATTCCCTACGTAACAGAATCATATCTTGGAACCAATTTGGTTTTATCAAGAGAATATCCATTCAGGACTATATTTTCCATGCCTTGGAATGCACCAATGCTCTTAATAAAGTTTCTAGTGGTGGGAATGTGGCCATTAAACTTGACATTAGGAAATATTTTGACACCATAGACTGGAACATCATTTTCAAAGTTCTCCAGAGTTTTGAGGTTTAATGATATCTTTATAAGCAGGATAAACTACCTTTTTAATTCGGCCTCTATCTCCATCCTTGTAAATGGATTCCCTAAAGGTTATTTTAAGTTTACTAAGGGAGTTCAACAAGGTGATACCTTATCTACTATTATTTTTTCCATATCATAAGATTATCTTAGCAGACTTATTACTTGCCTTTTTGATCAAAATAAACTCAAACCTATTCAAGTGACTTGAAACCTAAATGTGTCGACCCATCTCTTATATGCCTATGACATTATTCTATTTCTAAATGGGAGGAAAAGAATATTCTTAACCTTGAAAATTCCTTTTCTCACTATGAAGAGGTCTCTGGGCAATCTATTAGTTGGAACAAATCATTTTTCTTCTTCGGAAAATATTTTTCTCTTAATAGGAAAACTAACATCATCGAAAGCCTTGGTATCAAGGAAGGATCCTTACCTTTTACCTATTTGGGTGTGCCCCTATTCTGAGGAAGACCTAAATCTATGTATTTCAATGAAGTGTTTGAATAGGTTATTAATCAATTGTCCTCTTGGAAAGGGAAATCTCTCTCTTAATGGATAGAACGATTTGTATTTTGATGTCTGCCCTTATATCTAAAATAGTCTACTCACTGATGATCTATAAATGGTCAAATAGTCTTCTTAAAAGAATTAATGGTGACATCAAAAACTTTGTTTGGACTGACATCATTCTTGAAAGAAATCTTGTTACCATCCCCTGGTCTACCTGCTACAAACCATTGGAAAATGGAGCTCTGGGCATAAAAATTCTAAATCTCTTTAATGAGGACCTTCAAGCTAGAGTCACTTGTAGATTGATCAATCATAATTATGATTCTTTTTCTTTTCATAGAAATAGATTCTTGTAGAAATTAAAAAAACTATTAAGCTATGTTAACTCCTCGATCTGGCCTTCCATCAGAATTTCCTTTTCGAACATTATGAATAACTCTAGATGGATGGTTAGTGTGGACTCCTCCATGAACATTTGTCTTGAAAATTGGACTGACACCCCCCTTATTTCCATGTTTCCTCCTAACTCCCCTCCGGATAACATCAACTACACTATTCAGGATATGATGCACTCTCATAATTTTAATCTCTCGGATACCATAATGCTTGTCGTTGATAACCACCCATTCTCTAATGCTGATGATTTTCTTATTTGGGAAACTGACCATAATGGTATTTTGGATTCCAAAAGTTTTTGCAATCATAAAGTCACAAACTCTATTCCTAATTTTGGTTAGTTGAAACCCTTCGAAAAACCCTGTATTAAGCCCCCAAGACTGAACCTTATTTGGCGTATTGCTCATAATCGTATCCTTACGGAGGTTTGTCTTCAGACTTTTGGAATCCAACTTTTCTATAAATTTCAACTTTTTCATCATCATAGAGAGGATAATAACCACCTATTTTTATCTTGTGTTACCGCATCGGTCCTTTGGAACTTTATTACTGACTTGTTTGACTGCAGATAGTTACGCTCTGACTCTATTCACTCCCAACTAAATCGCTGTGTGGAACTGGATATCTCACAGAAAATTGAGAATATTTTACTTTCTGTAGTTGCTGAGCTTCTCCACGTGATGTAGTATAATAGAAATATCATTATTCACAACAACTGCTCCCTCAATATTAATGCAGGTCAGACGAGAATTTTCATCGCTATTAGGGATGCCACCTCACTGCAAAAGGATCATTATGATAACTCTATTGGGGACTTTGTGATCCTCTGATGTCTCAGAATCGAAGGTCACTTCAGAAAACCGAGACACTCATTGGAGGTGTTTTGGAAATCCTTTCTTCATATATCGATCAAAATCAATGTGGATGGAGCTTCCAAAGTAAATCCGGGACCTACGTCCTGTGGAGCCATTTTTAGAGATTTCTTGGGCCAGTGTCATGGCAGTTTCTATAGAAACTGCGATACAACCTCTTCTCTAGAATCGGAAATGATGGTGGTGATATAGGCTGTTGAATTTGTTAAAATAAAAGGCTAGAACGACATCTGGATTGAAAGTTTCTTTACCACCATCATGCAAGCTATTTGGAATGGGGTGGTCCACCTTTCCTGGTTGATCTTATCCCTCTCTATGAAAGATATTGTAATATAATCCCATCCTTTAGCCTCATGTAGTTCCTTTCATGCTTTTTAATAAATTGTGTCTTGGTATTTGACCAAGACATTACCTTTTTTGAAACAATTACAATGATTAAGAACACTACTAGAAATATGGGCTTTTGATCCCCTTTACCTATAGTGACCGCCACTGGCGGTCGCTATAGGTAACCAATAGAGACCGCCAATGGCGGTCGCTATGTTTCCCTAAAAAAAGGCTTTTGTGCCCCCCGAACCCTCCCCCCTCTTGCAAAGTGACCCCCCCCCCCCCCCCGAACCCTTCCCCCTCCCCGTCGCCTGCACCCTCCCCATCGCCGCGCGCCCTCCCCGTCGCCCCGCCCTCCCTGTCGCCCGACCTCCGCCGGCCCGCCATCCGCCGCCCCGCCCTCCGCCGCCCCGCCCTCCGCCACCCCGCCCTCTGTCGCCCGCCCTCCGGACGGCCACCCTCCGGACGGCCACCCTCTGCCGGCCGCCCTCCGCCAGCCCCGCCCTCCGGCAGCCACCCTCTGGCCGCCCTCCGCCCTCCGACCGCTATCCGGCTGCCCTCTGGTCGCCCTCCGCCGGCCCCGCCCTCCTCCGGCCGCCCTCCACACTCTAGTTCCAGCCGCCCTCCACCCTACGGGCACCTTGCGGCCTCCCTCTGCCCTCGGGCCTCCCGCCACCGGCCTCCGGCAGCCTCGCAGCCCTCGGGGAGCCCTCCGGCCTCCGACCTCCGCCCTCGGCCCTCTGCCCCCTCGTCCCTCCCCCCAAGCACCCCGAAACCCCCCCCCCCCCCCCGCACCCCACCAACCCTCGTCCCCTTCGTCTTCGTCCCCTCCCTCGCCGCACCACCGCCACCCGTCCCCTCCCTCACCGTCCCCTCCCTCGCCGCACCAGCTCCGGCTCCGGCTCCCCACCGCTGCCTCTCCTCTCCCTCGCAGTACCGCCTTCGGCTCCCCTCCCTTCCAGGTTTGTAGTTCAATCAGGTATGACATGGGTTTTCACTTACATTATTATTTTATAAATGGTTCACAAACAATTAATTAGTATTTATTTTAAATATATTTGATATGAAAAATGAAAATGTAATAAGTCTTGTGTGAATGTTTGTTATAGGGATCTTATTATGGATAATAGTTGGATTGATATTCCAAATCGAACATCTAGTGGGTATTTCAATGGCATTATGCAGTTTATTGACTTCACCAGAGGATTTGAAAGTGACTATATTAGTTGTCCATGTAGAAAATGTGCTAACAGATATCAATTCACATGAGATACTGTGAGGGAGCACCTATTCTTTAATGGAATTCTGAAAAATAATAAGAGTTGGACTCATCATGGAGAAGAATATGTTCATTGTGAAAATATGGATACAGTTCAGATGGATGTTGATGCAAGGATGAATGATCCAATGCATGAAATGCTTACTGAAATGGTACGTGGGTTGGATCCTGAAGGCATTGACATCCAGAATCCTGAGACCGGTGAGATAAATCTTCGCTCTGGTGCAGATCGTGATTCAAGGAGGTTTTATGAAGCAAATGATGATGCAAAAACAGAATTATATCCTGGATGTACTTCTTTCAATAAATTGTCTTTTATCGTGGAGTTGTTGCATTTGAAGACTTTGAATCATTGGTCAGACACATCATTCGACATGTTGTTGGTGTTATTGAAAAAGGTTCTTCCTGTCGACGCTAAGATTTTCGAGTCGTATTACCATGCTCGTAAGTTGACAGAGAACTTAGGTTTTACATGTGAGACCATAGATGTATGTGCAAACAACTGTATGTTGTTTAGAAAGGAAACTACCCATTTGGATATTTGTACGGTTTGTGGTGCTTCCAGGTGGAAAGAGAACAGGGGAAATCAGACTCATCAAAGTCAGATTGTGATACAGGGGAAACCGATTACCGTAAAGCAAAGGAGTTACTTTCCCCTTAAACCAAGGTTGAAAAGATTTTTTATGTCATCTAAAGTTTCTAATTTAATGAGATGACATGCAGAAAGAGTTCATGAAAGTGATATGTTATCCCACCCGGTAGACTCTCATGCATGGAAGGATTTTGATAAGAGACATCCCGACTTTTCCAAAGATGTTCGTAATGTCCGATTGGGATTGACAGCAGATGGTTTCAATCCATTCAAGTCTATGGTTGGTGCAACTCATAGCACATGGCTCGTGGTGTTGGTTCCGTATTATCTTCCTCCGTGTCTTTGTATGAAGCAACAATTTATATTACTTTCCACTCTTATTGATGGACCTAAAAGTCTGGGGGATAAGATTGATGTTTACCTTCAGCCATTGATTGATGAGTTGAATGAATTTTGGGGCGATGGTGTAATGACTTATGACTGTGAAACGAATGAAATATTCAAATTGCATACTGCTTTATTGTGGACAATCAATCTTCCCAGCTTATGCAAATTTATCAGGCTGGAGTATGAAAGGGGAATTTGCTTGCCCTTGTTGCAACAAAAGTAAAAAATCTGTATGGCATAAGCATTCCAAAAAATGGGAATATATGGGTCACAAACATTTTCTCCCCCCCTCAGCACAGGTTCAGAAGGACAAAGTGGCATTTGATGGTTCTAGAGAGTTTAACCCAACACCAAAGACCATGACAGGATTCAAAATGTTATCGCATATTGAGGAAGAAAACATCTGCACGGTATATGAATTTCAGGATTTGGTGGCTCCTCTGGTACGTAATATTCGAGCTACGGGTAGGCAGCGCAGTCACAATTGGAAAAAGAAAAGTATTTTTTATAGTCTTCCGTATTGGAAAACTAACATGCTGAGGCATAATTTGGATATCATGCACATTGAGAGATAGTATTATTTGTGATAACATATTGTGGACCATTTTAGGTGTCAGTGGGAAATCAAAGGACCATGTTAATGCATGCCGTGATTTGGAAGAAATGGGTTTAAGGAAATAGTTTCATTTACAGTTAGCTGAGGGAAACAAGGCATATATTCCTGATGCACAGTATACGATGACTACAAAGGAGAAAGAGACATTTCTTTCCATTTTGAAGATGCTCAAGGTGCCTGATGGTTACTCTTCTAATATTTCAAAGTGTGTGAATCTGACGAGCAAGACATTGCAAGGGTTGAAAAGTAATGACAATCACATACTATTTCAGCAGATGATTCCAATCGCAATTTGTGATTGTTTATCCCCAATGTTGTTCAGTTGTTGATTGAGATGATTAATTTTTTTAGATAGCTTTTTTTAGGAAATCAACGAATGACTGATTTAAAAAGTTTACAGGACTGAATTGTACTTACGCTTTGTCACTTTGAGAAACTATTTCCCCCCTCATTTTTCGATGTTATAGTCCACTTGACAGTGCACCTAACTAATGAATTAATGGCTGATGGTCCAGTGCAATTCAGGTGGATGTATCCTATTGAGCGGTATTTGAGTACATTGAAACGATTTGTATGCAACAGATCTTGTCTGGATGCATCAATATCCAATGGTTATTTGATGGATGAGTGTACTACTTTTTGTACAGAATATCTTACGGATGTTGAAACAAAATTAGATAAAGCCTCTCGGATTTAGGATGGTCCAGTTGGAGAAGGAACCACATATGATATGGACAACATCAAGTGAATACAAGCGCATCGATATATCTTGTTCAATACTCTATCAGTTGCACCATTAATGCAGTAAGTATCTTATCACTTTTATTGTTTAACTTTTATATGTTTTGTTTAGATAAGTTGATCATTTAAATATTGCGTTATCATTTGCAGAAAGCACATTAATGAGATAAAAGAAGAGATGTATCGTGCGACTGAGTTGCAATTCAACAGTCTCATTATGTGTCATTTCATGATTGGTTCAAGGATTATGTACGTATAAATTGATTTTCATTATGAGTGAAGTATTATACTAATTTCTTTCTTCATATATCATTATTGAATTCTATGAATTATGTAGGTTCATAAGCTAAGGGAGTTAGGGGACCCCACACTAACTGAATAATTTATCCAACTGGCTGAGGGTCCATCTATAACGGCTCGTCGTTATAAATATATAGATGCTAATTGTTTTTGATTTCGCATTAAAGATGTTGACGAAAAACTAGAAACACAAAACAGTGGCATCGATTGTCCATTTGTCGATTCTGTTTATTACTATGGTCAATTGATAGACATCATTGAAGTTGTATACACACACGGGTTGAAGTACATATTGTTAAAGTGTAATTGGGTTGATCCAGTGCGTGGATGTAAAGTCAATCAATATCAGTTTTCATTGGTGAATTTTAACTATATGTTATATAGAAATGAATGAGTTGATAATGAACCTTTCATTTTGACATCACAAGCGGAACAAGTATTCTTCGTTACTTTTCCTTCGAATCCAAGTTGGCAAGTTGTTGTCAAAATGTCTCGGCGAGGAGTGTTTGTATTTGAACAAGATGAACCCGAGACTGTTCCTTTTGTTTCCCAACAGCTTGATCAACATATCGTAGTTCAACGTGAAGAACATATTTATTGTGTCAGAGCGACTGTTGAAGGAGAAACGGTCGATTTGCATGCTTAATGAAAGGTATAATTGTTTTCCCGCTATTCAGCCTAATATATCATAAATTATCTAAACATTTTATAAATCCTTGTAAGTTTTAATCGTCACTTTTGGAAGTTTATTCTGTTATAAATATTTAGGGTGATTTAACTCATGTTATATTGATGTTATTGTTGGTGTATCTTCCCATTGAGGTATTCTTCATTTGGTTCATGTGCATCTTGAATTTTTATTAATTCAATTTTAAATTTGGCTATGCAGTGATTGGTTTTGTTCATAATTTGTATATCTATTTTGTGAGCTTTCTCATTTGTTAAAATTCATTCACAACAAATTATTCAATCCCTTTTTGTTTGATTAACAACTGTACAAGTTTGATTTTTTTAAAAAACAATCCAATTTATCATTTGGACACTTTGGATAGTCCCCTTACTAATGTTTTCCATGACTGCAGGCATGTCAGGGGAAGAGGCAGAAGATCCACATCATCCATCTGTGGCATCTACGTCTCAGGGTCGAGGTATGTTGGAATGTCATTGTCTTTATTTTTTATGTAATTAATAAACATATATATATATATATATATATATTTATAACATCTATCAATTTGTATATAAAATTGTTTTCAACAGGATCAGACTCGACTGCTTCTTCCTCTCGCAGGAGAGGCCCTGATCGTGGCATATTATCATGGAATTCCGACACGACTTTTGATGTTTCATTTGATGAGGTATTTCATCCTATGGGATGGAATGCCCCTGCATTTATTCGTCAGTTGGGTCATATCATACATGATCCACATCGATTTCCATTGACCATGCATGACTGGACTTCTATCCCTCAGGACACATTAGATCGTCTTTGGTGGGAGGTTCAGGTAAGAAGACCATTTTACTTTATTCCTTATGTATAAACAACAATAACATATGTGATTTTTTTATTTAATAGAAAAATTTGAATGTATGTCCTGATCAGTTTCGGTCAGTGTGTATGAGAAAATGCCCGTAAGATGTGAAAAGACTATAAAGGAAAAGTCAAGAGGGACCACTGGGTACCAAATGTGGGTGCCCCAGACATTCTGGAAAAAGTCCCGAGAGGTGTCCTCCCGGCTCAGTGGTGTGATTTAGTTGCATATTGGTCTACTGAGGGTGTTGCAGTTTGTATATTTATTTTGGTATATATATTTTCAAGAATGTGTGATTTTGTTTGATATTTGAATGAATTGAATGTAGGAGGTGTCTACATGAAATGATCCAGAGGCTGCAGCATTGATAGTAAGTGCTTGTACTCATTACCAATACTTACATAAAATCTGTATATTAATATATGTAGAAATATTTAAATATTTCACAGGCTCAATTTGAAGCTGAATTAGAACATATGCCAGAGGACCAGTGATAGCTTCCCATGCGAAGGGATGAGATCTTTCATCGCATAATTGGTCGGACGGGCATGGATATAGTTTGACTATGGAACAGGGATTCCTCATTCTGTAGTGTCACGCGCTGCGGTTGTCGGTCCTGCTAATGCTCAGATGACACAACAGTTATTAGATTTCGAGGCACGGCTGCGGGCTTCCGAGGAGGCAAATGCGCAATTGGCTGCTGAGGTTAGAGCACTGTGGGAATATGTGCGTCCAGGTGATGGTGCAGGGGATCACACGACGCAGGTTTATACTGTATTTTATTTATTTAATTTAAATTATTTTTGTTATGAAAATATTCATAATGTTTATTTGTTGTAGGCCCCTGGCCCACCGGATGGAGGTCAGTGATGAACATGCATGACGCATCATATTCACGAGGTGTGCTTCTGATTTTAATGGTGGGGTTGTTATTGATATTTATGTTGGTTTTCTAGTGAGGTTTTTTGTGATTTGGGGGTATCATGTGTGTTTTGGCCGCATGCAATGTTTGTGTCCACAAATTGAGAAGTAACCATGAAACTGATTATTGATTTGGATATATTTTGTTCATTTAATTTTCAATGTTTAGAATTGCATGTCCTGTAATATTTTTGAAAAAAACACGTGGTTCCTAATATAAATATTTAAACTTGTTTTGATGAATGAGCTGAGTTCACTATTTTTAGTCTCCGGCCTACCCCAGACAGCCCTCCCCGCACTCCGGACAGCCCTCCCTGCACCCCGTACAAGCCCCCACGCACCCGGACAGCCCCCCCCCCCCCCCCCGCACCCTGGACAACCCTCCCCGCACTCCGGACAGCCCTCCCGCACCCCGAACAGCCTTCCCCGCACTCTGGACAGCCCTCCCCGCACCCCGGACAGCCCTCTCGCACCCCGGACAGCCTTCCCCGCACTCCGGACAACCCTCCCTGTACCCCGGACAGCCCTCCCGCAACCCGGACAGGCCCCCCACACTCCGTACAGTCCTCCCCACACCCCGGACAGGCCCCCTACACCCCGGACAGGCCCCCCGCACCCCGAACAGCCCTCCCCGCACTCCGGACAGCCCTCCCCGCACCCCGGACATCCCCCACACTCCGGACAGCCCTCCCCGCAACCCGGACAGCCCTCTCGCACCCCGGACAGCATTCCCCGCACTCCTGACAGCCCTCCCTGCACCCCCGGACATCCCTCCCGCACCCCAGACAGCCTTCCCCGCACTCCGGACAACCCTCCCTGGACCCCAGACAGCCCTCCCACACCCCGGATAGGCCCCCAGCACTCCGTACAGTCCTCCCCGCACCCCGGACAGGCCCCCCGCACCTCGGACAGCCCCCACGCACCCCGGACAGCCTCCCCACACCCCGGACATGCCCCCACCCCGGCCCACCCCCACCCCCCTCCCCCCCGCACCCCGGACAGCCCTCCCCGCACCCCGGACAGCCCTCCCGCACCCCGGGCAGCCCTCCCCGCACCCCGGACAGCCCCCCGCACCCCGGACAGCAACCCCGCACCCCGGACAAGCCCTCCCCGCACCCCAGACAGCCCTCCCCGCACCCCGGACAGCCCTCCCGCACCCCGAACATGCCCCCACTACCCTGGACAGCCCCCGCACCCCAGACAGCCCTCCCCGCACCCGGACAGCCCACCCGCACCCCAGACAGCCCTCCCCGCACCCTGGACAGCCCTCCCCGCACCCCGGACAGCCCTCCCCGCACCCCCGGACAGCCCTCCCGCACTCCAGACAGCCCTCCCCGCACCCCGAACAGCCCTCCCCGCACCCCGGACACCCTCCCCGCACCCCGGACAGCCCTCCCGCACCCCGGACAGCCCTCCGCACCCCGGACAGCCCTCCCGCACCCCAAACAGCCCTCCCGCACCCCAGACAGCCCTCCCGCACCCCGGACTGCCCTCCCACACCCCGGACAGCCCTCCCCGCACCCGACAGCCCTCCCCGCACCCCCCGGACAGCCCTCCCCACACCCCAGACACCCCACCCGCACCCCGGACATGCCCCCCTACCCAGACAGCCCCCGCACCCCGGACATGCCCCCGCTGGACAGCCCCCCCCCCACCCCGCAACCCGGACATCCCTCCCCGCACCCCGGACAGCCCACCCGCACCCCGAACATCCCTCCCCGCACCCCGGACAGCCCTCCCCGCACCCCGGACATCCCTCCCGCACCCCAGACAGCCCTCCCGTACCCCGGACAGCCTTCCCCGCACTCCGGACAGCCCCTCCCCGCACCCCGGACAGCCCTCCCGCACCCCGGACAGACCCCCCGCACTCCGTACAGTCCTCCCCGCACCCCGGACAGGCCCCCCGCACCCCGGACAGCCCCCCCGCACCTAGAAAGCCCCCCACCCCGGACAGCCCCCCCCACCCGAACGACCTCAGAATGCCATGAAATCGTACGACATCAGTCGTTGTGTGATTTTGAAATGGTCGGGCGGACGGCACGTCAATCGGAGGTGTCGTTTGACCACGGTGACCGGAAACGCGTTTCTGATGTCATAAAACACCAAAAAACGGTGTGAGACGGTCGAATTCGGAGAAAACGTGCTCCGAATGACTTTAAACCACACGAAAACATTAGGAATATTATTCATGACGTGTAGAAGGAGACGACGTGCCATCGAATGTGCGGTGCGTGCGGTACGACCGATTGTGTCGTTTTCAGCAGCTCGACGCGCGCTAAAATGGCGCGTTGGGGGGTCAAAACCACCTGAACGACCTCAGAATGCCATGAAACCGTACGACATAATCTGTTGTGTGATTTGTGAAATGGTCGGGCAGACAACACGTCAATTGGAGGTGTCGTTTGACCGCGGTGACCGAAAACGCGTTTCGGGTGTCATAAAACACCAAACGGCGTGAAACGGTAGAATTCGGAGCAAACATGCTCCGAATGACCTTAAATCACACAAAAACATTAGGAATATTATTCGTGATGTGTAGGAGGAGACAGCGCGCACATTGGATGTGCGGTGTGCGCGGTACGGCCGATTGTGTCGTTTTCAGCAGCTCAACGCGCGCTAAAACGACACGTTGGGGGTCAAAAACACCCAAACGACCTCGGAATGCCATGAAACTGTATGACATCATCCGTTGTGTGATTTGTGAAATGGTTGGGCAGACGACATGGTCAATTGGAGGTGTTGTTTGACCCCGCGGTGACCAGAAACGCGTTTTCGGTGTCATAAAACACCAAAAACGGCGTGAGACGGTCGAATTCGGAGAAAACGTGGTCCGAATGACCTGAAACCACACGAAAACATTAGGAATATTATTCGTGACGTGTAGGAGGAGATGACACGCCCATCAGACGTGCGATGCGCACGGTATGACCGATTGTGTCGTTTTCAGCAGTTCGGCACGCGCCCATCGGACGTTCGGTGCTAAAATGACGCGTTGGGGGGTCAAAACCACCCAAACGACCTCGGAATTCCATGAAACCGTACAACATCAGCCGTTGTGTGATTTTTGAAATGGTCGGGCAGACGGAACGTCAATCGGAGGTGTCGTTTGACCGCGGTAACCGGAAACGTGTTTTCGGTGTCATAAAACACAAAAAACGGCGTGAGACGGTCGAATTCGAAGAAAACATGCTCCGAATGACCTGAAACCACACGAAAACATTAGGAATATTATTCGTGACGTGTAGGAGGAGACGGCGCGCCAATCGGACATGCGGTGCACGCGGTACGGCTGATTGTGTCGTTTTCAGCAGCTCAACGTGCGCTAAAACGACGCATTGGGGGGGTCAAAACCACTCGAACGACCTCGGAATGCCATGAAACCGTACGAAAACAGCCGTTGTGTGATTTTTGAAATTTTTGGGCAGACGGCACGTCAATCGAAGGGGTCGTTTGACCGCGGTGACCGGAAACGCGTTTCCGGTGTCATAAAACACCAAAAACGGCGTGAGACGGTCGAATTCAGAGAAAATGTGCTCCTAATGACCTGAAACCACACGAAAACATTATGAATATTATTCGTGACGTGTAGGAGGAGACGACGTGCCCATCGGACGTGCGGTGTGCGCGGTACGGCCGACTGTGTCGTTTTCAGCAGCTCGGCGCCCGCTAAAACGGCGCGTTGGGGGGGTCAAAACAACCCGAACGACCTCAGAATGCCATGAAACCGTACAACATCAGCTGTTGTGTGATTTTTTAAATGCTTGGGCAGACGACATGTCAATCGGAGGTGTCGTTTGACCGCAGTGACCGAAAACGCATTTTCGGTGTCATAAAACACCAAAAACGGCGTGAGACAGTCGAATTCAGAGCAAACGTGCTCTGAATGACCTGAAACCACACAAAAACATTAGGAATATTATTCGTGACGTGCAGGAGGAGACGGAGCGCCCATCGGACATGCGGGGCGTGCGGTACGGCCGATTGTGTCGTTTTTAACAGCTCTGCGCGAGCTAAAACGACGCTTTGGGGGGTCAAAACCACCCGAACGAACTTGGAATGCCATGAAACCATACAACATCATCCGTTTTGTGATTTTTGAAATGGTCGGGCAGACGACATGTCAATCGGAGGTGTCGTTTGACCGCGGTGACCGGAAACGCATTTCTGGTGTCATAAAACACCAAAAACGGCGTGAGACGGTCGAATTCGGAGCAAACGTGCTCTGAATGACCTGAAACCACATGAAAACATTATGAATATTATTATTGACGTGTAGGAGGAGACGGCGCGCCCATCAGACGTGTGGTGCGAACGGTACGGCCGATTGTGTCATTTTCAGCAGTTCGGCGCGCGCTAAAACGACGCGTTGGGGGGTCAAAACCACCCAAACGACCTCGGAATTCCATGAAACCGTACGACATCAGCCGTTGTGTGATTTGTGAAATGGTCAGGTAGACGGCACGTCAATTAGAGGTTTCGTTTGACCGCGGTGACCAGAAACGCGTTTCCGGTGTCATAAAACACCCAAAACGGCGTGAGATGGTAAAATTCAGAGAAAACGTGCTCCGAATGACCTGAAACCACACGAAAACATTAGGAATATTATTCTTGACATGTAGGAGGAGACGGAACACCCATCGGACATGCGGTGCACGCGGTACGGCCGATTGTGTCGTTTTCAAAAGCTCGGCGCGCGCTAAAACAGCGCGTTAGGGGGTCAAAACCACCCGAATGAGCTCAGAATTCCATGAAACCGTACGACTACACCCGTTGTGTGATTTGTGAAATGGCTGGGCAGACGACACGTCAATCGGAGGTGTCGTTTGACCACGGTGACCGGAAACGCATTTCCGGTGTCACAAAACACCAAAAACGGCGTGAGACGGTCGAATTCGGAGAAAACATGCTCCGAATGACCTGAAATCACACGAAAACATTAGGAATATTATTCGTGACGTGTAGGAGGAGACGACGCGCCCATCAGACGTGCGGTGCACGCGATACTGCCGATTGTGTCGTTTTCAGCAGCGCGGCGCACGCTAAAACGACGCGTTGGGGGGTCAAAACCACCCGAACAACCTCAGAATGCCATGAAACCGTACGACATCAGCCGTTGTGTGATTTGTGAAATGGTCGGGTAGACGGAACGTCAATAGGTGGTGTCGTTTGACCGCGGTGACCGGAAACACGTTTCTGGTGTCATAAAACACCAAAAACGGCGTGAGACGGTCGAATTCGGAGCAAACGTGCTCCGAATGACATGAAACCATACAAAAACATTAGGAATATTATTCTTGACATGTAGGAGGAGACGACGTGCCCATCGGACGTGCAGTGCGCGCAGTACGGCCGATTGTGTCGTTTTCAGCAGTTCGGCGCGCGCTAAAACGGCGCGTTGGGGGGTCAAAACCACCCGAACGACCTCAGAATGCCATGAAACCGTACAACATCAACCGTTGCGTGATTTTTGAAATGTTCAGGCAGACGACACATCAATCAGAGGTGTCATTTGACCGCGGTGACTGGAAACGCGTTTCCGGTGTCATAAAACACCAAAAACAGCGTGAGACGGTCGAATTCGGAGTAAATGTGCTCTGAATGACCTGAAATGATAGCATTTCTTAAATTGGGGGTTTTAAATTATTATAGCACCATTATTTGATGTCATATTTAATTTTATTACATGTATATAATAACTGAATAATTATTTTCAATTTACGTTTGTTTTGTTTTGTTGTTTTTTGTCTTATTGTAGGTTTATTGAAGGAGAAGATTGAAATAGATGGACATGCTCAGATCGTTGAAGCATGTTTATCATTTATGATGATCTTGATGTTTATGCTGTTTGAAATTGTTTTCTATTTTTTATGATTGTTACTTTGTTTTATCTCTGATTTTGCACCCTGAAGAAAAAAAACACAATTCGTACATTTCATTAAAAAAATGAAAAATATTTTATTTAATATTATATATATATATTTATTTAATATATATATATATATTAAAATATTTAAATCATATTATATATATATATATTTAAAATATTTTATTTAATATTATATATATAAATATATTCTTTAATATATATATATATATATATTATTTAATAAATAAATATATATATATATTTCTTTAAGTATGATTTTTGTTAAAAAAAATTTCCCAGTGTAGCGACCGCCAAAGGCGGTCGCTTAAGGCCTACATTTCGGCCACCTATAGCGACTGTCATTGGCTTGCAACGACAAAGCTGAAGCGACCGCCAATGGCGGTCGCTGGGCGGTCTCTATAGGCCTATAACGACCGCCAATGGGGGTCGCTAATGCCCGATGTTTTAATAGTGGAAGAAAATGAGTTTAAAAAGGGACTAAACCTTATAGTTAAAGGAAAATATTACCCAGAAACAAGTCCAAAAACAATTTTTTAGACAAAAATTTACACTACTCTCCCTTTTATCAAATCAGTTTAATTATTGGAACCACTTTTCATAGGAAATACATGGGTGGAATTCCTCTTCAAAATGTTTACAATAATTTCACTCCTCCACAATAAAAAGGTACTCAGCCATCCCACTTATTCACACCTCTCAAGAAATTTCACTCACAAAATATGCTCAAATGAGCAACCAAAATCCATCAATTAATACAGTAATCCTCCCTTTTGGTGTAAATCTATCGAGGTAATCTCTTTGGTGAAAACTAAATGAAGGTACCCAAAAAAGGGGTAACGTCTTTTCCCAAGCCCTTTTGTTTTATTTTCATTCTACACACCGTCACATATTCATATTCCATGATTATATAATAACCTTAATGCTATAAATATGTTGTTATTTTTTTTATTATAAGGGTAATAAATATACTTATACACCCACCTATCTAATGGGTAATGATCATACCATTCTTGTGTACTGTGAACTAATGCATCACGAAACGATATTGTTCATTTTTCCTCTAGAATTACTCAATGTAAATAATTATGATGAAAACTCTATATTTATATGATATTTATGATATTTATGATATATGTTTTCTTTTTGAGTTCTTTTATAACAATCACCTTCATGATTTCCATTTTGTGTAAACAAAATAATTTCGTTTAGGGATGTGTGGACAACTGGCTCCTGAAAGCGACGTGATTCATTCATACTCTGCATGGAATATATTAAGGATGGGTTAATGTAATTATATGATATATACAACCTAATAATTATACTATAATATTATTATATATATAAGAATATATTTCGTTTAATTTCTTTATTTAAATATGATAATAAAACAGAAATAGCGTTCATACGTACGTATGACCTACCGCCTCCCTGAACATTGTATTCCATTTCAAATTTCCATATTCTATAGAATATTATAAATACATATATAATGAATATATATTAAATTTATGTCATTATTTACATTATTAAAATAATTCAATCATGATATATGTAATAGGATCAAGAATAACAAGCAAAAGTATATACGAAAGACCAAGAAGATATTACCCAAAATGTAACATTAACATGGAGTTGATAATAAATGGGTAACATAAAGCCATAATAAAATAATATTTGGTATCAAATATAATAATATGGCTCTGTAAAAGATTTATAATAAACTTATATTATTTATATAGGAGGTTCGAACATGTACGAATAAATTCCAAACTTATGTTTAGGTGATTTCATCTCACTGTTTATTTCTGTGAGATACAATCCATATTCACTAGTTGATTCTATTATGAGATGTGTATAATTCCAATGAATTTATATTATTATTAATATACATAAATTTATGGTTATTTACATATCCATTTTATGATCATTATTTCATGGGTTTACTATCCAAAAGTTTACAAATTGGAAAAGTAATTTTTTCTCAACATACCTTACATGAGATACAGGCAATGTTATGCACCTATATTTTTCCATGGGGTGTATATACATCCAATTGAAAATTAAAATCATGAATATCATTATTTATTATGATATTTTAATCTTTATGAACTTTTATTCTTCCATGGGGATTATTATTCTATATCTCCAAGCTCGTAATAGTTTATTGCTACAGTCTCATAATTTATGAGGATTATTTATGATTATTCTTCCATTGATTAAATATTATGACCCATTTCTAAATAACAATAATTAATTTTCTTGTATATTTTCTATCCCTGATATTTTCATGTATTAGTAAAATTTATTTACGCTTTTGTACTTAAAATAATTAATAAAATGTTTTTATGAAAATCTGTCTATATTTCTTCCTTTGGTCAGAAAACTATGTTCATTAAAAATCATGTCTTATAAAAATTTTTCAAAAATGTTATATAATTATCATATGATTTTTAAAGGTAAATTTTAACCATGTTTTAACTTTACAAAAAATTATTTTAAAAATGATACTTCTTGTATTTTTTCAATCAAGGTACTGGTGTAAACATTTATGCTGCAAAAACAATGTTCTACATTTATGAATTTATCCTCTATCATGATCATCCTTCCTTTGAAGCTCTATTTGAGGGTATACAATGTTTATTGAAAAAATTAATATTTTAATATTATTGAAATTCATTATTTTTAATTTTTTTTAAAGAAAATGGTTTTCAAAAATATTTTATGATTGAAGAAGTATTATAAATGATTTTCAAGGAATTATTTAAATGTTTTCAATGCTATTTTCAATGAAAAATGATATCCAAGATATTTAACATTTATAAAAGTGTTTAAAATTAATTATATGTTACTTTATAATTTTCATGTTTATTTTCAAAGAAAATGGGTTTCAAAAGGTTTTATATTTTAAAAATCATTTTTCAGGGAAGAAACAATAATTTTCTGAAGAAATGTTTCAAACGAAATGGTAAAGATTTCCTTATAAGAAAAGTCTTTTTAAAATGGTTTTATAAAAAGGGTTTTCAAATAAAGGCTATGTAACTTATGAAATGTTCCATGTGATCTTCCAAAATCTTTTTATATCTAAGATGACATGCAATGTTACAATTTATGATTTACTAGGGATATGATCCAAGAATATCATTCTTATTCATTATTAAATGGTTTATGATTAGATAGAATGATTCTTATGACACCAGTTCACCTTCTAAGAGTTATATTCTTTTTAAACACATTTATTTTCATGGTTTATTCATTAATGAAATGATTATGAATCCTATCTCTTTTCCATAGGTAATGATATAATAAAATGTTATGATACCCATTTCATTTCATTGGTTATGATATGATGTTTATGAAATCCATATATTTTTATAGATCATGATATTATGCAAGTTCTAATATCTTGAGGAACATGTATGTATGTATTTATTATATGATGGGTGAAACTTATATCTCCCTCTAATGAATTGGTTAAATATTTATACCTTAAGAGATAATGACGATAATCAAGTTGACTGGATTGATCCACTATGGATGATGGGGAAACATGAACCACTATGTGCTGACGGGGAAACTCGATCCACTATGGGAAAATGGGGAAAGCCAATCAATTATGGGATGATTGGGAAACTCGATCCCTTATATGGAAAGGATAGTGAATAGGGATGGTGGTGTGCCCTACCCAGTAGGTGTAGTCCCTATGAAGTTCCCTGATAATGTCTTGGAAATGAGGATTGACTTATTGGGAATAATGATTCATGTTTATGTGTCTACCATAAATTCTATGTCTTATTCCTTTTATATGCCCACACAATTCATGTTTAATATTATCTTATGATTCACGCCTTATGAACTGCCAAATATTTATTCCATGTCTCATGATTATGATATTATTTATGCATGCTATGATTTTAAAATTTTATAATCATGTTCTTAGAGCGTTATGCTCAATTTATGCTTATAAATTTTCATTATTTACCCTTAATGAGAAATAGATCTCACACATTTATTATTTTTCCTTTCCCCATTTTATAAATAAATATTTAAAGTAGGATTTCAAAAGGTAAAGTTCTTTGGGAGATATTTTGACGATCTTTCACCAAACTAAAAGAATGTAATCCTTGTTTATATAGGCACTAAACTATTATGGTCCATAGACATGTATTTTTTTGTAATGTACTTTAAATTCATCTAAAATGATATAATATCCCTGTATGTTAATCTTGGGTAGTTGTGGTTGGCATCAATGGAATTATTTAGTCAACCTTTGGAAACTAGGATGAGAAATCCTTAGTGATATCCCTTGGGATATTTCAAATATATGTCTAGGGATTTCTCTGAGGATAATTCTAATTATGAGTTAAAGTATAAGAAAATATACTGGAATTTTGTTAATGGATAAAGGTAGTGGTGTCCTAGAAATGAATCCTGGTATGGATACTACAAGTGGATGTGGCTCTAGAATATATGTACATAGGGTTAATAATAAAAAAACATAGAATTGAGCTAGACTCGACCAAAAACTCGTGCACAACAATGGGCCTTGCTACACTCCTTGTTTGGCACTCCCAGGGGATACTCTTTGGGAATTCAAAAACCCTTCATGAACAATCATAAAGGATTTAAATAGATGATAACTATCAATAACCAATGTTAAACATAATCTGTCATAGATTAAAGTAGTATGTCTCATTATTTAGAAAAAATATAAGTATTTTTTCATGATTCTGTGGTTTTATGATATGATAAGTGTTTCTCAACCTATAATTTACAGTGTTAGTCAATAATAGTAACTAAAATTAAATGGGTTAAAATTTAATGTTTTTTATGTAGAAATTATGGGTATTTTATGATATGATCTCTTAGTATCCCGTGAATAGAATGAGGAAGGTGGTATGGGTATAGGTTATACCTATGAAGATAAATATACCACATACATCATGTGAATGGTATGTGATATTCTAATAGTAATGTTAACATTAAACTTAAGAAGCATGATTATATTGAGGTTGAGGAACCTTAAGACCTGATTCATATTTCATATTCAAGGATAGGGTGTGTTAAGGAATAATATGATGAATCCCAAGTATTGGTTTAAGAAAAATCTTGGATGATTAATGTTTATGTGTTTTGTAAATCTTAGATTATGTTATATGAATTAGGAAATAGATAAGTATTTTAAATATATGTTTTTCATTAAATATAGAAAAGAATATGTTGAATGGTGATGGAGACTTTTAAAAGTGATTTATTTTAAAGGTGGTATTTTGAAATAAGGGAAGGTAACCCTGAACCTTTTCAAGATGTTGATAAAATTATGTTTATCTTGTATAAAGAGATGATTCATTTGGATAAATTAAATTGGATAGAATTTATGAATTCAAAACTAATAATGTATTTGTCGAAAAAGTGGTCTTTGTCATCATGGATGATGTTTATAACTTCTTTGATTTAAGGAATATATCCATTAATATTTGGAATAATGAAGCATGCATGTTTTCCAAAAGGATTTATGGAAATTCAAGTTATTACCATGTTTTAAGAGAATATATGATGTGGGTATTCACATGTTTTTAATGTGCAAACAAGTGAAAATTTGTGATATATAGGGGATCAATGTTTAGCTGATTTCATTTCATTCATTCCAAATATTTTGGAATTTCATTTTTGGGAAGGGTTATAAGGATAACCATTTAAGTAATGATTTAGTTAAAATTTGGATGATGTTTGTGAGATTAACATATTATCATGCTACATGAGGATTTATACATATTGGACAACATGTTCTAACATATTTGTGTTGATGATAACTAAAGACATATGGGATGACTTATCATGGATCTCATGATATGTTAGTACTTCATGAATGAAAATTTCTCCATAATTTTTTGAGAAAGAGGTGAAGTGGAAATTGGTCAAGACTCGACTAATGGGTGATATTTTAAATATGAATGGGAATTAAATCAATTAAGTATATATTATTAGGATAAAAATTATTCAACATTAGGAAAAGGGTCCTGAAGTAAAATTTTGTCCAACTGTCATCATTATTTATGATATCAATGACTTATTTCATGCTTCTTTACTTTATGGATTTTGGGATTTTTAACTTTTTATGGATCACCCACATTCTTGTGATCATTATTATTTATCAATATCTATGATTATTTATGATTTCCTTCAATTTTCAACATTACATTCACACTTATGTTATCCTTTTAGGAAACACAGTTATGTGATACTTTTGGTAACCGTTATGTTTCTAACCATCCCTCTTTAAAGGAAGTTTTAGAATTCATTTTTACGTTGTGGGTTTCTAGGAAAAGAACATTCCAGTATCAAACCTCTAAAATCAGAGATGAATTTTGAGGGAGAAGTTAAATTTAATGAGGGGTATAATGTAACAACCTAAGAATTTGTGAATTATTTTTTTCTACTTAATTTAATCTTTTTATATATTTCATTTCATGCAACACTGACTATCAATTTTGTTACATGAAATCACTAATTAGGGATTGTGTTATGCAAAACACCAAGTGAATCTTATACTACATGAAACACTTATGTTTGATAGAGATACACACAACACTATGTTTTACCTGCATTACCCACTATATCATGCCCCTTAGATATCTTACGTTACATGTAAGGGTGAGTTTAACTTAACTATAAATTATATAAATTTAATTATTAAAATATAATTATAGCTACCACCTATCCATTTGAACAGTAATTGCAAATTAAATTAACTAAAATTGTAAAAATATGATTTATAATGTATAAAAAATGAAGTTGTTGGTTATAAATTTGTTATAAATTAATGTAATAACTATTTAAAAATAAAGAAATTACTTTTCTAAGAAAACTCTTTTTCTATATACAAAAAAATCAATCAATTAAGAAAACAACTTTTGAATAATGTTTTCAATAAAATTTATATATTATTTATGAAATCAGTATTTTTGATACCAATCCAATATATTTTATAGGTATAAGATAAGAATAAATCCAATTTTATGAATAAAAATATGTATTCTTATAAAAGGATATTTTAAATCATTTTAATGGGAAACCCATTTTAAATATTATTTTGAAAAATATTATAAATTTTTTGAAAAAATAAACGTATTTTTTAAATTGGTGCATAAAAATTAGATTATGGTGAATTTTTGGTATTTTTCTGTGAAGTTTGATTTTTTGATGAATAATGATTTATAGTAAATTTTAATTCAAAATGATTTTTATTTTAATTTATCTAAAAAGATAAATTATGTTTTTTATTAGTTTTAATGTTTAATTATTTCAATTATAAAATAATTATTCCAATTTAGGTCATTAGAGTTAATTTCACATTAAAATTGGATATGAAATCTTACTATACTTTTGAACATATTTACATTAAAAACTTGTTGTATCATCCTATCTATGGGATTAAATGTGAATTAAGTTCAAAAATATATGTGATTGGAATTTTAAAAAATTGATTATATAGTTTGAATCATAATAGAATATAATTTCAAATAATGTCAAATTATTTTTTGAGAAAAATATTAGTGAATTTAATTGGAATTAATTACAACAATTAAGCGTAAAATTACATTAACCAGGGACTAACCCATAAAATTAAGGGCCAAAATTACCTAGAAACTTATCCAAAATATGTTTTCTGTCTATATATATACCCTATCCAACATTGTATATAATTATGATCATTATTGGAGCCACTTTTCATAAGAAAAACGTGTGTGTAATTCCCTTTCCAAAAATTTATAAGAATGTCACTCCTCTTCCACTATAAAAAGGCATTCACCCCTCCCCATTATTCACACATCTCAAGACATTTTTCTTTACAAAACTCTGATAAAATAATATCCCAAAATTACTCCCTTAACCCTAGAATCCTCCATTTTTATGAAATCCATCGAAGGAATCCCTTTGGTGAAAACCAAAAGAATTTTCCCAAAGTAGAGGTAACATCCTTCTTCAAGATATTTTTTATTATTTTCATTATCCACCCCATAAAATCATAATATTACATGCTTATATAATAACTTAATTTTCCTTAATATATTTATATTTTTTATTATATGGATTATACCCACACTTATACACCCATCCATCTAATGGTTGATGAACTTACCATTCTTGTGTAAGATGAACTTCAGCCTCATGAAATGATTTCGTTCATTTTTTCATTTACCACCACTCATGGTTGAGAATTATTATGTATAGTATGTTTTTACATTATATTCAAGATATTTATTATATATTTTTTCTTATGTAAATATTATATAAAACATACCTCTATGCCTTTCATTTTGTGTGAATATGATAATTTCGTTTGGGGGAGTGTGGATTGCTGCCTCATCCAAGCGATTTAATTCATTCACACTCAACATGGAATGTATTAAGGATGGGTTTAGTGAGACTAGATTATATATTTGAAATAATAATTTTATTTTAATGATATTATATATATACATATATTTAATTTACTTTATTTATTTCAATATGATAGTAAAATTTAAATAACGTTCATGCGTACGTACAACCTACCGTCTCCATGAACGGTGTATTCCATTTCATATTTATATATTCTATAGATTATTATAAACACATATATACTGAATATATAAGATATTTATATCACTATTTAATTTTTTTAAATATGTAAATTGTGATATAAGTAAGTGGGTCAAGAATAACAGGACAACACATATTTGAAAAAGAAAGAAGATATTACACAAAACGTAAAATTAACATGGAGTTGTTAATAAATGGGAAATATAATGTCCTAAACAAATCATACATGGTATTAGATATAATAAAAAATGTTCTTTATTTGATTTATAATAAACTTATATTTATTATATAGGAGTTTTGAATGTATACAAAGATTTTCATGACTTATGGTAAGGGAATTTCATCTCACTTTTTATTTCTATGAGATACATGTCGTATTCACCACTCGATTATATTATGCGGTATATTTACTTCCCATGAATGTATTATATGATTCATATTACTATATTTATGTAAATTTAAATATTCATTTGATGATCTTTATTTCATGGGGTTTTGGTCCAAAAGTTACCAAATTTGTAATTTATTTTCTTCTCAATTTGCTTTATTTGAGATACATTCCATGTTATGCACCAATATTTTTCTATGGGTGTATATATTTCCCATTGAAATGTTATATCATGAATCTAAATATTTTCATTATATTTTATGCTTCATTTAATTTTATTCTTTCATGGGTATTTTGATTCAATGTTAACAAAGTGGTAACAATTTATTTCTACAATCTCATCATCTATTAGGAATGTGTATGATTATGATTCCATTGATAAAATATTATGAAAAATCTGTAAATAAAACTCATGAATTTTCTCTTCCCATGTTTATCCATGATATGTTCTTTTATTAGTACCATTTTTACACACTTTGGAAGATTAAATAATTAATAAATTTGTTTTATGAAAACATGACATTATTTATTCCTTCGACTGTAAATCCATGTTCTTTAAAAATTATTTTTTCTAAAATTATTTTCAAAAATGTTTTACTATTATCCTATGATGTTTAATGAAAATTTAAAACCATGTTTTAAATTTTTAATTTTTTTAAAAAAAATTAATATTCTTGTTGTTTCCAATTGAAGAACTTATTTAAACATTTACATCACAAAAGGAATGCTCCAAATGTATATATTTATCCGCAGTCATGAACATCCTTACTTTTAAGATTACTTTTCTAGTTTACAAGATTTCTATAAAAAGATGTTTTTCCTTGTATTATGCAATTTCATTTTTTAAAATTTGTTTTCAAATAAAAGGTTTAAAAAAAAATTAAGATTCAAGAAGTGTTTTAAATTATTTTCAAATATACTTATAAATGTTTTCAAATCTATTTTCAATGAAAATAGTTTTCAAGTATGTTTTAAATTTTAAAAATTATTAAAGTTAATTTTCAAAGAAAATGGTTTTCAAAAGGTTTTATGTTTTAAAAATTATTTTTCAAAGAATAAATTATATTTTCATCAACAATTTATTTAAATTAAATAGTAAAACTTTAATTATAAGAAAAGGATTTTTGAATTGGTTTTATAAAAAGGATTCTAAAATAAACGATATTTAATATATGGAATGTTCCATGTGATCTTTCAAAATCCTTCTCCATCTAAGATGACATATTTTTTTTATAGTTTATGGTTTACTAGGGATATGATCCAAGAATACCATTCATATTATTTCTTGAAAGGTTTATGTTTAGATGGAATGATTTTTATGACACTCTTTCCTATTCCATGGGTTATATGCCTTTCAAACTCGTTTCTTTTCATATGTTATTCTTTGATGAAATGATTGTGAAACCTTTTTATTTTCAATGGTTGATGATATGGTAAAATGTTATAATAACCATTTAATTTCATGGGTTATGATATGATGGTTATGAAACCCATCTATTTTTTAGGTCATGATATGATGACAGTTTTATTATCTCATGGAACATGTGAATATGATTTTATTATGTGATGTTTGGTGCCTATATCTCCCTTAAATGTATTGGGTAGAGATTTATATCTCATTAAATTTTTATTAGAATCAATTCGATGGTATTTATTCACTATAGAAGACCGGGAAACCCGATTCACTATGGGAAGATTAGGAAACCCGATCCACTATGGGAAGATGGGGAATCCCAATCCACTATAAGAATATGGAGAAACCTGATCCACTATTGTAATATGGGGAAACCTGATCTCTTAAATGGAAAATATTGTGACTGGGGATGGTGGTGTGTCCCACCACATAGGTTTATCCCACATGATAATCCCTAATAGGTTTTCGGTAATGATCATTGACTTATATGGAATGATGTTACATATTAATCAGTCAGCCACAAATTATATTTCTTATGCCTTTGATATGCTCACATGGTCTATGTTATTTATTATATTTTGATTATTTTCTTATGAACTGTAAATATTTATTCCATGATTGATGATAATGATCTTTTTATGAGGGGAATGATCTTCAAATGTTCTTATCATGTTCTCATATACTTAAGCTCATGCTATTCTTATGTATTTTTTTTACCCTTAATGATAATTATAGCTAACCCATTTCTAATGTTTTCCTTCTACAGGTTTGGAAGAGAGGTTTTAATTCATATCACTAAAGTATAGATGTTTAATGGATATGTTGATGATATTTGACCAAACTAGAAGAATGTGGTTTATGTTTCTATAGGCACTAAACTATTATGGTTCTTAGGTATGTATTTAAGTAATGTATGAAATATTCATCTAATATTATTTAATATCCATGTATTTTAAGTCTGTGTCATTATAATATTCATTGAATAAATTATGAATGACACCATATGGACCAAGGATCTCATTTTGTGATTACAAAAATGCGAACCCTGGTTGATAATGATGAATCTTGGTAAACCAAACCTATTTAAAATTTGAGAACTTACCATGCCAATGACCAATTGATACTCATTGGTCATTTGGCCTTTTTTTCACCCATTCAAATTCATAATAAAAAAAATTAGATAAAAACCCAAATGAATTTTAAAAAACCCTCATGATGTCAATTCTCCATGAATTGATGATATCAAAAAATGGTTTGTTGTGTGACTTTTCTTTCTCTTAACAGTATTGTCTATTACTTTACATTATGTGCCTGACTTACCAAACTGATAGGCATATCAACAAATAAATTTCTAATAATATCCAATTTAAAGGACCATTATAGCTTTATATTGAGATCCACAGTGTCCCCCCCATACCAGAGTGTGGAAGAAGATCAAAACAAAGGTGATATTATGGTCATGGAAACATTGAAAACAACCTATTAAATAAAAAGTTTTCACAAGTATGGGTCATTATTTTTGTTCCATCATGAATAATTCTTAAATAATTGGGATTATTAAGTACTAAAATATATTTGGACTACAAAAGCTACAAAAAATCACAATTTATACATAATAAGGGGTAAGGTTTATTACATTACGAAGGTTCTCATCAAGAAATAATTGTTTAATAGGGAGGGATATGTCAAAATTATTGTCAAGTAGAGGATAAACCCAACTAATGAAGTAATATATAACATTTTACACTCTTTTTTATCATGATTACCTAGGTTGAACTAATGTATATGGATCAAACTCCATATAAGATGGGGTTTAACATCATGTTTCTTATGAAGAAAACGGTGGGTGACAAGGTAAAAAACAAAATAAACATTTTCCTAAGAATATATTAATAGAATTATAACAAGTTAAACACAATATAAAGAAGTTATTTTTCATTCATAATATAGTTTTTCTATTTTATTTCAACTACATGTGATGCATAAATAAGGAAATTTAAAACCCACTAATCCCTTTTGATAAAATTCCCATAACTAAAAAGTTATAGGAATCACACATAAGTATAAAGGGGAGATCCTACCAAGGTGGTTGGATAATGAGAGGTGATCTGAGACTCCATTTTACGGAATTAAATGCATCCTATTTTAAAAAAAACATGTACAATTTTTGTAAAAAATGATAAACGGAGATTGTAATCCTACTAAAATCAATAATGAATCATAAGATGAAAAAAATAATTCCCTAATAAATATCACACCTCACAAAAAAATTATGGAAATGGAATGGTATAAATTATTTTAATTTTTTTATTTATAAAATTGAATTTAATTACATGAAATATCATCACCAAGAACAATCCCCTATTATCCATAAAATTGTATTTCTCATAAATTAATATCAGATATTTTTAATTCTAAGGTGAAGGAAAAAATCTACGTGTTCTAGAAATAATCAATGGAATATACCTAAATGGTGAAATCCCCAAAAATAATTCCACATAATTCACTTGGTATATAGAAAAAAACTCAACATACATTTTTGGAAAGTACAATTAGAATTAAAAAGAAAATATTGAATCCTATTCTATGAAAAAATTCTAAATGGATAGGAAAATGTTGTTTTTTACTGATCCTAAGAGAGCCTATGGATTTCAAAATAAACCAAATATCCATTAAGGAAAAAATAATGGAACTTAATATCCGTTAAATATAACATTTAGGTAACAAAATATAGAGTAAATTATTCCTTTCATTTGTGTTGATTTAGTCAATGGTAGTAAATATAATATCACTCAGTATTTCACATATGTGTTTGATGTAATTCATTCATTTCATTTGAAACTACCATTATTTCAGTTTTCTTTGGAACAATTTTAAAAATGATAAACCATTTACTATTTGATATATGATAGATGTTCCCAGGGGAAAGTAACTTACTAATAGATATTCTTAAAACATTAATATGGGTGGGATTTAATTAGTATTGATATTTGTTTAAAGTCTTAGCCTCATCTTCTAAATGTATTTCATGAATGAAAATAGATGGTATAATATCTAGAATATCATCCAATGAACATCCTTATTCTTCTTGACACTCTTTCATAAGGTCTTGTATTTTCTTCCTACTATGGAGTGAGTATTTCATAAGTAATAATGGGTACCTATCCAATACCCTAAGGATAATAATATATTAAATTTTATGGAATTGGTTTTGATTTTAAAATGAATGGTTTTTGGATTAAGGGATGGGATTTTGAAGGAGTGTGGTCCAAGAAATTATACAAATTATCATGTTTATTCTCTATGGAAAGACAATAAATATAAATGAGATCTTCATAATCATTGATGATTATGGGTACCTCTGAATGAACACCCTAATTATTTAAAACATAAGAAACACGCTTTTACAAAACCATACAACTCTTAAATCATGAATCATAACCAAAAACTATAATATGTGAAGAATAGGAACATGAATCAGAGTATAAGCCGATTAAAGAATAGTTTTTGTGTGTTTGTTGTTAAAAATAACTTCTTTCTAATAGATAGGAAGAGTGGAGTGCACTTCAAAATAGTGTTTCATACCATCAGGAATACTAAAATATACCATTTATCCTATAAACTATATAGAATATGTACCATTATGAATATTAATGATTTAATTTTTTTAAGTAAATTACATCCATGTATGATAGGAGCATGACCATGGGTTTGGGGATCTTCCACTTGAAGAACATAAAAGGTTTTGTAGTAGATGATTATCATCACCATCATGAGGAAATCCTCAGTCACATTTATTGGTTTTTTTGTGCTCTAGTAGAAAAATTGAAAATTGATGCCCACTAGTTGAATCTCTCTAACTAAAAGATAAGTATACACATAGTGAGGCAACACATTAATTAAATTTCTTAAATAAAGTATTGAAATAGTAGAGAACGTGTCCCCAATGGTAAAAGGTATTGTAAGAGTACATTAATCCTTGAATTTAGTTTGAATTACAGGTTATATTAATAATTATACATTCCTTATATGCTTGACTCTCTCATTCACTTCCATTTACTGTCTATGTATAAAATTTTCATTATGATCTTTGATATCAAGAAGAACATGTTTGACTTCATCCAAGTGAGGAATCATAACCTGTGGAATTCTAAATGTTCCCACAATCTATTTATCATTTTCATTATCATCATTTTTATTAGATTCAAAGATATTTTTTGGGAAGGGATAAATGAATATATACTTCATGGGAGTCCTAACTAATAACTTTTTTACACTTTTTGTTTTTTACCTTACATAAATATTTTTAGGGTAGATAAATAGAGTTTTTATGATGTAGAGATACCTAATTTATAAAATCATTAGAAGCATAATGTTATTTACCAATATTAAGTTGGATAATATAAATATTACATTTTTTTTTTAGGATTGGACATAGTTTGGGATGGTAGTTTTTTGGAACCTTGCTTCTATGTCTTACTGATGGTGTGTTCCAGTTTTCCCACTTGATTTTTTAGTTCTTGAATAGATCATTGTGAGGCTTGTTTGAACTATATGGTCTAGGATTACATTTTATTCCCCATTTCATTGATTATTTTTTCATATTTTGGAGGATTAGGGTAATTCTGAGATGGTGGTGTAAAAAAAGTTTGAAAATTATTTCCTTGTTGATAACTGTTAGGTGTTTGGTAGCTTGAGTTTCCCCATATCAATATAATAGATGATATTCCCACCAAGGTATTTTATTTAGAATAAATTTATATTTCATGAAGGATTTTCATTTCATAAAATGATTCCCTATAAATACAACTACACAAAACTAAGATAAATCATGATGTTAGTGAAAAAAAGTAAAATAATTTATTTTTCTCAGAAAAGATACCAAAATGAAATAAAATGGATAGAGAGTTTGAAATACCTTGATATTGTCCTAATTATTATTGATTTATATAAATTTCATCAGGTATATTATCAAAAGTTATTTATAGTAATGTATTTCTTATCTATTTAACTCATCTCGTTGGTGAAATTCATTATGTACCTTTTAGAGATAATATTTTCATAATTATTAATATGTTTTAAAATTATTTAATCACTTATAATTTATCAATTTGAGTATATTCGTATGAATTTTGGATTTTTGGTGTATTTTGGGTTAAATTGTAAAAATTTCTTTGTTCTTGAATTTTAACTCATTTTAACCACAGGGGTATTTTGGGTATAACTTTAAAATTTGATTCCATTTTTAGTGAATATTTTTTACGATTAATCAAGTTGATTTTTTTTGGGTAATACAGAGTGGACCCCACCTATGGAAATGAAGCACAACTTGATCTACACACCTCCAATTAATGTGATTCCATCTGGATTTGGAACATGATTAACATGTTAATTATTAAATTAAATATCATGAAGTTATTAACTCATTAAGGTACTAATTAAACCCACAATGTTGAAGAAATTTTTGGAGAAGGCTTGGCTAGAAAACTTCTTACACATTAAACAAGTCACAACTACTATTTTACACATCCAATTAATTTGAAATATAGTGGATGAAATAGGATCCATCTTTTCGGAGATGGATTCTAGAGGAGAAGCCGTTACACCCATTTATTTTCTTCTTTTTTTATTTTTTAACATTACTTTTCTTTTAAATGTAACTTTAATTTAGTTTATTTTAAATACAATATAATTCAATCAATTTTTTTTATTTTTGTGTCTTCATACACACACACACCCATTCTTTTCTTCTTTTATTATCTTCTATTTCATTCTTATTCCACCCCATTCTACTCCATTGTGATCCCTAATACTCACGACCTTGAGTAACTGACCTGAGGAATATCCCATGGGAGTAATGTAGTTCTTTAACCTAAGTCCATTTTTCATTCTTATTTGAGTTAATTATAAGGATAATTTACCATGGGTGTAATATTCATTGTGTTTTTATAAAGTTTAATTTCTTGATATACAACCATTTTCCCTTGATTGAAGAGATGGATGTATAGTGTTCTTGGAGATCACTAAGTACAATTTGCACTCATATCCAAGGTAGACTGAGGTGTACACATATATGATGGAATGTGTTCAATAAGTAGATTTGTAGCTGGAAAATGAAGGTGCTCTCTGAAAATTATCTCTAGAGAACATACTTTCTTCTCTAATTCTATTTTGTTTATAATTTCATGGAAACATATAATTAAATGTTATTTTTATCTTATTTTTTAATTTAATTTATTTACTTAAATTTTAATTGTTTTTTAAAATATAAAACAAAAAAATTATTATTTATTAGGTGAATTAGATTAAATAGTTGAACAAAGTGAAAAATATCCCCAAGTGAGGCGACCCTAGCCAACCTCTGTATTGGATTAGGAAAGTTATTTTCTTTTTCAACATCGTATGATAGGTGTGCATCAAAAATAGTTTCATTTATTATGAGTTAATAAATTGTTTACTTTAATTTTACTATTTTGACATTTCAGATAGGATTTATTTTTTCTAAATTAAAAAAACCATAAATAATTTTCATTTTCCATGATGTATCCAAACTGCTATTACACTGTATGGAATTACTACTTATAGTTTCAACAACAACAAGAATAAGTTGTTTTATAATAAAACAGTTCTCAAGTGAAGGAACATAAAGAGGTCATATAAGGAACACATTTTCAAATACGAGGTCTAATAGAATATGTCCATTCAACCTAAGAAATATACATTCATGAGCTACATGTGGGTGATCAGCAAGATATGGATGAATTATGGAATGATTGTGAAGAAAAAAATGATCTCCCTATTCCTTTTAAAGAACCTAAACTAGATGTGGAATAAATTTCACCACACATCCAAAAAATTGAAGAAAATATGGTGGATCTTGACTACATGCCTCCATCCATTGAGTATAAACTCTAAGAGGTACTCAAAACTGAATAAGAGATTGTATCTGAACTAATTAAGGGAGTTGATATTTTCCAAAACTCTATTTAATTTGATTTTATTCAATAATAATTGAGTATTAATTCCCACTATTTTTTAATTTTTAGACTCATAAAATCTTTTCTATGCTATAGAGGTGGATTATGAAACTGGAACTACTCCTATTGAGGAACACATGGAGCTTACTTATATTATTTTTTGGGAGGCCTAGAAAGAAGTCCATATTTTGAGCTTGAGTAATTCAAGATAGAGGATGAACATCTTTAGAGGGATAAATTACATATTAATTCAAAATAATTTTTTTAATAGGAAATTCATGCTTACTTTCTCTTTGACTTCATTAAATTACTCATTCAACAAAATTATTCAAGACACAAACTATATTATGATAGGGGGATCCAATTTCTACTATTGGACTACTACTTGGTTGGATAACCTACTTCAGGATATCAGAAACATTCCACCTGAGTTTTCTCACATGAGAATTACTGACTTCTTATAACAAATACACAACTTTGGAAACCATATTACTAGTTAAACCAACCTAGAAATTTAGAGGTATGGCTTTATGGATCATGACACTATAATATGGAAACTCAATCATCTTGGAAAATTTAATGAAAATAACTTCTATATACTAGAATGTGGTGGTTCCACCCAACCACCACGATGGCTAATGAAGTTAAAAACCTTCTTCATTCTTCCTTCGAAATTTCTCATGTTATGGAAAATATAGAAATCTCAGCTTCCTACTCATGATCAAATCCATGAATCTAGATGTCATATTTCTTTTATCTATCATATCATTCTTATGTTAGGGGAGGATTTATATTATATGTTTGTTCTATGTGGTTTTTAAAATTCTTTATAGGAATACAAAGGATTGATTTTTGTTCTATTACATGATAGTAAAATACTTTTTCACGATCTCATTGTGGCAATGTACAATGATTACTTTAGTGATGGAATACAAAACCCTCTATATGCAGTTGTTGGGTCTATTTTTCATCTATATGGAGGGACTTGAATGATAAAATTTTTGATGTCCAGCATCCCTCTCTTCAAATGGGAATACTCACACTCCAAAAGTTTGTTTATGTATCCTCTATGATACAAATAGATAGTATGAATAATGACATGAATGACATAAATATTCTTAGATTATTTGGTGTTACAGGTCGACCAAGGAAGCCTAAAATGATCAAATTCCTTGGATCCCTCTCATCATCTCATGCATTAAGGTTAACATTGATGTGGCTTACTATTGTATGCCTAGGTCCTTGAGATGTGGGGGTGTCCTTCCCACACACTGTGGAATTTTTAAAGGGTGTTTATATCATTACACTAATATTGGGATAGTATATGAAGCAGAATTATTGGCTATGGATTATAAAATTGGGAATTCTATCCATTATAATTGGAATTTATTATGGATTGAATCTAAACCCGAAGTTTCTATGAATGAATTAAAAACAAAATCAATGTACATGCCATAAAGGATCTTACCTCGATGGATTGAGTGTCTTAGTAATGCTGCTTAACTCTATCTAGTTATCCCACATACATACCCGGAAGCAAACCAGGTGGCATATATTTTTTCAAATAAATCACTCATGGAAATGGATATCCCTTTAGGATCCTAGCCTATTGTGATTATTTAGTGGATTTTTATATGTATGGTATGATTTATTCCAAATTGATTAATAATTCCTTGTAACCCTGAATTTTCTTGTCTAGTTTTTTATATAATTTCTTTTATTACCATCTTTGTTCGGATACTGAGATTTTTTTATACTAATCAAGAACTATAAAAACAAATCGTTTCACATGTAGCAACTTAATAAGAGGGTGATTCTTAACTTATCCTACCCAATCTATGAAATATATACTTAATTGTGAAGGGGTATGATCTAGTGTACTATAAACATGGAATTATTCTTAATTGAAAGAAATACATGCATTCTAGGAGAACAACATGTGGTGGTCCAAGTTAAAGAAGATCCACCCACCATATGATTATGGATAATAGCTAGTATTATCCATATGAAGGTAGTAAAAGAAACCAAGGCGCACTTGGGGGATCGTTCCATGATTTATAGAAATTTAAATTTTAGTTTAATTCATAGAATTAATATAGCATGCGGCACACTCCCTCCTATCATTTTGAGATTAAATGACATGATACATGTTCTTAATTGTGTAATTATATTTTGTAGGTTCATGATAAAATAATTTATCATAAAACATTGGATGAATAGGACCAAAGCTTTATTTTAAAAGGTAGTTCACTTTTTATGTTCATATTTTAAGATCCATAAATATTCTTTCTAACAATATGCTTGGAGATTTAACAAGAAATTACATTCCCATTGTTAAATAATTCTTTACATAACTTATCTAGGATACATGATTTTCTGAGAAATCTAGTTATTTCATGATTTATATTTCAATGAAAATGTGATTGAATGAGTAAAATGGAGAATTTAATTATTAAAGTGGATCATGGATATTAAAACGACGACTCGTGGTTTAAGGATATTATTTGATTCATGTAAATGAAATTTTCCTAAAAAATTTCACGATTTCACATTCTACAATTCATCTGAATTTTTTTTAATATTCATTTCATGAGTGATTATCCCAAATTATATGTCTCATTCCCAAGATGATATCTAGACCAAGTACATTATATTTATTATTTAGCATATTTTATAATTGATCATGGGACATGACACCTGCTAGAAATCTCAATTTAAATTATCAAAGCTACTCCTATACAAAAACATATTTAAAATGATTGATGAAACATTTGATTAATCACATATCCTCAAATTGCCACCTTTAAAATAATTGTTTTTTAGCCCATAGAAACCATGAATGGATTTTATAGAAATGAGCAAATTTTCAACCCATTTTTATCCATTCATACACTCCTATTAGTATTTGCATGATATTTTGAAATTAATGTGTGGGTGTTATGGGAATCATGGTGAAAGGGATGGTTAAAATTTTAAGGAAGAAGTGTGGGTGTGCAATTATGGGAATAAATAAATATTTTTGATTCATTCAATCTACTTAATTATTTTCCCTTCTTGAAAACAAAAATAAAAAAAGGAATGGTTTGTGACTTAGAATAACCAAAAATCATTATCAATAGAACAAGGATTTTTTTCATATTTGGTTAGGTGTTGTTTGTTAGGTTTATTATAAGAATAATTTTTGAAAAATGAAAAAAAGGAAAAAAAATTATACATTATAATGGAAAAAATTATATTAAAATTCAATATGGTGGAAATTATTCATTATTATTTAATTATTCAGGAACTTTTCTTTGAGTTTTGGGTAAATTGGGGTTTCAATTATGAAGGATGAATTTCAATAAAACATTATTTTTGATATTATACATTGTATATATGAGGTAAACCTAATCCTTGAACCTTAATTTTCAAACATCAATTCCCACCAACCTTATGCCTTAGAGTCATTTGAACCTTCAATGAAATCCCTCATGATTTTAGGTGACTTTTGTCATTACTAACTTGAGAAATTAGTTCCATTACAATATTACAGATAAGGAGTATTCTCTCATGATATGAGAATAACTATACTTGATTTTAGTAATGAGAGATGAGAGAAAGGATTCAATGGTGGGGTAATCATGATGTGACTTGTTTAGTAATAATGAATTGAAGAGATTGAATAAATGAAAAGATAAGTTCCCTGATTTCTAAAAAGGGAAAATTTAAATATTTGAAATAATTATTTATTTGAAAAATGGGATATTAGATTGATATTTTATGTGGATTTTTCTAAAAAAAATTCACGTTAAAAATTGATTGATTTTGTTGCTTTGGAATTTGAATATTGGTAACGCTAGGGCCCTATGAATTGCTTGTTGAGATTTTATGCTTGAGAATAAACAAGGTTTAAGTGTGGTGGAATTTATAGATCTAATATTTTCATATTTATTTATATGTTTTCAATTATTTAATCCCTTCTAATTTAACAATTTTAGTGTATTTACAGGAATTTTTTATTTTTGGTGTATTTTGTGCTAAAATGTAAAAATTGCTTAATTCTGGAATTTTAACAGATTTTAACCATAAGGGTATTCTGTGTATAAAATTTAAAATATGATTCAAATTTCAATGAATATTTTTTATTGGATTACATGATTTAGGGGGGTTAAACTTTTCCTTCTAGACCAATAGTTGATTCCAAAATATAGAGGTATGAAAAAATTAATCAATGTGAAAAAAAACAGTTGGAAAGAGTGGATGCCACCTCCAGTAATGAGGCACAACTCGGTTTACACACCTCCAATTAACATGATTCCAACTGTATTTGGAAGTGGAATAAAAGGGAAAAAATTACATTAAATAAAATTAAGTTATACACTCATTAAGGCACCAATTGGAAGCTCAAAATTTAAGTAATTTTTGTGGAAGACTCATCCCAAAAATGCCTAACTCATTAAATATTCCATAAATCCAGTTTTACGCATCCAATTATTGTAAAATATGGTGGATGAAACAAGAGATATATTTTGAAATATATACTATGGAGGTAAAGCTTCTACAAAAATTTATTTTTCTATTTTATTTTTATTTTTATTTATTTTGTTAGCTTAGTTTTAATTTAAATTTAATTTAAATTAATTTTATTTTAAATAAAATAAAATTCATTCATTTTTTTAATATTTCTGTATTCTTTAACACATACCCATTATTTTAATCTTTTTCCCTCTTCCCTTTATTTCTCATTCTAACCTATTCTTCTCTATTGTGATCCTTAATACTCATGATCATGAGTAACTAACTTTAAGAATATCCCATGGGAGTAATCTTGTTCTTGATCCCAAGGAAATGTTTTGATTATGCTTTGAGTTAATTATAAGGATAATTTACAATGGGTATAATATTCATTGTGGTTGTCTAAATTTTAACTTCATAATCTCTAATCATTTTACCTTAATTGAGGAGGTGGAAGGATAGTTTGCCTAGTGATTGCTAAGTATGCTTTGCATTCACAACTTGGGTAGATTGAAGTGTGTACACATGCAATGGAGTGTTTTCAGTAAATATATTTGAGTTGTTAAATGAAGGTGACCCCAAAAATTCTCTTGGGATAACATCTATTCTTCTATAATTCCATTCTTTCTAGCATTTCAATGAAATTTATAATTGAATGATAATTTTTTCTTATTTTTTTATTTCATTTATTTTCATAAATTACATTTCTTCAAAAAAAATATAATAAAAAAATAATTATTTCCTAAGTAAATAAAATTAATTAGGTGAATAAGTTGCGATATCTCCTCAATTGAGACGACCCTATCCAAACTATATACTGCATTAGGTAAATAATTTTTTCCATACCCTATAAAATATGTTCATTAGTACCCTAAGGATTTTCATTTTGAGTCATATTTACTACTATGTCATTATTAGAGGCATAGGTTTTATCAACTTAGGAACCACCATCTACAACATCTCTCATTCCATGATTCAAGGGGAAAAGTCCTCATATAAGTATTAAATGAGAAAATTTTCACTAATTCCTTGGTGGGGGAAACTTGAGAAAAGCATATTAAATCTCTCACAATAGTCATGAAGGGTATTTCCTTGTGATTTCCAAAATTTCACATATTTATTTTCAAATTTATACAGTTCTAAAGGCTCATATGAGCTTGTCTGAAAATAGTTCTTTAAGCTTTTTCTAGCTCCTAATTGTGATAGAGAGACAATATAACCAATTATTGGTTACACCACCTTGGGATAAAGGTAAGGAACAAAACATTATGAGGTCCTCATAAAAATTTGAAGGTTTCATGGGGGATAAGACAATGTGAATCACCTTGAGAAGTTTTTTTGGGTCCTCAATAGAAATAACATGAAATTTATGTAGGATTTTTATGAGTCGTAACCACTTTTCAATGTTGTAGGCTTCATCAGGATACTGGATCTGCATAGGCTGGTACTCTAAATCAGAGGTGGTTAGTTCTATTATGGTCTTATTAGTTCTATCCCAATTTTTTGGATTTTATTTGATTTTCAAGATCATTAGGTTCCATATATAACACCTCATAATTAGTTTACTTCCCTAATATATATAATGTAATGTGTGAGTGAAGTTCATCTTTAATTTCTAGGATTATATCAATAAGATTTCCATTCCATGACTGGGTATAGAAAAAGTGGTGAAATATTTTATCATTTTTTCTTAATTAATGAGAACATATTTGAAAAAAACATTAATTTTTTTTATTGAAAATAAACAAAATTGAAAATTCAAGAGAGAAAATAGATAGTGGGAGAGAAACACACTGAAAACGAAAAATGACAGGGAAAAACTAAGGGTAAAAGAAGAAGGGGAAGGGACAGATAAAATGGATATGGAATATAAGTATAAATAAGTAAGAAAAATATTAAATATTTGTGATCCCTTGAGATGATAAAAAAACAATTCAGTTTGTCTAGCATGTCAAATCAGATGTTTATATTAATACAAGGATTTTTACCATATAGAAAAAACCCAAGGTTTTCTCACGACGGAGCCCCATATCATTAATATTAAATGATAGTTTCTATTATTAAAATAGGGAATTTATTATATATAAGATCATGTTTTTTATTTAATAGGTAAATATATTTAATAATGTGATAAAAGAAAGAATAAATTAAATGTTTTGATCAAGTGTGAGAAACCATGGAAATATCAAGATTCACATCCATAACCAAATCAAGATATAGGGTCTAGGTCATTTAATTATTAGTTTGTAACACATATAAATAGAATGTAATTTTTTTTTCTAGGATTTCTCATAGTGTCTATTCAAAACAATAAAATGATTCAATGGTTGTCATTGATGATTGGGTAATTTGTGTTCAAATTTATAAGTGAAACTCAACAAAGAAACACACAAATAATTTATCATCCTCTTCATGTTTGTATGTCATTTCATAGTGATAAAATTACTTAGATATAACTTTCCATGTATGTGTTTATGTGAATACAATCTACTAATATGAACCATAAAAATAGCATACTTAAAAAGTAGAAGAAGAAGTGGTGAACAGTGTGGAAACATAACATAAATGGGTACCCAAAACATGATCATGTGAGATTGATTATTAAATACCAATACATAAATCTTTTAAATAATAATATAGGATGATAAAAAATACTATTAAAATATGGAATTTAAAATATCATAAAAAAATAATGATATGAAATTCAATATTTACACTATATTCCTCCCTATGTGAGTATGGGGAGTTTTAAACACCATGGAAGGGTATGAAGTCATATATGAAGAAGAATCATGTCCCAAGAACTCAAAACTCACCCTATGATCAATCATCCTCTTTAAATAAGGGATGTATGGCCTTTTATTGATAATTACATAAATATTTCTATAGAACCAATCTTTTTTATAAGGAACTATATGGTTATTCATGGTAAGATTTCATCATACAATTGATCAAGCTAGTTGAATAAAATAAACACTAATTCATGACATTATTTTCAGTGGAATTCTTGGACCTTGATTTAGCTATCGAATTAAATTTTAATCAACCAAATTAGATGAATGAATCATAATATATTTACTATATACTGAATGATGGTCCAATATTTATCTTCTAGGTTTAAATCTCACAAACTTTCTTTGTTGGGACTTATGTGATTGGATGTATCCTTTGGTGTATTTGAGGAAATTATATCCCAATGAGATTTTCAATATTAATTTGAAATCATTTTTATAAAAAATGAAAATTTCCAAAAAATCAAATCATGAATGAAAAATGATTTTGGATATTCTACTTAAGAGCCTTGTTTTTTAAGAAATAAATACAAAATAGAGTCTTTAAATTTTGATCAGCATCGATAATGTTATGATAAAAAATCCAACATTACGTATAATTGGGTCAATGTGAAATTTCATCTTTTTAAAAAAATCAAATAATGAATTCAAAATATATATTGGGTAAAAAATACAATAATCATGGAATACTAGAACCCATTAAAATTATAATGCACAAGTATATGGTTGATCATATATGATATATAATTTTTTGATCACAAAGAAGGTGTAATTGAGTGTGTTATAATATGATGAGTGTTTTTACATTTCATATTGGATGATACAAACACTCATTTATATATATTTTTTAAAAATCTTAGTAGCTCATTGGGGGTGACCTATAATGTTATTTACTAACACCCTATGGATTTACCTTGTTGTATTTTAAGAATTCATAATATGTAATGTAGTAAATGGAATGCTTCTGATTATTTGTGGTTTATTATTTATAAATTTATATAGTGATTTTAATGAATATAGGACAATATTTTTATATAAATCATTTCCATATGTATACATTTTTTTTATTTTTCATACTTCCATGTATATGATTGACCTGATATGGGTGATCCATTATATATATTTCCTATATGACAAGACATAAGTTCTATATGATATTTCATTGAGTTATAATATGATGAATGATTGAAACTCCCATGTTATTATATATTTGTATTGTGTTTTTTTATATTTTGGATGGTTTTCCATTTCTTATTATTATATTGATATGATAAAAAGGAAATAATAACCCAATGTTATAGGCTTGGACCACACTACAATATAAAAACCTCTAGTGTGTAGTGAGGTGCACCTGATGCCATGTGGCATGCCTTGGCTAAGATTTTGGGTTCATACTTTGGGTTGATGATATTAAGATAATGTATTATATTTTATTATTTAATTATATACTTATTAGTATACCTAGACAAAAATATCATATATGGGATTAAATCTATACTTGTATTTGGAAAACACTTGTATAGTGGAAGATAATATTTCCATGGAGTCAGATTATGATTATTGGTTTAAATTTTATTAGAATTTTAATTTATATACAATATATTGTGTATGATTCATTTTATTTTTTTCTCTAAGGTTGGTGTGTAAAGAGAGGATGTTTATATGAATCATACATAGAATGTAGGTTCACATGACATGTTCAAGACTATGTGTGATTGGAAAGTAATTTTTAAAATAAGGGTTTTAGGTAATTTTAACATAAACAATAAATAATTGAATTCATTCTTGAATAACGTTTTGATGGTACATTAATTAACTAAAACCAAGGATGATGATTTGTGAGTTTTTATTTCTTGGTTTTTTATGTTGTTATAAATATTTACATTTGGGGTGTACATTGTGTGTTTGGTAATAAATGAATTGATAGTTCCTTCTTGAGATATTCTTAAAATTAATGAAATGTATGAATAGTTGGTTAGGTGTATGAGCATCATAGTAAAAATTTATAACTCATAATGGTTGGGGTTATGTTGGGTAGTAGGGACACACATGTGATTTTTTTTACTTGCGTTTATATTTAATTAATAATTATGAGGACCTAGACTTAAACATATCATAATCTTGATATTTTAATTAGATTCTACATCTTTACTTTCCCAAATATTTTTTTAGTATATAGTTTTAGAAAGTTAGGACATAACTCATACTTATCAGCCCACTAGCAAACCAAGTTGGTACCATTAAAACCATTTTTATTTCTTCCAATACATATATTTTTTAACCCAAAATAAAAAAAAAATTCTTTGAAAAATATTGACATCCTTCCTTCTCTTAAACATCCTTATAACCTGTGAAAAACATTTAAAGTAATCAAATGGGCATAAAAACCTCAGTAAGGGATACAAAAATAAGGAATGAAACCATTAGTCCAGGAATACTTCAAAACATATAGAATCATTTTCACAAAGACATACTTCTCACACATATTTCCTTTGTGAAAAATGATATTTCCATAAAACGTTAAAGAACATCAATAAAACCATAAAGGTATCTTGGGGAATTACTTACTTATATTGTAACCCTCTCAGCTACCTTATGATTTGTAACCCTCACAGCTACCTTACAATGTAACCCTCACGACTACCTTATGGTGTAACCATCATAGTTACACATGGAGTAACCATACAACCAAACTCCAACATATACAAACCCAATTGATTTGAGGGAGATATAGGTCCCACCCTTCATTATAAATAATGCACAAGAACCAGAACATAATCATAACGCATGAATAAATTCATAAAAACATTGCTTTTGAATTTCATAAAATAGAATTTTAATAGAGGATTTTAAAATGAAATTACTTTAGAAATATCATATAATTGATGTGAGAAATTAATATAATGAAATTAATACGTGTACACACTATTAATACACATAATAAAACATAATATAATCAAAAAATTATCACACAAATAATCTTATTACCATATAATTAATGAAGTAGAAGATTAACCCAAAGAATGGAAATTGGGTTATGAATTCCCTTACCTCAGGTTCGTCTTAATTAAAATGTTCTTAAACCTCTGGTATAATGGATAAAATAGTGTTATTAAAATCTTAAAGAAACATATTCATGTTTTTAACACCTTATATGATCATTTCATAACATCATTTTACCCTTTAATTATTAGTATTTTGTTCCTTCCATTGTTTCAGGTGCATTCTTTACATGATTTCCACTGCCGGTTTGTATTAAATTTTCTTATCATATAGAAATAAAATTCCATAATTTTAATGAGATGGTATTAATATATTTCTATAATACTAAATGATTCCATAAATAATTTTTTTTATATGTTATGATAATGAATCATTAGATAAATCATTAGTGATTTTCATTTATATCATTTTGGTGGTTCTTCGATAATCACAAAATAGTTTCATTATATAACATAATATTATGTATATTTTTTAAATAAAGAACAAGAAAAGGGATATATCATAAAAATTACAATATTTTTCAACCATTAAAATAGTTTTATGATCATATTTGAATGAATTATTGGAAATTGGAAACACATCATCTACAATTTTGGTAAATCAGCACATCACCAGTGGTGTTTTTATTTTATGAATGAGAGGAAGAGGAATGTGAAAAATAATGATGAATTTTTTTCCATAATCATGATAAAATATATAATATATAAGATTTTGGACCTTTATTTCCTCTTGGATATGGGGAGGGTAGAAGAGTGTATGATAGAAAATGAATTGAAAAGAAAACAAAAGAAAATGAAAGAGGATTCATAAATCTTGATCTCTTCTCCTAGAGATCCTCCTTAAGGCCATTGGTTTTGGACTTTTGGTGATACCAGAAGGTCTTGGACATTAGGAAGAGCCTTGTAAGTAGGATTGGGCAGAATTTAGACAATTATAAAATCTTTAGTGGTGTGAGAGGAAGAGGGGGTGAGGGTGGTATTTATAGTGAAGGTGGGGAAATTTTTAATTAATTTCAAATGACACCTTATTAGTGGTATTTACAAACCCATTTTCTTTTCCATAGATTTTCCCATGGTATCGGCCACTTGGGAAACCTCATATCAAATTTTAATCCTTAAGAGTTTACCATAATTATTACATCATAATTTTATCATTATGATGTCATTAAACACCATAACACTTTAAAACTGTATTTTTACTATTCACCATAAATTTATCTATCTCAGAAAAATCCCAAAAAAATACCCTTAACATTTTTTAATGTGTAGAATTTAAAAATTAAATATATATTTTAAAAATAATTTTCTAAATATGATTAATTTAATTTAAAATAAAATCATAATTTATTCCAAAAATTACAATTTTAAAACTATAAATAATTTTATATCACCTTGAAAAATTAATCAAGATATCGTTATATTATAAAACTAAGAAATTAAAATAATATTATGATTTAATATTAATATTACTATTCATAAGGGTATGTTACTATTCACCAAAAAACAATTTGGTTCTATCAGACTTGAAATAAGTTACTGATCACAAATGTAGATGAACATTTTTTGAAATTCAAATCCTAGAAGTGGCACCATTATTTTTATCTACTAGTTTATAACTATATATTTATAAAAAAGTTTCAGTGTTTCCTGAATTTCAATTTATTTTAAAAAACTTGGGGGTTACATTCTCCCCAACTTTTGGAAATTTCATCCTCACAATTTGTTTTACTTATGAAACAAATTGAGGTACCTTTACCTCATAAAATTTTCATATTACCATATTGCTTATTCTACCATGTGGTTTCTTCACAAAACCATTACCCGGTGTATTACCTTATTCCACAATACATGTTCTCTTCAATTATAAATTTGAATATTTTTCTCTTAATAACAAAATATCTATTCCAACTAAATTGCTTCTTGGCTCAAAACATGAGATGAATCTGGCATATACTTTATCATCATCGAAACATGAAAACCAATGTGTACCTAAGATAAAATCAAATGAAGATCTACTCGGCAGGCAATCAGTCCAACTTTATCCAAGATTTCATAAGGTCCGATGAACCATGGAGTTAGCTTTCCTTTCTTACCAAAATGCATAACACTTTTCCATGTAGAGATTCTAAGAAAACATGACCACCTACCTCAACTGAAATTTTTTTCCTCCCATTCTCTACATAATTTTTCTACCTGATTTGAGTTTTCCTCATGTTTTGTTGGGTCATATTCACTTTCTATGCCACTTCCTCTACTAATTCTGGTCCCATAAAATTCCTTTCCCCAACTTCATCCAAAAAAAATGGAGTTCGACACTGGTTCCCATATAATGCCTTAAATGGTGCCATATATATTAGAATGAAAATTGTTATTATAAGGAAACTCAACTAAATAAAGATATTGATCCCAACTTCCCTAGATGTCCATTAAACAATATCGAAGCATATCCTCCAAAGTCTGAATCATTCGTTCTGACTTCCCATCTGATTGAGGATGAAAATATATAATAAAATTTAATTCTATACCCAAGGACTTCTAAAGGACCTTCCAAAAATTATAAGTGAACATGGGATCCCAGTCAGATACAATGGAAAGCGGCACTCCATGTAACCTAAAAATTTCTTTGAGGGACAATTGAGAAAGCTGATCCAATGAAATTGTATCATGAAAAGGAATTAAATGTGGAGATTTAGTCAGTTGGTAAACAATTACCCATATCGAATTGTTACATATATAAGTCTTTGTTAATACCACCATGAAGTTCATGGATACATTTTTTCATTTCCACTCTAGCATTGGCAAGGGATGAATAATTCCCTTGGGTAACTATCGCTCTGCTCTAACCTATTGACATGTCAACCATTTCACGGTAAAATATGCAATATATATTTTCATTCCAACCCACCAGAAATAATCCTAAAGGTATCTATATAATGTAATAATGCCAAGATTAACTGAAAATGGAGAACTATGAGATTCATACATTAAATCTTTCATCAACTAAGAATCACAAGGAATACTCAATCTTTTCCAAATCATAAAATACAATCTTTATCAAGATTAAATTCTAGAAACATACCCATTTTAACTATTCCTACCTTTTTCTATAGCTCATGGTCTTCCTTATATACTTTCTTAATTCTGTATTATGATGATGAATGCACTAAAACCTAAAAAAATAGATTTATTTCCCGCACTAACAACTTCGATGCCAAAATTCATCAAATGATTTATCAATGGGTCATGTTACAATCATAACATGGTTAATGATGCATGATGTTTTCGACTCGAGGTAGCTAACACTCTGTTTTATTTTATAGGATGTTAATTTATCGTGTAATCATAATATTTTATCAATTCAATCCATATTTCCTACCTCACATTTATTTATTTTTTATTGAATATATACTTCAGACTTTTTTGTTCAGTATATATTTCACATTTGGATCCATATAAATGATGCCTCTAAATTTTTAAATAAAAAAACATGGATGATAATTACAAATCATGTGTGGGATAATTTAACTCATAATGTTTTATCTATCTTGAAGAATAGCTAATTACCTGATCATTTTTCATCAGAACACAACCAAGTCCCTTTAATGAAGCATCGTTGTAGATGAAAAACTCACCATTTCTGGAAGGTAGGGTCATAACAGGAGAAATCACCAATATTCTTTTCAATTACTGAAAACAATCATCACATTATTTTTTTAGATGAATTTAACTCCTTTTCAAGTTAACATAGTCAGTGGAATATATAACCAGACAGTGTATTCAAAAAACATCCTATAATAGCATGCCAAACCAAGAAAACTACAAAACTTAGTTATATTTGCGGGTCTTATCCATTGTTCCAAAACATTCATTTTAGTAGTGTCATGAGTTAAGCCATCTTTAGAAATAATGTAACCAAGGAAAGAAATTTTTCCCAACCAAGATTCACACTTGCTAATTTTTTTAAACAGTTCCATTTTCTTTTAAGGTTTGTAAAACAATCCATAGATGTTTTTCATGCTCCCCTTTACTTTTAGAAAATACCAGAATGTCATCAATAAACACTACTATAAACATATCCAAGAACTCATGAAATATTTAATTCATAAGATCCATGAATACAATATGTTCATTAGTTAACCCAAATGGAATAACAAAAAATTCATAATTCCCATATCTAGTATCGAACTTAGTCTTTGGGATGTCTGCATCCTTTACTTTTAACTAATGGTACCCTAAAGTTAGGTCATCCTTTTAAAAATATTGTGCTCCTTGGAGCAAATAAAACAAGTCATCGGTATGAGGAAAATGATACTTGTTTTTAATAGTGATGTTATTCAAGGATCTATAATCAATGAAAAGTCTCATAGAACCATATTTAATTTTAATGAATAAAACAGGAGCACCCTATGGTGAAGTGCTGGGACAAATGAAGCCTTTATCAAGAAACTCCTGCAACTGATTATTCAACTCAAGAAGTTCATTTTGAGTCATTCGATAAGGGAGCATTGAAATTGTCTTTACATTAGGAACTATATCAATTGTGAATTCAACTTCCCAATCAGGTTTAAAACTGTGTAACTCATCAAGAAAAACATCAAGATATATATTTACCACTGATACATCATTAATCTAAATAGTTACCTTGTTTTCAATAATATGAGAAATATGACTTTCATTTCCATCTTTAAATAGTTTTTCATCTTCCTGATATATTATCAATTGTATAGGTTCATTCTTGTATACAAAATAAAACTCTTTCTTGAAAACAACTTATTTATCTCTATAATCAATATTAACTTGATAAACAGAAAGCCAATCCATACCCATAATGACATCAAACTCTATTATGGAAAAAATAACAAGGTTTTCAGGTAATGTATTTCCATAGATAATAATAAGAAGATTCATAAAATTCATTTTTTGTAAAATTTATCCCTGGAATTTTAACAATAAGTTATTGTCTCATTTGTTGAGGTGATATTTTCAATTTTCCAAAAATATTATTAGAAATAATATAATGTTTAGACCCCATATCAAACAATACTTTGTCCAAATCTGAGTAAATAAAAAAAGTATTTGATACCACTTCATTGGATGATGCAACATCTGCTGATGTAGTTACAAAGGATCTCACTACACCTTTCTACTTATCGTCTGGATACTTTCCATCATTCAGATATTTATCTAGGAAGGAATTTCACAATGACCCATCGCACCAGATTTGAAACAGTTTACATTTTTCTTATCAGAATTTATATTAAGATAATTTTCATTACAATCTTGAGCCATATGTCCAAACTTACCATATCGAAAATGATTCCTAGTTTTGTTAATAAATTCCCCAGGGTTATTTTTAACACACTTTTCACAAACTAGAAATTGAACTTTTTTACCATCAGATTTCATTGATTGATTCATACCCATCACTTTCCATATGGACCTCTTCTTCTATTTGTTCTCAAAGTAAATTAATCTCCAGTGAACTCCATTTCTACCCTCCCAGCACATCGGACATGTTTCTCATAACTTTTGAATTCTTATGAGGATAATTCCCTACGGTATATTGGATTCAATGCCGAGTAAAAGAGATTGATTTTTCTATCAGGATCTCGAATAAGATTTGGAGGATACCTTGCAAGTCGGGTGAAGTTTGATTCATACACAGCCACTGAATATTCCTCTTTTTGCCTCAATTCAAGGAATTTATTCTCCATAATAAGTCATACAACCATAGGAAAATATTTTTTAAGGAAAATAATTTTAAATTCATCCCACTCTAGGGATTCAATATTCTCTATATCCCTGATATTCTGGACCATTTACCACCACTGATCAATTTCACTTTCAAACTGATAAATGTAAAGATTATCCTTTTTATTATCTAAACATCCCAAAACATCGAATATCTTTTCAATGGATTTAATCCATCCTTCAGCCGTTATTGGGTCAGAAGATCCCCTAAAAGGAGGGTGTTGCCTTATAAAATCTGTCATAATGTTCCTTTGTGGTAGCTATGGTTGTTATCTTTCATGGATTACACCACTATTTATTTATTGTTCTATCTGATCCATTACCATCACAAACTTCTCTATTCTAATTCCCACAATTCTTGGTTGTGGATCCGGAAAGGCATTATCCTCTCACATCCTTCCAACATCATCTTCCCTATTTCTTATATGGAAAAACATTCTGAACAGACATATCATAGATGAACCAATATGTTAATCATTAGATGCTATACCATTTCAACATAAACATAAGGTAAAAATTATTTATTGTATTCTATTAACATCATCCTAACCCTTAAATATATCTAAACCATGATCTGATACCAACTATGAGGACCTATCCCTAAACATATATAATCTATATATTTCAAAAAAATTATATATCTTTACATTCAAAACAATATTTTATATTTAGATTTTTAAAAAGTGATAAAATAACTCATACATATCATCCCATGAGCATAAAAAGTATTTATTATTAAAATTATTTCCATTTCATCCAAAACATAATAATTTTAACACTAAAAAACAACATGATTTCTTTGAAAAATCTTGACTTCCTTCCTTATCTTATACATCCTTAGAACCTACGATAAACATTTAAAAACAAGGGATGAGCCTAAAAAAGCTCAATAAGGTATATAAAAATAAGGAAATAAACCATTAGTCCTTGAATACTTAAAAACACATGAAATCATTTTCACAAAGATATAATTCTCACCCATATTTCCTTAATTTATGAAACATGATATTTCCATAAAACATTAAGGAACTTACATAAAACCATAAAAGCATCATTAAGTATTAATTACTTATATTTTAACCCTTTTAACTACCTTATGATTTGTAACCCTCATTGTTACCTTATAATGTAACCCTCATGGCTACCATGTGGTGTAACAATCTCAGTTACACTTAAAGTAACAATATATCCGACCTCCAACACATGCATACCCAATGCATTGGAGGGAAATATAGGTCCCAAACTTCATCATAGAAAATTACCAAGATTATAACATAATAAAAAACATGAATAATTTCATAAAAACATTTCTTTTCAATTTCATAAAATAGAATTTCAAAAGACAAATTTTAAAGGAAAGTCCCTTATAAATATCATATAATTGATGTGATAAATTAATAGGATAAAAGGAATATGTATTTTCACTATATATACACATAATAAAACCTAATATAAACAAAAATTAATCACACATATAATTCTAGTACCATATAATTAATTAAGTAGATGATTAACCCAAAGAATAAAAACTGGGTTATGAATTCCCTTTCCACAGGTTTGTCTTACTTAAAATGTACTTAAACCTCCGGTATAATGGTTAAAATAGTATTATTTATATCTTAAAGAAACCTATTAATGATTATAACACCTTATATGATCATTTCATAACATAATTTTACCCTTTAATTATTTTTTTCCATTCCATTATTTCGGGTGCGTTCTTTACATGATTTTCATGGTTAGTTTGTATTTGATTTTATTATAATATGGAAATGAAATTACAGAAGTGGAATGAAATTGTATTAATACTTTTATATAATATTAAATTATTCCATAAATAATTTTGGATATATGTTATGAGTTTGAATCATTAGATAAATCATTATTGATTTTCCTTTAGATCATTTTGGCGGTTCTTCGATAATCATGAAATAGTTTCATTATATAACATAATGTTATATATATATGTTAGATATAGAACATGAAAGAGGATATATAATACAATTTAAAATATTTTTCAAACATTAAAATTTATTTATGATCATCTTTGAATAAATTAAATGAAAGTGGATGCAAATCATCTATGATTTTAGTAAATCGGCAAATCACAGATGGTGTTTTTATTTTTAGAATGAGAGGAAGAGGAAGGTGAATAATGATGATTAATTTTTTCCATATAAAAGATAACATCCTTAATATATAATATTATAGATTTCATGCCTCTTGGATAAGGTTATTTTAATAGATTATAAGAAAAGAAAAGTAATTGAAAAGAAAACACAAGAAACAGAAAGAGGATTCTTACCTCTTAATGTCTTCTCCTGGAGATCCTATTTAAGGCCTTTGGGTTTGGCCATTTGGTGAGACACATAGGTTATAGATGTGGTTAAGATCCTTGGGAAGAGGATTGGATAGAAATTAGACAATCCTAAAAGCATTAGTGGTATGAGGGGAAGAGGGGTTAGTGGTGGTATTTATAGTGAAAGTGATGGAAATTTTAATTAATTTTAAAGGACACATCATAAGTGGTATTTCCAAAACCATGGTATTTCCCATGGTTTCTTCCCATGGTATTAGCCACTTTGGAAACCTCATATAATATTTTAATCCTCAAGAGTCGACCATAAATATTACATCATCCAATATCATTATGACGTCATGAAACACCTGAAAACATTAAAATAATATTTTTACTATTCACTGAAAAATCATCTATATCAGATGAATCCAATAAAACACCTTTAAAATTTTTTGATGTGTAGAATTAAAAAGTGAAGTATATTTTTTAAAAAATAATTTTCAAAATATGATTAGTTAATTTTTAAATAAAATAATAATTTATTTGAAAAATAATAATTTTAAAACTATAAATCATTTTATCTCTTTGAAAAATAAATAAATATATAATTAAACTATATCCATAATAAAATAAAATAATATTATGATTTACTCTTCATAAGGGTCATATTACTATTCATAAGGGTATGTTACTATTCAACATAAAAAAAAGTTGGTTCTATTAGAATCCAAATAACATACTGATCACAACCGTAGATAATAGTTTTTCTAAATTCCAATCATAGAAGTGGAAAATTATGTTTAATTAATAGTTTATAAATATATTTTTAAAACAAAGTGTCATTGTTTCATGAATTTCAAATTATTTTTAAAACATTAGGGTGTTACAATAATGATTAATTTATTATATGGATTTCTTATGAGACCTATATTAATAGGTTTTTTATTTCCATGTGTATGAGGAAGAGTGTGTATATGTTTCATGTATTGTATAAAAGAAGTTATAAAATGACTATGATCATGTGACCATTTTATTCATGCTGTATATTTTTATATTAATAATGTTGTAAATATATGAAATTCTTGCTAATTTAAAAATGGATATTGATTAAAAAAATAATGGTTTGAGTAGTGTAAATAATGAGAAGAATTGAAGTTAGAAAAGTTTTATAGAGATGATACTTTTAGAGTCTATTTATTATAAAAATAGCCATTCATTGGTAATTGAAACATTTAAATTTTACTTTTAAAGGAAAGTTGACTAGTAAAGTGATCATTTTATTATTATATGGGTTTGAATGTTACTTACATTATCATAATGTTTAGTGTTTTATGACTATTTTTGAGTATTTTATGTTTAAAAATTTGATTTTGATTTTACACTACGCATGTTGATGAGATTCATCATAGAGATATCAAATGGATTGTTTAAGGTGAAATTAAAAAATTATCAAAAAAAGATAATGACAATGATAATGATGAGTTTTTATTATGATTATGATTCATTTATGATGAGGTGTTTGTCATATGGGTGATTTTGAATTAAGTATTTTGATTTAAATTTTATTAGTGCTACTGGGTTTTTCATTGGTGTATATATATATTATAATAAAATTTTGAGTATTATGGGATAGTAAATCATTATACATATTTTTATATATATTTATGCCTTAGTTAATAGTGATATATGGGTTTTAAATATCTTGGAAAGGGTAATAACTACAAGTATTATAATCAATATATCACTCTAGAATTATAATCTGATGTGTGGCATTTTTTTATAAAGATACAAGAATGATAATCACACATTGTGTGTCATGTTGATGGAATAGAGATTCCTTTTATCGTTAGCACATTAGTGGATTTACACTTATAGTAGAATGATATGAGTCTATAGATTTAGAGAAGGGGTTCATTTAAGGATAAGTGGAAATGAAATGAGTTACTCATGTGTTCTAAGTGAAGTATTACAAAATCCTTGGTGTGAAATTGGATCTTACGATATTTATAACAGGATAACAAATATAAATTTAATGTCAAAATGAAATGGAATTCGGAGCCTTATTCAAGTTGAGCTATTGATTTCTAAACTCTGTGCTATAGAATATTAATGGTTTATAAAAATAGATATGAAAGGGAATGGTAAAGTACTTTTAAGGAAATATTTTCCCTATCTATTTTTTAAAATAGTTTCTATCTAGTGGTAATACACCATAGATGATTTTTTGAATTCATTGATGTAACACCTAGAGAATTTATGATTTTTATAACTTAAAATAAATTTAAATTCTTCGATATCTTATGAGACACACAAACCCAAGTCTAAATTAACCATAGAATAGTATACAATTACAACATATCCATTAAATTGGTGGAGTGAATAATAATAAGAATATTTTTTTTCACAAAATATTTCTATTGGTTTTATAACAAAGAAATATTTTTGAGTGGATTCATTATAGGTTTTTAAAATAAAACTTTCCTAAAAATGGATTTATTCTATATTCATGAAAAATAATATATTTAATGTTTTCCACTTTTGAAAATTTATTTAACAAAATAAAATTAAATATTAAAATCAACATATCAAAATTAGTTTAGATTGTATTTTTTTCGATTTTCTAGGAATAATGTTTTTCAATGAATTGTGAAAATACTAATTTATATTGAAATCTATGTTTTTTTCAATGATATAAAATTTTAAAAAATTTCATTAAAGTGGTATTATAAAATATATTAGTAAAAATATATTTTGAATAATTAAATTATGGTCATTATAATTAATTTTATATTTGATTTTAGTATAAAATCCCTTTTAAACTTTTGAATAAGTTTTTCCCCGAGAATTACTTTGTGTCTGGTCTTTCATGTGTTATATAAAATTTAATTATACAACTATTGTTAATTGTGTCATGAAAATTTTATTGTTTATTCATATATTTTATTTTAAAATTTAGTAAATTTGGTCATTTTATTTTTTTTTCATTACGAAAAGTAATGGTGGTAAATATCTGTCACCTTTGTAAGGGTAAATTAGGTAAAAAAGTTTAAAACCATGAGATATAGTCTGAAAATCGACCAAAACAATCGTTTATTAATTTTATGCAAAATATTCTTGCATAACCAAAAAAATCAAATAAATGGAATTTTTTGGCCCTAATCCATTGATAAGTGCATTTATATAATTTTAAGTAATGAAAATTCATAAATATGTCACTCTATTGACTTTAATACCTCTAAAATATTTAAATAAGGATAAAAAGAGGATAATATTTATTATAAATTTTTATTATAAATTTGATTTAATTTTTTATATTATGATTATTTATTTGTAATTTTTAGTGATGTAATAATTACTATAAATTTTTACACAATGATGACTCAATATTTTTGAAAGTAGTAGAAAAATAAAGTAAATGATTTTGAAAATAGAAAATAAAGTATTTTTTGGGAGAATTATAATTCCCAAAAAAATCATAAAAAAATAAAAAGCATAAATGGGGTTTTAAATTTTTATGTTCTAATAAATTACTATCTTGATGTCTTTAATGTAAAATTAAGTGAATATTTTCAAAAAAAATAACATTAATTGCATTTTGTTAGAAATGTTATTTATTAAATTATTAAAAATAATAAAAAATATTAAAATAGGATGTGTATTATTATAAATGGTAAAAAAATTCATACCTTATAAATTTTATAACCAATTTTTACCTTTTATGTTAAATTTCAACCCACTAAAATCGAAAGATTCATTACCGTAGTTAAGGTTTAAATTAGTCAACCAATGGGTTAAACAAAACGTTAAGGTTAAAAAACACAAAAACATCTCTAAATTACATTTGATGATGATATTTTTAACATATAATCTTTTTATTCTAATTAATGTATATTTTAAAGCATTATATTTTAGAATGAAATTAGTTATATTTAAATATTTTATGTAATTGAATGTGTTTCCATTCCCTCCTTTATAAATGGATAGTGCTTCTCTCACTTCTTTTCACTAAATTGGGAAATATATCTTCATGAAACCCTAACCATTTATCTTATAATCTCCCCATCCATTAATAATAGTATTTTTACTTCTTAATAGAGCATTAACTGGGTCATTATAAAGGGATATGAAGGGGTCCTATAGAAGAAGAGGTAATCATCTTACCTGACATATTTAAAACTATTTATTCTTATACCTAATATAAATAATTAATATTCTAAATTAAATAAAAATATTAGATCCCCAATATAATTAAATATTATTATTATTGTGGAACCACAATTATCTACCCTCTACTCCATCAAATCGGAAGTGAAGATATCACTAACGCGTATGTGTGGACTACCGCCTCTATATAGAGATACCATTAATTGTCTATAACCAACTATCATGGATTGTTATTATAATGGGTTTAATGTTTATATATTATATAAATGATATAATTAATATTCTATAGTTATAGTATCGTATGTGTCTTTATACCTTACTATCCATTGGAAAATGATATCATCAGTCATGTGAACATGTGGATTACCACCTCCATGAATTTATATGAATAATCTTTCATTTTTTATTTACAAGGATGGTAATAGGGATTGAATTAATGAATAAATATTCTTTATATGATATAATAATTATTTTTATTGTTGAATTATTATTTATAATTAATTTATTCTATCCATAAAAAATATAAAACAATGTTCATGCATACGTATTTCCAACAATCTCCATGAAAAGTATAATTCATTTTTCTACCTGAACCTTTCATAGATAAATATTAATAAATATATAATGAAGATATTTTATATTTACATTAGGATTGAAATTATGGTTATGAATGAAACATGATCAATGTATAGGGATCGGGGCTGGAGAACTGAAAAATACATGAGTAACTTATAAATTGTCACTTGGACCCATGATTTTAATAAAAAAAATTAATAAACAAGTGATAAGTTGTGAGAATAAAATAAAATATGGTATAATATATAAAAAATTTGGGTTATTTAATACATGTATAATAAATTTATATTTATTATACATGATTTTCATACACATATCAAGGAATACAATACTTGAGGTAAGGGATTTATGAATCAAATCCATTTTAATTTGGTTTTCTTATTCTTGAATTTTTATTGAGGGGATTTTATGGTCCTTAACTAATAAGTCAAAGTTATTTTCATCTCATCTATCTTTTCATGTAATTTTGAAGAAATAGTCTCATTTTTATCTATTTGGTACTCAAAATTATCGTGAAAATTATTTTAAGAGAAATATAAATTATTTCCTCTTTGGTCAAAAATATTTTTATTCTATATCGATGTTTTTCTTAAAATGTTCTCAGGAATATATTATTTTTCTTCAATGAATGGTTAAACTAAAATTTACCCATGTTTTAATTTTTATAAAAAAATTTCAATGGAATATTTTTTTTATTTATAAATGATCCATTATTAATTTTTATCCCAAAATGTAAATTGAATATTTGTTTCAATTTAATCTACATTAAAAAAAATTCCATAGTCATGATCACTAATTTATTTGAATATTCCTATACTTGTTTCCATGGTTCTTTTGAAATAAAATTTTTGTATAATTTTTTTAAAAATTTATATATTTTAAATATCCTATTTCAAAATGAAAAGGTTATTTTCATTAAAAACCCATAGGGAATCTTTAGTTTCCTGATTGAAAAACCAAATTTAATAATTTATTAAAATTAAAAAAATGAAAACAATCTAATTAAAATTAGAAAATAAAAAGTTTGAGGTGAAACCTATGAGATAATGAATATAGTTTATTAGGAATTTAAAAACAATTGATTGATGATTTTTAATGAAAGAGTGCAATGAGAAGCAGTTTGTGGATTTGGAAATCAATTTGGGAAATGTGTAGGGGTTTTGTAGATTTAGGTTTTTAGAGCTCATAAATTTTGAAATTATATATATTCTTGATGATTTTTCTTGAAGTGTAGAAAAGTTACATAATTGTTCATGGTATCCCCTCCTTAATGTAGAAATCTCCCTTTTCCCATGGTGATATATTTTAGAGAAGTAATGATTGGTGTTTGTACCAATACCATTTTAAAACATATTTACCATGATCCATTCAATGGTCAATTAAAATTTAGGATAACGAGTTTCATAATTTAACATTGTATTTTTACATATTCATAGGTCAATTATTATTATATATCAAATGGTATGAAGAATAAATTGAATTTCTTATTTCTGAAAACCAAAAAATGGGAAAAATAAAATAAATACAATCCACATCACCTTCCTACTTTATGTATATCTCCCAACATAGATCATGAATTACCAAATCATTATAGACACAAGGTAGTAAGAGGTATGTAGAAAAGAAAACATAATTGAAAATGAAATATATATAAAGAATAGTTTGGGGACTTAGTGGCACAACACCCCACCCTAGTCATTGGTCTTTGAATGATTTATCCTTGTAAAACCCTGGTCTTAAATTTATAAGAAACTAGGGTTATTAGGTTGGATTAATTTTCCATTAATGTTTATTTTTATTCCACTTGGGACAAACCTATATGACCATTCTAGTACATTTAAATCATATCTCCATAAATGTTCCAACATCAATGTAATTTATTGGGTACTTTGGGCATGTTTTATTACATGAATTATGTGATGTATCTTGAATTTTAATCATATCCTCCTGGGATTTTTTTTCATCACTATATGTGTTCAAATCATGATTTATAGACAGTTTTTACATTTTTAATTGGATGTTCACATTGTGAATAACTAATCCCCCGTTTTGTATGCTCTGTTTTTGGCCGCATCATCAAATCTATGTGCCACAAACATCTCGTAGAAATCCTATATCATGGAAAGCCATACTATGGCGTAAATATTGATCTATTTAGATATTTGTTTCTTCAAATTCACTACATATCATTATATCCTTCCATAAATAGACACATCATTAAACATCAAAAAATGAATAAAAAATATCTATCAAAAAATTAATTTATTATATATTAAACAAATTATGCATTAAATGTAACTATTAATTCCCCCTCACGTGAATTATGTTTTATAATCAAGAATAAATTCTCAATATACAAGAAATGAAACTATAATATCAATTATAAAAAATTTATTTCAATAAAATCAATGGATTTAAAATGGTGAAAGAAATATTCGATCATCACACATGAAAATTTCATTAACTCCTCATGTTTTAAAGAAACCACCCAACCATAAATTTTACTTTTCCCTTTTCTAATTTGATGCCTCTTAAATCATCGATCTTTATTTTCCAATTCATCATTAATATTCATTTAACATGCAATCAAACTCAAATTGAATTATTTTAACTCATCACATAAGGTACTAAATGTCATTGATATGTGCTTTGACCTTATTTACATGTAAGCTACCATTTGATTCCAAGGAAACTATAATATCCACTACCTAAAGGAAAATGTCTATATTAATCATGGGGACTTTTCATTAAGGTTAAAATATATAAAAAAATTACATAAGGTGGTAGTGAATAAAATGAAGCTAAAAATGGATGTTTTCACTAAAAAATAATGCATTATATGAAATGATAATTCCATTGATATCCTCATATAACGATGAATATTTAATCTTCTCATCCCTCAAATAAAAATGTGGGAATGTGATAAAAGTAATAATAACGATTGAATCTCCACCTCCATTATTTTTTTCATTTTTAAAATTTATGATTAAAAAATCTCACATCCACCTCCTAACCACACATAATCAAAAGACCATGGATGTAATAATGATGATTTTTTATCCTCCCAATACACAATTTTTTTATTTTTTTATGGATAAATAGAGGTTAGTAATAAAGTAAAATAAATGATAACCTGACCTCTCCCCAAATAATTACAAAATCCCCTGAACATGATCCTAATTGATTTTAAACACCATCCACATAGGAAAACCTCTCCCATAAACTATTTCATTCAATATAATGAAAAACACTAAGGGTAGGATATTAAAGGATACAATATGACTGAAACATTACTATTTTCCTATCATGGTCACTCATATTTTCTATAGGGAAATGTATAATAAATATTCAAGGTGGTTCCAAGGATAAATCGTAAAATAATAAGATTCCTCAATCATATTAAATATATTTATATTCATTCATTTAATTTATTTGATATTGGGAATGTTCTAAAATAAAAAATGATTGAGTTCTGTAATAAACATACTATAGAGAGAATGTGAAATATTAGTTTTGATATAGTATTTAGAATGTAGACATATAGTTCAGGAAATTACACATAGAAATTCATACAAATTTTAAATTCAATTAACAAAATCATTATAATTTTAAGGAAGGAAAACAATCAAAAAAGAAAAGGAAAAAAACAATTAGTTCCCTTAAATCATGAATTGGTAAATATAAATCCCCATGCTATCTCTAATTATTCTTTCACAAGTTTTTCTCATTCCAATTAATTGTTGAATAAATTTAAAATCATGGAAAATTTATTATCTTATGTCATTAATGTCTCTTTGTTTTATTGATTAGAGAATAAATTCAAGTTAGTGCATGAAAATGGAAGTTCATTTTTTTAAATGATTAAAGATAATAAAAAATAAATATAGAATCAAAATGTTGACTCCCCTTTAAATGAAACTATAAACTTTGGTAGTAAATGTTCTGTATGCACTACTTTCATGATGTAAAAAGTCTATCCATGATATGAATTGTGATATTCCAATGTGTATTAGTCCTACAACATCTTGTAATTATTCCTTGTGATTCCATTATGGGAATAAATAATGAAAAGATATAAATGAATGTACATAACGTTTCAATGAAATTTGAAAAATATTTGGGGTGGGGGCTCAAGACAAAAGAGGACAATAATCCAAAAAATTAGGCACCCCCAAGTTCTTTTGTTTAACATAGTTGGCTTGTTCATTCATCTTTGATCTTAGGTGATAAATGAAAAAATAATATTACACTTGGTGGAGGTCTATGAACAACCACACCTACTCTCTATACATGTATGTGGGAGTTATTTCTTATTATAAAAATGGATTCAACCTTCAACAGGATAAAATTTTCTCGACATACATTGTTCATATACGTTAAGTAATTTTCAAACAAGAAAATTAATGTTTCAGGACATGTACTATCCAAATTAGATGGAATTCTTAAGTGTTTTTTGAAGAGAATATCTGCCATCATCAGTGATCTTTTGTCATATGATTATTCATTGTCAATATGGATAGCTTTTTAACTATTGATGGTCTTCTAAAATGAAAACCTATTCTGCATCATACCTTTTGTTCTTATAGAATTCATTATCCTTCTTATTTTAATTCTTTATTAATCAGTGTATATTGAAACTATCTTGTTCACTTCCCACTCTCAAACCCAACTCAACACATTATAAATTGATCAAAAGAAGTCTAGTTGCTAAAAACAGTATTCCATGGATGATTGTTGTCCTATATTATCCCATATTAGGTAAAAAAATATCCAAGAGGATGTTAAACATATCATATTTAATCAAAATATCTATGATCATCCCTTATAGGTATTTCGCTATTAAAATTTCTAATTGAAGTGAAACACTTATGGGATTTAAACCATCTTGTATCATACTATTGAAGGTGTTATACAACATGATATGGACACTAATAAATAAATCATATAAATCTCTTACTATTTTTTTATAACCAATGTAATTACTAGTGGAAAAAATTCAATGACCTTTCAGCTTCATTGTTTGATCCTTTTACACCAGTAATGAGAATTGTCTTGTGATAACTATTGTTCTGATCTCTTATAGATTTATTTTTTATTACAACTAATCTATAATGAATGTTTAATATGTAGTCAAATATTAAAGGTATTATATAATTAGAATTTTAATATTTGTTTTAAAATTTTTAAAGAAACATACATATCAACACTTCCATATTGTTTGGATACACCCTGTCTTGGAATGGTATATATGGATTATTTTTCATAGATTTCCCCCCAAACATGTTTATATTTAGCTTCATACTTATTTTCCTTTTCTTACTCTTATATTTATTTTTCATCTAACTTTATTTCCATCTATTTTATTATTTGGGGTTTCTATCAGTGTATTTTCCACTTTTTAAGGTTATATAATTCAAATCATCTCATTGGTGTGCTTTGGGTTCTCTTGGTAGTACTCTTCTTGAAATCCATATAAGTTGATTAGTGATTTAAAAAATATGAATATTTGTATTTCACAAACTATACTTTTGGTTCACTGATTCTTCTTTTAATTGATTGTTCATAACCCTAGTTACAGTAATGAATATGGATAATGAATCTTCCAAAGAATGTATCTATCTTGAGAGTGAAGGAATGTAAGGTGCTTATTGTTGGTACCCTCGTGGCCTTTATTGGTACCCTTGAGAATGTGGTTATTGTTTCTTGTACACCTAAAATTGGATTTTATACTATAATAAAAATAATCTAAATCCTAATTATATGTAACTTGGTGGTTTTTTAGAGCCACCATCCCGTCTATATTTATTGACATGGATTCTATCTATGAACCCATCTTGATAATTGTATTGACTATTAGGATGCCTCTATGATTGGTATATTCTACTTTATACTGGAATATATATTTTTTCATTTCATCCATTTGATTATATCATTCCTCATGATAATTAATGATCAATGATTCACCAAACAAAACATCAAAGATAGACCAGTTCCCTTATGAGAAACCATTATAAATTTTTTTGGACTAACTACAACATTTCAACGCAATGATGTAGGAATTCCCTAATTAAACCCTTGAAACATTACCAAGCAGTGTAAATATATTTTTCTTCAAAATAAGTATAATATAATGTATTTTACTTAGTATATATGATTTTTTTTGGTGAGAAATGTTTGAATAAGAATATTGAAAACTAATCAAACATTGTGATGAAATTGGATGGAAATCTCTATATCTGTTCTTGAGATCAGTCCCTCAATGAGAATATAGAGTATTTGTCTTACCATATCTCTATAAAAATTCTGAAAATTAGATTTATCAAAGAGTTCAAGAAATATTCATAATTTTATGTTTGTATCATTATGTTTCAATCCAAAAAAATTAATGGTGTTGGAGATATAATGGATGATGGATTGTTGGATCTCAATGTGGTGGGATGCAATGGGTTACACCAAGATGGTCAATTATTTTCTTGTTCTTCATGTCCTCTTGTAACAAATGAGGGTTCATAGCCTTGGATCTCATTGTGGTACCCTAAGAGAATGTATATTTGGTTATACACCCACCATAGTCACAATAGATTTAATATTTGTCATACTTTTATTGGGTTCAAGATAAAATTCAGTATCTCTTTACCTTTTGTGCAGATGTGTTTGTCATTAATTAAGAATTATAATCATGAAATTGTAACTTGAAGAACCCATTTCAGAAAAGGAAATCAAAATAAAATAATATAAAAATTCCAAATCTACTTGGTCATTATCCTCATTATTGTTTCCATAAATTTGACAGATTGTATTATGTTTCATTCCTATAAGGTTAACTAATTTTAATAATTTATGAAAAATAAAAAAATGGAACAAATGTAATTGCATGTAGATAGTGGTGAGTTTGTGGTAAAACCAATGAGATATTAAAATTATTTTATAATGAATTTTAAACCAATTGGTAAATTTTGTTTAAATAAAGAGTGGTAAGAGAATCATTTTGTGGTTTTGAAAATCAATTTGGATAACATGATAGGGTTGTTCATATTTAGGGTTTTGGGGATAATAAATTTTGTAATCAAATTGTTTTTAGGACTTTTTTCAGAGTCAAGATGATGGATATCCTTTTTCTTGGTATCCCCAATTTAATATAGAAATCCTATATTTCCCATGGTCGGGTACATAATAAAATGAATCAATTATGTTTTTATCGATTCCATTTTTAATCATAATTACTTAAAACCATTCAATTTTAATTTCTAATTTTGGTAAATTAGTTTCACCATTTAATGTTTATTTTTTCAAATTCATAATTGTAACATCCCAAGTAAGTAATGAATAATATATATTTTTATCTATGTCTATTAATGATTAAGATAGTGTTATAGAGGCTTAAAATGAAAATAAATACAATCTTATGCATGGAAAACACTAATATTCTTAAAAGATTGTTTTACTCCCTTTTGATGGAAAACCATTTTTGAATCTATATTTTGACAATTTTATAAACTATGTTTGTCAAAATAAACTTATTCTTTATGATTGGGACATCAAAATTTACCTTGTGTGAATTTTTGGTATTTTTCTGACAATGTTCATTTTTTAATGAATAGTGAAAAATACTGCATTTTACATCAAAACTACTTTTTAATCTAATTTATTTATATGATTAGATTATGTTTTGAATTGGTTTTGAAGTGAAATTAGAATATATTTTTACCATTTTATCCAATGGTGGTCATTGGAATCAATTTCACTTTGAAATTAGACTAAAACTGGTGTCTATCTTTTGATACTTATTGTTTTGTAAAAACACGCTATTTGCTCTGGCAGCGGGAATTAATTATTAAATTAATTAATGTGACTTATATGATTTGAATTTTTTAAAATAGACTTCATTTTTGAATTCGGAATATCAAAAATAGCTTAGGGTGAATTTTTGGTAATTTTCTTAAAAACATCAATTTTTGATGAATAGTGAAACCACTAAGTGGTAATCAAGCAAACTGATTTTTCAGTTAAATGAAAGTTTATCACTAATGTGTATTGAATTTTGAAAATATGACATACATGGTTGTCATTAAGAAGTAAAATGTGGTTCAATGGGATTAACATATTTTTTTGGTGAATAGTAACTTATTAAGTTTTTAATCGCGATTAGTGGTAATTAGTGTAGTTTAAGGTATAAATAATGCTTTAATAATATGAAATGACCTAGACACATGTCCCAACCTTATTGGTTGTGTCATGGCAGACCAATAAAAGCCATGGGTCAACTTGGGGACCCCACGGGGACATTTTGGTTGGGAAATGACATAAATAACTTTTTATTTAATGTAAAGGTAAAAATGACACAAACATAATACGTTTTACGAAAACAATTTTTACATGGGGTTATAAAGATCCGATATTTTATTATAAATAGTCATTGGAAAGATAAAAACATTTCCTACATCATAGTATTTTTTTAATTATTTTTAGACATTAAATAAATTAAATTATTTATGACATAATAATGATACAGCGATGACATCATTATTTGACGATTTAAATAAAATGGCAAGATAATGTAAAATCTATGAACTACACATGGCCAAAACCAATTGGATGAGTGGATTTAGAACCCTTATCACCTTATCCACGAATTATATCAATGTGGGACATTTTGAAACCGAAACACATTTTCAAATAAAGTAATATTTCTTTACTTTCCAAAAGTGCCCCTCCTCTCCTCTTATAAAAGGCCCCCACCTCTACCTCATTTCACACACTCCTCAAGCCTTTGGCTCGGCCAACCCCTGCCCATTTACTCTCTCCACTTTCCTCTCCTCATCCTAGAGGATTCACTTTGTGCAGAATCCTTTCAAAGGAATCCTTTAGGCTCAAATCAAAAGGAGTTACACTTTTAAAGGTAATTCATTCTCTCATGTTCATTTGTTTTATTTTGCTTCTCCAACCCCTAAACTCTTTTTATTTACTTATTTTGTAACAACACCAGTATCTCAAATATACAAGGATGTTGTTATAATATTTATTTGAGCTACACTCTCACACAACTACATCAAATGGTTAACGAACATACGGTTTCCGTGGATGGTGAAATTCTGCCTCCCGAAACGATGATTGTTCAACACTCATTTAACACCTTCAAAGGTGGCCATTATGATGTCACTATTTTTATATATGATATATAATATGTTTATGTTTTCCTTAAGCTTCTGTTTTTTTCATTTTGGGCATACCTTTATGGTTTCCATTATGGGTAAACACGATATCTTCATTTTAGGAAGTGCGGACTACCGCCCCCTGAAAATGATTTGATTCGTTAATACCATATGTGGGATGTGTAAAGGATAAAGTTAATGATATTTTATATGTTATTATACTGGAATTATAATATACTCTTATATCATTATGATTCCATTCCAGAAAATATGAAATAGAAATGGAAGTAGCGTTAATGCGTACGTACGGTTTATCGTCTCCATGAACGGTGCATTTCATTTCTTACCTCTAAATGTGATGTAATATTATAAATACATGTGTATGATGAATATATATGATATATATGTTATCCAAATCATTAATATAATTCTGGATATAACGAACCTATGACCAAATTAACAACATGTAAGTGTAAGAAGTCTATTTTTTACTTAAGAACCAAATACCGACAAAATGAACATTATTAACTTAACTGATTACATGATGTTCATAACATGGTATAAAAGGAATAATGAACTTGAAAAAGATTCATAATAAAGTAGAGATTAACTCAAGTTTATTATTCATGAGATTAAAGAACGGTCATGTCAAGTCGGATACGAGGTATGGGACTTCGTCTCAATCTCCTTTCGTTGAGGCATATTTTATTTTATACACAACTTTATTTTATAAGGTGTATAAACCCCTTTGACTTTTACGTTTATTCAAAAGGAATCTTTTTTACGAAGAGTTTACTAAACGGAAAAACGGAATGTTTTTGTCGTACGTATGCGGCGACAACGACTTCTCCGCCGTCATGACCGTTATTTGAGTTTCGGCTTCCTCTACAAGCCATACCTTATTTTTAAAAGAAAAATAAATACCATGTTTTACTTTTCTTTTATTTTGGTATTGAAAATGGTTTTCACAATGTTTTTTTTTGTTGTATTGATATCTTGTGATTGAAATGTGGAAATGTTATGTTTCCTTTATGCATGTTTTATGTGATATGATTATGTTATGGTTCTTGGGCATTATTATGAAGACAGGTGGTTCCGTGATAAACTAAGGGCGGGTGAGCCCGTTATAGCTCTCCAACGCATTGGGTAACGCGAAGGAGTGAAACGTTAAGGTTTCTCCGAAGAGATTTTAGGGAATATACTGTGATGGGTATTCCAAACGTAACCAAGAGGGTTACTCCCTACGTAAGAATGTTATGAATGCCTCAAGTTACCTTTATGTCTTATGATTTCTATGATTTATTCATGATTTGATGAGGTATGTTAAAGTGCTTATGTTTTATGGGTAATGTATGATCTCATCCTTATGTACATATGTACCCATGTTTCCTTTCCATATTTTTATAACCCATACTGAGCTTTTTATGCTCATCCCAAGTTTTTTTGAAATGTTTTCACAGGTCAAGGGAAAGGTACATGATATGATGATAGTGTCAAGGAAGTGTCAAGAATGAATCCATGTTTTATTTTAAATATGTTTCCTTTGATGGGAATGAAGAATACTATCTTTATGTAACCACTTGGTTTATATGTGGAATGTAATGCAAGTTTTATGATCTAATTCTCTAAAACTCTAAACCCGAAAAGATCCTCAATGTGTAATCTTGTAATAACTCAAGATTAAGTAAGGTTTAAGGCTGGGGCCTTATAATTGGTATCAAAGGTCGGTTTAGATAACTTTAGGAGTTAGAATTCTATTAAATGATTATCCAAAAATATTTTTTTTCGAAATGATATAGCATTTAAAGATTACAATATTGCTTCATCTAAGACATGTTTGTTCAGAATGGTTTTCCGCAGAGGAAACAGGGAAGCAATGCTCGGAAGGCATACAGAAGGAAATAACCTTCCGAATCAGCATCCAGAAATGGTTGGAATTGGAACTGAACAGTTTGTTGCAGTAATGGCGCAGTTGACTCAAGCGATAAATGGCGGTGGTATCCATGCACGAGATCAGCCAGATCAACCGCATAGGAACATTTCAGTGGTGGAACATTTCATGAGGCAACATCCACCATCATTCAGAGGATCATCTGACCATGTGCTAGCTGAAGGGTGGATTAAAGCACTGGAGAAGATTTTTGATGTCATGGGGTGTTCAGACAATCAAAAGGATAGTCTTTCTATTTACCGTTTGGAGGGTGAAGCAGATCAATGGTGGTCTATGGTTAAAAATATCAGGGACACTGATGAGATTGATGCTCTTGACTGGGATGAATTCAAAGGTATGTTTCTTGAGAAGTATTTTCCTAAGGCTGTTCGACTTAGGATGGAAAATAAATTCTTGGAATTGAGGCAAGAGGAAGACTCTGTGGCTGCCTATGAAGAAAGGTTCACTCGATTGGCAAGGTATGCTCCAAATTTTATCCGGGACCTTGATAGTAAAATCAATCGTTTTTACTCAGGATTAAAGCCAAAATATCGAAGGGCATTAGCTTCTCGTGAGTTTAAGAGTTATGAAAAGCTTGTTCTATGTGCTGAGAAGGTGGAAATGGAGTTTTCCGATGACCAAGTTTTCTATAACAACCAGTAGAAGAAGAGACCGAGGTGGCAGGAGAAAGGTAAGAATTCTTCAAAAAAAGTCTGATGGTAAGAGAACTAAGTTTCCAGTTTGTGATAAATGTGGAAGAAGTCATGCTGGGGAATGTCTTCTGAATTCTGGGAAGTGCTACCGATGTGGTAAGATGGGACATAAGGCTCGTGATTTCACTAAAAAGGATCAAGGTGATGGTAAGACCAAATTTGATTTACAGTTAGTGAAATGTTTTAAGTGCAATGAGATGAGTCACTATACAAATGAGTGTCCGACAAAGAGCTTGAGTGATGGGAAGATTTAGACTACAAGCAGAAAGGGGTGGTGAAATCCTTTTCAACTACTTCAGCAGATGTCGGGCCATCAAATGAAGTTGTATCAGGTACTTTGTTTGTTTTCAGGAGTTGAAAAGAAGGTTGGTGAATGCTCCAGTTTTGGCACTACCTTCAAGGAATGGTGAGTTTGTTATATACAGTGATGCCTCATTGAAAGGACTTGGTTGCGTCCTAATGCAGAATGATCATGTAATTGCTTATACTTCACGACAGTTCAAAACTCATGAGGTAAATTACCCTACACATGATTTGGAATTAGCTGCTGTTGTTATTGCTTTAAAAACTTGGAGGCATCATTTGTATGGAGTAAAGTGTGAAATATATACCGTTCACAAAAGTTTAAAGTATATATTCACTCAGAAAGAGTTAAACATGAGACAGAGGAGATGGCTAGAATTAATCAAGGATTATGATTGTAAAATTCATTACCATCCGGGAAAAGCAAATAAAGTGGATGATGCTTTGAGTCGAAAAAGTAATGCTTCATTAACAATGTTGCATTTGGAACGTGATCCTTTGGTTAAGGATTTGATGAACTTTGGCATAGAAGTTGTTGGTGGAGGAAGTCCTTCTGTTTTGTTTCAGGTATCAGTGAGATCTTCTCTATCAGATAGAATCAAGCAAGCACAGAAGCAAGACAGTGAGTTGCAGAAAAAGGTAGAGCTAGTTCAGAAAGGTAAGTTGCCTGAATTCAACATTGATAATGATTGTGTTTTGAGATCTGGGAAGAGATTGTGTGTGCCTTGTGATTCACAGTTGAAGAGAGAGTTGTTATGTGAAGCTCATAGTTCTCCGTTTTCAGTTCATCCGGGCAGTACTAAGATGTATAGAGATCTGCGGGAGTATTACTGGTGGGATGGAATGAAAAGAGACATTGCTGATTTTACTGTGAAGTATTTGACATGTCAACAGGTTAAAGCAGAGCGGCAGTTACCGAAAGGGATGCTTCAGCCTTTACCAGTGCCAGAGTGGAAATGGGAGAATATATCCAGGGACTTTGTTGTTGGATTACCGAAGACATCTCGAGGTAATAATGCAATCTGGGTTATTGTTGATCGCTTGACCAAATCTGCTCATTTCCTTGCTATACGAGATACTTTCTCTCTTGATCAACTTTCCCGTTTGTATCTTAAAGAGATTGTCAGGTTACATGGAGTTACTCTCTCCATTGTATCGGATCGTGATCCCATGTTTACTTCTAACTTTTGGAAAGGCCTTCAGAAGTCATTGGTTACTGAATTAAATTTTAGTACAGCTTTTCATCCTCAATCAGATGGGCAGTCAGAACGAACAATTCAGACATTGGAGGATATGCTACGAGCTTGTTCTATGGATTATCAAGGAAGTTGAGACCAACATATTTCTTTGGTTGAGTTTTCATATAATAACAGTTTTCATTCCAGTATACAGATGGCACCATTTCAGGCATTATATGGGAAGCGGTGTCGAACTCCAGCTTTTTGGGATGAAGTGGGTGAAAGGAAGTTGATGGGACCAGAATTGGTAGAAGAGATGGCAGAAAAAATTCTGCTGATTCAGAAACACATGAGAACAGCTCAGAGCTGGAAGAAGAGTTATGCGGATAACCGGAGGAAGGATCTATCTTTCGAGGTAGGTGATCATGTTTTTCTCAAGGTTTCTCCTTTGAAAACCGTGATGAGATTTGGTAAGAAAGGAAAGTTGAGTCCAAGGTTTGTTGGACCATACAAAATTCTGGAGAGAGTTGGATAAGTTGCATACCGAGTGGCATTACCTCCGAGTTTATCTCAGGTACACAATGTTTTTCACGTTTCGATGTTGATAAAGTATATGGCAGATCCATCTCATGTTTTGAGTCCAGAGGTAGTTCAGCTGGAAGAGAAACTATCTTATGAGGAACAATCGGTCCAGATTCTTGACCACAGGGAGCAAGTGTTACGGAATAAGGTGATTCACCAGGTAAAGGTTTTGTGGAAAAACCACATGATTGAAGAGGCAACATGGGAATCTGAAAATGCAATGAGGGATAAGTACCCCCATTTATTCGATAAGTAAATAAATTACGGGGACACAATTTTCTAAAGGGGGGAAGGATGTAACATCCCAAGTAAGTAATGAATAATAGATATTTTTATCTATGTCTATTAATGATTAAGATAGTGTTATAGAGGCTTAAAATGAAAATAAATACAATCTTATGCATGGAAAACACTAATATTCTTAAAAGATTGTTTTACTGCCTTTTGATGGCAAACCATTTTTGAATCTATATTTTGACAATTTTATAAACTACATTTGTCAAAATAAAATTATTCTTTATGATTGGGACATCAAAATTTACCTTGTGTGATTTTTTGGTATTTTTCTGACAATGTTCATTTTTTAATGAATAGTGAAAAATACTGCATTTTACATCAAAACTACTTTTTAATATAATTTATTTATATGATTAGATTATGTTTTGAATTGGTTTTGAAGTGAAATTAGAATATAGTTTTACCATTTTATCCAATGGTGGTCATTGGAATCAATTTCACTTAGAAATTAGACTTAAACTGGTGTCTATCTTTTGATACATATTGTTTTGTAAAAACACGCTATTTGCTCTGGAAGCGGGAATTAATTATTAAATTAATTAATGTGACTTATATTATTTGAATTTTTTAAAATAGACTTCATTTTTGAATTCGTAATATCAAAAATATCTTAGGGTGAATGTTTGGTAATTTTCTGAAAAACTTCAATTTTTGATGAATAGTGAAACCACTAAGTGGTAATCAAGCAAACTGATTTTTCAGTTAAATGAAAGTTTACCACTCATGTGTATTGAATTTTGAAAATCCGACATACATGGTTTTCATTAAGATGTAAAATGTGGTTCAATGGGATTAAAATATTTTTTTGGTGAATAGTAACTTATTAAGTTTTTAATCGCGATTAGTGGTAATTAGTGTAGTTTAAGGTATAAATAATGCATTAATAATATGAAATGACCTAGACACATGTCCCAACATTATTGGTTGTGTCATGGCCGACCAAGAAAAGCCATGGGTCAACTTGGGGACCCCATGGGGACATTTTGGTTGGGAAATGACATAAATAACTTTTTATTTAATGTAAAGGTAAAAATGACACAAACATAATACGTTTTACGAAAACAATTTTTACATGGGGTTATAAAGATCCGATATTTGATTATAAATAGTCATTGGAAATATAAAAACATTTCCTACATCATAGTATTTTTTTAATTATTTTTAGACATTAAATAAATTAAATTATTTATGACATAATAATGATGAAGCGATGACATCATTATTTGATGATTTAAATAAAATGGCAAGATAATGTAAAATCTATGAACTACACATGGCCAAAACCAATTGGATGAGTGGATTTAGAACCCTTATCACCTTATCCACGAATTATATCAATGTGGGACCTTTTGAAACCGAAACACATTTTCAAATAAAGTAATATTTCTTTACTTTCCAAAAGTGCCCCTCCTCTCCTCTTATAAAAGGCCCCCACCTCTACCTCATTTCACACACTCCTCAAGTCTTTGGCTCGGCCAACCCCTGCCCATTTACTATCTCCACTTTCCTCTCCTCATCCTAGAGGATTCACTTTTGGCAGAATCCTTTCAAAGGAATCCTTTAGGCTCAAATCAAAAGGAGTTACACTTTTAAAGGTAATTCATTCTCTCATGTTCATTTGTTTTATTTTGCTTCTCCAACCCCTAAACTTTTTTTATTTACTTATTTTGTAACAACACCAGTATCTTAAATATACAAGGATGTTGTTATAATATTTATTTGAGCTACACTCTCACACAACTACATCAAATGGTTAAAGAACATACGGTTTCCGTGGATGGTGAAATTCTGCCTCCCGAAACGATGATTGTTCAACACTCATTTAACACCTTCAAAGGTGGCCATTATGATGTCACTATTTTTATATATGATATATAATATGTTTATGTTTTCCATAAGCTTCGGTTTTTTTCATTTTTGGCATACCTTTATGGTTTCCATTATGGGTAAACACGATATCTTCATTTTAGGAAGTGCGGACTACCGCCCCCTGAAAATGATTTGATTCGTTAATACCATATGTGGGATGTGTAAAGGATAAAGTTAATGATATTATATATGTTATTATACTGGAATTATAATATACTCTTATATCATTATGATTCCATTCCAGAAAATATGAAATAGAAATGGAAGTAGCGTTCATGCGTACGTACGGTTTACCGTCTCCATGAACGGTGCATTTCATTTCTTACCTCTAAATGTGATGTAATATTATAAATACATGTGTATGATGAATATATATGATATATATGTTATCCAAATCATTAATATCATTCTGGATATAACGAACCTATGACCAAATTAACAACATGTAAGTGTAAGAAGTCTATTTTTGACTTAAGAACCAAATACCGACAAAATGAACATTATTAACTTAACTGATTACATGATGTTCATAACATGGTATAAAAGGAATAATGAACTTGAAAAAGATTCATAATCAAGTAGAGATTAACTCAAGTTTATTATTCATGAGATTAAAGAACGGTCATGTCAAGTCGGATACGAGGTATGGGAGTTCGTCTCAATCTCCTTTCGTTGAGGCATATTTTATTTTATACACAACTTTATTTTATACGGTGTATAAACCCCTTTGACTTTTACGTTTATTCAAAAGGAATCTTTTTAACTAAGAGTTTACTAAACGAAAAAACAGAATGTTTTTGTCGTACGTATGCGGCGACAATGACTTCTCCGCCGTCGTGACCGTTATTTGAGTTTTGGCTTCCTCTACAAGCCATACCTTATTTTTAAAAGAAAAATAAATACCATGTTTTACTTTTCTTTTATTTTGGTATTGAAAATGGTTTTCACAATGTTTTTTTTGTTGTATTGATATCTTGTGATTGAAATGTGGAAATGTTATGTTTCCTTTATGCATGTTTTATGTGATATGATTATGTTATGGTTCTTGGGCATTATTATGAAGACAGGTGGTTCCGTGATAAACTAAGGGCGGGTGAGCCCGTTATAGCTCTCCAACGCATTGGGTAACGCGAAGGAGTGAAACGTTAAGGTTTCTCCGAAGAGATTTTAGGGAATATACTGTGATGGGTATTCCAAACGTAACCAAGAGGGTTACTCCCTACGTAAGAATGTTATGAATGCCTCAAGTTACCTTTATGTCTTATGATTTCTATGATTTATTCATGATTTGATGAGGTATGTTAAAGTGCTTATGTTTTATGGGTAATGTATGATCTCATCCTTATGTACATATGTACCCATGTTTCCTTTCCATATTTTTATAACCCATACTGAGCTTTTTATGCTCATCCCAAGTTTTTTTGAAATGTTTTCACAGGTCAAGGGAAAGGTACATGATATGATGATAGTGTCAAGGAAGTGTCAAGAATGAATCCATGTTTTATTTTAAATATGTTTCCTTTGATGGGAATGAAGAATACTATCTTTATGTAACCACTTGGTTTATATGTGGAATGTAATGCAAGTTTTATGATCTAATTCTCTAAAACTCTAAACCCGAAAATATCCTCAATGTGTAATCTTGCAATAACTCAAGATTAAGTATGGATTAAGGCTGGGGCCTTATAATTGGTATCAAAGGTCGGTTTAGATAACTTTAGGAGTTAGAATTCTATTAAATGATTATCCAAAAATATTTTTTTTCGAAATGATATAGCATTTAAAGATTACCATATTGCTTCATCTAAGACATGTTTGTTCAGAATGGTTTTCTGCAGAGGAAACAGGGAAGCAGTTCTAGGAAGGCATACAGAAGGAAATAACCTTCCGAATCAGCATCCAGAAATGGTTGGAATTGGAACTGAACAGTTTGTTGAAGTAATGGCGCAGTTGACTCAAGCGATAAATGGCGGTGGTATCCATGCACGAGATCAGCCAGATCAACCGCATAGGAACATGTCAGTGGTGGAACATTTCATGAGGCAACATCCACCATCATTCAGAGGATCATCTGACCCTGTGCTAGCTGAAGGGTGGATTAAAGCACTGGAGAAGATTTTTGATGTCATGGGGTGTTCAGACAATCAAAAGGTTAGTATTTCTATTTACCGTTTGGAGGGTGAAGCAGATCAATGGTGGTCTATGGTTAAAAATATCAGGGACACTGATGATATTGATGATCTTGACTGGGATGAATTCAAAGGTATGTTTCATGAGAAGTATTTTCCTAAGGCTGTTCGACTTAGGATGGAAAAGAAATTCTTGGAATTGAGGCAAGAGGAAGACTCTGTGGCTGCCTATGAAGAAAGGTTCACTCGATTGGCAAGGTATGCTCCAAATTTTATCCGGGACCTTGATAGTAAAATCATCCGTTTTTACTCAGGATTAAAGCCAAAATATCGAAGGGCATTAGCTTCTCGTGAGTTTAAGAGTTATGAAAAGCTTGTTCTATGTGCTGAGAAGGTGGAAATGGAGTTTTCCGATGACCAAGTTTTCTATAACAACCAGCAGAAGAAGAGACCGAGGTGGCAGGAGAAAGGTAAGAATTCTTCAAAAAAAGTCTCATGGTAAGAGAACTAAGTTTCCAGTTTGTGATAAATGTGGCAGAAGACATGCTGGGGAATGTCTTCTGAATTCTGGGAAGTGCTACCGATGTGGTAAGATGGGACATAAGGCTCGTGATTTCACTGAAAAGGATCAAGGTGATGGTAAGACCAAATTTGATTTACAGTTAGTGAAATGTTTTAAGTGCAATGAGATGAGTCACTATGCAAATGAGTGTCCGACAAAGAGCTTGAGTGATGGGAAGATTTAGACTACAAGCAGAAAGGGGTGGTGAAATCCTTTTCAACTACTTCAGCAGATGTCGGGCCATCAAATGAAGTTGTATCAGGTACTTTGTTTGTTTTCAGGAGTTGAAAAGAAGGTTGGTGAATGCTCTAGTTTTGGCACTACCTTCAAGGAATGGTGAGTTTGTTATATATAGTGATACCTCATTGAAAGGACTTGGTTGCGTCCTAATGCAGAATGATCAGGTAATTGCTTATACTTCACGACAGTTCAAAACTCATGAGGTAAATTACCCTACACATGATTTGGAATTAGCTGATGTTGTTTTTGCTTTAAAAACTTGGAGGCATCATTTGTATGGAGTAAAGTGTGAAATATATACCGATCACAAAAGTTTAAAGTATATATTCACTCAGAAAGAGTTAAACATGAGACAGAGGAGATGGCTAGAATTAATCAAGGATTATGATTGTAAAATTCATTACCATCCGGGAAAAGCAAATAAAGTGGATGATGCTTTAAGTCCAAAAAGTAATGCTTCATTAACAATGTTGCATTTGGAACGTGATCCATTGGTTAAGGATTTGATGAACTTTGGCATAGAAGTTGTTGGTGGAGGAAGTCCTTCTGTTTTGTTTCAGGTATCAGTGAGATCTTCTCTATCAGATAGAATCAAGCAAGCACAGAAGCAAGACAGTGAGTTGCCGAAAAAGGTAGAGCTAGTTCAGAAAGGTAAGTTGCCTGAATTCAACATTGATAATGATTGTGTTTTGAGATCTGGGAAGAGACTGTGTGTGCCTTGTGATTCACAGTTGAAGAGAGAGTTGTTATGTGAAGCTCATAGTTCTCCGTTTTCAGTTCATCCGGGCAGTACTAAGATGTATAGAGATCTGTGGGAGTATTACTGGTGGGATGGAATGAAAAGAGACATTGCTGATTTTACTGTGAATTATTTGACATGTCAACAGGTTAAGGCAGAGCGGCAGTTACCGAAAGGGATGCTTCAGCCTTAACCAGTGCCAGAGTGGAAATGGGAGAATATATCCATGGACTTTGTTGTTGGATTACCGAAGACATCTCGAGGTAATAATGCAATCTGGGTTATTGTTGATCGCTTGACCAAATCTGCTCATTTCCTTGCTATACGAGATACTTTCTCTCTTGATCAACTTTCTCGTTTGTATCTTAAAGAGATAGTCAGGTTACATGGAGTTCCTCTCTCCATTGTATCGGATCGTGATCCCAGGTTTACTTCTAACTTTTGGAAAGGCCTTCAGAAGTCATTGGTTACTGAATTAAATTTTAGTACAGCTTTTCATCCTCAATCAGATGGGCAGTCAGAACGAACAATTCAGACATTGGAGGATATGCTACGAGCTTGTTCTATGGATTATCAGGGAAGTTGAGACCAACATATTTCTTTGTTTGAGTTTTCATATAATAACAGTTTTCATTCCAGTATACAGATGGCACCATTTCAGGCATTATATGGGAAGCGGTGTCGAACTCCAGCTTTTTGGGATGAAGTGGGTGAAAGGAAGTTGATGGGACTGGAATTGGTAGAAGAGATGGCAGAAAAAGTTCAGCTGATTCAGAAACACATGAGAACAGCTCAGAGCTGGCAGAAGAGTTATGCGGATAACCGGAGGAAGGATCTATCTTTCGAGGTAGGTGATCATGTTTTTCTCAAGGTTTCTCCTTTGAAAACTGTGATGAGATTTGGTAAGAAAGGAAAGTTGAGTCCAAGGTTTGTTGGACCATATGAAATTCTGGAGAGAGTTGGATAAGTTGCATACCGAGTGGCATTACCTCCGAGTTTATCTCAGGTACACAATGTTTTTCACGTTTCGATGTTGATAAAGTATATGCCAGATCCATCTCATGTTTTGAGTCCAGAGGTAGTTCAGCTGGAAGAGAAACTATCTTATGAGGAACAACCGGTCCAGATTCTTGACTACAGGGAGCAAGTGTTACGGAATAAGGTGATTCACCAGGTAAAGGTTTTGTGGAAAAACCACATGATTGAAGAGGCAACATGGGAATCTGAAAATGCAATGAGGGATAAGTACCCCCATTTATTCGATATGTAAATAAATTGCGGGGACACAATTTTCTAAAGGGGGGAAGGATGTAACATCCCAAGTAAGTAATGAATAATAGATATTTTTATCTATGTCTATTAATGATTAAGATAGTGTTATAGAGGCTTAAAATGAAAATAAATACAATCTTATGCATGGAAAACACAAATATTCTTAAAAGATTGTTTTACTGCCTTTTGATGGAAAACCATTTTTGAATATATATTTTGACAATTTTATAAACTACATTTGTCAAAATAAAATTATTCTTTATGATTGGGACATCAAAATTTACCTTGTGTGAATTTTTGGTATTTTTCTGACAATGTTCATTTTTTAATGAATAGTGAAAAATACTGCATTTTACATCAAAACAACTTTTTAATCTAATTTATTTATATGATTAGATTATGTTTTGAATTGGTTTTGAAGTGAAATTATAATATAGTTTTACCATTTTATCCAATTGTGGTCATTGGAATCAATTTCACTTAGAAATTAGACTTAAACTGGTGTCTATCTTTTGATACTTATTGTTTTGTAAAAACACGCTATTTGCTCTGGCAGCGGGAATTAATAATTAAATTAATTAATGTGACTTATATGATTTGAATTTTTTAAAATAGACTTCATTTTTGAATTCGGAATATCAAAAATATCTTAGGGTGAATGTTTGGTAATTTTCTGAAAAACTTCAATTTTTGATTAATAGTGAAACCACTAAGTGGTAATCAAGCAAACTGATTTTTCAGTTAAATGAAAGTTTACCACTCATGTGTATTGAATTTTGAAAATCCGACATACATGGTTTTCATTAATATGTAAAATGTGGTTCAATGGGATTAAAATATTTTTTTGGTGAATAGTAACTTATTAAGTTTTTAATCGCGATTAGTGGTAATTAGTGTAGTTTAAGGTATAAATAATGCTTTAATAATATGAAATGACCTAGACACATGTCCCAACCTTATTTGTTGTGTCATGGCCGACCCAGAGAAGCCATGGGTCAACTTGGGGACCCCATGGGGACATTTGGGTTGGGAAATGACATAAATAACTTTTTATTTAATGTAAAGGTAAAAATGACACAAACATAATACGTTTTACGAAAACAATTTTTACATGGGGTTATAAAGATCCGATATTTGATTATAAATAGTCATTGGAAAGATAAAAACATTTCCTACATCATAGTATTTTTTTAATGATTTTTAGACATTAAATAAATTAAATTATTTATGACATAATAATGATGCAGCGATGACATCATTATTTGACGATTTAAATAAAATGGCAAGATAATGTAAAATCTATGAACTACACATGGCCAAAACCAATTGGATGAGTGGATTTAGAACCCTTATCACCTTATCCACGAATTATATCAATGTGGGAACTTTTTAAACCGAAACACATTTTCAAATAAAGTAATATTTCTTTACTTTCCAAAAGTGCCCCTCCTCTCCTCTTATAAAAGGCCCCCACCTCTACCTCATTTCACACACTCCTCAAGCCTTTGGCTCGGCCAAACCCTGACCATTTACTCTCTCCACTTTCCTCTCCTCATCCTAGAGGATTCACTTTGGGCAGAATCCTTTCAAAGGAATCCTTTAGGCTCAAATCAAAAGGAGTTACACTTTTAAAGGTAATTCATTCTCTCATGTTCATTTGTTTTATTTTGCTTCTCCAACCCTAAACTCTTTTTATTTACTTATTTTGTAACAACACCAGTATCTTAAATATACAAGGATGTTGTTATAATATTTATTTGAGCTACAATCTCACACAACTACATCAAATGGTTAAAGAACATACGGTTTCCGTGGATGGCGAAATTCTGCCTCCCGAAACGATGATTGTTCAACACTCATTTAACACCTTCAAAGGTGGCCATTATGATGTCACTATTTTTATATATGATATATAATATGTTTATGTTTTCCTTAAGCTTCTGTTTTTTTCATTTTGGGCATACCTTTATGGTTTCCATTATGGGTAAACACGATATCTTCATTTTAGGAAGTGCGGACTACCGCCCCCAGAAAATGATTTGATTCGTTAATACCATATGTGGGATGTGTAAAGGATAAAGTTAATGATATTATATATGTTATTATACTGGAATTATAATATACTCTTATATCATTATGATTCCATTCCAGAAAATATGAAATAGAAATGGAAGTAGCGTTCATGCGTACGTACGGCTTACCGTCTCCATGAACGGTGCATTTCATTTCATACCTCTAAATGTGATGTAATATTATAAATACATGTATATGATGAATATATATGATATATATGTTATCCAAATAATTAATATCATTCTGGATATAATGAACCTATGACCAAATTAACAACATGTAAGTGTAAGAAGTCTATTTTTGACTTAAGAACCAAATACCGACAAAATGAACATTATTAACTTAACTGATTACATGATGTTCATAACATGTTATAAAAGGAATAATGAACTTGAAAAAGATTCATAAGCAAGTAGAGATTAACTCAAGTTTATTATTCAGGAGATTAAAGAACGGTCGGGTCAAGTCGGATACGAGGTATGGGACTTCGTCTCAATCTCCTTTCTTTGAGGCATATTTTATTTTATACACAACTTTCTTTTATACGGTGTAGAAACCCCTTTGACTTTTACGTTTATTAAAAAGGAATCTTTTTTACGAAGGGTTTACTAAATGAAAAAAGGGAATGTTTTTTTCGTACGTATGCGGCGACAACGAATTCTCCGTCGTCGTGACCGTTATTTGAGTTTCAGCTTCCTCTACAAGCCATACCTTCTTTTTAAAAGAAAAATAAATACCATGTTTTACTTTTCTTTTATTTTGGTATTGAAAATGGTTTTCACAATGTTTTTTTTGTTGTATTGATATCTTGTGATTGAAATGTGGAAATGTTATGTTTCCTTTATGCATGTTTTATGTGATATGATTATGTTTTGGTTCTTGGGCATTATTATGAAGATGGGTGGTTCCGTGATAAACTAAGGGCGGGTGAGCCCGTTATAGCTCTCCAATGCATTGGGTAACGCGAAGGAGTGAAACGTTAAGGTTTCTTTGAAGAGATTTTAGGGAATATACTGTGATGGGTATTCCAAACGTAACCAAGAGGGTTACTCCCTACGTAAGAATGTTATGAATGCCTCAAGTTACCTTTATGTCTTATGATTTCTATGATTTATTCATGATTTGATGAGGTATGTTAAAGTGCCTATGTTTTATGGGTAAATTATGATCTCATCCTTATGTACATATGTACCCATGTTTCCTTTCCATATTTTTATAACCCATACTGAGCTTTTTATGCTCATCCCAGGTTTTTTTGAAATGTTTTCACAGGTCAAGGGAAAGGTACATGATATGATGATAGTGTCAAGGAAGTGTAAAGAATGAATCCATGTTTTATTTTAAATATGTTTCCTTTGATGGGAATGAAGAATACTATCTTTATGTAACCACTTGGTTTATATGTGGAATGTAATTCAAGTTTTATGATCTAATTCTCTAAAACTCTAAACCCGAAAAGATCCTCAATGTGTAATCTTGTAATAACTCAAGATTAAGTAAGGTTTAAGGCTGGGGCCTTATAATAATTCATTGATCATCATAGTGAAAAGGAACTAAATAAAATCGAATTTATTTTTGAGAAAACCCAAAACCTGAGAAAAATAAAATAAATACAATCCATAACCCATTATTACAATATCTAAATCACTTCACATAGATCGAAAGTTACACCCACATGAAATACACAAGAGATTAAGAGGGAAGAATAAAATAAAATATTACAAAAATGAAAATGGAGAGAGAGAATTAGAAGATGACTCAACAACTCAACACCTCACTACTGGATTTCATCTACAAATTATTGATCCTCACAAAACCCTAACCTTTAATTTAAAAGAATTAAGGGTGCCGGGTTTGGTTTTAATTTTCAATTAATGTTTTCTGTTATTCTCCTCATGTAATTATAGGTGATATACAACTTTTCTGGGTCATAAATTTAATATCTCTAACAAAGTTCCCATGTCAACATCATATACTGGTTCAGTTGGATGTGTTTTAGGAAATAAAATATGTGTCACTCCATGAGTTTTAATAATATCCTCCCAGGCTCTATATATTCATGTCTTGTATTCATGACATGATTTTGATCCACTTTAACATCTTGAATTTGACATCCATTATGTGAATGACAGATTCTAACTTCTTTAAGCTCTATTTCATCTTAATTTATTAAATAAAATCCCCAAAACATCTTGTTTATATCATAAATCATAGAAATCCTTCTAATAATTCCATTATCCATACATGTTTCTCTTTTTCTCATTTTTCTTCAATCATTTTATCCTCAAGTAGATGAAAAAAATCATTAACGATCTTAGAAATAATTTAAAATTTAATCTAGAAAAGTATTGTATATTACATTAAAAGGGATATGCATAAAATATATATATTATTGATTAAGAAATATTCAATTAAAATTTTAAATGAATTATCTTCCATGATAGTATCCATCTATTTTAATTATGACGTACTGGGGATATGACCCAATGATACATTATTTTTTTATTCTCATGATGGTTTTGAACATGATTATGAGGTTTTTATGAATCTGTTTATTTTACACGGGTTATGCTATGAAGAAATGTGAAAAGGTTTATGAAACCTTATTTCTTTACATGGGATATGTTTTGATGATATTATGAATTTTTTATGATCTTATGGATCACATATGTATAGTTTTCTATATGAAACTAGTGGGACCAAAATTATATATCTCTCTACTTCTTTGGGAAATGTTTTATATCTCATGGGATAATTATGGGATACTATTTAATGTAATCACTTCACTATAAGAAATAGGTAGGGATAGATGATACACTTTGGGAAATAGTTAGGGACACCTAATCCACTATGGGAAACATATGCTGATTCCTATTCTGTTGTGATATTGAAAACAAGTTTTGATTCACGGTGCAAAATTATTTGATGGTAATAATATTTAACCATTACATTTGATATGGTTTCTAAGACTATGATGATTCCAAAGTTTATATGAAATATTCTAATTATTATGATCTAAAAATATGGTTAATTATGGATATATAATGATTCAAAAGTTTATATAAAATATTCTAATGATTATGATCTAAACATATGGTTAATTATGGATATATGATGATTCCTCACTCTTATAATTCCAATTTTTTGAAATTATAATGTTTTATGTCATTGATCTTGTTTTTGATCTATCACATGTTGCGTATGAACATTTTATGTTATGATTGTAATCTCAAACACACATGATTATCTCATCATTTAATATGATAATCGACTGATATCTTTCATTTTTACCCTTACAAATCATCTGAGCTCGTCATTTTCTTATGATTCCATTCCCCCAGTTATAAAGAAAGGTTTTAGGTAGGGCACGTCTTGAAGGGAAGATAGTGGGATGAACATCAATATAGATGATGATTAATATACCTAAATAAAATTTTTGTGTATCTAGTATCTATATTCACTAAAAATTTATGATTTTTTCATGGATCGTAATGTTTGGTAATGAATAGGAAACCTAAAAGGATTTAATATTTATGTATGATATGTTTGGTTTGTTATATTTTGTATCAGAGTTTAGTTTAGTTAATATTTAGGGAATAGATTTATAAATCTTTGGTGAAAACTTAAGGGAATAGTATAAGAATAGGATAAAATCCTATAATTTTGTTAATGACCATGGATCACCTAGGTTAAAGAAAATGTTCCATAGATAGAGAATAATGTTTCCTGATTTATATATCCTATTAATGATATTTCATTATCATATGAAATCTAATTATGATTATTATGGACTGATTCATAAAGTATTATTTTTTATTTTAGTCAATGGTTGGACCTTGAATACATCATTTTAACAATGACTGTGATGGATAATGCAATAATTATTATCCTGAGAAACCAAATACTATAAGAGATGTTATTATTTTTCATACATATAAGAGTTTTATTTAATAAATTTGGTTTAATATTTATAATCAGTAAGTATATATTATCTAATAGAACACATTTTTATTTTAGTCTTACTGGATAATTTACCATGTTAAATAAAAAGATACAATTTACCATGGTAAAAACAATAATGGAAAAATTGAGTAAAAATAAAGACTAATGAATGACATAATAAAGATGTATTTATTTTTGTGTACTGGGGTTGTCTCTCAACCATATCAACGAACCCCCATATTTTTATTCAATTTTATTGGCACATGGGGTAAAGGATACCTCCCAATAGTGAATAATTTTGGGGTTTTAAAGAACTATAACTCCACCTCAACTATAAAATGGAACTCACTCTCTTCACTTACTCACACATCTCAAGGGATTTGTGTCAACCAAACTCATAATAAATCACTTCCCAAATTCCCTCCCCTTAACCTAGGAACCCTATTTTGGGATTAAATCAATCTAAGGAAGGTTTTGGTTCAATCAGAAGGAGGATAACTGAAGAATATTTAATGTTCATCCATGGTCATTTTTTGTTTTATATCTTCATCCACCTCCTTAAATTATTATTAAAACATGAAAATATAATAACCTCAGCATCATCCATATACTAATATGTCATTATTTTAAATGAATATCCTAAAAAATCTCTTATTACATCAAATGGGTTATGAAATCATCATTCATGTTTATGACATACTTCCACATCATGGAATGATGTCATTCATTTTTCCATTACCACCTCTCATAGTTGGGTATTATTGTAACACCCTGAGATTTTCTGATATATATATATATATATATTGAATTAAATTATCTTTTTGATATTTTTCATTTCAGGAAACTCTAAATAGATAATGTGTTATATGAAAGAACCAAGTTTGGTTTGAATTTCACGCAATACATAGTTAATAATTAACTACATGTAACAATTATATTAACTTGAAGTATATGAAACACAATGATTGGTTTATATTACTTGCAATTCAGATTTCCTTCGATAACATTCATTACACACAAGGCCTAGTTTTATCAAACTACTGAATACTATTAAAAGGATTGTTAAAATATTATTATAGTTGTCACCTAACAATTAGGATGGATGTTATGCCTAAAATTTGATTTAAAAATGTGAATAACATGAACCATTTTAGGTAGAATTGAATGTAAGAACTATTTGATAATAAAGATTTTCCTTTTCTAAGAAAACTAATTTCAATGTAAACACACAATTTTATCTCAGTAAATTAAACACACCACAATTGATTAATGTTTTTAAGATATTTCACATTCAATCATTTTTTGTACACTTATCCAATATATTTTATAGGCATAAGATAAGAATAAATCACATTTTTTGAATAAGAAGATGTATTTTTTTTCTAAAAGATAATTTTACCAACTTATAATGGAAAAACTATTTTAATATGATTTTGAAAGTTTTATAATTTTTATTTGAAAAAATAAACATTTTTTAAATGGTAAGATAAAAATTTGATTAGGGTGAATTTTCGGTATGTTTCTTTTAAGATTTATTTTTGGATGAATACTGAATAATGTTGAATTTTAATTCAAAAATGTTTTCTTCTAATTTATTTATAAGGATTAATTATGTTATTTATTTATTTTGAAGTAAAATTAGGAAATTATATAATAATTAATCCTATTAGGTCATTATAATCAATTTCACATTGAAATTGGATATGAAACCCTAATAAACGATTGGACGTTTTACTTAAAAACGTGCATTATCCTCCCTTCTATGGGATTAAATTTGAATTAAATTCTTCAAATTATATGATTAGATTTTTTAAAAATATATTATATATTTGATATAAGAATAACTTATAATTTATAATATGTTCACCTTTGTTTTTATCAAAATATTTGGGAGGGTAATTAAACTTAATTACAACAATTAAGATAAAATTATACTTAATGGGGGACTAAACCTTTTTCTTAAGGACCAAAATAAACTTGAAACTTATTTAAATTCCATTATATATATATATTTCGACCATATTCTACATTTTCACTAATTTGGTCCATCATTTGAGCCAATTTGAAAGGGAAAAGAATATGTTTAATTCCCTTTCCAAAAATTTACAAGAATATCACTCATCCTCCACTAAAAAAGGAAATCAACCCGCTCACTTATTCACACATATAAAACCATTTTGATATCCCAAAATCTTCTCAAATAATCTAACAACATCCCTAACATTATCCTATAATCCTAAATTTTTTCAGAAATATATCCAAGGAAGTCCTTTGGTGAAATCCAAAAGGAGTTACCCAAAAAAGAGGCAATCTTGTTCAAAGATAAGCTTAGTATTATTTCTTTCACCACCCCTTAAATTATCCTTCGTCCATGATCATATAATAAAATTACTATCCTAAATATACTGAGTTTTTTTAATTCTAATGGTTCAATCTACATTTACACACACTTAAATCTCATGGGTAATGAACTTACTGTTCTTATGTACGGTGAACTACCACCTCACGAAATTATGTTGCTCATTTTTCCTGTAACACCTCTCATTGTTGGGAATTATGATGGACACAAAATTTTTAAATTATAAATATTATAGTTACTATTTCTTTCGGATTATTTAATTTTTATATAAAACATACATTCATGCTTCCCATTTTTTTTAAATAGGATAACTTCATTTCAGGAAGTGTGGACTACCGCCTCCTCAAAGCGATGCGATTCATTCACAACATACATTCAATGTATTAAGGATGATTTTAGTAAAATAATTTGATATATATGAAATTATAATTATATTGGATTGATATTGTATATATATATATATATTCAATTTTCTTTATTTCATAAAATAAAATAGTAAAATGGAAACAACGTTAATGAGTACGTACGACATACCGTCTCCATGAATTGTGTTTTTTTAATATATGTATTATTTATACATTAATATACATACTTAATTTATAAATATATATAATTTTTATATCATGGTTTACATTTGGGAGATCAAGACATTACTATGAGAACAAAAAATATAACAAATCATAACAAAATGGAAAACAAAGAAATTATTACCCGAAACGTAACATTATCAATGAGTTGTTAATAAACGGTTAACATAAAGTCATAATGAAATATTATATGGTATTAGATATAAAAATATGGTTATTTTTTATATTTATAAAAAAAATTATTTATTATACATAAGTTTTTAATGATTATTAAGAGATTCAAGACTTAGGGTAAGGGTTTTCTTGTATCACATTCATTTTTCGGGAGACACAAGCCATGTTCACCACGATTTCTTATATATAGTATTTTTACTGCACATAGATTAATTATATGATTATTATTCCTAAAATTGTAGTTATTTATATATCATTTTTATATAATTTAATTCATGAGGTTAATTTTTCAAAAATTAGTAACGTAAGTTTTCCTCAATTTACCTTCATTGTGACAGAACCCATGTTTTAAACCTATATTCTTTTACAAGGTGTATATAATACCATTTCACATGAAATTTCATGAACCTAATCCTTGACATTATATTTCATGCTCCATGTAATTTTTTTTTCTTACATGGGGTGTATAATTCCAAGTTACCAAGTGGTCAGAGTTTATTGAAACAATCTCATCATTTATTGAGATTGTTTGTGATTATGCTTCTATTGGTGAAATATTATGATCCATATTTCAAGATAAATAATAAATTATCTTCCCCACTATATATTCATGATGAATTAATGTATTATTAATATTTTTCTAATATTTTCTTCTTATGAAAATAAATAAAATGTTTTTATGAAAATCTGTCTTTATATCTCTTTTCAGGAGAGAATCTGTGTTCTTTAAAAACAGTGTTTTCAGAGAAAAAAGGTTTCAGAAAAGCATTAATATTATAATATTATGTTTAGAGGACCATTTTACCCCAGTTTTACCATTTTATAAAATGGTTTTAAAAGTAAATATCTTTTTAATTTTTTGATCAAGGAATGTTTCTAAACTTTTAAGGTGAAAAAGGAATGTTCAACATGTACGAACTTACCAGCCATCATGAACATCATTTCAATGATACATAATTTATATGTTTACAAGGATATTTTTTAAAACATATTTTTCCCTATTATTCTAGGAATTTTTTTATTTCAAAATTATTTTCAAAGAAAATGGGTTTTCAAAAATTATTTTATGATTCTAAATTGTTTTAAATGATTCTGAAAGATTCATTCATATGTTTCCAAATGTTTTTTTTTCAAAGAAAAGGGTTTCAATTATCTCAAATATTTTTTTTATAATTTTCAAAATTATTTTCAATGAAAATTGTTTTCAAAATATTTTCAATTGTTGAAGGAAAATAATTTTAAAAATGTTTTCATGCATCTTTTATAATTTTTCAAGGAAACCATTTTTGCAAATATTTTCAAGATTCTTTTTATGTTTTCAAAGAAAAATTTTTCAAAATATTTTCAATATTACTTTATAAGTTTCAAAGGAAACATTTTTCATAATGTTTTCATTATTATTTTATAAATTTTCAAGAAAAAAAAGTTATCAAAATATTTTTATTATTATTTTATAAGTTTTCAAGGTAAATGTTTTTTAAGATGATTTCAATACTTCTTTCTATTCTATAAATTTATTTTCAAATAAAATATATTGTAAAAGGTTTTATGTTTTAAAAATAACTTTTAAAATATGAAAGATTATTTTCTTCAATAAATATTTTTAAAATAGTTTTCAAAATTATTTTCCATATAATATGACATCTATTTATGTTACTCATGCCTTTTTGGGAAATGATCCAATGTTTCCATTCATATTATTTCTCTATATTATTTATGTTTTAATGGTATGATGTTCCTGAAAAACGTTTCCCATTCATGGGTTGTATCTCTATGAAACCAATTTCCCTTTCACAGGTTATATGTATATAAAACATGTTTCCCATTCATGGGTTATATGATTATGAAACTAATTTTCCCTTCACGAGTTGTATGATTCAAAAACCATATTCTTTTCATGAGTTATGATTTGATGAAATTATTATGAAACCTTCTTTTTTTATACAAGTTGTGATATGATTACATTTTTATAATACCCATTTCATTTAATGGGTTATGATATAATTATTTATGATCTTATGGCATATGTATGTATGATTTCATTATTATTTGAGTGGGACCTACGTCTCCCTCCAATGCATTGGGTAAAGATTTATATCTCATGAGATAATTATGGGATTCAAGTAAACAGGATTAATCCACTATGGGAATATGGGAAACTAGATATACTGTGGGAGGAAGGGGAAACCAGATCCACTATGGGAATATAGGGAAACCCAATCCAAAATGGGAATATGGGGAAACCTGATCCCCTGTGAGAAGATGGGGAAACCCAATCCCTTATAAGGAAAGAACTACAACCAAGGATTGTTTTCTATCTCTCATAGTGTGTGTAGTCTCCATGAAGTTCCCTAATAAGTTCAAGAAATTTTATTAACTTATTGGTATTTATATTACTTGTTTATGTATATACCACAATTCCATTTTTTATTCATTTGTGATGCTTTCAAGTATTATGTTCTTGTTTCACATGTGATAAATATCTTATGAAATGATAATATTTATTCCATGACTAATGATAATGATCTTTGATATTAAGGGTATGATATTATAATGTTATGATCACATTCTCATACCCTTATGTTCATGTTAATGCTTAAATATCTCCCTTATTTACCCTTACTAAGCATCTGAGCTCACCACTTTTATTATTTCCTTCCCCAAGTTATGAAGAAAAATTTCATGTATGATATGTGTAAGAGGGGTGATTGTCTTGTAGAACCCAATGGGCTATAATTTAGCTCTCTCATGAAATAGAGTTTATGTTTCCATATTTCCAAAGGCACAAAACTAATATGGTATTTAGGCATCTACTTATGTAATGTATTAATTATTACACAAAAATTATATAATTTATATTCTAGTTTATACTGGTTAGTTATAGTTGGTATTATAGAGAAGGTGTAGTAATCCTATGGAAACTAGGATGAGAAAACTTTAGTGAGATCCATAGGGGTATTTATAAGGATATGTCTAGTGATGTCTCTAAGTATAACTCTAAAGATATGGAAAAGTATAAGAAAATATCCTAGAGTTTTGGTAAAGGATAAAACGAGTGATTTCCTAGAAATATATCCTTGTCTATATACTAAAAGTGGATGTGGTTATGGAATATATGTACCTATAAGTAAAAACTCTGATAAAGTGCACTGGGTCTGGCTTGAGTGTAACCTGGTAGATGATAACTAGCCTTGTTGAGCACTTGGTCTAACTCTCTCAGGGGATATGCTTTGGGAACTCACAAACTCTTTACGAACCATTATAAATGATTTAAATATAATATGATTATTAATAAACTAGTTTAAACCTGAGTTTTAATATATTAATGAAGTAGGTATCATTATTTAGACATTATATAAGTAATTTTTCATGATTATGTATATTTATTTTATGATTATTGATTCTCATCCTATGCTTTCTGGTTTTATTCAATAATAGTAACTAGAAGGAATTAGGTTAACATTAACTGTTCTTGATGTGGAAATTATAGACACGATGAAAATAGATTTCCTATCAAAAAATATCATTAATAAAATCAGTAAGGACAATGATTATTTGTCATAATTTTGAAGATAAAGAGACCAAAAATGACATGTGAAAGGTATAGGATGTTATTCGAGCATTATTTATATTAAAAATAAGAAGCATGATTGGATTGAGTTTTATGAACCCTAAGACTTGATTCTTATTTAATATTATAGGAAATAGGTACTAAGGAATAATATAATTAAACCTAAGTATTAGTTTTAGAATAATGTTTGATTATTAAAGTGTATAAGTTTTGGAATTAAAATAACATGTTATATGAATCATGTAATATGTATAAGTATTTTTAGTATACATTTTTCATCAAGGATTGAAAATGATTTGTGAATGGTGTTAAAAAATTACAAAATTTGTATTTTTTAAATAAGGTATGGTAACCCTTAATTTGTTCAAGATATTGAAAAAATTGTGTTTCTATTGGATAAATATATTATTGATTTGGGTAATGTAAATTGGATAGTATTTATGACCTCAAAACTGGTAAATGTTTTTTTGAAAAAGTGTTCTATGTTATCATGGATGATGATTAAAACTTACTATAATTCTAGAATATATCTAGTAAACCTTGGAATAAGGAATTATGTTTGTTTTCTAAAAAGATATAGGGTAATTCAGGTTATTTCCATGTTTCAAGAGAATATAAGTTGAGGGTATTCACATTTTTTTAACATGAAAACCAGGAGCTAATTTTTTACATATGGGGGATCAAAGTTAAGCTGATTTCATAACCTTCTTTAGAAAGTTTTGGATCATCATCTTTTAGAGTGGTTATAACGTTACCCATTTATGGAATATTTAACTTAAACTTTGGATGATTTTTTAATATTAATGTATTATCTTACCACTTGAGGATTTATGTATATCAGATATCATATTCTAACCACATTGTGTTGATGTTAACTGATTTCAAATGGGTGACTTTTCATGGATCTAATGATATGTTAGTACATCAAGAATAAAAAATACACCATTATTTATTAGAGTGAGAGATGAAGTTTAAATAAATAAATGAAGAACCAAAGGCTAATATTGTTCATATGAAAAGGAATAAAATAAAATACATATATCATCATTGGAAAGTTATTAAACATTAGGAAAAAAAGGACCTTGAAGAAAAAAATTGAATCCTAGTACCTTTTTTCTGATAAATAAAATTGCCCCATAGATGAACGTAGATTTATGGCTTTATGACTATTAACATTCTCCTAACCATGATCTCTATCAATCTATATTAGAATATTATATTCATATTTCTCTTCTATTCCCATGTTTTCACTTCCCACATATGTTCTCCTATGGGGGGAACTAGTTATAAGTTATGTTGGGTGACCATTATGGTTCCAACATTCCCTTTTTAAAGTAAGTTTTAGTATTCATTTTTATGATATGGGTTTCAATGAAAGGGACATTCGAGTATTAAACCATTAATAACCCAGATGAATTTTAAAGGTGAAATTAATTTTAAGGTGGGTATAATGTAACACCTCAAGTGTACTATACATATATATTGAATTAATCTATATTTTGATATTTTTTATGTCATGAAATATAAATATAGATTTTTTTTATGAATGAACTATGTTTTTATAGTCTTTAATGAAAATAAAAGTTATTATTTCACTATAAACAACACTTATATTAGCTTTTAGTACATGAAACAAAAAGACTGGCCTGTGGTATATGCAATGTTTCTTTACTTTGACTTCCAGCATTAAATGTAATACCTAGTTTTAGAAAACACTATCAATATTATTAATAATATTTTTAAAATATTATTATAGTTATCAACTAGACATTAGGTTGTGTGTTATGAATAAAATATGATTTAAACATGTGAATAAAATGAACTCTTTTAGCTATAAATGAAATTAGGAACTATTTGAAAATAAAGAAATTCATTTTATAAGAAAACAACTTTTTTAAGTAAAAACACCATTTTATATAAATAAATTAAACAAATAACTATTTATGAATGTTTTTAATATATTATATTCTCGATAAGATATTTTTACACTCATCCAATAGATTTGATAGGAATAAGATATGAATGGATCCAATTTTATGAATAAAAATATGTATTTATTTTAAAAGTTAATTTCACTGCCTATTAATGGAGAACCCATTTTAAATATGATTCTTTGGAATTTTATATTTATTATAAAAAAACATTATTTTTGGTATGGTGACATATAAATTACATTAGGGTGAATTTTGGGTATTTTATATGAATATTTGTTTTTTGATGAATAATGAATAATACTAAATTTTAATTCAAAACTACTTTTTTTAAAATTTATTTATATGGTTAATTTAAGTTTATGATTTTTTTAAGGTTAAAATAGATAAATTATACAATAATTAATCCAATGTAGTTTCTTTAACATTAAAATTGGATTTAAAAACATAACAATCTTTTGAACATTTTTTACTTTAAAACCTGTATTGTCATCCCTTCAGCATGATTAATATAAAATTAATTTATGACACTTTTGGGATTAGAATTTATAAAAATATAATCAATCTTTGGTATTATCATAATTTAATATTTATAATGAGGTTAAATTAGTTTCTTACCAAAATAATTAGTGAATTTAATTAAAATTAATTATAATAACTAAGATAAAATTAATCTTAACAAGGGACTATACATTAAACTTAAGGACCAAAATGAACTATAAAATTTTACAAAATAAATTTTATGGGAATATTTAGACCCTATCATAAATGTTATATAATTGGGTCCATTATTGGAGCTAGTTTCATGGAAAAAATGTGGGTGAAATTCCCTTTCAAAAAATTTACAATAATGTCACTCCTCCACTATAAAAATGAACTCTACCCTCCCACTTATTCACACATTTGAATCCCTTTGGTTCCAAAGAAATGTACTCAAAAAATATCCCAACATCTCTCCCCTAATCCTAGTATCCTCACTTTGTGTGTAAATAGATCCAAGGAAGCCCTTTCACAAAAACAAAATGGAATTACAAAAAAATATGTAACCTTCTTTAAAGATTACATTATATTTATTTCATTATCCAATCCCTCAATTATCATTATTCTAAGGTCATATAATAAAAAATATCATAAATATACTGATATATTTTTATTCCAAGGGTTCTACCAACACTTACACACACATCTATATAATGGGTAATAAACTTATCATTCTTATGTACAGTGAACTACCACCTCACGAAATGATGTTGTTCGTTTTTCCTTTACCACCTATCATGGTTGGGAATTAGGATGGAATATATATTTTTATATTAAATTTATTATATTTGTTATTTCTTAATGATTCTATAGTTATTATATAAAATATTACTTCATGCTTTCAATTTTTTTGTAAATATGATAACTTTGTTTGTGGTAGTGTGGACTACCGCATCTTCAAAGCGATTTCATTCATTCACACTTTACATGGAATGCATTAAGGATTGGTTTACTAATAATATTTTATATATATGACATAATAATTCTAATTTAATGATATTATATATAAATATTCATATATTCCATTTACTTTATTTCTTTCAATATGGCAGTAAGACGGAAAAATCATTCATACATACGTACAACCTACCTTCTCAATGAATGATGTATTTCTTTTAATATTTTTATATTTTATGAATTACTCTAAATAATTATTTACAAAATATATATTATATTTATATAACTTTTTACATTCTGGATATGATTATATAACTATGAGGACAAAAAATATAAAAAATCAAAACACAATATAAAAACAAAGCAATTATTACATGAAACGTAATATTACCATTAAGTTGTTAATAAAAAGGTAATATAAAGGAATAATAATATATTATATGGTATTAGATATTATAATATGGTTATGTTGTATATTTCTAATAGATTTATATTTATTTTACAAGATTTTTTAATGAGTGTGAGGAGAGTCAAGAATTAAGGTAAGGGGTTCCTCATCTCACTTTCATTTTCCATAAGACACAAAACACGTTCACCACCTATTTCTTATATGTGGTGTGTTTAATTACCAATAATGTGTTATATGATAATTATATTAAATATATTCCTATTTAAACATCCCTTTTATGATCTTTATTTCATGGTTTTTATGTTTTAAAAGATACCAAATTGGAAAATTAATTTTGTCTGAATTTACCTTCACTCAAGCATATTCCATGTTATACACCCATATTGTTTTACATAGTGTATATAATCACATTTTATTTTTTATATAATTAAATAAATTATTTTCATGGTATTTTAATATTCATAAAATTTTATTTTCTTAAATGGGGAGTGTATTTCAAAGTTACTAAGTGGTAATAGTTTATTAAAATAATCTCATGGTTTATCAAGATTGTCTATGATTATGCATCCATTAATGAAATATTATGATATATATCTCAAGAGAACTCAATTTTTTTTTCAACTATGTATATTCATGATGAATTCATGTATTAGTAAAATTTTCTAACTATTTCTACTTTACTTAATAAAAATATGTTTTTAATTAAAATATGAATTTATTTCTCCTTTCGGTCGGAAATATATGTCCTTTCAAAATCATGTTTAAAAAGATGTTTTTAAAAATGTTTTACTATTATCCTATTATTTTGAATCGAAATTTTTCCCATGTCATACCTTTTTACAAAACATTTTATAAATTAACTATGTTGTCATTTTATAATCAAGGGAATCTTCTAAATATTAAAGTTGTAAAAGAAATGTTCGGCATGTATGAACTTAACTTCCATCATGACCATTATTTCCTTGATGCTTCCTTTGTATGTTTATAAAGTTATTTTTTAAATAATTTTTTTCCAAATATTTTAAAAATTTAATGATTCTAAAATAGATTTCAAATAAAAAGAGTTTTAAAAAAAATTCTCTTTAAAAATAGTTTTAAATGATTTTATAATATTCCTTTATATATGTTTTCAAAAGTTGTTTCCAAAGAAAAATATTTTAATGATCACAAAGTTTCTTTTATATGTTTTCAAATTATTTTCAAATAATTTTTTTTTCAAAATGATATCACTCTTTTAAGGAAATATATTTTCAAAATTTATTCAAAATTTATTTAATTTTTTTTAAGTATACTATTTTAAAAATGTTTTCAAGATTCTATTATTAGTTTTCAAGGAAACCAGTTGTCAATATTTTTCATTATTATTTTATTTTTCTTCAAGGGAAAAAATATTCAAAATATTTTTGAGTGTATTTTATAAGTTTTCAAGGAAAAATATTTTATAAAATATTCTCAATATTATTTTATAAATCCTCATAGAAAATTATTCTAAAATATTTTCAAGATTATTTTTTAAGTATTCAAGGAAAAGGGTTTTCAAAATAATTTCAATCCTTCATTATATATTTTTATAGTATTTCCAAAGAAAGTGGTTTTATTTTTTATGTTTTTAAAATAAATTTTCATATAATAAAAGGATAGTTTCTTCAATAAATGTTTCTAAAAGACATTTCAAAACTATTTTCCATCTAACATGACATCTATTGATGTTACTCGTACCCTTCTAGGAAATGATCCCATGGTTCCATTCATATTATTTTTTTGAAATGGTTTATCTTTTGATGGAATGATGTTTATGAAGACCATTTATATTTAAATAGTTATATATCAATGAAACCCATTTCCCTTTCATGGGTAATAAGTTTCTAAAGAATGTTTTCCTTTCACATGGTATGTTTTTATGAAACTTGTTTCACTTTCATGGGTTATATGTTCATGAAACCCACTTATTTTTAAATGTTATGCTGTGATGAAATGATTATTAAACCTTTCTTTTTTCCATTGATTATGATATGATTACATTTTTATGATACCCATTTCATTTCATGGGTTATGATATAATTTTTGTATGATCTTATCGAACATGTATATATGATTTCATTATGAGATTGGTGGGAACTATGTTTCCCTCAAATGCATTGTTTAATGATTTATATATCATGATATAATTATAGTATTCAAGTCTAAGGGATTAATGTACTATGGGAAGATGGGGAAATTGATACACTATGGGAAGATGGGGAAATCAGATCCACTATGGGGAAATAGGGAAATATGATCCACTATGGGAATATGGGGAGACCCAATTCAGTATAGGAAGATGAGGAAACCTGATTAATTGTGGGAAGCTTGTGAAATCTGATCCACTATAAAAAGATGGGATACCCCGATCTGTTATAAGGAAAGGAATATGATTGGGGTTGGTGGTGTGTCCCACCTAGTAGGAGTTGTCCCATTGAAGTGGCATTATAAGTTCTATTACCATGTCTTGACTTATAGGGAATTATATTACATGTTTATGTGTATTCCATAATTCTATGTCCTATACCTATGTTATGATTTCATGGATTATTCTCTTGTTTCCCTTATGATTCAGGTATTATGATATGCTAATATTTAAGATATTATTCATGTTTATAATCTTTTATATGCATGGTATGATCTTATAATATTATGATCATGTTCTTATACCCGAATTCTCATGCTTATGCTTACATATCTCCATTTTCTACCCTTACTATGCATATGAGATCACCCATTTTATTATTTCCTTTCCAAGGTTATGAAGATTTATTTCATGTATGATATGTCTAAGAGGTGTTCCTGTCATGCAAAAACTATTGTGAGATAATTTATCACACTCAATAATGAGTGTTTAAATTTCCATGTTTCCAAATTGACTAAACTAATTAGGTATTTGGATAGTTGTTTATGATATGTATTTAGTATTACGAAAAATTGATATAATTTCTATATATCTTAAGACTGGGTTGTTATAGTTGGTATCATAGTGAGGGTTTAGTCAACCTTTGGAAACTATGATGAGAATACATTAGTGATATCCATATGGATATTTCAAAGGATATTAATAGAGACGCCTCTAAGGATATGTCTAATGATAAAGAAAATATTAGGAAAATGTAATGGAGTTTGGGTAAAGGATATATTGAGTGCATTACTATAAATAAATCTATATCTGGATGCAATAAGTTGATGTGGTTTTGGAACAAAATGTACCTTATAATAACCCAAGTATTTATAAAATAATACATTTTCATTTCTATTAATATTTATGAATAAGATATAAATTTTACGTTAAAGGGGGAACTTTTTCCGATAGCATACTCGACACATAACAATAGGTTTCTCCAAAATCTTACATTGCACACAACATTGAGTTATACTGAAAAATAATATAGTAATAATATTATTATTTTATATAGTAGTTAACACCTAGCCATTGAGATGAAAAGAATGAATAGTATAAACTGAATTATGAAAATATGGTTTACACATGTTTAAATAATTATTCCTTGGTTACCAACTTTTTTATTAATGGAAATAAAATCCAATTGAATATAAAGAATGTGTTTTTATAAAAAAACCCTATTTAAAAAGAGAATAATTGTGTTTATAAAATAATAACACTCTTTATGGATTTTTATTTAATGAAAAACACATGTTTTAAATTCAATGTAATGTTTCAAATTCATTTTATATGTTTTTTATATATGATATAAGAACAAATGCAATTGTTCGGATAAAAGAAGTATTTTTCTAAAAATGTAGTTTTACCCCCTTTGGATTTATATCCCTTTTTAAAGTTAGTTTATATTAATTTTATATGTTCTATTTGAAAAAAAAAATTATTCTATATAATTGGGACACCAAAATTTACTTTGGTTAATTCTTTGACAATTTTCTAATTATGTTCATTTTTAAATGAATAGTGAAAAATACTGCATTTTAATTCAAAACTGTCTTTTTATAAAATTTCTTTATATAGTTATATTGTCCTTTTAATTGGTTTTAAAAAGTAATTGGATTAATTTTTTTATCAATTAATCCAATTTTGGTCATCGAAAGTAATTTTCCATTGAAATTAGATATAAACACATGTCAATATTTTTATAGTAATTACTTCTTAAAAACCTGCTTCTTGGTTTTGACAACGGGAATTAATTTTAAATTAATTACTAAGATATCTATGTTTTGAATTTAAAAAAATGGATTCAATATTTGGAATTAGGTCTAAATTTTGTGAATATGTACGTTTTATTTTTGTAAATTATGAATAGAAACTTCAGTAATTATTTTATTTACCATGGTTAAAGGGTAAAACTGGTAAATAAGAGTAAAAATAATATTATAATAATATTTCACTACCCTAAAACATGTTATAATCCTATTGGATGAGATATTTCTGACCATGGGCATCCTTGAGTCGATTTTGGGCCCCATTTATCCACTTGTATATGAAAATTACATTTTATAAGAATTAATTTAAAGTAAAGAGATATACAACAAAACATGTATTTTTTACTAAAAAAATTTAATATGGAGTTATATTATTGCTATCTTTGACTATAAATAGTACATAGAAATCATAAATTATTTCATATATCATGGTATTTTATTTATAATTTTTAAACATTATATAAATAAATTTAATTACGATATAATGATGATGTAGTGATTGACTAATTAATAAAGGATTCAAATAAATGATATGATAAATATTAAAATAAATATAATATGATTATTTTGATTCCATAAAAAAAATTTCTGTATGACATTTACATATTATCTTTGAGTTAAGTCCTTTGTATCAAAGGAATCAAGTTGTTATAAATTTGTAAAAAAGTCAATTATGAATAATATTCAAAATTAACATAATTTATAACTTAAAACTTAAAATAGTTTATTAAATGATATTAAATTCCTAAAAATCTAAGATTCAGCCAAATGGTTAATATAAGATCAAATATTCCATAAATTATTTTTTTGTGTGTCCTTTGACAAGATATTGTAATTACATTAACCCACAATGTGTAAATAACATGATATCATGGTATGATTAAAAAGGGTAAAATAAGGGTTAAACCAAAACGATAAGAATAAAAATAAATTCAGAACTTCTATAAATATTATTGTATGATGGTTATTCAAACAAAAATCATCTTATATTCTAATTAAATTTTTTTGGGCCATTTTTAATCTAAATTTAATTTAGGATAAATATATATTTCTATACTTTCTTAAAGTACCCCTCCTCCATCTTATAAAAGGACATCACCTCTATCCACATACCTAACACTTATTAAGCCCCTTGGTTCACCAAAATTATTACCAAATATTCTCCCAACATCCATATGTTCCTCCTAGAATCCTTACCTTGTGAATAAATAAATTCATGAAATATTGTTTTCTCAAATTAAAAGAAGTTACCCGATTTAGAGGTAACATCTTCTCTCACGTTCTTTTCCTTTATTTTACTCCTCCACTCACTATTCTCTTATTATTATGAGATTACAAAACAAAAACAGTATCCTAAATATACTAGGATGTTTTTATGGGAATGATTCTAACTACACTTTCACACAACTCTATCAAATGGATACAAACATACTATTTATGTGTATGACAAACTACTACCTCACGAAACAATGATTTTTCAATTTTCTCCTACCACCTCTCATGGTGTCCATAATGATGGAACTATATTTATATATGATATTATATATATATATATTATATATATGCGTCTTTATTTTTTTTACATCATACCTTTATGTTTTCCATAATTTGTAAATACGATAATTTAATTTGAGAAAGTGCGGACTACCACCCCCTCAAAGTGATATGACTCGTTCATGCCATACATGGAATGTATAAAGGCTAGAATTAATGAAATTATGTAACATATATAACATATATATTATACAGGAATTATTATATACCTATGTATCATTTATTTTTTATTCCTTTAATATGAAAAAGAAATGAATGTTGCATTCATGTGTACATACGGACTGCCATCTCCATGAACGCTACATTTCATTTCTTATCTCAAAATGTAATGTACTATTATAAATAAATATATATACTAGATATATATGATATTTAAATCATGAATAATATTCTACAGATAATGGAACATTGACCACATGGAAAATTTGTAATTATAATAAATTAATTTTCAACTCAAGTACCAAATATAAACAAAATGACTGATATGAACTTGAATAATTATATGATTGTTATAACATGGTAATAAGTGTCATAAATGAAATAATAAACATGAAAAAGGTTCTGAATCCATTAAAAATTAGCTTAAGTTTTTTATTCATGTAGATAAATAACGAACAAGACAAGTTGGACTTAAGGTAAGGGACTTCATCGCAATCTCCATTCATTGAGGAATATTTGGATGTTATACACCACCGTATTTTATATGGTGTATAATTATTCATTTTTTATTATAATTTAATTAAATTGTTTTAAAAATGAATTTTTTTTCTATGAAGTGTTTTACTAAACAAAAAAAGTAATGTTTATTTTTAATATACACGGTAACAATGACCTTTCTTCCACCGCGAGCATTATTTGATATTTGGCTTCCTTAGCAAGACATAATGTTTTTAAAAGGTAAATAAATAATATATACCCTTTTAACATATTCTGGTATTGAGAATGGTTTTGATAAATCATGGGTTATTCCCATATCGTGAAATGAAATATTGTGATTGTAATGTGGAAATGTTTTATTTCCTTTATGGTTGTTTTTTGTGTTATGATTATGTTATGGTTCTTGGGAATTGTTTACATATACGGGTGGTTCTTTGATAAATTTAGGGAGTTTGATCCTGATTTGGATCTCCAATGCATTGGGTAACATAAAGGAGGAGGTAAAAAATAAATTTTCTCCTAAGAGATTTAGGGAATATACTATGATGGATATTCCAAACGTAACCATGACAGTTACTCCCTATGTAACTGTGAAAGATACAATATAAGTTTGTTATGGATACCACAAGTTACCTTTATGTTTTATGATTTTTATAATAATTCTTATGAATTCTTAAGGTTTGTTAAGGAGTTTATTTTTTTATGGGTGAAGAGTATGATTTTTTTAAAGTATTTTCATGTGTTTTAAATATTCATGGACAATCAGTTTTATTCCTTATTTTATATTACTTACAGAGATTTTTATACTCATCCAATGTTTTTGAAATGTTTTTCATAGGTTATAGGGAAGGATAAGAGGAAGGACGAATTAAAGAAGATTTTTATCAAGAAAATAATTCTTGTTTTTTTTATGGATTTTTATTATTTTGAAAAATATTGGATAGAGTAGAAGTGTCTACTTTGTAATATTTGATATGTAGTGTAATTTTTATGACCTAAATATCTAAAAATATAAACCTAAAAAAGATCCTTAATGTTAATTAATGAAATATCTCAAGATTAAGTAATTTCTAAGGTTGGGGCCTTATAGTTGGTATTAGAAAAAAGTTTTAGACAGCTATAGGGTTTATGACTTTTGGATAATCATGTGGTAAGTCTCTATGACTATTATTTTAGTTAAATCATTTTTTATAACATTTCAGATCAAGGAAAGTCAATTACAAATGGAATGAGGTGGATATATGACAAGATTCCTTTATCTTCATAATGGAATGCTTGCAATCATTACTATAAAGTCATGTTCAGATGATTTTGAATCTTTTTCTAGCATACAACTCACTTGAAAGTAGTTGTTTGAGATATCAAAAACCTCCAAAATACCTCAATACCAATAGGATCATGGGTTTTATTTAATCAAATCATATTTTCTCAATATTCTCATAATTTTAATAAAGGAAAATTTTATCTAGGAATTTTCAAATATTTTACCTTATCAAAAGATTATTAAAGCATATTATGATTTTGAAAAGGTACTGAAGTAGGAGAATTTTGCACAACCTATTTATATTTTATTTTAAAATATAGTCTTTCAGTACATACTTGTGCTATTTTAAAAGTACCACTAATTGAATGTTTCAACTCAAACATAGTCCGACTATTTTATTAAATTATTATTTTTATCATATGTTTTGAAATTATATGCAATAGATGATTATTTTCTGAAATTATTTTTCTATAAACACCAATACGAACCAAGTTTTAAAAGGTGTATTTAGATAAAGGAAAAAATTATTTTGAATAATCTATAAGTCGTTTTTTAATGCCTGGACCTTCTATCTATATGAACAAGATGACGATGAAACCAGATGGACACCATGATCATGTTATGATGTTCTTTTTATTGGGAATAGTTTTATTTCACCATATGGAGGTGAGATAAAAAAAATGTCAATATATTTATAAGACTTCATGAATTAAGATGTTGATTTCATTATGAGTTGGTATCAAAATAAGAGGTATAATATAGCCATTGAGGTTAAAACATTTTAGAGTTATTTTTGAGTTTTATAAAAGGGGAAAACCCACAAGTTGGGTGACAACCCATCACATATGGAAAGGCCATGGGAATTGAACCCACATGTGAAGGGAGACAAGGGTGCATCACCTAACACTAGCCTATATGAAGTCCCTAGTTAGTATAACTTATTATTTTTAGTTAAATGATTTTATGGTTCAAGAATATATTGATTTTGGGAACTTATGTTTTATCAAATAGATATCCTTATTATAGGAAAATTATTTTTTGATTAAGTTATAAATGTTATTTTAGAAGATATTCTCTCTTTTGGGAACACTATATGCATAAAGAAAATAGAATATTATGGGATTTCATTTGTGGAGTAATGGTTGAAATATTATTTTGTAAGAATCAATGTTTTTATTGTGGACATATGGGTATTGAGTATTTATAGAAATGATTAACCTATCATAGATAATATTTTATTAGTTTAATTACTTTTTAGTTTGAGACTTTAAGAGTAGTCGATTTTATTTAGAGATAAATGTCAAGATTTATGGTGGGAGACTATGTGATGAAATCCTTTTGAATTTTGGGTTTCAATCTTAGTTTGGATTATTTTGAATAATTTTAAGGAAAATTGTGTATTTAATGGTATTTGTAGAACTTTAGGTATTTTTTGTTGAATTTTAGAGATTAATAATAGTATTTCTTTTTCTAAAGTATTATCCATTTGGGGATTATATGATCTTGTACTAACCATTTTGGATTTGGTTAATGTATAAAGACATGGGGAACATATAGTTAATCTTTTTTGGATTATGTGATTCTCTAGAATTTTATTATAGCACTTCAGATGTGACCAAGTCATCTTTAATACTCATCATTTGGAGAAAATATATGTTTGTGGTAGAAATTTATTAAAGGAAGAAACTCTACATAAAAAGTAAGTATATTTACTTAAATTCCTAGTAAATCTCATAAATAAATTCCTTAAATTTATGAAAAGGATATTAAAACAAAAACATTGTCGGTTTACTTTTTCTATAGGGGATCATAAAACGTTTAACTCATCCCAGTTTTATGGTTTTTTTGGTAGTTAACTTTCTCCTAATCATGTTTTCTATCACTCTCTATAAGAACTTGATTTTTAGTTTTTCTTCTATATCCTTGTTTTCCTACATGGAATCCTGTTATGTGTTATCTCAGGTGAACTTTGTACTTCTCTTTCATTCTTTTAAAGTGATATTTTTATTGACTCTTTTTCTGATGTGGGATTTTCAATAAAGTTTCTGAGCCTAATTTTAAAATTGCAAGGATGCAATTTCCAAAATGGGTGAATGAGGTAATAACCTAGGTATTTATAGAATAATTATTTTCATTTTCTATTAATATTTTTTAATAAGATATTAATTTTACATTAAAGCGGATGGTTTTCTGATAGCATACTCAACACGCAACAATGGGTTTCTACGAAATCTTACATTGCACACAACATTAAGTTATATAGAAAAATAATACAGTAATAATATTATTACATTAAATAGTAGTTAATGCCTATCCATTAGGATGGTAGGAATGAATAATAACAACTGAATTATGAAAATATGGTTTACAAGTGTTTAAATAACTATTCATTGATTACCAAAATTCTTATAAATGGAAATAAAATGCATTTGAATATAAAGGATGTTTTTTTTATGAAAACATATTTAAAAAGAAGAATAATTGTGTTTATTAAATCATATCACTCCTTATGGATTTTTATTCAACAAAAAAATATGTGTTACATATTCAATGAAATGTTTTAAATTCACCTTATATGTTTTCTAGATATGATATAAGAACAAATTCATTTTTTTGATAAAAGAAGTATTTTTCAAAAAATCTTATTTTACCACCTTTAGATGGAGAACTCTTTGGAAATTTCGTTTTTTTCACTTTTATATTTTCTATTTGACAAAATAAAAATCTTACATAGAATTCATACACCAAAATTTACTTTGGTTAATTTTTTTTGTAATTTTCTGATAAAGTTCATTTTTTAATGAATAGTGAAAAATATTGTATTTTAATTCAAAACTGTCTTTTCTTCTAATTTATTTATATAATGATATTATCCTTTTAATTGGTTTTAAATTGAAATTTTATTAATTTTTTATCATTTAATCCAATTTTTTTTCATTATATGAAATTTCTCGTTCAAATTGGACATAAACAAATGTCAATCTTTTGATAGTTATTACTTCTTAAAACCTCGCTTTTTGGTTTTGACAATGGGAAATAATTTGAAATTAATTACTGCATCTTCTGTGTTTTTAATTTGTAAAAATTGATTCAATATTTGAAATCATAAGGTCCAAATTGTGTGAATAGTTACATTTTATTTTTTGACATAATGAATAGTAACGTCAGTAATTATTTTATTAACCATGGTTAATGGGTAAATCTGGTAAATAAGAATAAAAAATAATATTATAGTAATATTAAACTACCCTTACACATATATTAATCCTATTTGATGAGATATGTCTGACTATGGGCATCCTTGGGTCGATTTTGGGACCCCATGGAGCCAATTTGATATGAAAATGACATTTTATAAGAATTAATTTAATGTAAAGAGAAATATAACATAATCATGTATCTTTTACTAAAATAATATTAATATCGGGTTATATAACTGATATCTTTAACTATAAATATTAATTGGAAAGCTATAATTATTTCCTAAATCATTGTATTTTATTTATAATTTTTATACATTAAATAAGAAAAATTAATTATCACACAATGATGATACAATGATTGATTCATTAATAACGGATTCGAATAAATAATATTATAAGTGTTAAAATAAATAAAATTAGATTATTTTGATTTCATCCACGAATTTTTTGGACTCTAATGACATATTATCTTTGAGTTAATTCCTATGGTTTTAAGGAATCGGGTTTTTATGAATTTCTAAAAAGTCACGTATGAATTGTGTCCAAAATTGACATAATTCATAACTTAAAACATAAAATAGTTTATTAAATGATATTAAATTCCTAAAAATATAATATTCAGAAAAATAGTTAATAAAAGTACAAATATGTCGCAAATTACTTTTTTTGGAGTTTTTTGACATTATATAGTAATTACATTAAACCACATTGTGTAAATAACGTGGTATCACGGTAATATTAAAACGGATAAAATAAGGGTTAAATAAAAAAGATAAGGATAAAAATATATTCAAAACATGTCTAAAAATTATTTGATGATGGTTATTTGAACCAAAAATATATTATATTCAAATTAAATGATTTTTGGTCAAATTTTTAGTAAAAAACAAATTTATAATAAAATAATATTTCTAGAATTCCCTAAAGTGCCCCTCCCCCCTCTTATAAAAGGCTACCATCTCTACCCACATATCTCACACCTATCAAGCCCCTTTTCTCATCCAAATTATGACCAAATAATCTCCAAACATCCCTCCATTCCTCCTGGAATCCTTAACTTGGGTAGAAGTCAATTCACAAATTCCTTTTGGCTCAAATCAAAATAAGTTACACGATTTAGAGGTAACCTCTACTCTCAAGTTCTTTTCCTTTATTTCCCTTCTCCACTCCCTGTGATCTTATTATTATTTGATTACATAACAATGCAAGTATACTAAATATACTAGGATTTTTTTATGATAAGTATTATAACTACACATACACACACCTCCATCTAATGGATACGAACATATTGTTTCTTTGTACGACGGACTACTGCCTCACGAAAGGATGATTGTTCAATTTTCTCCTACCATATCACATGGTAGCCATTATGATGGAATTGCATTTATATATGATATATATTATATTTATATTTTCTCTATTATTTTGTATTTTTTTTATTTACAGTAAACCTTTATGCTTTCCATAATGTATAAATATGCTAATTTCAATTGAGGAAGTGCGGACTATCGCCCCCTAAAATTGATATGAAACATTTATTCTGTACATAGAACATACAAAGGATATAATTAATGAATTTATGTAACATATATAACATAGATATTATAATGTAATTATGATATACCTATGTATCATTTAGTTTTCATTCCTTTAATATGACAAAGAAATGAAAGTAGCGTTCATGCGTCTGTACAACCTGCCATCTCCATGAATAGTATATTTCATTTCTTATCTCCAAATGTTATGTAATTTTATAAATTCATGTATACAATATATATATATATGATATTTAAATCATTAATACTATTCTGGAGATAATGTAATTTTGACCACATGGACAATTTGTAATTACAACAAGTTCATTTTCGACTCAAGTACCGAATATCTACAAAATGACCGATATGAACTTGAATAATTATATGATTGTTATAACAAGGTAATAACTGATATAAAAGGAATAATAAATATTAAAAATTTTCTTAATCAAGTATAAATTTACTTAACTTTATTATTCAAGGAGATAAAAAATGAGCATGACAAGTTGGACTCATGGTAGGGGACTTCGTCTCAATCTCCATTCATTGAGGCATATATTGATGTTATACATAACCTTCTTTTATACAGTGCATAATTATAACATTTTTTTAATTTAGTTAAATTATTTTCAAAATAAATCTTTTTCTAAAAGTGTTTTACTAAATAACAAAAGGAATGTTTCTTTTTATTGTATGCAGCGACAATGACCTTTCCATCGCCGTGAGAATTATTTAATATTTGGATTCATTAACAAGTCAAAATGTTTTTAAAAGGAAAATAAATATCATATACCATTTTTACGTATTTTTTATTGAAATTGGTTTTGATAAATCATTGATTTTTCCAATAAATTCAAATGATATATTGTGATTGCAATGTGAAATGATATCTTTCCTTTATTCTTGTATTGTGTGTTATGATTATGTTATGGTTATTGGGAATTGTTTACATATACAGGTGGTTCCATGATAAACCAAGGGAGGGTGAGACTAAGATATCTCTCTAATTCATTAGGTAATGCGCGAAGTAAAATTATAAAGTTTCTCCTAATATATTTAGGAAATATATTGTGATGGGTATTACAAACGTAACCCTGAAGGTTACTCCCTATGTAGCTATGAAAGCTACAATGTAAGAATGTTATGGGTGCCACAAGTTAATTTTATGTTTTATGATTTATATGATAATTATTATGATTTCATAGGGTATGTTAAAGAGTTTATATTTTATGGTTAAAAAATATTATTTTTTGAAAATGTTTTCATGGGTTTTAAATATTCATAGACTCTTAGGTTTTATTCATTATTTTACATTACTTACTGAGCTTTTTATGCTCATCCCATATTTTTGAAATTTTTTTCATAGGGTACAAGGAAGGATAAGAGAAAGGAATAATTTAAGAATATTTTTATCAATAAAATATTTCTTTTTTTATTTAAGATGTTTTATTATTGTGAAAAATATTGGATATAGTAGAAGTGTCTACTTTATAAAATTTGAGATGTAATATAATAGTTATGAATTAACTCTATAAAAATCTAAACATGAAAATATCTTAAATGTGATGAATTAATTATCTCAAGATTAATTAATGTTTAAGACTAGGACCATATATACCTAGTATTAACAACTCTTACAAGGTGTGTTAGTCTTGAATCGAATGTAACTGGGTATATGGAAACAAGGCTTACTATGAACTTGGTTTGACACTACTATGGTATATGCCTTGGGAATTCACAAACTCATTACAAACCATCATAAAGTACATAAATATAATAATATTATTAATAGCCTAGGATAAACCTAAGGTTTCATGGATTAAATAAATATGTGTCATTATTTATTAATTCTATAAGTAATTTTAAAGAATTATTTGGTTGTCTACTATGATCAGTGTTCATCCACCTGTGATTTGAAGTGTAATTAAATAATGAGAACTCGATGGAACTATGTTAACATTGAATTTTTTAGATTTGGAAATTATGTACTTGATTAAAATTGATTTCCTAATAAGAAATCTCATGAAGAGAATTAGCAAGGTCCATGAGTATTGGTTATACTATTGAAGATAAAGATACTGCAAATGACATGTGAAAGGTATGGGATTTTCCTTAATTATTATTTGTATTAATCATAAGAATAATTATGGGATTGAGGATGAGGAACCTTAATAAATGATTCTTATTTCATATTTTAGGGGAGTTAAGGAAAAAGATGATGAAGAAAAAGTAATAATTTAAGAATCAATTGTGGTGACAGAAGTGTATATGTTCTAGAATCCAATGATTATGTCATATAGATCATGAAATATATATAAGTATTTTCAGTATATGTTTTTCATAAAGTATTTAAAGGGATATTTTTAATGGCGATGAATACTTATATTAGTTTATATTTTTAAATAAGGTAAGGTAGCCACAAATTTTTTCAAGATGTTGAGACAATTATGTTTATCTTGGATAAATAGATGATTGATTTATATAAATTAAATTGGATAGTATTTAAGACTTAAAAACTGATAAACTATTTTTTTATAATTTGGTCTATGTTATCATGGATAATATTTACAACATCTTGGATTTATAGTATATTTCCATTAATATTTTCAATAAAAAATCATTCATGTTTTCCAAAATTATTTATAGTAATTCATGTTTTTATAATGTTTCAAGAGAATATATGATGGGGGTATTAAAAAGTTTGGAATATGAAAAACAAGATATAATTTGAGATATATGGGGATCAATGAAAAACTAGTTTCATGGCCTTATTTATAAAATTTTGGATTTTCATCTTTCATAGGTTTTATAAGGTTAACAATTTATGTAATGTCTAAGTTAAACATAGAATGAAGTTTGTGAGATTAAGGTATTATCTGGCCATATGAGTATATATTCATATTGGATAACATGTTCTAACCACTTTGTGTTTATTATAATTGAAGACAGATGGGATTATTTTTCTTGGATCTAATGATCTGTTAGTACTTATGGAATAAAACATTAACCATTATTTCTTAGAGTAATGGATGAAGTGGGAAAGAAGAAAGGAATAACCAAAGGGAGATATTGTTAATATGAAAAGGAATAAAATCAAGTAAGTATATATAACACCTCGAGCCTGATCTTCTAGAATGAATGCTTAAAAATGATGTGTAATTTTTTTATATAAAAGTGAATAAATAATTACACAACACTTTAAACAAAAGAGTAACTTTTACTGGTCTTGGTTTTAGAGGATTAGAAAACACCTTACATTTATCAGAGTTGAACAAAAAAACAATTACCTACTATGCAAAAAAAGGGGTGAGCATTTGATTTCCTAGTAAAGAGTTTTTAAAACCTTTTATAAATCTAATTTAAAATACCCCTTTGATAACACATTAGAAATATTCAATTAGAGATACATTTTTAAAACAACCTTTAAAAAATACTATAATGATTTGAAAAATAATTATACTTAGAAATCACTTTTAAACTAATCTAGTGATTCAGTTAAAAATATTAAGCAAGCCCTTAAATCAAAACAACTAAGGCCACTCAAAACATTGAAGGCTATCTTGGGCATACCCACATGATAGATAGATTCACTATCTTTTTCCCTATCGTATTTACAAAGTTTGAGTACCGATATTTATAAAACAATTATGTCTTAGCTTTCCTTATATACATATAATTTTCACTGGTGTTTTACCTTTGAAAATATATTTATTCTTGGAAAAAAAATTTAAATTTTATTTTTAAAATATATAAATTCTAAATCTTTATTTAAAATTACATATTCGACTTAGTACAATCAAATATCATGATACACGATGTTGCATAATCATATGAAATATTAATCAATATCCACGCACTTAAAATTTCATCCTTATTGCCATAAAAATCCATTTTTGTAAAGTTCATTTAATTGCTCATGCATATGTGTGTATATATATATGTGTGTGTGTGTGTGTGTGCATAAAAATTAGATTTACATGTCAGGAAAACAAAATATTTAATTTATATCCTTAATCATAATTTGTATATGACACATATATATGATAAAATTATGATATTCTTAGTTTTATAAATTTATACTACAAAAAAATATTTGGTTAAATAATAATTTTATTTAAGATAGTTATATACTTGAAGATTATACATGCACATATATGTATAAATATATCACATAATAACAAAATAAATCCATGTTGAAATGAAATGTCGATAAATACAAAAACCTTGGAAGGATTAACATGAAACCCAAATTAGAATATAAACTTTGATATTTATATATACATTCCAATAACATGTAATAATATGATCCTTAAAAAATAAGTTTGAATTATAAAAAAACTAAACAAACTATCTAAAAGATTCAAAATAGCAGCTTACTAAAAAAATTATCAAAATTTTTAGAACTTCAAAACATGTTTGATTTTGATTTCAAGAAACCAACAATCAAAATGCCTGAAAAATAATTTTTCATATTCAAAATCAGAAAATAGAAATAAATAAAAACATCCATTACCCCAAACCATATTTAAAAATAATTTTTATAAATATAAAATTTAATGATTTAATTAAAGAAATTCCTTACACATAACCAAAAAATAAAAATAAATAAACTATCTATCTCTTACTAATTTTTTTGAAATAGATAAGTTTTAAAATTGAATAAAACTATCCCTTACTAAAATAATAACCTAATTTTAATGAAATTATAAATAAATATTTTACACGAAATCAAATAATTTGTGAATACCTTAGATGAAAAATGGAGAAAAACTTTATTAAAATCAACTTTGAATGTAATGAAATCAAATATGAAATAAATAATCTTTTGTGCAAATATAATTTGGGTAGAAAAATAATTTTACATAGAATATATAAGAAATACCTTAAGAACTCAATTAAAAAATTTTCCATCAAGAATGAATAAACATCATACCAAACTTACACTGAAAAAATTATAGTATGAATCACCGTACTACAATTTATCAATGTTTTGAAAAAACATATTGATTTTTTTGGAAGAAACCCATAAGTAAACATAGAATAAACAAATAATTTGAAAAAAATAAAATTAAAATCCCTTAATAAATACTTGAATAATCTTGGTTGATGTTAGAAGAAGACATAGACTCAGAGTCTCACACTCCTCGAACAAGAAACACAGAATCATTCTCCCTCCCTTTCCCTCCCCTAAAGCAGACTACCTAGCTACTAAGAGTACTGCCATAAATAGCATTTTAATCTCATATTGATAAACATAATATATATTTATTATTATTATTTTTATATACTCATCGTAATCCATATATGGACTCAAAATAAAGGTTCTTGATGATTCTTACTGAGCAATCATGCATTTGATTTAGAATATAATACATATTCAACTACAAGTAGAAATTTCAATAATGGAAGACACAACAAAGATGAGATTTGGATGACAACACGACATATATACTATTTTATATTTAAAGATATGAAATGGATAATGAAAATAAAGTGCCTGTATAAATTAAATTTAGATACTACCATTTTACAAGAAGAAGATATTCACAAGTGATGAAGATCTCTCTTTCAGATCATAATATTATTATAAAAATGATGAACAAAAATATGAAGACAATTGCGAGATGAAAAAAATATAAAACCATGACAAAAGAAGTTTTAGAAATTCAATACAAAAATATTGATAGTAGATGCAAGTGGATGAATTCAACTGATTGGAAACTGGTAGGCAAGTTTTTAGATGATTTTGATAACAAGAAACTAATTAAATAATAACTACTTGCGATTTCAGACAAAATAGAGGTTTTTTCTTCAAAAATCTTGTTCCAAACCTCCATGGGTCTCAAATAAAGCTACAAATGTTAATCGAAGGCCTTCATCCAACTTCAGAAATCTTCAGACTCGATTACAGATTCGTCTGGTGGTTAAAACTTCTAACTATCATGCTCAGAGTCAAACTCACATCAAAAGATGAACTAGCCCTTAATTGGTCTAATTCATCCACCACGACTGATTCCCTAATACGAAGACGAACCGTTAGCAAAGAATCCCTCAACATCGGCCCGGAATTATGCTCACCTCTCCAGAACAACGATATCCTCTAGATTCAGTTTTCTCCAACCCTAAGTGTGTCCCGGTTTCCCCTTAACCTAAAAATTCTTTCACTATTCAGTTTTCATTTTTCTATCTCACTTTAATATATATATATATATTTTATATATATCAAATAGTTTCATCGTTAAATATATTTCTATATACTTATATTTATAATTCATTTTTTTATATTCTATTTAATCCAAAAATTAAAATAATTATATTATAATGGAATTAATATCCATATGTTCAAAAATAAAACAAATTCATACATATATTTATATATTGAGCATAATAATGATTTCCATTTTAAAAAAAATGTCATTTATAAAATAAAACTTATTTTATAAAAGTATCATTTATAATTTAAAGGGTCAATTTATTACTAGATCGTAAAAACACTAATATTTTATTTTCTAATTCTCAAAACAAAATTATAATTACATTAATGTTTTAATTATCTTAATTTCAAAATAGTATTTCTCAAAAATAAAGTAAGGTTTTTAAAATATTTATAGGTCAATTTATATACATTATTTAAAAATCATTTCATAAGGTATTTTATTAAAACTTATATTTATATAATTATTAAAAATAATTTTACATTTTAGAAAAGTATTATTTATTCAAAATTCATTTCGTAATTTATCGATATAAGAATTTAATATTTATTAACAAATTTATTAAAAATAATATTTTATTAAAAAATACTAATAAAACAAATAAATAAATAAATCTTATATTTACAATCTGGGTTGTTACATTCTCCCCATTGAATGAATTGTGCCCTCGCAATTCTTTTTGTCGGACTAAAAACAATTCTGAATTTCGATCTTTAGAATTAGAAAAACTAAGGTTGATAAAATCTTACACTTGACAATATCTAATCTCTAAAGTTATCTAGACCGTTTCTTTGATACCAATTATAACGCCCCAAGCCCGCTCTTCAGGACTCATGGCTTAAAAATGTTGTGTAAATTTTCTTTATATAAATGTGAATAAACAATTACACAACACATTAAACAAAAGATGAACTTTTACTGGTCTAGGTTCTGGAGGATTAGACAACACCTTACATTTATCAGATTTGAAAAAAAAACAATTTCATACTACGCTTCCATGCACGCTACACCAAAAGAATTGAAATACGATTTAGAACATCTATGGTTCCTATGAAAAACAATTAAAAACAAAGGGGTGAGCATTTGATTTCCCAATAAGGAGTTTTTAAAACCTTTTGATAAATCTCATTAAAAATATCCCTTTTATAACACATTCAAAAAATTCAATTATAAATACATTTATAAAATAACCTTTACAAAATACTATAATGCTTTAAAAGATAACTATACTTAGAAAATTCTTTTAAACTAATCCAGTGATTCAGTTAAAAATATTAAGCAAGCCCTTAAAACAAAACATCTAAGGCCACTCGAAACTTTGAAGGCTATCTTGGGCCTACCCACTTGAGGTATGGATTCACTATCCAATTCCCTATCATATTTACAAAGTTTGAGTATCGATTTTTATAAAACATTTATGACTTATCCTGCCTTATATACATATAACTTCCACTAGTATTTTACCTTTTAAAATATAATTATGCTTGGAAAAAACATGTTCAATTTTATTTTTAAAATATATAAATACTAAATCTTTATTTAAAATTACATATTTGACTTAGTATAATCAAATATCATGATACATGACGTTGCATTATCACATGAAAGATTAATCAACATCTGCGCACTTAAAATTTCATCCTTATTGCCATAAAAATCCATTTTTGTAAAGTTTTATTTAATTTCTCATGCACATGTACATATATATATATATATATATGCATAAAATTAAAATTTACGTGTCATGAAAACAAAATCGTTAATTTATGGACATAATCATATTTTGTATATGATACATATATATGATAAAATTATGATATTCTTAGTTTTATAAATTCATACTACAAAAAAATATTTGGTTAAATCATAATTTTATTTAAGATAGTTATATACTTGAAGATTATAAATGTACATATATGTATAAATATATCACATAATAACAGAATAAATCCATGTTAAAATGAAACGTCGAAAAATACAAATATCCTTGGAAGGATTATCATGAAACCAAAATTAGAACATAAACTTTGATATTTATATATATATATATACCAATCACATGTAACAATATGATCTTTCTAAAATATGTTTTAATTATAAAAAATAACTAAACAAACTATCTAAAAGATTTAAAATAACAGCTTACTAAAAAATTAATCAAAATTTTTAGAACTTCAAAACATGTTTGATTTTGATTTCAAGAAAACAACAATCAAAATGCTTTCAAAATAATTTTCCATATACAAAATCAGAAAATAGAAATAATTAAAAACATCAAGTACACCAAACCAAATTTAAACATCATTTTGATAAATATAAACTTTAAAGATTTAATTGAATAAATTCATTACACATAACTAGGAAATAAAAATAAATAAGGTATCTATATGTTAATAATAATTTTGAAATAGATAAGTTTTAAAATCAACTAAAAATATCCCTTACTAAAATAATAATGAAATTGTAATGAAATTATACAAAAATCATTTATATAAAATCAAATAATTTGTGAAGACCATAGATGACAAATGGAGAAAAACTCCATTAAAATCAACTTTGAATGTAAAGAAATAAAATATGAAATAAATAATCTGTTGCGCAAATATAATTTGGGTAGAAAACTAATTTGACATAACAGATATAAGAAATCCCATACAAACACAATTGAAAGTTTTTCCATCAAGAATAAATTAACATCATACCAAACTTACACTGAAATAATTGTAGTATGAATCACCTTAATATAATTTATCAATTCTTCGAAAAAACATGTTGATTTATTTGGAAGAATCCCATAAGTTAACTTGGAAGAAACAAATAATTTAAAAAAACTAAAATTAAAATCCAAAACTAAATACTTGAATAATCTTGGTTGATGTTGGAAAAAGACTCAGACTAAAAGTCTCCTACTCCTCGAATAAAAAACGGAGACTCTTTCGCTCTCTCTTTCCCTCCCCTTAAGCAGACTGCCTAACTACCAAGAGTACTACCTTAAATAGAAGTTTAATCTCTTATTGATAAACTTAAAATTTATATTTATTATTATTATTATTATATAATCATCATAACTCATATATAGACTCAAAATAATGGTTCTCGATGATTCTTTTTGATCAATCATGCTTTTGATTTATAATATAATACATATTCTACTGCAAGTGGAAATTTCATAAATAGAAGACACCACAAAGTTGATATTTGGATGAAAACATGACATATAGACTATTTGATATTGAAAGAGATTAAATAGGGAATGAAAATAAAGTGTTTGTATAAATTTAGAAACTATCATTTTATAAGAAGAAGATATTTAAAAGTGATGAACATCTCTCTTTCGAAAAATAATACAATTATAAAAATGATGAACAGAAAGAGGAAGAGAATCGCGAGATGAAAAAATCTAAAACCGTGACAAAATAAGTTATAGAAATTAAATAAAACAACATTGATAGCAGATTCAAGTGGATGAATTCAACTGATTGGAAACTAGTAATCCAGTTTTCAGAAGATTTGGATAACAAGAAAATAATTAAATAATACCTACTTGTGATTTTAGACAAAACAGAGGTCGTTTTCCCCAAAATATCATTAGGATCCTCCATGCATCTCAAATACAGCTGAAAATGTTATTCGAAGGCCTCCATCTAACTTGCAAAAACTTCAGAATCGATTCTAGATTCATCTAGCGGTTAAAACTTCTAACTATCATGCTCAACCTTAGCCACGCATCAGAAGACGTACCAGCCCTGAATCGATCTGAATCATCAACCACGATTGATTCCTGAAGATAAAGACGAACCTTCAGCAAAGAATCCATTGACTTCGTCCCTGAATCACGCTTTCCACTCCCAAACGATGAAATCCTCTAGATTAGGTTTTCTCCAACCCTAACCACGTCTCAGTTTCCCCTTAACCCAAAAATTATTTCACTATTCAGTTTTCATTTTTTATCTCATTTTAATATATATATATATATATATCATATTGTTTCATCTTCAAATATATATCTATATACTTAAATTTATAATTCGTTTTTTTATATTCCATTTAATCTGAAAATTAAAATAATAATATTATAATGGCATTAATATTCATAAGTTCAAAAATAAAACAAATTCATACATATGTTTATATATTGAACATAATAATGATTTTCGATTTAAAAAAATGGCTTTTATAAAATAAAACATATTTTATAAAATCATAATTTATAATTTAAGGTTTCAATTTATTACTAGATCTTATTAAACACTTATATTTTATTTTATAAATCTCATGAATAATTAAAATTACATTAAGGTTTTAATTATCATAATTTCAAAATAGTATTTCTCAAAACTAAAGTATGATTTTTAAAATATTTATATGTAAATTTATATACATCATTTAAAAATAATTTCATAAGCGATTTTATTAAAATGTATCTTTATAAAATTATTTTTAATAATTTCACATTTTAGAAAAGTAGTATTTATTCAAAATTCATTTCGTAAATTGTCGTTATAAGAATTTAATATTTATAAAAAAAATTATTAAACATAATATTGGATTAATAAAATACTAATAAAATAAATAATTAAATAAATATTATATTTACAACACGGGATGTTACATTCTCTCCCCCCCCCATTAATGAATTTCACCCTCACAATTATTTTTGTCAGACTAAAAGAAATTCTGAATTTCCATCTTTAGAATTACAAAAACTAAGGTCGATAAACTCCTAGGCTCGAAAATATCTAATCTCAAAAGTTATCTAGACCATTCCTATGATAACAATTATAACGCCCCAAGCCCTCTCTCCTAGACTCAGTGCTTAAAAATGTTGTGTAAATTTTTTATATAAAATCGAATACACAATTACACAACACTTTAAAAAAAAGATAACCTTTTATTGGTTTTGGTTCTGGAGTATTAAAACCCAGCATACATTTATCAGAGTTGAACAAAAAAATTATTGCCTACTACGCTTCTGTGCATGCTACACCAAAAGTGTCGAAGTCCAATTTAGAACCAAAATGGTTCCTATGAAAAACATTTAAAAACAAAGGGGTGAGTATTTGATTGCTCAGTAATAAGTTTTTAAAACCTTTAATAAATCTCATTAAAAATATCCCTTTGATAACACATTTGAAAAATTCAATAAGAAATTCATTTGTAAAACAACCTTTACAAAATACTATAATGATTTAAAAAATAATTATACTTAGAAAACACTTTTAAACTAATCTAGTGATTCAGTTGAAAATATTAATCAAGCCCTTAAAACAAAACAACTATGGCCACTCGAAACTTTGAAGTCTATCTTGGACCTACCCACTTGAGGGATGGATTCACTATCCAATTCCCTATAATATTTACAACGTTTGAGTACCAATTTTTATAAAACATTTATGTCTTATCTTTCGTTATATACATATAATTTTCACTGGTATTTTACCTTTGAAAATATATTTATGCTTGAAAAAACATATTCAATTTTATTTTTAAAATATATAAATACTAAATCTATATTTAAAATTACATATTCAGCTTAGTACAATCAAATCTCATGATACATGACGTTGCATAATCACATGAGAATTAATCAACATCCACGCACTTAAAATTTCATCCTTATTGCCATAAAAATACATTTTTGCAGAGTTTATTAAATTTCTCATGTATATGTGTGTATACATATCTATATATATATATATATGTATGTATGTATAAAAATAACATTTACGTGTCATGAAAACAAAATCGTTAATTTATTTCCATAATCATAATTTGTATACGACACATATATATGATAAAATTATGATATTCTTAGTTTTATAATTTCAAACTACAAAAAAATATTTGGTTAAATTATAATTTTATTTAAGATAGTTATATACTTGATGATTATACATGTACATATATGTATAAATATATCACATAATAATAGAATAAATCCTTGTTGAAATGAAACCTCGATAAATACAAATATCCTTGGTAGGATTAACATGAAACCCAAATTAGAACATAAACTTTGATATTTATATATATTTACCAATCACATTTAATAATATTATCTTTCAAAAATAAGTTTGAATTGTAAAAAATAACTAAGAAAACTCTATAAAAGATTCAAAATAATATCTTTCTAAAACATTTATCAAAAATTTTAAAACTTTAAAACATGTTTGATTTTGATTTCAAGAAACTAACAATCAAAAATCTTGCAAAATAATTTTCCACACACAAAATCAGAAAATTGAAATAAATAAAAACATTCATTACACCAAACCATATTTAAACATCATTTTGATAAATATAAACTTTAAAGATTTATTTTAAGAAATTCCTTACACATAACTACGAAATAAAAATAAACAAACTATCTATCTCTTATTAATAATTTTAAAATAGATAAGTTTAAAATAAAGTATAACTATCCATTTCTAAAATAATAATTGAATTGTAATAAAATTATACATAAATCCTATACACAAAAACAAATAATTTGTAAAGTCCTTAGATGAAAAATGAAGAAAAACTCCATTAAAATAAACTTTGAATGTACAGAAATTGAATATGAAATAAATAATCTGTTACGCAAATTTATTTTGGGTAGAAAAATAATTTGAAATAATAGATATCAAAAATCCCTTAAAAACACAATTAAACAATTTTCTATCAAGAATGAATAAACATCATACCAAATTTACATCGAAATAATTGTAGTATGAATCACCTTACTAAAAGTTATCAATGTTTTGAAAAAAAATGTTGATTTTTTTGGAAGAAACCCATAAGTAAAATTAGAAGAAAAAAATAATTTTAAAAAATAAAATTAAAATCCTTTAATAAATACTTGAAGAATCTTGGTTGATGTTGGAAGAAGACTTAGACTCAAAATCTCATACTCCTCGAACAAGAAACAGAAACTATTTCGCTCTCCCTTGCCCTCCCCTTAAGTAGACTACCTAGCTACCAAGAGTACTACCTTAAATAACAGTTTAATATCTTATTGGTAAACTTAAATTATATATTTATTATTATTATTATTTTATACTCATTGTAATACATATATGGACTCAAAATAATGGTTCTAGATGATTCTTATAGAGAAATCATGTATTTTATTTAGAATATAATACACATTCTACTACAAGTGGAAATTTCATAAATGGAAGACACTGCAAGGATGATATTTGGCTGAAAAAATGACATATAGACTATTTGATATTGAAAGAGATGAAGTGCATGTATAAATTAAATTTAGAAACTGTTATTTTACAAGCAGAAGATATTCACAAGGGATGAAGATCTCTCTTTCGAATCATAATATGATTACAGAAATGATGAACAGAAAGAGGAAGACAATTACGAGATGAAAAAATCTAAAACCATGGACAAATCAGTTGTAGAAATTAAATACAACAATATTTATAGCAGATGCAAGTGGATGAATTCAACTGATTGGAAACTAGTAAGCCTATTTTTAGAAGATTTGGATAATAAGAAACTAATTAAATAATACCTACTTGCGACTTTAGAAAAAACAGAAGTTGTTTTTCCCAAAATCTTATTTGGATCCTCCAGGTGTCTTAAATATAGTGGCAAATGTTAATCTAAGGCCTCCATCCAACATGAAAAATCTTCAGACTCGATTCCAGATTCTTTTGGTAGTTAAAACTTTTAACTGTCATGCTCGGTCTCGGCCTCACATCAGAAGGCGAACCAACCCTGAATTGGTCTGATTCATCAACTGTGATTGATTCCTGAAGATGAAGATGAACCTTTAGCGAAGAAGCCCTTGACATCATCCTGGAATAATTCTCGCCTCTCTAGAATGACGACATCCTCTAGATTTGGTTTTCTCCAACCCTAAGCATATCCTAGTTTCCCCTTAACCCGAAAATTCTTTCACTATTCATTTTTCATTTTTTATCACATTTATATATATATATATCTTATCATTTCATAGTTAAATATATATATATATTCTTACATTTATAATTTTTTTTTTATATTCTATTTAATCCTAAAATAAAAATAATAATATTATAATGGCATTAATATTCATAAGTTCAAAAATAAAACAAATTCATACATATATTTATATATTGAACATAATAATTATTTTTGTTTTAAAAAATTTATATATAAAACAAAACTTATTTTATAAAAGAATCATTTATAATTTAAAGTATCAATTTATTACTAGATCTTACTAAACACTATTATTTTATTTTCTAATTCTCAAAACAAAATTATAGTTACATTAAGGTTTTAATTATCTTAATTTCAAAATAGTATTTCTCAAAACTAAAGTAAGGTTTTTAAAATATTTTTATGTCAATTTATATACATCATTTAAAAATCATTTCCTAAGCGATTTTATTAAAACATATCTTTATAGAATTATTAATAATAATTTCACATTTTAGAAAATTATTATTTATTCAAAATTCATTTCATAAATTGTCATTATAATAATTTAATATTTATTAAAAAATTTATTAAACATAATATTTTATTAAAAAATAATAATAAAATAAATAAATAAATAAATCTTATATTTACCACTTGGGGTGTTACAATATATCTTCTTGGGAACGTTATTCAACATTAGGAGAAAGGTACTTGGAACCAGATATATTATCCTAGTACCGTCATTTTCGAGGAATGAAATGGCCCCTTAGATCATCCCATATTTATGGCTATGTTTTAATTAACTTTCCTCTAACCATGTTCTCTATCACTCTACATTATAACTAGATAGTTATTTTTCTGTTCCATGTCTATGTTTTCACTTCCCACCTATGTTCTCCGATGTAGGAAACTAGTTATGAGTTACAATGGATGACCATTATGGTTCCACCTTTCACTTTTTAAAGGAAGATATAGTATTAATTTTTATGATGTGGTTTATATGGGAGGAAATTTCAAGTTTTAAACCTCTAATAACCCAAATAAATTTCAATGGAGAAATTAATTTTAATGGGTTATATTGTAACACCCGAAGATTTTGTGATATATATATATATATATGGAATTAATTTATATTTTACATATTTTGTATTTCATGCAACTCTAAATATAGCTTGTGTTATATAAAAACACAAGATTTGGTGTGTGTTTCATGAAACACCAATTAAATATTTCATTATAGGAAACACATATATTATCTTATAGTATACGCAACACAATGTTTGTCTTTTATTACATGCAATGTTGATTTCATTCGATATCTTGTGCTACTCGCTAAACATAGTTTTACCAAACTAAAACATATTATGAATAATATTTTTATATTATTATTATTGTTTTAACCTATCCACTAAAATTTATTTTATTAATAAAATTTTATTTAAACATGGGAATAAAATGTACCATTTTCCCAATAAATGAATGTAAGAACTATATAAAAATAAAAAAAATATTTTTATAAGAAAAATATTTTTCTATGTACAAATTTTTTTTATCTCAATAAATGAGTCAAAACACTACTAATTAATGTTTTTAATATATTATATATCAAATGAAAATTTGTTAAACTCATCTAATAGAATTTATAGGAATAAGATAATAATAAATCCAATTTTATGAATATAAAGATGTATTTTTTTCTAAAAGGTAATTTTACTACATTTTAATGGAGAACCATTATTAAATATGATTTTTGACACTTTTACAATTTTTTATTTTTCAAAATAAACTTAATTGTTTAAATTGGAACACTAAATTTATATTTGGTTGAATTTTTGGTATTTTTTTGTGAAGTTTCATTTATTGATGAAGAATGAATAATACTAAATTTTAATTCAAAAATGATTCTTTGTATAATTTATTTACAATTATAAATTATTTTTTTAATTAGTTTTAATGTTTAATTAAATGAATTATAAAAAAATTAACCAAATTTAGGTTATGTTAATAAATTTCACTTTGAATTTGGTTATAAAAACTTATCAAACTTTTGAATGTTTTTATAAAAACCTGCATTCTCATCCCATCCACGAGATTAAATTTATTTTAATATATGAAACTTATATGATAGGAATTTAGAAAAAAATTATTCCATTTTTGGAATCATCATAATTTATAATGTCAAATGATGTCAAATTTAATTTGACCAACAATATTAGTAAATGTAATTAAAATTCATTACCGGGATTAAGAGAAAAGTAAATATAAAAATGGAAAAAAACTTATACTTAAGGACCAAAATTACCTTTAAACTTTACCAAAATCCATTGGATGATCATATATTGACACTATAATCCCTTGGATCGAAATGGTACCATTATTGGTACCTATTTAATTAAAACCATGAGATTCTGTGAATTATTTTTTTCGAATTAATTTATCTTTTTGATATGTTGCATTTTAGGTGACACTGGAAATTTTTAATTATAAATATATATATTAAAACACAAAATCAAATATTCTTTCCACATGAAACTGAATTGGATTGCGCTATACGCAACACTGACTTGGTGTATGTAATATGAAACACTAAGTTTCTACAATGCTTTATTTTATTATTAGTAATATTTTAAATTATATAATTATAAAATAGCCATTAAACAAAGTTATATGAATATTACTAACTATTTTTAAAATATTTTTATAATGATTTTATATAAATAAAACATATTTATAATGAAAGATATAATTTTTGGAAAATTTTTTTATGTTTAAAAATAATATTTTCTTGAATAAACCACTTTTAATAATAAAATTAATTTTAGACACATTTATAAATTTAATTTTAAAAAATAAAATTAGTTTTTGAATTTTTAATTTTGAAATTATCATAGGGTGAATTTTTAGTATTTTTCTAAGAAATATTAGTTTGTGATGAATAGTGAAAAATGTTGCTTTTAGTTAAAAATTGGTTATTATTTCATATAATAATTAATGTTAAATTATATTTTAATATATTTTATGTTAAAATAAGTTCAATTATAAATCTATTAATTCAAATTATGTCATTAGAATCAATTTCATTTTGAAATTGAATATAAAAACTTAATAAACATTTGAACTTGTGTCTACTTTAAAAACACATAATTTCATACTGTCTGTGAGATTAACATTATTCATAATTTTTCTGATTATGTGATTTAAATGTTCAAAAATGGAAACAAAAATTTGTATTAATTGAAATATTTTTGTTCTCATAATATCACCTTAATTTTTGTAAAAAAAATATTAGTTAAAGTTATTAAAATTAATTATGGAGATCGGGGTAAAATTAAGCTTAATAGGGGAGTAAACCTTAATATTAAGGACCAAACTGACCTGGAAACATGTCCAAAATCTATTGGATAACAATTACATAACAATATCCCCACTTTTTAATCAATATATGGGTTATTGGGATATTATTAAATTTAAGTTCAATATATAAAAGGTCAAGTAAGGAAAAATACAAAAATGGAGTTTTCATTACCTTTAATATTTATAAAACAGTGAAATATGTAAAAATAATAATATTTTTGGTTACACATATCCTTTTAAAATATAAATGGATTATATTTATCATAATAGTTTATTAATAATTTTTAGAGATGAATTAGTTACTTAAAATGCTTATGAAATGCCTATGTAGTGATTATTTAGTTAACAAATAACTAAGATAAATGATACTATAAATATTTAAAGTAATGTTAATTGATTGAATTATTACCTTTATTTATTTATTAAAAGGAATATATCATTTTAAATATAATTAAACCTAATATATATCAATTCCAATGTTATATTTATATTTTAAAATTAACATTAAATAAATAATGTCAGAATTTACATTATTGTTATTTTACAATAAATTAAATTTTATTAATTGATTTAAATTTAATGAAAATCATATATTCTTCCAAGTTTTTTTAAGTGTTAATAAATATTAAATAAATTCTATTAATATATCAATTAGTCTTTTATAATTACATATTGACCTATATATTGTAAAAATATTGTTAACACGGTTTGAGTTCAAGTGATGTTTTAGCATGCCACATGCTCTTTTTTTAAATTAATTTCCAAAAATCATGGGAATTTTATTTTATAAATTATATATCATATTATAAATTATTTTTCTCTTTATTTTCTAATAAATATCACTTTATTTTAGTCTTAATGGTTAAATTAATTAGATTAGAAAACTAGATGTTTTAATAAAAACTGAAATAATAAAATAGGGGAGTATTATAAGTTAGAGAACCAAATTATTAAAAAGGACATGTTATTGAGTGTTGGATATTTAAATAAACCATTATTCCAATTTTTTATATTATTTTTCTATTTTTGAGGTTCTTTAGGTAAGGAATACTAACTATTAACGAATACCTTTTGGTATTTATAAGAGTGTCACTCCCCTCCACTAGAAAAAGGAAATTACTCTAAACCTTCCTCACACATCTAAATACACATTATCTCATCCATACTCATTCAAAATAGTCTCCCAAAATCTATACCCTTGACCATGAATCCTCTCATTGGACATGAAGCAATCCACGGAAGCCTTTTGGTACAAACTAAAAGGAGTTACCTGATTAAGAGGCAGCATATTCTCCCAAGATCTCTGGTTATATTCCCATTGTCCATCCCCTTTAATATTATTATTCTATGATTATATAACAACACCATTATCCTCAACATAGTAGTATGTTTTTATTGAAATGGTTAGAACTAAACATACACACACCTTCATGTAATGGGTAACGAACATACTGCTTCTGTGTTACGATGAACTATTGACTCATGAAATGATGATTGATCATTTTTCCATTAACACATATCATGGTGGCCATTATGATTAAAACTATGTTTATATATGATATATATTATATTTATATTGTCTTTATTATAATTTATTTTTTATTTTTTATATAACTTTATGCTTTCCATCTTGAATAAATACAATAATTTTGATTGAGAAATTGTGGACTACCGCCACTCAAAGTGATATGATTCATTCATAAACAACATGGATTTTATTAAGGATGGTTTAAGTGAATATATATAATATATATGATATAATAAATCTACTTTAATAATTATATATATGTACATCTATGTCATTTACTTTTTTTCTTTCAACACATCAATTAAACAAAAATAGCATTCGTTTGTATGTACAACTTATCATCTTCATGAATGGTGTATTAAATTTCATTATTATATATTCTATATATTATTAGTATAAAGATATAATTATTAAAAATTATATTAATATAATGGTTTAAATACTGGATTGTGATATAAGTAAAAGGACCAATGATAAAATAGATTAAGACACATGTGAAGAACACGTCGAATATTATCTGATGTGAAACCTTAACATAGGATGGCTAACAAGATTGTAATATAAAATCATAATCAAACCATATATTTTATTACATATAATAATGTTGTTATTTAAAATATGTATAAAAATTTTATATTTATTATAAATTTGTATTGAACGAGTACTAGGAGAGTCATGATACAAAGTTGGGGGATTTCATCTCACTTTTTATTTCCAAGAGATACATGCCAGGTTTTCCACTATTTAATTTTGTGTGGTGTATGTAAAACCCATGATTATATTATATGTATATTATAATTAAATTTATGCATTTTCACATATCCATTTTATCATCTTTCTTTCATGGGGTTTATGTTTTAAATGTTACCATATCGGTGAAATAGTTTTTTCTCAATATGCCTTCTTTGAGAATCATGTTTTGTTATGCATAAAAATTCCCTTTCATTGTGTATATAATTAAATTTTACATGTTATATCATGGATTTAATTCATTTTAGGATATTTTAAGATTTATTTAATTTCCCTTTCTTACATGGATAGTATGATCCGAAGTTCCCAAGTTATAAGACTTTATTGAGATAATCTCATCACTTATCGAGATTGTTTATGTTTATGCTTCATTTGATGAAATTTTATGATCCATATCTCAAAAACATTCTTAATTTTATTCTATATTGGTTATTAATTATTTAATCATATATTTGTATAATTTATTCCACTCATTAGTAAATAAGATAGTTAAGAAAGTGTTATTTTAAGAAATCCTGAATAACCTATCTTTAGTCAGCAATTTGTGTTCCTTTAAAACCATATTTTCTTAAAATGGTTTCCAAGAATATTAATATAACATCCTATGTTCATTAAAATTCATTTTTATCCATTTAATCTTTTAACATTGTTTTCAAAATAATCTTATTGCCTCTATCCAAATGAGGCATATTTCTAAACTTTTACCATGCAAAAGGGGTACTTTTTTTACCTCGTACGACATGTATGTATTTACTCACCATCAATCCTTTGAAGATTTATTTTCATTATAAAAGGTTAATTTTTAAAACAATTTTTTTATAATATATAATCATGGAAAATTGTTTTGAAAACATTTTTAAGCTCCTTTTATATCTTCTCAAGGAAAATGGTTTGCAAAATGTTTTCAAGCTTATTTTATATGTTTTTAGGAAAAATAGATTTCAAATTCTTTTCAATATTATTTTATAAGTTGATAATAGAAATGGGTTTCAAAATGTTTTCAATATTATTATATATTTTTTAAATTAAAATAGGTTTCTAAATTTTTTCAATATTATTTTATATGGTTTCATGAAAAATGGTTTTCAAAATGCCTTCAATACTTATTTATAATTTTTCAAAGTATTTACAAAGTAAGGGGTTTCAAAATGTTTTCAAGAATTATTTATAAGTTTTCAAATTTTTTTTTCAATGAAAAAGGTTTTTAAAATGTATTGAATCTTATTTTATATGTTTTCAAGAAAAAAAGGTTTTCAAAATTATTTCAAGTATTCTTTAAAAGTTTTCAAGGTATTTTTAAAGAAAATTATTTTCAAAGGGTTTTATGTTTTAAAAATCCTTTTTCAAAGAATAAAGGATATTTTTATCAAGAAAAATTTTTGAAATTTATTTCAGAATTATTTTCTAACTAAGATTACATCTATAGAAGTTACAAATTCCCTTATAGTAAATGATCTAAATGTTCCATTCATATTCATTCAATGAATGGGTTATGATTAATGTTAGGGTCTTTATGAAACTAGTTTCTATTTCGTGGGTTATATGTTTATGAAATATGTTCCACTTTCATAGATTACACTTTTATGAAATTCATTTCTCTTTCATGAGATATATTTTTATGAAATATTTTTCTCTTTCACAGGTTATGCTTTTGATTAATTGATTATGAAAATTTTCTTTTCTTCCACAGGTTATTATATGGCTACATGTTTATGATACCCATTTCATTTCATGGGTTATGATTTGATTATTTATGATATTTTGGTACATGTTTTTATAATTTCATTATGATATTTTTGGGACATATATCTCCTTCCAATGTATTGGGTAACGATTTATATCTCATGAGATAGACCAAGATAGTCTTGGGAATGAACCTTGACTACTAAGATGGCTATGGGAGGAACCCATGACTACCAAGATGGTATGAGGAGTGAAATCGTGTTGCTAAGATGGACATGGGAGTGAACCATGACTACCAAGATTGTATGAGGAGTTATCTTATGTTACTAATATGTCCATAGGAGTGAAACATGACTACAAAGATGACATGAGGAGTGAACCCTTAGTACAAAGATGTTTTTGGAAGCGATTCATTGGCTACTATTAAAATTATATTATATGCTGATGTTTCTACCAAAATTCCATTTTTTATTATTTTCTTTTTCTTTCATGAATTATGACCTAAATCATATTATGATCCATGTCTTATGAATTTCCAATCTTTATTATGATCTCTAATATGTATGGTATGATCTTGAAATGTTATGCGCAAGTTCTATACATGTTGTTCATGTAATTATTACACATTTAATTTAGTTAACCTTAATAAGAATATGAGATCACCCCTTATTATTTTTACATTCTATAGGTTATGAGGGATTGTTTTAGGTAGATGTAAAAAATGTGGATATCTTTATGGGAGATTTTTAAGATCATCCACCAGGATAGATGATTTTATTTCCATGTTTCCAAAGACACTAAACAATTATGGTCATATGGAATGTATTATTGTAATGTAATGAATATTAATCTAAAATGGTTTAATATCCATTTATGTTAATCCTATTTCTCTATAATTTAAATGGAAAAAACATTGGTGGAATTCCCTTTCCAAAAAACTACAAGAATCTCACTCCTCCTCCATAATAAAAATTAACTCACCCCTCCCAATTATTCACAACTCTCAAGCCCATTGGATCACCCAAACTTAGATCAAATAATCTCCCAAAATACATCCCAATATCCAATACTACTCACATTTGGAAAAAACTAATCCAAGAAAGTAATTTGGTGAAAAACAAAAGGAGTTACACAAAAAAGAGGCAACCTTCTTCAGTAATCACCATATATTTATTTATTTCTAAAATACATAAATTATAAGTATTACATGATAATATAAAACAATATCATAATTATAATTATTTTATTTTATTAAAATATTTTTATTACCATTTTCATACACTTCTATTTAATGGGTGACAAACATACCATTCATGTGTACGACAAACTACAGCCTCACAAAATGATGTTGTTTATTTTTTCCTTTATCAACTCTTATGGTTCATAATTGTGATGGAAAATATTTTTTATATGATATATATGATTTTTTTATTCTTATATATTTATTTTATAAAATGTACCTTCATTATTTCCATTTTGTGTAAATACAATAACTTCATTTGTGGAAGTGTGGACTACCGCCACCTAAAAGTGATGTGATTCGTTAATAAATTACATGGAATATAATAATGATGTGTTTATTAAATGTATATGTTATATTGAACATAATAATTCTACTGTAATTATATTATATATATGTCTTTTTATTTCTTTCTTTCAATACGATAATAAAACAGAAATAATATTCATTTGTACGTACGACCTACCTTCTCCATGGATAGTGTTTTTCAATTAATATTTTTATATCATATATATGACTATAAATACTTATATACTGAATATATACGATATTTATATCATTTTTTTCATTTTTTAGATCATGATATAACTATAAGGACTGAAAATATGACAAATCAAAACACAAGAGAAAAACAAAGCAATCACCACCTGAAACATAACATTAACATTGGTTTGTTAATAAATGGGTTTTATAAAGTCATAATTAAATTATATATGGTACTAGATATACTAATATGGTTATATGGTAGATTTATAATAAACATATATTTATTATACATGATTTCTAACTGAGTACGATGAGATTCAAGACTTAAGGTAAGCATATTCTCATCTCACTATCATTTTCCATGAGACCTAATCCATGTTCACCACTTATTTCTTATATTTTATGTGTTTACTGCCCATAAATTTATTCCATAGTTCTTATAATTAAATTTATGTTTATTTAAATATACTTTTGAAGATTTTTATTTCATGGGGTTTATGTTTCAAAATTTACCAATTCAGTAAAGTAATTTTGTCTCAATTTTCCTTCTATGAGACATATGACAAGTTATGCAACTATAATTTTTAAAAGGTGTATATAATTCCATTTGAAATATTATATCATGAAACTATATTTTTTCATGATATTTTAAAATTCATGAAATGTCATTTTCTTACATGGGGAGTATAATTCTATTTTACCAAGTGATAATAGCTTATTGAAACAATATCATTGTTTATAGATATTTTTTATGAGTGTGATTCCATTAATGAAATATTTTTATCCATATTTAAAGAGAACTCATAAATTTTCATCCTATATATATATATTAATGATTTATTCACGTATTATTAAAATTTTACAACTCTTTGTTACTTAAGATAATTAAGAAATGTTTTTATAAAAAACTAACTTTATTTCTCATCTCGGTCGGAGATCTGTGTTCTTTTAATACTGTGTTTTAAAAAAACATGTTTTTTAAACTATTATAATATTATATTTTAATGTTTAAAGGAATTATTATTATTATTATTAACCATTTTAAGACAAATTAAAATGAATCTTTTTTATCATTTTCTGGTCAAAGTACTTTTCTAAACATTTAAGGTGTAAAATGAATGTTCGGTATGTAAGAACTTACCCAACATCAAGACATTAATTTCCATGATCCATCCTTTTTATGTTTACATAGTTTTTTAAAGAATATTTTTCCCTAATATTTTTGAAATTTTTTTATTTTAAATTGGTTTTCCAAGAAAAAGGGTTTTAAAAAATTGTTTTAATTTTGAAAGTGTTTTAAATGATTTTAGATGATCCATTTTTATGTTATAAAAATCTATTTTCAGTGAAAAGGATTTAAATGATATTAAATCTTCTGTTATAAGTTTTTAAAAAAATAACTGAAATTTTTTTTCAAATTGTTTTCATGTTTTCAAGGTAAATAGTTTTCAAAATGTTTTTAAGATTATTTTATACGTTTTCCAGGAAAATAATTTTCAATATATTTTCAATATTTATTTATAAGTTTTCAAGTAAAATAGTTTTAAAAATGATTTAAATATTCTTTTATAGGTTTTCTAGGAAAAATATTTTCAAAATATTTTCATGATTCATTTATAAGTATTCAAGGAAAATAGTTTTAAAAATGATTTCATGCCACATTACTTTGTGAGGCGATAGTCTGCCTTGCATGTGAGTGACATTATCATATTTTAAAGGGAATGGAAATAATAAGGAATGTGTGATGATATAATTCTATAAGAAAAATTATATCATAATTATTATATAATTATGGACATTAAATACATCATTATACCCAATCATGACAAGTGATGATGAAAGACGAGTAATATCTATTCCTGGGGAAGTAGTTCGATGTACACAAGAGTGACAGATGTAGTTATCATTTTTTGGAGTAGTGGATAAATATTATGACATTAAAATAATTTCAACTCATTATATGGTAGATTTTGGTGTTACTATAATGTAATTGTTAAGATATAATTGAAATTTTTAAAAGAAGAATGAAAAATAAAGAGCTTTGTGTGATTTCCATCACATAGAGAAACCTTGTTTGTATCATATCTTAAGGAAAATAGGGATAATATTTCATAAATAACATCATAATTATAATATTTATATGGTTGTTCTGGAGATATATTTTTTATACAAATGGCCTGATAGATGTCAATAAATTAGGGGAGGGAGTCCCATTTTATAATATGGAAGGGGTGGTATTTTTTGGAATCCCCAAAACCATTCCATAATTAGAAGTCACTATCAAATAATGTCTCTAAAAAATTAAAAAATATTGGAGTGTATATAGGATAAGGTTGATCCAAATCTCCATAATATAAAATGAATCTTTTTTTAAACATATTCTTCCTTTACTCTATATATTTACTTAATTTTAACATTTTTTCACCGTGATACAATGTTTTTTTAACATCGATATTGTATACATTATGATTAAAAGAAAATGATACATATTTGAAAATTTAGACCCAATGATTAAAGATATTAAATCTAATTCATCAAATAAAAATTCAATTTGGTTGGAATATTAATTTTAACTCAAGTGCATATAACGTGCATAACCACATTTTAACCATGACTACAGTAAATAAATTTAACCATCTTACTAATCATTATAACCAAAAAAAAATTTTACCGTCTCATATAAATTAATAATTATGATTAATAATTTGGAGAAAAATTAAAAATTTAAATCATATAATTATATTAATATAATATAAGAATTAACCCAAAAATGATATCAAAAAACAGTTTTCAAAAAATGTATTTTTTAGTTAAAAGATGATATGATACTAAATATATTATTAGTAATTATAATGATATGTATTTAAATTCATATAGATTTATGTATATTATATTCTTATGATATAAATATTTCTTTAAAATTGGTTATTTTAACAAATTAAAATGGGGGATTATTATTCATTTAAAAATATTGTTATGGAAAATGCGTTTTTAAGCCTAAAAATAAATTTATACCAAAATTGGGAATAAAAAAGATTGAAATTCTATTAATTATTTTAAATCTACAAAATTAATACATTTTTCATTGAAATTAAATTATAATCATAGTGGAAAATCTAAATTACTAAATTTATTGAATAGAAATGATAGTTTTACAAAAAGAGATATTTTTCATAATTCACTAAAAATCAATATTTTTAGAAAAATACAAAATTTTAACCCTTGGATAATTATAATATTATGATTTCAAAAATGATGAACAATATATAAAATAAAACTTCTAAAATTGGTTTAATTTAATTATAAGTTCTAATCATAAAATGGAAAACAATACCATTTTTAAAGAAAATATATTTTAAAGAATATAATGGATTTACTAACATTTGAGTGATTATTTTACATGAATATATAAATAAATTTTTATTGATTAGTAAATATATATATATAATTCATAATTATTATAATCCTATTCATAACTACCAATTCTATGTTATTATAATTTTTATAGTTATATAATATTTTCCATAGTTTGTTTAAGTTTAGTTTTGTGTGTCGTATATGTTATACAACATAATGTAATTATTATAAAATCTTAGGGTTTTGTGTAAAAAAAGTTTTTATAGAGATTAAATTTATGTAAAGAAAATATATTTTAAAATTTAATATTGTTACATTTTTTCCACCTTAAATAAATTGTGTATTCACAATTTTTATTTTCACTTTGTAAAATAAGGGTTTGGCAATTGAAAATACATTTTTTTGAAACCCATGTCATAAAAAGTGTTAATAAAACTACTTCTAAAAAGAGGTAAAGGGTAGTACGATGGAAATTTGAAATAACATATAACTATGATTCCATTTATAATAACATTTTAAGGAGTTGAAAAAAATTATGTGGAATAAAAACATAAATAATTGTAAAGATTGATAAAGATCGTTGATCACATGAAACTGAATGATAAAGAGATAGTTAATGACAAAAAAATAATAAATTTGGGATGAGTTTAAAGACCATTTGATTCATCATATATGAGGTTAATGGAATAATTTTTTTTAATATTATTTTCCTAAAATTAAATATTTCTTTTACTATCAAGATAAAGAACACTTCAAATTTTACTTACCTGATAAAATTTAACTGAAATTTCATCTTTTCTTTGTTCATCAAAAAAAATTCACTTCATTTTTTAATCCATGAAATGAATATCCAATATGAATTTTTAATTCCAGAACCACTAGAATTAAAATTTAATAGATCGTAAGATCTGTAGAAGAATAATAATATATTCTTATTATATTTAAATATTAACCAAATATAAAATTGTTACAACAAGGTATGATAAAAACAATATTTATAAACCTTAATATGAAGAAATAATACATCTTACTTTAAAATTTTAACCATATATTTATTAGACATTGTTCTAAAAAAAATAAACCCACATCCCAATGATCATTAGTATTATTAATAGAAAAATAATTTTCTCACCTAAAAGGTGATTCCATACCTTTAAACTTACATCAAAAAAAAATATCTAATTTCATTCTTCCAAAGTAATATATTACATTAAACCTAATGGTTATATATATATCACCCAAAAAAATATCTCCCTAAATATCATTAATTACCACAAAATAAAAAAGATTTTATCCCATAATATGTTTCCCAAAATCAACATTATATTTAATAGTCTAACCATATAAGTAGAACTAATTGCATACTATCATGTGCATCATGTTCACTAGTGGTATACATAGCACCCTTATTACCCTTATGTTGTGGGTTATATCCCAATAGACTATCTAGATATAGAGTATAGTCATTAAACATGTATTTTATCCTTTTTAAAAAACTATATTAATATAATTTCTTTAACATTCCCAAAAATATGATGAAAATACTCAAAAATAAAATTAATCAGTGAATAAATTTTAACCACTAACAATTTCAATTCAATTTATTTTTTCCATAAAATATAATAATATGAATTGAGTATTAATATTTTAATTTCAATGAACATATTAACCCAAAATTTGTTCTATAACCTTAAACATGTGTCTAACAAATATATAATAATTATTCCTCAAATCACTTTTTACTAAAACCCATACTAATCTCAAGGGTTATTTTATCATAAATGATTCTCCCAAAATACCCTTAATTATTTTTAAATTTTTTAATTTAAAACCAAAAAAGGTGTATATACTATTTTAAATATATGATTAATTTTTGATATATCATCCAAATAGACATTTGGTTTATCACATATCACTGTGGAATATCATCAGTTTTTTTTGGTTCTATTATTTAATATATCATAATATTTCATATAGAAAATGATAATTAACCAATTAATATCCTGTGGTATTTTCAAATTAGGTTCATAGGATGGCCCATTTTCAAGTAACAGGTGATTATTGAGTTAAATCCCAATATGCCATTTTCATAGTTTTTCCCCTAGGTACAACTATTCTATAACCACATCTACTTGTAGTATCTATTCAGGGATGTATTTCTAGGAAAAAATATATAATATCTTCCTCACAAAAACATCATCATGTTATTATATACTTATCCTAATTGTCTATCATAGGGTTATGTTAACTAATATATGTTTTCCTAATTCCAGTTCCCAATATTTCTATGAAACTTTCTCTGGTACCCACTTTAATGACACTGATCCTAGTAGCCTAGATTTGGTGGTCACTTTACACTTTATCATGAGATACAATAAATCTTATCACAAAATATAGAATATTTTAGTATTCTCGATAAACTATATTCATACTTAACATCATATTATATCTTAAAAAATGAAATAAAACATTTTTAAAGTAAAAAACTATGAATCCTTGAACTCATTCAATGATTAATTATTCATATCCTATGGAATGAAAAAATATATAGGTAAGCATCAATGCTCAGTAAGAGTTATGTAATGAATAATATATCATTTATAAATAAAGTATAATGAATAAGGAATAAAAATATGGAAATTTAAATATTTGAACACACATTACACTGAAAAAATAACATTACTATCATGATTATATAAGGAATAATAAATATGGAAATGTCAATATCTAAACACACATTCCATTTAACAAAAAAATATAGAAAAATAAAAAATCCATGGATAAAATCAGTGAAATAATATAATGGATAATAATAACAAAAATCTTAAGGATTTAAATTATTAATATTTGATTTCATGGTCTCATGAATCATAATACATTTACCATCAAGTGCTTCTTCCAAGACTATTTAACTGGTGGATAAGTATATAATTAAATACCATTTAAATAAGGTCAGCTAAATGATAAATCTCATGAGACTACCTATACATCATGGGGATACCTATAACTTGGATTGACCTATAATTTCATGTACAACAAAATCCTTATATTTCACATGATGGATTTAATTCATAAAAAATACACATCATCAATAAATTTTTATATCGAGAAAGGAATATGGATTTATAATAATTTCACCGGTAATCCATATACCTTTAAATGTTAATAACTATATATATATATGATATAATGTTTAAGTAATAAGATTATTTATGATAAATAATATTTTTTTATTAAGTAAAATTTTCTGGGTTCATAATAAAGTGAATATTATAAGAGAAATTCATTGACTAAAAAATAATCAAGAAATAGAATTTAAATATTTTATATATTCAATATGATCATAAAACATATAGAAACTTATAAGGGTGGTATCCTTTCAACATATATCTAGTGGAGTATATTTATTATAAAGTTTTTCGTTGATTAATATAAATAAAATAAAAATATATTTAAGAGAATTCATGAGAAAAATAACCATTTCACATTGAAAATAAATTTTAAAAACAAAACATTTATGACATATTATAGAACTAATTTATTTAAAAAATAACGTCTTAATATTTTAATGTAAGCTTCAATGAAATGAGAGGCCATGATGGCGTTAAGGTCCCATTTATGCTGAGTATAGAAAAACAAATATTCCTTCCACATTTTTTTATGAAAAACCCACATATATCTTTTTTGGAAACTAATAGGATGATTCCTATTTAAAAAATTTGTAAAAACGCCATTATGGTAAAAAATTATATTAATGAATCATAGTAAAATGTTTTTGAAAACATTTTTAGAAAACATGAATTTTGGGATAAAATGGATTTTCATCCAAATAGAGAAATCCATTTAAATTATATTAAAAAAATTCTCAATCATTTTTAGTAAAAAATAAAGGTAATAATTTCTATTATATAAAGATGTAATGAATAATAATATGAGAAAAAAATAATGGGTTCTATTAAAAAAGGGTCAAATAATTTCCATAAATGGATATTCATGTATAAACAATCCTTGTTAAAATGAGATTGATACATAAATAACTTATCTCTTTGAAAACTGTTGAATCATAATCCCCATGAAAGGAATAAAATCATATGAAACATTAAATTCCATGAATATAAAAATATTCATAATATAACATATCAAATGGGTAATATATACACCTCATAAAATAAGATAGGTGTATAACCTGAAAAATGTCCCAAAAAAGGTAATAGCATATGAGAAATGTTTTCAATGATTAGAACATTGAACTTGGAATTAATCAATGAATATATTATGTGTATCAAATTTAATTCAAAAAAATAATATTTTAAATACAACATAATATAATAAAAATTAATATAACACATAATCTAAGGATATCCAAGACAAATATAAAGTAACATAATCCAATGAAAAGTAAGTGACTTATGAAATTCCATACCACCTTTTTATCTTCATATAAAATCCCCTTGGATGAAATAATTAAAATGGAAACAAAAAATACCATGATGTATGAATTATTAATTATACTACATTTAAATGGTTCAACATATATACTATATAAATAAATCAGGTTCATAACATTAAAATATGCCTTAATGAAAGGTAATTTAGACAAAATCCATGACCTCATGCTTCCTTTTGGTTTAAAGTTCATTAAAATAATGTTTAATGGTTTTAATAATGTTAATACTTTATACTAAAATCAAATATAACAATTTAACAACATAAATTATCCTCTTATAAGTTCTTATCACCCATTCTTCAAGAATATTTTATTATTATTATTATTATAGTTTTGGGAGTTAATTGTCTTTTTTTATCATGCATATTTAGTCATGAAAGATGTATTTCTTCTATATAAAACATATTTAATTTATATTATTAATTATATTAATGTTATAAGTATCTTATTTACATATTGGATGCATTTTTAAAACCATTACTAAAAATTTGATATATAAAATGAATCGCATTTCTTCATGGAGACGATAGTCATACGTACGCATGAGAGATGATATCATTTATTAATATATAAAAGGGAAAGTAAGTTCATGATATATTTATTCTATATAATTGATTTAATTTAATATATATAATAGATATTTTTTTTAATTTATCTATATTACTTTCCATGTAAAGAGAAAGTGAGAAACATGTCACATCACTTTGTGAGGCAGTAGGTTGTCATACATAAAAGAAAATTTATGATATTTTGAATGGAATGTAAAGATAGAAGGTAAGTTTTATATTATAATTTTATCATAAATATTTTATTTATACATTAAATCCATAATTATATCAGACCATGATATTTTTTGATGGAAAATGAGCTATATTAGTTTGTGAGGTGGTAGTCCTTTGTACACACGAGCGATGGATTTATTGCCCATTTGATACAGAAGGAGACAAATATATATTTTAACATCAACATAAAAACATATATTAATATGTTATATAATTCTTTTTATTATATTTTTAATTTTAAGATGTAAATTATAGTTCTAATAGTATGAGGAATCATAAATAACTATGTTAAGATGATTACATTCTCTTAGAGAAACCACCTTTGGATCTCCTCATAAAGACACTAGGGTAAGTATTTTTTGAAGAAAATAATATCTATAATGTGTATATGTGTGTTTTGGAAAAAATATTTTAAGTATTCTTTAAGAAAAATGGATTGAGTGGTGTGAATAAATGAGTTGAGGGATTGACCTTTTATAATTGTGCAGGGGTGGAATTTTTGTAAATACAAAAATTTATTCAATAATGGGAAGTCCCTAGCATTCCAATTTCCTCCAAAATTGAAAAATAATAGAGTTTATAGAGGATAAGGTTGATATTAATCTCCAATACATAAACAAAAACTTTTTTTGAACATGTTATTCACTTATCCTCTATGTTTACTTTTACAATTTTAGTTTTAACCATGTTAACTAGTTTTTTAAAATAGGTTATTTAACCATTAATCCCAAACCAAAATCTTCAATATTAGAACATTTATAGCCAATAATTATAAATATTAAATAAAAATTATCATATAAAATAATAAGTGTGTGTAAAATTAGTTTTAATAAATTCACAAGTAACACGTAAAATCTTGTTTAACATTAACTATGGTAAATAAATTTTACCATTTTTACTGATCAATATTTCAAAAAATAAAGTTCATTATATTACATTAAATTAATTATTCTTATTCTAAATATGGAATCCATTATTACAAATTAAACTCCTAGAATTATAATAATTTAATATGAAAATAAACCTATAATTCACATCAAAATACAGGTTTTCAAGAAATGCATTTTTCAAGAATATGATGAAATTATATTAACTATATAATAAAAATCATTATAAGTTGGATTTAAATAGATATACATATATATAAAGTATATAAATTTAGTTTTAATCTTTCTTTACTATATTATATATTAATTAATTAATATGGAGGAACATAATGCATTAGAAACCAATTTTTAGAAAAAAATACATTTTAAACCTCAAAATAAAGTTATAACAAAATTAGTTATAAATATGATTTAAATGTAATTAATTATTTAAATTTAACTAAAAAATAAATTTTAAAATTTTAAATATCATTTAATTAATAATGGTACTTTTAAAATACTTATTTTTTTAAAGAAATAAATGTTTTACAAAAGCTGTATTTTCACTATTCACTTAAAAATCATGGTTTCCATAAAATATCAAAAATTTTCACAAATATAATTTTGATATGATGATTTGAAAAATTATATTTTTATATATAATTATTTTATTAATTTAGTATAAAGTAATTATAATTTCCAAACATAAAATGAAAAATAAACCCATTTTTAGGACAATATATTTTGAAGCACAATATAATTTTATTAAAAATTTGAATGATTATTTACTAAGAACTTATCAATAAATTTGTATTTATTTGGACCAATATATATATATTTAATAATTTATTTAATCCTATCCATAACCTCAAATTCAATAACTAGGATATAATGGTCAAATTTAAATAATATTTTCCATGGATCTTTCAAACTTTATGTAATGTGATGTATATAATATCGAACATAATTTTATTATTTTAAAATATTATTATTGTGTGTTCCATAAGATATCCAATAGATTAAATTTATTTAAAATATATATACTTTAACATTTATAGGTGTTAAAATAATGATACATGGTTCCTCAAAAACAAACTCATGCCCATCATTATAGAGTTAACTAACAGTAAAACGATTATATTTCAACACTTCAACATACAATACAACATTAAAATTTATATACTTAACTTCAGTCATAATTTATCCCACACCCTTGATATTTAGAGGATATAAATTTCCAATGCTGACAATTGCTTATTCATGCTTCCCAAAATATCACAAAAATATTTGAATCGCATATATTATTGTATGAGTACCCACTATAAATAATCCAAAACCATATTATTCTACATTCCTTTAATAAATCCTCTATAAGACAAGTTATTTATTCATTAGAATTTTGGATTCCCTTACCTTTCTAAATATAGTTATTTCGTCCTAGAAAACCTTTCATACACATCATTGTACTATGTACCTACTGCTAGCAACATCCACAAACCTTTCCAATACACTGAAATCTATATAGAGCTAGTAAATATTAAATATTTAATTTCTTAATTTATCTTAACAGAGAATAAGATTTCCTATCCTCCAAATAACTCCCGTTGAAATCCTTCCCCATTCAATATGGTGAAATATTGTACGATTACATGAATAAATTGGAACCAAATACTTTATAATGCCATAAATTCTCGTGGAATAAAAATAAACTAGTATAAAAAATATTCTACATGAAATGTTATACATAATTATATTATTATTTCAAAATATGGGTCTATATATACTTGAGTTTTTGAGTTGAACTAATTTTAAAGATCCTTATTTAATTAACTCAGATTGAAGAATGTTTTCCACCATTTTTGTTATTCCAAACCTTATTATATTTAGGAATATAAGAACCCAGTTTTTTTGCTGTGAAATACTTTGGAATATTCTTGATGTTATTCCAGAGCAGTGCCTTTAGATGGCGTATGATTCTGAGCCCCGGTGCGGCCAAAATTAAGTTTTCAGTGCGTTCACACTAGCCACGTGAAATAAATGGGATAAATCCTAAATAGAGCTTCGGATCAGGGATCTGAGTGCACAGATGGGTCTGGAATGGGGTGTTTACCCTAGGAACGACATAAAACATGTTAGCGCGGGACGTTTGGACCCCTCGCCCGCTACCGAAATGTTAAACGGATTAATTAATTAATTAATTAATTCGTTTCAGGGTTAAACTTAAGTATCTCTTAAATGGTGGCTTGTATTGGAAAACTGAGGGCACCGTAGATTTCGGAGCGTACCGTTTACCCTAGGAGGGGTATAAGTTTTGCGGGCGCGAGCTGTCTGTGAAAAATGGCCCCAGGGGTCTTTTTTTCATTTGGCGGCCTCAGGCGTTGATTTTAATAACTTCTGAACAGGGTCTTAGATTTAAATTATGAGACCACCGTTGCACTCAGAGCGTGATTTTTAGCCTATGGGAGGCTTAATCTCGACCCCGTCGGGAGTTTGGTTAAGGGGCCGCGGGAGGGTGTTTAAGTTAATTAACTTATTTAATTAACCTAACCCCCCTTCTCTTATCCCACATTTCCCCCTACCCTGGCAAGCTTCTCCCCTCTCCTCATCCACTCCTGCGAGGCGGCTCCGGTGAGGTGACTCCGGCGTGGTGCAGCCACTCCGACGGGTCAACGACGGAGCATCGGGATACGCCCAAGAGGTAGGCGGTGTTCGTTTGAGTTTTAAATCCCGAACCCCTCTTTGAATCCAAATTTTATCATCGATTTATTGTTTTACCTTTCAAGAAATCCCATGGTTGTGTATTATACATTTTTTTCTTTTCATAGAATCTTTAGGAATCGAAATCCGAGCTCAGAGGAGGCCGCAGCGGTCCGACGAAGTTTGCGGGAACTTCTGGAGTTTTGGGGGGTTTTCCGGCGGTCCGGTGAGGCACAGGCGGTGGTGCGCGGTGGCTCCAGGCGGTGGGGGTCCCTCTGCAGCGGCGGTCCAACTTCGTCATCCTTCGGCTCCTCGGCAGGGTGGTCGGCACGAGCGGGGTCCTCGGCCGGGCAGGCGGTGGGCTTGACGGCGGCAGGTGGTGGCAGCTCCTCAGCGCGGTGGCGCGGGCAGCCCAAGCGGCGCGGCAGGTCGAGCTCGCCGGTACGAGGCGACGACCGGGGTCGTGGCGTGACCCCGGAGGACAGAGACCCACAAAATGTGGGTCTCCACGTGGGGCTACGGACCGGCCACTCTGGTCAGTCGGGTGATGGCGGGCCGCGCGAAGCGGTTGGGCCGCGGGCTTAGCAGGCCGGCCGGTCCGGCCTAGGGGGTTTTTCCCCTCCGAGTTCGGACGCCCGTATCATGAGCTATGGGCATCCGTTTTGCATGCCGTCAGCGGAAGCACGGACCTCGTGTCAATATTGAATTTTTTATATGGTTTTGGGAATTTTTAATTCCCGAAATGAGGGGCCTCAGAGGCGCGACGCGTCTTTAAGTGAATTGACGTTTTTTCCGGGGAATCTTGTTTTGGACGGCGCAGACGCGTCTGACGTCCGTTTGGAGTGCCGTCAGCGGCGTTGTGATCCTGGAGCTGGGGAGAATCTTTCCAGGGTGGTTTCGGGAATTGAAGCTAGAGTTGAGGCGTGGGCCCACGGCCCATCTTGAGCTGCGAGTAGCGTTTAACGACTTTCTTATCAGGCGCCTGTTCGGGGCGTGTGAGCAGTCGATTCTGGATGTTTTTCTGAGTTGATTGCAATGGTGCAATCCCCCTGCTCTAATTTTGCACGATGGTGCGAGTCCCATGAGGTCTGTTTGGGCGTTGACAGTGATTTTCCATCTTTATCACCGGACGACCATTTTGGACAAGTGAATAGTCCATCTTGTGTACTTTTTCGAGAGTATCGCAATGGTGCGATCTGTTCGTTGAGCTTCAGGCCCGGGATGCGGGTCCCATGGAGCACCGCTCGTGTGCGGTGCACCGAAATGCATCCTTTTCTCCGGATATCTGTTGTGCTCAAGTGAGCAGTCTTTTTGACATGTCTTTCCGAGGAGATCGCAATGGTGTGATGCACCCGACTGTTTTTAGGGCTGAGGCTCGGGATCACGGGACTCCATTCGGGCATAAGGCAGTGTTGGTGACTTTTCCGTCGGATATCCGTTTGAGGCGAGTAGGTAGTCTATCTCGCATGTTTTTCCGTGAGGATTGCAACGGTGTAATCTGTTCAGGCGAGCAGAGTCTCTTACGCTATCTTATTAAATGTGGAAATGTGAAGGTGCCCCGCGATAGTTCTTCTACCGCGTTTGTGGCGGACCCTTGGCGTGTGATCGCGTGCACTCCTGGGAGAGTGATGTTGGTGTTTGAAGAAATGTGGTTAGCCATGCTTGGGCTAATGAGGTGGCAGGTTGGCAAAGTTACGTTTACGCCCTTCGCGTTGACGTTGGGGTGCCATGTGCACGATAGCCTTAGGGCGGGAGACGCGATATACTCTTGGAGGATACAAGAATTCTTGGAGGTACACGTTGGGGATATTTTTACCTGAGAACGTTCATGCACATGGTTGGGGTTGAGATGGGGCCACACGTTGTGTGGCCCCATGTGCGTTTCGTGTTCTTATTTGCGTACTTTGACCTCTCGCAACGTAGAGGGTCCCTCTGTGATAATTTTTTTGACTAGTAGGGTGGTGTTTTCCCTTGGTTCTGTACTCGTTTGTTTGACCAACAGGGTTGAGTGGTCTCCCCCTGGTTTCATTCTCAATGGTTTGGATGGCAGAGATGGTTTATTCCACTGTTTCTTCATCTATGAGGGGTTTCAGTACCGTTCCCTTTCACCGGACCGTGACACCGTTTATGACTATGTGTGTTCGTACAATGTGGGTGTTTTTCCCACTTTCTAGGATGAGTTGTCTCAGTCTGCTTCGACAGTGACTCAGTGGATTGGAGCGTGATTGCCTTGAGAGGCCCGGGGAGATTCTCCCGTCTTTTCGTGTTCCATGGTAGAGTTCTTGTGGATTCGGTGTGACCAACACATTACGCGGGCACCGATCCTCTACCCAGGAGGTTGTTTCCAGCAGGGCTGGACAGTGTGGTTGTTTTCAGTAGGGATGGCCAGAGCAGTTTCGGGCTTACCCTCCAGCGGGGTTGGGCAGTGGGTTGCTCATCGACTTTTTCAGGGTTTACCCTCCAACAGAGGCTGGGTAGTGGGTCTCTCTTAGGGTTTACCCTCCAGTAGAGACTGAGCAGTGGGTTGCTCGACTACTCAGGGTTTACCCTCCAGCAGAGACTGGGAAGTGGGTTGTTCGACTACTCAGGGTTTACCCTCCAGCAGAGACTGGGCAGTGGGTTGCTCAACTACGTAGGGTTTACCCTACAACAGAGACTGGGCAGTGGGTCACCTGACGATCTCTTAGGGTCTACCCTCCGGCGGGGCTGGGTAGTGGGTTACCCAATGACTACTTTCAGACTCAGTCCTTTCTACAAGGCTAGTCTGTAGCTATTCCTCCGTGACTACCGGAGCGGGACCCTTGGTTGTACGGGTCGGTGATGTGACATCTTGACTATGAGGTGTTCTCTCAGCTGGGTGAAAGAGTCGACGTGTGGTTTGACTTTCCCCAGAACACTCAAGTACGAGGGGCGCTTTCCCCACTAAGATGCGTCCTCGTAACGTGACCTAAAACCATGCGGGCGAGTCAATGCCGCCCAATGCGGATAATATCAAGGTGCGGTGATTTGAGCCCTTGACTTGCAGTTCAGGGCATGCGTGTGGGATGCTGGGCATCAATGATGGTTACTTCTAAGACTGATGGCGACTTACTTTCTTAGGCTGAGCTACGGGACGGATATCCCCTTACGATCTTGTTCGGGCTTCTTGACAGAGCATATATTAATGTATACCTTGTTCTAGTACCCACTTCTTGGATTTTGGCTACTCTCCTTCCAGGAGAGGCGAAGACGCGCGGGGTATGCCACGTGCTTTCCGTTTCTAGCTTCTCGTGGTTGGAAGAGTCTACTCTCATGCTATAGGTAGCGAAGACTTGATGAGAAGTTCACCTTCTCACCGTTTCCAACTCCTTGTGTCTGGACAAGTCTACCTTCTTTCCTGTTGTTGGGTTGAGCTGGACTCCTTACTGTACTCTTTATTGCACTTTCGGTTGTACTCCTCTACTTTCCCCTGTTCGATATACTGCTCACCCTTCGGTACCTCCTTTGTTGCTCCCTCGAGCCTTCGGGGTATCCAAATGAGTATTTTTATACTCACCCCTGCTTGGACTTTGCCCGCACTTGGTGTGCCCTTACAGACGATGGGCAGGTTGGTCGTGACTTCAGTGGAGCTTAGGATTTCAGGAGTGTGGACTGCGTGTGGTGGTTGGAGTCAGGTTTTAGGTGGGGGACCCTTCCAGATGTTTACTTTTTGTTCACCTGTTGTCGGTTTGTGTCACTTTTCTGGTTGGGTGCAGGTTTTTACCCTTTTCTTTTCAGTTTACTTTCATCACTTGATGTGTACTTCTAGAGGTCAATGCACTTTTGGTGGTTTTTTTATAGCAGTTGCCCTTTTCTTTAATTTACTTTTCTTTTTACTCTGCACTTTTGCATTGAGTGTGCTGCGTGTGTGTGTGTACAGGTGCTTAGGCAATGGCCTCCCCGAGTTGTTGTGCCTTCGGCGCTGGTCGCCAGCCCCTGTCCTATGGAGGCGGGCCTAGGGTTGTTGCGGCTCGAGCCTGGGTAGGGTGGGGTCGTGAAAAAGTGGTATCAGAGGGGGTTTGTTCCTTGGGAGGTTGTGTGGACGTCCCTAAAATTGAATTGGTTGGGATTTAGGAAAACCGTGTTAACGTGTCTCGAGAGCGGATCTCAGGCCAGGGAGTCCAGTGATGGTGCGGCGGCTGACATGTCCATTCATCAAGGCCCTGATAACCCGCTTGTCGACTCGAAATGCTGAGACACTTGTTTCAGGGAAAATTTGTTTTTGCATCACATAGGATTGAGTCTTTGACTGTCCTTCTTGAGTCATCTCCCCATTGTTGTTATTGGTATATAAATATATGCTCATCTGACCGCGGAACTCCTTGATAACATTCAGGATGTCTCCGTGAAGATAGCCATCCAAGATACCATCTTTGGTTCATGATAATGACCCTATGAGCTACGAGGCCTCAGTCCTGGACCCATCATGTGAGCCCCTTTCTCTGGGTGGGCCGGTAGCAGCACCCCCACCTTTTGAGTAGCAGACAACTTCAGTAGAGCAGGCTGAGCTTGAGCGCAGGTTGAGCGCGCTCCGCAAGTTCCAGCGGCAGAGACCGCTGAGGTTTGGTGGTGAGTCAGACTCTCAGGCGGCATAAGTTTGTCTAGAGACAGTGGTTCTCCTTTTCAGGCTTGTGCAGACACTGACAGATCAGAGAGTGGCCATGGAAACCATCCTTTTTCGTGGATCATCTTGGCGTTGGTGGAGTCTGGTGACACAGTTTCTTGACGAGTCGTCACTTTCGTAGGGAAACTTCATGTTGTTGTTTCATGAGGAGTTTTTTACCTCCTTCTTACGATCCGTTCGGATTCAAGAGCTCCTATAGTTTCAGCAGGGAGGGATGACGGTGGCCGAATACGCGGCTTGTTTTGCAGACCGTGCACGCTTTTACCCGGACTTGGTCCATGACGACAACATCCGAGCATTGAAGTTTGAACAGGGTCTCCGCCAAAAGATTTGTGCTGTCATAGTACCCTTGGTAATTTCCACATATTCCGGGGTGCTAGAGTAGGCACTGGTGACAGAGATCTTCCTGTCACGTTCTAGAGTTGGTGGTGGCAGCAGGCACATTGGAGCCGAGACGTCTGCCATAGCTAGCAGGCGTCGGCAAACAGAACCTCGACGCAGGTGGATTTCTGATAATCGGACTCAGGGGAATGGTCGTACACCACAGTGGCACCGGAGGGCACCAGTGAAGCCCAAAGAGAGTTGGTACAATGCTTGCGATGGGTGAGGTCACGTGGCACGGGACTGTCCGACCAGGCATGCAGAGAGCTTCGGGCAGGCAGTAGGTGCACCACCATGACGGAGGCAGCGCCATGATTGGAGCAGTACCCGGAGAGGTGGTGTTAGCAGAGGAGCGGGAGGAGATGGAAGTGGAGGAAAAACTTACAAGGTCTTCCTATCACCCCTAAGCGGTCCACGTCAGGCTCCGGGAGCTGACAGTTGGGACCGCGGACAACCGCAAGCTTTGGATGTCTACGATTCTACAGATCATGAGGTGATAAGAGGTACGCTCTACATCTCTTCTACTTTTTTCAGTAGAATTGTTAGGCTCTGTGTGTGAAATGCTTCTCTCCCTGGTCCTTGTTTGGGTTGTTACCAGGGTGATGCAGGGCGTCGGTGTAACCCTGTGTTAGTAGAGTAGAAGGCGTAGACCCTTCCTCTTTAGTCGATGGTAGCAACTCTTTCGCCTTTCAAGCGTGTAAGAGAGTCTTTCTCTTGGGATATCGATTGTGAAATCTTGTGTGACTAGATATCCTTCGGTGTTTCACTATATGGATATTCTGAAGGATGGAATCATCAGGCCTTGTTCTAGGTGCCGGCGGTGATTCCAGTCGTGGCCTATGACATAGAGGTTCGATCGGGGAGGTGAGCTACCTTGGGGTCCTCTGGACCGTTTGAGAACGTGCGAAGGGATGGCGAGGTTCCCTACCACCTTTCCCTAACCCCAAAGTCTGGAGTGGGTGCACGATGTCTCCCGCAAGACTTGCCTGAGGAGATGGGTGTGTGATCCTATGCATGTCGTTGGCAAGGGTAGACCTCACGGGAAACAGATCAATCCTTTTGTCTATGTGCGGTGGCGCAGAACTATGCAAGAGTTCTTCTGGGTATGGGAGAGCCAGGTGTGGGATTAGTACCCTAAGTTGTTCCCTGGATTTTCTTTTCGGGGACAAAAATATTGAAGGAGGGAATGATTTAAGAACCCGGTTTTTTTTTCTGCAAAATACTTTGGAATATTATCGATGTTATTCCAGAGAAGCACCTTCAGACGGCGAAATATTCCGAGCCCTGGTGCAGCCGGAATTAAGTTTTCAGTGCGTTCACAATGGACACGCCAAATAAATAGGATAACTCCTAAACAGAGCTTCAGATCTGGGATCTGACTGCACGGATGAGTCCCGAATGGGGTGTTTACCCTAGGAATGACATAAAACATGTCGGTGTGGGATGTTTTGACCCCTCACTGGCTACCGGAACGTTAAATGGATAAATTAATTAATTAATTTATTCGTTTAATGGTTAAACTTAAGTATCTCTTAAACGATGGATCTTATTGGAAAACTGAGGGCATCGTTGAGTTCGGAGCGTGCTGTTTACCCTAGAAAGGGTATAAGTTTTGTGGGCGCGGGACGTCTGTGAAAAATGGCCCCAGGGGCGTTTTCGTAATTTGGCGGCCTCAGGTGTTGAGTTTAATAACTTTTGAATGGGGCCTCGGATTAAAATTTCAAGACCTCCGTTGCACTCAGAGCGTGGTTTTTAGCTTAGGGGAGGCTTAATCTCGACCCCGTTGGGAGTTCGGGTACGGGGTCGCGGGAGGGTGTTTAAGTTAATTAACTTATTTAATTAACCTAACCCCCCTTCTCTTCTCCCTCATTTCTCCCTCCCCTGGCAAGCTTCTCCCCTCTCCTCCTCCACTCCAGTGAGCCAGCTCCGGTGAGGTGACTCCGGTGAGGTGCAGCCACTCTGACGGGTCAACGACGAAGCACCAGGCTACGCCCAAGAGGTAGGCAGTGTTCATTTGAGTTTTAAATCCCGAACCCCTCTTTGAAACCCAATTTTAGTGTCGATTTGTTGTTCTAACTTTGAACAAATCCCTTGGTCATGTAGTATAAATTTTGTTCCTTCCATCGCATCTTTTGGAATCGATATCTGAGCTCGGAGGAGGCCGCAGCGGTCCGGAAAAGTTTCCGGGAATTTTGGGAGTTTTTGGGGGTTTTCCGGCAGTTCGACGAGGCCCAGGCGGCGGCGCGCGATGGCTCCAGGTGGCGGGGTTCCCTCGGAAGCGGTGGTCTAGCTTCGGCATCCTTCGGCTCCTTGGCAGGGCGGTCGGCGCGAGTGGGCTCCTCGGAAGGGCTGGCGGCGGGCTCGACAGCGGCAGGCGGTGGCGGCTCCTCAGCGCGGCGGCGCAGGCGGCGCGGCGGGCCAAGCCCGCTGGTACGAGGCGACGACTGGGGTCGCGATGCGACCCCAGTGGACAGAGACCCGTAAAACGCGGGACTCCGAGTGGGGCTGCGGACCAGCCACTCTGGCCGGTCAGGTGACGGCGGGCCGCGCGAAGGGGTTTTCCCCCTCCAACTTTGGGCGCCCGTATCTTGAGCTACGGGTGTCCGTTTTGTGTGCCGTCAACGGAAGATAGGACCTCGTGTCAAGACGGACTTTTTGAGATGGTTTCGGGAATTTTTAATTCCCGAAACGAGGGGCCTCAGAGGCACGACGCGTCTTTAAGTGAATTGACGTTTTTTTCCAGGGATTCTTGTTTTTGACGGCGCGGACGCGTCTGACGTCTGTTTTTAGCGCCGTCAGCGGCGTTGGGACCCTAGCGCTGGGGTGAAGCTTTCCAGGGTGGTTTCGGGCATTGAAGCCAGTGTTGAGGAGTAGGACCCATGGCCTGTCTTGAGCTGCGAGCAACGTTTATCGACTTTCTCATCGGGCGTCCATTCGGGGCGTGCGAGCAGTCGATTCTGGATGTTTTTCCGAGGGGATTGCAATGGTGTAATCCACCCGCTCTAATTCCACACAATGGTGCAGGCCCCACGAGGTCCGTTTGGGCTTTGAAGATGATTTTCCATCTCTATCACCAGACCACCGTTTTGGACAATTGAATAGTCCATCTTGTGTACTTTTTCGAGAGGATCGCAATGGTGCGATCCATTCGTTGAGCTTTGGGACCGGGATGCGGGTCCCACGGAGCACCGCTCGTGTGCGGTGCGCTGGAATGCATCTTTTTCTCCGGATATCTCTTGTGCTCAAGTGTGCAGTCTTTTTGACGTGTCTTCTTGAGGAGATCGCAGTGGTGCAATGCGCCCGACTGTTTTCAGGGCCGAGGCTTGGGATCACGGGACGTCGTTCGGGCGTAAGGCGGTGTTGGTGACTTTTTCGTCAGATATCCATTTGTGGTGAGTAGGTAGTCTATCTCACATGTTTTTCTATGAGGATTTCAATGGTGTAATCTGTTTAGGTGAGCGGAGCCTCTTATGCGATCTTATTAAATGTGGAAATGTGAAGGTGCCCCGCGGTGGTTCTTCTACCGCGTTTGTGGTAGACCCTTGGCGTGTGATCGCGTTCACTCCTAGGAGAGTGATGTTACTGTTTGAAGAAATGTGGTTAGGCATGGCTGGGACGAGAGGTGGCAGGTTGGCGAAGTTACGTTTACGCCCTTCGTGTTGACGTTAGGGTGCCATGTGCACGATATCCTTAGCGCTGAAGAGGCGGTATACTCTATGAGGATATGAGAATGCTTGGAGGTACACGTTGGGGATGTTTGTACCTAAGAACGTCCGTGCTCTTGGTTGGGGTTGATATGGGGCCACATGTTGTGTGGGCCCCACATGCGTGCTGTGTTCTGCTTTGTGTACTTTGACCTCTCGTGTCGTAGAGGGTCCCTCTGTGCTCATTTGATTGACCAGCAGGGTGGTGTTTTCCCCTAGCTCTGTGCTCGTTTGTTTGACCAGTATGGTCGAGTGGTCTCCCCCTGGTTTCGTTCTCGATGGTTTGGCCAACAGAGATGGTTTGTTCCTCGGTTTCTTCAGTTGTGAGGGGTTTCAGTACCATGCCCTTTCACCGGATTGCGACATCGTTTACAGCTACGTGTGTTCGTACAGTGTAGGTGTTTTATCCACTTTCTAGGATGAGTTGTCTCGGTCCGCTTCGATAGTGACTTAGTGGATTGGAGTGTGATCGCCTTGAGAGGCCCGAGGATATTCACCCATCTTTTCGTGTTCCCTGGTAGAGTTCTTGTGGATTTGGTGTGACCAACACTTTACGTGGACACAAATCCTCTACCTAGGAGGTTGTGTCCAGCAGGGCTGGCCAGTGTGGTTGTTTTCAGTAGGGATGACCAGATCAGTTTCGGGTTTACCCTCCAGCGGGGCTAGGTAGTGGATTGCTCATCGACTTCTTCAGGGTTTACCCTCCAGTAGAGGCTGGGCAGTGGGTCGCTCTTAGGGTTTACCCTCCAGCAGAGACTGGGCAGTGGGTTTCTCGACTACTCAGGGTTTACCCTCCAGCAAAGACTAGACAGTGGGTTTCTCGACTACTCAGGGTTTACCCTCCAGCAGAGACTAGGTAGTGGGTTGCTTGACTACATAGGGTTTACCCTCCAGCAGAGACTGGGCAGCGGGTCACCTGACGACCTCTTAGGGTCTACCCTCCGGCGGGGCTGGGCGGTGGGTTACTCGACGATTACTTTCAGACTCAGTCCTTTCTACCATGCTAGTCTCTAGCTATTCCTCTGTGACTACCGGAGCGTGACCCTTGGTTGTACGGGTCGGTGATGTGACTGCTTGACATTGAGGTGTTCTCTAGAATGGGTGACATAGTCGAAGTGTGGTTTGACTTTCCCCAGAACTCTCATGTACGAGGGGCGCTTTCCCCACTAAGACGCATCCTTGTGACGCGACCTAAAACCGTGCGGGCAAGTCAGTGTCGACCAAAGCAGATAATATCAAGGTGTGGTGATTTGACCCCTTGACCTGCAGTTCAGGGAATGCATGTGGGATGCTGGGCATCGATGATGGTTACTTTTGAGACTGATGGAGACTTACTTTCTTAGGCTGAGCTACGGGACAGAGATACCCTTACGATCTTGTTCAGGCTTCTTGACAAAGCATATATGTATGTATACCTTGTTCCAGTACCCACTTCTTGGGTTTTGGATACTCTCCTTCCAGGAGAGGCGAAGACACGCGGGGTATGCCACTTGCTTTCCGTGTCTAGCTTCTCTTGGTTGGACGAGTCTACTATCTTGCTATAGGTAGTGAAGACTCGACCACAATTTCACCTTCTCACCATTCCAGGTCCTTGTGTCTGGACGAGTCTACCTTCTTTCCTCTTGTTGGGTTGAGCTGGACTCTTTATAGTACTCTTTACTTCACTTTCGGTTGTACTCCTCTACTTTCTCCTGTTCGATCTACTTCTCACCCTTCGGTACCTACTGTGTTGCTCCCTCGAGCCTTCAGGGTATCCTACTGAGTATTTTTATACTCACCCCTGCTTGCGCTTTGCCCGCACTTGGTGTGCCCTTGCAGACAATGGAGAAGTTTGTCATGAATTCAGTGGATCTTAGGAGTTCAGGAGCGTGGACTGCGTGTGGTGGTCGGAGTCAGGTTTTAGGTGGGGGACCCTTCAAGTTGTTTACTTTTTTTCCACCTTTTGCCGGGTTGTGGCACTTTTCTGTTTGTGCGCGTGTTTTTCCCCTTTTCTTTTCAGTTTAATTTCAGCACTTTCTTTGTACTTCTAGAGGTCGATGCACTTTTGGTGGTTTATTTATAGCAGTTGCCATTTTCTTTACTTTACTTTTCTTTTTACACTGCACTTTTGCATTGAGTGTGTTGTGTGTGTGTGTGTGTGCAGGTACTTAGGCAAAGGCCTCCCCGAGTTATTGTGCCTTCGGCGCTGGTCGCCAACCCCTGGCCTATGGAGGTGGGCCTGGGGTGGTTGCGACTCGAGCCTGGGTTGGGTCGGGTCGTGAGAAGGAAATTTACATGAACTATTATTAAATATATAATTACAAGAGGATTCATGAGTTACTAATTTAACATGACTTTTTTCATGAATGTTTCCTTAACCATGTAAGAGAATTCAGCATTGATATAAGTATAGTTTTCAATATTGGCTTTGAATATTTCCATATCATTCTTAGAAAAAATAAAATTATTTTAAAATATATATAATTTATATTTATTCAAATAATTTTTTTGTATTAATCACTATATCTTCATGTTCAATAGGTTCCATCCTAATTTTTTTATTCCATCAACTAGGTTTTCTTCTTTATTTTCAAAAATATTCTTATCTTCTATTAATTTTTTATTTTATTTCACTAGTTTCTTATTCTAATTATCTATCATGGTAGTTTCCTAAAAACCTAATGCAAGTTCAAACTTAAACATCTATTCTAGATCAGTTTTTTTAGATTCATCTTCACCATTATTTGAATTATCAACCAATTTTTCAACATTCACATTTAAATTGGAAAATTTCACACCATATTCATTTTCAATTTAACTAGAATATGAATGATTATCATATACCTATTTTACAATAAGATTTATCTCTTTTATCAATAGAATATATTATTAATTCCTCCAAATTTATATAACTATTTTGAATTATTTTTCCTCTTTTTAAAATTTATTTATGGTCATCATCAAATTAAAATATTCACCCTTGTTATTTAGAAAATTTATAGGAAAATTTATAATTCTGTTACATTTTTATCATCTATATGTTTGTTTAATTTTTTTACTTTCTCATGTCTTTCATAAAACACTTTAATATAAGTTAAATGATTATTTTAAAGTCTCCATCACCATATTTATTTCAAGATTAACTTGAATATGCATTATTATTGCATTATTATATTTTCAATTTTTATGGACTCAAAAGTTATTTCCTCATTATCCCTCTTCTTGAATCATGGATGTATTTAATCTCAATGGATAAAAGAATATTATAAATCTAATTAATTTATAAGTATTATTTATCTTATATATCTAAGATAATAGGGTTAAATAAATTCATAAATTTTCTTATAATATTTTTGAAAATATTAAAATCTTTAATTTTTCTCCAAACATTTATATATTTCATAAAATATCATTATTCTTTAAAAAAATCGTTTTATCTCCCTCATTCATATTGGTTTCTCTAAATATACTTTTACAAATCCTTAATTTGGTCTTATTGACTATTATATTTTATCTATAGCTACCTTCTATCATTCACATGTTTTATTGTTTTATTTAACTCCCACCACATTTTCATATAATTATTTTAAAAAATAAATTTTAATAGCATTTTTTTCTTTAATATTAACATCCATATTGTCTTTATGAGAGAATAAATTATATTATTCATTTAAATATGTGTAAACCCATAAATATGAGTATCCATAATAATAAATACAATGGATAGAAGATATGATGACCTCATAAACTTACAATTATAATAGTTATTAATAAAAAATGTAGCAAATTATATTCTATTAAATGAATATATATTATTTATTCTCAAAATATGACTATATAAAAAATATAAATCTTGATCTTTTACATATTTAAGTCCATAGTATTGGGTTTCTCTAACAAGGATGGATGAATCTGTGGAGGAAAGTTTTTAAATTTTTTCCAAAAATACATGAACCTCTACGACCTATTAAATTATGATTCACATGAATATAAATCCTCATCCTTATTCACACATGAAGAAATTTTTTTATACTAAATCAAATAAGTTTTATATTTTTCATAACTTTCCTATGAAAACTACTCCTTTTTAGGGTTGGATAGTCACTATAATTATGGAATCTTCACTATAAAAACATATTTTTATAATCTTACTACATTATTAAATACCGACATTATTCTTTTCCAGATTCACACAATACATAGCATATTTACACTAATGGTACAATGTGATGGAATCACAATAAGAATGATTTCTCTAATGAATCAGTTTCATTAAGAAATGCATATATGATCTTCCTCTATAATCTTACTAATTATTCAAATGAAAATTTCACAATATGTGAACAATTTTATGTAGTCATGTATCATGATTTTTAAACTCATATATGATTAAATTAATTTTTCATCTTGAATATATATATATATAGATAACAAATTATAAAAATTAGGTACCAAACATTCTTATTCTCTTTATTTCTAAAAACTCTAGTATATAACGGTCATACATTATCTATCATGAATTATTCCCTATATTTAGGGAACTTAATTAAATTCCAGAATTAAAATAATTTAGTAATAATCAATTTAATGATCATACATTCTTAATTTTTCCTTAGAAAAATCATACCGTTCAATGCACTCCAATTTCTCATTTTGATATAATCAGAAACATGAACTATGATCTCACAATATATTAGGTCAGAAAGGGTTATGGAATATCATCTCTATGGGTGAATAGAGTAGATTAAAAAACAAATAAATTCATTAATTAAATTAATTATCAAAATTAATTTTTAAGGTCAAATTGAAGAAAAAAAGTAAATAATACAAGGATGCTTTTTATAGTTGTTTGGTCCAAGTTGGCCTACTCTAATCTTATACCACTCTAATATGTGAGATAAAAATGTTCATTAAAAATTATTTTTGATGGTGAATCATAACCCAATTATAGAATACTTTTCTAGTGGAGAGATAACCATGACACTGACTTTTGTGTGGGGAGTCACAACCATTAAAAACAAAATTTAGATTGAGGGAGTCACAACCTAAATAGTCCGAACATTTGATACAGGGAGTCATAAACCTTACAACATGAATTTAGAATCTAAGAGTCACAACCAAAGGAAAAAAATTAAAAATAATTATTTATTGTGTAAAAGCATAAACAGAAAAAGAGAGTGTGTGTGAGAGATGAGAAATAGTGTTACAAACTATGAAACTATACAAGAGAAGATAAATAATGAACGAACTGGTACTGATTCTTTAGATTTTGATTAGAACATCTGATCAAGGAATATGTAGTCAAAGAAGAATTAATTTGGAACATAAGAGAATGTCTAGGTGAAGAAATAGAGTATTGTAGGATGTTAAAAATACACAGTAGGTTCAACGTTCAAAGCTCTTTATCTTTAAAAAATAGATTATCAAATATGTTAACCCATGTGCATTCCTTTAATAAAAGATATATATTTATATAGATTAAATTATCAATAGTTGTAGCAGTTTTACTTCTTTTAGCAATTCAAAATAAATTGATTCAAGAACTTTCATAAATATCTCCATAAAAAATGAACTACCATTACCTATTTATACATGTAGAATAAATCATAAAAATATTTAAAAATAATGTGAATAACTCTTACAATAATATCTCAATAATAATAATAGAATTTAATGATTTAAAAGTATAGTTTAAATCCATTTAAAAACTTTAAACATTATCAAAATGTTCCTGAAAACTAGCAGTATAATCCAAATGTAAATTCAAATATTGAAATTTAAATAATCTGGTAACCTCCAAATTTATTGTAAAAAGACATTAAACAAATTATTAATTTTTATCTTCAAAATGATGTACCAAAATCATCAAAATATCATCGACCATAATCCTTAAATTTAATGAGAATTTATCTAGCAAAGAACTATTGAAAATAATCCATATAAATATGCAGTAGATCAATGTTCAGAAAGAAACACAAAGTGGAAGCAGTAAAGTATGGTCCAATAAGTAGGGTACATGAAAGTAGGTTACACAAATGTAGGGTACACTAATGTAGGATACAGACAGTAGGGTACACAAATATAAGGTACACAAAAGTATGGTACACAAAATAGGGGTACACGAATGCAATTTACACGAACGTAGTGTATATGAATATAGGGTACACGAAAGTAGTGTACACGAATATAGGGTACATGGAAGTAAGGTAGGGTTCATCAAAGTAACATAGGTTTCATAAAGGTAACATAGGTTTAATTTAAGTAATGTTAGGTTAATCAATGTAATGTATGGTTCATCAATGTAATGTACGGTTCATCAAATTAGTGTAGGGTAAATCAAAGTAACAAAGGGTTCATCAAAGTAATGTATCTGAACCATACTTTGTGAAAGTTGGGTTATCCAAACATATATTTCATAAGTAGGGTTACCAATCCATACCTTGTGAAGTTAGGTATTTGAAACCATACTTTGGGAAATTAGGGTTTCCAAACCATAATTTGTGAAAGTATGATTGTTAAACCATACTTTGCGAAAGTAGGGTTTTCAAACCATACTATGGAAAAAAATTGAAAACATACTTTAACAAACTTCAATGAATTTTTAATGGTTCTTAAAATTATATTTAACCTTTAGTCTAAAAATTATTATTTGTATAAAAACATATTTTATTTACAAATAATAAATAATAGAATAACTATGACTTCTACAGTTTATGAAATTATCAAAATACTAAAGCAACAATATTCTGGAAAAACTGAAGGTATGAAGCAGTATTACAAAACTTCAGATATTTAAATAACCATTCCAAATACCTTTTTAGACTTCAATTAAAACTAATTATATAAAGATAAAAATGTTTTATTTATACGAAATTATTTTTTATGTGAGTTTGATATCTGTAGAACTTATAGTAAATTAAACACCGTAACTTTTCAAAATTGTGGACTATAATGTTTCTAAAACTGCAGCACCAACCTCATGGAATTTTTTGAGTTCTAGAAAATAAATTTCATACTTCCTCATAAACTAATGAAGTTTAAATAAATATCTTAGATATAAAATGGTATAAGTTTCACACACAAAAATTCAATATGGATTAATATATCCTCAAAATATAGAGGAAAAGTAATAAAAAAATTAACATGCAAAAAAAATCTCCCCCTTTTTGATTGATTAAAAAACCAAAACATTCAAACCATTTAAATTGGTTTTTTGAAAACATTTTAAAAAAATTATTTATTTCTCCCACTTTTTTTAAATAACTAAAAAATGATAAAAAAAACTCCCAATAAATAAATTAAGTAATAAAAAAGATAAAATTCCAAAAAACCAAGATCAAATTTAAAATTTTCAAAATAATAAAAGTCTAAAGGATTTTATAAAAATATCTGCTAGATAATTTTTAGAAGGGATAAATTATAGAACAATATCACCATTATTCAAATGATATCTAATAAAATGAAATCTATGATCAATATGATTTGTTCAATAATTCTATTAGGGGATTTTAGAAATAGAAATTATAGAAGTATTATCAAAACAAATATAGAGTTTATCAAGATATACACCAAAATCACATAAGGTTTACTTAATCAAAAAAAAATAAGAACAACTACTTGCATTAGCGATATAATCAGATTCTATAGTAGATAAATCGAGAGTTATTTTCTTCTTAGATGATTAGGGAATTAAATTATTCTTATAAATGACACATACCTAATGTGATTTTTTGGTAAATTCTACAACCTCAAAAATCCAATTCATAATAAGATATTACGTCAAAAAAATTTTATATTGTATAAAATAATATAGAATCAACAGTCCCTTTAACATATATGATTATTATTTTCTAAAACATTAATATTAATTTCTTTAGGTTGAACTTCAAATATAGCATATAAACAAACACTAAAAATATTGTCATGTCTTGATGAAGTTAAATATACCAATATACCTATCATGCGTATATAAACATTAAAATAAAAATGATTTACCAGAAGTATCAATATAAAATTTACTATTAGTACCAATAAAAGTTTTCATAGATTTATATGAACCAAGACTAAATCATTTAACTAACTCTTTATCATACTTATATTGATTAAGAATAATTCAATATTTTATTTTAAAAATTTTATTTCCAAGAAAGAACATTAATTCTCCCATTAAACTCATGTCAAAATCAGATTACATAATAGTAGAAAATTCATTATAGAGTATTCCACTAAATGATCTAAAAACTATATCATCAACCAAAATTTTTACAATTAAAATACCATTAGAATATCTTTTAATAAAAATTGTTTGATCAACATTTTCATTCTTAAAACAATTATTTAATAAAAATAAACAAAGTATTTTATACCAAGATTAAGTTGATTGTTTGAGATCATAAAAATATTTAGATAATATAATAACAATATTATGAAAATTTTCACTTTCAAACCTAGGCAGTTGAGAAACATAAACGTATTCAATTATAAAACCATTTAAGAAAGCACTTTTTTATCCATTTGATATAACTTAAAAACTTGAAAATAAGAAAAATAAAACAAAATTATGATATCCTATAACCTATAAACAAGAGAAAAAGAATCTTCAAAGTCTATATCCTCTTATTGAGTGTATCCGTGAAAAAAAAAATCCTTTATTTTTAACAATCTATCCAGATTCAGCCATGTAGTTTCTAAATATCCAGTTAGTTCTAATCACCTGATTATCTTCATGAACTTCTAATAAAGTCCAAAAATTATTTATAACAAACTAATTTAATTCTTCTTGTATTGAAACATTCATGTTTTCAAAATTTAAAGCATCATTAATATTAAAAGTAATAAATGTTGAATTAAAAGAAGAACTGAAACAATATTTTAAAATAGAGTCTCAAGTTTTAACAATATACTCAACATTTACAAATACATTTTCAACATTATGATATTTGTGAATCTTCCATGAGTTTTGACTAGGTTGAGAAGGAGTATGATCCCCCTCAATTTATTTATTCTAATCATGAGTTTTTTCTTTAGAAAAATTAATAAATCAAAACTCATTAGCAATAACATTAGAATTAGAATTTATTTTATCATTATTTTCATCAAACATAACATGAACAGTTTCTCCAAAAACCATAGTTCTTTTATTATATACTATACAAGATTTACTGTTATTAGAATATCCATGAAAAATACATTCATCACTTTTAGCATCAAAGTTATCTAAACTATCCTTTGAATTAAAAAAAATACAACCAGAAACTCTAAAGTAACCAACATTAGGATTTTTCATTTTAAATAATGCATAAGTGTTTTTATTAAAGAAAGATCTAATAATATTTCTATTTGAAATATAAAAAGTTTCAAAAAGGTTCTTAGCCCAAAAATATCTAAGAAATTTATATTCCCTTAACATAGTTCTAGTCATTTCAATAAGAGTTCTATTTTTTTATTCTACAATAACATTTTACTGTGGTGTTCTAAGAGTAGAAAAATTATGAAAATATCCAATATTTAGAAATATTTAATATAAATTCTGAAATTAATCTCCTTTATCACTATAAATAGAAATAATCATATCACCTTTTTTATTTTGCACTTATTTTTAAAAATTATTAAATCTGGATAAAGTGTCACTTTTATGTTCAAGAAAGTATACCCATGTAAATCTAATTTAATCTTCAACAATAACTATAGAATATTTCATTCCCCCGTGGCTAGAAATTTTAGTGGCATCAAATAAATAATGATATACTAACTATAAAGGTCTATTAGTACTAATATAACTGATAGTTCTAAACAATTTTTTTTGTTTCTTCCCATTCATGAAAGCGTCACATATATGACTATGTTATTTATTCAAGGAAGGTAGTTGTATCACATTCTCATGTTTTAAGAGTTTACATAACATTTAGAAATTCAAATGTCCTAAATGTCTATTCCAAAGGATTGTTTCATTCTGTACAACATTCAAATACTTAACATGTTGCACTAATATTTTAGAAAAATTAATTGTATAAGTATTTTCATTTTATATTAGAATAAAATAATAAAGAATAATATTTAAAACAAAACATTTATCATTTTTAAGTGGTAAACATTGATGGTTCTCTGTTAATATTCCTAGAGAATCCATTGTACATGTACTATATGTTATTCTTGAGACATATAAGTAATCCTTTATACGAAAATCAATTACATAACAATTTTTGTACCCAAGATAGTTTGGGTCTAATAGGATTAGTAAGAAATTATTTAGGTACCCATAAAGTGTTTAAACATGCATTTTAAGGTACTCTAGATAATAAGGATTTAGAAATATTAGTTTTTTGTAAATCCCAATGATTTTTTAAATCTAAGAGAACAACCATTTTAACATTAATCATTTAGGTCACATTTCAAACAAGTAACAGTTTACGTACAACCATTTTTTCTTTTAGAAAAATTATATTATTTTCTAAAATAAGTATCTCATTATTCTCCTAAAGCATAATATATAAATCAATAGCTTTGAAAATATATTTCCTTAATATTTCAATTTATTTATTTAATTCAAAAACATAGAGGTTTTTATAATCATATTTATAATGAAAACATTCAAAGTTAAAACTATAATTACTAACACAATTCAGTGAGTCCATGAAACACAAGTTAGCAGTTTCTTTATCATTTTCATATTTTTCACTAGAATTTGATTCTTCTGTACAACTATTTCTAGTAGTCAATGCCTTTTTGACCATATTTTTTAATTTATCTTTATTATTTAGTTTATGGAAATCATGTTTGATATTCCCTTTCTTCCTGAACTCATAAGAGGTTACACCTGAACCATTATAATTCGTACATGCTTTATTTTCTCTCTTATATTTTTCTTTCTAAGGGTTTCTTCTAAACCAGTTTTTGGATATTTATTTTTCATTATTTTTAAAAATCTAGTCATAATCTGTTCCATATCTTCTTTTTCACTATCTTATTGATCAGAATCACAAGAGTCTGTAGAAACAACATTTATAGACTTAAAGGCTACACCTTTTCTTTTTGTTGTCTCCTAAGAAGTTATGTTCTTAAATTTTAGTTCATACTGAAGAATTAATACAATCAATTCATCAAGTGTGTACTCTTTTAAATTCTTGAGTTCATCAATGAAAACCTTCTTGGAATTCCATTTCATTGGAAAGGCTTGTATGACTTTTTAAACAAGTACTCAGTTTTCCATATCTTCTCCAAGGTAATTCATTCCATTCACAATTCTTGTGAATCTATGAAATATTTGGTTCACTATTTCTTCTTCACTTAACTAGAAATCATGGTACTCAAAATTAATTATTCCATGTTTGGTTCGAATCAATTTTTCTGAGGTTAGGTGAGTAACTTGTAGAATTTTCCAAATTTAATGAGCTATCTTACAGGTAGGAAAATGACTAAAAACACTTATATTAATAGCACAATATATAATATTAAGAACATTTTAATTTAAAACATATCTACTAACATAATTTTCAGTAAGATTTCCTAGGTTAGATTAGGCAGTGTATATTATTTTGACATGATAGTTCAGTGCTCAATTCTTGATTGTTTGAGGTAAGAATCCATTCAGGATCTTCAGTAACCATAATCATTACCATAAAAGTGAGGTGTCTTCTGAGAAATCCAAGAATCATTTGGGTTCAATACTATCATCTTATAATATCTTTTTCCTTAGACTCTGAGGTCTAGAAATAGGTTAGGAGAATTAAAAATAAAAGTGGACTTTATAAAAGGGTTGACTAAATTACAAAAGTCACAACCAATGAATCCAATGTTCGGTATCAAGAAAGATAATGAATTAACTAAACTAATCTTAAGAATTTATTGATTTCATACAAATTCTTAGGTCAGAAAGGGTAATGGAAGATGGCCTAGAGTGGGGCCAATAGACCAGATTTGAAAAAACAAATAATTTGATTAATTAAATTAATTATCAAAGTTAATTATTAGTGTTAAATAACTGGGTAAAAAGTAAATAACACAAAGATGTTTTTTATAGTAGTTTGGTCCAATTTGGGCCTTCTCTACTCTTATACCTTTCTACATGGTGAGAGATACGTGTGCACTAAAAATGATTTATGAGGGGGAATCTTAACACAATTACAGAATAATTTCTAATGGAGGGATAACCACAACACTTGCATTTGTATGAGGAGTAACAACCCTTACAACCTAACTTTAGATAGAGGTATTCACAACCCTAATAGTCATGTATTTAGATATAGGTACTCACAACCATTAACACCTGAATTCTGAATCTAGGAGTTACAACCTGAGGAAAAAGAATAAAAAAAATAATTCTTTTGTGTGTAAAATCATAATAAAAAAATAGAGTGCATGTGAGATATGGTAAATAGTGTTGTAGACATAGATACTAGACAATGGAATATACACAATGAAAGAAATAGTATTGGTTCTTGATATTTGGATTGGGACATCTCATCAAAGAAATTAAAGTTGAAGAATAATTAATTTTCCACTTGATAAAACATCTAGGTTATGAAACATAGTGTCACCGAACATTGAAAATGCCAAGAAGGTTCAAAAGTCACATCACTTTCTCTTTGAAAAATAGAGTATCGAATATGTTAGGTCATGAATATTCTTTTCCTTCAATATATATATATAATAAATATTCAGCAGTTGAAGTAGCTCCTCTTCCTTTGAAAATTCAAAATAAATTATGTCATGATTATTCATAAATATCTCTATAAAAAAACTCAGCATTGTTTCCAATTTATTCATGTACAAATAATATTAAAATAATTTGAATTACTCTTCTAATAATATATAAAAAATAATAATTTCATTGAATGATTAAAAAAATAGTGTAAATCCATTCAAACCTCTTTAAACATACTAAAAACAATTCTTGAAAACTATCAACAAAATCAAAAAATAAATTCAAATATTGAAATTTAAATAATCTTATAACTTGCAACTTTATTATATAAATATGTTGAATTTTTTTAAAATTTTCTCTTTAAAATGATGCACCAAAATCATCAAAATATATTTGATCATAATCCATAGATTTAAGGTGAATTTATATAGTATGAAAACTATTTTAAATAATACATATAAATTGGTAAAAGATCAATGTTCTACAAAAAGGCATAAAATCAGCAAAGTAGGATACATGGAAGTCAGATACATGAAAGTAGGGTACATGAAATAAGGGTACAAAATTAGGGCACAAAAAATTAGGATATACGAAAGTAAGTTACATGAACGTAGAGAATATTATAACAACCAATACATTACATACATGGTTATTACTTCAGAATTTAAGCATACTTATTACAACATATAAAAAACCATGATAGGTCTATATAGGTATAGTGTATTTAGAAACTGGGAAACGTAAACAACTGGTTCATAAATCATCAACATTGTCTCCCATTTATTTCATCATATCTAGAGTCCCTATTGGCATATCCTACTTAATACCATTCTTCCTGACCTAGGGAAAAGAAAACATACAAAAGGGTGAGATCAAATTCTTAGTAAGGGTAAAAAAATAAATATCAATCATATCATATTCATAATAACATAACATTTTGAAAATCTTAACCTACAAAAGTGATCATAACATCATAACATGGGATTAATCATAGTAGTCAAATGTAATCCCAATAATCATAACTTAAAACATGAACCTTTTTCGAATACCCACATAATCATAGAAAATCATTTCATATTATTCAACGATCTTTTCCAAGACCATCACAGCGGAAAAAGTCTATTACTGAACCGAGTTCACTCCTCGTTCCAGTCCTATATCATTAAACCAGATTAACTTGCCGTTCCATCCATGTCTATATCATGAGATATAAATCTTTACCCAATGCATTGGAGGGAGATATAGGTCCCACCCATCTCATAATGAACTCATTCTTACTTGTGCCACAAAATAAACATAAATCATTCATCATAACCCAAACAATAAAATGGGTTTCATAAACGTCATCCCATCATAACATAATCCATATAAAACAAATGGATATCATTTCATTATAAGAAAAGTGAAAACATTTAAATCATAGAGACATTATACTTGAAACATACACATATGAAATAATTTCATCTTAGATGTAAAATAGTTTTGATAAAACACTTGAAATGAATTCTTGAGGAAAATATCCTTTCTTCTTCAAAATCATTTTCTTTTCACAAAATGACATGCAATTTTAAAATAAAGGATTTTAAAATAATCATGAAATCTTGTTTAGGAAGCTTCATGGAAATAAGGTGTTATGAAACCGTAAGAATTCATTCCTGCCATATAAGTTTAAAAAAACATTCTTCTCGTACTTTTTTAGAAAAGTCAAAAAGTACCTCTTATGGTAAACAAAAGAAAGATTCCTTCCATATGATATGGTAAAAGTAAAAAGAGTAAATATGACTTTAAACATACATAGAAGAAAATTAAACATTTTATGAAAACATTTTGAGAACATATGGACATGGATAATAAAAATAACCCCAGTAAATAATTACGAATAAACAATCTCGAATAAGAATGAGATTGGAATAATTATACCTTACCATAGGTCCGATTTTCTTCATACATATCCGAACCTCTTGTATAATGATTTAAATAATGTCATTGAATTATTACAGAATAATATTCATTTTTATGATATCATATATGGTCATATTCTTATCTTCTTATTAGTAATATTTCATTGCTACTTGTTATTCCGGTGTTCATTGCGTTATGTTCTTATGCATGTTTTGTCGAATAAATTCTTATTCTTATTTTTAGGTTATAGATAACTCATTTATAGAATGGTATTAGTGTAATATATATCATATTTATTCATTAAATTCATTTATATAATCATTATGCAATGAATGTCATGTAGAACGGGTCACATCACATCGTGGAGATGGTAGACCGTACGTACGCACGAGCGAGATATCGTTCCCATGATCGTGGAATTGTATTTTAGTGTATGTATACTATTTAAGAATAAATATAAATTTACATTAATCATATATAGTTATTCTTTACACCATTATACCCATCCAAGTAAGGTGGTGGTGGAAAACAGATTACACCACGGTGTGGAGACGGTATTCTGTACGTACGCACGCGCGGGGATTTTGTTTTTCGTAGGATGGATAAAAGGTGAAATAGGGTTGTTTCATATTTATAATAATATATAAGTATATTATTGATACTGATGTTATTACTTAATAATGAAACAACTAAATAATAGGAAGTAGAAGAAGAAAAAAAATTAAAAGAATCGGTAACGGATATTACCTCTTCTTTGACACGCCTCTTTGAAACCTCCTCTTAGGGAACTAATGTTGGCCTTTGAAGAAGACCAGGACCTCTAGAATATTACTAGGGGAGTTTATAAGATTAATTAGTAGGGGTTGGCCAAGCATGAAGGCTCAAATTTGTATAAAGAGGAGAGGGAGGAGGTTCCCTTTTATAAGGGAGGAGAGGGGCACCTTTGGAAAATGTGAAAATATTATTTTATTATAAACTTATCTTCGGTTTCAAAATGTCCAAAAATCATTAAAGATGAAGATAATATGACTCATGGTCGAAATAAAATCAACCAATCAGAATTGGACATGTTTTGGACAATATTTTAATCATTATAATATTATCAATTTAAATCATTTATTAATGAGGTAAATACTGCATCATTATTGTGTAATTAATAATTTAATTCATTTGATGTCTAAAAATTATAAAAAAATTTACCACCATGTAGAAAAGATTTTTAGATTTCCAATTAATATTTATAGTCGAAAAGAGAATTTATATAACCCCTTATAAAAATTAATTACTTAATGATTTTTGTTAATGTCAATTTTGTCTTTACATTAAATTAATTAATCCAATTTGTCATTATCACTACCAAGTAGCTCAATGGGGTCCCAAAATCGACCCAAGGATGCCCATGGTTGGTCACTACTCATACAATAAGGTTAGGACAAGTGTTAAGGTAATTTTTAATTATTATAATATTCTTTTAACCTTGAATTACCCTATTTACCTTTAACCGCAATAAATAAAAGTCAAAAGTTACTATTCACCAAAAATTATTTTCATCTTATTGAATCACATTTTACTTCTCGATAACAAACATTTATGTTGGATTTTTGAAATTCAATTCACAGAAGTGGTAAAATTTCATTTAAATGAAAGTGTAAGTTTTTTTAACTACCACTAAGTGGTTTCACTATTCATCACAAATTGATTTTTTTTAGAAAAATACCAAAAATTCAGCCTAATCTATATTTTATATTCTGAATTTAAAAATGATGTCTATTTTTCCAAATTCAAAACATAGAAGTGTCATTAATTAATTTTAAAATTAATTCCCGTTATCAAAACGAATAGCGTATTTTTAAGAAACAATAACTATCAAAAGATCGACACTTGTTTATGTCCAATTTCAAAGTGAAATTAATTCTAATGACCAACATTGGATTAAATGGTAAAAATATATTATAATTACACTTTAAAACCAATTAAAATGATAATCTAACCATATAAATTATTGCGATGAAAAAAGTTGTTTTTAATTAAAATAGTGTGTTTTTACTATTCATTAAAATATGAACGTTATCAGAATAATATAAAAATTTTATCCAAATTAATTTTTTATATCATGATTCCAAATAAGAATTTTATTTTGTAAAATTGAACTTATAAACATGTCAAAAAATAGATTTAAAGTGGGTGCTCCATCAAAAGGCGGCAAAAATTCATTTTTTGAAAAATAATTCTTTTACTCGAAAAATTTATTTTGTTCTCATACCATGTTCTAGAAAATATGTAAGATGAATAATAATGTTATAAAATTCAAAATTTAGTTAATACTATTCATAACGTCTAGTCCATAATAACAATATATTGTTGTTTATTGAAATCCAGTATTGCATACTACACACATTATCGAGGAAGGTCACGATTGCATGTAACACAATCCAAGATAGTGTTGTGTGTAGTGAAAGATTCCTTTGATATTTCGTATAACATAAGACATAAAAAAATAAACTTCTCATAAAATATCATGGTGTTACATTCTACCCCCCTTAAAATGAATTCCTCCCTCGAAATTCATCACTTCGTAACAAATAGATGAGGATACCTCTCCCTCATCATATCCTCAAGCTCCCATGTAGCTTCTTCTAATTGGGGGTTCCTCCATAAAACTTTCACCAAGAGATTTGTCTTGTTCTTTAGAACTTTTTCACTACGATCGAGAATCTCTATCGGTTGTTCTTCATAAGAAAGATCTTACTCCAGCGGTACAACTTCTGAGCTTGGTACATGTGAAGGATCGGGTATGTACTTTCTCAGGAGAGATACATGGAACACATCGTGAACTTGAGAGAGATTTGGTGGAAGAGTCAATCGGTAAGCTACATTCTCAACGCGATCCTGTATTTTGAAAGGACCGATATACCTAGGTCTTAACTTTACCTTCTTTACAAATCTCATTACTCTCTTCTAAGGAGATATTCATAAGAACACTTTATCACCCACTTAAAACTATAGGCCTTTTCATCGGTTGTCGGCATAACTTTTTTGTCGACTCTGAGTTTCTCTTATGTGTTTTTGAATAGATCTAACCTTTTCTGTCGTCTCATAAACAAGATTAGGTCCTAATAGCTTTCTTTCCTCAAATTCATCCCAGCAAGTTGGAGTCCTACATTTCTTTCCATAGAGAGCTTCATAAGGATCCATCTGAATGATGGAGTGAAAACTGTTATTATAATAAAATTCCACCAAAGGTAGGTGTTTATCCCAACCACCTATGAAATCCATATATAAAGATCTTAACATATCTTCTAGAGTTTTAATTGTTCTCTCAAATTGACCGTCTGTCTGAGGATGATAAGCAGTGCTGAAACTCAAATCTGTATCTAAAGTATACTGAAGACTTCGCCAGAACATAGATGTAAACCTCGGATCCCGATCAGATATAATGTAAAGTGGTACTCCATGAAATATTACCACTTCCTTCACATATATCCTGGAAAGATGATCCAGGGAGAAATCTTCTCTAATAGAAATGAAGTGTGCCGACTTCATAAGATGATCAACTATAAACCAAATAGCATTATTTCCTTCGGATGTTTTAGGAATTCCAGTAACAAAGTCCATAGTGATGTTTTCCCATTTCGATTCTCGTATGGGTAATGGTTGTAACATCCCATTAGACTTCTGTCTCTCAGATTTAACTTGCTGAAAAACCAAGCATTCGGAGACATATCCAGAAACATATCTTTTCATGACATCCCACCATAAGTACTCTTTCAGGTCCCTATACATCTTTGTGCTTCTAGGATGAATAGAGAATGAAGAACTGTGAGCCTCATCCAGTAGCTCCTTCTTTAATTCTGGGATGGGAGGAACACAAACCCGATTCCTGAACCTTATTATCCCATCACAATCAAGGTTGAATTCAGGAACATTTCTCACCTTCTTTTTTAACTCTACATCTTCTTTCTATTCCTCTTTAATCTTCACATATATAGATAGTTGAACATTAATTTGAGAAAGATAATATTTTTCCCCTTCCATTATAATTCGAAGATCCATCCTTTTTAAATCCATAAATATTGGATCTTTTGTGATCCTCATCATGGATAATCGAGCATGGTCTTGTCGACTTAATGCGTCTGCCACCTTGTTTTCTTTCCCAAGGTGGTAATGAATTGAGCAGTCATAATCCTTAATCAGCTCCAACCATCTTCTTTGGCGCATATTCAGCTTCTTTTGTGTGAAAATATACTTTAGACTTTTATTATCAGTATAAATATCACACCTTTCACCATAAAGGTAATGCCTCCAAATCTTTAATGAAAATATTACCGTAGCAAACTCCAAATCATGAGTTGGGTAATTTTGATCATTGATTTTCAACTGTCATGAGGCATAATCTATTACCATATCATTTTTCATGAGAACACACCCTAATCCATTCTTGGATGCATCACTGTAGATCGCATACCTTTCTCCATTATAAGGCAGTGTGAGCACAAGTGCATTGGATAACCTCATTTTCAACTCATTGAAATTCCCTTCACACTCCTCCGTCCAAACGAACTTAACTCCTTTTCGAGTCAACCTGGTGAGTGGATTAGATAATCGTGAAAATCTTTCACAAAATGTCGATAATATCCATCCCAACCAACAAAACTTCGGATCTCGGTTACTTTTGTTGGTCTCAACCATCTTTCGATAACCTCTGTTTTTGTTGGGTCCATGGATATGCCCTCTTTTGAGATTATCTGACCCAAAAATGAAACTTTTTGAAGCCAAAATTCACACTTGGTAAATTTGGCATAAAGATTATCCTTTATTAGGGTCTTTAATACAATTCTAAAGTGATCTTTATGTTCTTCTTTTCTCTTTGAATAGACAAGAATATTGTCTTTAAAGACTACCACAAACTGATCATGATGGTCTCTAAAGACTCTATTCATTATATCCATGAAGATAGGAGGGGAATTATTAAGACCAAATGTCATCACTATAAATTCATAGTGTCCATAACTTGTACAGAAATCCGTCTTTGGTATATCCTCCCTTTTGACCCTTAATTGATGATACCCTAAATGAATATCAATCTTGGAAAAGTATTGAGCTCCATGTAGTTAGTCAAATAAGTCATCAATGCATGGGAGAGGATATTTTTTCTTGATAGTGATCTTGTTAAGTTCTCGATAATCAATACAGAGTCTCATTGATCCATCTTTCTTCTTAACAAACAGAACAGGTGCTCCCCAAGGTGATGTACTAGGGCGTATGAATCCCTTATCAAGATTCTCATGGAGTTGCTTCTTCAATTACTTCAACTCAATTGGGGCCATTCTATAAGGTATCTTTGAAATGGTCATAAAACCCGGTATGAGTTCTATTGAAAACTCAACTTCACGATTTGGTGGAAGACCTGGCAATGCCTCCAGAAAGACATCATCAAACTCTCGTATAATGGGAATATTCTTAATCATGAGTTTCTCTCCAACCATTTTAGATAAATAACCTTCATTTATTGGAATCAAGACCCATAAGATGGAAGAAATTTCCACTGGAAGGTTATATTCATCCTTGCATCGATAGATGATAGTAGATTGATCGGGAATATTAAATGTGATTTCCCTTCTTTGGAAATTGATATGAGATCCGTATAAAGAAATCCAATCCATGCCAATAATCACAAAAAAATCCACTATAGGAAGGATCCTAGGATTTGCAGGAAGCACATTCCCACAAACATCAATTGGAGAAGAATTATAAACTTTTGATGCAACCGTTGTGCCATTAGGAGTTGTCACAGCTAACTCAACATCTAATTGTTGAGGTAGTATCATGATACCCTTAGAAAATTCTCCAAAAATAAAAGAGTGGGTGGATCCAGAATCAAATAAAACATTTACTACTTTAGAGTGGATGGTATGTGTACCTTTCACTAATTTGTTATGGTACTCCACATCACCGATAGAAATTTCATGTGACTTTCCTTTGTCTTTGGCCTTAATAGTTTGTTGACATCTATCATCATCAACCCTTGGATTATGTAATTTATTGGCATAATTCCCCATTTCCTTGCACTTGAAACATTGAAGTGTAGGAGGTGCATTCTTGGTATCCCTTTCTTTGTTCGCATCATTAGACATCTTCTTCCCATTATTTTGACATTCAACTACCCGATGACCTTCTTTTCCACACTTAAAGCATTTACTTGTCCCTTTAAGACAATTCCCTCCATGTTTCTTTCCACACTTTGAGCATAAGGGAAAACTCATCTTCTTTTCATTGTGGTCTTTAGATTTCCCTTTAAATTCCATTTTCCTCTTCTTATCAAACCCATATGACTGATGGCTTACGCCAATCTCCATCTCAACCTTGAGAGCACATAGAACAATTTCCTCGTAGCTATTGATGTCCCTTATGGATAGCTCCCTTCGAAGACCTGGTTTTAGGCCACTAAAGAATCGACCGATCTTACTCTCAGGTTGGATAATAATTCTGGAAGTGTACCTTTCAAGTCTTGTAAAATTTGCTTCGTAGGTACCAACCGATTAACCATCCTTTTGCTTTAGTTCAAGAAACTCTTTCTCCATCTTTGTTCGAAGAATACGAGGGAAGTACTTGTTGAAAAATTAGTTCTTGAACTCATCCCATTCCATGGACTCAATTTCATCCCTTTACCTCTTATTTTTAATAATTTTCCACCATTGATCAGCTTCACCTTCCAAACGATATACTGCTAAGATGGGTTTATCATGTTCAGAACAGTGCAGGACTGAAAATATCTTTTCAGTTGTACTAATCCATTATTCAACAACTAATGGATCAGAAGACCCACTGAATAAAGGTGGACGCTGCCTCATGAAGTATTAAATAGAATGTTTATCATTCCTTTTCTCATTTGGAATTCCTACATGATTCATAGCTTGAGAAAGTTGTGTGATCATGGCTACAATATTTTTAATTCTATATCCCATAACATTTGGTTCCTCATGGGGACAATCATTGCATTGCCCGTTGCATTCAGTATTAACACGGTTCCCTCGGGTTCCAGCAATTGACTAAAACCAATAAGCATAGTGTGAGCAACACTAATAATAATAGGAAAACCACATAATAAAATTTCACACTTTAGATCTTGTCATAGGTTGTTCATGGACATTTATAAAACACTAAGATTGTGCTCTATGCTTAGACATATCCTTAGAGTTCTTACTAAGGATTCTTCATCCTAGTTTCCAAAGGTTGACTATAACCTCCCTCTGAAACCAACTATAATGACCCATACTTTACATACATGGTTATTACTTAAGAATTGAAGCATACTTATTAAAATATATAACAAAACCATGATAGGGCCGTATAGGTATAGTGTCTTTAGAAACTAGGAAACATAATCAACTGGTTCATAAATCATCTACATTGTCTCCCTTTTATTTCATCATATCTAATGTACCTTTTGGCATATCCTACTTAATACCCTTATTCCTGACCTGGGGAAAAGAAAACATATAAAAGGGTGAGCTAAAATGCTCAGTAAGGTTAAACAAAATAAATATCAACCATATCATATTCATAAGAACATATCATTTTGAAAATCTTAACCTGCAAAAGATATCATAACATCATAACAAGGGATTATTCATAGTAGTAAAATGTAATCCCAATAATCATAACATAAAACATGAAACATTGTGGCATACACACATAATCATAGAAAATCATTTTATATTAGTCAAGGATCTTTTCCAAGACCATCATAGAAGACAAAGTCCATTATTGAACCGAGTTCACTCCTCGTTCCAGTCCTGTATCATTGAATCAGATTAACTTGACGTTCCGGTCATGTCTATATCATGAGATATAAATCTTTACCCAATGCATTGGAGGGAGATATAAGTCCCACCCATCTCATAATGAAATAATTCTTACTTGTTCCACAAAATAAACATAAATCATTCATCATAACCCAAAGAATAAAATGGGTTTCATAAACGTCATCCCGTCATAACATAATCCATATAGAAAAATGGATATCATTTCATCATAAGAAAAGTGAAAACATGTAAATCATAGAGACATTATACTTGAAACATACACATATGAAATAATTTCATCTTAGATGTAAAATAGTTTTTACAAAACACTTGAAATGAATTCTTGAGGAAAATATCCTTTCTTCTTCAAAATAATTTTCTTTTCACAAAAATGACATGCAATTTTAAAAGAAAGGATTTTAAAATAATAATGAAATTTTGTAAAAGAAGCGTCATAGAAATAAGGCGTTATAAAACCATAAGAATCTGTTCCTGCTGTATAAGTTTAAAAAAACATTCTCCTCATACTTTTGTCAGAAAAGTCAAAAAGTACCTCATATGGTAAACAAAAGAAAGATTTATTCCATACGATGTTGTAAAAGTAAAAAGGGTAAAAATGACTTTAAACATACATGGAATAAAAGTAAACATTTTTTGAAAACATTTTGAGAAAATATGGACATGGATAATTAACATAACCCCAATAAATACTTAGGAATAAAAAATCTCGGATAAGAATGAGATTGGAATAATTATCCCTTACCTTAGGTCCAATTTGCTTCGTACGTATCTGAACCTACTGTATAATGATTTAAATAATGTAATTGACTTATTAAAGAATCATATTCATTGTTATGATATCATATATGGTCATATTCTTAACTTTTTATTAGTAATATTTCATTGCTACTTGTTATTCGGGTGTTCATTACTTTAGGTTCTTATGCATGTTTTGTAAAATAAATTCTTATTCTTCTTTTTATGTTATAGATACTTCATTTCTAGAATGTTATTAGTGTAATATATATCATATTTATTCATCTAAGTCAATTATATAATCATTATTCAATGAATATCATGTAGAACGAGTCACATCACATCTTGGAGACGGTAGGCTGTACATACCACGAGCGATGATATCGTTCCCATGATCATGGAATTGTATTGAAGTGTATGTATACTATTTCAGAATCAATATCACTTTACAATAATCATATATAGTTATTATTAACACCATTATTCCCACCCAATTAAGGTGGTGGTGGAAAACAGATTACACCATGACATGGACACGGTATTCCGTACGTACGCACGTGCGGTGATTTCATTTTTCGTACGATGGATAGAAGGTGAAATAGGTATGTTTCATATTTATAATAATATATCAGTATATGAGTGATACTGATGTTATTACTTCATAATGAAACAACTAAAGAAGAGGAAGTAGAAGAAGAAATAAATTTGAAAGAATCGGTAACGGATATTACCTCTTCTTTGACACGCCTCTGTGAAACCTCCTCTTAGGGAACTAATGTTGGTCTTGGAAGAACACCCGGACCTCTAGAATATTACTAGGGGAGTTTAGAAGAGTAAAGGGTATGGTTTGGCCGATCTTGAGGGCTAAAAGTTGTGTAAATAGAAGAGGGATGAGGTTCCCTTTTATAAGGGAGGAGAGGGGCACCTTTGGAAGGTGTCAAAATATTATTTTATTATAAACTTATATTCGGTTTCAAAACGTCCAAAAATCATTAAAGATAAAGATAAGATGACTCATGGTCGAAATAAAATCATCCAATCAGAATTGGACATGTTTTGGATAATATTTTAATCATTATAATCTTATTTATTTAAATCATTTATTAATGAGGTAAATACTGCATCATTATTGTGTCATTAATAATTTAATTTATTTGATGTCTAAAAATTATAAACAAAATACCAGCATGTAGGAAATAGTTTTATCTTTCCAATTAATATTTATAGTCGAAAAGATAATTTATATAACGCCTTATAAAAATTAATTACTAAAATATTTTTGTTATTGTCAATTTTGTCTTTACATTAAATTTATTAATCCAATTTGTCATTATCACTACCAAGTGGCTCAATGGGGTCCCAAAATCGACCCAAGGATGCCCAAGGTCGGCCAATACTCATCCAATAAGGTTATTACAAGTGTTAAGGTAATTTTTAATTATTATAATATTCTTTTAACCTTGAATTACCCTATTTACCTTTAACCGCAGTAAATAAAAGTCAAAAGTTACTATTCACCAAAAATTATTTTCATCTTATTGAATCACATTTTACTTCTTCATAACGACCATGTATGGCTGATTTCTTAAATTAAATTCACAGAAGTTGTAAAATTTCATTTAAATGAAAGTGTCAGTTTTCTTAACTACCACTAAGTGGTTTCACTATTCATCAAAAATTGAGGTTTTTCAGAAAAATACCAAAAATTCAGCCTAAGATATATTTGATATTCCAAATTCAAAAAAGATTTCTATTTTTCCAAATTCGGAAAATATAAGTGGCATTAAATAATTTTAAAATTAATTCTCGTTATCAAAACAAATAGCGTGTTTTTAAGAAACAATAACTATCAAAAGATTGACACTTGTTTATGTCCAATTTCAAAGTGAAATTAATTCCAATGACCAAAAATGGATTAAATGGTAAAAATCTATTATAATTAAACTTTAAAACTAATTAAAAAGATAATCTAACCATATAAATTATTGCGATGAAAAAAGTTTTTTTAATTAAAATATAGCGTGTTTTAACTATTCATTAAAATATGAAAGTTATCAGAATAATATGAAAAATTTATCCAAATTAAATTTTTATATCATGATTCCAAAGAAGAATTTTATTTTTTCAAATTGAACTTATAAAAATGTCAAAAACTAGATTTAATGTTGGTGCGCCATCAAAAGGTGGTAAAACTGCATTTTTTAAAAAATACTTATTTTACCTGAAAATTTTATTTTGTTCTCATACCATGTTCTAGAAAATATGTAAGATTAATAATAATGTTATAAAATTTAAAATTTAGTTAATAATATTCATAATGGCTAGTCCATAATAACAATATATCGATGTTTAGTGAAATTCGGTATTACGTACTACACACACTATCGAGGAAGGTCGCGATTACGTGTAATGCAAGCCAAGCTAGTGTTGTGTGTAGTGAAAGATTCCTTTGATGTTCTTTATAACATAAGACATAAAAAAATATACTTCTCATAAAATATAATAGTGTTACATATATGAAATTTGGGCACACAAAATTAGGGTACATGAAAGTAGGGTGCACAAAAGGAGGGTATATGAAACTAAGGTATAAGAAAGAAGGGTATCAGAAAATAGGGTACAAAAAATTAGGGTACATGAAATTAGGGTACACGAAAGTAGGGTACATGAAAGTAACATAGGGTTCGTCAATGTAACTTAGGGTTCATCAAAGTAATGTAGGTTCCATGAAAGTAACATAGGGTTCATCAAAGTAACTAAGGGTTCATCAAAGTAACATAGGGTTCATCAATGTAACATAGGTCTCATTAAAGTAATGTATGGTTCGTCAATGTATTGTAGGTTTAATGAAGGTCCCATAATCAAACCATACTTTTCAAAAAAAAAGTAGGGGTTCTGAACCATAATTCTATAAATTAGGGAATCTAAACCATACTTTTTGAAAGTAGGGAGCCAAACCATACTTTGTGAAAGTAGGGTTTATGAACCACACTATAAGAAAAACTGGAAAATATACTTTAACAAATTTCAAATAATTCTTAATCTCTCTGAATAGAAGATTTAGCCTTTAATATAAAAGACTTATTTGTAGAAAAAATTATTATCTTTCCAAAGATTCAATAATCGAATAAATATATGTTCTGTAGCTTCTGTAACTATAAAATTATAGAAGCAAAAAAAATTGACAAACCTGCAACAATGAAATAGAATTATAGAAGTTCAGATAATTAAATGACCATTCAAACAACCTTTTTGGTTTTCTATGAAAAATAATGAAATAAAGTTAATTTTTTTTATTAAATTATGTTTCTTGTGAATCTAATATATTTAGAATTTGTAATAAATTAAATATAGTAACTTTTCAAAAACTATAGACTCTAATGTTTCAAAAACTAAAGCTGCAACTTCATTGAATTTTAAGAGTGCTATAAAATCATTTTCAGACATCCTATTAAACTAATGACGTTTAGATAAATATCATAAATACCAAAAGATATAAGTTTCACACAAAACTATTCACTTTGGATTGAGATATTGTAACGCCCCGACCCCAGTTGCCCAGAGTCGGTGCATTATTACATATCATTGGCATGATCACAAGAAAGATCTAGTCTCGAAAGACCGATTAGTTTAGTAGCCTTGGAATAACTAGATACATTCATAAAGTTTACATTACATCATAAAGTGAAAACTACTACAAAAACATCTTGTCTTAATATCCCCTCATATTATCCTTGCAGGTCATTCATAAATTACTTCTTCACATCTTGGGAAAAATAAAACATTGAAAGGGGTGAGCTCAGATGCTCAGTAAGGATAACAATATAGCGGAAACATTCATAAATAAGCATAAACATTTAAGGCAATGTCTAGATAAAAAAAAGCCTTTTAAACTTGAACTTCAGAATAATATGGAAAAGATAAAATGAAATAATCCCATTTACTTATTCACATGGATATTCTACTAGTCTAATTATCACATTAAATATCAGTAACCACTTTCATAATGATGGAATTCATAATTCCAGACTATCATAACCACGTAGACAAGGACTCGTGCCAAGACTACAAATAATATTTTGTCAGGGCCTCTTTCCAAGACACTAGTTTGTCTCATGATACCTACCGATGCATCGAGGAGCTATAGCGGGCTCTACCCGTCACTTATTAAGTCCAATTCATTCCTCATATGAACAGGTTTCAATATAACATAAACATTCATATTAAAACTAGCATACGAAATGTCAATACATTCACCATAAACCATGAATGGTATAAAAATAACACATCTATAGTCAAACATATCACAAAACCTTCAATACAATATGGAAGTTTTGTATCATAATAAATCAACTTCAAATAAGCTTAAAATCCATCAAAGGATGTTGACATAGATGAAATCAAAACTATTTGAGAGAAATATCTATTTTTTTGAAATCATTTAAAAGTCACATAATTATAAAATAAAACATTTACTTTGAAAATATCCTTATAATATTGTAAGGGAAGCTTCAAAGATTTTATAATGGCGAAAAATATCCACACCCGTCGTATAAGTTTAAAAAAGACATTCATATCTTAATTCTGTCGAAAAGGTTAAAAAGGACCTTGTTTGGAAAATGATAGAAAGATTCCTTTATGAACTTCTTATAAAAAGTCAACAAGGGTATAAATGACTTTAACCCATAGTCTGTAAAATAGTAAGAATAATTTGAAATACATTTTTAAGAAACATGGATGTGGATGATAAAGAGTTCCGAGTAGATAATTACGTATAAACAACCTCGGATAATGAAGAGATTGTGAAATAAACCCTTACCTTGTACTTTTACTTAGTAGATGGTATGTCAACCTCCTGTATAATAGTTAAAACTTTGTTATTAAATTATAAAATAACCATATACATAATTATGATATCATATATGATCTTCTAATAATTCTTTGTTAATAATATTTTAGTATTATCGTTGTTTCTGGTGTTAAATTACTCGTTTTCTTTTATATGTTTTGTTAAATAAGCCATGTTTGTTATGGATAGGTTGTATCTTATTCATATACAGAATGATATCAAGTCCTTAAACATTATTTTTAATCATAAAATGATAATTATAATTGAATGGATATGATGGGGAATGAATCTCATCGCGTTCGTGGAGATGGTAGTCCTTACATATGCACAAGCGATAATATCACTCTTTTGATATTAAAATAATATATAATTGGATATAATATCATATATACATAATCATTATCATGTTATATTTATTATTTACATGAATTACAAATCATTATTATACCCATACAAATAATAATATATTGAATAACAATTACACCACGACGTGGAGATGGTAAGTCGTACATACACATGTATGGTGACATGTCATTCAAGGGATAGATAGAATACTGAATACAGTTGTACAATATTTATAATAATATCACAGTATACAGGAGATACTGAAGTTATTATTTTAGAAAGGGAATAACAAAGAAATAAGAAGTTGAAGAAGAAATGAACTTGAAAAAGGGTGGTGAAAACATTACATCTTCTTTGGGTTCTTCCTTTTGATTTGATCAAAAGTGCTCCTTAGGTTGGATTTATGATCAAACTAAGGCCTCTAGGTTGAATTTAGGGAAGTTTAGAGAGTATTTGGGCAGGGTTTGGCCGAACCAAAAGGCATTAAAAGTGTGAATAATTGGTTATAAGTGGTGTCCTTTTATAAGGGGGAGGAGGGGGCACCTTAGGAAAATCTAGAAATATTATTTTATAATAAATTCATATTCGGTTTCTAATGGCTCCAAAGTATATTATTTAAATTTTAAGGTGGTTATGGGTATAAAAACACTCAACCAATATAATTTATACAGGTTTGGGTCATTATATTAACCATATCGTTTAGTTTTAACTCTTAGTTAATTAGTTTGACACTTACCATGTCACTTTGTATTTTTATATTATATAGTTAATAAACTTACTATATACCTCCAAGAGACCCCCCAAGTGGTCCATTAATGATAAAAATATCATGATATAAGTCTCTTGGCTGAACCTTATATTTTTATGAATATAATATAAATTAATAATATAATGTTTGTTTTAAAAACTCATTTATGTCAATTTTGACACTATTCAATAATTGATTTTTGTTAAAGTATTAAAAACTTTATTAATTCGAAACAAATTTATTTAAGAAATAATATAATGTCATATTAACCAATAAAATTCATGTATTTCAACAAAACATTCAAATTATATTTATTTTAACATCTATAATACCAATTATTTGATTCTTGCATTAATAAGGAAAATACTGCATCATTATTATGTCATAAATAAATTTACTTATTCAATGTATGAAAATTATAAATAAACTACCATTATGTAGGAAATCTTCTTATCTTTCTAATTAATATTTATAGTTGAAAATACAACATATATAACCCTATGTAAAAATTGTTTTTCTAAAAGCTCTATGCTTTTGTATTTTTGTATTTACTTTAATTTAATTAATATAATGTGTCATCATCACTTACAACTGGCTCCATGGGGTCCCAAAATCGACCCAAAGATTCCCATGGTCGGACATGTATCCACCGATAAGGTTAGGACACGTTTTAGAGTAATTTATTATTATTATAATATTATTTATTACCCTTATTTACCGGATTTACCCTTTAACCATGGTAAATAAAGTATTTACCGAAGTAATTATTCAAAATGTCTAAAAATAAAAGTTACCTATTTACACAATTTATAAATCCTGATTCAAAATATAGAATCAATTTTTCCAAATTCAAAACACAGAAGTGACAGAAATTAAGTTAAAATTAATTCCTGTTGTTAAAACAAAAAGCGTGTTTTTAAGAGATAATAACTATCAAAAGATTGATACTTGTTTATGTCCGGTTTAATTGTGAAATTATGTACAATGACCAAAATTGTATTAAATGGTAAAAATATATTATAAATATACTTTAAAACCACTCAAATTCATAATTTATTATTATTAATTATTTCGATTAAAAAAGTTGTTTTTAATTAAAATTTAGTGATTTTCACTATTCATCAAAATATGAAAGTTATCAGAAAAGTACCAAATTTTCACCCTAAGATAATTTAGATATTACAAATCCAAAAATGAAGTCTATTTTACCAAATTAAAAACATAAAAGTTTCATTTATTAATTTAAAATTAATTTCCGTTGTTAAAACCAAATGGCGTATTTTTAAGAAATAATAACTATCAAAAGTTTGACACTTGTTTATGTCCAATTTCAGATTGAAATTAATTACAATGACCATAATTGGATTAAATGGTAAAAATATAATCTATTTATACTTCCAAACCATTAAAATTTATAATTTAAAAATATAAATTATTTTGATTAAAAAATTTGTTTTCAGTTAAAATATAGTATTTTTCACTATTCACCAAAATTTGAAAGTTATTAGAAAAACACAAAAACATTATTGAAACTAAATTCTTATGTCCCGATTATAATCAAATTTAATATATAAAAGTTTCAAATATTGTATTTAAAAAGGCTTCGCCATTAAAAGGCGGTAAAATTGCATTTTTTTTAAAAAATACTTCTTTTATCTGAAAAAAATGAATTTGTTCTTAAATTATGTCTTAGAAACTCATAATATGGATTATAAAATTATAAGGAGAATATAAAATTTAAAATTCAGTTAATACTATTCATAACTGCTTTTGAACGGCTAGTTTGGTAAGTCGTGGTGCGTTTGAACTCACTGTTGCGTACAACACACGCTATTATATTATTCAAAGAGAAGCGTACTTTGGAAGCTTGGGGTGTTACAGATATCATAAAAATACAAAGAAAAAGTAATCAAAAAAATAAAAACATCAACATGTGGAAAAATAATCTTCTTCTCATTCATTAACTTCCTTTCTCTAAAAAAATTAACTTCTTCTATTAAATTAATTCACTATAATAAACTAATAGTAAATAGATTCTGGTGTACATCACTAACTCGATTCTTTAGAAAATAATTCAAAAATAAAATATTTTTTATTATAAAAATATCCATCTTCTTCTTCTCGTATAAATAGATCAAATTTATCTTCTTTGGGAATTCAAAACAGAAAAAATCATTTCATAGTTCAACTAATTATCTGGAAAATAATTCTGAAAAACCTTAGAAAGAATAATTATATAAATATATTAAGGTGATTAAATGTACTAAAATCCAATAAAGAATCATCATGCTGAAATAAAAAAATGATTTTCTTGCATTGATTCTTCACCTGACTCAAATATGAATAATATAATAATTATCTAGAAAAAAACGGCTCAAAATATCCAACAGATGGTAATCGAAATTATATATTTTTATTTGTTTAATGGAAATCCTAAATTGTATTTTAAATGTTATTTTTCAACCTTTAAATACCAGCTTCATTATCATTAGTATTGAATTATTATGAAAAATAATATTATAGAAATTAAAAAAAATAGTCTACATTATAAGATATTAAAATCATACGATCTCTAAAGAAAAGTCATATGACTGTAAAAATTATTGAGAAAATCCTAAAAGTCATATGATTTTATAATATAAAAAACTCTTATGTTATATGACATGATCAAATTCATATGATCCGTACACTCAAAGTCATACCCTCAAAATGTCTTATGAATTCATCTACAAAGTCATAAAACATAGAAAATTAATATATTAGGCTATACTCAAATCCATAAAACAAACAAAAAAATAAATTCAATTGATTAATTTAATACAAAATCATCTTAAAGTTATATAAAGTTCTATTAAAGTCATATTCTTAGATAAAGTGAGAATTTGGAATTCCATATGTCATTGAATTTCTAAAAATCCACTAACAATCTAATATAGGACCACATAACATATCCCTAAATAATTCCAACATGGTAAAAAAAATTATCGGCCTCTATTGATTATCATATATGATTTTTAACAAATAAAAACATTCAATAGTTCTAAGGGTAATATTAGATGTTTTGAATATTTAACATTACTCTTTAATAAAATATAATAGTTTCATCAATATCTATGGTAGCTTGAATATGAAAAATATTCCATTTACCATATTTCATTTGTATGAATAAACTAATGAAATCTTTAGATATAAAATTGAGGATATGAGATAGGGAATTACATGGCCTCACTCATCTCAAGCTTAAGAAAAAACCATCATATGTGACATTTAGTAGGAGTGACATCCTCACATATTTAAAATAATCTATGAATATCTAAATGAATGCATCATTAAATTAATAATAAAAGAGAATATCAAATATTATATCCCACCAAATTCTCTAAAATGACTTTACAATATTGGGGATTAAATAAATATTCTCATCTTGAATATTTATTAAATAGATTCACACATTAATAAATATTATTATGAAATTCTATGTAACACCCCAAGCTTCCACGGTACGTTTCCCTTCGAATAATGCGATAGCGTGTGTTGTACGCAACCTCGAGTTCTAACACACACCACAACTAATTAAAATAGCCGTTGTGAATAGTAATACCTACTTTTTGAAATCATATATATTTTATATTTCAAAATGGACTTCATTTTTGGATTCGGAATATTGAAATTAGCCTAGGGTGAAATTTTGGTACTTTTCGGATAACTTTAATATTTTGATGAATAGTGAAAATTACTAAATTTTAATTAAAAACAACTTTTTTAATCAAAATAATTAATAGTGATAAATTGTGAATTTGAGAGGTTTTAAAGTATATTTAGAATATATTTTTACCATTTAATATAATGTTGGTCATTGGACATAATTTTACAATTAAACCGAACATAAACAAGTGTCAATCTTTTGATAGTTATTACCTCTTAAAAACACGCTTTTTGTTTTGACAGCGGGAATTAAATTTAAATTAATTTCTGCCACTTCTGTGTTTTTAATTTAGAAAAATGTATTCCATATTTGGAATCAGGATGTCCAAATTGTGTAAATAGGTAACTTTTATTTTTAGACATTTTGAATAATTACTGTGGTAAATATTTTATTTACCATGGTTAAGGGTAAATCCGGTAAATAAGGGTTAAAAAAATAATATTATAATAATACAAAATTACCCTAAAACGTGTCCTAACCTTATTGGTGGACACATACCCGACCAGGAGCATCCTTGGGTCAATTTGGGGACCCCTTGGAGCCACTTGTATGTGGTAGGGACACTTTATATTAATAAAGTTAAAATAAAAATAAAAATGGCATAAGCTTACATCTTTTAGAAGAACAATTTTTACATAGGGTTATACATGTTGGATTTTCGATTATAAATATTCATTAGAAATATAAAAAGATTTTCTACATAATGATATTTTATTTATAATTTTTAAACATCAAATAATTTAAATTATTAATGACACAATAATGATGCAATGTTTACCTCATTAATAAATCATTTAAATAAATAAGATTATAATGATTAAAATATTATCTCAAACCTGTCCAATTCTTATTGGTTGATGTTATTTAGAATATTAGTCATCTTATCTTCGACCTCAATTATTTTTGGACCATTATACACCGAATATAATTATATTATAAAGTAATACTTTCACTCTTTCCTAAAGAGCCCCTCTTCTCCCTTATAAAAGGAGACCACTTCTTCTCATTCCTCACACCTCTCAAGCCACTTGGCTCGTCCAAACTCTGCCCAACTAAGTTCCCCACATCCCTATCCTCCTCCTTGAAGCTTCCCCTTAGGCAGAAATCATTTCAAGAAGTCCTTTGGTTCCAACCAAAGTGAGTTACCTAAATTAAAGGTAACGATTTCTCTTAAATTATTTTCCTTTATTTTGCTTCTCCAACCCCCAAACTCTTTTTATTTCCTTTCTTTTGTAACAACACCAGTATACTCAATATACTAGGATGTTTTTCTAAGAAGGATTCAAACTACACATACACACAACTCCATCTAATGGATGATGAACATAATGTTTCTGTGGATGGAAAACTAACGCCTCACGAAACGATGATTGTTCAAATACATCTTACCGCCTCTCATGGTGGCCATTATGATGGCACTGTAATTAAATATTATATTAATGATATATATATATAAGCTTCTGTAATTCCATTTTATTTCATACCATTATTCGTTTCATGTTGTATATACATACGATAATTTCATTTGAGGAAGTGCGGACTACCGCCCCCTTAAAATGATATGACTCGTTCATACCACACATGGAACGTATAAAGGATGGTGTTAATGAACTTAAGTAACATATATAAAATATTATATTATACTGGAATAGTAATATACCTATGTATCATTTGGATTCAATTCTTTTAAAATAAAAATTAAATGGAAGTAGCGTTCGTGCGTACGTACGGACTACCGTCTCCACGAACGCGGTGAGATCCATCCTCCATCGTATCCATTCAAGTCTTATTATGATTTTAGGGTTAAAAATAATGTTAATATCATTCTGATTATGAATAAGATTTAATCTATCCATTACAAACATGTCTTACGTAACCAAACATTTAAGAAGAACGAATCGATTATCACCTGAAACGACGATAATACTAAGATATTATTAATAAAGCAATGTTAAAAGATCATATATGATATCATATTCATGTATATGATTCTTGTATAATTTAATAACAATTATTTCACCATTATACAGGAGGTTAACCGACCCCAACAAAGGAAAAGTACAAGGTAAGGGTTATTTCACAATCTCTTCATTATCCGAGGTTGTTTATATGTAATAATCTACTGGGATCTCTTTATCATCCACATCCATGTTTCTTAAAAATGTATTTCAAAACATTTTTACTATTTACAAGAATATGGCTTAAAGTCATTTATACCCTTGTTTGACTTTTTATAAGAGGTTTATAAAGGAATCTTTCCGTCGTTTTCAAAACAAGGTCCTTTTTAACCTTTTCGACAGAATTGAGGTAAGAATGTTTTTTTTAAATTATACGGCGGGTGCGGTTATTTTACGCCGTTATAAAATCTTCAAAGCTTTCCTTACAAGCTTATAAGAATATTTTCAAAGAAAATGTTTTATTTTATATGGATCTTAAATGATTTCAAAATAAAAGGAGATATTTCTTTAAAAAAAAATTTGATTTCATCTACGTCAACATCCTTTGATGGATTTTAAGATTATTTGAAGTTGATTTATTATGATACAAAACTTCTATATTGTATTGAAGGTTTTGTGATATGTTTGACTATGGATGTTCTATTTTTATACCATTCATAGTTTATGGTGAAATTATTGACATTTCGTATGCTATTTTTAATACGAATGTTTATGTTATGTTTAAACCTTTTCATATGGGAATGCATTGGACTTAATAAGTGACGGGTGGAGCCCGCTATAGCTCCTCGATGCATCGGTAGGTCTCATGAGACAAACTAGTGTCTTGGCACAAGGCCTTGACAAAATCTTATTTTTAGTCTTGGCATGAGGCCTTGGCTATGTGGTTATGATAGTCTGGCATTATGCATTCCAACATTATGAAGGTGGTTATTGATTTTTGCATGTGATTATTCGATTAGTAGAATATCCATGTGAATAAGTAAATGGCATTATTTCATTTTATTTATGCCATACCATGTTGAAAGTTCATGTTTTAAAGGATTTTGTTTTAGTTATACATTTCCTTAAAAGTTTATTCTTATTTATGAAAGTTTCCGCTATTTTGTTATCCTTACTGGGCATTTGAGCTCACCCCTTTTATATGTTTTATTTTTCCCAGGAAGTGAAGAAGTAAATTATGAATGACCTGCAGGGATATTATGTGGGGATATGAGTGTGGATTATGGAGACTTTATGTTGTTGTAGTAGTTTTTCATTTTATGATGTAATGTAAAACCTATGAATATATCTTGTGTTTCCAAGGCTACTAAACCAATCGGTCTTTCGAGATTTGATCTTTCTTGTGATCATGCCAATGTTACGAAGTAATGCACCGACTCTGGGTAGCTGGGTTCGGGGCGTTACAGTTGGTATTAGAGGAAGTTTAGTACAAACCTTGGAAGCTAGATTTAGATAAACTCTGATTAGATCACGTAGACCTAAGATGAACTTTGAGGATTAGTATAGAAGAACTTCCTAGAATTTTGGTATTGTAGAGATTTTTTGAGTTTTCTGAGCAATACATCCCTGTCTGGATACGAGCAGGTAGAGGCGGCTCTGGCACAGATGTACCTAGGGGTAAAACCCGAAAACACCGCTTTGAGCTAGACTCGAACGGGAACTGGTGCACGACAACGGGCCTTGCTGCACTCTTGGTTACGACACTCCCGGGGGATATGCTTAGGATAACTCTCACTATCTTTACAAATCATTATGAAGGGTTTATGAGTATATACTTCCTCAAAGAAAACATTTTTATGATTATGGATTATATCCATAAATAGTTCAATTTATGTTAAGTGTTTTATAAGTATGGGATTATGTGTTTTGATTCATAAACTGATCTAGTTTATGCCATGGTATAGAAATGGCGCCCAGTAGAAGGAATGAGAACTCCAGAAATGCACATGATCCAAAGAGAAGGAATGATCATATCTTTCATGGTTTTAAGCTAGAATTGATAAGAGAAATAGTCTCCCATGTATTATCATCATATGAAGAAATAATATCATGTGTTGATAAGATAAGTAAAGAGTTTACTGAGTCCTATGGATTTGAAGGGAAGCAAGAGAATAAAAGGATGGAAGAGAGAAAATGGATAAAAGGAAGAGGGAAAAGAAGAATTTTCCCATATGTGGTAACTGTGGAAAGAAACACCCTGGAAATTGCCTGAAAGGAATGGGAGTTTGTTATAAGTGTGGAGGAAAAGGGCACAAAGTACATGACTGCAAGGGTAAGAAAATGGTTTCAAATGCACAATGCTTCATTTGCAAGGAGTTTGGACACTACGCGAACCTATGTCCCCGTCATCAGACTATGCCACAAATGATGCTATTGGATAATAATCAAGTTATGATACTACCACAGATGAAGAAGAATGATTAGAGTTCTTATGTTGATTATGTCAATTGAGTGTTGTATCAACAATGTACTTGTTATAATAATTATGGAGTATATAAGGATTGTACTGCAGTAGTATTTCATTAAGGACTTGAGATTGTGTGGAACAAAGAAAAGTGACTCAATAGCAGGATAAATTTTTGGAAAATATATGGTTGAGAGAATGATAAATCATAATATAGTTCTGATACTGAGATAGTGATTTTGGAATAATATGTGCTTGTTTTGGATAAATTATATTGGATATTCTTGACAACCTTGGAACTGATTAATGATTTGTATATTCCATCATTGTTGGGGTTTTAAACATTTTTGGATTAATGAAGTATATCCAGCATTCTATATGGAATAAGGGATCATGAATGTAATCAATAAGGAATATGGTAATACATGATGAAGGTATTTATATGCTATTACGGGGTAAAAAGGATCTATATTATGTTTACCTTCCTTATAAATGTTGGACTGTGAGTTTAGACAGAAGTATTTTGGATAGTTCTAGTTTGGATTATTTTGGATTGCCATAAAAGGACAACCCGGAGGTCGGGCGGCAACCCGTCGCGTCCGGCAAGGCTGCGAGACTTGAACCCGCAACCGAAGGGCGACAAGGGTGTATCACCTACCACTGTCCCACGAGATGTCCTGAATTAAATAATGTAGTTTTTTTTAAAAGATCTGGTAGATGAATTATAATTCATTTATTTTGGAACCCTGTACGAATAGTATAAATAGAAAAAAAAAACTACGTTCTATTATCTTTTAGAATGAAAGATGAGTTTGTGGTAGAAATTTATTAATGGGTAAAATTCTAATTATAAAGTAAGTATATCTCCTTATTATCTTATCCAATCTCATAAATAAATTCCTCAACATTAATAATAGAAACTTAGAACAAAAATGTTGTCCTAGTTGGTACCTTAAATCATCACAAATTTATGGCTTTGGGATTGTTGGCCTTTTCATAGCCATGTTCTCTACCACTCTCCATCAGATAATTGATGGTTAGATTTCTCTTCCATATCCATATTTTCCTACATGGAACCCTAGTATGTGTTATTTTCGGTAATCTTCATACTTTCCACTCTTTATTTTAAATAGAGGCCTCATTAATTCATTTTTCGAAGGAAGGATTTGGAATTTCAGGTCGGTGATCATGTTTTCCTAAAGGTATCTCCATGGAAGGGAGTCATACGTTTTGGTAAGAAAGGTAAATTGAGTCCCAGGTACATCGTACCTTTCGAAATTCTAGAACGAATTGGGGCTGTAGCTTACCGATTGGAAATGCCGCCAAGTCTCTCCAAAGTTCACGATGTGTTCCACGTATCTCTGTTGAGAAAATAAATGCCTGACCCAACGCATGTACTCACCTATGAGGAATTAGAACTGGAACCTGATCTGTCTTATTGTGAAGAGCCCGTCAAGATTCTTGATACAAGAGAACAAGTACTGAGAAACCGGACGACACGTCTGGTAAAAGTTTTGTGGAGAAATCATAAGATGGAAGAGGCAACGTGGGAACCCGAGGAACTTATGATGAAGAACCACCCGAGTCTTTTTATACACTAATACCCTAGAAATTGCGAGGATGCAATTATTTGAAGGAGGGGAGAATATAACACCCCAAGCTTCCATGGTACGTTTCCCTTCGAATAATGCGATAGCGTGTGTTGTACGCAACCTCGAGTTCTAACACACACCACAACTAATTAAAATAGCCGTTGTGAATAGTAATACCTACTTTTTGAAATCATATATATTTTATATTTCAAAACGGACTTCATTTTTGGATTCGGAATATTGAAATTAGCCTAGGGTGAAATTTTGGTACTTTTCGGATAACTTTAATATTTTGATGAATAGTGAAAATTACTAAATTTTAATTAAAAACAACTTTTTTAATCAAAATAATTAATCATGATAAATTGTGAATTTGAGTGGTTTTAAAGTATATTTAGAATATATTTTTACCATTTAATATAATGTTGGTCATTGGACATAATTTTACAATTAAACCGAACATAAACAAGTGTCAATCTTTTGATAGTTATTACCTCTTAAAAACACGCTTTTTGTTTTGACAGCGGGAATTAATTTTAAATTAATTTCTGCCACTTCTGTGTTTTGAATTTAGAAAAATGGATTCCATATTTGGAATCAGGATGTCCAAATTGTGTAAATAGGTAACTTTTATTTTTAGACATTTTGAATAATTACTGTGGTAAATATTTTATTTACCATGGTTAATGGTAAATCCGGTAAATAAGGGTTAAAAAAATAATATTATAATAATACAAAATTACCCTAAAATGTGTCCTAACCTTATTGGTGGACACATACCCGACCATGAGCATCCTTGGGTCAATTTGGGGACCCCTTGGAGCCACTTGTATGTGGTAGGGACACTTTATATTAATAAAGTAAAAATAAAAATAAAAATGGCATAAGCTTACATCTTTTAGAAGAACAATTTTTACATAGGGTTATACATGTTGGATTTTCGATTATAAATATTCATTAGAAAGATAAAAATATTTCCTACATAATGATATTTTATTTATAATTTTTAGACATCAAATAATTTAAATTATTAATGACACAATAATGATGCAATGTTTACCTCATTAATAAATCATTTAAATAAATAAGATTATAATGATTAAAATATTATCTAAAACCTGTCCGATTCTTATTGGTTGATGTTATTTAGAATATTAGTCATCTTATCGTCGACCTCAATGATTTTTGGACCATTATACACCGAATATAATTATATTATAAAGTAATACTTTCACTCTTTCCTAAAGAGCCCCTCTTCTCCCTTATAAAAGGAGACCACTTCTACTCATTCCTCACACCTCTAAAGCCACTTGGCTCGTCCAAACTCTGCCCAACTAAGCTCCCCACATCTCTATCCTCCTCCTTGAAGCTTCCCCTTAGGCAGAAATCATTTCAAGAAGTCCTTTGGTTCCAACCAAAGTGAGTTACCTAAATTAAAGGTAACGATTTCTCTTAAATTATTTTCCTTTATTTTGCTTCTCCAACCCCCAAACTCTTTTTATTTACTTTCTTTTGTAACAACACCAGTATACTAAATATACTAGGATGTTGTTATAAGAAGGATTCAAACTACACATACACACAACTCCATCTAATGGATGATGAACATAATGTTTCTGTGGATGGCAAACTAACGCCTCACGAAACGATGATTGTTCAAATACATCTTACCGCCTCTCATGGTGGCCATTATGATGGCACTGTAATTAAATATGATATTAATGATATATATATATAAGCTTCTGTAATTCCATTTTATTTCATACCATTATTCGTTTCATGTTGTATATACATACGATAATTTCATTTGAGGAAGTGCGGACTACCGCCCCCTTAAAATGATATGACTCGTTCATACCACACATGGAACGTATAAAGGATGGTGTTAATGAACTTAAGTAACATATATAAAATATTATATTATACTGGAATAGTAATATACCTATGTATCATTTGGATTCAATTCTTTTAAAATAAAAATTAAATGGAAGTAGCGTTCGTGCGTACGTACGGACTACCGTCTCCACGAACGCGGTGAGATCCATCCTCCATCGTATCCATTCAAGTCTTATTCTCATTTTAGGGTTAAAAATAATGTTAATATCATTCTGATTATGAATAAGATTTAATCTATCCATTACAAACATGTCTTACGTAACCAAACATTTAAGAAGAACGAATCGATTATCACCTGAAACGACGATAATACTAAGATATTATTAATAAAGCAATGTTAAAAGATCATATATGATATCATATTAATGTATATGATTCTTGTATAATTTAATAACAATTATTTCACCATTATACAGGAGGTTAACCGACCCCAACAAAGGAAAAGTACAAGGTAAGGGTTATTTCACAATCTCTTCATTATCCGAGGTTGTTTATACGTAATAATCTACTGGGATATCTTTATCATCCACATCCATGTTTCTTAAAAATGTATTTCAAAACATTTTTACTATTTACAAGAATATGGGTTAAAGTCATTTATACCCTTGTTTGACTTTTTATAAGAGGTTTATAAAGGAATCTTTCCGTCGTTTTCAAAACAAGGTCCTTTTTAACCTTTTCGACAGAATTGAGGTAAGAATGTTTTTTTAACTTATACGGCGGGTGCGGTTATTTTACGCCGTTATAAAATCTTCAAAGCTTTCCTTACAAGCTTATAAGAATATTTTCAAAGAAAATGTTTTATTTTATATGGATCTTAAATGATTTCAAAATAAAAGGAGATATTTCTCTAAAAAAAAATTTGATTTCATCTACGTCAACATCCTTTGATGGATTTTAAGATTATTTGAAGTTGATTTATTATGATACAAAACTTATATATTGTATTGAAGGTTTTGTGAGATGTTTGACTATGGATGTGCTATTTTTATACCATTCATAGTTTATGGTGAAATTATTGACATTTCGTATGCTAGTTTTAATACGAATGTTTATGTTATGTTTAAACCTTTTCTTATGGGAATGCATTGGACTTAATAAGTGACGGGTGGAGCCCGCTATAGCTCCTCGATGCATCGGTAGCTCTCATGAGACAAACTAGTGTCTTGGCACAAGGCCTTGACAAAATCTTATTTGTAGTCTTGGCACGAGGCCTTGGCTATGTGGTTATGATAGTCTGGCATTATGCATTCCAACATTATGAAAGTGGTTATTGATTTTTTCATGTGATTATTCGATTAGTAGAATGTCCATGTGAATAAGTAAATGGCATTATTTCATTTTATTTATGCCATACCATGTTGAAAGTTCATGTTTGAAAGGCTTTTGTTTTATTTATACATTGCCTTAAAAGTTTATTCTTATTTATGAAAGTTTCCGCTATTTTGTTATCCTTACTGGGCATTTGAGCTCACCCCTTTTATATGTTTTATTTTTCCCAGGAAGTGAAGAAGTAAATTATGAATGACCTGCAGGGATATTATGTGGGGATATGAGTGTGGATTATGGAGACTTTATGTTGTTGTAGTAGTTTTTCATTTTATGATGTAATGTAAAACTTATGAATATATCTAGTGTTTCCAAGGCTACTAAACCAATCGGTCTTTCGAGATTTGATCTTTCTTGTGATCATGCCAATGTTACGAAGTAATGCACCGACTCTGGGTAGCTGGGTTCGGGGCGTTACATTCTATACCTCCCTTTTAGTAATAAACCTTTTTTTTAAATAATCACACCCATAATGAGGGTTTCTCATATCCAAAAATGTTCAAATATTATTATACACTTAATTTTCCCAAATATAATATTATTTTTGTTTCAAATATGAATTTTAAAGTTACATTAGAATGATTTTTATTATAGTTTGATAAAATATGATAATAATGATTCAATGATTTAAAATTATATATAATTTTAATTATTAACAATATAATTATTTATTCTATATTTAATTACATTATGGTTTGAATCAAAAATCTAAATATTTTGGAATGTGCTTGAGTATAAATGATATTATTAATCTTTCTTTGTCATATGATAATTGTTTCATGGTATATTATAATAAAATAAATTAGATGTAAAGCAATATATTAAATTTTTTATTTATATTTTTTATAAATTAATGTGTTTATTAATTATAATGTATTTAATGGGAAGTTATACATATTTAATATTAGTAGTTATTATTCCTTTATGTTGTGGAATTATTATAAAATTAAAACATGACCATCAATATTTTGTTATCGATTTATTATTATTTGTATTGTGTTGTGATCATTAATAATAATTTTTTATAATTTAATTATAATAAATTTTTAATATGATTTAAATGAAGAATGAGTAATTTATTATATAAATAATTTTGTATTTATTTTTTTAATAATTTCATTGATGTGTAATTAATAATATTGGAGTATTTAATGGATTAAAATAAAAATAAATTTCAATAATTTTTCTATTATTATATGTTATTATTGTTATTATTATTTAATCAAATGATGAAATATATATTTTTTATAAGAAAATATTTTCGATGAATATTAAATAACATATTTTATTTAGTGAATCTTATTTGTGATTTAATGTTCAAAATATACATTATTGTACGAATGCAAAATATCTTTATACAGGAATAATTAGAGGAAAAATAGTTACTGATAAAGGATATCAAATAAATAACATGTTTGTTATATGTTGTAGATTTATAAATAAGTATGTTGAATTGTATTAGATAATTTATTCTTTGAATAAAAAATATTGTATTGAAATATATAAAAGATCCTATATAAGTTCCCCATTTATAACTAAAACATTTGGTGTTGGGAATGAGAACCTCATAATTAAATCCTAAATTAATTCTATAGTAATTATAAATTTAAGGAGCCTATATAAAGGGAGTTTACCTGGATCATTAATGACAACACCCGAAAAAATCATTTGTTCACACCCTTATAATTATAACCCTAAATAGAATTCCCTTTAATTTCAATATTTTAGAATGAATAGCTAGTAAAAGAACTATGTGATCTAAGAGAGTTATATAATCAAGAATATTATTAAGGATTGTAAGTCTTTTACTAAAATTAAATTTCAATATAAAATTTTTCCCAAATATAATTTTCAATTATTCAATAATATAAAAAAATATAAGTATGTATATGTTATGTTTTATTCTGATCTATTATTCATTGATTTATTTCTTTAAAATACTAGTTTCTATAATAAAAACGTTATTTATAATGAATTTAAATCTTTGAAAGGTTCAAAAATTATTATTTTTAGATATTTCCTTCTCACAGATCAGTTTTCCCAAATAAATTAAATTTATTATGCAGCTGAAAATTATCCTATTATGGATGAAATCATATTTTAGTATTTAATCAGTCATTTAGTAAATAAAATGGATAAAAAAATCTTATAGAAGCTTACATAACATAATTATAGTCTATAGATAGAAGTATATATGCACATATATATATATATATATATCCATTAAGGATTAAAAATTTCTAAGGATTTTACATCAAATTCTAAAGTTTATTCCTCAATTTTCACATATAACTTCTTTAAAAGGTTACTGATAATTTTCATTACATCTATAGTGACCTAGGTTTTTCCTAATCAAGTCATAACTCAATTTTTAAGTTTCCATGTGATGATAAGTTCTTAGGGGTGAAACCATAAATTTAATATAGAGAAAAATATGAATTTTTTAAAAATTTTATATGAACATGTGATATGGAATTTACCTCAACACTCAATTTTAGTGAATTTATGTTTATATTTGAATTAAATGTATATTAAAATTTTAATAATTAAACTGTTATTTATCCTTCGATCATAGAGAGTGAAAAATACAAAAATATAGGTTATGGGTAAATTTTAACATTGATTTTTTTTCTACAACATGTTGTTCTTCATAGGTAGGGTGTAAATTTTATAGTTGGGTGTGGGGATATAGAACCTATATTTTTGGTTCATTTAATTAAAATACTATTTTGGCAAGATATAGGTTATGATAACTCTGATATATCTTTTTTATGGGGGTATCTTTATTCTCTAATGATAGAACACAAGAGAAATAGAGAGAGATATAGAGAGTTAGAGAGATTATATATCGTCTCTAAAGAAGTTATCAATAGTTTTTGATAGTTGATGGGACTCAGATTCATGATGAAATCAATAGTTATATCATTTGAGATTGATGAATGGAACAATAGAGCCAATGAATAATAGAATTTATTCATGTTTTTCCATGAGTTAAATATTTGATATTTTATCATGTTTTCTTATCATTTCTTAGATTATGTAATTTTATGATTTAGCTAGTTTCCTAAATTTTTTGGGCTAAAATGTATCCATCTTTTTTATTATTATTAGTAAAAACTCCAAAATTAATCACTACTTTCTTATATTTTCTTCCTCATTTTTTATATCATTCTAGATGAATGGAGGAATAATTTAATCAATTGACACCTAGAATTCCAAGGGAATTTTTTTCATTTATTTTTTCATAATTATCTAAGTGTTCGCCACTATAACATTCCATGGCTGAGGGATTGACACATATTCATCATGTTTAGTTAATTATTGTAAATAAGGGTCTTAATCTCCACACATTTGTATGTGAAATAACTGTATGAAGCATGTGAGATTGATGGTATATGGAGAAATATTGTGTGATGTTTTGGAGGTATAGTTTCTCAAGGTGAAATGGTTTTACAAGTGTTGGGGATATATAAAGGTCAACTTTTAAAAATTTTCCTAATGGTTCATGGATGGAAATAAGATATTTGAGATGTTGTAATTATACCATCCATTTGATAGTGTTTCAGGTCTGATCAAAGGGAAATATGGTAATGTATAAGAAATCAATATAATTCCCAATCAAGGAATCATTTACTCCCAGAATGTCTCATCCCATAATAGATCTATGTATATATAGGGGTCATGTCATAATGTTTTTATTATGGTGTGTTATTTATTTCATGGTATTGGGAATAATCCATGGGAGTATAGTTCTATGATAATGTGAGGAGAATGTAAGGTCGTGGCGTTGTGGGTTTTCTCACTACATGATGAGGTGGATGATAAAGGGTCTTACTATGATGGGTGGATTAATGCTAGAGTCCATATAACAATGGATGGGTGTGATAATGTGACAACCTCTTTTGATGAAAATGAGAATATCGCAAATGTAAGGGTCTTCTTACATAATGAATTAACCTTTTGTATGGTAAGATCGTGGTGGAGGATTATTCAGAAAGAAGGATGGGATTAAGGTCATGATTTCATAGAATGGAAGTGGATATAAGATATTATATCATAGATTGGGGTTTGGCTCAAGAGAGGTAGTACAAGGGGTCATGCTATAAGACTCCTTTATGATGGGATATCATAGAAATACTAAACTAGTAGTTACATAATTGTTTTATACTATGAAATTATAGTGGTGATGATTATTTTTTCACATTGAATGTGGTGGTGAACTTGTATTTTTCATATTTGTAAGGATTTGAGGTTATAAATATGGGTAAACTTCTTATCTATGTTGGGATGATGATGGGATTGATGATATAGATTTGAGTGTTCCTGAAATCAAGTACCCCCCTTCCTTCTATGTACTACTCAATAAGGCATCACTACTGTATATTAGTGATTGAGTTAGGTACTCCACAAAAACAGGAGGTGAGGGTTTGTATATCTATGTATTTACATCCTCCAGAATTTTTTTGTTCTAATTTGGGTACGATTCCTCTATTAATGAAATTGGATCTTCCATAATTTTTTGTGATTTAATTGGGGTATTGGTCTTCTTTCTAATGATTCATGTATAGCCTTATCTATTTTGTGAAACTTAATAGGGAATAGATCCTCTGTTATAGTTTATGGGTAATGGAATGGGTTTTCTAATAACTGTATAGTTATGATATTAGGAGTTAGTAATTGAATGGTACACATCTATCCTTCATCAGCCTTTGGATTCCCCTATATGTTTTAAGAATGATAACTTGGATATTATGGATAATAATGTGTGGTACCCCAATAACTAACACACATACATCATAGAGGATTTGGTTACCCTTAATGTATCCTAGTATATGTTAGGAAGAAAATCCGACCAAACAAGATACATCGAGACTTTTTTTCTCCTTAGTAACCCCTTGTTAGCCTTTGAGGATAGAATTATAGTTTGACTTGAAAGTAGACTTTTTTTTGGATTTTCGGTACTATAAGAATCCCTAAATTCTCTTATGATATGACCTTCAAGGATTTAATTTGAGATACATATGAGTTCTATGGATCCTTGAGAATTTTAGTTATATATAATACCTATATCCTCTATTATCATACACATGGTAACTCTTTCACAACATAGGTCTGGTTCTAACGTATTTTTTTTCTTTCAAATGTGGTTCTAGGGTTCCCTAATAAGTATTATTATAATCACCCATAAAAAGTCTTTGTGCTTATTTGTGTTTATTCTATAAAAATGGTTCATTATTTAGAGATCATCTTAGTGGATATGGAGTTATTAGTTATTGTCTGGAGCTATGAGTCCTGGTGACACATGGTGTTCCATAGTGGTTCATGGTGGTTCATGATGGTGTATGTGACCTTTGTAGATTGAGATCATTCATGGAGTGTACATAGTTATAAGGATCCTTATTGGGTATTGTATCTGTTATATTTAGAGGATTTATAGACATATAGTTCAATTTTGTGTCACTCTATGTGTGTATTTATACAACTGTGTTCGTGGTTATTTTACATGTTCATGATATGTGTTAATTTCTTATTGATAATGGGTAATGCCTATAAATTTACGATATATACCCACTCGAGACCTTCCTATAGACCATTGAATTTTGTATATGGTCATGGGGTGGAAACATTATCTTACTTCAGGCCCATAACATGCCCCATAGTATCAGGTAATCATAGGGTTTTATTAGATCAGACGATTTATAGGGATGCATATTGGATATAGAAATAATTCGAGTACTTTTTTGGTATTTTTAGGGAAACAATATTAAGGGGGCATTGAGTTTAGTTTTAAAAATAGGGAGATCGATGTAGGCATGGAAACTAAAATATCATTTCTCAAGGACTCTGATAAACAAATAGTCGAATAGAATCTATATGACATCAGTATTGGGTAAAATAAAGAATATTCCATCATCTTTTTGCATTTAGTTATGAAATTTCATCTCCTTCCAATGTCATATCATCTTGATATGGTCTATATATTGTTCCCATCCAATAAAAACAACGGTTCTACCCACTAATATCAAGATTTTTTTATAGAGGGAGGTTTATAACAATCCAATGTAAATAGTTAGACCACGTGTTGTTAATTAGTGAGTTATAAGGAAATGATTTCTAAGTTTTGAATAAGAGATATATTTTCCCTAAGATATAATTATTTCTCTTACCTTATGGGATAGGTAAATCCTTTTACTAAAGTATATTGTAGTTATCACTGAGTTGTATAAGACTACATGTAGGCTTGATATGTTGAGTGCCTTCAAATGATTATGGAATCCTTAGGGGTGTGAGGAGATAATGAGCATTCGGTTATAGAGGATTAGATAGAGAATATAATGTATATTTTGATATAGTTTAGAATATTATTTACTATATGAATATTCTTACATTGATCTACCTATACGACACAGTGTTGTTAGTGAATGATTTTTCTTTATCGAAATAGTGATGTGAAAGATCTACCATGGGGGAGTTTATGCCATTATCCAGGATGTGTTATTATATGAGGATTTTAGACCCTATAATGAGAATCACACCTATTTTTAGGTATGTATTGAGGCCCATGGACATCATGAGGAGTTCCTTGGAAATGTTTCCCTTGGTAATTATTCTAGATCAGTGGTCTGGGTATGGAATATATAAGAATATTTATTGATTTGTGGTTTTTTTTCATATAGAACAACCTATGTTAGATAAATCCCACAAAAAAATAGTAGTTGAAGATTCACTGTAGGGATACACCCTACCTTTGGAAGTAGGATAGTTTTATCCTAGAATACAAATAGAGATGTGTTATATATGAATATCTATGTTAATGAAAGCAATAAAATTATATATTTTTATATGGTTAGATGTGGCTTAGTAGGGATTATTTTTTTGGAAGTGGGATAGGAAAATTATATAGTGATTGGTGAATCATTAATCCTCTCCAATCATCTGTATATTTATTAGTTCATATTGGGTACAAAGTGAATAAGGTCTAAGTGGTAGAAGATTCATGTGCTTAATGGATTTATTCATGTATCCAGGGATTAGATATTGAGAATTATTTGTATACTATCTTCATAAACCCTCCCGCTATATTTTATAAGAATGATTTATTCATGGGTTATCATATGTGTGGTAATTAAAGATACTAGTGGACCCTCTTGCAATACCTTTCTTAGGTAGAGAGTTTCTACTAATATAGATTGTATTTCTATCACCCCTTGAAGAATATTTATTTTATCCTTAGTGGAGAAATAGGTTACTCATGAGATTTCACTATGATAGAGATGATATGAATTGGTACCTACCACTGTATGAATTAGATACCAATGCTAATACTAAATCATGATACATAGTTGAGTATGTGATTCAAAGTTCAGTCCCCTAATTGTGAGGGGTTCCCCTCACCTATGGCGACTATATTCAAACATTAATAAGTTGTATTCAACAACCCATTATACAGTTTCATGAAATTATACATGATTTTATTTTATAATAATTAACTTTCATTAAGTGTGAATGAATGAAAAAATACATCCAATGGGTGACCTATGATTTTACCTTGATTTGAGATTGATGTATGTGTGAGATTTTATTTTGGAGATGATATTTATGTGTTTTCAGGTGTAATGATGAACTAATTTGGGGTGAAAAGGTGTTTTGTGGATTAAAACCTTATATGAATTAGTTCTAGGAGGATAATGTGAGTCATTCTGAGTATTTAGTTAGACTTATCAAGATAGTATATAATATGTGTCATCTTATCATAACATGAGACATGGATTCTTGGAGTTGAGGTTATCCATTATGAAGTTGAAACTGTTCTTAACAATGACATTGGGGTGACATAGTGGTGTCATGGTGGTTAGAAATTATTGTAAATGGATCTTTTCCTGGACGAAGGTATTGGAAAATGATTAAAATGATTTATATTACTTGGTTTTTTCCTAAATAGTGACACTTTTCACACCTTTGATTGATGGTGGTGGCCCCAAGCTCCTTCCTTATCCTAGGGAGTATTTTGGTGGTGATGTAGAATTAGTTGTCCTATGTGACAAAAAATAATATTGTTATAGACCTAAAGGGTTATCCTAATAGTGGGTAGGATCCCAACTACTTACACAATCATATATTCTTTTTCTATTATCTCTTTTTTTTATAGTTTGATGGATATCACGAGTGTATAACTCTATAATGAAATTGGGCTATTGGTGTGGTATGTCTAGTGGATAATTGAGGTGTAACCATCACATGGAAACTCTTTTTATATGTTGATTTGATTGGTTTTTTTTGGAAAGTTGTGGTTCTTGATCACCCATGATTATAGAAAGTGTTATCCAAGTTTTAAATTATGAATTAGTAGGATCATCTATTATGTTAGGTTTATTCTTGTTTTATTATGGTGGATTGGGATTCCTAATTTATAGTTGGGTGTTACTGAGTAGTATGAAAAGGATGGTGGTATTTTAGAATTTCATGTTAGTATATTATATGAAGGATCAATGGTAAAAAACAAGTTTTTACTCAAAAATGGTATATAACCTATGGAATATCGAGATACAGATAAAAGAATCATATGGTTATTTGTGAATAGGTTGGGGAAAATGGACAATGTTGCATTTGTTCCAAGAGTTAGTGATATTAGTGTTTATGCCTTACTGGGTAGTGGTGAACCAATATTTATTAGGGATTGACCCTTGAAAATAATTAATGTTCATGCAAAGGGTTATTTTTTCAACATGATATCGTTTAATGTAATTCCTTGTATAATTTTTCCAATTATATGTTTTTCAATAATTTTTTTCTAAGGTGCAGATGATATATTGGCCTGGGTTTTCTTGAAAAATAATTAACTTCATTTTTATATTTTCTAAGTCTTATGACCTCCCTAGGGGTATAATAATAAATTTACCCAAGAATAAAACAATAAGAAAACATTTGAGGGTTTATTTGATCTTGGGATGGAACATTGACCCACATGATGGTGAATGTTTTTGAACACTTTATTTTGAGGTATTATTAATATTTATTAATTAAATAATTATTTATCATGTGAGTATAGATGTTTATATCTCCGTAAAGTTACCTATAATGTAAATTCAAAATCTAGAGTTGTGTCTAGAATATTTTCTTATAAGTGCATAAATTATGCACTTAGGTATCAATTCATATAACATATATTTTTAGGTATTTCAATTAAAAGATTCATATTCCTAATTATGGTTTATAAATATTTTACTATGATTTTTTTTGTAGTTTTGTTGTTTTTACTAAGGAAAACCCCATGTATAGTGGTTTAAAGGGATTATTGATCTTCTCTTGATAATTTTTTAATAGATTATGATGGATAATGGGACTTGGTTTGATGAAGAGATCAATGATCAGTTTATGTGGTGCTATAAAATGAGTGTGATTCTAATGATGGATTAAAGAAATTAACACTTTTCTATGAGGTGATATTTTTTTATTTTTAGGTTTAAATCATTTATTTTGACTTCCAGTATAGAATTTTGTTCTTCAAATGGTTTTTGAAATTTATTTTCCTTAAGATTTATATGTATTTCCTTTATTATGACATAAATCCCCTTAATTCTATCCTCTTTTTATCTCGGTTATTCTTTGTTTTGGATACAATTCCTGAGTAATCTTGTCTCGATAATTACATCGACAAATAATTATACCATAACCAATTTTTTCATTTCATTTTCCATATTTCCTCACACATACACCACTATCCCATTCTATTGATGAGGGTTCAGCTATTCTTAGCCTCAAATGATCCATGATTTCAAATAAGGGCCTTATAGTTAATGAATTTGGAAACAAAAGTAGTGATCATGTCATACAATATTAACGTTGTATGATAATGAATTTTAGGAAAGAATAGACTTATAGAACCTCTATTTTTAGTGATGTTGTGGGTTTCAATGTTTTACAAAGACAATTTGTAAATATTTTCTTGTTTAGATACATCCATAAATTGAATTCTAGATAGAAAATAGAGATGTACAACACATTTATTAGTATTTTTGGACTAATTAGATGTAGGAATGAATATGTAAAGGAATTCTAGGTGTCTTATAAAATACACATTTTTTGACACATTAACACCATGATGGAATGGTCAAGATATGTCTTTATTGTCATGGTTGGGTCATGTCATTCGTTGTTTATCAGGGTTTAGTATTAATTTCATGATGTGAGATATAGGCTATTAGATTTTGTTTTTTCACTACCTCAATGATAATATAAGTTCATTGAATGGTCATTTCCCACATAGTGTGAAGGGTAGGTTAATCCAAGTTTGGATCGTAAATGATGGAAGATATCTTAAGGTCATGGTGTGGTGGATGGGTTCCATGGTGTGAAAACTTCCCATGGTGAAAGTGACTAAGTATCCTATATAATGGGAACACTGTGAGAGGATTTACCTTTAGGTATGGTCAAGATATGGTGGAGGAGACAATGGTGTTAATGGAAGGGGTGAAGTTATAGGGGATACAAAGTTTAAAAGGTTCTTCGATATGATGAACAATAGTATGTTGTCCATGGGAAGCAATAGAAATGCTCACATCATCACACCCCTTTAGTATAGGAAATATTAGTGTGACCATCCATATCACACAAAATTGTTCCTTTCTTAGAAGATTATATGGATGTGTCTATATTCCCACATGGAATTAAATAGTTTACTTATCTTTAGAATTATTGGTCATACATGATGAGATTAGTGTGGTTTAGTCTCCTCATCTCTAAAGGGAATGTGGTTGGAATCATACATAGAGACCGTAGAATTAATAGGTTCACATACTTCCTCAATTATTGTGTTCTAATCCATGATTCATATTTCCCATGTATTATTATTAGGGTCAGATACTCCCACACATAGTATAGGTAATATTCATCTATCTATAAAGTTATGTTCTACCACATCTTCTATTTACTACTATGGTTATAGGTACTCTGTCAATTTTTTTCCATCCCATATATTTTGTATGATACTCTAGGTGTAGGTACTTTATCTATGGAGTAAGCTCCTATCTCTTCTATTGTGTTCTACTTTACTAGAAGATGATCCTCTAATAATTTTTTAAAGAGATGACATGTGTTTTCTCATCGTTGGGTAGTTCTAATGGTAGGGGTTACTACTCCTTTAGTTGATATATATCCTTGGTAATAGTGTGGGTTACCCTATAGGTTTATAGATTTATGACAAGATAATGATGGATTGTAAGGTGTGGTAAACCCTCGATGGAAAATCATATTGAAATGTAGAGTACATTCCCCTTAATGAATTATAGTTGATTTGAGAAATATCTCCTTAGTACACTAGATACATCAAGACCCATAAATCCTCATGAATCCATTGGTTACATTTTATATTTAAAATATAACTTGGGTATTGGCTTCAAGTAGGTGATATATTTGGTACTCTATGAATCAATAGTTTCTCTTAGGACACGACCTTTGAGGATTTGATCTCACATGAATGGGACTTGTTTTCATCATTAAGACTTCTACTTATATAGTATATATGAATTATTTACTTTTCTCATCCTCATTACCAACTCATACTATAATTTTTTAAAATACCATTTTTTGGGTTTCTATTCAGGTTTCAAGGAATCCTGAGTATCTTAATACTCCTCCATACAAGGTATTTATGTCCACACATGTTAGATTGTTCCATGATGAACAGTTAAAATAATGTCTTCTTGTATGTGACGTTTTTTATCTTATTTAAAAGTAACTCCTAGTAATTCATTATGGCTCATTTTATATAATATTTTTTCATAATATAGGTGGTGATCATTGTAGCTTGATATCAATAAACATGTTCACATAGAGAGGAGGTTACTTTCAAGGTCTTTTATCTGTTATATTTAGATTATTTTTAAATGTTCACTTCTATTTATATTTTCTTATCAATATTTTTTCTTTTAATTGATGTATCATGAAATTATTATATACAAATTAGCTATATATATATATTGGTTTTTATTTTTTTATAAGTAATATATGTGTCTATTATAGGTTGATACTTGTTAAGGCTTCCATTTTATGTGATATTTCTAATCAATTATAGTCAATATACCCTAGCCTATTATTATCATGACAGGGGTGAAATGCCCAACCCACTATCATCCCATGATGGACCTGATGGGTCAGGTCTCATATGTATTCAATCCAAGTTTCTATGATATATCCACTGAAAAAATGCTCTTAGATATATATTCAATTAAATTTAAAAAAACCATGTAATGTTTAAAGTAAAAATAATTATATGTTATATAATCTCTTAATAAGGTTTTTATAGTATAAAGGATATGTAAATGATTAAATATGACCATGTGTTTTCAATAAGTAAACAACATCATGATATGTAATATTTCTTAGGTATATTGTTTATATAAATACAATTTGGAATTATAATGAAATACCTAATTTAGTGAAATTCTTTAACGGATTATTTGAATTAACAGACTTTAAAAAATAAAATATTTTATTGGCATTAATGATAATTTTGTGCTAAATAAAAATATTTTTGTATATATTTAAATTTATAATAATAAATTTCTAAAAAACATTAATTTAAATAAAATGGATCCTTTTAAAGGTTCATAATTATTAAAATAGATTCCAATGAAAAAATAAAATGTCTGAGTTGCATCATATATATTTGTTTTATTAAATAGTATCATATTCAAGGGAGTGGAATAATAGAAAATGCTAACCATACAATGAAAAAGAAAATAAAGGCAATTAGGTGACATATAATCTACCATAAGTGGGATACAAATAGATCAACAAGATAAAATTAAAATTCCACTATAAGTTTTTGAGAAATAAAACAAGTCTAAATGTGATCTAAAATGAAAATTTTATCATCTTATATAGTAAATTTCATCTATATCCAATATTTAATGTTATTAAAATCAATTTTAGAGTGAAATAACTCCTCCACTTTTCCAATATGATACAACTAACTTACACTAGTACATATTTTACTAGTCCATCATGATCCCTTGGTGGTAGAGTAGTTCGGTGGAAAAATACCACATTAATATTTGGATAATATTCCACCCTGGGTAACATCAATAATTTAGGTGGGGGTGAAATTCAAATACACATTAATAAATAAATTTTCAATAAAATATTCAAAGTATATCCCAATGGATCTATCGCCACATACCATATCTATGAAACACCTTGGTATACTAAATAAAATAAAGAAGAAGCTATCAGTGTGCTATGTTAATTCCAACCGGCCTCCAATGAGGAGAATTTAAGAATACTATCATTGATTTGATTTGTATTCTCCATGAAACTAATATCTAAAAATTCTCCCTAAATTATTTATTAACAAATATTCTTATGTTCAGTATTTATTTGTTCAACGTTGTTTATTCATGTTTTTTTAATTAAAATAATATGAATTTTTATTAGGGAAAAATAAATCATACTTTTGGTTGGAATTTTATATGTTTTTTGTCTATTATTATCATGTTTTAACCTTTTATAGTGACCTTTTAAACTGTTCTTATGATTTTATTTTATCATGTGACATTATAAATTAATCTTGTAGAGTAACCATGTCAAGTGATCATGTGATGTGACCTTGTGATGTGTCGTTGTCTACATACCTTGTGACATGATCCTATCGGGTGACCTTGTTAAGTGACCATGTTATTTTTCATTATCATGTGACCTTGTGAAGTGACCTTGATAATTCAACTTGTATGGTTAATTCCGGAATAAAATTGAAGTTACAGTATGAATTGACGACATAGAAAAATGAAGGTACTTTAGGAAGTGACAAAATGAGGAAAATTAAGTGACATCATGAAGAAAACTAAAGTTTCGACATGATATAAAATAAGTAACCCCATAAAATTTGAACTGACCAAAAAGTGTTGGTCTAACCTTATGACCAAACTATGATCAATTAATTACATAGTCGTATTTTAGATCAAAACATTATTTGTTTTATTTATAATTTAATATTTTGAAAAACTAATTTTTTGTTTCACATGTTCATCTTTATTTAATTATTACTAAAATACTAATTTATTATTTCAATACTATGGAATTTTATTTTTAATAATTATATGAAATATTAATTCTTATAACATGGGATGAAGTCTCATTTTGTTTCTTTGAAAAAATGTGAGTTTGAAATTTAATTTGGTTGGAATTTGATTAGTTCATCTCATATACATTATTGGAGTTTTCTAAGGGATTTTAATGATTATCATTATTTATTATTGGAATTAAATTATTGATTCTAACATTTCACAACTATACATCATTTTTTTTCTATTAAATATTTTAGAATTTACCATTGTGGGAATGTATTTAAAGCATATTCAATAAATAAATAATTTATTTCTTGGGAAGAATGAATTGAAGTGAGTATTAGGCTTTGAATATACAATGCATAGAGGAACTATATATAAGGATTTTGACATATCCAGACCAATATACACATTTTTTATTGATTTTACTATACTTTACAACTGATACATACATTAGTCATCAAATAATAATCTCAAATTTTGTGAAATCATTTAATCCTTAATTGTTTTAGAGAACATTGATGTCTCGACAATGGGATCCTAAATTTTCAATTCAGTTTTGTGGGTTTGATTAATTCAGTTATTTTATATGTGTCTAATTGTATTGGGTCATAATTCCAATTAAAATGTATGATAGTGGGATGTGAGTCCCAAAAAAATCCCAAGACTAATTTTTTAAATAAAAATAAAATTATGGGATTTTGTTATGCCTTGGACTAGTTAAAATGGGGTTTTTTGTTTCTACCACCACTTTCAAATAATATCATAGGTTATGCATCCTGATGTGACAAAGGAATGGGGATAAATTTATCATGATAGAGGATTTTGAATAGGGTTGTTCCGCAAGGGGTTAAAAAGGTAGTTATCATTGGGTCATGATCTCCCATCAAAATTTAAAGATCCATCATAGTGGGTGTCTGAATCTCAGTTAATGGGATTAGTGAATATTAAAGTAGGATAATTTAGATTCAAAATCTTATAAAACTCATTTCGTTCATTTATCTTTATTTTCATTCTTCATTAACATAACTTTTCAAAGTAGTTAAAATTATTTTAAAAATCAGAAATTCACCCCCTCATGGCCAATCAACCATTATCATTAGGAAATAATGACCTCTTTTTTCTAGAAAAATTAGAAAAACTATATCCCTACATCTTCTTCTTGAATAAAATCCACTTCATTTTTCAGTTATTTTTCATCCCAATCATTGAGACTTTATAATTTAATTAAACCAGTATATAAAACTGATATTTATCTTCATGTAATTTGGAAACCTTCACAAAATAATTAATATAAATTACACCCCCTCTATATAGGGGTTAACAAATTCCATTATCTTGGTTACCCTAAATGTTTTTCGTGATGTAGAACTAAAAAATGGAAATGGATTGACTAAAACAAGTAAAAATCATCCAGAGTGATCTTAATCCTCTCCCTTCATGAAAAACTACTTTCTCTAGCCATTACTCATAGGTGCTAATGAAAAAGACACTTCACTGAATCCTTGATTAATAGAAGGAGGAATCTCACATAATATATCATTTAGAATTCAAACCACAATGAGACTATTGACGTCTCTTCATTATGTTAACTTAACCAATTATTAATTTTTGGATATACTCCATAAAAAAATCTTATATTTCTTCCTTCAAACTTATAAAAAGAATAATACTCAATCTGATATTCAAGGAAAACATGTTTCTTATAGTGATATTCACCTTCAATCCTCATAAAAAAGTTACAAGGATGAATTTAATGGTTTAATTAAAAATAGAAACAATTAAAGAAAATATAATTTCATTAAATGAATAAATATTATATATAAATAAAATATGATATATTGGTATTAAAATTTATCTTTAAATTTTAATATTTTTTAAATTTAAAAAATTAAAATTCGAGAAAATTTATTCAACATTACTTGAAAAAAAATAATATTCATTAAATATAAAATCATATATAATGGTCAATGATTTAATTTATAATGAACATTAATGTGTATATTTAATTAAATAATTTTCAATAATTTTTTAGAAAATTAATCTCTTTTTGATGCATTTAAATATAAAATGATTTTATAAGTTGTGGTGTTAAATATCACTAAATATTTAATTTTAAATGAATTTAAATTGAATAATTTAATATATATCATTGATTTTAAGGTATTTAACTTTTTAAAATTGACTGGTAATAATGTTTTATGTATTTTAATACATTTTGGGTTCATTTTGTTAAATGTTAACTAAATGTTAAATAAATGTTGAAATAAATTTTATATAAATAAGGGTTAAAATAAACATCATGGAAAATGATATAGTAAATTTTTAAATAATTGTTATTTAAGGAAATATTATTAATTTTTTAGATTTTGTTTAATTTTTTTAGTTTAAAATGTTTTTTAAAAAACATTTAATGTAATGACCACCTTTTTTAAATGATATTCCCTTTTTAATAAATAAATTCCATATAAAGTAATATAGATATAGAAAAATTGTTCACTATATTTCATTAATTATTTTGGATATCTATAAAATATAGCCCTAATTTTCGAATAGGGATGAAATATAATTAATAATAATAACCATTTGTAATATTTTTATCTATAGTTATTATTAAGAATAGTATATATAAAAATTTATGATATGATTTAATTGGCATGGAATGATAATGTGATGGCCTCGACTGATAGGATCATACCTAATTAATCCCATTTATAGAATCCTCTGAAGGAGATGGAATCAACAGGATTTAGCCTCATAAAAAAACAATATAAGATTCAATAGCTAATAAAAATGAAAAACTATTTATTGGAGATGTTTAGACTCATAGAGTTCACTAATCAAACCGTGTTTTCCGAACCACCCTAATTAAGTAATACTATCGTACACTATACCCTTTGGGCATATGATGGTGTTATAAAGGGTGAGGTGTATAGACCCTAGTAATATGAATTTTTATATCTTCACTCTTATAAAATAATTATTATATTTATTAGTTTATTAAAATATATGTGTACATGATTATATAACATGTTTTATAAAAATGAGATCATGATATGATGAGATCAAAATAGTATTTTTGAGAAATATTTAGTTACAATTAAAAAACTTTTTTTGCTAAATTCTAGAATTTCAAAAATAAATTCTATTTTCATGAAATATTCTTATTAAATATTATTTATTTTAATGTAAATTTTAATTTAGTTTAATGATGTTCTGAGTAATTTTTATAAACTATAGAATATTGTTTATATTATAAAAAATATTTTTTCAATAAATTATAATTTTAATTTCAAAGTTATATTTCATATATTTAGAAGATTATTTTCAAAATATAAATATCAAATTTGAAATCATCATGTCAAATTTGAACGATGCTAAATTCTTCATAATTTTCTAAGATAGTCGATATTTTTAGTAAAAATTAAATAAAATGGAAATATAAAATGTGTATTATGACATATTAATATTTCAAAAGTGATGTAATAAGTACTATAAATACATAATATAGTAAAAATATATTTCATTTTTTTTTGTGTTTTTTATTTTATTTGCTTAATTTTAAAAACCATTACTAAATCCTTCAGAACTTATATTATATTTTAAGGTTTTAAAAATAATTATTTATGAACGTTACTCACTTAGACATCATGAATGGTGTTATTTTAGTGATTTGGGTTTTTAAACTAATAAAATAATTTAATAAACACCTTTTAGTATAAACCAGGTGAAAAAATCTTATTAAGGTTTTTTGTTTTTATTATTTAATTACATAGAGTCCAAAATCTATGTTTAGAAATTAATAAAGTATTCCCCTCTCTGTTTCTATAAATACCCACCCAAAATCCTTTTCATCTTCAATAAAAACTCATTTATAATGAATTTATTGTAATTATACCTCCAAAAATTCCTCATTAAGTGTTCTCAATCTCATAAGATGCTCCTCTAATGATTTTAGAGGCACCCTATCATGGTAATGGGGTCTCTTAATTTTTTTCTTCATTTAAGTACATTATTTTTGTTATACCTTACAAAATCAAATTATCTATATTGAAAAATATTTCTACACATCAATTTTCATCCATTATTATGGACCTATAATAAGATTCCACCTTTCACTATCAATATCCATTTAGTGAAAATTTATTTTCAATCATTATGATTTTATAATTATTTAGTGAATTTCTAGGAAAATTATTCTACTATAAATATTTATCCTTATTTCCACTCAAGATTCGCCTATTTATACCATTAATTAATTGATTTAATAATTCAATTTATATTACCCACACTCTATAATCATGGAATTAAACTAGATAAAAGAAATTATTATATTTTTTTATATATATGGCACACAAATTTATTCAGAGGATATGAATGTGGTGGGTGGATCCTGCATTATATATCCCTCTAATGCATTGGGTAATGTTTTTCATTAAAAATATTGCATTTATTTTTAATGGTAGGTTATCCTAATAACACTGTTTTATGATGCATATACTGTTATCCTTAATAAATTATTATGATTTAATTTTTTATGTTTTTGTTAAATTCCTATGATGCCTTGATGTAATCATATTTTTTTATGATTTGAGGTATGTGATTATGATTCTCTTCTTTTTATATCACCATGTTATGCCCCTTGACTCTCATATCAATTTTACTTCATTCTATTAAATAATTATTCCCTTACTATTTATTCTAGTTCACCTTTTCAAATTTACATCCTTAGGTTATCATGAATAGTTATAAGACCAATGGAATATAAAAAAATGTTATAGAGTTTTTAAATAATATCATTTTACCAATATTTCAAATTATTGAGATATTTATCTAATAACCCAAATTGATTAGGATTATCAATCCTTTGGGATTGTATTATGTGTATCTTTATTTAATACATAATGAAATAATGTGTATAAAAGAAATGGGTTGTCATGTTTGGTTTTAGAGAAAGGTCATGTGATTTTTAGGGATTAAAATTAGAAAACATTTGTGAAAATAATTTAGATAATACAAAACACAAGAATACTTCTATAAATTTTTTTAGACTATTTATTAATTATTTTTTCAAGAAAATAAATCTTTGTTTAGATAATATAATGTGTATTAGTTTATATAATAGATGTACCTAGGGATAATAAATTTGAAATGGGTCATTCGGTATTAACCTGACCAATACCTGGTAGATGAAAATGATTTTTAAGACTACAAACCTGAATAGAAACTCCCCAAATATATTATTTGGTTATTCATGTAATGTTTCCAAACTATTATGATAGGTAAAAGAATGGTAATCAAAGATAATGTTAGGAAATAGTTAATGTATAACTTAGATTGGAACCCATAAATTCATAGGTTAAGGAATATATGAAAATTTTGGGTTATCCATTCAATATTAATATTTTCCTTTTTAAATAATTAATTGACTGAAAATTATCAACTCTAATTTTCCATTATTTTAGTCAATGTGTTGAAATTAGAGGAATCATGTTAAGAATTAGTTTGATAGACAATGTGATCACTACCAAATCAGATTCCTTTCATGATAGGAGATAAAGTAAAATGTATTGTTATTATTCCAAAACCATCTATCAAAAATTCTGATTAAAAACTGTCCCAAAGTCAAATCTATAAACACATTAGGAGAGAGGACGGTGGAATGACATGGAAGTTCATGGGATAAAGGTGAAAACGAAAAAAAATCAATTTTCTACATGTAAAAAATGAGGAAAGAGGAACCAATGAAAATGAAATAGAGTAATGAGAATATGTTTTTGTATGGAAAAGGCTAAAATATAGCTACTTGCAATAGAAAAATGACAATTTTAATTTACATGATCAAGAGAAATAAAGTTCAATCAATAGAATGACTAATTGTTATATGTCTTAAATTTTTGGAACTTGGGTATTATTTCTATAGTCCCCAAGTTACCATGTATAGATATTACATGTTTTTTATGAATACTCATTAACATACATAAACACACACCTATGTATCATAAATATATAGTGCCTTTGGAATCATGGACACATAAAAAATGGTATGTATGTGATATTTATCATCTCTCACCTATTTATCTATAACTATCATCCATATTATACAAATCATGTATAATACCATTCATAATAACAATATTAATGGAAGTATAAGAAAAAGTGAGCTCAAATTCTTAGTAATGGTAAGACAGAGGGATATCAACATATCATGAGAATAAGGGTATGAGAACCTGAGAAAAACATTTCAATCACATACCCTTCATGTCATAGATAATAAAATTGGGCAATGGAATAAATATTTGAAGTTCATAAGGGATGAATCATAATGGAATCAAATAACATGAACTATGAGAGCATAACATTGGAAGAACACAAATATTTGTTTCATAAGCATAAGAATAGAAAGTCATTTCTTTTGTAGTCAATTATCATTCCCAAAACTATCATAATGGAATGGGTTAAATACCAAAACTTGTGTGGTAGTCATGGTTTAACCCAAGTCATTCCTATTAGAAAAATTTGCTTATTTTACTAGTTTAACTAGCCATTCCAATTTATTTTATCTCAAGAGATATCAATCTGTACCCAATGGATTAGAGGGAGATATAGGTCCCACTAGTTACATACTCCATACATTTGCGTTCCACAATATCATAAAACATAAAATATCATAACCCCAAAAAAATAAATGGGTTTCATAAAAATTTCTTCATAATATAGACTATGAAAAAAGTATGTTTCATAATCATTTAATTAGTTCACCATAGTAGAACCCATGGAAAATTAATTGGTTTCATAATAATTTTATAATAGTATAACTTGGGTAAGAGAAACAGGTTTAAAAAACATATTTTTATCATAAAAAAATCATATAGTAAAAGAATAATAATTTTATCCTTATATAATATCCCTAGTAAAACATAAGTAACATAAATAGATGTCATTTTACATAGAGAATTATTTTTAAAGAACACTTGGAACATTTCTTGAGGAAAATAAATTTTCATTAAAAATAATTCTTTAAAACTAAATATTCATAATATATTTTTTTGAATATTTTATTTTAAGATGAACTTGAAATATTATAAAGGAATATTGAAATGAAATAATGTTCATGAGGGTGGAGGATTCCCTTCATTTTGTACGTGTTAAAAAAGGATTCCTTTGATATTTTAAGTAAAAACCAAACCATCCTTGTTTGCAAAACTGAAATGATGATTCATTTAATTTTTTTTAAAAGAAGTTAAAAATGAATAAATATTTCTTCCATAAATAATTTGGATAATTTAAAAAACATTTTTTAAATAACTTTTATAAAACAAGGTTTTGGATGAAAAATGGGTTTCGAAAATAGAGAGAAATAAAGATGATTTTTTTTAAAAAACATTCTTTTGACTCATAACTAAATTACAGGAGGAAAATTTTGGGGAAATTTTATTAAAATGAGAAAACTATAGTATAGTAAAATTCATGAGTTTATTGAGATATTTATTATAATATTTCATCATTGTAAGCATAATAATTATCAATTAGTTACACAATGTTATTGAAACATAAAACACTTACCGCATTGGTAACATTGAATCATCATCCCCATGAAATAATAAAATTAAATGAATCATAGAATGACATGTGAATAAATCAATTCATTATATTACTAATAAAAATTGATTCATATAAACCTCATAAAATATAGTTTTACAACATAACATATGTTACAAATATGACAAATTGAGATAAAAAATCTCGTCACATTGGTAAATATGAAACCTTAAACCCCATAAAAGAGGGATCCGAAAATTCATATATAGATACATATAATTTTCATTATAATCATAATAAAATTCATTCATTTATTTTATATATACACCACATAAGAGTAACGTGTGGATAATATGGAATGTGTCTCACCAAAAATAAAAGTGATAAGGAAATCCATTACCTTATGTATTGACTTCCTTTGTCGATGTTCAAAGCTCATATATAATAAATAAAAGTTTATTATAAAAATATTAAAGAATAATATTTGTAAATATATATATATATATATATATATATCATACCATATATTATTTACTTATGAAATCTATTAGCTATTTATTAACAATTCAATGTTAATGTCACGTTTCGGGTAATAACTGCTTTGTTTTTCAAAAATGTTTTGATTTTTTATTTTTGGTCATCATAATTTTATAATTATTTCATCATTTTTAGAATTATAAAAATTTTATAAATATTATATTCTTTTTTGTAAAATTCTTAATATAAATGCAGAGTTTTAATATGGATAATGAAATACACTATTCATGGAGATGGATGATTGTACATATGCATAAATATTGTTTACATTTCTTCAATGGATAAAGATAAATAAAGGTAAATAATGTATTAAATTTAAATACTCATATATATATTTCATATATATCATATATATTCATTAAATATATCCCTTATTACTTTACAATGTAAGGTATAAGTGAAAGATAAATCACATCATTTCGTGAGGCGGTAGTCCGTCGTAACCATGAATGATGTTATCGTATTATCTAAGAAATATAAATAAAATGGTATATGTAATATTATATTTTCATAATAATTTTAACTATATATATATATAATATAAATTATATCATAATAATACCCATCTATGAGTGGTGTTGATGGAAAACTTTTCAGATCAGTTTGTGAGCCGGTAGTCCTCCATACAGATAGGTGATGATATAATTTTCCATATAAAGGAAGAGAAAGTGGATGAAAGTCATGAACATAACATAAAAACATATCATTATATTTTAAATAAATATTTTATTACATCATTAGGTATTAATATGAATCTAATTGTGTTTTGTCAGAAATAATATAAAACCCTCAGTTAGGGATGTTACCTCTTCTTCGGATAACTTCTATAAGTTTTCATGAAAATCCATCCCAGTTTTTCATTATAAAACTATAATGATTATGGGATGAGAATATAGAAATAAAGAAGGTATTTGGGTAGTTATGTGTCAAGGAAAATTGTTTTTTAAGTGTGATGAGAAGAAAAGTGTGGTGAACTTTTATAAGATAGGCGAGTGGCACACATGTAATCTTCAAAAAGAAAGAGGTGTACCAACTTTCTTAAAAAGAAACAAAATCTCCAAAATGGGTCAATATAGATCCCTAAAAGCTATAAGATAAAAATATTTCCATAAAATGTAATTTTTATAAGTTTATAGGTCATTTTACACATTATCATTTTAGTTTAACCCCTAGTATACCCACACATACCTTAATCATGGTAAATATTTTTTAATTTTTTACTATTACTTAGGGTGAATCATATAATTTAAATTATGATGATTAATGATATAGAATAAAATTTTATAAATTAAACTCATTTAAGTGGCATGATTTAATAGGAAATTAAACTCACATATGCGATGAGAAAGCTATTTTTCAAAAGGAAATGATTCCTAAGTTGAGAATGTACTAACAGAAAAATTAATTCTAATAAACTAGATTGGATTAATAAATATATAATTTATCGAATGATACTTTTAAACAAATTTTAAAACAAAAATTATCTTGGTAAATTATTTAAATTAAAATGACTTTTTTAATAAAAACCCTTCATTTTAACAATTCATCAAAGTATTAATCATTCCAGAAAAGTCCCAAAAATACTTCCTAAGATAATTTTTCATTTTATATATAAAAATTTTATTTTATTTTATAAAATTAATTTTATAATTTTTCACAAAATTAAATAAAACACGTTTTTTTTTTCGAAAATAATATTTTTGAAATATACAAATACATTACCAAAAAATAAATGTTTTTTTATCAATACGTTTCCTTTATATAAAACCATTACACATATTATTTTAAATGTGGTTATTACTATTAATTATTCCATGCTTAATGGATAGGTAATAATGGTCTAGTTTAGTTAATAATATTAATAGTTTTTTGTGGTTAGTTTAAAATAGATGTTGTGTGTAACGTAAGATATTGATGACATTAAATTTATTTTGAAAAAAAATCCTAAAACTCATGGTGTTAGAGTCTACACCAATTAAAATTAATTTCTCCCTAAAAATTATAAAATATTTATACAAATATATGATGATACTTCTACCTCATCCTATCCTAAAGTTCCCATACAACTTCCTGAAACTAGTGGTTTCACAAAAAAACTATGACAAGGTGACTAGTATTGTTTCATAGAAAATTATTTATTTTTTCTAGAATCTCCAACAGTTGTTCCTTATAATATTTATAATCCCCCATAAATACAACATATGAGTTCAATTAATGTAATGGTTTATGTATGTACATTCTTATGATACATACATATAACAAATCATGAAATAGAGAGAGGTTTTGCAGAAACTAAAATAGATAGGATATCATCCTGATATAATCAATAATTTCAAAGAGACTAATATGCTTAGGTATTTTACCTTGTTTCAAAATCACATTACCTAATTCTATGGAAAAATTTATAGAATCTCCCAATTACTAAAATCAAATTCCAAATCACACTGTTGATTGTTAACATAAATTATCTACTAAATTTACACTGCCCTTATATAATGGTTAATGGATCTAACCACATATTCCATTTCATCAGTTATCTTAGGTCTAAATAGCCTTTTATATCCAACTTTATTTTATTATATTGGATTTGTAAACATCATTTCATTGATAGATTTATAATTATCTGACTAAATGCTCGAGTGAAATATATTTTTATAGGAAAACTAAACTAGAGGAAGGTCTTGATCCCAAACACATTTTAAATATATAGAACAAGATATGAGTACATCATCATGGGATTAAATTGTTCTCTCCAACTAACCATTTGTATGAGGATGATATGTTGTGCTAAGACTTTACTCAGTATCTAGAGCATATTAAAGACTTCACTAGAACATAGATATAAATCTCAGATCCCGATCAAACACAATGGTATAGGTTACTCTATATAATATTAGCACTTCCAAGATGTATATTCTAGAAAGATGATAAAGGGGGTAGTATTATATGATAGAAATGAAGTTTAAAAACTTTGTAAGGAAATTGAATATATCCCATATAAAATTATTCCATTTATACATTTTGGGGAGTCCAATAACAAAATCCATGGTGACGTTTTCCCATTTCCATTCAGGTATGGGAAATTTATGTTCCATCACCTTAGACATTTGTCTCGTATCCTTAACTATTTGAAGTACCAAACATTGAGATAAAAAATCTATCATATCTCTCTTCATTCCATACCATTAAAAATACTCATTCAAATCTCTTTATGTATTTTTACTTCTAGTATTATTATAAAATGATGAAATAAGATATTACTCTAATATATCCTTCATTATATCATATAAATATGGAACACATGCATGGTTCCTAATTATTTTTATTACATTATAATCACGGATACACTCATGAACATTTTTAACCTTTATTTACAGCTCTAAATCTTCTTTTTTCCATCGTATTAAATCTTCACATGGGAAGATAGTTGACCATTCAATTTAGAAAGATAATATTTATCCACATTCATTAGGATTTATAGATGTATTCTTTTTTAAATCCTAAAATATTTTATATTATTTTATCCTAATCATGGATAAGCTAACGAGATCTTTAGAATTAAAGCACCATCCACCCATGTTTATTTGTAAGGGTGGTAATATATTGATCAGTCATAATCAATAATCAACTCTAACAATATTCTCTGGTGCATGTTCAAATCCTTCTATAAGAATATATACTTTATTTTTTTGTGATCAGTATATATATCAATATTTTCTTAGTAATGATAATGACACCATATAATTAATGTAAAAATTATCATATCTAACTCAAAATCACGAGATGGGTAATTTTATCATGAACCATTAATTTTAATGATGCATAAGATATAACCAATTCATTATTCAATAGAATGGATCCTAATCCCTTATTGTATAAATCACTATAGATTAAAAAACTATCTCCATTTTAGGGTAATGTTAATAAAGGAATGATGACAAGTCTTCGCTTTAGTTCCTTGAGATATTCCTCACATTGATCAATACAGAGGATCTTATCTCCCTTCTGAGTTAACTTTGTTAGTGGATTATATAATCATGAAAAATTATCTACAAACCTTCGATAATTTCTAGCTACAACAAGAAAACTATGTTTAATAGTCACGGTGGTTGGTCTTATCCAACATTCAATAGCCTCAGTCTTTGATGGATTTTTAGATATACCTTCTCTTGAGATTATACAACCTAAATAAAACTTTTGCTTCCAAAATTCAAATATTGTAAATTTTTCATATAGTTTCTCTTTATTTAGTGTACTTAGTATAATCCCAATGTGATATTCTTTCTCCTCATTTAAATTTTAATAGATAATAATATTGTCTATAAATACTCAGAAAAACTAGTCAATCTAATCTCTAAAGACCCTATTAATTAAATCCATTAATATATAAGGGTAATTTTTAAGATTTAATGGAATAATTGTATATTAAAAGTGTTAATACCCTACACAGAATGTTATCCTTGGTATATCTTCCTATATAACCCCTAATTGATGATATACAAAATGAATTCCAGTCTTTGAAAAGTATTTATCTCTATGAGTTTGATCAATAAAGTCACCAATTTGGGGTTGAGGATACTTGTTATTAATTGTGATCTTATTTAGTGGATGGTATTTAATGAAGAGTAACATTGATCAATCTTTCATCTTAACAAAAAGAATAGTTTCACCCCAAGGTGACACAATTGGACCAATTAATTTCTTATCAAGGTTCTCAGTGATTTTATTTTTTCATTCCTTCCACTCAATTCGTTATATTCAATATAGAGTATTTAAAATTAGTTTCATGCTAGGTATGAGTTTTTGTGAAAAACAACTTCATGCTTTGATGTAATACTATGCAACACTTTCAAAAAGATATCAACAAATTACTTTAAAATATTAGTATCATTGATAAAGAGTTTCTCCCCAACCATATATGATGAACACCCCTTTTCATTGGAATAAATACCCATAAATGGTTGTGATCTCTGCCAGATGTTCTTACACATCATCACACTAATATATGATCACATGTTGGTTTGAAATATCAAACATGACTTCCCTTCCTTGAAAATTGATGATATATGTTTGTAGTGAAAGACAATTCATGATGATGATAATATAAAATTCAACAAGATGATGAATGAAAATATTTGGAATAACTATGTTCCTATAAACATCAACTGAAGAGGAATTGAGATGTGGTCATTATGACATTAGGTGTCTTAACCTCTAATTTTACATCTAAAAAAATAGTTTGAATCTTGAAACTCCTAGAAAATTCTTTAGATATTAATGAATAGGTATATCTCGAGTCAAGTACAACATTTTTAGTTCAATAGTGGATGGTAAGTGTAACTATCATAATTTCATCATCGTAACCCTCATCAAAAATAGTGATCGAATGAGATTTCCACATCAAATTACCATAAGAGGTTACTAGTGTGGATAATCATCATTTACCATTGTATTTGGGAACTAGTTATAATAGTGATTACACTCCTTTAATTTGAAACACTAGAGTGTGGGTGGTGCAATATAGGCATCTTTCTCTCTATTCATATCATTAGATAACCTCAACCCATTTCTTCACTACTTAACTTATATATTCCCTTCATTACCACACTTAAAAATTTTACCATTAACCTTAAGAAAATTTTATCCATGATTCCATATATAGTTCACACATAAAAGAAATATCATGTTATTCTCTCTATGGCATTGAGAGTTTATGTTGAAATCCATATTTTTCTTTTCAAAACCATGATATTTATGGGTAACTCTATTCATAATATTAATCTTGAGAAAAAATCAAATCATTACTTCATAGTTACTGATGTCCCTTGTTTCTAACACCTTTTGTAGACTTGGATTAAATCAACTAATGTATTGATCAACCATAGCTTCAAGTTGGATGATAATGCTAGAGTCATTCCTTGAAAGTCTTAAAAAGTTTTCCTCATAGGAAACAAAAGAATCTTCATCCTTATACTTTAACTCATGGAATTAATTATAAATTTTTTGTATGTAATATACATGGGAATTGCTTATTTAATAATGATCTCTTAAACTCATCCCACTCTATAGATTCAATTTCACCATGTTCTCCTACATTCTTGATTAGAGTACCCTATTGATCCACTTCACCTTCAAAATTATAGACATACATAATGAGTTTTTGATGCTATAAATACTAGATAATGGAAAATATCCTTTCATTGGTACTAATCCATTTGTCATCAACTATTAGATCAGAAAAACCACTGAAGGAAGTTGTAAGTTTCCTATTGATTAACTAAATAGAATTTTGTTCCCTATTTTTCCCATTTATAAATTCTAATTGATTGATTGATTGAGGAAGTTATTTTAGAATAGAATATATATTTTTCATTCCTTATCCCATAACACTTGGTTTCTCTGGAGAAAAATCATTTCATTTTCTATCATACTCATCATTAACATGGTTCCTTCGAGTTTCATCCAAGGACTAAAACTATTAATTATAGTCCAAGAAATAATAATCATTGGGGGGACCACATAATCATGAAAAATTACATATATTACATCTAAATCATGACACATTCATTATTGTCTATAATTAATTGGGTTTATCCTTGGTCATTCATTATAATAATCTATTTCTATTCTTAAGAGTGGCTCAAAAAGAGTTTTTGAATTTCCTAAGAATGTACCCCTTGAGTCATGGACTAAGTGACTATAATGTTTAGATCAAGGCACAATTTTTAGAATTATTACCACTAGGTGCCTCTATGATAGACCCACATCCACTTGTAATAACCCTACATGGATAAAATATCTTGGGAACTACTTGATCTATCATTTACCAAAATTCCATTACATTTTTCTATACTTTAATCATTCTTAGACTTATCCTTTGGCATATCCTTATAAAATTCCTTGGGTTTCTCACAAAATTTTTCATATACAATATTCTAATGGTTAACTAGAAATATCCTCTAATACCAACTTTAAATACGAAAACTTCCCATACATAAATATTACATCTATTTAGAGAAATATTCATTACATTCTACAAACACAGATCTGGGTATCATAAAGGTATAGTTCCTTTCAAAATAGGGACAAATAAATAATTGTTCCATAAGTGATCAACATTATATCCAACTATGTTCACTATAATTAGTACCCTTATTAGACATATCATTTATAATACATTTCATCATAATCTAGGGAAATGAAACATAAGAAAGGGAAAGATCAGATGTATAGTAAGGGTAAACCAGGTAGATATTAACATATCATGATCATAAGGGTATGAGAGCATGATAAAAACACCTTAAGACCATAATATATATATCACAGTTTATAAAAATGAGTCATGGAATATGGGTTAGGGACCAAACCCATGGGAGATGTCTCATTTCTCTCCTAGAGCTCCCCTCCCGATCTCCCTTCCACTCTGCTCTATGTAGGGTTTCCTCTTGAAATCCTTCACCTCTAGATCGACAGACCTTACCATCACAACTCTTATTCCCTACTACCATCTCCTCATACCCTCTCCCTACTCTAACATTAATGATATGGTATTACCCTCCCTTATTTCATTTTTCTCCACTGATTGAATAGTTATTTTCATTTGTGGAATATTTTTCACCTTTCTCCTCCCCTCTTTTTGATTTACCCTACACATCATACCTCCATCTTGGGTCTATGAATGGGTGATTCAGGTGGTTTTGGATGGATATGGAGTTTTTTTCGGTGTTATTCATCTCTGTTGCCCTTATTGCTCAACCCTTATATATCAACCCCATCTTGGTTAGGATCTATGATCGTTTGGGGAATCTTGGGATGGTGTTTGAGGGGGGATGGAGGATATATCTATTATTTTCTTTCTTGTGTTCATTTATCAAGTATGTTGGGTTTATTATCCATCTTCGTTGTCTTTGTTGTTTCATTCTGGGTACATATTACTGTCCACATCTAGTTTCCTTATCATTTTTTGTCGTTTTTTCTAGATTGTTCAAGTATATTCTGGTTTATTTAGATGTATTATGGTGTGTTTTATTATGTGGTTTTACTATGTTATGTTGTTCATGATGGATCTATTGTGATGATATGAGGACGGATGTAGATCATGTCGAAAGAGCGGATTTTTTCAGTCTCTAATGGTGTTTACTCTAAAGGGAAATGGTTAGTGGGTTCCATAGGTATCTTGGAAATCTTTTCTAGGTTATAGACTCCATCGGTTTTAGGGTGAATTCGGCTAATTTTGATAATCAATTGACTAAGATTTTTTTATTGATGATAGAGATTATTTTTAGGGAGCCAAGGAGTATGGATTAAGGATCACACTACTTGAGGTGTTTTGGTGGTGCAGTCATCGATGCTCTATTTTCAAAATTAGAATTTGGCACTTTGGTGTCTAAGGTTGTGTATCATAAATTTGCTTTAATATCACGTTACTTTATAGTTTTGTATTGGGAAATGTATGGTTGTCATTTTACCTTAAAATGGTCTTTTTGAAAATAAAAAAATATAGATTTGGATGGAGTCATGGAAAAAATATTAAGAGTATATATGGAATAAAACATAATGTAATCAAAGATCATAAACCACGAGAACATAACATTGATATAAGACATATATTCCTAGCATAAAAATATTCTTATAAAATCATTTCTTTAGTAGTAAACGTTCATTTCCAAAAAAAATTATAGTTGAATGGGTTCACTATAAAAAACATCATAAATTCCAAGCTTCACTTCCAAGACCTTCAAAGTGGGTAAAGTACCTTACTATATTGGGTTAACTCCCCATTTTAGTCTGGTTTATATCATGATATGTCAATCTTTACCCAATTCATTAGATGGTGATATAGGTTCCACCCATCACATAATCCATACATCTATGTTCCATAAGATCATAAAACATTCAATATATTATAACCCATTGAAAAAATGGGTTTCATAAAAATTTCAACATAACATAACCTATGAAAAAAATAGGTTTTTTAAGTATTTCATCATTTCATAAAAACATAACCTATGGGAAAAAAAGAAGTATGATTCATAATCATTATATCATATTATAACTCATGGAAAATAAAAGTGTTTCATAAAAATATTTTCATCATAAACATAATACATTCAATGATAGAATAAGAATGATATCATTGGATTGTATCCCCAGAAATGAATAAGTAACATCAAATTATGTCATCATAGAAGAAAAATGATTTTGAAATATCATATGGAACATTTCATGATTAAAATACCTTTTCAATAAAAGTATCTTTTCAAAACTAAAAAATAATAAAATATTTTGGAAATACATTTTAAAAAAAATCTTAAAAATTTATAATTAATCGTTTGAATAAAATGATATTAATAGTGGTGGGATATCTCATTCATTACATACATGTTAAAATAATTATTCGTTTCACATTTTTATAAAAATCCAAAAAATTCCTTTTATGCCGAAAGAAATGAAGATTAATTAATTTTTTAAAAATCCATAAATACAAAAATAATTCGTTAATAAATAATATATATAATGTTAAAAAAAATTCAAAAACATTTTATAAATCATTGTTTTGGAAGAAAACTGATTTTTGATCTTAGAGATAAATAAAGATTATTTTTATTAAAATTATTATATTGAACTCATGATTACATAAATACTTGAAAATGATGTGAAAACATGTATTATTAAAAATTATGTAAAGGATAAGAAAAATATTTTGTTTCTTGATAGATAGATCCTTATATTACATCATTTTAAGCTTAATTTGGAACAATCCTAATAAATAATAAGGTTGTTAAATAAATGTTTTACCACTTTTTTAACCTTGAATCATAAGCCCCAATTAATAAGAACATTAAATAAAACATATGATATTATAAGAACAAATAAATTCATGATATTACATTTCAATGGGTCTGTATATACACATCATAAAATAATGTAGTTTCATAACATTACATATGTCTCAAAAGGGAAAATAGAGACAAACATTCCTTACTGCATTGGTAGAATAGAAAATGTAAACCTCATGAAAGAGATATACTCAAATGGGTATTTAAATCAGAATAATATTTTGGTAGATCATCATAAAATAAATTATAGATAAGTATATATACACTACATAAAAGAAACACATGGTTAATATGGCATGTGTCTCATTGAAAATAAAAATGAGACGAAAATCCCTTACACGAAGACTCAATATCTTTTGTACAGATTAAAAACAAATTTAAAATAAATATAACTTATTATATATATATTATATAACCATACTTATATATCATAACATATATTATTTAATAATTACATTTTATTTCTCTTTTATTAATAATTCCATCTTAAAGTCACATTTCTGGTAACTGCTTTTTTTTTCTTGTATGTGTTGATTTTTTATTTTTGGTCCTCTTAAATTTATCATGGTTGAATCCTATATAGAATGTTATAAAAGATATAAATATCTTTAATATTTTTATATATGTATTTATCATAATCCATAAATGATAGAGACCAAAAATGGAATACACCTTTCCTGGAGACAGTAGGTCATACATACACATGAATGTTGTTTCTATTTCCTCAAATGATGAAGAGAACTAAAGGTATATAATATATATACAGTACATAATAATATATATTTAATATATATTAAATATATTCATTAAATTTATACCTTAATACATTTGATTCAAAACATAAGTGAAAAATGAATCACATCGATTTGTGAAGCCGTAGTCCGCTGTATACATGAACAACATTCTAATACTCTCTAAAGAATGGAAAGTAAAAAAGATATATCTGATAATATATTTCAAGAAGTATATTTTTTATAAAAATATCATACATATATAAATTATATCTATCATCATACCCAACCGTGAGTGGTGTTGATGGAAAACATGTCACATCGATTTGATAGGAAGTAGTCCTCTATACACACAAGAAACATTATTGTTTCCCATTTGAGGGAAGATGATATGTGTGTAGGTGATACCCATAAAATAAAAAAATAATAGTATATCTATGATACCAAGGTTATTATATAATAATTTTTTTACTAAAAATATAAGAAATTTTATAAAGCAATAATATAAAATGCTAAGTTAGGAATGCTACCTATGCTCTGAGAAACTTCATTTCATTTCACCAAAGGCCTTAATAGGATTTTTTTCATTGAAAAATAAGTCTTACATGATTATATTAGGTAATTGTGTAAGGTTGTTGGTAATTTATTTTCCATAATAATGGGTTTTGGATGTGTGAAGATTATAGGATAGGGGTTTTCCTTTTTTATGTGACGTGAGTGGGAAACATGCAATTTTTTTTAAAAAAATGTGTATAATTTTTTTGCACCTAATAATGCAAAAAAATAGTAATTATCAAAATCAAGAGGCTATAAGGTAATAATATATCTATAAAATGGAATTTTTAAAATATTCCTTGTGATTTTACCCCATTTCTATCCCCCAGTAAACCCATTTCTACCTTAACCATAGTAAATAATTTTTAAGGATTTTTATTATTCATCATGTTCAAAAATTATTTTGGACTTATTGGAGAATATATATAATTCTAAACCAAATAATTAAAACATTTTTCCTTGTTTAAATCTAAGAATTTCAAAAAGTTAATTTGAAATTAAACCCCTATATGAGATCAGAAATAATTTCAAAAGGAAAACTTGGCATAAGTGGAGGTGTTTAAATATAAAAATTAAAGGATAACTTTATTAAAATGAAATTAATATTGTTAATAAATATATAATTTAAATACTTTTAATTTTATATAAATTTTAGAAAAATTTTTTATCTTATAAATTCTCTAAATGAAGAGGTATTTTTCAATAAAACGGTTTATTTTGTGGATATGTTCATCTTAAAATTCTTATCATTATCCCTTTAGTAGAATTTGATGATATATTAATTATTTATTGGATTTCCTTGTATATAACCAACATAAATGTATAAAATGTTGAAATCACCCTTTGTAACTTGAATATCCCTCAAATTATATACATGTGTATAGAGGAGGATGGATTTCCATTGGATTCACCATCCCAAGTGTGGAAATTGTTACCTTATGAGAAATTATATCTTGCTCAAATGATTGAAACTAAGGAAAATATAATATTTGATGAATTAGACATTGTACGATAATATAATTATTTGTTTCCTAAGTAATATTATGTTAGTACTCTTAAATTAATGGTTGATATCTCAATTGAACTTATACATATAAAGAGTAACATTTCTAGGGCTTGATTAACACTAGTAAATGGATATCTGTAGATCCATAGAGATGTAGTCAGTTTAAGGATGAACCAAAGAAAAATCTATGATTAAGATCAAAATTTGCTTTGTATTAACCACGTACTATCTATGATTTGGGAGAAATATTTCATGATTTCACAATCCAATAATAAAGATAACTTAGAAGAGAATAAATCATTTCTGGATTAATGAATGCATGGGGAGATTTAATTATTTAAATAAGAGGATAATCACTATACCTAGGATTAAATTATGTTGAATTGGTAAATTATATTTGATCTATAGTGATTCATTTAAAATGTAATGGATTTGGTACTCATGATAAATTAAAATTTTATAGCCTATGTCTCTTGCAAATTAATTATCCACGAGTAGAACTACTCAACATAGGATCTTTAATTAGTTGCAGTGACATTCAAATTGATGATTTTTTAAAATTTCCTCTAAAAAGATAAGTGTAACACACACACACACACACATATATATATCATAAAATCATCAGCCATAAATTCCCACAAAAGAACTCAATATTTTCTAATGAAGGTTGATAGAGTTGATAAAGGATTATGACTGCTCAATCAAATATCATCATGGTAAGATGAATAAAGTATTTGATGATCTTATTATAAATTATTCAATAACTCCATACATTATATGGATTGAAAGGGATATAATTTTCTTATACATAAATAGGATGGATATGGGAATCAAAAAAAGAATCTCATCATAACTTTCACAATTAAATTCTCAACAATTTGTAAAAAATGACCATTAATTATTATAAGTGGACATTATATTTTTAAAAACCTTTAATTAAATGACCATTTTAATATTTAATGGATTGTTTTAAAATTTATATGATAAATATCTATTTTGAAATTACATGGTCAGATAATATAAGATGAGGTTTTAATTTTCTCATAGAAATAAGATTTTATGAATAATAAAAAATGTACCACTTTACTACTCCAAATATTATTTACAATATTGTTTTATAATATATAAAATTAAAAATTTATTTACATTAAATTTTATAGAACTATAGATAATATCATTTGGAGGTAAAGGGGATATTTTTCTTTAAAATATTTTTCTAAAAAGGGAATAATATCATTCTAAATACATTATTTATAATAATCTATAATGGTGAATGATTTTAATAAAATTTATATATTTTATTTATAAATATATTGATTAAAATTCATATAAGGATCATTACTAGTCATATAGTTAATTTAATACCATCTTATACTTGAAAAAATGCATTCCTTGAATAAATATTTTTTGATACATTTTGAAGGTTTACTATAAAATTAAAGTATAAAACTTATAAAAATTTAATTTTATAAAATGGATAATATATTTTGAATTAGAAAAATTAATATCAGTTAGTAAGTTCAACATTATTTCTTTCCACAAATAATATAAAAAAGGGAAAAAATAATTATGGTCGTTAAGGCTAAAACAAGGTTTTGTGCTTTACATGCACTTGTGTTAAGATTACTTTCCAACACATAGTTTTTTTAATTTATGTTTAATTTTTTATTTTTTTCAAAATTCTATAATAGGGATGATTTTAATTTATTATTAAAGGTTAAATTACCTTGGTTAAAAAAGTATACATCGTGGTAAAAAATATGTTAAAAGTCACTAAACTTATTGGTAAAGTGAATTAAATGTTTTAAAAATGTTTTTATAATGATGGTGGTATCGAATGAAAATATTTTCCCTCCATTATATTATTTATCAATTTTTGAGGCACTTTATTTGAAATCCCATTATTGAATAGTTTTCTATATTTACTAATAGTTCACTCATCCTTAATTATAAAAGGTGAATTTCTCCCCTAAGTTTTTCAAACCTCTCAAGCAATTTATATCGACCAAACCATTAGAAAATATCTCTAAAATAGCGTTATCCACATTATGTAGGTTCTATTATTTCCAAATGGCCAAAAACATGGTACAAAATAAGATATCCAAATGAGGTTATTCAAAGATATGGTACTTTTCTTTACCAATATCATTATTTTTTTACTACCTCCTATACCACAATCAATTATATATTAAAAATTATAATGTAATATAAAATCCATATAAAATTTAATAAAATATTATTATGTTTATGTAATAATATTTATCCATATTTTTCTTTATCAAATGGGAAATAAAACTATCCCTCCTTTGTATGGCGGAGTACCACCTTATGAACCGTTGTAATTTTTTTCCCATTACTAACTCATGTGGATAGTAATAATGATGGAAATAAGTAATATATATGTTAATTTAGACAAGATATTTATTTTTGGAAGTTAATATAACACCCACTTCCTTACACTTTCACCCATTATAGGAATGAAAATTCCCCTCATGGGTATATATAGCCTACCGTCTCCACGAAGCAATGTGATTCATTTTCCATGTCCAATAGTTAAGGACGATTATATAAATATATGTAATGAGTAAATATGATATTTTTATATTTAATATCCTTATGTATATGTTTTAACTACATCATATTCTCAGGGAATGTAACTTTCCTGAAAAAACATGCATTATAAAACAAGGTAGTAAACACCTAAAATAATAGTAGTAGTGAAATATTTTTAACGAACAGTTGATGAGATGTTATAAAAGGATAATTTATAATATTATAAATATTAATTTGGTTTTTGTAAAAATTGATAATATTTATAATACCATTTTATATGATGATCATTAATGCTCAACTAATGGGAAGAGTGAGGTAAGTGAATTTCCTCTCAATTTCCTCTCCATAGAGACATAATTGTTTTTATTCACCCATTCACCTTTATATAGTTTATTTTCATAGAAATTTATGAAATTAACATTAATATCAATTTATTCATAATTCTAATTATTTAAATTCATGTTTTTCTTTCAAGGGGTTATCATTTAAGACATTCCAAATATGTAAGAATTTTTTTCACAATCTCATTTTCTTTTGGGATGGTTTATATTTTAGTTGAAGGAATCTTATAATTAATCCTTCATATGCTAAAATAGTTTTTTCTAAAATATATATATTTTAGGTGTTTTTATATTTTCTTCAAAATGTTCATCTCTTTGTCAATTGAATTAGTGGATTAAAATTTTTTCACAAAAAATTAATTTTATGTCTTATTTAATTAGGTATATATTTCTTCCATAACCATATTTTTCAAAAATATTTTATAGAAGTAATGTTTAATATTAAAATTATTTATTATGGAAACATTTATTTATCCTTTAATTTTTAAAATTGGTTGAAATAAATCTTTTTATGGTTTTCTAAAATGGTTATTTTTTACTTTCTTTAAAAAAATTCCAAAGGAATATTTTTTTCTCATATTAGTAAAATACGAACTTTCCCACCACCATAGACACTTTTGGATATTTAACTTCTTTTGTACATTATTAATGGTTTTATAATTAAAAAAATTTATGTAACCATATTTAAATAATTCACTTTCTGTAATGTCTCGGATTTTCTGTATATTATTTTTAAATATTATATGGAATTATTTCGAGATAAAACATAGAGATGGCACGTCATTCTGAGGCCCAGTGAGCCCGAAATGGTGGTTTGAACTTTTTTAAGTTAACTGAGTCGTCATATGTGTGCGGTTGTAGAAGTTTCCAAATGGATACTCAGATTAAAAATCTGAGGGCATTTTTGTGTCCAGGATGATGACTTTACCTAAGAACGGGTCTAACCTTGACCGGCATGGGTCAAGGTAAGAAAGTTAATTTTCGGACGTTTTTAGTAAAATAAACTAAAATAAATCTGAAAATTTTATTTTATTTTTTTATTTCGAAACATTCGCTATAGCACAACGATGGGGCAGCTATTTTGATAATTAATGCCATGCCATAATCACTCTGAAATAGAAACACTGACTCATTAATGTCACAACATAGTGACAACAACATAGCGTAGCGGAACGCTGAAGCGTGGTCCCTCATTTTAATAGATTAATCAAATTTTGATCATTGGAAAATGCAGAGAGAAACTCTGGAGAATCCATGGATATTTGGAGAAAAATCTTAGCGACATATGACGAAGAATCAAAGATGTGAATCACTGTGCCAACGAAGGTGAAGGATCTCAACGACAACGGTAGCACGACCCCTTCATCAGCGACCAATCCCTTCTTGAGGTAGGGGTTGTTATTTCAATTCTCCTTTTCCCCATTTTGGATTATACAACGAACACAGAACAACCCACGAACAGGTTTATTTTCTCATTCGTGTGTTCTTTTAGGAGGGTTTTATCGGGTTGATCTCGGGGATTAATCCATGTTAAATTATTGTTTGATTCTGCTCTGTTTGATCCTACTAACAGTAGTGGATCGATGGTGTGACAAATGAAAGCAGAGGTTCGTTCCTCGACTTGCGATTGGATTTATTCCCTCTTTCTTGTCTCATGCTTTCGTTACATTCTTCATGGAGCAAGGAACAACGGATTGTTGTGCACCCATCTTGCGACGCAATGATCCTAAACTGGAGACCCGACATCGCAACGACTATATGGAGGTTTGATGGCAATGGCGGACGACGAATCAACTCGGATCAGAAGACACTGTTCTTCATGATTTATTCATGCAGGAGGATTGATGTGTATTTTCGTGGACAATTGGAGGCTTGAAAACAACGGATATGACTTTGAGACGTCAGGGCGACCTAAAATTTGGAGTTTTATGGTGATCGTATCGTCGAAACGAAGATCAAAGAATCACAGGAGCCGCACCGGCGAGAAGCGTTGTTTCTGGAAATTTTCGGAATACACGGAATGTAATTCCAAAGAACACTCCATATAGTACTGGCAGTGGCGGCTAGGGTTTCAGGGGTCAGATAGGTATCACATGGCGTGTTGGACCTTCCCCAAAGCTCAGCGTGTATCTCAGGTGATACACGGACACGGGAAGAGCGACACAGCTTCACGACACAACTTGTACTCTATACACATCATGGCAGAGGTGGCTATGCGGGACTTGGCATGTATCCATGGGATAAATGGACACGAGGTAGCATACATGGTCATGTACTTCACCACACGAACAAGCACTCGATGGATATGGTCAGGGATAAGGAATTTAGAGCTCGGAAATTCGAGAGAGGTCTGCGACGGGACATCCGAGCTAGTGTCATGCCTCTGTTCATTTCAACTTATACTGGAGTGTTCGAGAGGGACATGGTGATCGAGAGATTCTTGGAGGAGCAGAGACAGCTGCCGGAAGTTAGCAGTAGGAAGATAGGTGCGGAGACCTCGGCGGTAGGAAGTCGATGTTAGGCACAGGGATCAGGATGTGGGAGACTTCATAGGAGGACCCAGGGCAGGGTATCGATATTCCAGGGCTCTCAGGATGGATCCAGTTTTCCTAGGGAGAAGTGGTGCTAATCGTGTGATGGTAGGGGACATATCGCTAGGGCTTTTATGACCTATCGAGAAGCTGATAGGGAAGCATTGGATGGACCACAGAGGTAGAGGTAGAGAGTGGAGTGGATAGAAATTCCAGGTTTAGGACGTGGAAGAGGAGCAGGGAGAGCTGCAGCTGGTGGAAGAAACTTCAATCTACTTCTACCACCACCCCTAGGAGGTCCACACTAGGCTCAGAGAGCTGGGGGACTGGGGCGAGGACAGCTGCATGCAGTCGAGGCGTACAATCTAGGGACTCTAGGAATGATCCAAGGTACGATCTATGTCTTCTCTACTTTATCTTCCGTACTTATAGACATAGGTTCCAGTCATTCTTTCCTTTCCACATGTCTTGTGAGAAACCTTGAGATTTTGGTACAGTTGTTGACTTGATCCTTATGCTTGGAGACACCTACAGGAGGAGACTCAATGATCACACACCTTTATAGATAGTATGATCTTACCTTTGGAGTCAAGAATTTCAGTTTGAACCTCTTGGTGGTAGCATCAAGGCCTTATGACGTCATTTTCGGTATGGATTGGTTATCTTCGGTCCATTCCCAGAATTTCTATTTTAGGTGAAGGGCGCGGTGTGTCTGTAGTGATGGGATGAGGTTTTCCTTTGTCAGAGAAAAGGAGACCCAGGAAGCACAGAATGGGCTCATGCATAGGAGGGTGTAGCCGATCACTCATGAGTAGGCTAGCCTTACCCTTAGATTAGTAGATGTTATGAGCTCCCAGTTCCCAGAAGTAATGGCGGAGTACAAGGACGTCTTCCCTGAAGATGCTCCATCACTACCTCCCCATTGGGAGATCATCTTCTGCATCGACCTAAACCTCGAGACAACACTGATTTATTCATAATCATATCAAATGGCTCCTGTAGATCTTTGTGAGCTAAGGGTACAGTTGAAGGACTTGAAAAACAAGGGTTTCATGAGACCTAGTGTTTCACCCTGGACGGCCCCAGTCTTGTTTGCCAAGAAGGCATACGAGAGTTTGAGGTTGTGCATGGATTACCAGCACCTGAATCAGGTAATGGTGAAGAAAAAATATCCACTGTCGAGAATAGACAACCTCTTAAATCAGCTAAGAGGGGCACAATGGTTCTCGAATTTTGAACTTCGATCAGGTTATCACCAGTTATGGGTACGGGACGGGGATATATCGAAGATGACTTTTAGTTGCCGCTACAGTCACTATGAGTAATTGGTAATAACTTTTGGTATGAGAAACACCCCCGCGGTGTTCCTAGGACTTATGGACTGGATCTTCCAGCCATACTTGGACTGATTCGTAGTGGTCTTTATCGACGACATCCTTGTGTACTCGGTGTCAGAGGGGGAGCACGCGAGACACCTGTAGATGGTTCAATACATACTCTGAGAGAACCAAATTTATGGTAAGCCCTTGAAGTTCCATTTCTGGATTCAGGAGATCCACTTTCTAGGACATGTCATCTCAGAAGATGGATTAGCTGTGGACCCAGCCAAGGTAGAGGCAGTGTTAGCATGGGAACAATCTCAAAGCATGACGGAGGTGCGAAGCTTCCTTGGGTTGGAAGGATATTACCGGAGATTCATTCCTGATTTCTCCTAAATATCAACACCGATGATAGCCTTGACTATGAAGGGAAAACCCTTCATATGGATGGATAAGTGCTAATAGGATTTCGAGTAGTTGAGATAGAGTTTGAAAAGCGCCCTAGTTTTGAGATTTCCGCAAGAGGGTATCGAGTACATAGTATTCTGCGACGCATCAGGGACCGGACTTGGCTATGTCCTGATGAAGAGAGAGTCAATGATTGCTTATGGTTCACTCTAGCTTAGGCCGCATGAGTAGAACCATGAAACCCATGATCTTGAGTTGGCAGTGGTAGTCTTCACGTTGAAGATGTGGAAACACTGCCTTATGGGCGAGCGGTTTATCATCTACTCTGACTACAAGAGCCTCAACTACATCTTATCGTAGAAGGATATGAATCTAAGATAGAGGCATTGGATAGAGTTCCTCTGGGACAATGATTTAGAGATCATCTATACTCCTTGGAAGGTGAACAAGGTGGTGGATTCTCTTAGCAGAAGATCAAGCTCGCAGCTGTTGAGTGAGGAGACAGTGCAGTTAGCCATGTTGCACTTATCCTTCATGGATAGAGAAGATGTATTTTACCAATAGTCGATGGTTGTCACTCCTCCACTCTTATAGTGATCTATGGAGGCACAACTTGGGGATGTCGACTGTGAGGCTTTAAGTTCTCATTTATCCACAGGATATGCTCCTGATGGGTATTTTAAAGGTGGGGAGCATGCAATTATTTTCAAAGGATGCATTGTTGTACCAATGGCATTGTGAGAAGAGGTCATGACGGAGTTTCATACATACCCCTTGGCAGTACATCCTGGAGTGGAAAATATGTACCAGGATCTCCGATGGCAGTTCTGGTGGTCAGGCATGAAGAAGGTAGTAGCAGAGTTCATTTCTCTATGCCTTAAATGCTAGTAGATGAAGGATGAGAACCAGGTTCTAGTGGGATTAGCTCAACCCCTGGAAGTTCTAGAGTGGATGTGGGATGGAATATCAGAGGAAATCATGATGGTATTACCATGGACGTCCAAGGGGGCATGATTTCATCTAGGTGATCATTGACCGACTCACCAAGTCAGCCCACTTCCTAGCTATCAAGGAGGAGAGTTCCGTAGAGAGATTAAGACGACTCTATGTGTAGTAGATAGTTTGGATTCATGGCTTCCCTTAGACAATAGTCTCAAATCGAGATGCATTCTTCACATCCCAGTTGTGGTAGGGATTGCAGGAGGATTTTGGGACTCAGCTATGCTTGGGCATGACGTTCCATCCCCAGAACGATGGTCAGATGGAGAGGACCATGCAGGTTCTTGAGGATATGTTGTGGGCTTGTATCTTGGAGTTTGTTCATAGTTTGGAGGAACACCTACCACTGGTGGAGTTTTCATATAATAATAGCTACCACTACAACATTGGTTTGGCTCCATTTGAGGCCTTGTATAGGATTCCCTACTGGTCACCACATTGCTAGACTAACCCCAGATAGTTAGCACTCATGGGTCCAGAGATGGTGCGAGCTACCACTGAGAAGGTGCAGATCATCTAGGAGCAGATTAAGACTGCACAGAGCTGGCATAAGTCTTATGCTGACAGGTGATGAAGACCCCTAGAGTTTGAGGAGGGATACCACATCTTTCTTTGTGTCTCACCTCAACGAGGGTTACTAAGGTTTGGCTGGGGTGGTAAGCTATCTCCGAGGTTCATCGGACCTTTGTAGATACTATGCAGAGTCGGTGAGGTGGTGTACCGCCTAACTCTACCTCCGTAGTTGCACTGGGTACACGATGTCTTCCAAATGTCGCAACTGACAAGGTACGTGCATGACCCATCACACGTCATCGAATGGGGTGAGCTGGCAATCCAGGATGGATCAACCTTTGCTGAGTACCCAGTAGAGATCGAGGATTAGTAGGAGAGGATCCTCTATGGGTGATCGATTCCCTTGGTGTGCATCCGGCGGTAGTACATGAATCTTTAGGAGAGCATGTTGGAGTGGGAGGCTTAGATCCATGCCCAGTACTCACATCTTTTTTAGTATCCTTGCTTTAGCTTTTTGGGGATGCCAAGCCCCAAGGTGGGGAGAATGTAATGTCTCAGATTTTCTATGTATTATTTTTATATATTATATGGAATTATTTTGAGACCAGGTGCAGTGATGACACATTGTTCTGAGGCCCAGTGAGACTGGAATTATGGTTTGAACTTTTTTAAGTCAAGTGAGTTGGCATATGTGCACGGTTGCAGCATTTTCTGAACGGATGCCCGAAAAATAAATATGAGGGAACCATTGCATCTGGGATGAAAACATTACTTATGAACGGGTCTAACCTCGACCGGTGTGGGTCGAGGTAAAAAGACAATTTTCAGACTTTTTTAGTAAAATAAAATAAAATAAATTCGCAAATTTTATTTTATTTTTTTATTTGGAAACATTCACTGCAACACAATGATGGGGAAGCTGTTTCGATAATTAATGTCTCGCCATAACCACTCTAAAACAACAATGCTAACTCATTAATGTCGCAGCGTAGAAACAATGACACAACATAGTGGAACACTAAAATGTCTTCTCTTCTTTTAATGGGTTAATGAATGTTTCTCATTGGAAAAGGTGGAGAGAAAATCTGGATAATCCATGGAGCTTTGGAGGAAAATCTCAGTGACAAATGACAATGAATGAAAGCTATGAATCGTTGCACCAACGAAGTTGAAGGATCTCAGTGATGATGGTAGCAAAACCCCTTCATAAGTGACCAATCCCTTCTTGAGGTAGGGGATGTTATTTCAACTCTTCTTTTCCCCGTTTTGGATTAAACGACAAACGCAGACCAACCCATGAATCGGTTGATATGTGGATTCGTGTGTTCTTGTGGGAGGGTTTTATCGGGTTGATATTGGAGATTAATCCATGTTAAATTATTGTTTGATTCTATTACATTTTATCCTACTAATAGGAGTGGATCAATGTCGTGACGAACGACGTTAGAGTTTTGTTCCTTTATATTCTATTGGATTTATTCCCCCTTTCTTTTCTTGTGCGTTCTTCGCGTTCTTCCTGGGGTGATGAAAAATGGATCGTTGCGCACCCATATTGCGACGCAATGATCCCAAACTGGAGACCCAACACCACAATGACTCTTCGGAGGTGTGAAGACAATGGAGGGCGATGAATCAGCTCGGATCGGAAGAGAAAATTCTTTGAGAGTTCTTCATGAGAGAGGATCGATGCATGTTATTGGGGTCGATTGGAGGACCAAAAACAATGGATACGACATCGGGACATCGGGCTGACCTAGAATATGGAGTTTCATGGCGATCAGATCATCAGAACGAAGATTAAAGCATCACGGAAGGCGTGCCGGTGAGAAGTTTCATTTTTAGAAATTTCCAGAATACACGGTGTGTAATTCCAAAGAAGATGTCGTGTTGTACCGGTGGTAGTGACTAGGTTTTTGGGGGTCAGATACGTATCACACGGTGTGTAACCCTAGTCAAACATCGTGTTGGACCTTCCCCGAAGCTCGGCATGTATCTCGGGTGATACACAGACACGTGAAGAACGATACGACTTTGCGACATGATGCATACTCTCTATGCAACATGGCAGAGGAGGCTATGCGGGACTCGGCATGTATCCAGGGGATACATGGACATGAGTTGGTGTACACGGTCATGTACTCCACCACACGGCTAGGCGAGGCTAGTAGTGCAGGTCACCCCATGTGTCGATTACACGGGTCGACGTACATGGGTTGAGACTGTGTATGGGAACATGGCCAGCGTACATAGGGCGGAACCTAGATACCTTGACATGGAGTGTGATCATTTTTACACGTTGTGTAGTTTCATTTTAATCAACTAGCCTTGCGACGTGGGCCATTGTACACGGGAAGTACCCGGGGTCAGAGGACACGGCGTGTGACCTATCTACATTCTGGGTACTTTTCTGTATATGGATATATCTTCTTGTCCACCATATCTTGGACATATTTTTTTGGGTTAGTTCCCCTTTTTATCATTACCTTAAAGGTTAGGTATCATTTCCTTCTACAGGAGTATGATCCCTTCAGCAGGACTTTCTGAGATAGAGTCAGGCATCCCTCCGAGATGCTCGGAGCAAGATCCTTTATCCATTCTTAACCCTAGGTAGAATCAGGAATCGATGTGAGCAACTCTACCGGGCATCGATCCTCTACCTAGTAGGTGAATCCGGATGAGTCGCGGTATCCACCAAGGCCCTGGAAGTGATTCTCATATGTGTATCGAGATCATTCCCACTTAGAGTGTGTTCTCCAGTAATGAGTGTATCTATCTCTCATGACTTTTCCCAATGAATAGTACTTCTCGGATGGACGTCATCAGAGCTATCAGACTCGTGGAGTGTGTTCTCCCAAAACGAGTTCATTGTGGAATTTTCGAACTAAATACCTAGTAGGGGTATGTGGTTGCGTGACTTGTCTCTAGACTGCGGGTCTGAGATTTGAGTATATCTAGAAATCGTGTTTCCCTTGCTATATGTTCGGTAGACATATACTATGTAGTTCTGAATGTACCTTTACTTTTTTTTATTACTTTTTGGTTTTCGATGTCCTCTACTGATTATTGTTATACTCACCCCTACACTGGATTTTCCCGCACATGTCATGTCTTGTGCAGACGAGAAGCTTTTGGATAGAGTACAGGGCGGACTAGGACAGGACCGAGCTTTCTGAGTTCCCTACAGGCCGAGGTGTTCCTACGGCTATGAGCATCTATCCCAATACCTCTTTGTGTTGATAGGTTGGACTTTTATATTTCAATCTCCTGTTTTGGTGGGCTTGTATTTTGGACCAGTTTACTTTCAACACATTACTTTCCATAAAACTCTGTTGGTTTGGTTTAGTTGTATGCATGCATTTTGTTCCTTAGTGGTTTTTACTTTCCATCATTTGTGGGATTGGAGATGTGTGCATGTGTACAGGTATATAGGAAATTTCTCCCATGTTAGTGTTATGCCTACTCGGTGCTAGTCACCAGCCCCTTTCCTATTGGAGCTGGGCTTGGGGAGTCGTAGTATAGGCCCCACTGGGACGGGTCGTGACAGATTTTGGATATTTAGCTTCTTCTGTACATTATTAATGATTTTCAAATTTAAAAACATTATATAAGAATATTTAAATAAATCACTTTCTTTTTCTTTATTAATATAAATTGATTAATTTTATTACAAAGCATGTATTTTTGATGAACTGATGGCCATCCATTGCCTCCTATTAAATTTTTGGTCATTAACATTATCAATAGACATTCACCTTCTTGTGATCATTTTTTGTTAAATTTCTATTAAATATCTTTATTAATTGTGTCATGAATGTGATTATTGAGTAAATCATGTACCATTTTCATATACAGTGTTTTATTATGAATTTTATTTAATAAACTGGGTAAAATATTGATAAATCCATATTATTTACTCAATACATATATTTATTTATATAGAATATTTTCATTTTATTGAAATGATCATTAAATTTATAAGTAATTCATTGTACATGAATTTATGGGTGGGGACTAGTTATATTACTCTACTTTATGCATCAATATGTCTAATAAGACAAATCATTTGTCCAAATTAAATTGGTTTAAAGTCTATACCAACCCATAAATAAAACTATCGTAGTGAAAGCTCTTGATGTGATTGATGTCATGATGTTTAAACTCATGATGTCCATTAATATGAAATACTTCATTGAGAATTCAGTTATTATTATCAATGAGATTATTTCATTGATATTATCTATAGAGTAATTTCATAATCATTTTATTGATTAAATGGGATGTGTTTTTAGTTATTTGCCTTTCCATATTCAGTACGCCTTATCTACTGATAATATCATCCATTATATGTAACCTTTCCTGAGTAATTTATCTCATTATTATTTTATTCCTTTCCCCATGTTATGATGAATAATTCTTTGAATGGGTTTCATGGAAGTGAAATAATTTATTTTATTATTTTATTATATTTTTTCCCTAACATAAAATGGATATAATGTTTGAATATAGATCTTAAAGACTACTAAAATTATTTTTTTATTCAGGATAAAAACCCATATATCAATGAAAATGTAATAATGTATCCATTGGATCTGTGTTGCTAGAGTCTATTTTGTTATAGTTGGTATTAGAGGATTTTTCTTAGAAACCATGGGAACTTGATTTAGGAAAGCATAAATTATGAATAATGATCTATGACTGACTAAGAATATATGTCAATTTATGGGATAATAGCCTAATATTTTGTAAGGTAGGGATTATTTTTTCTTTCTATAAATACATCCCTGTTTAGATACTATAGGTGGACATGTTTATATAATAGTTTCACCCATGCATAGTAACACTAAAAATAGAATATTGGAATTCAACATGATCATCACATGGTTTATAACAGTGAGCCTTATTGTTTATTTGGTTTGACACATCATGTGGATATGCTTTGGTTAATTCAAATTTTCATTACAAAACATTATGATTGATTTGAATATAATTTTAAATTCCAAAATAAACAAATTTTATAATTTCAAGATTAACAATGCATAAATTTTAAATTTTTATTTGTTAAATCATATTTATATTTATATACTATGATTTATAATTTATAATTTTATGATTAAATACTTTATATTCCATCATTTAATAAAGGATCCTGGATGAAATAATGGTATCAAAATTCATAGCCTATATTGAGATTTCCCTATTAAGAATGAAAATATAGTTGGTATTAAAATTGAGAAGCTAATGGCTATATTTGGGATACATAATCATGTTATAATGAATAAAATTTACTAAATATAGAATCCCATTATGATATATCATGATTATCCAATGTTTTATAACTTCATGTAATATAATTCTAAATCATTTATTGGGACTACTAATAATATGGTATCTATGAAATATATTAAGTCTCAAAAATTATTTTTCTACCCTTAGGATGTGATGAAAAGGAAAAGATTATACTTGAATTATAATGTCTCAAAGGTTATGTTGGTCTATTATTTTCATTTATATAGAATAATAGTTAGGAATTGTAAATAGAAAAAATATAATATATATCTTTTATTGAAATGTTGTTCAAAAAATATTTCCCTCATGAGAAACAAACTGAAATTTAAAGAAAGTTCCATAAATAAAAAATGAAAGAATAAAGTGTTGTGATGTATGAGGATACTTATATAATACTATACAAGAATATCAGTAATTACATATGTAATGCATAATATGAGATTAAACATTTCATTAAAGGGCTTAATATAACACTATAAAGGGAATAAGATTCATAACCATTTTTATCATATTATCAAATAATTTTCCATGATGCCAAAACATAGAATTAATTTTCTAGATCCTATATAGTCAAGGGTAATAAATAGAACAATATGTTGTAATAACTCAACACAAAAGGTAAACCCAACAAATAAAAAGAATAAAATGAATCAATTCCCATCATATGAATATTTTGGGGTGAAACACCCTGGGAAATCATTCAAGGGCATGGGAGTTTGTTATAAGGTAGGTGATAAGGGTCATATGGATCATGAATGTAAGGGAAAAAATATACCACAATTATAAAATTACTCAATAATAATGAAATGGGGAATTATTCAAACGAAAATCCAAATCATCAAGGGAATCTATAATAGAGGAGTCGAAGGGGAGAAGGCTGGGCTTATTTGATCTCTACAACAGAGGATAAAGTTCTAAATTATTTGGTGGAATGCAATTTAATCAAAGAATTGAGTTTAGATAATTATTTTTTTTTATCCTCACATTCTTCTATATCTCATATGTTTACTAAGAAAATTATATTTTTCCCTATCACTTAAATAAGGGGTTTTTCGGTTAGAACATCATGTGGAAGTTTCACTAAAATATAGTTAATCTAAGAAGTTTCTATTATTACACATAAATGTGAGCTATTTTATAAAATTATTATCATACCTAGAGTTGAAAATGATTTAATCCTTTAAATGGGATGTGTTACAAAATACAGTGAAAAATTGTCTTACAATGGTCATGAAATTAACATTCGTGATGAAGATATAGAATTACTTATCATTATAGTGGAGAATTTATAATCCAAGTCCTATCAATATCCACCTATAGTAGCACTACATAATGATATTCTTCAGGAAGAAGAAAAAACCCAATATATAGATCTAAATGGTAGTCTTAAAATTGATGATGTACCTATTATACATGAATACATTGATGTACATCATGAGGAATTAAATAGACATCCACCAGATCATGAAGTCAAGTTATAAGGCCCTGGCCTTAAACATTACTTAATATTGAATTAAATGAATAATTCACATTGAGGATCTTTTCAGGTTTAGAGTTTTAGAGAATTAGGACATAACTATTACATCTCAAAAGTTTACAAAGTAGTCACTTCTACATAGTTTCCCTTTTTTCAAAACATGAACTCTTAAAAAAAGAGTCATGTCTAGTTCCATTTTTAAGACAACATGAATTTTCCTTGATCCCATACTTGACCCTATTCCACATTATGTCCTGTGAAAAACATTTCAAAAAAAACTTGGTAAGAGCATAAAAACCTCAGTAAGGGATACACATATAAGGAAAACTGTTAGTTTTTCAAAATAACAAGTAAACCATGAATACTTTATAAAAGTAATAATTTTCACCTTTATGAAGTAGTAAAAACTCTTCACTGAATAAAATATCATTACTTACCCTTTTGTAACCAAAATATTATCATAAAACCCATATAAAGAACACATAACATATAAAGGTAACTTGGGACATAAACATACTTAAATGGAATAACCATACGGTTGACTTCCACACATATCACTTAATGGAATAGCTATACGACCGACTTCCATACCGAATGCGTTAGAGGTTATAAAGTAACCACCCATCCTGGTATTCACGGCACCACCCGTCATATGGTTTATCACGTAACCACCCGTCAAATGTCCAAGTACCATTATAAATTCATAAGACATAAAACAAATATAATGGAGTGAAGACATTTCCACATTTCAATTAAAATATATCACTTAAATATATTGACATAATAAATCCATTATCAAAACCATTTTCAATACCAAAATACATAAAAGCGTATATGGTATTTATTTCATTTTAAAAATATTGCGGCTTGTTGAGGAAGCCAAAGATCACATAATACTCGCGGCGACGGAAAAGGTCGTTGTCATCGCGTACGTTAAAATAAACATTCCTTTTTGTCCATTAGTAAAAATGTTTGTAGAAAAAGATTCCCTTTGAATGAAACGATAAGTCAAAAGTGTTTTATACAGCGTATAAAATAATGTCTTGTATTAGAATAAAATATGCCTCAATGAAAGGAGATTGAGACGAAGTCCCTTACCTCGTGTCTGACTTGACTCGATCACTCTTTAATCTCCTAAATAATAAACTAGTGTTAATCTCTACTTGATTAAGAACCTTTTTTCCAGCTTATTATTCCTTTTATATCACTTATTTCCCGGTTATAAACATTATGTAATCATTTAAGTTAATAATGTTCATTTTGTCGATATTTGGTTCTTAAGTCAAAAATGGACTTCTTACAATTACATGTTTTTCATGTGGTCAAAGGTTCATTATATCCATAATGATATTAATTATTTGGATATCATATATATCATATATATCCAGCATATACATGTATTTATAATAGTACATAACATTTAGAGGTAAGAAATGAAATGCACTGTTCATGGAGACGGTAAGCCGTACGTACGCATGAACGCTAATTTTATTTATATTTCATATTTAATGGAGTGAAATCATAATGATATAAACATATATTATAATTCCAGTATAATATCATATATAATATCATTATCTCCTTCCTTTATACGTCCCACATATGGAATTAACGAATCAAATCATTTTGAGGGGGCGGTAGTCCGCACTTCCTAAAATGCAATTATCGTGTTTACCCATAATGGAAACCATAAAGGTATGACATAAATGAAAAATACAGAAGAATAAGGAAAACATAAAAATAATATATATCATATATAAAAATAGTGACATCTTAATGGCCACCATGAAATGTGTTAAAAGAAGATTGAATATTCATCGTTTCGTGAGGCAGAAATTCGCCAACCACAGAAACAGTATGTTCTTTAACCATTAGACGGAGGTGTGTGTAAGTGAAAATAAAATATTTCTCATAACAACATCCTAGTATATTTAATATACTGGTTTTGTTACAAAAGGAAGGAATAAAAAGAGTTTAGGGATATGGAGAAGAAAAATAAAACAAAAGAACACAAGCGAAGACATTACCTTTAAATCGGGTAACTCCTCTTGGTTTGAACAAAAGGGGTTTCATGAAGAGCTTTATGCTTAAGTAAAGTCTTATAGGATGAGGATAGGTATGTGGAGAGATAAAATGAGTAGATCTTGGCTGATCCAAAGGCTTGAGAGGTGTGGGTAAGGTGGTAGAGGTGGGGGCCTTTTATAAGAGGGAGAAGGGGCACTCTTGGAAAGTTATAAAATGTAACTTTATTATATAATGAGTTTCGGTTTTTAAAGGTCCCAAAATTATATATTTCTAGTATGAGGTGATAATAGTTCGAAATCCACCCATCCAATAGATTTTTGACAAGTGTAGGTCTTAAATGTTACATTATCTTTTCTTTTTATTTAAATCGTTAAATAATGAGGTAATCGCTACATCATCATGGTGTCATAAATAATTTAATTTATTTAATGTATAAAAATTATAAAAAAAATATCATGATGTAGGAAATATTTTTAGATTTATAATTAATAATTATAGTAAAAAATATGACCTGTATAACCCCATGTAAATTTTTTTTTAGTAAAACAATACATGTTTGTGACATTTTTATTTTAACTTTAAATAAAAAGTTATTAATGTCATTTTCTTACCCAAGTGGATCCATGGGGTAACCAAGTTGACCCATGGATTTTCTTGGTCGGACATGACACATAAAATAAGGGTAGGACATGTGTCAAGGTAATTTCATATTATTATAACATTATTTCTACCTTAAATTACACTAATTACCTCTAATCATGATTAATAAAACTTAAAAGTTACTTTTCACCAAAAAAATTATTTTCATCCCATTAAACCAAATTTTACTTACTAATGAAAACCATGTATGTAGGATTTTTGAAATTCAATTCACAAAAGTGGTAAAGTTTCGAAAAATCAGTTTTTTAACTACCACTTAGTGGTTTCACTATTCATCAAAAATTGAAGTTTTTCAGAAAAATACCAAAAATTCACCCTAAGATATATTTTATATTATGAATTCAAAAATTATGTCTATTTTAAAAAATTAAAAACATATATGTTTCATTAATTAATTCAATAATTAATTCCCACTGTCAAAACAAATAGCGTGTTTTTAAGAAGCAATATCTATTAAAAGATTGACACTTGTTTAAGTCCAATTTCAAAGTGAAATTAATTCCAATGACCACCATTGGATTAAATGGTAAAAATATATTATAATTTAACTTTTAAACCAATTCAAAAGATAATATAATCATATAAATAAATTAGGTTAAAAAGAGGTTTTGAATTAAAATACAACATTTTTCATTATTCATTAAAAAATGAACTTTATCAGAAAAATACCAAAAATTTACACAAAGTAAATTTTGATGTCCCGATTCTAAAAAAAGAATTTTATTTGGTCCAATAGTATTTATAAGAGTGAACGAAACTATATTTAAAGAGGGTTTTCCATCAAAAGGTGATAAGTTGACCTTTTAGTGAATATTAGAGTATCTATGCCTAAAATTGAATTCTTTTCTTATTTTAAGCTTTATCTTTTATTGGATAAATGTAAAGAAATTTAACAAACATATATAATAATATTTTAGTTATTTCTATTCATTCCCTCCAATACAATAGCTACGTTTTAACTACCTTTTAAAATAATATTATTATATTACTAGTGTGCAACGTACTATTTCAAAGAAACTCTTTGTTGCGTATCGGGTTGGCTATCGAACATAGCAACCCTTTTAATGTAAAACTAATATTTAATTATCAAATATTAATAAATATGAAAATATATTATTCTTTATTTACCTGGGATTTTACACAAGTATTCAATTGATTTAATCCCAATTTAATGACCTATTTCAAAGACTTCGTATATAATAGAAACTATGGAATTTGGGGATTTTATGAAACAACTATAGGATTCATGTGATAACTGATTTATTTTCCCTAGTGTTTCACTATGGGGAGACATTATTCACTTTATTAAGAAGAATTATTATTCCCTAAGGTTGTGCATTGATTATAGGGAAATAATTGATTTTAAGATAAATAAAAATTATCATCTTCATTAAACTGATGACATATTTGATAAAATTATAGATGATAAATATTTTTTAAAGAAATAATATCATGTTGTGTATCATCTATTGTGAGTAAAGAAGGAAGAAATTATAAATATGACAATCTGAATGAGGTATGGAAATTATGGGTTTACATTAAATCCATTTGAAATGGATAATGCAGCATATTTTTTTAGTTTTTTAATAAAAATATTATTCAATAATATCATGATAATATTATTATGGTATTCACTTATGATATAATGGAGTATTATAAAAGTAATGAGGACCATGAGAATGAGTTGTGGATCATTATAGATACTCATAGAGGACAAGTTTTATATAGTAAATTTAGAAAGTGTGAATTATATCTTTAAGAAGCTTCTTTTCATGGACATATTTTATCCAAGGATATAATATTAGTTTATTTTTTGAAGCTTAGTGAAATCAAATAATGACCTACAGAAATAACATAAGTGGGTATGTTGTTTGGTTGGTCAAGCCGGTTAGTATCAGTGTTTTTTTCAAAAAAATTTCTTGATTTGATAACCTGTTAACCATACATACACATGAAAGGGTTAATTTCAAATTTATAAATTAATATGAAGAATGTTTTTTATAATTGAAGAGGAGATTGGAAAATGCTTAAATTTTGGATCTACCATCAGGAAATGAAGAATTTATGAAATATTTTGATGAATCAATGAAGGTTCTTGGTTTTATCCTTAAAAAAATACAAAGTTATTTCCTATTCTTCATGGTAATTAAAGTATAATGAATAGAATCATCCAAGTCATGCTCTTGAGTTAGAATATATAATCACTAATTTAAATATATGTATTCATTATCTATATGGTGAAAGATATGATATATGCATAGATAAAAATAGCCTAAAATAATTCATTTCAATAATTTCCATCAATAAGAGGAAAAGTTAAAGTCTCTAATTACCCAAGGATTATGATTTATCAATACACTTCCACCCACAAAAGGAAAATAGGGTAGATAATGCATTGAATAGGAAATATCATGGAGTTATGAAGAGAAATAATATATTCAATGATCTAGTACAGATAGATTTGAGAATTATTTAGTAAGTTGAAACATCACTCCATTTTTAAATGATTTTGAAACTGTATAAAATAGAAAAGATAAAAATTTCTAAATTTCATGATGAAAATTTTTAGATGAAAATTAAATCCTTGAATTATAAGAAATTAGCATACATCATTTGTGAAGATAGAGTTCTAGGATTTGGTAAGATACTTTGTGTTTAATCTATACATGAGATAAGAAGGGAATTTTTAGATGATTCTCATATCTAAAACTTCTATACACACCATAGTAGAACCAAAATTTAAATGGATTTGAGGTAACAATATTGGAAGGAAAACATGAATCATGAAATTTTTTATTATGTTTCAAGATTCATGGTTTATAAAAAAGTGAATGATGAGAGATAAAAATCCAAGAGGATTTATTCAACTTATATGTATTACAATATAGAAATGGGATGATATTACTATAATATTTATCACTATATTACAAAATTTTTCTAGAAATAATGATATTATATGGGTTATTTTTATCACCTAAAAAAATATAAACATTTCCATTTTATAAGGGAAGAATTTAAAATTGATCACATTGCAAGGCTCCATATTAATGAATTTGAAAGAAATTATGGAGAACCTAATTCAATTATTTCTGATCATTATATACAATTCACATCTAAATTTTAGATAACTATTCAGAATGATCTTGATATAGATCTTAATCTGAGCTCCACCTTCAATCCCAAAACTTATGGATAGTCTAAAAGGACTATTCAAACATTACAAGACATGTGGATGTCAAGATCACATGAATATCAAGTTATATAGGATTATTATTTATAATTGTTAGAGTTTTTTATAACAATAGTTTCAATTTCGGTAGTCAAAATTCTTTCCTGTGAAGCATTATATGTAAGGAGATTTCATAATATATCTTCTTGGCCTGATGATAGTGAAAGGAGACATATAGGCCTAGAGGAGGCAATGAAAATGGAAAATAATATTCATAATTGTATTAATGCATCAAAAAATATAAAATAGTTTAATTTAGATAACTGGAGGAACGATTTGTAATTTCAATAGGGAGATCATGTTTTATGGAAAGTATCTCTAATGAATGATGTCATAATGTTTATTAAGAAGGGAAAACTATGCCTTGGGGACATCAAATCCTTTTAAATTTGGAAATATTTTTATTTTTGTCTTATTAATTCATAATTCCGCAAAAAATATCCAAAGTACATGATAGGTTCCATATATCATTTTTATTAAGTTATTACTAGATCCAACTCTTGTGCTCGTATTTTAATAAATATGATTAGAACTAGATCTATCTTACTGTGAAGATCCCATATATATTCTTAATAATATAGAGAAAGTATTGAGGGATTATATAACTAAAATGGAATTTTATGTTAAAAAATAATAAAATAGAGGATGAAATGTGGGAACTATTGTATGTAATTAATAATAACCACCCTTATTTTCTTATAATGTAAGAAACATGAAAATATTTTGGAATAAATCTTTGTATGAGGGAAAAATGTAACAAATTATGTTAAATTATAGTGAGTTAAAATTCTATTTTAATAAATCTATTTTTAAATTCAAAATTTATTATTTAATGGGACATAAATTATAATTTATGATGATAAATATTGATTTTGAACTTGGTCAAATAACCTTATAATGATTTTTTGAAAATATCCCATAGAAATTAGTTTTTAGAAATAATAAATAGTTCTGTTTTAACTATTGCTAATTTTATTTATAATTATGTGTTATATTATATTGAATTGAAAATTTATTGACTATAAAATTGATATAAATTATGATAATATCATATGAAGGTAAAAAAGGGATATTCTTCATAAAACCATTTTTTAAGAGATATAATATCCTTCCTCATTAATTAATTAAAATAGTATTCAATGGTGAGTGATTTGAATGAAATATATATATTATATATCTATAAATATGAATTTATATCTATATAATGATGATTACTAGACATATAATTAATATAAGTTCCCTTTAATATTAGAAAAATCACTTCTTGAAAATCCATTTTTTGATAATTTTTTCAGGATTATATTAAAATTAAAATTTTCCAATTTAATAAATTGAATATGATAAAATAGATTTAATTTTTGGAATTATAATATTTCATATTATTTAGTTCTTTAATTTTTTCCCATTAGTAATTGTAAAGACAATAAAAATTAATTACTGCAGTTAATGTAAGAACACATTTTTGTGTGTCACATTCACCTATATTAAAATAAATTTTACGTAGATAAATTTTTTATTTATTTATTTTATTTTCATATTTATCGTTAGTGGGTAAAAATTATTCAATATTTTTTATTTTAATTGCGTCTTAAATGAAAAATTACATTGGATAAAAAACTAGTTACCATGTGGAAAACTAAAATCGAAAAAGTTAGCAACATTAGAGGTAAGGGGAATAAAAAAATTAAATTGATTATTTATAGTGGTGGAGGTGAGTATTGATGTTATTTATATTTAAATATATTATTTATATATTTTGGAGGCACTTGTATTGATAGTGACTTGTAAAAAATGAAAAGTTTTAGCTATTTAAAAAAATGTCATTCCACTTAAATTATAGATGAGAACCCCCTCTAGTCAAAAATTCACACCTCTCAATACATTTAGCTCTAAAAAACATAACTAATCACTCCCTATAATCCTTATCCACATTATACAGGTTTTTTTATTCCAAAAAACCCGACCCTATATCCCTTAATAAGAGATATAAATGAGGTTCTTCTTGGCAAATGTAATTATCATCACCAAGATCGTTCTTTTTTTACTTCTTATTTAACCACATTAATTTTTTTAGAATTATAATATAATAAAAAAATATTCACCAATAAAAAGAGATGTTATTATTTTTATTCAATAATATCTATCCATTTTCTTCACTATTAAATGTGAAAAAATCCATTGCTTGTGTATATAGCGGACTACCACCTCGCGAACTGATGTAATTTGTTTCCATCACCAACTCACATGGATTTTCAAAATGATATAAATAAATAATATATATGAAAATAATAACATGATATTGTTTAATGAGAAATTAATATATCACCCACATCATTATCCTTTCACCCATTAAATTAATGATAATATCGCTCATGCATATATACGACCAACCATTCCCACGAAGTGATGTGATTAATTTTCCACGAGGAACTATCCCACATGATTAATATATATATATATATATATATAAGTAAATATTATTATTATAAAATTGATATCATTCTGTAGATTATGTAACTATATCCTATTCTCACGAATCATAACATTTCCAATAAAACATGCATGAGAAAACAAGGCAGTTAACACTCAGAATAATAGAAGTAATGAGAGATTATTTATGAATAGGTTATAAGATATTATAAAAGGATTATATATTATATTATAAATATTAATATGGTTTTTATTTAAATTAATAATATGTTTCAACCATTATATAAGAGGTTAAAATGTGTTCAACTAATGGGAATCCTGAGGTAAGGGAATCTCATCCTAATTTCCACTCCACTGGAAAGTATTTTTTATTATGAACTTATTCAATTTTGTATGGTGTATATCAGGGACCTTTAATATATTTCACATCAAAAACTACTTATTCATGAATATTATTGTTTCAATTTAGGTTTATTATTTCAATGTCTTAATAATTAAAATTTACCAAAGAGGTAAGAATTTATTTCACAATCTTAATTTCTTTTGGGATTGATTATTTTTTTGATAAAGGAATCTTATCATTTATCCTATAGTATCTCATATCATTTTCTTACAAAATAGATATTTAAGGAATTTCAATATTTTCAATAACAAATTCCACTCTTTGGAACATGAATCAAGTAACAAAATTTTTAAAACAAAAACATATTTTTTTCTCGTTTAGTTAAAAATATTTTTATTTCATATCCAAATTTTAAAAAATATACAAGAGTAATTTTGATTAATAAAATGATTAATTAAGGATATTTTATGTTTTCCTTGACATTATTGAAAACAATTAATGAATTATTCTAAGGTTTTACAAAAGTTATTTTTTAAACACTCATTACTGAAATTCAAAAGGAATTATTTTTTAATATATATATATATAATAGACTTCCCTTCAACCATAACCATTTTATGATATTTAGATTCCTCTTCACATTTTCAATGGTTTTAAAAATAAAAAAAAAATTATTAATATTATTTTAATATTTAACATCTATTTCCAATATTCTTCCAAAGGACATGATTTTATTACAAAACATATATTTCTGATGAACCAATGGTTATATATTTCTTAATATTAATTATTTGGTAATTAACATGTTTTTGAAAAATTCACATTATTTTGATCATTTTACATTACATTTATATTAAATATAGATATTATTTTTACCTTTAATATGATTATTTCTTAAACCATGTATCATTTATTACATTTGGTGTTTCATTATGAAATTTAATTGATGGACTAGGGAATATCTTGATAATTTCACATTATTTACTCAACACATATTTTTATTTATGATGAAATTTTTTTATTAATTGATTTTTTCATTCTATATAAGAGGAATTAATTGTATATTAAGTGATAGGTATGACCAAATATATATTCCCCCTCAATGAATTTATGGGTTTCTTAAGACAAATTATATGTCCATATTAAATGGGGTTTCAATTTATATCTACCCATCAATTAAATTATCTTGGTTTAGGGCCTTCATGGTATAAATATCAGGTTTTTTGAGATCATGATGTCCAATATTATGCATTTCTGTCCATGAGAATTTAGTTTTTATTTTTATACATGAGATTATTGCATAAATATTATCCATTGATGCGATGCATTCTCATGTTATAGATTAAATGGTATGTATTTTTATTTATTTACCTTATCTTATTGATTATTCCATCTCACTATTATATCATCTACATTACATAAACCTTCCCATGAATTTTAGATCACCCTTATTTTATTTAATTTTACCCTATTATGAAGAATAATTCTATGAATGAGTTTCATGAAAGTATATAATTATCTTTTATTATATTTTATTATTTATTACAAAAGTAAAATGTCTCTCATGTATGAATCATGAACCCCAAGACTATTAAATTAATTGATCCTTTGTTATTAGAACCCTTGAATCTATGCTAATATAATAAAATATCCACAATATCTATGTTAATGGAGTCTGGGTTGTCACACAATCCATTTTTTTGAGGATGAATTAGCTCAAAAAATATTATGATGAACTATGAGAAATATATCAAATATTGTTTAGTTAAAATTTTATAATGATGAATTTATAATGTTTGGAAATCAGATACATGTCCCATCAAAATAAGAGTCAAATAGGGAACTTTTATATGATATTCATATGTTACAATTTTTTATTCATCCAGGATGGACTATGGTGTATATAGATTTAAATAATAACTTTTGGTGGGATGAAATGAAGAAAAGGATTTAAAAATATTTATCTCAATTTTTATCCATATAATAAGAAACCTTATGACATCTAATAGAAATGAAACCATTTCCCATACCATTAAGTAAATGGGAAAATATAACCAAGGATTTCATCAAAAGAAACCTTATGACATCTAATAGAAATAATTTCATTTCGGTGATAATAGATCAACATGAATTTTTAGCACATTTAATTTTTATCATGGAAGATTTACCTCTTAAACAACTCACTAAGTTATAGATAAGAGATGTTTTGAGACTACATGGATTATCACTCTCTATTAGATTATACTAAGATCCAAGGTTTAGCTAGAGGTTTTGGAGAATACTTTAGAAAGTTTTAGATATATAAATGTTTTTTAATACTAGTTATCACCATCATATGTATTTTTATTCTTATATAACCATTCAGAATCTAGGGGATATTTTAAGATAATGGTTAATAAACTTATAGGGATGTTGGAATCACGACCTTCCTCTAGTAGATTTATCATATAATAAGTTTTTCAATTCAATAATTCAAATGAAAACTTATGAGGATATGTATGAAATGTTTTCAAAATCAAATGTTATGGGATATAATTGGAGAGAGGAAGCATATTGGACCTAATCTTATTTAAGATTTTAAACATAAATTTCAAATAAGTCATTTTTATAAGAAATATATTAAAATTTGATATGAATTTTATACATAAAATCATTGATGAGCCCGAGATTTTGAGGTTAAAGAAAAAGTGTCCCTTCCTATGTCATTATGGAAGAAATTCATGGGTCCTAGGAATAAGGAAATGATTAGTCATAGATGCACTACCCCCTATGAGATTCTTGATTTCACCAGTGTTATGGCCTACTAAAGATCACTCCTACCTAACCTATGTTAGGTACAAGATGTTTTCTATGTATCCCTCTAATGAAATTACATATTAGACCCCTAAAATTTACTAAATATAGAGGTGGTGCCTTTACAGAATGATATTTTGAAAGATGAGAAGTTGATAAGGATCTTATATAGTGTATATAAAGTTATACAAATAAGATGACTCACCATGTCAATGTACTACATCTAAACCAATGTATTTGTGTCGCAACATGGGAATTGTATAATGTGGTAAAACATAATTAACCTCATCTATTTCAAAGTAAAAAATGAAATTTTGAGGGTAAAATTTATGAATAGGTAGTAATGAAATATTCATACCTTTAATGAATTAAATTCCCATATGAATGAATAATTTTCTTATTATGTAAAGTAGTTATATAATTAAGATTACCTATATTTAATTTCTAATTTTTTACCATTATAAAATATAGCCACAATTATCTGACAAACATCAAAGACAAATAATTATGATAACCATTTGTAATATAGTTGTTCTATAGTGACCTTTAAAATTATTAGATAATAAGGGTTATGTAATGATCTAATGTACACATAATTAATAAGCAGTGACCCTATAAAGTAAAATAATACCCTATAAATCCCATTTATTGGAGCTTTTGTGAAAGATGGAATCACTAGGTTTTGACATTAAAAAAACCAAGATGATATTGAATAACTATAATATGAGAAAAATTGATTTCATGAGAATTTCAAGCTCTTATAGATCACAACCTGAACCATGTTGTTTGAACCACCCCAATAAACTGTAATAATCACATACCTTACACTTAAATTGTACGCATGTGAAATATAAGGTAATGTATATATACTATAGTAGTATGAATTTGAATAATTTAATTTCAATAAAATAATTTTTATATTGATACATTTATTACCCTATATACATATATTATTACAGAATAAGTTTCATAAAACATAGATTTTGATACTAAGAAATCAAAACTGTATTTTTATAAAATAAGTAGTTACAATTAAAAAACTCATTAATATATTTTAATGAATTCTTTAATGAAATTTTGTTTTTCTGAAAAAGTCATATTAAATAATATTTTTTAATGTAACTTTTAATATAATTTAATAAAGGCCCATGTAATATCTATAGTGGTCATAATGTTTTTTTTCATTAAAAGTTGTATTTATCAATAATGATTTTTTTATTTAAAATAATAAATTCATATATTTATAAAATTATGTTTCTAAAATAAATAACCTTTATGAAATTAGCATATTGAAATTAGCCAATGGTAAATTTTTTGGAGTTGATTACCTAGAAACTATATATATATAATTATGATAACATATATTCATTTTTTTTAATAATAATAAACACTTTATCACATAATGATTATTATTATGCATAATATAGTATGTGATAATGTCCAAAGATTTTTTACTTCACTAAAAGGACATAACAATTCCCCTCTATGATGAGAAATCAGATGTTCCGCGATTAAATTTTTAAATTTATTTTATATAGATAAATGAAATCATTTGAGAGAGAGAAATGATACAATCTATCAGTGGTATAGACACACAAGACTTTGGGGAAACATCTCATGGTATAATCCCCTTTTAATATCTAGTGTAGGATATTAGGGAAGGAGTTTCACCGATAGTAAATTCACATTTATATATGTCACTGGATGTTCCTATCTATGAACGTGTGTATTAGTCCATATATTTTATGATTATTATAAATGAGTATTATAAGTCATATATATTTATGTATTGACCAAAACCATGATGACATATGTTCATGGAATTATAGGATATGTTTAGTTGTTCCTGAGAAATGTTTCATTACTGAATAATTTGATAAAGTACTTATCCCTTATATTATATCATGGATGTTGATACCTCTATCCCTTTTATGGAAATGATATGGCCAAAATAAATCCAAGGTGACGTTTTTCTATATGAAACATTGTTTTTTGGAAAATCCAAAAAACATGGCATTGAGCACATTGGTTGATGGGACCAGTATGTAACTAGCTTGATTAGGGATATCTTGATAAAGGGATTATATTATTTATTGAGCATCAATGTGAGGTATTATATCATAGAGGAATTAAATTCTTTTTTAATGGGTTCCTTGGCGTGTTTTTATATGCTAACCAAGGATATTAGGTTGCATCTCATAATGCCAATGGAAAAGAGGCTTAGAGGGTCACATAGAAATTGTATCCAAAATACCAATTAAATAATATGTTGTTATTTAATATTTAGCATGATGAATAAATATTATTCCCACATATATTTTAATAATTATTCATGTTTTATTCATCGCATATATTATATCACCAATTATTGGAGAGAAGATTTTCTGAGTAGAATATATAATAAAAATTTATTTTTTATTCTATGAATAAAATATTTATTTAATTATTAGAGAGTAATTTAGTGATATTTATTTAAGAAATAAATTTCCATTATTAAAATATTAATAAATATTTCTGATGAATGGTATGCCTAGTTTAGTTGTAAACTGAGAAATAACATATATTGAATATTATTTGAATAATTAATATTTTATTTAATTCATGAGATTAGTTTATTTCATGAAATAATAATATTGTTATTATTATTATAAAAACTCAGTTACATAGGGATTATGGATATAATATGAGCACATGTACAATTATTATTCTCTTCCATTAGTGGTATATAAACCCATTTATATTATTTTCCTATAGAGACAATTAATTTGTTTTTCACGCTAATATATAGAGAGAATCCTCTCAAAGGCCCTGATATCTCACTCACTAATAATTATATCAATAATGGAGAGATATCCTTATCTAAAACCACTCTCAAGTCTAGGTATATCGATGAGAACCCTTACATAAAACAATTCTCATGGAGACCAATGGAGAATGAAAAACGCATTCAGATTTGACATTCAAGCACCTAGAGATTCATATAGTGACATTCATAGGTTCATCGAACATGTGTGAATCACTTGTAAAGTGATTATAATCTTGAATCCTATAATGATACAATGGCATGAAGTAAATAAATTGATAGATCCATCAACTATGATAAAATTCATCACAAGGTAATTCTATAATTGTATAAATTAACTGTAAATAATATGTGATGATCTTAAACAATGGTTATGGAATTTTTATATTTTATGTATCCATTGATTCAATTTTTTTGATCAAAAATATTATTATTGTGTAAATAGTGGATTAATAATTGATAAAAAAACTTTGTTTGGCATGCCACATCTGACGATTCAACTATTACCAGAAACAAAAAGTCGTATTATAGCAGCCACATAATTATTTATAATTTTTACATATCATTGCTTGATTTTTATCATTTTTGTTAGTTTTGAATTATAGATAAATCATTCCATAGTCAAAATCATGAGATCAAATCTTATTTTACTTCATTTTTGAAAATATAATCAAATATTTTAATTTTATGAATGAAATAAACTTGAAGATTTCATCTAGAGGTGATGATGTGTCTTGATGTACAACATAAGAGTACACATATTTTAACTCAAGGTACATGAAACTTACCCATTCATAATACATCCTGAATTAATTTTGAATTAATTCAGTCCATGTGAATTTATTACATGATGCAAATTTAATTACACACCATGTGTTCACTATGACATCTAGGAGTATGGTCATCTAGAGTACACACCATGTAACTTTCACTCAGGAATTAATTTTCTTTGGCCACATATGGGTTGTGCATCTTCTTACATGACCTATATGACCAGTGATTATGTAACTAATATAAAACAAATGGTATATCCCATTTAAACTCTATGTATTCAAATATTTTCCATGTCATATTTACATGATGATTCCTTATGCATGTGTCGCAGATATATTGAGTGAATAATTCACGAAATATAACTTGAATGTAAATTTCGTTTACCTTTAAATATTAAAAATAAATTAAAAAATAATTTATTATACATATTAAAGCTTATAAGGATGTGTTCCATGTGGTAATTTATTTTATAGTACACACTATGTGATAAGATTTAAATGTATTAAATTTCAAATTAATGTTCTGTATAATTTTAGGATCTACATATCATTTATAAATCATAATACACTTATTACTCTATGAAACTCAAAATATTGTACCCTATGTTAATACCATGTGTTCTGTGTGGTCATCAATTTGATAGTACACCCCATGAAATAATGTGATAAGTCATGTATAGTAGATGCCACATGACTAAACATTGTACAAATATAATACAATTTGAGAAGTTCAAATGGTTACTCACAATGTTTCCACTATGGTATATTTCATTACATGTTTAATTTTAAATAAATTTACTTAATTTGTTTTAAATTATGATGGATGAGAATCTCATGAAAATTCGGATGATAATGATAATAAAATAATTTATTAATTATAGAAGATAATTAATTATGCCCATAATAATTTATCTTAAATATGAATGATTAGAATTTAATTCTATTTTTATTAAATTCATAATTCATTGAATGTATGTTGATGATCATAAACATAGACTAGACCATTATACATGATTGGTTTAATTTAATTTATTATTAAATTAAATATTTTCCCATTGTGTCATCCCTACTCTCATTATGTAAGGGCATGCATGCCCATGGTTTCATTTATGTAAACCACTTAAATAATTATTTAGTTCCCATAACCTTCATGTGATTAATAGCATATGAAATGGATGGAGATCCCAACCTAGTGGAGGTGGTTCATGTTTGGAGACTAGGAAAAACCAATCCAATAGAGATACACAGGTGGATAGGTGGAATGCTGCAATATGAACTATAAATAGTTAGAGATATTTCCCCCTAGATAGAATATTAGTTTAACATCCTCTAGATAAAGCAAGAATTGGTAATAGTCCATGATCATACCAATTTATTCTTTATTTCTATCAAGTTTCAATGTTATTTCATTATGTCAGTATAGAATTCCACTACTTACGATAAAATCAAACCATAATTCAATGTGGATATCCAACCAGTGTTGGGGTTATTTGAATTATCAAGGAAATATTATTTTATGTTTTGGGTTGACAAAACCTTTTTCACATCTAGGGTTCACTACCAATGAAGGAACTGGTGTAACTAAGAGACAATTGTTGAGGAAATAAAATTTAAGGATTTCATGATTAGGGAGTCCACTCAATAGGTCAATTAACTCTAAGTTATTATCATTGGTATTTGGAATTCCTACATAAAACACTTCAAATTGATTGTCCAAACAAATAATGGTCTATAAGAAGGGAAATTTTGATCCATGCCACTATAATATCCCTAAAATAGGATATTTCGAAGATAGTGGTGAGGGATATTGGGTTTGAATAAAATTTTGGGGGATTAATAATTATAATATTTTTTTATATTTCAAAATTTAATCAGATAATGCACAAAAAATATTCTCTTCTTATTTTTAGAAATAGAAATAAAAATGAATTTAAAATTATCACTATAGTACATACATGATATGGATAACCTTCACACCTGAACGAATTTCCATGAGTGGAAAAGGACCTTATGATTTATCCTACCCCATGAAATAAAATTATATGTGTTGGAATAACTTATTCCTAACACACGTATTAAAGATGAAAGTAATGAATAGTTTTATCCCTATGAGAAACAAATTAATTATACTATAGATTTTTAGTGTTTGATGTTATCACCCATGACCAATAATAGTTTAAAGAAATATCTAGACATGGACGTGTAGAGTATGATGTCTCTACTTTGGTATCTATATCAAGAGAAGGAAAGACAAGAGAGATAAGAGATATTAAATTCTATGTTTATAACGAAGATTGGATATTCGATTCCTACTGGGCCTTATGTAGTCAATATTATTAGGTACATTGAATGCTTAGACTTCATAAGGATTAAATTATCAAATGAGTTACTCCTAGATATAATATTTTCCTAACCACCCAATTCTTCTCTAGTTTTATTAGTAATTATAACATGTGACATTTTGAGAATAGTATTTTAGTTTTTCTTACTCTAATTCTCCAAGTCAATAAGGATAGGGGCGTGAAAACCCCATATTCCTTTTCATGAATAAGAAAAGAAATAACAAGGAAAAGGGACTTGAGGATAAGAATGTGTCTAAAGGTCTAAAGCACCATCCTTCCAAGAATAAGAATGATCAAATGCTAGTATAAGAAAAGGAATCTATTTTTTTCATGCATCATGCAAGGAAACTAGAATATGAACAACACCCATAAGAAAGGGGATTCTAAATGTCCATTATTTATCAAGTTTAATATATCAATATATATAAATTTTTTATTAGATACAAGTTTTGGGAATCACATATATATCCAAATATAGGAACAATGTAGATTTGTATGAATTTCTAGAGGATAGGTGGATTTTCGAGCTTTCAATGGTGTGATGGTAGCTTCTTTATCTATTGGATACTACCACCATTCACTTACAATAATAATTATATTGGTTTAAGGAGATTATTACTATGTACTAACTATTACCAAGAACATAATTTCTCTATCATGTCTAGATATAGTTGGTTTTATCTTTAAATGTTGAAAATAAAGTTGATTCATTTATAAATACAATATATGTTATGATATGGAACATTTAAATAATCTTATTTATTCATTAAATTATAAAAAAAAAGTATTGGTAATATATAAAAATAAGGTTCAAATGAATCATATAACATCTATATATGGAATCACCATCTTTTTCATATAAATGAGAATTATTTGAAAATATCTATCAATATAGTTTTTTAGTATTGTTTGAGATAAAACTAATTGAAAGTTATTATTCATATTAATAAGGAAAATGAATAAACAGTTATTCAGTGGATAGGGTGAAAGGGCCACAAAGCTTCTTGGATTAGTGCACACTAATTTGTGTCGAACATATATAGTAGAAGTTATTGGTGTGTATTATTATTTCATAACTTTTACTAATGACTTGAGTAAATAAGACTATGTATATTTTATGAGGTATAATTATGAGTCCTTTGATAAATTCAATGAATTTAAAATTGTAGTTAAGAATTAACTTAGATATAAGACAAAGAAGTTGTGTTCAGATTGTTGTAGTGAATATCATAACCAGGATTTTATCAAATTTCTATTGGAGTTTGGCATTTTATCTCAACTCAATACAACATAAAAATAATAGTGGAAGGGTGTTAGTGAAAGGAGGAACTGTACCTTTCTATACATGGTAAGGTCAATGATAAGTCATAAAGATCTCCAATTATTATTTTGGGGGTATTCATTAAAAACTATGGAATATATATTTAACTAAGTATCAACTAAAGAGGGAAATGGAATTTATTATGAGTTGTGGAATGGAAAGAAAATAATCTTGTTGTATTCATTTGTATGGGGTTACAAGGGGTTTGTTAAGGAATTCTCAGGAAAAAAAACAACCACCCTAATTCATAAAGAGAATCATTGAAGGGTTTCCTATGAAAGAAAAGGGAAACTAATTATACAACCCCTCACATAGAAATGTGACTATCACAAGAAAATTGGTATTTATTAAGAAGGAATGCATCCTTAAAAAGTATAGTGGGAGATATATTGACCTAGATGAAGTTTATTATCAATATACACAAGATTTGGTATATGAATAGATTCTACGGGTCCTCTTGGAATAAGTAGTTCATGAAACACAACTACTAAAAAAGAGAACTAGAGAGGTAAGAGAACTAGAGTGTTAAAGATCTCTAGTAAAAATGGAGAGTGACATTATTGGTTTACAATGATGAAACTCCCTCATAAAAAGAGGTAGCAGGGAGATCATAAAAGAATCAAAATGGAAATAATCTATAAATCTTTAAATAGATTCCATGTATCATAACACATTTTGTGTTCTAGTTGATGCACTAGTTGATGTAAATCCCATAGGGTAAAAATGGGTATTCAACATGAAACTGGAAATGGAATTTAATTTAAATACCTATAAAGAAATACTAATGAAAAAAGGGTTTAAAACATCAATTAATTGAATACGATGAATCCATTTCACCAGTTTCAATGTTTAAATACATCATAATTATACTTAAATAAAAGCATACCATGTCTATGGAATTTGGATGATTGAATAAAATAGTAATTTCCTTAAAGTCTTCCTTCAAGAATATTTATATATGGAATAAGATGAAGGGTTTTTGACTCCGGTAGATGCCAAAAAAATTGAAATATTGTAGTGATGAATTTAGGGTTGAAGAAAGAATCTTGGTTATAGAAGTATTTTCACAATGAATCTATAAGAGAATTTTTTTCACTAAGAATAAATATTAACTATGTGTTTACCAGAGTATTAGTGGGAATCTGTTAATTATCTAAGAATTATATTTTGATGACATATTACTTTTTGGAAATGACATATTATTCTTAAGGTCTTTTAAGGAATGGATAAAAAAATGTTTCTCCCTTAAAGAGGTTGGTTAAGTAGCATATATTCTATAGATTAATATCATTTTTGATAGACGCAATATGATGTTTAGACCATGTCAAAGTACATACATTGAATATATATTAATTACATTTAGTATGGAACAATCTATGAGTGGATTGGTTTTAGTGTCACATGGTATATATTGTTTAAAACAAATTCCGCATACTTTGTAGGATAAAGAGAGAACGAGTAAGATCCCATGTGATTTAGTGATTGGATAAATCATGTATTCCATGTTATCTTTTATACATGATGTTTCCTATTCATTGATCTTGGTAGGTAGATATCAAGATGATTAAGGATAAAATCATTGGTATTTTGTAAAGGCTATCCTTAATTATCAGTGAAGAACTAAGAATATGTAATTGGTGTATAGAGGGGATGAGGAGTTGGTCATTAGGGTTTATAAAAATTCTAGTTCTCAAATAGATTATAATGATATAAAGTTACAATCATGATATTTATTTCTTTTTCATTGGATTAGATGTAACCTAGAAGAGATCAAATTATCTAGTTATTGTTGATTCTCTAGTGTATTTTTGGTATATATCATACTCAGATACTGCCAATAAATCCATTTTTATGAAAATATTTCCTTGGGATTGATGTGTTACCTATCAGTAAATAACCTATCACATTGTATTATGATAATACTATAGATGTTTCTCCTGAAAAAATCCATGTTTACACTAATTAAAAATTATATACTCTCAAAGTATCACCTCTTGAGGTATTTTTCTCAAAGGGGAGAAGTTTCAGTAAGTAGAGTTACCAAATAAGAATGTTTTTTGGACCCCATAAGTAATGGCATATCTTAGTATAAGCATGAGTATCATGTGAGAGTTGGCATACTGATGGTTGTTAGTAGTTTTATCTAGTACAATTGGGAGTATATTGGACTTGGTTCTGTAGAACCAAAATCTTTTTAATTTATGATAACTTATATCAATTGTTTTAAATATTAATACACATCTTATCAAATTATGATTTTTCTTCTGCATAATATAGTATGTGATAATTTCTTAATGGTAGCTACCACACTAAAAGTTCATAGTAGTTCCATGAAATTATAAGAACCTAGAAGTTCAATGATAGAATTCTTAAATACATGTTCTATAGCTAGATGAAATAATTTTTAAGACACAAATGATACAGGCTATCACGTGTGGAGAATCATAGTAATTTGAGCCACCATATCCTGTTGTATTCCCTTGTTAATATCCAACATAGGATATTACTTTAATAAAACCCACGAGTACGAAATATATATTTATATATTTCATTGGGTATTCATACATGTGGATGTGTGTACCAATCCTTATACATTAATATTATTGTTAATGAGTATTATACTACATGTAATTTTATGTATTGATGAAAACATTGACGACATATGTTCACAGTGAGGTCAGATACATTGGGTGCATCATAAGTAATATTTCATTAATAAATAATGCAAGAAAGTATTTCCACCTTCTTTTCTTTAATATATATTGATATCTCAAGCCATTTTATGGAAATGATATATCCAAAATAAATCTATAGACAAGGTCTTCTATAGGAAATTTTGATTTCCAAAATTTAAAACAAATAGAAATCAACAACATAGGTTGATGGATCCTACATGAAATTTTTTTATTATAAATATCACAATAAAGTGATTATATTACACAGTAAGCATCCCCAAGAGTTATAGAGTCATTAAAACATTAACTTCATTCTCTATGGGAACCTTGGAATATTTCTTGATTCCATCATTGGAATTTGGACTACTTTGAATAATGCCACATAGAAAGATGCATTAAGGTTCACACACAAAGAGTATCAAGACTCAAAGTTAAATAATATATTATCATTTATTATTTAACAGGATGAATAATTATTATTCTCTCACATGGTTTAGAAATTATTCATGTTTTTTATCATATATATTAAGTGACTAGTTATTCAATAAAATATGATTGAGAAGGATATTTATTAAATATTTTTCTTTAATTTAGTGAATATATTATTTATTTATCAATTGGAAGAAAATGAAGTGATAATTATTAATTTAATATATAGTCATTATTCTAGGAAAAAAAATATTTTAGGCGAATGGAAGATTGAGTTTAATAGTCATGTGGGAAATAATATATATTGGATATTATCTGAATAAAAAATACTAGGTTTAATTTTCATGTTTTTTATATGTCAATAAGTAATAATAATAATATTATTATTGTATACATGGGGTTATACATGGATTAAATAAATAATAATGTAATATGTGCAATTTTTATCTTCTAAATCTAGCTGTATATAATCACTATTACATTATATTCCTGTATAACCAATTCGTTTTTTCACACAATGAGATCTAGAGAGAATCTTATAAATGACCTAGAGAAATCCCTCTCCATTAATGATCTCAATAATTGAGATAGATCCTCCTCCACTGCCACTCTCATTTCAAGATAGATTGAGGAGAAACCATCTTTGGATCGATTCATGGGCTGATGAAAGGAAAATGACACAAGAGTCATAATGTTTCAGGATAGAACCTCAAGATTCCTAAAATAACGTTTGGATGTTCTTGGAACATGTGTGGACCACCACTCTAGAGAATATATTCTTGATTAATATAGTGAAACAATGGTTCAACATAGAGACATTGTTGTATCCATCCAGAAAGAAATAAGTCCCCACAAGGATATTCTTTAATTACTTAAATTAATTATAAATAATATGTGACAATCCAATGGTTTGGTTCCGAAATTATTCTATTGTCTATATTATTGTGTTCAATTTAATTTATCATGGCATTTAACATCATGTAAATACTATATTAGTCATCTATCATGAAAAAATTTTAGTTGGGCATTCCCTATCTGATGCTTCTTATATGCCCAAATCCTAGAATTATTCAAAATTTTCTAAGGTAGTTGATGTTTTTGGAAGAATATAATATAATATAAATATATAATGTGAATTAAAACATCACAATACTTCAAATTTAATATAATAAATTATATAAAACTAATACATTAATAAAAATATATCCCCCTTTAGAATATTGTTTTTTTATGTTATTTTATTGTTTTTACAAAAATATAATGAATCCTCGAGACCCTATATCATATTTAAAGGTTTTAAAAACAATATTATATGAACATGACTCTCATACACAACATGAATAATATTATATTAATGATTTAGGTTCATGGCCAAATAAATAAGTCTAAAACACTCAACTTTGGAATAAATCATTTTAAAAACTATTATAAGGTTTTTAGTTTAGATTATTTTGTTACATAGAGTCCAAAACATATTTTTATAGATTAATAAAACATTCCACTCTCTTTATTGTAAATAGAAACTCAACCTCACTTTTGTCTTCCCTCAAGACCCATTAATTATGAATTTTCTCTTCCACAAACACTATCTCTCTTTAAATCCATCACAATGTGTTATTAGGCTCTTAAGAATATCCTCTTGTGTTTTTAGAAACACCCTTTTAAGGCAATGGATTCTCATCCTTTTCCTTATCACTCAAATACATTTTTTATTTTTAACCTTTTTTATTTCTAATTTTTCATGTTGAAAAATTTCCATATACATAACTTTACTACCCTTATGATTCCAATGTAATGATATATCAACTTTCACTCTCATTAATACCTTCTTTCAACCTTTATGTACACCTATTTTGCTATTGAGATTATTCCATGGTTTTATTTTCCAAACTTTTATGTGTTGAATACCTATCCTTATTTACACTCAAGGGTATTAAACTATTTGGAACTATATTTCATTAATTTGGTAAATTAGCATATAAAAATCGCATGTTATGTATGAGACCCATTTACCACTTAGAGGTTCCCCAAGCTTGGTTGGCCACATTGCCTCAAGAACATCTCCCTAAACTCTGGAGGCTATCGACTCGCAGTGAGAGTATAGGGTGTGTCTGTGGGGAGACTGTGCCCCCATTAACACAGTGTAGCATAGTGGATAAATAATATAATAGGTAAATTAGTGGAATAAATAATAAATAAAAGCCACAACAAAATCAATCTGAATTAATAAACTTCAAGAACAAAAAATATTAATATTCAAAAGTTAATGATGATATATTCCATGTATCTATTAAGTTGGAAATCATTAATACAAATAAGAAGTCCGTAAATTACATAAAAAATTAGAAAAAGGAATCCAAAAACCATCCCCATTATCCCAAGCTACACCTCAGTCATCTACTACCATCTCCATCCTAAGAAAGAAAGAAATCAACATTCTGAAGTGATACACTTCCATTTATCAACACCTTCATACATGTAATATTCCATGGTTTCAATGGTTTCTTAGATAGGGCGTGAGATAAATCTTAGTAGGCCACCACTAATGGCATCTATAAAATCTTTTCCATGTAATATAAACTAGAATAGTTTTAAAGAATGCATATATAAAATTAAAGTAATTCACTAACGTAAATATCAATGTACCTACTTCATCCCTCAAATGGGGTCTGAAAATGCAACCAGTTCATTAATTAATTAATTTCCAGTTTATATAAATAGTTTACATGAGGTATTACCAGCCCAAAAACTATCACATGGTAATTTAATGAAGGGTCTAATATATAACAATTAATCCTAATGATATTTATACATCATGGGCCTTAAACTTTACATAATATTGAGTTTAGTCAAGAATTTAAATTCTTTCACATTCCATATCTATTCAGGTTTACATTTTCAGAGAATTAGGCCATCATTAATACATAACATCCCATAATCATATAAGAGGATACTACCAAAACAGTATCCATTTTTTTCAAAATATAAAAAAATTAAAATAAAACATGATTCCTTTTCATGGTAAAAAATATTATTGACTCATTCCTTTCTCTTACCCATCCTTATACCCTCGGGAAAAATATTCAAAAAATTGGGGTGAGATCAAAAATATCAGTAAGGGATATAAAATATGGAATGAAATTGTTAGTCCATGAATATTTTAAAATCAATAAATAATTTTCAAAAAATCATAAATTTCACCCATAAAAACATACTTAATGAAATAATAAGATTCATAAAAATACTTCTTATAAATAATAAATCATAACTTTAACTTGTGGAATCCATATCATACTTACATTTTAGCTTTCATAGCAATATAGGGAGTAACCTTTGTGGTTCCTTTTTGAATAACCATCACAGTACATTCCCAAAATCCCTTAAGAGAAACCCCATCATTTAATTGCATCTCATTACCCAATGCATTGGAGATCTATCACATGCTCACCCACCCTCATTTTATCATGGAACCACCCGTATACATAATCAATGCCCAATAACCAAAACATAATCACAACATATAAATCATGCATAAAGGAAAAAATAAAATTTATACATTGCAATCACAATATATCAGTTCAAGATATTTACATAATAAATCCATTCTAAAAACCATTTTTAATACCAAAATACATGAAAATGTAATATGGTATTTTTTTCCTTTTAAAAACATTAAGTCTTATAGAGGAATATAAATATCAAATAACTGTTATGGCGGAAATGAAGTCATTTTCACTGTATATGTTAAAAAAATCCTTTTGTCATTTTTTATGGAAAGTAAAACACTCCATATAAAAAGTTTCCTTTAAAAAACATTAAATTAAATTCATAATATAAATAAAATTGAAGATATTCAAAATTCATTTCACACGTAATAGTTGAACGATATAATAAAGAAGTATAAGTTTTTCCAAAATATTGGAAATTGGGTTAGAAAATTCCATTACATATAGTCGAAATTTTCTCATAAATTCTTTATCGTCCTGAATAATAAAATTAGGCCAATTTATAATTTATTGAGATTATTTTTCATGTAAATTATAAATTTTATATCACTTATTACCATGTTATAACAATTACATAATTATTTATGTTTATGTTAGATGTTTTGTCGATATTCTATACAGGAGTTAAAAATGAACTTGGTATGATGTCAATAGTCAATGTGGTCATAAGTACATTATCTCCAGAATATAAAAGATGATGTTAGAACCTAGGTTTTCATATGAGGTATAGATCCTTTCCTTTTCAGTCTAAATTCCTTGTTATGGCCTTATGTGAATGCTTAACTTGATTACGGGTGTTTTGGAGGTGTTCGGGGCTTGTTCAGAGGCTGAAACCAAGTTTTTGGATGAAAATGACCTAGAACATGGTTTGTGTACAGCCTGCACACGGTTAGTCCAAACTATGATAGAGGTCTAAAAATGTAGGTTTTTGGTAGAGTGACTTTTCACATCTTGTGAAAGGTTAGTCAAACTCTGTAGGGTAATCGTTTGATGTTCCCCTCCTAGCCAGTGAGGTGTCAATGGTTTCAACACAGTTTGGGAAACCGTGTCAGTAAACTGTGTGACCCTGCTATGTGGTATTTTTTAAAAAATTTAAATTAAAAAATAAATTTTAATTTTAAACCCAAGTGGTTTTTTCTTCCCCCAAGCATAGGGGGCCTCTTGTAGCTCTCCTCTTTGTTGCCTATCTTAGGCTTTGAGCCTAATTCATCATCCGACTTCCATTTTGATCATTGATCATCTCATAGAATCCACAACAGTAAGTCCTCTATTCCTTTTTAGTCATTATTGATTCCTCAGAAAAATGACTGTGTTATTTATATTTGGGATCATATGCCTTGATATTATGTTCTTCATCTGTTCTTCATATTTCCCCCAAACCAAGATGAATCATGACTCGATATTGGATGAGTTTTTTTATACCAAGGTGAGGTAGGTGGTCTATACTTTATTTTGACTTTTCTTGGTGTTTTTTCTAGCATTCAGCCATTTCTCCATCCGTCAGACTTTCCAGTGAGGTCTTTTTTTTTGAGAGAGTAGGTTTTAGTAGCTGTAGTTGGACCTAGTGAGGTTGACCATGGGTTCCATTTAGGTGTGCTGGCACTCATTTCCCATTTCAAGGTCACCCATGGGGTGTGCCTTTTGGGTTTAACCTATTTATGATTGTTCAAACCACCCAAGGGGTGTGTTCTTGTGATTTACTACTTAGACGAAGTATGTTAATGCCTTGATAGATTGAATGGATTTCTTAGGAGATGTACTAAATCCATTCATATTGATATTGTGTGACTCCATGCCTATTTTGATAGCTTAGCTTATTTGAAATGTGTTGATATGGGTGGGTATGTAGGATCCCGGGACACCCTGAGAGGGGAGGGGTGAATCAGGGTGACAAATTTTTCTTTTAATGGGATGGATCTTGTTCCCACGTTGGTAGGAACTTGTTAAACCTGTATGATGAAAAATGTCAGAAAGAAAACATTCACATGTAGAGAGATGACACAACACTTTTTACTTGGTGCACCACTAAGGGATAATTTCAAGAAGCGTATGCCGACAGATTTTCGATCGTACCAAATTACACTAAACTTCACTAGATGTGGATTAGAAAGGTTCAGGCACAGTCACTCTATCCCAGGCTCACTACCTTTACAAAAGTTCATATATAGCTCACTGCATCCCTCGGGTCACTCTCGTTGACTCCCCCTGGCTCACTGCCTCTGGTGAAGTCACACTCAGTTTATAGACATGAAGGTCTCTTCATTATTGAAAAATAATGCATCCTATGTTGTATGTATATGCTCTGTTGAAGTCCAACTCTCACCCGTAGACAAATCTCACTTTTCACCAAAGGTATCGGGAAATCTTCCAGCTTTCATGCAACTCCAAAAAGACTGACGTTCTTCAAAAACACATGGCACGCTTCTCCAAGCCCGGCACACAAGTTTCAAGATGGCACACAAGTCTCGGCATGAAATTCCAAATTGGTGTTCAAGTTCACCTCAACCACTTATGCGACACTCACTTCTTCAACTTCAAACTTGCACGACTCACCCTTTTTCTCTCCCAAACCATCTTGGAAGTGTAGCTAACAACTGTCGCGCAACATCAACTTGTGCAACCCACCACCACTTGCGTGACCACTACACCTACGCGATGGGAGCTCTGATTTTCTCTAAGTCTGAACTTCGTACCGAATGAGGAGGGGTCGACCTCTATTTATAGGCATTTGGATAGCCTACAAGATGGCGCACAATTCTTCCCTTAGCGTGCAAGTCTCTGGCGTGCAGGTCACTTGCGCGACCAAACACAAACAATTGTGTGACCAAATTCAAAACATGGGTGCCCCTTCTTCCTTTGCCATATTTTGATGTTCTGATCTTGAAAAACATGTGGCGCACAGGTTTCCTCTCCTTCAAGTCAATGGCACGCAAGTCTCTTCCAAAAACGACTTTTCTCCATTTGTCGATTTTCAGGCCCAGAAATTTGGAAAACACTGGGAAATAGTGCCACCTTTAATATTGTTGTCTGCCTAAACTATATGATCACATTTCTAGCACACATTCTGAACTTCCACAGAGGATTGAAAATAAACAAAAACCATACTCCAATTCATGCATAGAATATCCATGGTTCCAACAATCTCCCCCTTTGGGTTTGTTGGAAATCACCAAATAAATTCAATAGATCACCATCCACATGCAAACCAAAAACACAAGAATTAACTCAGCCAACACTCTAAGTCTACTTGAGTAATGATTGGTGTAGAAAAAAAGAGAGAAAGATTGAATTGGATTCATGTCCAATGTATTAATTCTCAACCTATCACCAACACTGAACTCTCAATGTGTCAGAAAATCATTATATGCTTGAATTTATTCCTTTCTACCCCATTAAAAATAAATCCACAGACCAAAAATTGTTCATTGTTCAGCTCAAACCACATTCCCCCTGGATAATATCTCCCCCACAAACTTTCATCGCATCTATAAATAGATAAAAAACAATTTTTTATAACTGGGGAGAGGGGTATTGCATAACCTCCTTAAGCACTGGGAGGTGGATGAACACCGAGGTTCAACCGATGCTTCTCAAACACAGCCGCTAACAGTGGATTGGTTAGGATATCAGCCACTTTCTCATTTATTCCCACATGATCCACTCTAATTGCGCATTTCTTAACTTTTTCTTTGATAAAGTGATGCCTAATTTCAATATGTTTTGTATGAGAATGATGAATATAATTCTTCGTAAGATCAATTGCGCTCTTGTTACCACAGTAAATTACCATTGGTTGCTTCACCTCATCACCAATATCTGTTAGTTGTTGCTTCATCCATAATAGTTGAGTGCATGCCTTTTTGGTAGATATATACTCAGCTTCAGAAATACTAATACAATTACTTTCTTGTTTCTTGATCAACCAGCCAACACATTTATTCACAATATAGATTTCTCCACCAATGGTGGACTTTTTGTCCACTACATCGCTTGCCCAGTCAACATCAGAAAATGTTGATAATCCACGGTCTCTTCCTACAACAAAGTATAATCCACAATTGTGAGTACCTTGGATATACCTCATGATTCTTTTTACTGCTGTAATATGTTCCTCCTTTGGATCACTCTGAATGCGGGCCGCTAGACAGGTTGAAAAGACAATATCTGGTTGTGTCGCTGTTAGGTACAGTAGGCTCCCAATTATCCTCATGTACATGGTGGGGTCTATAGATTCTCCATCCTCATGCTTTCCATGTTTGGTTCCAAATGAAATCGGAGTTGATATTGGTTTGGAGTCTTGCATATTAAACTTCTTCAGCAGATTTCTTGCATACTTTTCTTGAGAAATAAAAGTTTAATACTTCTTTTGAATCACCTACAACCCCAAGAAATATGTGAGCTCCCAAATCATAAACATTTCAAATTCTGATTTCATGTGATTGGAAAATTCATCCACTAATTTCTGCCTGCTGCCACCAAATATGATATCATTAACGTAGAATAGAACCCTGAATTGATCTTTTGGAGAATTATTCACATATAGACTGTGATCTACTCCTCCTCTTTTGAATTCCAGCTTCTTGAGATAAGAATCCCGCCGGGAGTACAACGCCTGTGGTGCCTGTTTCAAGCTACAAAGTGCTTTCTTTAGTTTGCAGACCTTTGTTTAATCAGTACCAAGAAGAAAACCCACTGGTTGTTCAATGTAGACTTCTTCTTCGAGTACACCATTTAGGAATACTATCTTAACATCCATTTGATATACTTTATATCCTATTTGGAGTTCCATGGCAAGGAACAACCTGATTGACTCCATTCTAGCCAATAGAGAAAAGGTTTATTCAACATCAACACTTTCAATCTGGGAGTATCCTTTACATACCATTTGTGCCTTGTTTCTATTAACATTTTCATGCTCATAAATTTTTTTCTTGAAGAACCATTTTGTACTAATCACATTGTGACCTTCGGGTCTCTGGACAAGATCCCATGTCTGATTATTATCAATCTGATCTAACTCTTCATTCATGGATTTCACATATGATTCATCCTTTGCAGCTTATTTAAATGAGGATGGATCCACAACTGATAGAAATGCAGATTGCGTGTTATTCCAGATTCTCCTTGTTTGTGTGTGTGCACTACTATCCCCAATTATGTTAGATGGATCAATCTCAGCTCTTCTATTTCTCCTGCGTGGTCCAGTTGCATTCTCTCCAGCCATAGTTTCTTCATCAGATTCTTCTTCTGATTCAACATCATGATGTGACTGTTGAGTTCTTTCGACAACTTCCTCTATTTCTGTATTTGTATTTTCTCCACGTTCACTTTCTTCCTCACTTTATATCACATCATCATATGACGTCCTTGAAACATTTGTGGTTTTCTCTTCAATTATCTTAACATCACTGCTTTCCACAATCCTTCCTAATCACTTGTTGAAACACATGTAGGATTTGCTGTTCATTGAGTATCTAAGGAAAATTCCTTCATCTACATTGTAACCATACTTCCCTTGATTTCCTTCTTTGTTTCTAATGAAGCATTGTATTCCAAAAACATAAAAGTATTTCAAAGAGGGCTTCCTTCCATGCCAAAATTCATATGGTGTCTTCGTCTCACCCATATAAAGTCCTATTCGATTTTGAATATACACTGCAGCTTGAACAGCCTCTTTCCAGTAATGTTGTGGAATAAGACTCTCAATCAGCATAGTTCATTCCATGTTGTTCACCTGTCGATTCCTACACTAAACAACTCCATTTTGTTGTGGAGTTCTCACAGCAGCTACCTCATGTTGTATCCCATGCTTCTCCAGGTAATTTTCAAATTCAATGGACGTTTATTCCCCTCCATTGTCAGATTGAAACACTTTGATTGTTTGTCCAGTATCATTCTCGGCAATTTGTCGATATGTTTTAATGCATTCAAGAACCTGTCATTTCCTGTGAATGACCATAACACATTCCATTCTACTGTAATCATCTATGAAAAGGAAAAATTACCTTTCTCCATGAGTTTCGGCAACATTTATCATCCTGCATACATCTGTATGAGTTAGATCAAGAAGATGAGATGCCCTTTTATTCTTTGGCTGATATGAACTGCAGACCAGCTTTCCACGAATTCAAGCATCACAATACTTTTCACACTCACGCTTCAGGTTGGGAATGTCCATGAAAATATTCAATTTTGATATTTTCTCCATGTCTTTTGGATTGATGTGCCCCAATCTCTAATGCCACAAATTTTTTTCTTCTTCAACAGTCATGTAACAAACATTTCCTTTACTATTAACCTGATACAAGTTGCCTTCTGTTCTGCATCCCTTCATAAGTGAATTGTCTATAGTTCCCATGATAGTGCAGCCATTCTGATTAAAAGTAACCATAAGTCCCAAGTCATAGAGTTGACTCACGCTGAGTAGATTATGACGTATTCCATCTATGTAAAGGACTTCAGTCATCTTTATCTCTCCATTGGATAATTCAGTACTTCCACTGCCTTTGATTTTCAAAGCTCCATCATTACCAAATCGTATTGTACCATCAACCTTTCTTTTGATATCTGTTAATAGGCCAATATTATATGTCATATGAGATGATCAACCGCTGTCCAGAATCCAGGTACTGTTGCTTTTTGTAGCTTTGAGGGCCACCTCTGCAAGGTTGGATTTTTCAAATTTGTTCCTTTATTTCCATAAGACATTTGATTGAGTATATAGAATTGATGGACTTTAAATTATCTCATCTGTGTACATTAGTTATTTATAGTTAAAGTCTTCTTTGAGAGGAGAAAACCTGTTTGTAAGAGCAGCACTATCTTGTTGATGAGATTTGACTTGACTTGAACTCCTGTATGAGGTGTACATGTCCCTTCTCTGTCTGCAATTAATAGCCTTATGACCAATGTTAGAACAACGAAAACAGTATCTATAGAAACTATTTCTTCTATAAGATGGAGGATATGAAGTCAGTCTCCTTTTTTGACGTCCCAGATCATTCTCATTCAAGTAACTCCTTGCCTCTTCGCAATATGACATGGTATGGCATAAATAGCCACATAACTAACACTTCATGAGAGGAAATGTCTTCTCACTTGAATTTCTCCTCATAACTTCTTCCTTGGGAGAATAGTTGGACTGCCTGTCATTTCTAAATTTTTTAGGCTAATTTTCAGTTCTCCTTTTAGTTTGGATTGAGGGTTTCTTTTTCAGCACTTCAGGAAACGTTTCAACATGTCTAACTTTCATCTTATCTTTCTTTGGGATCTTTTCACTTCCAATAGTTGATGTCTCAGCTTCACAGACAATTCCACTCTTTCCCATGCAAGAGGGTCTTTGATCACTCAAGATTTTTCCAACCCCATCTGAACCACACTTGGGTCTTGCCAGTAATTCTTCTTCTAAGAATCTTCCAAACTGTATTTTCTTCCTTCATTATTTTGAAATTGATTCAGTCTCATGTTTAATCCTAAGAGTAACAACTTCCTCTTCACGTCACTCAACAGTCTTGGACTTTTCCTCTAGTCTGGAGTTGAGTTCATTGATGACATTTTCATGTTCTTCAATTCTCAACTTCAGATCCACTACATCATCATTACTTTCGAGTATTTTAGACTGAACCTTCACCAATTCTTCTAGTCATTCAATTTCAGCTTCAAGTTGGTCAACATATTCAGTTGATTCTTCTACAATTGATTTCCACTTATTGAAACTCTTACATTTAATCTTAAGCTTACTAACAGTATTATTAAGTTGCATCTTAGGATCTACACTAATTTTCAACTGATTTTCTCCACCAGTATCTTCTGATATTTCAACAGAGGCCATCATGGAAGCATGGTTCCCAGTTTTAAATTCTGGTTCTTCTTCATCACAGAATTCATTATCATCTTCTTCCCCTTCACAGACATGTAAGGACCTAGTTGGAGCAATGAACCACTAAGAGGGGGGGATGAATAAGTGGTACCCCTTTCTTCCTTTTTAAGTTCCCTTAAAATTGAGAACAACCTTTATCTCCTGTTAAAGATATAATTCCCTGCAGAGAAAACAGACAATCATACATCCAATGGAACACAACAATTTACAAGGTTCACTATTAAATAAGAATAGCTACGTCATTGGTATGGTTGGAAACAATCCAGCACCATAAAATCCTCTATGAAAACAATCCTTGGATTACAACGAGTAGGATATACCCTTACAATCGTGAAACACTGTGAAACAATCACTCCAGTGCATGTTCACCCTCTTAGTACAATAGGGGAAATTCTCTTTTCTTGTAACAACTTATGTTACCTGCACTTCCTTTCAAATACACAAGTGTAAGCAAGTTCAGCACAAATCTTCACTTCCTTACCCAGAAGAAAGGCAAGGACTCCTTGGACTTAAGATCGATCAATTACAGTCCGAACTTCCCATTCAGAATCTCCATTCCGAATACTTCACTCCGAATTTTCTTCTCCACTCTAAATATTCAATCCGAGTCTTCCTCAGTCTGAGAAACTCAATACGGTGACAGCCAGTGCTGATTCCCCATTCCGCATCTCCACTCTGAATTCTCTACTCCGAATTCTTTACTCTGAATTTTCTTCTTCACTCTGAATTTTCAATCCGAGTCTTCCCCAGTCTAAGAAACTCAATACAGTGATAGCTAGTACTGATTCCCCATTCTGAATATCCACTCCAAATTCTCTACTCTGAATTCTTCACTCCGAATTTTCTTCTTCACTTCGAATTTTCTTCAATCCGAGAAACTCAATATAGTGTCAACCAGTATCAAATTCTCGTTTCGATTGAAACCTCAATGAAACTCTCCCAGCCAAACACTTCTTTCTCTCTCTAGATTATCGGAGCTACTCTCACTACTTTTTCATCACACTTTTACTTCGTACTCTGATATCCTTTTATAGGTGATCCAAAGTGTGCTTATGTGGGAAACCAAAATATTTTCCCGTTCACTTAAATTCACCCAAATCTTAATTTTCCCTGAAATCTCGGAGTAATTAAGACTTTTTCAACACTTCTAGAATCTTCTCGAATCTTCTTCCACTTATCTTGATTTATAACTTTGGACTTTTCCAGATCCGACCTTGTTACACAAGTTTCTCGGTATCACATTCTTAGATCCACCCTTCTTGAGTCTTTGACATCACTTTCTCAGATTCACTCTTCTTGAATCTTTAGTATGACTTTCTCGGATCAATCCTTCTTGAGTCTTCTGCATCACTTCAATTCTCGGATCCATCCTTCTTGATTCTTCGGCATGACACCATTTCAATTCTCGGTATTACTCTTCATCACTTCTCGGTATGGATTTTCATTGCCTCCTCGGTATGAAAAATTCTTCATTCTCAGTTTGACTCCGCTTTATTCAACGATACCGAAGATTTTGAATTCTCGGTATGACTCCTATGGATCATGGTATGGCTTCACTAGTTCTCGGTATGACTTCTAGTTCTCGGAATGGATCTTCCTAATTCTTGGAATGGCTTTTGGTTCTCAATATGACTTCTTTGATTCTCGGTACGACTTCAGGTTCTCGGAACGGCTCTTCCTGACTCTCGGAACGCCTTCACCAGATTCTCAGTATGACTTCTGGTTCTCGGAATGATTCTTCCTGATTCTCGGAATGACCTCTCGATCCAAATTTTTCTTGCATCGTGAGTACATTCATATAATCACAAATTAGAGTTACAAAACAGAAAATCATCATCACAATTAGTGCCTTCACATCTCTTACTAGCCAGCTTTCAAGAATTTGAAATTTCCCGGTTCCGAACTTCTCAATTTCCAGACTCCGAATTCCAGACTCCGAATTCTTCGAACACCAGGTTCCGAATGTTCAATATACCCGGTTCCAAATCATCAAACTTCCAGCTTCTGAATTCTTAGAAATTCAAGGTGTCTTTCCTTTATGAAAACTTCCTCAAGATCAACAAAAGTCAATCCATTCAAACCTCTCTTCCTTCAACTTGGTCCTAACAATCTCCCCCTTTGGATTTTATTGTCAACCAAGTTTTCATAAATCACCAAACTTTGTAACCTCAAGAAATGGATTACTTATCAATAATTCTAAGAGTACGTGAGCTTACTCATTATAGGAAACAAGAATCATTGATAGAAAAATAATGTTGTCCATAGGTAGTGAAAATGACATCTTCAACTTCATATATCTTCACCTTCATACATCCTATAAACAAATTCAAGTTCTTTCCTACAACCACTCCAACAAATAGTTAGAATAGTTCACATACACAAACAATGCTGAGTTCATAGCTTACCCACAACTCTCTCTTTGAATAATAGATTTATGATACAAACAACTTCTCCCCCTTTACAAAACAATCCAAAGGTAAGAAGAGAGAGGGGACGAAACAACATACCTTATCCATGAAGAGAAAGAGTTTGGACACCCATGTTCAACCTCAATCTTGAGAATGATTCATTTGGCAGAGGTTTCATGAAAATATCAGCAACTTGTTCAGTAGATGAAACTTATTCAAGTTTAAGTTCATTCTTTTCCACATTCTATTTGATGAAATCATATTTGATGTCAATATGATTTGAATGAGAATGTTGGACTGGATTCTTAGTAAGATTAATTGTGCTTTGATTATCACAGCCCAAGAGCAAGGGCAACTTCACTTCAACTAACAAATCTTCCAACTATGTCTTCATCCAAATAAGTTGAGTAGCAACCTGAGTAGCGGTAACATATTCAGCTTCAGCCGTACTAAGTGTCACAGAATTTTACTTCTTCGAGTGCCATCCAACACAAGTTTTTCCCATAAAGAACCCTCCACCATATGTGGATCTCCTATCATTAACATTTCCTTCCCAATATGCATCCGAATATCCAAACAAATCAATGTTATTTGAACCACTATATTTGATTCTGAATTCTGTTGTGCCTTTTATATATCTAAGAATTCTTTTTCCAGAAACAAGATGTGATTCTTTAGGAGCAATCTGGAATCTTGCACATAAGGTAACAACAAAAACAATATCTGGTCTTGATACAGTCAGGTAAAACAAACTTCCAATCAGATTTTAATATTCTTTCTGATCAACTTCTTTTCCTTCATCATCTTTTATTAGCTTCGTTCCCACTGAGATAGGAGTTGATACAGGTTTTGAGTTTTCCATGCCAAACTTCTTGAGAAGTTCCTTAGCATACTTTTCTTGGGAGAGAAAAATGAATTCTTTATGTTCCAAGATTTTTAACCCAAGGAAGTATCTCATTTCACCCAACATGGACATCTCAAAGACATTCTTCATTTATTCAGAAAACCTTTCACAACTTCTTTCATTATTCCCAGAAAAAATAATGTCGTCAACATAAACAATCACAATGAGAGAAAGATCTTGGATTTCCTTGATGTACATATTTTTGTCAACTCTCCCTTTCTTGAAGTTCATCTCCTTTAATCAAGTATCCAGTTTGGAATACCATGCTCTTGGAGCTTGCTTTAGCCCATACAAGGCTTTCTTCAACCTACACACATAACTTTCATTCTTCCCAACAACAAAGCCACATGGTTTCTAAATATAAACATCTTCCTTGATATCACCATTAAGAAATGCAGATTTAACATCCATTTGAAAGATTTTGTAGCCTCATTGTGTAGAAATAGCAAGAAAGATTCAGATAGTTTCTAATCTGGATACCGGGGCAAAAGTTTCTTCAAAGTCAATTCCTTCAATCTGAGAGTAGCCTTTGCAAACCAGTCTTGCTTTATTTCTAATAACTTCACCTTCTTCATTCAACTTTTTCTGGAAGACCCATTTGGTGCCGATAATGTTCTTATTTTCAGGCTTGGGTACGAGTTCCCATGTGTCATTCTTTTCAATCTGATCCAATTTTTCATTCATGTATTGAACCCATTCCATATGATCAAAGGCTTCTTTAACATCATTTTGTTCCACTTTGGAATACAAGGAAGTATGTGATATAGAATTACTTGTTCTTCTTGTTTGAACCATGTGACGTTGATCAACAATTATGTTCTGAGCCTGAAATTGTTTCATCAGCCTTGGATAAGTTTTCTGTGTTCCTTACTCATCACTTGATATGGATGAATATGATTCTTCATCTTGATTAGGATTACAATTCATTGCATCCTTATTAGAATCATTAGCTTCATCTTCCTCATCTTCCTTGTCTGTCTGGACAAGCTTAACTTTCCCCGGATTTTCAATGACTTTTACATCAACTGTATCCACCATTCTTCCTATTTCTTTGTTAAAGCTTCTATAACCTCTTCCTTCTGCAGCATAACCAGGAAAAATTTTGTCTTCTTCTTTCTGCTCGAATTTTCCACTACTTCCACCTTTCTTCTTTATGATTCATGGGCTCCCTAAAACATTAGCATGATTCATACTTGGAGTAATTCCATAGAAAAGTTCATATGGAGTCTTGTTTGATTGGGGCCTATAGAAACATAGATTTTGAATATAAACAGTTGTACATGTAGCTTGCCTCCAAAAGTAATGAGTAAGGCCATATTCAAGAAACATGGTTCTTCCCATTTCCACCAAGATTCTGTTCTTCCTTTAAGAAACCCCATTTTGTTGAGGTGTATATGGAGCACTATATTAATGATGAATCCCATGATTCTCAAGATTGTATTTAAATTATTCACTTCTATACTCACCACCATTATCTGTTCTCAAATTCTTCACAGAGTACTCACATTCTTTCTCAGCTTTCCTTCTGAAGCTTTTAAACATTTTCAGGGCGTCTGACTTGTGCTTCATAAACAAAACACACGTAATGTGAGTAAAATCATCAATGAAGGTGATGAAGTACTTGTCTACATTTGTTGATTGTTTACTCATCGGCCCACATATATCAGAATGTATTAGTTCAAGGGGTTGTTTAGAACAAATGTCAACCTTCTTATGCACAACACTAGTAATCTTTCCTTTCTGACAGGTAGTGAAACACCAATCCCTTCTTCTTGGAAAATCTGGAATATCTCGAACACTATCCCTTTTAGATAACTTGCTCATATTTATCTGACACATGTGTCCAATTCTTCTGTGCCACAACTGATTTTCTTCCACTAAGCTCATGTAACATGAATTTTGTGAATTTCCAACCTGAAACAGATTCCATTTGGTTCGTTGGCCTCTTGTAACAATCTTTCCATCTTCTTCACTTTTCACAATAAACCCAACTTTCTTGAAGATAACTTTGTTACCCTCATCACACAATTGTGATACACTCAACAAGTTGTGCTTCAGCCCATCAACATACAGAGTTTTCTTGGACATAAATTTTTCCTTCCCAATGATGGCTATTCCAACACCTTTGATCTTTAAATATTCATCATTGCCAAATGTCACAATGCCTTCTTTAAACTTCTTCATATTCTTTATTAACTTCAAGTCCCCTTTCATATGTGAAGAAAACCCACTGTCAAGTATCCAAGTTCGTTCTTCCTTTGTATCTTTTAGAGCAGTTTCAACAACAAGAGATTTTTCTTCTTTCACTTCTTTCTTCACCTTCGGCTTTTGAGAATTAAGAACTTTTTTTTGAGATGGTAACAACACAAGACATCCTTTTGAAATGTGTCCAGGTTGTTCACACCTTTCACAAATAGTTTCCAGAGGCTGGAACCTATTTTCTGTCTTGACTTCATTCTTCTCAACTTTCTTCAAGAAACCTTTCTCACTCTTCTTTTTTTGAGGAGATTGACTCCCCCTCAATCTATGCCTTTCATAACTTGTGGGGTGGTGATAATAATGTTGATTGAACCAACACATATTCTTTGTATGCCCAAATCCACCACAATACCAACCGTACCCATAGAAGAAGTACCTTCCTCTAAAGCCTTTGTGTTGATACTTCTTTGTTGCTCTTTCTTCAGGACCACCAACCATTCTTTTGATAGGAAGATTGCTCTGCTGGAATTCTTCCTTCTCTGATTTTGCTAGGTTTTTACCAGTGTTAGACTTAGGTTTCTTTGAAACTTCAGAGTTCCCAGCAACATTGATCTTGGCCACATAAATAAATTTCTCATCTTTCTTCTTCACAACAACCACTTTATTCTTCGGTTGAATTTTCTTATAGTTTCTTGTTGAGAGATTTCACCTACATCAGTAGTTGAGTTTTGAAAACATATGTTTCTTAATTCAACTTCTGAGAGCTTCTTTTGAACGAGCTCTAATTCTTCCTCTTTTTCTCTCAGCTTAACATTCATGTGCTCATTTTAATTTTTCTCATCTTCAAGATACTTCTTCAAGTCTTCAAGCTCTTTCTCAATTCTTCTTTAACATTAGCTTGATTGTAAGCTAAGGAACATTCATCTTCAAACTTTTTGTTAAATTTCTCTAGCTTTCTGATCTTCCTTAAACATTCCTTCAATTCTTCTTTCAGATGCATCTCAACTGAGTTTCTTCTTCTTTCGAGCTACTGCTTCTGAAATCCTCATCATTCACTATTGCAATGAAAGTATTATCAACACCGTGCCCAACTAATTTTTCGAATTCAACATCACTTTATTCATCTTATTCATTTATGGATAGAAAGCTTTTTCTCTTGGATTTGAAGAACTTATTTTCTTTCCCTGACTTTTCTTTACTACCCTACTTCTTCCATAACTTTCTTTTCTTTCATTCTTCTTCATCACTATCTTCGTCATTCTCCATTCGAGGAAAGTTAGCCTCAAAGTGGCCAATGCCTCCACACACGAAACACTTCAAGGGATGTTTTACTTTATATTTCCCTATGCCTCTTTTAACATTTTTTGAAAACAAGGATAAAATATCATTAATATTTTTACATACCTTGATTTCAGAGTCAGATTCACCACCATCTTCTTCAATAAATATCTTCTTAGATATCTCCCTCTTCATGGATTTGAAAGATAATTCTATGTAAACCTTTTTCTTGATCTTCATAGCTTTTTCCCTTCTCATTTCATAAGTAATGAGTGTACTATGAAAATCATCAAGAGATAGAGTCTCTGAGTCTCTATCTTCTAATGAAGATACATTCGCATCAAATTTATTTGGAAGAATCCTAAAGATATTTTCCACCAACGTAGAGTCTTTAATCTCTTCACCAATACATCTGATGGTACTAACAATATCGTTCACCCTGGTGAAGAAATCCCCAATATATTCATGCTCTCCCATCTTCAAGTCTTCATAATTCAATCTCCAGATTTAAAGTTTTGCAGTCTTGACTTTTATATTGCCATCATATATGTTTTTCAGTTTGTCGCATATACCTTTGGATGTGTCCACTCCTTTCACTCTCATGAACTCACTTTCAGAAAGTGAAGACAATATAGCATTGTTGGATCTTCTATCATTCTAATGAAAATTCTTGTCAGCAGGTGTAAGTGGAACATTATCATCAATGGGGGGAAACCCAACTGTTGCAGCTTTAAGAACTTCATAACTGATAGACATAATATATGGTAGCATTCTATCCTTCTAGATGTGATAGTTCTTTCCATCAAATACCGGAATGCCTTTTCTGTTCACACAATTCAGATTATCCATCAACAAGGAAAACAAAGGTAACCTGCTCTGATACCACTTGTAAGGACTCAGTTGGAGCAATGAACCACTGAGAGGGGGGGTGAATCAGTGGTACCCCTTTCTTCATTTTTATGTTACCTTAAAATTGAGAACAACCTTTTTCTCCTATTAAAGATATAATTACCTGCTGAGAAAACAAACAACCACACATCCAAAGGAATATAGAAATTTACAAGGATCACTATTCAATAAGAATAGTTAAATCCTTGGTATGGTTGAAAACAATCTAGTACCATACAATCCACTAAGAAAACAATCCTTGGATTACAACAAGTAGGATATACCCTTACACTCGTTAAACACTGTGAAACAATCACTCCAGTGCGTGTGCACCCTCTTAGCACAATAGGGATAATTCTCTTTTCTTGTAACAACTTATGTTACCTTCACTTCCTTTCAAATACACAAGTGTAAGCAAGTTCATCACAAATCTTCACTTCCTTACCCAGAAGAAAGGCAAGGACTCCTTAGACTTAAGATAGATCAATTATAGTCTGAACAACCCATTCCGAATCTCCATTCCGAATTTTTAACTCTGAATTTTCTTCTCCACTCCGAATCTTCAATCTGAGTCTTCCTTAGTCTAAGAAACTCAATACGGTGACAGCCAGTACTGATTACCCATTCCAAATCTCAACTTCGAATTCTCTACTCCGAATTCTTCACTCCAAATTTTCTTCTTCACTCCGAATTTTCAATTCGAGTCTTCCTCAATCTGAGAAACTCAATACAGTGACAGCTAGTACTGATTCCCCATTCCGAATCTCCACTCCAAATTCTTTACTCCGAATTCTTCACTCCAAATTTTCTTCTTCACTCCAAATTTTCTTCAATCCGAGAAACTCAATACGATGTCAACCAGTATCAAATTCTCGTTTCGATTGAATCCTCAATGAAACTCTGTTGTCCAAACACTTCTTTATCACTCTAGATTATCGGATCTTCTCTCACTAATTTTTCATCACACTTTTACTTTGTACTCTGATCTCCTTTTATAGGTGCTCCAATGTGTACTTAGGTGGGAAACCAAAATATTTTCCCACTCACTTAAATTCACCCAAATCATAATTTCTCCTGAAATCTAGGAGTAATTAAGACTTTTTAAACACTTCTAGAATCTTCTCGAATCTTATTCCACTTCTCTTGATTTATAACTTTGGCCTTTTCCGGATCTAACCTTGTTACACAAGTTTCTCAGTATCACATTCTTGGATCCACCCTTCTTGAGTCTTCGACATCACTTTCTCGGATTCACACTTCTTGAATCTTCGGTATAACTTTCTTGGATCCATCCTTCTTGAGTCTTCTGCATCACTTCAATTCTCAGATCCATCCTTCTTGAGTCTTCAGCATGACACCATTTCAATTCTCAGTATGACTCTTCATCACTTCTCAGTATGGATTTTCATTGCTTCCTCGGTATGAAAAATTCTTTATTCTCAGTATGACTCTTCTTTATTCAATGATACCGAAGATTTTTAATTCTTGATATGAATCCTCTGGTTCTTGGTATGGCTTCACCAATTCTCGGTATGACGTCTGCTTCTCGGAATGGATCTTATTAATTATCAGAACGTCTTTTGGTTCTCGATATGACTTCTTCGATTCTCGGTACAACTTCAGGTTCTCAGAACTCATCTTTTTAACTCTCAGAACGCCTTCACCAGATTATCGGTATGACTTTTGGTTCTCGGAATGGTTCTTCCTGATTCTCAGAATGACTTCTCGATCCAACTTTTTCTTCAATCATGAGTACTTGCATATACTCACAAATTAGAGTTACAAAACAGCAAAGAATCGTCACAATTAGTGCCTTCACATCTCCTACCAGCTGGCTTTCAAGAATTTGCAATTTCCCGGTTCCGAACTTCTCAATTTCCAGACTCCGAATTCCAGACTCCAAATTCTTCGAACGCCAGGTTCCGAATGTTCAATATAATCGGTTACGAATCTTCAAGCTTCCATCTTCCGAATTCTTAGAAATTCAAGGTGTCTTTATTTTATGAAAACATCCTCAAGATCAATAAAAGACAATCCATGAAAATCATCTCTTCCTTCAGCTTGGTCCTAAAAATACAAAACTCTTCATCAGAACTTTCTTTCTAGATTTGAAATCTCCTTTCTTGAAAAATATTTTCTAAGGGTTCTCAATGTTTTCAGCATCACTATCATCATCATCGATCTTTATTAAGCACTGAGAAGCAATGTGCCCAACTTTCCCACACCGAAAGCAATCTATAGGTAACTTCCCTTTGAATTTCCCTTTTACCTTCTAGAACTTCTTGGCAATGAGAGAAATAATTTCTTTTTCCTCATCGTCTTCACCACTACTATCTTTTGAAATTTTCAGTTTCTCTATGGATTTGAATGCTATTTCCTTGCTTACTCGTGTAGTAGCATCTTCTGGTTTGACTCTCATTTCATATGCCACTAGGCTTCTCAACAGATCATCCAAATAAAGTTTACAAATATCCCTTTCCTCAAGGGCTGACACCTTTGCATTGTACAGGGGTGGAAGTATTCTTAATATTTTCTTTACAATGTCAACATCTTTTATTTCTTCACCTAGACCCCGAATTTCTCCAACCAATTCAGTAATTCGATTGAAGGAGTCTGCATTCTCATCAGGATGCATCTTCAGATCATCAAACCTATTGTGTAGGAATTATAGTTTCAGCTCCTTCACTTTTCTATCTCCTTCATAAATATTTTCAAGTTTATCCCACATGGACTTTTCTAAGGTGAAACTCATTACCTTTAGATGGATCTGATCAGAAAGGGCTTCAGTGAGAGAATTTTTCACTTTAGCATCAACATCATGAATTTTCCTATCGGAATCCATCATAGCCAGCCATGTTGAATTAGTAACATGTATACCTTGGATAGTGGAAAAATGACTTCCATTACAAGGGATCTTAGATGAGATCTCATTCTATTCTTCCAGATCTGGAAATTACTTCCATCAAAGAGAGGTCCTCCCCTGACATTGGCTGAATTCTCCATGACGACAAAGGACAGATTCAACACCAGAAACCTCCCTCTGATACCACTTGTAGGACCCCAGGACACCCTGAGAGGGGAGGGGTGAATCAAGGTGACAACTTTTTCTTTTAACGTGATGGATCTTTTTCCCACATTGGTAGGAACTTGTAAAACTTGTATGATGAAAAAGATCAAAAATCAAACATTCACATGCAGAGATATGACACAACACTTTTTACTTGGTTCACCACTAAGGGCTATGTCTAAGGAGCATACGTCGACATATTTTCGGTCATACCAAATTCCACTAAACTACACTAGATGTGGATTACAAAGGTTTGGGAACAGTCACTATGTCCCGGGCTCACTGCCTTTACAAAAGTTCAGGGATAGCTCACTGTGTCCCGCAGGTCACTCTCATTGACTCCACCTGGCTCACTACCTCTGGTGAAGTCACACTCAGTTTATAGACATGAAGGTCTCTTCATCATTTCAAAATAATGCATCCTCTGTTGTATGTAGATGCTTTGTTGAAGTCCAACTCTCACCCGTAGAAAAATATCACTTTGCACCGAAGGTATCATGCAATCTTCTAGATTTCATTCAGCTCCAAAAAGTCTGACGTACTTCAACAACACCTGGCGCACTTCTCCAAGCCCAACGTGCAAGTTTCAAGACGGCGCGCAAGTCTCGGCGCGCAAGTCCAAACTGGCATGCAAGTTCACCACAACCACTTGCGCGACACTCACGTATTCAACTTTAAACTTGCATAACTCAACCTCTTTCTCACCCAAATCACCTTGGACGTGCAGCTAACAACTATCGCGCAACTTCAACTAGCGCGACCCACCACCACTTGTGCGGCCACTACACCTGCGCGACGGCTGCTCTGATTTTCTCTGAGTCTGAACTTCATACCGAATGAAGAGGGTTCGACCTCTATTTATAGGCATTTGGATACCCTATGTGACGGTGCACAATTATTTCCTCGGCATGCAAGTCTCTGTCGTGCAGGTCACTTGCGCGACCAAACACAAACACTTGCACGAGCAAATTCAAAACTTGGGCACCCCTTCTTCCTTTGCCATATTTTGATGTTCTGATCTTGAAAAACATGTGGCACGCAAGTTTCCTCTCCTTCAAGTCAACGGTGCGCAAGTATCTTTTCCAAAAACCACTTTTCTCCATTTGTCGATTCTCAGGCCCAAAAATTTGGCAAACACTGGGAAATAGCGCCATCTTTAATACTGTTGTTTTCCTGAACTATATGATCACTTTTCTAGCACACATTCTAAACTTCCACTGAGGATTGACATCAAACACAAACCATACTCCAATTCATGCATAGATTAATCGTGGTTCCAACAGGGTATACCTATATGAAATAGATAATGGCATGTTAGATGGACTATATAGGAGGTTAGGCCCATATTATTGGTAAATGATAAATGAATTTCATGAGTGGGTATACTCATGGCTTGTTCATGTTGATGTGAGTGGGTATACTCACATTTTTATGAATGTTAAATTTGGATTCTTGAATGCATGATTGAATGCTTTGATATATGCCTTGGACTGATCTTCTTGGATCTAGAATGCAGTAGTGTAAACCTTAGGTTAAATCGTCCCATTGGTTCTTGATTTCGTGGGATGACTCAGGCCTTGATACCCTGTGGATCCGACATGCTTGGTCTCACATAGGACTTTCTATTTCCATGCTCCTAGGACCCCAACCAGTGCCTAATCGAGTTTCCACCAAGGATTCCCATGGGACTCGATGGGATTCCTTGGGCATGCACCTTGGATCTGGACCTATGTGGTTTAGATATTATTACTTGGATACCTTGGTCTACTAACACCTTGAATCTAGCCCTTGTGGTCTAGAATTCACTATACAGCCAGATCATGGGATATTTGACTTCACTATATGGTGTGGGCATGGGACACTTGTTTTCTTTATACAGTGTGGATATGGTTTCATGATACAGATGGATGTACAACATGGCCATGTGACTTTCCTATTTACATGGTAATAGCATCCTTGTTAGGATATGACCCTCTTTTGTAGGTTAACTTGAGGGTTTTATGGTTTTACTTGTTACAGTATACTTATACCATGGGAATATGCACTTAATTATTGGTTGTTTACACTTGCTATAACCTTTGTAGAATTGTTGTTAGAATTGTATAGACTTGGGTGGTTGCCTACTAGGATGTTTATCTCTCACCCCATTTGGTCCTCCATGGGGACCCAAACAGATTATATGGTCGTAGGTGATGATAGGGGAAAGTTCCCTAGTATAGGTTATTGGTTGTGGCTTTGGAGCAGGGGAGCATAGGGTCATGCTGAGGCTTGCGATGATGAGGTACCTTTTTGGTATTTTATATTTTGGGATACTTGTATTTTATTGTATTTACATGTAATGTTCTGGCTACTTTCTAGATTCTTGTTCCATATTCATCATTTTCTATATGAGACACTTCTTGTTATTGATATCTTACTTGTCATACTTTCAATTGTATTCTTATTTATTCGCTTATGTTATTGCATGTTTTTGACTTCTACTATGATACTCTGGTAATGTGGGAACAATCTCCCCACTGACTCACCTAGGCCCTCACTGCTAGTCAGCAGCCTCTGGAAATTGGAGAGATACACTTGAGGCCTTCCGACCAACTGGGCCCGGGGCACGGTTTCGTGTGGCATCCAGGTTTGGGACAATACAAGGTGGTATCAAAGGTAGTTTTTTTGACTTACTGTTTTCCAAAAGTAGACAAGTATAGGAAGAAAATAGAATTTATTAATAAACTATGTCTGGGAGTAGCTAACCCGTGTACAGGGAAAATCAAAATTGTCGCAAATTGAGTTTTGATTTTATGGATTTTGACTATTACAGTTGATTCAATTTCACCATTGGGTGACGCACTTGATTTCCGTTATTACTATTTATGAAATTATGGGTTCTATTTCAGTTGAAAATCAATGAGATGAGGGTGTTCATAGTCATTAATCATATAGAAAGTTGTTATAATCACATTCCATGCATTATGATATTCCATCTAGGATGCATTATATATTACATGATGTTGTGATAGTTGATGTGATAGTCATGTTTGTTGTTTTGTTAGTTGGGTGCAGTAGATAAATGTGTGAAATCATCTTTCAATCTGTATGGTGTATGGGACCTTATGAATTGGGAAATGATGCACTAGTAAAATTTAAATGATAATGAACTTGTTACATGTATGGTTTGAATGGGAACAAAGATTTGGGTTCATGAGCTGTTATGGGCCCTCATGGATTCACGAATAGGTAAACCCTTGGTGGAAATTCATGGATAACTAAATGGAAATGGAAACTTCAAATGATGATTAGAGACTTGACCTAGACCCAGCTTTTGAGTGGGTGAGAGGCATAGTTTCTAGTGGTTCGACAGTTGTTCTTTATACAGTTCTGGATTTAGGAGTAGGCTATGGGGTTGAATTGGTTTCTAGGAGGGTTTTGACCTATCCCACACTTTTGATCATTGTTCCTTGATGATGTTCTTCTCTGAGGCATTCATTTTTCTTTGTATATACATTCCACTAATATGACCTTCAGTGGTACGTCGTGATAGAGGCAATGACCATACTTCAGAGACGGTGGGCCACGGGCTGCCAGTTGATATTCTTATTTTTCCAACTGTGGAACCTGAGGTTGTTATAGACATAGGTGTTGAGTAATAGTTCTTTGAGGGTTTCTTCCACTATATGAAGATGATATAGTGAGAACTGCATCTAGCGTTGACCATGGTTGAGCTGGCATGAGTGTTCCAGTAGCAATACCCTCTTATATTTTAAGGGGATAGAGGACCACAGGCTGTAGAGTTGTGTCTGGAGTCCACGTTAGTGATTTTTGAGAATTTGGAGACACCTCTGGAGTGGAGGGTCATGCTCGCGACGTATATCCTACATGGAGTGGAAAAGAGATAGTACAATGTTTTGAACCAGGCTGATGGGTTGCATGATATGGGTTGGAATGAATTTCAAATCCTCTTCTACCACTACTTTTACCCCACAACTCTGCAAATAGAGCGGGCTTCTGATTTTATGTGTCTAGAGTAGGGCGTGACAACATTTATGGAATACTCAACATGCTTTACAGAGCTGAATTTTTTTTCACTGATGTATCTTACTAATGAGTTGTCAAGGGAGAGGCACTTTCAGGAAGGTCTAAGACATGTTATTAGATCTTAGGTCAATGTGTTTAGGTTTCCTTTTATCACTAATATTGTGAACTAGGCGCTGATTATAGAATGGAACTTGAGGGAAGTCAGGGGTTACAGAATATGGGAGGGTTTCTTCTCGCCCCAGTGGATCTACGTCTTCAGGTAGAAAGTATTGTTTTGAGGCTTCCCAAGACATGAGTGTTAATCAGGATGTGTGTGCAGCAAGATTGGTGTTTTTTCCATCAGTGTGGTAGGTGAGGTCACATGAAAAATCAATGTGACCATGACCCATTCAAGTGACAATCTTACAGTAGGATGGGGAACATGCAGAATTTTTTTAGGACCTTCCCCCCAACTTCGAGTGGTAGGGGTCAGCTCTGACTTCTGGTTCAGGAGTAGGGTCTTTAGCTCTGTATCAGGCTAGGATCCAGATTAGTCAAGGCCAGTCAGGCTAGGGCAGTGGTGTTTGGGGTTCTGGTAGCCAGACATCGAGTTCTCATAGATAGTAGGGTGGATTAGCTCAGGGTAGCTAGTTAGGGTAACAGGGTCGTGGTGAATTATAGACTTATTTCATGCAATAGACCTAATAAGAGTAGGATCATGAACCAACTATGGTGAGAGGTATGATTTTAGTAGCTTCTACTATTGCATATGGTCTTTTTGATATAGGTTTCTCTGAAAGTTTAATCCCTCTACAAGTGGTAGAAAGCCTTGGGATTGTGGTTTTTATTTTTGAGGGTATTTTGATGCTAGAAACACCGTTGGTAGTTAGAACGGGTGATGTACGCCAGTGTATGGAGTGTCCCCTTGAGGTTAGTGGGTGACACTTTCTCTAGAGTTTATATTTCCTCGATATGATATGGTTTTACGTTATTCTTGAAATGGAATGGCTTGATGCTTATCGAGCGTACGTTGACTGCTATCACTGGAGGGTGGATTTCACATCACCATAGGGTGCAGTGCTTATTCAAAAGGGTGAATGGGGATTTCCAGTTGAGGAGATCTAGACCTGAGTATCATGGGTTGGGAGGGATGATAGACCATATTGCTAGTTTGTTTTTAGATGATCAGGAGTGGGTGAGGATGAATTTCCTCCAGTGGTTGAGCACTTTAGAGACATCTATCCCAAAATATTCTCTAGTTTACCTCCTAAGAGGGGGGTGTATTTCTCCATCAAGCTAGTTCTATGAGATGCGCTGGTATCCATTCCTCCGTATAGGATGGCTACAACATAGTTTCATGAGCTCAAGAGGTAGCTAGAGGATTTGGAGGCAACGGGGTTTATTTGACCCAGAACTTCTCTGTGGGGTTTGCCAGTCCTTTTTTTGAAAAGACTGTATGGAACTATTAGGATATGTGTGTATTATCAGAAACTAAATTAACTGATAGTTAAACATTGATATCCTTTTCCACAGATAGATGACATGTTTGATCAGCTTTGAGGAGATCAAGTGTTCTTGAAGATCTAATTGAGGTCAGGATTTCACCAGGTGTGTGTTCTGCTTCTAGTCATACCTTATATAAGATTTTGTAGAAGGTATGGGTTATATGAGTATCTGGTTATTTCGTTCGGTCTCACAAATGTGCCAGTAGTTTTCATGGAATTAATGAACTGAGTGTTCCATCCTTACATGGATTCTTTTTTGGTGATTTTCTTGGAAGATATCATGGTGTATTCTCACAATCAACACGACCATGCAATTCATCTTGATATTGTTTTGAATACACTGAAATAGAATCAATTATATGATAAGCTCACAAAGTGACACTTTTGGATGGATCAAATTCACTCCCTTGGTCACATTATCTTGGAGATAGGAGTGTTAGTGGACCTAATGAAGGTGAGAGCTATAGCTTCTTGAGAACATCCCAATAACATTTTTGACATACGGAGTTTCTTGGGGATAGCTGGTTACTATGTGTGTTTTATATAGGACTTATCACACGTAGCATCACTATTGATGGGCTTAACTAAGAAGGATGTGAAGTTTGTGTGGTCAGAATCTTGTGAGAAATCCTTTCAGGAGCAGAAAGGGAGGCTGACATCAGCACCAGTCCTAATACTTCCAAATTAGGGAAAGAGATATATGGTGTACAATGACACTTTAGGTATTGGGTTGGGGGTAGTGCTGATGCAGGGAGATAGAGTCGTGGCGTACGGGTCTCAGTAGCTGAGGCCTCATGAGAGGAATTACATAATGCATGATCTCGAGTTAGTTGTAGTTGTTCTTATGTTTCACTGTTGGAGAAACTATTTACTATGAGTGCGTTTTATAGTGTACAAGGACCAAAAAATACTCAAGTGTATCTTTACGCAGAATGATCTGAATTTTAGGTAGTGAAGGTGGGTGGAATACCCCCATTCTTATGACTTCGAGCTTTCCTACACGCCCGGTATGGGAAATTCAATGGCTAATTCACTGCACAGGAAGAATCAGATATAGGAATTGAAACATGCTAGTAGCGAGAGGTGGCTTATGGAGTTGTTCTCGGAGATGCATCTATATGTGCATGATATATAGGAGAAAACTTTTCTTTAATCTTTTTCTATTACCTATACCTTGTTGGACAGAGTTAGAAGGAGGCAGTTATCTGATTCAAAAGGTCTAGTTCTATAGGAAGGTCTGGCAGGTGTGGACCCTCCTCCTGGTTGGACGGTAGGTGATGATGAGATCCTATGTATCCATGGACGTGTTTGGGTTCTATTGGATATACATGAGGAGCTGATGCGGGAGTTTCATGATTCATCCTAGGTAGTTCATCTCAGGGTTACCAAGATGTACTGTAACTTGCGATATTAGTACTTGTGTCTAGAAATTAAGAGAGATGTAGCTAGTTTTTTTACTAGTTGTTCCAACTATCAGCAGGTGAAGGAAGAACATCAGTGACTAGCTGGGCTTTTGTAGTAGTTACCTCTCCTGGAGTGGAAATGGGATGATGTCATGATGGATTTCGTGATGGGTTTTCCAAGGTCTCCTTGAGGTAATGATGTTGTGTGGGTTGTTGTTGATTGGCTTATGAAGGTCACACATTTCTTTCCAATTAAGGAGACCTTCAATGTTGATGATCTTGGGAGGTTATACATCTAATAGGTGGTACAACTTCTTGGTGTCCTACAAACAATCGTTTCATATACGGATGCCCGCTTAATGTATCATTTCTAGTAGAGTTTTCAGAGGGTGTTGGGTGCACAGGTGATTCTAAGAGTAGCATACCACCCTCAGACTGATGTCCAGTCAGATCATATGGTATAGGTGCTAGAAGACATGCTACAAGCATGCATCCAATATTTTGGGGTCTCTTGGGAGAGGAACATTCCCCTGGTTTAGTTCGCCTACAATAGTAGTTATCAAGAGGCGATACAGATGGAACATTATGAGGATTTATATGATAGGTCATACTATTCTTCCCAGTGCTAGTTAGAGGAAGGAGTTGCAGCTTTATTTTGACCACATCTCATGTAGGAGACTCTTGAGCCGGTCTAGTTGATTCAGAAGAAGATGGATACTACACAGTTTCTCTAGAAAACATACGCCAATCGCCGCAGATGACCTCTAGAGTTCGAGGTTGGGGATCAGGTTTTCTTGCATGTTTCCCTGAGGATGGGACATAGGCAGATCAGGAGATAGGGTAAACATTTACCGAGATATGTCAAGCCATTTGAGATTATAGATAGAGTTAGGTTGGTTTCCTATTGGTTTCAGTTACCTCATAGGTATCGAGCCATGCATTATGTCTTCCACGTAACTCATCTACGCTACTATCACTCGGACCCATCTCACCTTTTTCAGCCCGAGGAGGTTGAGATTCAAGTTGATTCTTCCTTTGAGGAGAATCTGATTCATATAGTTGACAGGATAATGAAGGTTCTCTAAGGTCGGTCAGTTCCTCTAGTGTGGGTGCTTTGGCAGCACGAATGTTTACAGGATGTGACTTGGGAGAGGGAGGAAAACATATGTGCTTAGTGGCTAGAGTTATTCTCAAATGAATCTTGACCACCCTTCAGAGAGCAATTTCGGCAGGAATTACTATAAGGGGGATGATTGTAAGAACCCAAGTTTTTGTATGAGGTAAGAATCCTTTTATTTTTGGTCTAAATTCCTTGTTATGGCCTTATGTGAATTCTTAACTTGATAACGGGTGTTTTGGAGGTGTCTGCGGCTTGTTCGGAGGACAGAACCAAGTTTTGGGTTGAACATGACCTACCATAAGGTTTTCACATGGCCCATGCATGGTTAGTCCAAACCATGTAAGAGGTCTGAAAAGTGAAGGTTTTGGGAAGATCACTTTCACAGGGCTTGTGCACGGTTAGTAAAACAATGTGGGTTAACCGTGTGAAGTGCGACTCCTAGGCAGTGAGGTGCAAATGGTTTCCGCATGGTTTGGAAAACTGTGCTGGTAAACTATGCGACCATGTTGTGTTTATTTAAATTTTAAATTAAAAAATAAATTTTCTTTTTAAATACAAGTGGGTTTTCTATCTTCCACACATAGGAGGCATCCCGTAGCTCCCCCTTTGGTGCCTATCTTAGGATTTGAGCTCGATTCATCATCCGACTTCGGTTTTGATCACTTCTCGTCTCATCGGATCCACAACGGTAAATCCTCAATTCCTTTTTAGTCATTCTTGATTCCTTGGAACAATTATTGCAGTATTTGGATTTAGGCTCATATGCCCTAATATTCTGTTCTTCATTTTTTCTTCATATTTCTCCCAATCTAGGACAAATAAAGACTCAATATTGGAAGATTTGTATGCTATCGAGGTGTGTTAGGTGGTCTATACTTTCTTTAGGTTTTTCTTGGTGTTTTTAAGGCGTTTGGACAATTCTCCATCCATTGTAATTTTCAGCGATGTCTTTTTTTTAGCGAGTAGCTTTTAGTATCTATAGTTGGACCTAGCGTGGTTGACTATGGGTTCTGTTTCAGTGAATTGGAACCCATTACTCGTTTCAAGGTCACCCATGGGTTGTGCCTTTTGGGTTTGACTGGTTTATTCCTATTTAAACCACCCAAGGGGTGTGTGCTTGTGCTTTCCTAGTTAGAGGAAGACTCTTAATGCCTTGATAGCTTGAATGGATTGCTTAGGAGATGTACTACCGATAAAACACTATTTTGTTGAATATTTTATTGATAATAAATGATATAATTTCCTCACATTGTGTTAAATATGTTTATTTATAAAATATTTGGGATTTGATCATTCATTTGAAAACATGGTGAAAATTCCTGTTTTACCCTTTATAGTGCACTGTAGTATTTCGAAGATAAATATTTTTATATTTATTATTTTAATTTGAAATTTTGTAAAAGTGTTCCTAACTTAATTTTATACAACTTGTATTCAGGACACTAGAGCTAAAGAATGCATTTGTTTGTTGAAAATGGTCCATGAAGTCAAAGTTGTGCTGGACTCGGCAGAATGGACATGGGTTTTGTATTTGGGCCATATCTTCTCCATCTGGGCTTGGATCGAGCCCAACTATTGAGGAAAGATCGGGGAAATGATTTTTCACAAATAATAGTTCTATATGTCTGGCCAATTCACGCATTTTGAGGTCAAATGGGTGGTGCAAGTTGCATTAAAATATTTGGCCGATATTTCCCATTCACACTTTAAACCTATTTAAACCTAGCCTCCCCTCCACTCTATAAATTAGTTTTTTTATCATTTGGAGGGGTTGGGATGTGAATCAAGATATTGGAGGTAGAGGAGAATTTGTTTCACCCAAATTATCCAACCATTTTAAGAGGGGTAGCTCTTGAATCAAGGATCCCCTCATCGAAGCCTCATTCTCTTCTTCATTTTGTAATGTTTTTATTTGTGTAATAAACTTATTTAATCTTCTTTTATTCCCCATATTTTATTCTGTTTTGTTTAAATTTATTCTTTTATTAATCTTCCTAATTGGGTTGTAATTCTTGAGTAGAAGCGTTATTGGGTTATACCCATTATAAACCTTTGCACATGCAAAACGCTTCTACGATGATTACGCCACCCATTGAAGAGTAGTCTTTTAGTAATCGATCTATCTTATACCCTCTTCATTTAATTATTTTGAATCATTGAGATAATGTAATTCACTTAATATGATCCATGAATTGTGTTTTTTAAACTGTAAGAAACTATGCAAGTAATTGAACAATTAACACAAAAACACGCGAGGTCGAGATTTTGTGTAAATTGTGAGAGCGCAATCTTAATCGGTAATACAAGACCACACGGGATAAATTTGTAGAGTTAAAATATAATCCCTAAACACAATTCATCCTCATTTCCATAATGAATATGTTCTCTAATTAACCAGTGACCATAAGCTAACCTTAAAACAACAATCAAAGCAGGGTGCTGCGATTGCGTGTTCCGAAGCTAACCTAGGGTTTAAGTAATTCCATCTTTGTGGTTAAGTTAACTCTTGTAGCGTTAGAGGGTTAACAAATTAGATGATCATAATTAAGTGGATATTCATTTAAATGATAATTATTAATAAGTGAATGAAGAGGTAGAGTTAGATCGATTACGCCTTTTAAAATATTTAAAAAACATCTTCTTGTTGTGTCTTTTTAATCAAACTTCATTTCAAAATTAAAAACAAAAAATGCAATATTCTTCCAGAAAACTTCTTAAAGGTTTATAAACTATAAACAACCACCCCCATCCTTTCAAGTAGTTTTTTTATTCTATTTTATTTTATTTCTATAATACCTCTAAAAAGTTGTTTTAATTCACTATCTCCTTCGAGAGACGACCTTGGTCAGCCACTCTGCTGCACCTAAGTACCCAAAAATCACACTAATGATTTGAGGGAACCCACGGCAGTGCTCTTTTAAATTGGAATCATTACCGGTGAGGAAATTAATTTATTCAACCAATTATAGGTATTTATTTTATTTTCATTTAATTCTTTTCTTCTCCTCTTTCGTTCTTCTTTCCCATTTCTCAAGTTTTTTTCCTCTTACTCTTCTTTTATTTTTATCGAAACAACTCAAACTTCTTTTCTTTTTTATTATGGTCCACTTATCTTTATTTCCTTTTCATATTTCATTGATTTATGACATGAACTAATCCCAAAGATCTCTTAGATCTTGACCCTGAGATTGAACGCAGCCTTAGGGCATGAATCAGACATTCTCTGTCTACGGGAAGTTTCAATATTCAATCAGTTGGTGAATTCCCCTCTTCTGGAAACATTGGCATTGAAAGCAATTCAAATTCAAACATAAAAAAAATAACCAATGGCTGGAAATAATAACAATGAGCTAAATAGAACCATTCGATAATTGGTTGCACCTGATATTAAATATCAACCAAATTGTATTGCATACCCAAATATTGAATCAGACTTTGAAGTAAAATATGGGTTAATTCACTTACTTACAATGTTTCATGGCCTCTCTGGTGAGGATCCCAATAAACATTTGAAAGAATTTAATGTGGTTTTCTCAACCCTAAAACCTAGAAATGTCTCTAAAGATCAAATCAAACTAAGAGCATTCCCATTCTCACTTGATGGAGCTGCGAAAGACTGGATGTATTATTTCCAACCAAAAGATGTAACTTGTTGGAACGATTTGAAACGTCTTTTCTTTCAAAGATTTTTTCCAGCATCAAGGACCACATCCATTCATAAGGAGATATTGGGGATCAATCAAGCACAAGGGGAGTCAATGTATGTGTATTGGGAGCGATTCAAGAAGTTGTTTTCAAGCTTCTCACATCACCAAATCAATGAGAAATTACTTATCCAGTACTTCTATGAAGGACTCACACCTATGGAGAGAAGCATGGTGGATGCTATGGCTAGAGGAGCAGTGGTGGACAAGACACCAGTAGCTACACATGCATTGATCGACAAGATGGACCAAAACTCCCAACATTTTGGCGATAGAGGTACACCACATGTTAGGGGAGTACATCAGGTAAGTCCTTCTTCTCTTGAAAGTCATTTGATTGATACCAAGTTGGAAGAATTGACCACTATGGTGAGGCAGATTGCTTTGGCTCAAAAGAGATCCCAACCCACTCCTTCAAGGCCTTGTGGTATTTGCACTAAGACAAGCCACCCAACTGACTGTTTCCCCCAACTACAAGAAACAGAAGATTGTGCAGCAGTATTCCCTAGGAGACCATATCAACAACAACAACCACATCCCCAAAAGAAGTATGACTCCTTTGCACCAACATTCAACCAAGGGTGGAAGGATAAATAAGACACGAGGTATGGCTCTGGGAAACAACAAAGGCCCCCTTTTCAGCCAAACTTCCAGCAGCCTCCACCTTACCAACAGGGTTTCCAACAACCCCAAAGGAGATTTGAAGCTCAAACATCAACAAGTCAGAAAAAAGGGAATCTCCAACACAAGGTAGACTCTAACACTGATGATCTTTTAAAACGAATTGTTCTTAATCAACAGAATGAGTTTAAGAGTTAAGTTTTGGAGTTGAGGGAGTTGAAGACTCAAATGAGCCAGATTGCCACCGCCCTCCATGAACTTGTGAGTAAGAATTCTGGAAATCTACCTTCCCAACCCACTCAAAATCCAAAGGGGAATGTCAGTGCCATAACATTGAGAAGTGGAAAGCAAATGAACGATAAATCTGTACCTACCATTCCACCAGGATTCACCTCAACTCCAGAGAAGCTGCATTCCATACCAACTGATGAGAAATCCAAGGTGAAAGATAAAGGTAAGAAAAATATTGATGATGTTCCTCCTAGACCTCTTCCCTTTACAAATAGGGTTGTTAAAACCAAGAAGATGGCTGAAGAGGCAATGCAAAAAGGGGTTTTGGACACATTCAAGCGTGTTGAGATCAACATCCCTCTACTTGAATCCATCAAAAAATTCCCAAGGAATGCCAAATTCTTAAAAGAACTTTGCACCAATCGAAGAGGGATCAAGGGAAATGAGAGGATAAAACTTGGAAGGAATGTCTTAGCACTCATTACACCAAATCTAGCAATGCCAACAAAGTGCAAGGATCCCGGGACATTCACCATCCCATGTACCATTGGGGAGTTTCACTTCTCTGATGCTCTTTGTGATTTAGGAGCTTCAATAAATGTGATGCCTCATTCTGTATTATCTTCTTTATAGGTTGGTGAGTTGAAGCCGATGAGAGTAGTGGTGCAGTTGGCGAATAGAGCTACGACATATCCAGTGGGAGTCCTTGAGTATGTACTTGTCCAGGTAAGAGACATGATCTTTCCAGCAGACTTCTATGTGCTCAAAATGGAGGATAATCAGGTAAGTTCTCGTGCTCCCATTATCTTAGGTAGACCCTTACTCAAAACTGCAAAAACTATCATAAATGTTCATGAGGGTACACTTTCCATGGAGTTTGGAGATGAAGTTGTAATTTTTAATGTTATGGACTCCATAAAGTACCCCTATGAGGACCATTCTGCTTTTGTTATCTCTCATTTTGAACCACCAAGTAAAAACTCCATGGATTTTGATTGTCCTATGCTTAGGGAGATTATGAGTATTGGTTCTAGTTTAATTTATAAGAGAACTTCCACACCTATTTATAATGAACAAGACTCTATAAGATTTGATTTTGAAATGGATTCATATTCTGATATTGATCATGTGAACTCTGATTATGACATGGATATTGAGTATGCTGATGGATTTGGTGCTTTATTCTCTGATTGTGATGATTTATATTCTGATATTGATGTTCATTGTGCAGATATGTCTATTGCATCAATTTCTCCATCCATACATCACCCCCCTACATTGGAACTCAAGACATTGCCCCCAAATCTTAAATATGCATACTTGCTGAGTGATGATAGATTACCTGTTATCATTGCTAACAATCTCTCTTTTGAACATAAAGAAAAAAATTTGAATCTATTGAGAGATAACATTAGGGAAATTGGTTGGACATTGGCATACATATCAGGTATTATCCCCTCCATTTTCATGCATATGATTCTCTTGGAGGATGGGGATAAACTGATTAGGCAGCCACAAAGGAGACTTAATCCAACACTTTTGGAAGTTTTTAAGAATGAAGTTGAAAAATTACTTGAGGCGGGTATCATTTACCCTATTTCTGAATCACAATGGGTTAGCCTTGTCTAGGTAGTACCAAAGAAAACTGGTTTCACTATTATAAAAAATGAAAAAGATGAGTTAGTTTCAATGAGGGTACAAAACAGATGGCGTGTGTGTATTTATTATAGGAAAATAAATCATTCCACTCACAAAGACCATTTCCCCCTCCCATTTATTGATCAGATGCTTGAGAGACTAGCTGGGAAGACACACTATTGTTTCTTGGATGGATTTTCTGGCTATTTTCAGGTTCCCATTGTAGTAGAGGACCAGGAGAAGACGACATTCACCTGCCCATTCGGTACCTTTTCTTACCGAAAGATTCCATTTGGACTTCGCAATGCCCCAGGTACCTTCCATAGATTTATGGTGAGTATTTTCTTAGATTTCATTGAGACCTGCATGGAGGTATTTATGGATGATTTTACAGTTTATGGATCCTCATTTGATGAATGTCTCTCTAGTTTGGGTGATGTGTTGCATCATTGTATTGAGAAGAATCAGGTCTTAAATTTTAAAAAATGTCATTTCATGGTCAAAAAGGGAATTGTCTTAGGTTATATAGTCTCACAACATGGAATTGATGTTGATAAATCTAAGGTAGACATTATTTCATCCCTTATATATCCTACATGTGTGCATGATGTTCGATAATTCCTTGGACATGTTGGATTTTATCGACGCTTCATCGGAGATATTAGTAAGATCGCTCTAACCTTATCTCGATTGCTTCAAAAAGATATTGACTTCAATTTTGATGATTCATGCAGGGTATCATTTGATGAGCTAAAGAAGTGTCTGACCACTCCACTGATCATACAGCCCCCTGCGGCGGGACCTTCCATTTGACCTTATGTGTGATGCGTCCAACTTCGTGGTTGGAGTTGTCTTATCTCATAGGGAGGAGGGACGTTCACATGTGATTTTGTATGCATTGAGGATGTTGGATTCTGCCCAATCAAACTACACCACAATAGAAAAGGAGTTTCTTGGTATTATATTTTCTTTAGATAAATTTTGTTCATATTTATTGGGATCCAAAGTAGTTGTTTTTTATGACCATGCAGCTTTGAGGTACCTCCTAAAGAAGCCAGATGCAAAGCCACGACTTATTCGTTGGATGTTCCTTCTTCAAGAGTTTGACATCGAGATAAAGGACAAGAAGGGGTTAGAGAATTTGGTGGTGGACCACATGAGTAGGCTTACTCACACACTAGAGGGTGACACCTTGGACCAGGTACCACTTCGGGACATGTTCCCCGATGAGAATCTCTATACCATCTTAGGTACACATCCTTGGTATGCTGATTTAGTTAATTACATTGTTTCCTCTAAAATACCAACAAATTTTAAGAAGCATCAAGTCCAAAAATTAAAAATTGGGTCTAGGTTTTATGTGTGGGATGATCCTTACCTCTGGCGCATGTGTAGTGACCAAGTTATTAGGAGGTGTGTTCTCAATCATGAGTTTGAGTATGTTTTGCATTTCTGTCATACACTTTCCTGTGGTGGACACTTTGGACCCCAACAGACATCTAGGAAGGTTTTGGACTCTGGATTATATTGTCCTAGCTTATTCCATGATTCCCATGTGTTTTGTAAGTCATGCTCTCATTACCAACACACTGGGAACATTTCTAGGAGACATGAGATGCCCCAACAACCCATACTATTCTGTGAGATTTTTGATGTATGGGGAATTGATTTTATGGGTCCTTTTCCTAGTTCATTTGAATTTTTGTATATTTTGGTTTTTGTTGATTATGTGAGTAAATGGGTGGAGGCCAAGGCCACCAGGACTGACGATTCTCATTTTGTAGTAGATTTTGTCAAGGCTCAAATTTTCTACAGGTTTGGAGTACCAAAGGCCATCATCAGTAACCAAGGGACACACTTTTTCAATAGGAATTTTTCTTCCCTCCTTCGAAAGTATGGGTTGACACACAAAACATCAACACCATACCACCCCCAAACAAATGGTCAGGCTGAGGTTTCAAATCGTGAGTTGAAAAAAATATTGGAGAAAACCGTGCAGCCAAATAGAAAGGATTGGAGGAAGCGCTTGGATGATGCATCGTGGGATTATAGGACATCATACAAGACACTCATTGTTATGTCCCCATTTCGAATTGTTTTTGGGAAAGCATGTCATCTCCCAATGGAAGTCGAGCATCAGGCATATTGGGCTATAAAGAAATGCAACATGGATTTGGCCCAAGCTGGAATTCAAAGGAAGTTGCAAATTCAAGATATTGAGGAGATTCGACTATCATCATATGAGAACTCAAGGCTCTATAAAGAAATATCAAAATCAGCTCATGACAAAATGATCCAACAAATGGAGTTTCATGTTGGAGAGAAATTCCTTCTCTATAGTTCCCGACTAAAGCTGATGCCTAGTAAGTTGCGTTCCAGATGGTTAGGTCCTTATATTGTATCTAATGTTTTTCCTTATGGTTCAATGGAGATCACAAAAGAGGATACTGTAAGGAGATTTATAGTCAATGGGAAACGTTTGAAGAGATACATTGAGGGACTTCCTACTAATGCAGTGGATTTTATCACACTACATGACCCCATCATCACTTGAGCACATCAGGCTGTTCCTAACCCTTTCACTTTTATATTATTTTTCCTATTTAAAAATTCTTCATTTCATGTGCATATATCATCTCATGGGTTCACATTGAGGACAATGAAATATTTTAAGTGTGCGTGAGGTAACCTTTTAGTTTAGAAATTTCAATTGTTTTCCTGTTTAAAAAAACAAAATTGTGTGTTTTTCAAATTTTGTGTGTTTATTTTTCAATTTTCTTTGTGTTTTTGAAATTTTTGAGCTGAAATGATTCTCATAATAATTTTGAAATTCATATTAATGAGTGAAACAATTTATCCCATGAAAATGATCTTAAATGAATGCTGAAAATAACTTTGTTTCAAGTTCAAATATTTAGTAATTTCATGAAAAGTACATTGAATTTTGAATCACATGCCACATCTCACTATCTTTATATTTGAAATCACTTTCTTGTGAGGCTTCTGAACCATTATTTTTATATTATTTACATTCACCTCACTTCTTGAGAGAACTAAATCATGCTTGATTTAACCATAATTTGATCTATTCCTGTCAAAACTTGAGGGTTTTAGGTACTTATATTTAAATGATTGAGGCATTTGTTTTGTATTAAATACCATATTTCAAAGAATCCTTTTTTATAATGTCCTACCTTGAACATTTAATCCTTTTAGACCTTAGAATCCATGCACAACCTATTAGGTTAGCCACATTACAAGCCAATTTTCCCTATCCAACCAACTCTTGAAGTGAAATTGCATAATCTAGTTGATCTTAAGTGTGGGGGAAGCTATGTTGTGTTGTGTTACAACATTCTGTGATACTTTGGGTGGAAAATTAAATTTTGCAGAGATGTGTTTGCGGCTGATGAGAATCATTATATTGAAAGTTGTACCTTTTCTGTAGCTTTCATGATAAGTGAAGTTGTGCCTTTTCTGGAGCTTCTAATTGAGGTGGAAAGTTGTGCCCATCTGGAGCTTTTAAGAAAATCATGTTTGAGAAGATTGAAATTTTTTATGATAAAATGATGAATAATGTAAACTTTCCATGACTTTTCATGATGATGGAGCTGAATTGATACTATGGGGATTGAGGAGAAGACCATATTTAAGTTAAAATTAGATTAATGCAATTTTTCTTCAAAAAGAGTGAAGCCCTCCTCATTCAGCCTCATAGTTTTTCACATCTTAATCCTACCAACCGAAAACCAAAAAACAACCCAGAAAAGTCCTCATGATAAAAATATATCCTTGACTCACATCGGGTATCAATATAGGAATTTATCAAGCCTATGGTGACCCTTGTATGAGTTTGGATGAGAAAGACATTGCAAAAAAAAATGACATTTGTGTGATAAGAGAAATTTCAAGCGAGGTAAGTGTTTTGTGCATGGGAGGATAAATAAAGTGGAAATATATTGAATGATATAAATGAAGAACTTGAAATAATGGTTTTTATGAGGCATCATATCTTTTGTTTCTTGGTGTGTAATTGTTTGATCTCAAGGATATGTGTTTTAAAATTGGTTTTGATTTGATATTGATGTTTACTTGACATGAGGTTTTCCCCAGGAGTGCAAAAGGGTAAGTGTGGGGTAGTTGATAAAACACTATTTTGTTGAATATTTTATTGATAATAAATGATATAATTTCCTCAAATTATTTTAAATATGTTTATTTATAAAATATTTGGGATTTGATCATTCATTTGAAAACTTGGTGAAAATTCCAGTTTTACCCTTTATAGTGCACTGTAGTATTTCGAAGATAAATTTTTTTATATTTATTATTTTAATTTGAAATTTTGTAACAATGTTCCTAACTTAATTTTTCTACGACTTTGATTCATGACACTAGATTTAAATAATGCATTTGGTTGTTGAAAATGGTCCATGAAGTCAAAGTTGGGCTGGACTCAGCAGAATGGACATAGGTTCTGTATTTGGGCCATATCTTCTCCATCTGGGCTCGGATTGAGCTCAAATTTTGAGGAAATCTTAGGGACATGATTTTTCACAAATAATAATGCTAGAAGGCCGTCCAATTCACGCATTTTGGAGGTCAAATGGGCGGTGAAAGTTGCATTAAAATATTTGGCCTAGATTTCCCATTCACACTTTAATCCTATTTAAACCTAGCCTCCCCTCCACTCTATAAATTAGTGTTTTTATCATTTGGAGGGGTTGGGACGTGAATTAGGAGATTAGAGGAAGAGGATAATTTGTTTCACCGAAATTATCCAACCATTGTAATTGGGGTAGCTCTTGAAGCAAGGATCCCCTCATCGAAGCCTCCTTCTCTTCTTCATTTTGTAATGTTTTCATTTGTGTAATAAACTTCTTTAATCTTATTTTATTCCTAATATTTTCTTCTGTTTTGTTTAAATTTCTTCTTCTCTTAATCTTCCTAATTGGGTTGGGATTCTTGAGTAGAAGCGTTATTGGGTTGTACCCATTATAAACCTATGCACATGCAAAACGCTTCTACGATGATTACGCCACCCATGGAAGAGTAGTCTTTTAGTAATCGATCTATCTTCTACCCTCTTCATTTAATTATTTTGAATCATTGAGATACTGTAATTCACTTAATATGATCCATGAATTGTGTTTTTTAAATTGTAAGAAACTATTCAAGAAATTGAACAATTAACACAAAAACACATGAGGTCGAGATTTTGTGTAAATTGTGAGAGCGCAATCTTAATCGGTAATACAAGACCACACGGGATAAATTTGTAGAGTTAAAATATAATCCCTAAAAACAATTCATCCTCATTTCTAGAATGGATATGTGCTATAATTAACCACTGACCATAAGATAACCTTATAACAACAATCAAATCAGGGTGTTGCGATTGCGTGTTCCGAAGCTAGCCTAGGGTTTAAGTAATTCCATCTTTGTGGTTAAGTTAACTCTTGTAGCGTTCGAGGGTTAATAAATTATAGGATTATAAATAAGTGGATATTAATTTAAATTATAATGATTAATAAGTGAATGAATAGTTAGAGTTAGATCTATTACGCCTTTTAAAATATTTTCAAAAAAAAACATCTTCTTGTTGTGTCTTTTTAATCAAACTTCATTTCAGAATTAAAAACAAAAAAATGCAATCTTCTTCCAGAAAACATCTTCAAGTTTTATAAACTATAAAAAACCACCCCATCCTTTAAAGTAGTGTTTTATTCTCTTTTATTTTATTTCTATAATACCTCTAAAAAGTTGTTTTAATTCACTTCCTCCTTTGAGAGACGACCTTGGTCAGCCCCTCTGCTGCACCTAAGTACCCAAAAATCACACTAATCATTTGAGGGCACCCACGACAGTGCTCTTTCAACTGCCTCCTTGCATATTGATATCATGTGATACTATGCCTATTTTGATAGATTTGATTATATGAAATGTGTTGATATGGGTGGGTATACATATATAAAATGTCTAATGGAATGTTAAATGGACTATATCGGAGGGTAGGTACATATGTTTGGTAAATGATAAATTAATTGCATGAGTGGGTATACTCATGGATTGTGCATGTTGATGTGAGTGGGTATACTCACATGTTTTTGAATGATTAATTTGAATTCTTGAATTCGTGATTGAATGGTTTGATAGATGCCTTGGACTGCTCTCCTTGGATCTAGAACGCAGTAGTGGACATCTTAGGTTGACTATTCCCCTTGGGTCTTGATTCTGTGGGATTCCTCTGGCCTTGCTACCCCATGGATCCAGCTTTCTTGGGCTCATGTAGGACTTGTTATTGTCGTGAACCTAGGACCCCAAAAAGTTCCTAATTGAGTTTCCACTAGGGATTCCCATGGGACTGAATGGGATGCCTTGTACATGCTCCTTAGATCCAGCCCTCTGTGGTCTAGATATTATTACACAGATGTCTTGGTCTACTAACACCTTGGATCTAGAACATGGGGTCTACACTTCACTATATGGTGAGGTCGTGGGATATTTGACATCACTATATGGAAAGATTGTGGGAAACTTGTTTTATTTATACAATGTGGTTGTGGTTGAATGATATAGATGGATGTATGGCATGGCCATGTGACTTTCTTGTTTACTTGGTTATAACTGCCTTGTTTTGAGCTGACTCTCTTTTTCAGGTAGCCTTGAGGGTTGTTTGGTTTTACTTTTTAGAGTAGACTTATGCCATGGGCATATTCACTTACTTACTGGTTGTTTACACTTGCTAAAACATTTTTATAATTTCTATTAGAACTATTTAGACATGGTTGGTTTCATACTGGGATGTTTTTCTCACACCTTGTTTGGGCCTCCTTAGGAACCCAAATAGATTATATGGTTGCAGGTGATGATAGGTGAAAGTTCCCTAGTACAGGTTGTTGATTGTGGCTTTAGAGCAGGGGTTATAGGACCAAGTTGAGGCTTGCGATCCTGGGATACCTTTTTGGTCTTTTGTTCTTTTGGGATACTTTTATTGTATTGTATTTCCATGTACTATTTTGGATACTTTCTAGATACTTGTACCATCTGCATCATTTTGTATATGAGACACTTCTTATTATTGATATATATTCCTGTTTTGTGTTAATTTATGTTTTCTACATATTTTTTCGCTTCCACTATTGAATGTTTTTGGATTATGTTGTGATACTATGGTAATGAGGGCGTAGTATCCCCACTGACTCACCATGGCCCTCACTGCTAGTTGACAGCCTATGGCATTTGGGGAGATGCACTTGAGGCCTTATGGCCAACCGGGCTCAGGGAACCATTTTGGGTGGCATCTGGGTTTCAGAAATTACATATGATATAAATATCTTATATATTCATTAGATAAGTATTTATAATAATCCTTGAATACAAAATAAAAACATTGTTCATGGATATGGTAGGTCATATGTATGCATGAATTATATTTCAGTTTTTCATGTCATATTGAAAGAGTGAAATTAAATAAAAGGTATATAAATATTTATAAATATAATATCACTACATTAGCATTAATTTTTCATTTATATTATATATTTTTACTAAAACAGTTTGTAATACACTCCATGTGATTTGCGAATGAATCATGTCATTTTGAGGAGGCGGTTTTCCACACATCCCTAACTAAAGTTATCGTATAACAAAAATATCGAATGCATGATGGTATGTATAATATAGAATTTAAAAAATATGAAATAGGTTATAATATAAATTTATAAATATTATTTACCCTGAAAATTGTTTTAAGATCATCCAAGAAGGTAGTAATGGAAATGGAACAAAAACATTAATAATAGAGGTGATTAACCAACATAACATGGAAAAAAAATTGGTTTTTTAATTAGAGGAGGTGAGAAAAGAAATAGATATAAGATACTCTATTAGAAATGTAACAGTCTAGTATGTACATTATTCTAGATTTATCATTCATTTACGGATTAATGATTTTAGGATAATGTAGAAAAAGATATGAAATTACAAAAGGTACTTTTATAAAATTACCTATTGAATATCCCCTCCATGAAAGACCCTTAAGGATAATTGATTTGGTATTTGGTTGATACTAGTAGAACTTGGACATGGTTAAAGTGAGGATTATTGGTTTTGTAAGATATTTGAGGAGCTAAAAGGATTTTTTTCCGAAATAGGGTGGTGGAGAGGTGGTATTTATACTTGAGGAGAGGTGGGTTCAAGTGATAAATTTATTGAATATTTTTTATTAAAAGCTAACAATATAAGGGTGGCATTAAATTCAAAAACATTGGATTCTAATTAATTTTTTATAGTATGGTTAGGTTTACACACCTCAAACAACCATTAAATGTTTTATTTTTTAGGTATGTTAAGATTTTAACTTTTAATTTTTACCCTTTTCTTAATTTTACAATTACTATAGTAAATAATTATTTTACCATGGTACCTTTTTTATACCTAAAAATGAAATTGACCTTAAAAACTAATTTGGACCTTATGATTCCAAATATGGAATCAATTTCAACTAATTAAATTCACATAATTGGGAAATTTATATTTAAAATTAATTCTGTAGACAAAACTAAAAAGAGGGGTTTTAAAGTGAAACGTTCCAAAGATTGAAATGTTTTTATATCTAATTTCAACATGAAATTGATTAAAATAAGAAAAAATGGATTAAATGATACAAAATATATATATATATAATACAAAACAAATTAAAATTATAATATAATAATTTAAATAAATTCTATGAAGAATAAGTTTTGAATTAAAATTCAGTATTTTCACTACTCATTAAAGTATGAAAGTTATCAAAACTTTATCCAAATTAAATTTTGATATCCTTCTATCAAAAAAGAAGTTTATTTTGTAAAATAATAAATTTAAAGGTTCTAAAAACAATATTTAAAATGAGTTCTCCATCAAAAGGCAGTGAAACTACCTTTTAAAAATATTAGATCTTTTATGCCTAAAATTGGATTTATTCTTATTTTAGGTCCATAAAATTTATAAGTATAAAGTAAAAATAGTTAATAAACATGTGTAAACAAAATATAGTTAGTTATTTTCATTCCCTCTAATACTATGGCTGGGTGATAACTATTATTTAAAATAATAATATTAATAATGTATTAATTTTTTCGTATAACTCAGTCTTGTGTGAAACATAAGATTTTGGAAAAACTCTTTGTTGTGTGTCAGGTGGACTATCAGACATTATATCCCCTTTAAAGTAAAATTAATATATAATTTATAAATATTAATAGAAATAAAAATGTATTATTCTATATTTACCTGGAATGTTACATCCTTCCCCATTTTGGAAATTATGCCCTCATAATTTTATTCACTTATCAAATTAGTGGTGGTATTTATCCCTCGTAGCATTTTAAGATTACCTTATTACCTCTATAACCATATGGTTTTTTCATAAAACCTTCACCTAATGTATCACCTTATTCCACAAAAAATTCTCTCTATGGTAAATAATTATATTGGTTGTTCCTTATAAGAAATATTATCTTCCAAATGAACTACTTATAGACTCAAAACGTTAGATGAATTAGGAATATAATTTCTTAACATTGAAACAAGGAAAAAATTGTGTAATTGGGATTGATTAGGAGGTAGATCCACTCAACAGACAATTTATCTAACTTTCTCCAGGATATTATATCATCCAATTAACCATGGAATCAGTTTCCCTTTCTTACCAAAATGCATCACAATTTTCCATGGAGAAACTTTGAGAAAGAAATGATCACATACCTCAAAAGAAAGATCATTCCTCCAGTTCTCCACATAACTTTTCTGCCTACTCTGAGCTATCCTCATATGATTTTGAATCAACTAATCTTTTTCTACTGTCTCTTCTTCCAATTCTTGTCCCATTAACTTCCTTTCAACTACTTCATCCCAAAAAGCTTGAGTTCAACACCGCTTTCCATATAATGGCTCAAATGGTTCTATATATATACTAGAATGAAAATTGTTATTATAAAAAAAAACTCATCCAAAGAAATATGTTGATCCCAAATTCCCAGCAAATCCATTGAACATGCATGTAGCATATCCACAAACGTCTAAATTGTTCTTTATCTCTACCCATCTGATTGAGGATGAAAATCTGTACAAAAAATTTTAATTTAGTTCCCAATGACTTCTGAAGGCCTTTCAAAAAGTTAGATGTGAAACTAGGATCACAATCAGATACAATGGAGAGAGGAAATCCATTAAACCTAACTATCTCTTTAATGTACAATAGAGAATATTGATCTTGAGATACAATATCTCTAATAGGATGGAAATTAGAAGATTTATTCAATCAATCAATAATAACCTAGATTACATTGTTACCTCAAGAAGTCTTCAATAATCCCACTACAAAATCCATGGATATATTTTCCCATTTTCACTCTAGCACCAGCAAAGGCTGAATAATCCCCTTTGGAAAAATTCATTCTTCATTAAACTACTGACAAGTCAAACACTTCACGGTAAAGTCATCAATATCTATTTTAATTCTATCCCACTAGTAAAACACCTGAAGATCTCTGTAAATTTTAGTACTACCATGATGAACTGAAAATGGAGAACTATGAGATTCACATAACAACTCTTTTTTCAATTATGGATCACAAGGCACACATTACCTCTTACCAAATCTCAAAACACAATATTTATCATTGTTAAATTCTTGTAACGTACCCTTTTGAACCAATTATACATTTTTTTCAGCTCACTATATTTCTTTTGCGCTTATTTAATTCTATCTGATATAGATGATTACACTGGAACCTTAAATAAAATATAGTAATTCCCTACACCAAAAACATCCATAAAAAATTTATCCAATCACTAACCAGAGGATCATGTTCTAAACATAAAATGGGTAATTTATCGTTACTTTTTTGACTCAAATCATCTACCACTTTATTTTCTTTTCATAGATGGTAATGAATCGTGCATTTATAATACTTGATTAATTCCTACAATTTACCATATCTCATTTTCAATTATTTCATTGTGGATATATACTTTAAACTTTTTTGGTCAGTATATATTTTACATTTTAATCCATACATTTGATGCCTCTAAATTTTTATAGAAAAAAATAGCCACAACTAATTCTAGATAATGTGTAGGGTAATTTTAATCAAGTTCTTTCAACTGACATAAAGCATAAGAAATTACATGATCATTTTTCATTAGTACATGACCAAGTCCTTTCAACAAATCATCACTGTAGATAAAAAATTAACTATTTCTAGAAGGTAGCACCAATATTGGAGCTTTCACCGATCTTCATTTAAATTATTGAAAATGATCATCACATTATTTTGTCCAGATTAACTTAACACCTTTTCCAGCTGACTTTTTCAGTGGTCTAAATAACTATGAAATGTTTTCAAAAAACCTCGATTAATATTCTAATAAACCAAAAAACTACAAATCTCAGTTATATTTGTGGGTCTCGACCATTCCTCAACAACTTTTATTTTAGTAGTATCAATCGTTATTCCATATTTAAAAACAATGTTACCATGGAATGGATGTTTTTATAACAAAAGATCACTCTTATTTAATTTCCCATACAGTTTATTTTCTTTTAAGGTTTTCACAAAAACCCTTAAATGACTTTCATGCTCCTCTTTCCTTTTAGACTATATCAAAATGTAATCAATAAACAAATCCACAAAATTATCTAATAACTCATGAAATATTATCTTCATAAGATCCATGAATACAACTAGTTCATTAGTTAACCCAAACAGCATGACTATAAATTCATAATATCCATATCTAGTATGAAACATGGTCTTCAGAATTTATTCTTCCTTTACATTCAACTGAAGGTACCCCAACCTCAAGTTAGCCTTTGAAAAATATTTTTCTCTCTGGATTTGATCAAAAAAATCATCGATATGGGTCAAAGGATATGCTTTTTTAACAGTGATGTTATTAAAGTCCCTATAATCAATGAAAAGTCTCATTGAACCATCTTTCTTTTTAATATACATGATAGGATCACCCCATGGTGATGTGCTAGGTCAAATGAAACCTTTATCTAGTAACTCTTGCAATTGCTTCTTCAACTCAAAAAAGTTTAATCTCAGCCATTTGGTATGGGGGCTTTGAAATTAGATAAGCATCACAAACTAATTAAATAGTAAACTCCACTTATTGATCAGGTATTAAACTAGGAAACTCATCAGTAAAAACATCAAGATACTCATTTACCACTGGAATATTATTAATCTATAATGTTCAATTTTTTTCAACAATATGTGCAATATAACATTCATTTACATATATTAATAGTATCTCAACATTTTGATATTTTATCAATGGTAAGGTTTCATTATTGTACACAAACAGAAAGACTTTTTAAAATGAAACTTCATTATCTCTATAGTCAATCTTAGCATGGTACACAGAAAGATGATCCATACACAGAAGAACATCAAACTCTACTAGAGTAAAAACAACAATGTTTTTAGATATATTATTTCCACAGATAAGGATATGAATATTATTATAATTTCTTCTTTCCTCAACATTTCCCCCAAGTGTTTTTACCATTTTTTCTAGATTCGTTTCTTAAGGTAGAACTTCTAATTTACTAGAAAATTTCTAAGAAACGAAAGAATGTGTAGACCCTAAATCAAACAACACATTGGCATAATATGAGTAAGCAAACAATGTACCTAATACCACTTCATTTGATGGCCTAATATCTTCTAAAATATTTTCAAAGGATTTCACCACACCTTTATTCACATAGTCTAGCTGCTTCCCTTCATTTGTGTTGTTCATCAGACACTCATTTTCATAATGACTCATCCAATTATACTTAAAACATTTTACTCACTATAAATCATATTTTTTCTTACCACAACCATTATATTTTTTAGTGTATTTATGATCCTTACACACCATTTTACCACTTGAGAGTCACTTATCAAATTTCAGAAGGAATTCTCCAATGTGTTTTTACTACTATTTCCAAAAACTATAAACTTAATTTTCTCACCATCAGACTTTTTTGATATATTCTTCTTTTTATCCTACCCCATAAACTCTTATTATGGTGTTCTTCAAATAACACATGATCATTGGAAAACTTCATTTCCACCTTCTCTGCACATCAAACAAGTTTTTTGTAACTTTTAAACTCTGGAGAATCCAATTCCCTTAGATACTTTGTCATTAATCCTGAGTAAAAATGATTGATTTTACTATCAATATCCCTGATGAAATTTGGAGCATACATTTATAGTCATGTGAATGTTTTTTCATAAGCATCCACCAAGTCATCCTCTTTCATCCATTCCAAGAATTGATTTTCCATACTAAGTCAAACTTCCTTAGAAAAATATTTCTCAGGAAACATATTTTTGAATTCATCCTAATCAAGAGAATCAATCTCCTCATTATCCCTAATATTCTTAACCATAGACCACCACTAATAAGCTTCATCTTAAATGGAAAACAGTAAGACTATCTTTTTAATTTTTTGAACACCCCATTACATTAAAAATCATTTCTAGGGCTTCAATCCACCCTTTATCTAGCACAGGGTCATATGATATTCTGAATGATAGAGGATTTTTCCTAATAAAGTGATCCACTACCAACATGTTCCTCTATGGTTGATCAATATTATATAATGCATGGATACCATCTCCATTTATCGCATGATTCAACTGATCCATCACTGTAAAAAACTATTCAGTTCTGATTCCGACTATCTCATGTTGCTGATTTGGATGGTTTTTTTCCTTAGGATTTCATTTGAGAACAACTTCCATGTTTCCTATTTGGAATACCATTCTGAACAGACATATCTTAGATGAAGAAACATGGTAATCTTTAAATTCTTTATCATTTTAATTTGACCATAATGTAAAAAAAATTATGGATATTCTATTAACAATATCCTAAACCCTAAATTTATCTAAACTGACCTCTGATACCAACTATAATGCCCTAGCCATAAACATTACATAATCTTGAGTTTAGTCAAGAATTTACTTTTAAATTGAGGATCATTTCTAGTTTAGAGTTTTATAGAATTATTACATCATTAATAGATAACATCTCATAACCATACAAGAGGATGATACAAAATTATTATCCATTTTTTCAAAATATAAAACTTTTAAAATAAAACATGATTTTTATCTTGGTAAAACCCCTCTTAAATTCCTATTTTCTTTTCCCAGCCTTATACCCTATGGAAAAAATTTCAATAAAATAGTATTATCACAAAAATATCATTAAGGGATACTATATATGGAATGAAACTGTTAGTCCATGAATATTTTAAACTCTAGAAAATATTTTCACAAAATCATATATTTCACCCATAAAAACATACATCATGAAATCATAATATTTTTAAATATACTTGTTAGGAATCATAAATAAGAAAGGTAAATTGGGAAATCCATACCATACATAAATTTTATATTTCATAGATATATTGGTATTAACCTTTATGGTTATGTTTGGAATACTCATCACAGTATATTCCCTAAATATCATAAGAGAAACCCTTTCATTTAACTCTATCTAATTACCCAATGCATTGGAGAGATATAATGGGCTCACACGCCCTTGTTTTATCATACAACCACCCATATACATAAGAAATTCCCAAGAACCAAAACATAATCACATCATATAAATCATGCATAAAGGATAAAGAACATTTCCACATTACATTCATAAGATATCATTTCAAGATATTGATATAATCAATACATTCTCAAAACCATTTTTAATAACAAAATACATTAAAAGGTAATATGGTATTTATATTATTTTTAAAAATATTAAGGCTTATAGAGGAATCCAATTATCAAATAACAGTTACGGTGGCAAAGAATTCATTGTCACCATATATATTAAAAACATTCCTTTTATCGTTTTGTACATAAAGTCATACACTCCATATAAAAATGTTTATTTTAAAAAACATTGAATGTCATTTAATATATAAATAAATGATATTATATTAAAATTCATTTCATATGTAATAGTTGAATGACATAATCAATAATTAAAAATTTAACCCAAAGAATGGAAATTTGGTTAAGAAATTCTCTTACCTCGATTCTGACTTGTCTTGTACGTTATTTCTCTTCCGGAATAATAAATTTAGGTTAATTTATACTTTATTTGGAATATTTTTAAATTTAATTATTCATTTTATATCACTTATTCCATGTTGTAACAATTAGATAATTATTTTACTTCATGTCGGGCGTTTTGTTGATATTCGGTACTGAGTCAAAAATGAACTTGTTATGATGTTAATAGTCCATGTATTCATAATTACATTATCTAAATAATATAAAACATTATATAAATATATTATATATTCATTATATAATTATTTATTATAATCTTTGAATACAAACTAAAAATATCATTCATGGAGATTGTAGGTTGTATATACGCATGAACATTATTTTTGTTTTTCCTACCATATTGAATGAGAAAAATAAAATGGAATGTATATAAGTATGTATACATATATAATATCATTACAGTAGAATAAATATTTTATTTATATAATATAATTTTACTAAAACAATCCTTAATTCATTCCATGTTATGTGTGAACTAATCACATCATTTTGAGGAGGCGATAGTCCACACGTCCCCAAACGAAGTTTTCATATAACAACAATATGGAAAGCATGAAGTTATGTTTAATATAAAATCTCCACAATATTAAATAGGTTATAATATAAATATTTAAAAATTATTTAACCTGAAAAATATTTTTAAGACCATCCATGAAGGCGATAATGAAAAAGGAACAAAAACATTATTCACAGTGGTGATTAACCAACATAACATGGACAACAATTTTGTTTCTCTAAATAAGATGAGGTGAGAAAAGAAATGGATATGAGATATTCAATTAAAAACATAACACTCCATTATTTAAATTATTATTTATTTATAATTCATTTATGTATTAATTATTTTAGGGGAAATTAGAAAAGGAAAAGAAATTAAGAGAGGTAATTTGAGACAATCACCTCTTGAATATCCCCTCCGTGAAAGACCCTTGAAGACATTGGATTTAGACTTTTGGTGAGGCCAGTAGAATATTAACGTGGGTAGAGTGAATAGGAGAGGTTTTGGAATATAATTTAGGATCTGCAAGGCATTGGGGGTTGAAATAGGGTGGTGGAGATGTGGTATTTAAACATGAGGAGAGGTTGGTTCATGTGATTAAATTATTGATTAATTTATATTAAAAGCTAACCATATAGATTTGGGGTTAAATTACACGACTTTGGATTTTAATTAATGTTTTATAGGGTGGTTAGGTTTGATACATACCCCAAAAAACCATTAAATTTTGATGTTTTTAGGTATGTTAAACTTTTAACTTTTAATTTTAACCCTTTTCAAAATTTTACTTTTACTGTGGTAAATAATTTTTTTACAATGGTAATTTTTTTATAACTAAAAATTAAATTGACCTCACAAAATAATTTGTAAATTATTATTAAACATATGGAATTAATTTTATCCAATTGAATTCAAAAGATTTTGAAAAATAGGTTTAAAATTAATTTTGCAGACAAAACTAAAAAGTGGGTTTTTAAAGTGAAACATTCAAAAGAGTGAAATGTTATTATATCTATATTCAATTTTAAATTAATTCAAATTACAAATATTGTATTAAATTATTAAAACATAATTTAAATAAACTTTAGAATAGATTAAAAGGATATTATAATATTTTAAATAAATTAGATAAAAAAGAATATTTGAATTAAAATGTAGTATTTTTCACTATTCATTAAAATATGAAAGTTATTAGAAAAATACCAAAAATTTATCCAAACTAGATTTTGATACCCTGATTTCAAAGGAGAAGTTTATTTTGTCAAATATAACATATAAATGTTTCAAAACTAGATTTAAAATGTTTTATCCATCAAATGGTGGTAAAAAACCTTTTAAAAATATTTGAGCTTGTATGCCTAAAATTGGATTTATTCTTATTTTAGTTCCATAAAAATTTTTGGTAGAAAGTAAAAAAAATTAAAAAACATGAGTAAAAATAATATACTTAGTTCTTTTCATTCCTGTAAATACTATGTCTAGGTGATAAATACTATTTAAAATAATAATATTAATAATGTATTAGTTTTCGGTATAACTCGGTATTGTGTGCAATATAATATTTCAGAAAAAACCCAATGTTGTATGTCGGGTACTCTATCAAACATAGTGTCCAATTTATAGTAAAATTAATATCTAATTCAAAAATATTAATATATATGAAAATGTATTATTTTATAATTACCTTGGATGTTATAATATTAATAATGAAGAGGTTTTAACATGATAGCCAAGGAAACCTTGACCTCAAGGGTCGAGCCAACCCAGGTAGTATCTATAGCCCAGATATAGAGTTAAGAGTTTAATCCAAGGATAATCATATAAGGAATTCTAAAATAATGAATCAAACCAAGTCTAATTAAAACAACCAAGTTAAAACTAGATAAGCAGTGGCTAGGTCCAAGGATGTAACCAAGGCACCTCATGTTCATAGAATCCATGATGGATCCAAAGAGTGTATCAAAGGAATCTTGTTAATGTGATGTGGGATTGTGAAGTGTTACACCGAGTATCCACTAAAATAAAGATCTATATAGTAGGTGAGTCTCACCCTTGTAAACTGACATCTCTAAATCGGAATGGTGTCCATGAGTGCTCAAGGAATTCCCCCAGGAATCAAAAAGAAAACTCAAGTATGAACACTCATATAATATTGTCACAATATATATAGAAGGAAACTTATAATTGATTCATTTAATTAATTAATTCAATTTAATTACTCATGGAATTTGATAACTCAATAGGTTCATTCTATGCCTTTTATACAAGTGACAAGGCATCTCAAGAACATGAAACAGTTATTTAATATATATAAGTCATAATCATTTAATAAGGTTAACTCTGATACCTTCCATTATAAATTTAATGGTGTTATATTGATGTGAAACCAAGAAATTCAATTATAATCCATTAGGCTAAGTCGTATATACAAAATATGCTTTCCAATTTAGCATTTAAGATTCACTAATTATGTTGAAGCACATACCCTAGGAGAGTCAAGTGATAAACTCAAGGATAACCATTTGTGATTCACAATTCAATAGTTGTTGAATTAAGGGAGGATTACCATCAGTAGGGTCAAGCTAAAGCACACCCAAATAGTGGCTCAAACGAACCTGTCAAATCACGTAAATTCCAAATATGGAAAACACCCAACATGGGGTGGTTGATGTCGTGGATGTAACCACCAAAGATGGAAAACACATTTTAAAAGGGTCTTATAAAATGACTCTAATGAATATAATCAAGGTATATAAATTAAATATGTCATAACCGATGAAATCAAAATCCACACGTGTCAATTTAAAAAATGATGAATCTTGAGGGAAGACTTATAGGCCACCTACCTCATAATCGTATGACTCTCTTCATCTAGTATCAGCCTCTATATTTACCTGGAATGGAACAGATCTAAAGAACTGATCAACCCTATAAAAAGTAGGACATATGATCCTTCATCTAAATATAATTGTCAATAGAAATAAGAATGAAAAACAGCTAAAAAGTAATCGAGTAATTACCAGTATACATCCAATGTTACAATCATTAATCGAAATGGACATCGAATTAGAGCTTGGGATCAATTCGTAGAATATAGATTCAAAGGGGAGAAAAGATAGAAAATAGGGGTGGTTTTTCACTAGATAGTAAAATAAGAAAGATTGGTCATTTAAACATTCATTAAGGGAATTTTCATAAAGTCACACACAAATTGGCAGTATGCAATTCTCCCTTACAGATTTTCAAACTATACACCAATCATGCATGATCTACTATAGGGAATGGGAATCTGCATGGTTATGCCACAAAGTTGGGGAAATCATATTCCAACCATTTGAATCACCTTTACAACATGTCATCAGTTTTTAGCATAGTTGTGTGGCCCTTGGAACATATTTATGGAAAACCATGTGCCCTACTCCAATCCACATTCCAACACTATATGGTTAGATGAATCATTGCAACCTAGATTTCATGGTTTTTACTAACCATTAAAACTATCAATTTCCTCCACTAGTAGGAATTTCAAGCTCCAAACAATCTCCATAGCACCTGAAACCTTTGTGATCCCATTAGGAATCCATAATAGGTCCAAAATAATGAATTATAAAAAATGTAAAATGATCCATACATGATTCAAATACCGGGTTCTTACAGTACTCCCCCTTTAAAGGAAGTCTTCCATGAGTATACATTCCATGGGTTACGAAACACTCTCTAAGAACAACTCTAGACATAGGGAATATACATCGGTCTCCCACTCCAATGTATCATTTGGTACGTGGATGTACTGGAATAGAACTCATTCTAAAGGGATAGACTGGGCTCCGAGAGCCTTCATTCTCTAGTCAATGAGGCATATATGATTCTATTATAAGGTAGCATTAAAATCTAACTCAACTTCCTTGGGATAAAAAGTATGAGAAGGATCTTCATGATACTGTTGAAGACGTGAAATGTGGAAGATGTTGTGGAAGACATATTACCTATAAGGTATTAACAGCCAATATGCTACTAGCCCAACTCTCTCTTGGACCTCAAAAGACCCTACAAAAAGAGGTGATAAATTTCATTTCCTCGGTATCTATCTATTCCCTAGTCTGGGTGATACCCACATGAAAACATGATCTTTATACTCTCTCTTTAGAGGTTATTAATGATGATTGACATATGATTTCTATATAGACATGCACTTACTGATCAAATGAACCTGCTCTGAAGACTTCTACAAATGATAGGGACATAGTTGGGATGCCTCTACTTCCTTTAGTTTGCACAGGGGTGAATTACATGACCAACTATATAAGGACTCAATGGGATTCATCTGGATTTTCTCTAGGAAGATATTATTGTTTGAGATCTAAAAAAAGAGATATAGTTATCCCAAGAACCATTGAAATAAAGGTTTCACTCATAGAGCGTGTCCTCTAGAACCTGTATAATAAATTTTGATTATCCATATATTTGAGGGTGAAAATTTGTGCTTATAATCTTTAGTATACCCCTAAATTTATACAAACCCTTTGAGAATAATGACATGAATAAAGAATCCCAATATTAAATGCTAGTAAAAGTGACCCCACATAGTTGGATGATCTTAAAGAGATATAATCTTCCCATATCATCATGTGAGAATGTCTCTTGTATAGGAAAGATGTAGGATACCTTCTTCAGTCGTTCAGTAACTACACAAACAATATCACTACCTATAGGTAACCTCATCCATATTACTAAAAAGTCCATGGAAATATCCTACAATTTCAATTCTAGTACTGGAAGCAGTTGTAACAAGCATGTGGGTCACTAGTTCTCCACCTTCACCTACTAATAGGTGAAAAAACTAGTGATAAAGAATAATATCTCACATTTCATCACATGACACCAATATTAGAGTCACATGTCTCGATACATCATAGAGATTCCTAGATGAAATACCCACTGAGAAATAAGGGACTCCTACATCAGTTACTCTCTCATATATGTAGGATCCCAAACCTGATTATCTATACATAGGATGTCATCTCTATCCACAAACCATTCTTGATGCGGGTCATCTCCTAAAATAATCTCACGGAGAACTAATACTTTAGGATATGAAAATTTTCTACTCTTCACCTTCTCAAGGATGGAAGAGGTAACTGTCAATGATGATAGATAATATTGATCATGACTTTCATGAAACACTATATGTAGTGCAGAAAAGAAGTCCATCAATTTCCCTTCATCACTGGATTCTCGCATACCCTTTTCCTATGTTTTATAACTCTGTTCATCTACTACCACATTGTTTTTTCTAGGATTATAGGAAATATCATATTCAAAGGATTCAATATATTATACTCATATTACCTATATGAGTTTCAATTAATGCTATGTAATGATATATTTGAGGCTCTTGTTGTTTGTATACACCACGATGTTCTCTCCCATTACATAATTTCTCCATCAATGCAATGAATAGATGAAAACTATTAGATCTAGGTCATGCATTGTGTAATTCCTATCATGAGTCCATAAATTCCAATATCATTATGTAACAACTCTTTCCTCCTACATCAACATTACTCCCAAGAAAATGTTATATTAATAATATAACACTATATAGCCTCTTCGAGGCTCTAGAATAATCAATGTAGGTGCTGAGACAAGCCTTCATTTCAGCTCCTAAAATTATTTCTTGTATTCTTCTAGGAATAATAATTTAACACCCCTCTTTTTAAGACTGGTATGATGTTGAGTATGGTGTGAAAATTCTTATATTAAACACCTATAATATTAGACCATCCATAAGAATCTACATATACCAAACATGTTATTGAGCTACTCCCATGAAACCATAGCCCTCCCTTTCTCTTGGTCAATAGAGACCCCTAATTGTGAGATAATGTGACCCATGAAGTGACCTTTTTTAATCCATAATTAGAACTCAATAATGTTGGGATAAATCTAATGTTGTCTCAATGTACTCAGAATGCTCTCAAGGTGCATAGAATTTTCACCACGAGTGTGAGAATACACTGATATTTCATCCAAAAATACTACAATACAGGAATACATATATGGGAGGAACACCCAATTCATCAGATCCATGAAAATATCTTAAGACCGGATGAAATAACATGGTATTCATACAAACCATACCTACTACATAAAGTTGTAAGAGGTGTGTATGATGGCCTATATTGTTCCTGACGATATCCTGATATTAGGAAAATCATAAATAACACCCTATATCCTTGGATCTAGTCAAATATATCATTTATTCAATGAATCAGATATCAGTTCTTAATTGTAAGCTGGTTTAACCATCTATAATCCCCACATATACAAAGGGTCATATCCTCCTTTATGGAGCAAATCATGGTTGAACCCCAAAGGGAAGTGTTATACAGATAAATCCTTTGGTTTCTAGATCATATAACTACTACATGAGCTCATGGAGCTTACTATGTCCTGTCATGTATGGAGGAATTTACATTGGTGATTCTCCTGCAATGAACTCAATCGCAACCTCTACTTCGCTCTTAGAAGGTAACCCCGAAAAATCATAGGGAAATAAGTCCATCAAATGATCTTCTACTAGAGGGATTTTAGCATGATATAAACCCTAATACTCCACAAAAATATTTGAAATTTTGGTGGTTTCACCACCAATACCAATATGCTCTGGTCCAGTTCTACTGTCCTAGACATCACACTCAGCCTTATGTAGATAACTTATATCCTCTTTTGATGTAAAAAATACCCTATAGTGATAAAATCCTACAAAGGTGTGATACATAAACAACAAATACATCCTAATCATTCCATCGAAGTGAGTCTTATGAAGAAAAAGAGGTCCCACAAGAAAGGGTAACTACCTACCTTAAGGGGACAGTCCTAGCTTTGGAATATTCCCTCTCATTATACTCCCAATAGTGTATCTAGGTTGATTACACCACAATAATATGGTATTTTGAGCCCAATAATTTTCACATTAGTTAAAGAGACAAATTTGTATGAAGAACCTATATCAAATAATGAATATAATATTTTGGAGTCAACTAGAATATTACCTCATACTATAGATGGTCCGGAAACTTGATTCTCAGGTATCAGTTGTAGTAAATGTAACTAACCTGATCCAAGAACCTATGAAAAATATGAAATACCATGATCATGACCACTCTACTAGAACTGCTGAAAATATAATGTATGGATAATATGACCATGAACTCTTCCTCTCCCAATCCTTCTAGTTCTAATCCAACTCCCTTCCTAATTTAGTATAGAAGAACCTTCCTGTGAATGTGGAGCTAGTACAGATCCTCTTCTACCAGAAGCAGATGGAAAGGTCTGATAAAACATTTAATGGTTCCCCATATAGCTACAATCTCCAAACTCCAGAGGGTCTCTATCAAACTGATGTTTCATATTCCCCTAACATCCACATCGATGACACACCGTAGAGCTACTAGCACAATTACTCTGGCCGCCACTACCCTGAAGAGAAACCACGAGAAAACATTTCATGGTATCATATGAACTATTAACCTGCCTCAGCACAAATACTTTATGTCATTTACTCTCACAGTACCGATAGTTTCTCTAAGTGATAATATCCTAATTGACTATTATATAAAAATTAGGTACGAAAGATATATTCACCTAAGTATGGATGGCATACATGATACCATCCTTGAAGTATCTAGTACACAAAAGCACATCACTGGCTAGAATATGTGAAAATCATATCAACCCAATGAAACTTGATTAATATTATATAACTAATATATAAAACCACTTGAGAATCATGAAATATCGAGATCAGTTATCTCCCTACATCTAGGGAAAGAACTTATCGTAGAAGGCAATCTGGAATTCATCCAATACCATTCCCTAATGGTGACCAGCTTGGGTAACTATATCCCTGGAGCACTTGGCCGAATCACATATCATGTAAGTAGAAAGCTTGATCCTCAGCTTTGGAGAAATCTTTAGATGCTCAAAGATAGAAATTATGGACTCTATCCATGACTTGATAGAATGTGTACTACCATCCACTGAGATTGTGGGAGGTTTCTACTGCGAGAACTTGAGAGTCAGATCACCCATCATATTTTTAGGACATATATCACCTTGAATTTACTACATAAAATGTAGGATACTAACATGAAACTAAGATTTAGTGCCCATATAACATAAAATAGTTAGTTCATCAAGTGGAACTCCTAGTGGTAAGACTAGCGATTTAGGTCCCATCGCATATGGAGCACGATCTTCATCACCTTCTTAGAGCACGACACAGGGAAGTTATGGTGTCATCGGTCTAGAAATTCCAATAACATGCCTCAGAAAAATATTTAAGTAGATATATAGCTATAGTTAAAGTTGAAAGAACAGAAATGTATCACTACCCATGGTATACTACCCAAATAACCCATTTAGAGGGCCATATATTGGAAAGATATATTCTTTAAATTAATGGTGTTCTAGTAGACGAAGGGTCAAATATACCTTTATTTTTAATTTACTGGAAACCGTTTAATTTAATAAGTCATGATTTCACTTTTAAATTTTTCTTTGGTTTATTTTCATATTTCTTAGTTCCTTTATAATGGTCACCATTCCCAGTGAATCTGTGACCATACATCTTATCAATAAAATTAACACCCATTTAATTTTAATCTAATGTATTGACTCTATAAATTACCCAAACCAACCCATGATGACCCATACACCATAGGAATTGAAACCGGGTATCACTTAATCATATCCAAAGAGAAACACAATAATAATATATAAATAAGGCTCAATCAATAATTATAGCCATATCAGGAAAATTCAAGCATTGAAATTCACCTATATGGAATGGAAATATGTGTGTCACATGAATTCTAAGTGCCTGGACTGATGGATATAACAATACTTTGTGCACTCAAATCATCGGGCCAAGGATGAAAAGAAACTATCATCAAAATAATAATAACCACAACACATCATGTGAATCACCCAATGGTGAAATGATATCAACTATAATAGGTGAAAGATGAACAAAAATTATATTCTAGGAAACTCATCATTTTCCATGAACATTGGTTAGCTACGCCTCAGCATGGAATATAAAAAAGCTCCTTAGAGTTCCTAATATCCCACTTTATCTAAATAGTATTGCATGAAATAAAACAACTATGATACCAATTTGTGACATTATGGACCCGGGTTCTACATAGAGGTTCCCCGATACTGTTTGACTACATATCATTAAGTGCATCCCCAAATTCCAAAAGTTTATGAATAGGAGTGAGTGAATAGGGTGTGTATGTGGGGAGACTATTACCTCACTACTAGAGTGTAGCACATCCAATAAATAAGATAACATGTATCGCAGTGGAAGCATCAATAAACAGAAGCCACCATAGAAGCATGTTAAAGTAATAAACAACATGAGCAACTAATAGTAAGACTCAAAAGTTGATGATGATATATGTCATGTATCTATAATTCTAGTAATCATGGATACAATTTATAAGTCAATACATTCTATAAAAATTATAAAAATAAATCCAAAAACTATCCCCAGTATCGCGAGCTCCAGCTCAATCATCTTATACTAGCTCCGTCCTAAGAAAGTAAAAAATCATGTTTATAAAGTGATACAGTTCCCTTTTTCAACACCAGCATACATGTAATCTATCTGGGTGATAATGGAGACCTATAATGGTTGTGATATAAATATTAGAAGGCCACCACAAACAGTGTCTATAACATCCTTTCCGTCTAATATAATCTAAAATTGTGTGAAATCTTTCATATATAAAAGTAAAGTGTTATAGTAACATAAATACCCAAGTACCCACTTCATCCCTCATTCGGTGTCCTAACATGTAATGAGTTCATTAATTGATTATGTACCAGTTTATATAAATAGGTTACATGTATGATCACTAACATCTTGACCTTATAATATAACAAATGATCCAAGATATAACATGGAATCCTGATGATATTAATAATGAAGATGTTATGAGGTGATAACCAATCCATCCTTGACCTCATGGGTTGATCCAACTTAGGAAGTATCTGTATCTTGCCTATAGGGGTAATAGTGTAATATAAGGAGCATCATCTAAGGCATTACATAATAATGAATATAACCATGTCGAAAGAAAACATCCAAGGTAAAATGGGATATATAGTGGTTGGGCCGAGGGATGTATCCAAAGTGCCTCATAACCGCATAAGCCATATTGGATCAAAGGAGTGTATGAAAGGAATCATATAAATATAGATAAGGTATCATGTGGTGTCATAATGGGCATCCATTGATAGACAATGATTAGGTTCCAAGGTGGGTCTCGCCCATGGAAACTGATATCTTTGAATCAGAATGGTGATCATGAGTGCTCAAGTCATTCCTAAGGGAATTCAAAATCCAAATCAATTTTGACCACTCCTATGATAGTGTCACGGTCCATATAAATAGAACCTTATAATTTATTAATCTAATTAATTAATTCCATGTAATTACTCATCCCATTTGATAAGTGAAGTGGTTCATTCCATGCCTTTAATACAAGTGAAAAGGATTCTCGAAGACAGACAACCATTATTTAATCCATATAATTCATACTCATTGAATAATGTTAACTATAATACATTATAATAGAAGTTTCAATGGGTGATAATAATGTTCAACATAGGAATTTAATTATAATCCATTAGCCCAAGCTATATATATATAATATACTTTCCAATTTTCCATTTAAGATTCAGTAATAATTTGAGCACTTTCCTTAAGAGGGCCAATTGATAAACACAAGCCTAACCATTAGCAATTCACCATTAAATATTTATTTAATTATTGGAGGATTACCATTAGTAGGCTCAAGCTAAAGAACACCCGAATGGTGGATCCAATAAACACGTCAAAGTACTAAAACCCTAAATAAGGAAAACACCCTAGAGGGGGTGGTCAACATTGTGGACGTAACCACCAATGATGGATAATATATTTAACAAGGGTTATAGGAAATTATACTAATGAATATAAGTGTGCAATATAAAATAAATAGGACACCCCCCATGAAATTAGTGCACACATGTGGCATTTTACAAAATGGAAAAACATGAGGGATGTGTTATATGCCACCTACCTTGTGCTCGTATAACTCTCCTCTTCTATTATCAGCATCTAGTTTGACATATATTGGAATAGATCTGAATAATAGATCTATGCCCTGAAAAATAGGTCATATGAACATACATATAAATAGATACATTGATAGAAATAATATAAATGAATGGATAAATAGAAATTGATTACTTAACGATACACATCCAATGTGATGAATGATGATCAAAATAGGCAATGGATAAGTACTTAGGATCAATTAATATAATTGAGATTCCAAGTGGACAAAAAGAGTTAATAGAGGGGTGGATTTCCCATAGAGTGTAAAATAGGAAATAAGGGTTGGTTATAACCTTCCTTAAAATCATTTTCACAAATTCACCCAAAAATTGGCCTCACATGGCTTGGCTGCAGAGTTTCCCAATCCATGCACCAACCATGCCTGATCTGTTGTAAGGAGGGGGCATCAGCATGGCTTGTTTACACGGTTTGGGAAACTATGTACCAACCATGTGAATCACATCTTAAAAATTTCTGTAGTTTTTAGCACGGCCGTGTGGCTCCTGATACTTTCATAGGGAAAACTATATGACCTACTCTAGTCCAATGTGTTGCCTTAAACAGTTTGATGAAAGTGTGAGTCCTGGCTTTCATCGTTTCTACTAACCATATTGCTAGTCCATTTACTAGAATAGATTGGTTCTTGATCTTTGAATAGTCCCCAGACACCCCTGAAGCCTTCGTGGACTCATTGGGAATCTATAATAGGTCCAAAATAAATAATTTTACCAAATTTAAAAGGATACATACCTGGGTCAAAAATGGGTTCTTAAACTATAATCTTTAATTATGGGATTAAAATTAATGAAATGTTCCTTTATGTTTTATGATTTATGTGGCCCACAAATTCATGTACATGAAATGAATGTGAAGGATGGGCCAAAAATTATAGATCCCTATAATGAATTGAGTAATGTTTTTATCTCACGAGACACCATGTATAGTTTAGGGGGTTTTATCTAAAGAACACTATATTATAATATATTGATAATTACCCTTGAATTATGATATTTATTTCATGTTTTAGATTTCTCAACATTCCTTATGTTCCTTGACATTATTTTCCTTTTTTCGTTGATTTTCATGATTATGATTCTCTACTTTTTATGTCACCATGTTATTCCCATATACTATCATGTACATATTTACTTCATTATATGTTTTGATTATTCCCTAACTAGACATTATAGCTCACCACTATCTTATGCACATCCCCAGGTTATACCAAAAAAATTTAGAAGATCAATGAAATATAAGGGCATGTCATGGATTTTTTAAATAATATAAATGTAACCATGCTTTATGTTATTACAATGTGTATTTCATTACCCAAATAGAATTGTACTCTTGATATAAACATCGAAATAAAGTGTATAAAAGATATGGGTTTTCTAATTTTATTAAAAAATTAAGGTTATAATAAAAACTGTTAACCAATTTGATGTCATAATTTATTTTAAAAAATTATATTCTGAAATGATTTCATTGTTGAATTTTATTTTATTTAACAATTATAATTAATTTTAAATTTCCTTCAAATAATTTTTGTATATTATAAAGAGTTAATCATCCTTGAAATTCAAGAACTTGTTATTTTTTTATAATTTTTTTCATATAATTAATATTAAAATCATATTGAATGTTTCCATTGACCATAATATATTTTTTAATAAAATTTGTATTAGGTAATTGTTGACATTATTCATTACAATATTGTATATTTTTAATATAAAATTCAATTTTTTATGTAGGACTATGTCCTATCAATATTTCAAAAAAGTAATTAACTTATGATGAGGAATAATTAAACTTGATTATGTGGGTTCTCTTCATTACTTGTAGGAAATGTGATTTTAAATAAATAAAAAATTCATGAATGGTTCATAGTAAAGATAATAGTTATCCACTTTATCGAAATTAATAAAACATTTATGTTTCTAATAATTCAATAAATATATTACATTATAGGAGGAATTAAAACTACCATAATTTATTGAATATTGGAGAAATATATTCTATAAAAAATGATATTAAATTTTTTTATGGTATGAAATGCAGTTGATCTGATATTTATTGTTCACTAAAAAATCACCATTATCAATGGAAAATAAAAAAAGTGGTTTGACTCATTGAGAGTTTCATAATATATACAATGGTAAAAAATGATAAATATGTTTCACATTCATAAAAGTGGGAGTGATCATGAATGTCTTTTAACTGATTTAGAAAACTACAGGGAATATTCAAAATGAGAAAATAGATATTTAACATATGATACAAAAATATTAATAATAAGGACTATAAATATATTTTTTTATTATAATTTAATTACATGATGGTTAAAAAAATAATAAGTCACATCTTTTAATTATCAATCTTCCACAATAAGATGGATCTCTAGAGTGAATGCGAATATTTATCTGAAAATATCATGGTAAAAAAGCATGATTTATATTGATTATATTATCAATTGGAATAAATATCAATAAAAGGCCCCTAGTAGGTACATGGAATACTCAAGAATATTTTATTGTTATTTATTATAAGAAAATTTTTAAAATATCCCCTTCATGATAATATTGAAATAATATATTTTGACTTCATGATAATGTTTTTATTAAAAAATCATATATATTTTTTAATATCACAAGAAATTTTGTGGTAGAAATGTTTATATAGAAGCCTTGATAAATTCCTCATTTAGGAAATAGAACTAAACAGTGCATAGGAAAGTATCATTCTACACAAAGAGGAATCAAATGCAATCTCCATATGATACATGAATTCTCATATATAAAGGGATGAATATTCCTAAAATACACATCCTAGTCTAATGATATGGTGTTTAGAACCTCACATTTGAATTAGTTTATGCATTTATTCTAATTTTTGGGAGAAGGGTTTTTTGGACTATAAAACCAACATTTAAGGGTCATATAAGATGTCTTTGTTCTTGAAAAACACAATCTATAGGGTATAAAGATACTTCATGGAATAGTTATCTTTATAGGATTAAATTTTATTTCTCATGGAGCCAAAATGTACACCAAGATCAAATGTCTAGTACTTTCATGTTCAAAGATTTTTTTTAAAAAATCCATATTTTCTCCAAGGTGAACTCCACATATGCACCCAAATCTAATTTCTTGGGCCCTTTCCATGGTACGGTGACACTTCACCAATGTCCTTAGTTGGTAAAAAATGGCATTTCTCTAAAATGATCCGTATCCCATATAAACCAAGAATCATGTTCGCTAATATCTTTTGCACAAGTAGTTTGTACAAACCTATTGTATGAGCACATATGCATGCCAATGTTGCTCACCTAGCCACTTTTATTAATTGCTTCACACACCCATCTTTTATGTGTTCTAGTCACTGATTTTTACTATATATAAACCCTTTAGTTACCCATTTCTCATATTTCATGGAAATTTTTAGACTTATAATGGGAGAAATCGAACATGACACATCTAAGTCTTCTAACACCACACACCCAAGTCTTTTGATTCTCTTAAGTTGAACAATTAAGTGGATTAAACCTAAATAAATAACTAAATCTATGGGTAGTTGAGTTACCCAAAGGATTAATACATTTGGAACCTTATTAGAAGACCACTTACCCATGATCCTCAATCACAAGGGTGACAGAACATAACCCAAAGACTATTCACCCCAAGGTCCCTCCATAACGGTGACAGATCTAACATTAATTCACTTAGAAGACACCAGGATCCAGACCCATCACAAGGTAAAAAAATCTCCTGGGTCTTCTAAGGTGTGATAAATCCCAACCCTACCATTAACCAAGGTTCTATATTCACCCTAACTAATATCATTAGGGAAACCATCTCTCATGCCTTCATATTAGTGCAAACCATCTCCCAATCTGACTACATGGGCACTATATTTTCCCTACTTTTTAATAGATAACATTTCACCCTCCCCTATATACATGGGAAATCAGTAATTATTATCCCCTACTAGGGAGAAAAATTTACATAAACTCTATATTAGGGAACCACTTCACCCTAACACAATTATAGTGCAAGTTTTCCCTCCCCTGTGAACTGTGGTGATTACTTCTTCAAACCTTATAATAGATAGACCATTATACCCTACCTCTAGATAGGGAACCAGTTCACCTCAGTACCCCACTAGGGTTCCATAATAAACCTAAATTATACCACAGTTATGATTCATCCAATTACCTCATTAATGATAACCCCTTTATCCAAGGTCTCTTAGATATATTTCATCCTCACCTAGGTCACCTTCACAGGTCCTGGCTTATGAAAGACATCTTTTTGAAGTATAGAATTACATGATAGAGTTATAAACGGTAGCATTAACATGATAGATTATTTATTACCTTAATGAAATGCCTCTCCTATATGTCTCCATAATTTATGGGGCCCTATACGGGCTTACAATCATATATCCCCTTGATAATAAAGATCCTATTATGAGAAAGTTTATGGGAACTCCCCTAACTCTGGCATCCCAACATGGATTCTCTATATCCTTCATATGATCTTCCTATACACCCAACTAAAATCTTGGGTCCACTCAATAATCTAGGGATAGAGAAAAAAATTAGGATAAATCTATCCATGTTTCTCCTCTATATTTGTTAAGCAACATATGTGTCAAACTGAGTCTTTTACTGTAAGGTTATATTCATTGTGAGTCTACACCAATTTCCTTGTTCAGTTAGTAAATATAATGTGGGAATACACATATGGGTATCCCATGTGTAAGTTCCAACTACCTACTCATGGATCCATATCCCTCATGTTTCTAGTGATCCTTCCTTATTGGTGGGATGTAGACATGTAGGTGGGCCTCCTATCTTGGGTCATCCCCAATCTATAAGTCAATTATTATCTCTATATTAGAATCCATTGTCGAGTTATGCATATCAACCTCCCATCCATAAGCCCTTTATATTTCCATGAATCCATAATCCACATGAAATTATCCTCAATTTTCCTTATTCTCAGTCAGCTAATTATACTCAGTGGGAATATTAACGTTGAGTTAATAATCATCCATTGGTCATATTACCTTTAAGAATCCAATCCATCTACTATTTCTGTATCAAGAAGAAGGTTGAACCATAAAATTACATCCATATTTTCATCTAACACTAATAATTTATAATAACTTTTCACAAAGAATTCCTTACCAGATAATGTTAAATTATAAAGAATAGTCCAATCTCGTGATTTTAATCTATACAACTAAAATAATGTGTGATTTTATTCATGTTAACCAGATACATAGTACACCTCTCTGAGGTTTAATCCGAACATCCCATAGGTCCAGGATGCATGAACATAATGGGAATTCAAACTTCCATGGTTTTACATCCATTAAAGGCACTAAAATACCTATTTTCCATGATGTTAAAAGGTATAATCAATTCAGAAGTAAAAGAAAAATAGAGAACCTATTATATAAACAACTATTAACATCAATGAATAGCTTTGATCAAATCACTCGCATGATGGAAACTAGTCAGATATTGGGATTTCATAAAGATTCAGACTAATATATTAAATCTATAAGAGTCTCAAAGTATGAAATATATTATAAGATAACTGGGTTTTTTCTATGAAAAGTTCATCTTTTTTAAATTGTTAGTGAAATTGACCCTTTTGTATTGAATGTTTTTAACCATCAAGAATTGTTTTTTCAATTACTTTTTATGATGAAATAGGAATCTAAAGAAAAAAAATCCCTTTGTTGTAATACATGTCAAATGTTAGATAACCTATAATTTTCACTGATGGTGTCATTATGTTACAAATATTGTTCATTATAGAAACCTTTTTGAATATATTTTGAATATCTATCATAAATAAATTACTAAATGTGATATTGAACATTTCCAATTTCAATTAGTGTGTCACCATAGGGTAATAAAAAGGTAAATTTTGTGGGTTTTATTTGTGATAGATAATATTATTCCTTGTATTTTGTTAATTAGTATAATAAGTTTAAATGATGGATATGATTTGTGAATGGTTTTTTCACAAATGATCATATTCGTTACTGAAAATCTATCGTGGATATTTATTCTCATGAAATCAAATTCATAAAAGGTAGTACACAACATTTTTTACCTATTCTTTATTTATAGATTTCTTCTTCTTTACCCCATTTTTGTAATTTTTTGTGTTTTAAATGTTATTTAAATATAGTTTTTAAAGTTTTTCTTTTATAGTTTGTAATTTTATTTTATTATTTTTCTAGATAATTTTGTAGTTAATTAAATCTTTTAAAACATCATTGAATCTGCATATTCTGTTACTAATTTAATTTATATTTTATTAGAGTTAATGGTCAAAGTAATATTTTAGTTAATTAATAATAATATTATTAAAAATGATATGAAAAAAATTATATTATTATGAAACAAAATACCTTTCAACAACTATTACGTAATAGTAATAATTAATAAACATAGTTAAACATGATTAAAAATTATCATAACTATTTATAATTATTAGTAAATAATAAAATTATAGTTGAAAATTTAATTATTATGAATAATTAATAATATTTAGTAGTAATTAATTAAAATTAGTAAATATTTCTAATAGTTATAAATAATTACCAAGAATTTGTTAAAATAGGAATAATTATTAAAAATGGTAAAAATGGTACAAAAATTAGAAAACATTATAAAAAATATTAAAAATAGAACTCATTTAAAAAAATTAAAATTTATTACAAATTATTAAAAATTATAAATTATTATTAAAATTTTGAAAAAATAAAGAATATTTATTTCTAATTAAAAATACTTTTTCCTAATTTTTGAAATTAGTAAAAAAAAATTATTTATAAATAGCTTGAAATAATCATTTAAAAGGTGGAATAATTTTTTTAAAGTAGTAAAAAATATATAAAATTGGAAATATTTAGAAAAAATAATAATGAATCAAAATAATTACCATAAAATTCTAAAAATTATGAAAAATTAATAACAATTACTAATTATTAAAAATAATTAGTAAGAATTACCAATATTTATAATAAATTATCAATATTTATTTCTAATTTGTAAAAAATCATAAAATTTTGAAATAATTTAAAATAATTAAAAAGAATTTGTGAAATTTTCCAGTAATTATTAATAATTTCCACTAATTAGAAATAATTAGTTGAAAATTTGAATGTTTTTTAAATTATTGTAAAAAGTTGTAAAACTTTAATAATTAGAAAATAATTATAAAAAAACAAAACTATATAAAATATTAAAAATTATTAAAAATTAATAATAATGGATAATAATTATAGAAAATAAAAAATAAATTGGAAAATGGATTAGTAACTAAAAATATTTGTTTTTAATTAGTAAAAAGTTCCAAAATTTTATATTAATCGGAAATAAAATTATTAATTCTTTAAAAATATGAATTGTTTTTAATAAATAGAAAAATAGTAAAAAAGAAAAAATTAGATAATATCACTTACTAATAGAAATAACTAGGAAAGAATATTATAAAATATTTAAAATTGGTAATAATTATTATAATTAGTAAAAATTAGTAAAAATTAGCAATATTAATCAATAATTAACAATATTAATTTCTAATTAGTAAAAAGTAAGAAAAAATGAAAATTTATTTTTGTAATTAGTAATGTTTTCTACAAATTAGCAATAAAAATTAATAATTAGTAATAATTTTTATTAAATTTAAATAATTTTTAAATATAGTAAAAATGTTTTAAAATAGTAATAATAGGAAAAATTACAAAAAATTATATATAATAAATAATGTAAAAAAACAAAATTTATTTATTATTTTTAATAATTACTAATAATTTGAAATATGTATTTCTAACTAAGCGTATTTGTTTTCTATTAGTAAAAAATTGTAAAAAATGTCAAATTTAATATAAATTAACAATAATTAGTTAGATAGAAGAGTAACAAAGAAAATTGTATACTTTTTAAAAAATAGTAGAAATTAAAAAATATTAAAAAATAGTAATAATAAGAAAGAATACTAAAAATATTAAAAATGAAATATTTTTATTAATAATTATTACCAATTTATAATAATTAAAAAAATATTTCTTATTTGGAATATGTATTTATAATTCATAATTAATAATACATTTTAGTATAAATTGGAAATAAATTTTTATAACTAGCAATAATAATTCTGAATTTGGAATAAGTAGCAATAATTAGAAATAATGGGAAATATTTGGAAGTATTTAGAAGTAATTAGCAATAATTTGGAATACATGGAAATAATTAGCAATGATCAGACATAATAAGGAATAATTTCATTAATTATGAATAATTAAAAATACTCATTAATAATTATTAATAATTAACAATAATTTGAAATAATTTGAAATAATTAAAAAACAATTTTTATTAGTTCTTCCCTTCTATTGGATTGGTTATATCCCATATTTCTTTTTAATTTTTGTTGACGCCCACCAAATGGGTATTGAAAAATTTAAAGGTAATAAAATACTTGATGCACAACTGTATATTTGGAAAAAGGAAATGAGAACAATGAAGCGTGGCCACATGGGGATCACATGTTTATGTCACATGATAACATGACCCTTAGTAAGATTCATAACCATGTTATTCATAAAAGGTCACATGATACGTCAAAGAAAAACCAATGATGCTCTTCCCTAAGAATTTTCTTAGGATGACACAAGATCGATGTTTGATCATGTAACATAATGTTAGATTCAAGAGATCAACACCACGAATATTGGGTTATTTGAAGGGATCATTTGGTTCACATGATAAGTTTATTGATCATGTGAAATCCCTCTCACATGTTGTCTCGATCACACAAAGGCCTTTAGACATATCATTTTGGTCACTTAGTGTCCTCTTAGAGCCAGGAAATTGACTCTGTAAATATGGGGCTAAAATGGACTCATGTGGTTCACATTATTATTTCATTGATCATGAAAAATACCTTGGACAGGTCATCCTGATCATGCAATGTCCTTTGGATATGTCAGTTTGATCACATGATGCCCTGGTGGAAGAGCGTTTGATGATGTTGAATTCTTCATGTGTTAAAATCTATGAATAATGGTATTATTATGAAATGGGTGTTCCATAGTTTTTTCATGAATATCTAACAAAGTTTTCATGATCAGTTCATGGATCATAAGAAGGACCTTGGACATGTTGGCCTTATCACGTGATGGACCTCAGATATTTTGGGATGATCAAATTAATTCCCCTGGACATGTCCTCCTGGTCATGCGGAGGCCATTGGAAATGTCAACATGATCACAAGAAGGCCCTTGTGCATGTCATTATGGTTACTTAATGTCCCTTGGACTTTTTATCCTAATCATTGGAACATCTATGGACATGTTGTATGGATCACATGAATGCCTTTTGTACATGTCCATCCTAACTCATGTGATACCCCTTAATATAAATGTGACCCAGAAACATCATAGGTTAAAGTAAGCTAATAAAGAAAGACCAATCAAACAGTCAATATTTATTATATGATAAGAAAATGATTTCCAATATGTCATGTTTCTTAATCATGAGATGCACATAAGATGATGCCAACTTATACGGATGGTACTTCCATTAACATAAAACTAGGTATATGTATTTTCCCCCACAGAAAGAAAAATATACAGAATGGTTGAAGTACATATAAAATCTCCCACCAGTAGAATAAAAAACACATACATAAGAGAAGAAACTTTCCAGAGTGAAGGGTCACGTGATTGAAAGATCCTTATGCCTAAAATGTATAGTTAGTAAATTTAGATAAATAAATGGAACTTGTTGCCCAAGTTTCAATCATGGGATATCCTCATGGTCACACAATGGAACTTTTATATAGAGGCCTGATCACATTATGTCCAACAAACATGTTGTTCAAATAACATGAGGGACTCTATTCAGATCAGCTTGATCACATGATTCATTGGATGGAAAACTAGTGGAAAAATTTCATGGGATACATGTGATAAAAGATATAAATAATGAGATCATTATGAAAGGGGAACTACATCATTTTCATGTGAATGGATGACATGGTTTTCATTATTAATTCAGGGATCACATGCCACCCCATGACAAGTTAGATAGATCATGTGAAAACAGCCTCTGAACATGTTAGATTTGTCATGTTGCATCCCTCTGACATGTTATCCTGATCACATGAAGACCCTGGGATGTTTTATCCCTACTAATGTAAAACACCTAGACATGTTATATGGATTTCTCAACAGAACCCTAGACAAGTTAGCAAGATTACATGACCTATATGATCTTTTCATTGATGACACAAAGAACCCCATACATGTCTGATGCATCATGAGACAGAACCCTAAACAAGTTAGTTGGATCACGTGGTCTACATCATCATTTCTTATGAATGATTGGATGGGAGAAGGGTTCATACGTGGGTATCCTCACAAGGTGTAATACCCAAACATATTTTCTTTTACTTTTAGAGGACATAGTATCAATGAAGAAAACTGAATGGCAATCTAATTATGTAATACCTACACTACTTTAATCTTATGCTCTCATGCAATATGTCCAATATTCCACAACCTATTATTTCTCAGACCAATCATTACTCAAGTAGGATTATAGAGTAAAGATGATTGTTCCATTAGCATGGGGACAATTCCTAAATATGGTATATTGTTAATGTGTAAGTCCAATTATATCCCTTCTTCAATCAAATGTCCATATTCTTGATGAGGAAACTTCTGGGAATTCCTGCATGAATAATCAAAACTCAAAAAAGGTATTGTCATACTGTTTATGAAATAGACACCTGGCATGATAAACTATAGTGACTATGATTCCTATGAAATACATGATCCTTAGGAAACCTTCCTAATTCTTGATATCCTTGTATAAGGATTAAATTCCAACACATACATAATTTTTGAATGACTATAATCATCATGGTATAATCCTATCACAAGGAATTAAACTATATCAAATGAACTACATGGGTTTTTATTCATGTTCATATGGGATATGAAGGATTATTTAAGGTGGTTTAATCATAATTCTAAAACACTAATAGCCTTCTTAGATGACATTAAACTCACAAGTTCCCAATTATATGGCTATAAAAAAACATGTAACATCACATTGTTTTGAAATAAAAGTAAATGAGATGGGGAAACCTTGATATATACATATGGATTCATTAGTAAAAACCCACCAGTATATATAGGGATTAAACAGTAGATCATTTTTTGGATAACCAGTTTTTTATCGGGGACTATGAAGGATTCTAAAACATATATTAAATCTGTATTAAATACCCATAGTAGGAAATAATTCCCCCTAAAAAGGTGTGTTGAGACCGACCTACCATCCTATCGACTAATCTGGGTTCCTAAGCATAGTTGGCACGAAAAACTAATGTCCACCTACCTTTAGAAATCATGCATGTGTCTCACAACAGATGTGGGGGCCCATGGTTATTTTTATGGATAAACCCTAACGGCATGATTGATCGTGAAACTATATTATGACCCTGGGAATCAAATGTTAGGAAAAAGATGTGATCTAGACAAAAAATGATTATATTTTATTCAAAATTAGAAATGTTTCTTCCCATCTATCTAAATATTCAGAACCCATGTTAGATTTAATCGAATAAATATGACATACATCAAAAAAATCAAGTGAAGTCAATGAAAATGAAAGAGCCAATCAAACCACCAATTATTATTCAAATAAAACATTGTATAAAAAGGCATAAGATGCCCATGATTAAAAATAAAATCAGATACCACCATAAAAATTATAGGAGATAAAGAGCCTACGAATCGTCCATGGTTGTTTCACTGTTTTTCTTATTTTTCTTCCTGGTGTACCACTGATTCCTCAGAAACATCAGATCAATCCCTTTGGTGGAAGTATGACTATGTATCTTTGGAATTTAAATTCCATTTTTGCAGGTCTTATAGGAATTTTTGTGGGATGTATATTTCTTTTAATTCTAGATTGCTCAAAAATTGAATATTGGGACATCTCCTTCCTCTGGATAGGGTTCTAGGTAAGCATAAAATCACTCGTAAATAATCATAACCCATATTTATTAAAATTCATTAATATTTTAGTAGCAATTAGAAATAGTTCATACGTATTATTACATTAATCATATATCATTTTTCTTATTAATTTATTATATTTTTTTAATAGTAAGTAATAATTCATCCCTTCTATCTGACTAATCATAACTCATGTTTCTTATAAATTGTTTATATTTTAGTAAAAAAATATTAGCAGTTCTTCCCATCAATCATATTAATCATATATCATATTTATTCTATTTTTTCATATATTAGTAACAATTAAAAGCTATTATTCACTTCTATTATATGAATCTTAACACATATTTCATATGAAGTTTTTATTTTTTTATAAAAATTGGAAAACAGTTCATCCATTTAATCTAATTAATTGTTAAAAATTCTTCACTTCTATCAAATTAATGACAAACCCTATTTCACATAATTTATCATTATTTAGTAACAATTTTCCACCATTCATCCCATCTATCGGATTAATCAAAAATTATATTTAATATGAATTGTTCATATTCGACTAATAAATAGTAATAGTTTTTTCGTTTTATTAGATTAATCATATCTCAAATTTTTTAATAATTTTTAATAATTTTTTGAAGTAAACCGACCTTAGATATGGAGACCTGTTTTTATTATCTGATCATGATAGGATAAATCATCACATAAATAAAAAATGATATAGTATAAATATTATATATATAGGGTGTTGAAATGTTTATATGATTTGTATCATCACTTTCAAAATTGGTTTTAGAAGGGCCAAATAACTATTCATGTAAGAAATGAGAACATAAAAGAATTGAGAAACTTTATAATATTAGGTTCATATATTTTTTTTATAGAATGACTATGTATTTTGGTTATATAATGGTGACAAAAATTCTGAAAATGATTCATATAAGTTGGTTCCTAATCCATCATAGCTTAAAATTTTAGTAAATGATGCTGATGGCCTATCTTTTTACAAAATAAATACTCAAAATGACAACTCAAATACTGAATTGGAACCATATCAATTTTTTTATTTGTTGAAATCTACTAATCAAACCTTATATATTTGATGAAAGATTTGTAAATTTTATACTAATACAAAATTTATGGATATTAAATCAGATTTTTGAATGTCAAATTATCATTTTTATAAAATATTTTATTGGGTTAAAACATTATTTACAAAATAAAATAAAGTACAAAAATTTATTCTAAATGTAAGAGTGTGGTCTATAATATGGGTCATACTCACATAAAAATCCATGAATATTCAATTTTTTTCATCTTATACTTTTTTGAATTTGAGTCATTATATAATTTTCTAACATGTGGACAATTGAGGTATTAAAAGGTGAAAATAAATGTATAAATATGATACTATTAAATAGTTGATGTATTTTTAGATTAGACCTAAACTATTTCATTTATTTATGTCTCTAAATATGACCACATTGATGAAATGTCACATATATAATAAATTTTCCAAAAAAAGCATAAATCATATTTATGTTGGTGATTTTTGGAAAAAATTGATCATTTTCATCTGAATTTTTCTTTAGTTCCTTTTACCTTATGGTTATTCCTTTCTAATGATTGTTTATCTCGATATAGGGCTTATAACAACCAATATTCTTGTTTCCTTGTTTCTATAACATTTTACTACAAATATAAAAAGATATTAATTGAGGAATCATATATCTATGGTGTGTTACTAAATCTAGGACATCTGAAGTAGAATATTGATGTTCATTTGAAGCGATAAATTGATTTGATTATCTTATTATTCAATGATAGTGTAACTACATATGATTTAGTATTATAATAAAATTCACATTAAAAGTTACATTAATGTGGATAATTAGATTCTTTCTAGGATATAGTATGTTATCATTATAGATCATGCATGATTCAAATTCCTTCCCATACATCATGAGTGAATGTAAAGAATTTATTTTTATCAGTGGAAGAAACCCATATTTTTCAACTACTATAACAGATTCCTTTTTGAAAATCGTCATTTTTATAAGGAAAAAATTAATTTTACAAAAGGAAAAATTGAAAGAGATAATCCACCACAAGTTCCCCTAGGTAATCCAGAAAAACCTATCACCCTTTCATTAATTTCTACAATTTTTAGATAATATATTTATGGACAAAAAATATATGGTTTTAGGAGATGTCACAATAGAATAAATTGATATATTCTTTGGGACCTACCATATTGATTGGAGTTTTTGGTCTATCACATGATAAATGTAATGTGTTTTAAGAAGAATTATTTTTATTACATATTTTATACTATTTTGAACATTTTTGGAAATATTAATGTTATAGTACAATTGTGGCTATATATTTCCAAAATTACTAGGTTTCCTAAACATCGGTTGTTTTGAAAGGAATGATAGAAAACATTAATGAATATAAAATATTATTATATACATTCTAAAGAAGTTAATATATTATTCTATCTATTTATTACACATTTTTGGTGTCTAGATAGATATTAATCTAAATTTTTAATAGTTTTTGAAATAGTCATATTACTAGATTCAACTATCTTGATTGTCTTGTATTAATATAAAGTTTATTTCTTATTAAACTTTGAGGGTTGATTAATTTTTTAATTTGGAATGTTATGACCAAAATATCCTAATTTTTATGACACAGTTTTATAGAAATAACAAAATATGATGCACTGAGTATGTTGAAAAATGATATTTTTCTAAATATATGGAAATTGGAAAAAACTATTTTAGATTGCCTTTTTTGATTAAATGAAACATTTAATATCACATTTTCAATATGAATAAAATTCTTGATAGATACACCCATATGAGAGAATTATTGAAAAATTTAATAATATACTATTTAAAAAGTAATTAAACTCAGGGTTAGTTGCAAAAGTTTACTTTCCAGATGAAATTTAAAATTTACACTTGCACAATTTCCATTTTTGAATGCCCATAAAAAATATTCATGGGTAAAATAATTAATATAAAATAGACTATAAATACTTATTATTTAACCATCCTATGCTTGGTTTTAGTAGAAACCTTGAATGATAGATTTCAGATAATGAACAACATGAAGATTATATATATATTCTTATTAATAGTGAATAAATGACATGATTTATAAACTATGTACGAAATTTACCTATTTTTAATAAAATATATTTTTTATAGAATGATTGTATTTATTGGTTTATAGGTTATATGGTGATATTATAAATAAGCTTCACAAAAATTTACCTGGTTTCTTTTAAGTAGTGTAGATAATGTTATGTTTTCTCCCTATTTCAAATAGAAGAAAATTTATTTTTTTAGTGTTGAAAATGTGAAATTAATATGTTCTTGTTTGAGTTAATATTTTTTATTTTTTTCATTGTATAAAATCATGTAAATAACTATTATAGTCAATGATATGAATAGAGTAACACACTATAAAAATTGATAAAATATTATATAAGACCCGAATCCTAACAAGGTACTTATCTCTTTACATTTTCCATTGAATCTTTTTTTTCTGTGATCGATACTTCATATAGATTAAAATGAGGGTTTGATGTTATATAAGGTATAATTGGAGGATTATCTTTAAATTCTAGCAGTGGAATGCTTCATTGGGTATGCTTTTGTGCCACCTACTCACTGGTGGAATGCACTGGCTAGAAAATAGATGGGGTCATATCTAGGTATGGCTAGAGGAATCCCATTGTCCAAATAGTGGAACAGACTGGACGAGCAGTGGGGTTCCCAGCCATGTAGTTTCTCTAGATGAAAAAATTAACTGACCAATCATATCTAATGCATTTATGGTGGCATCATGAATGGATGTAAAAATGAATCAAATAATTGTATCCCCCTAAAACCCTAGTTTAATCCATTTAATACACTTTATTGACCCTACCTTAATATATGAGAATTTGACGGGTTCTATAATATATCCTTGTCTTATACAACACAAATCCTCAACCTATAGATTTTTTATTTGATCATGATGGATTTATTTGGTGATTATTTCATGGATTTGGGGAATTTATATTACTTTCATAATAGATCATCTTATTCTAACGTTGATGTACTAGATCTATTTCTCTCTAAATGGGAATGAGGTGTTTTGTGTTGGTCCTGGCAATCAATTCTAGGAATTTTCAACCTTTTAATTATGGTGGGTTATTTGAAACATCCACCTATGGTCTATTTAGTTTCTTATAGTATGTTTAAAGTCACAACCACATAACTTAAAAGATGTTACAATTATGGAAGAGAGATAATAACCCTCTGAGTCCCACCTATAGTAGGCCACAGGTTGGTGAGTAGCATCGAGGGTATAAAAATAGTATAGTATGGGAGACATTACACTCTATAAATAAAATAGGATTAAGAGAAAGGATAAATAGCCACTAAGAACCTCAAGTAGATAAAATATAGGTAAACCAAAAACCTTATCACAATGCATGAATAAAGTTAAACTAATAAGTATAATAGTCTCCAATATATACCAAAAGAAAACTCTGTGGAAGAAAATCAACAACAGCTTCAACCATGATAGTAATTTCTATCATGGTACCCAAAGTCGTCATAGAATCCCAAAGCATTTATATACATAGGGTGAGGATAACAGGTATACACAGTAGGGACATAACCAAGGTATCAAGTGTACATGTGAAAAGAGTCTACCAATGAACTAGTGAATAAATAATAGAACCAACAAGTGCCTAAATAGGTCAAAACCTTCCATGACCCATCCTGGTTTTCTCACAAAATCATGCATCCAATATAGCAATATAACATCCATGTCATAACATATCAAGGAAACACTTTGTTTCATCCACACTGATTTTCTTCTCTCTTTCCCCAACGTAAAATATACTATTCTATTATCCCTTCCACATCACATCAAATTACATCACATCACATCTCACCCAATGTCACCTGGGCCATCTTTGATTTGGGTCGAGATGCATCCATACCTACCCCGCCCTCAAAAGGTCTAGAATCTGGTGTTAGCATCAAGAAACATCACATCATGTCTTGTACGAAATAAACTTTGAAAACATAGAACATCTCAAAAAAATAACCAAAGTATTCATGTGTCATGTATTTAAAGGACATAAACCTCATACCACCTCCTACAACACATTATCCCCATCCCATGTAACATATCATCATAACCTGAACACATCATATATTTCCTGAAAACACCTAGTCCAATAATGCTAGCTAATCTGCAACACCAACTTGTATCATCAGTGTGGCTGAAGGAAGGTTGAGGAAGAGGGGATAGCCCTCCATCTGTATCACCACCATCCCGGATGTTGTGGAAAACACATTAAACAAAAATACTATATGTGTTGGTATAGTTATCCAACTCAGGCGGCATACATATATAAGTAATATAATGATTCATGATAAATAGATAACTCAAAACAACCAACTTATGGGTTCACATCAACTACATTAGAAAACACCTCATCACCAGAACTGTACCACACATAAATCAACATAATTTATACCACTTATATATGCAACACATCACAAAAACTCCATTAAAAGCATGCAAGCTTTCCAAATTCAATTCTAAAGAAACTTCAATAATTTAACTAATTCATTTAACATTACATGGCCCATTAATTTGTTCAACTAGTTCAATAACCACTAACCAAAAATTGGTTTCCATCATATTAATTTATTCATTTCATTTAGCATATAAATTTATCCCATGGCTAACCGGACAACTATAAAAACCACATCACACAATAAAGAACTTAACTCATACAACCCCTGACTAAGAACCACACATCCACCATAATCACCATACCAGATTACATAATACATCTCATTAAAATAACCATAGATCGCACATCCCAACTAGAAATCCCAACACAACTTCTGCAAAAAAACCACATATCACCACAACACATCTTCACAATTGTGCACCACATCACATACCATAGCCTCATCAGTCAACTACCACATCACATCCTCTATTCACCACTTCATACAACTACCCACATCTAATCTATGTCAACCAACCATGTCACATCACAACCCTTCACACCACATATCCTAGTTTTTCATTACCACCACCTCACAACATCCGAAACTATGTATGGAGACATAAAATTCACAATCACAGACAAAATCACACATATAATCTTCTATAATTTACTCAATGTATTTCATTTCATTACTTCTTTTTAAAGGATAGGTATTAACATGAAAAGTATGATTCTATGGGAAAAAAATTATTTTACAAATATACTATAATTAACATTTTATTTAGGGTGTGATCAAAAAACAAAAAAACAATGGTCTCAAGGAATATCCTCTATAGTGAAAACAAGCCTCTCAACAGTCATTACATTCAACAAGGAATCAAAATGACTTTTAAATATTAGAAACAACATCAAAGAAATAAAAAAATGGGATATCTACCCATACACTTAAATTTCAATTCTGCTAATTAATTATCTTTCTTTTTATGACCCTGAAAATACACCCCAAGGAAAGGAAAAAATGAATATATTATACATATGATGTAAATAGGGGAAAATCCGGATCCCATATCTCAAAAAATATTTCTGATCACACTGTTAACTTCTGGGAAAATAAGAATCATCCCAAATACCACAACCGAACATGGAAATGACATATCAAACTATATCGAACCAAACCCACAATAAACCAAAAAAACATTTCCACAAAAAAATGTTGTATAATAATTGAATAAAAAATATGGAAAAAATAGAACAAATAGTTGTTAATCAATGAAACACCACTACCAAAACCCAAGTATTGAGTTGAGGGGAGATAGATTATAAATTCTACCAAAATACGCTAGGGTTTATTACAAAATAAGTGAGTGATATAAATTACCAAATGATAAAACAATTAGACAAATAAGAGATATAAATTGGTTGTAAGTCTGCTAATTTATTGAATAAAGTCCATATTTTGGGCTTAACATCCATGACTCTAATAACATACACAATAAAACAATCCATTAGGCTATAAAACCATCAAAACTCAACTTCTACCAAAAAGCATGGAATCTATGTATTAATTGTTTTACACTATAAATACATGTCTTGTGACCTAAATCCTTTTTACATGGACACCACTAGCCATGTACATTCCTTAAATGGTTGGATATACAAGCCATAAAAAACTATCTAACATCCTATACCCATGTTTTATATTTTAAAATTCATGTTCCAATTTTTTTTCACCTCCAACCTTAACCAATCATCCTATCACCTCCTCTATACACTCACTAAAAACATAACAAGAAATGTAATGGGAAAATAAGGAATATAGCATTACATTAGATACCTATCAAATGATTCTCATCCTAAATTATCAAAAGAAAACACATAAATGCTATGGTTTTAACAACCACACCCTAAGATACCTCTCAAGGATCTCATTACATCTCAACACTACCACCAAATAAAAAACCTTACAAAAAGTCCCTTAAAAATTCCAATATAAATACCTAACCTCACAAACCCACAACAACTTCTCACTAGGAACAACTCCTCTCATCCAGTACCATAAAAATTCCACCACTTTCCACATATCTATTCACATCAACATATTAAGTTACAAATAGTTCCACATATCCATAAACATGCTCTATTTTCTGACGATGTTATCATACCTATTATTGATTTCAATATAATCCTTAATATGAAATGGCCTTCAAAATATGATGAAAAAATTATTTTCTGAATAAGGAATTTACATTTTTTATCAAGATTAATAATTCCTTAACTTTATAGAAGATACTTCATCATATGATTCATATCTAGATCCACCAATAGTAGCTCTGCTGAATTTTATTCTTCAATAAAAAGAGAAAATGACAAATAGTGATGGAGAAGTAAATATTCAAATTGAGGATGTACCTATTCTATAGGAATCCATTGATGTATTTGGATAGAAATTACTTAGACATACAAAAAAATGTGATGTTTGTGTCATGAACCATCCCCTGGGGCCCGTGCCATGTCTACCCCAAGCCTGCCTTCCATAGGCTAGGGGTTGGCGACTAGCACCGGAAAGGAATATCAAAAAAATGGAAGGCATTTCCTTTAAACCTATACACATGTAGACTAGGTACACAAAAAAATAAAACCATGAAGTAGAACTGCTGATAGTAAAAGTTTCAACTGAAAGTAAAAAGGGCTAGTACACAAACCCAACTGAAAATAAAGTACAAAAAAATGAAAAAAAAAAGTTCTTTGGAGGTCGTCCACCAAGGATCCTACCTGAAGGGTAGGTATAACTCATCATCTATCATCACTTCCACTCAACACCTCTATCAATCACCTCTAAGAACCACCTAGCCCTCGCTCCCCAAGTCTCAGTCAAGTTGTATGTCATCTTCATAAGACACAACATGGTGTGGGTGAAGCCCATGCAGAGGTGAGTATAACAATACCCAGTAGGGACCCCAGGACTCTTGAAGGTCTCACAAAATTACCCAAAGGGAAAATCCAAAAATCATGATCCCAATCACAAAGCCCAAAGTAAAAGAAATCTCACACTAGGTATATAACTTAAGAATAGTAAAAAAGATGATTAGTCTTAAGCTAGATCATTTATTTTGTTGAGTGTCTCAGATACTAATATGGGAATGTTTTCTATACTGCTGATCCAAAAAAGGTCACTCTGCCACTAATCCTTGATGGGTCTCTCCATGGATGGTCCATGTCGGGTCTCACTATTACTGATCCACAGAGGGTTGCACTACTACTGATCCATATAGGGTTGCACTGCTACCGATCCATGGAGGGACACTCTCATGTTGTTCCATGGAGGTTCACTTTTCACTATCGATCCAAGAAGGGTCACACTACTATTGATCCACAGAGGGTCGCTCTCATGATGATCCACGGAGGGTCTCTCTTCACTGTACAACCAGCCACTGGATTCTATCACTTAGCACGCTTGATTTCCATAGGCTCTTCTCCCCAAGATATTATTCATGCCTCAACTACAGCGAAGTCCAAAAAATGAGTAACCCAAAGGACCATCTTTTCATAAGGGTTTCAATGCGACAGATGGCGCATCAATCGGATGCCGAGTCTGTAAGATATAAGAAAAACTGTAAATAGGGCCAGGTTGGATTCGAGTCCAATTCAACCAGGACATACTCTAACTTATATCAAAACTTGAGTAGAGTATCTCAAAAGTATTTTCTCATCCGAAGGGTCCCAAATCATCAGACGGTGCATCAATCAGACGCCTAGTTTGGGAGTTATGCAAGTTTTATTGAAAGAGGGTCGGTCGGGTCCGGGTCCGGTAGGGGTCCGGTCCAACCGGCTCGCTGGGCCCATAGGTCTGGCCCGACTAGGGGGTCTGGCCTGGCTGGAAGGTTTGGCCTTTCTGGAAGATCCAAGATGCCTAGAAAACCTGACCCACATGCGGGCCTGTTGCGCCGGAGTGGATGCAGCGCGTTTGGTTCTCCCAACTGGCTGCGGCAGCGGGGCACTGCCCCACCTCATGAAATGGTCGGCTCTGCCGGTTGTTGTGCATCCAGCCGAGTGGCCTGAGCAGGCCACTCCTCTCCCACGCAGTGTGCCAGCACCACGTCTTCCACCCTCCATGGCCGTCTGGCCACATCACCTCACCGTTGCGGCACCTGCGGGCACCACTTCTTCATGCGGCTGGCATGGGCTGGCCGCCGCCGTCGATCGTCGATGTCGCCGCACCGGTGGTGCCACATAGGAGGATTCTTCCACGGGCCACTGGAGATGCTCTGGTTGTCCGTTGTCCTTCCCATATGCTCTAATGGGCCTCTTAGGTCTCTTCTTTCACTACGAGCCCCTTGGATAGGCCTTACAACCATGTTTCTCAGTCACCCACAAAGAACACATGAAATCTAAGAGCGGCAGAGGGTCTGGAACTTGTTCAGATTTTCCCACGCCCTTCGTGTTAACATTTTATCAAGGGGTAAATAATAATCATTATAAATATTAAGAAAACCCCCAAAGTGAAGCCCCGCAACAACCTCTCGTAATAAAGAATGAATCACGGATGAACCCATTGGTCGGTTGATCCGCGTTATTCATATTATTCAAGAATGGGTAAAGAGGAATATTAAACACATAAATCCCCTTCCTGGATTCATTGTAAACCACTGTGCATGAAGGAAATAATTTCATGTTCGCTGTTGTTTTATGTTCTTCATAGCTCATCTATTTCCAGATCGGTTCCTCCAACAGTCATCGTTCATTCTCCATTATTCATTGGAGAGGAGAGTCGTTGGTGTCTCATCATAGGTTAATCCCCCGGGTTGTGAATTTTCTTGTCAATGATTGATTAATAAATGAATTAATCCCTATGTTGTGTTCATTATTATTATTCATTAATGAACCTTAATTAATGAACCAATTCAACACATGAGTGTTGTGGTTACAAAAACAAGGTAACATGTCATTTATTGATCTTCATTTAATTCCCTCCATTATGTTGTGGTTATTCCAACCGATTCTTAACTGGTGGAATAAAAGAATAAAATAACTTATATTTATTTTATCATATTTTTTCCAAAATTCTGAAAATTAACATTTTCGTCTGACCTTTTTCGGTCAAAGTAAAAATTCATCGAAGTGAATCCTGGTGCTGCGAGTTCAATGGTGTCGTCATATTTTCAATCTGAGCACCGGTACAAAATATAGAAAATCATGCTTGCACGTTAACTGAACGTACCTTAAAAAATGTTTAAAAATCTGTTTTGGCCTCTCTGGACCTCAGAATCATGTTCCATCAAATTTCTCAATATTGAAATAATTCTATGTAATTAAAAAAATTATACAGAATTTCTGGGTCTTTCAGTTTTGTTTTATATTAATTTAATAACTAATTCAAGACTAATATCAAATACTTCCTATAAAATGGACACAATGTAATTAGTGGAGTTGAAGAAAGAACCAGAGGATTTGGGTGGTAATGGATTTATTCACCGCAGTGTTTCACCATAGGCATTCCATATTCTATTCATTAAGAGAAAAGATGGATCAATGAGGTTGTGATTTTATTAAAGGTAAATCAATGCTGTTATGATAAATAATAATTATCCTCAGCATCACATTAATGTCTTTTTTGATCAACTTCAGTGATCCAAAAAAAATTTAATGATTCACCTTTATTCTGGGTATTATAACTTGTGAGTAAAGAAGGAATACATTCTAAAGATATCCCTTTGAATAAGGTATGGACATTATGAGTTCCTAGTAATGAAATTTATATTTCCTAATGACTCCTCTATTTTTATATATCTAATGAAAAATTTATTCAAGGAATATCTTGATGATCTTGTTGTGGTATTAATTAATAATTTTTTCAGTTTATTCTAAAAGCTAAAAGGACCATGAGAATAACATTAAAATCATTTTAGAGACTCATAGAAGGAAATAATTATATGGGTAATTTAGTAAGTTCGATTTCTATCATCAATAATTTTCTTTTCATTGTCATATTATCTCTAATTAAGGAATATTAATTTATCTTATGAAGAAAAATGCAATCAAATAATGGCTTATACCAATTAACAAAACTATGGTGTGCAGTTTCATTGGTTTCGTAGGGAACTATTGAAGATTCATTCAAAATTTTTCCCAATTGGCTAACCCATTAACCAAGATTACATGTAAATGTATTAAGACTGTTTAGAAAGGTGAATGTAAAGAATGTTTTGATGAACTAAAAATGATAATGGTAAATCCTCTGAATTTGACTCTACCTTCTTGAATTGATGGGTTTGTGATTTATAGTGATTCATTGAAGAAGGGAATCCATTTTTTCCAAATGAAAATTTTTAATGTTATTATATATAATATGGTAAATTGAATACTCATGAAAAAAATTATATAAATCATGATCATGAGTTGGTAGCTGTAATCTTTGATCTGATGATATGGATACATTATCTCTATGGAGAGATAATTGAGATAAACACAGACTGTAAGATTATAAATTAAATATATTTACAAAAGATCTCAACATTAGGAATAGGAAATGGATTCAGCTTCTCAAGTATTATGATTTCTCAATACACTACCACCTAGGGAAAGAAAATATGGTATCAAATGCCTGGAGCAGGAAGGATCATAGAATTATGAAACAAATTGGGATTGAGATGGATCATATATTCTTGGATCTTATATATAAGGCCCCAGCCTTAAACATTACTTAATCTTGAGTTACTTTAAGAATACACGTTGAGGATATTTTTAGGTTTAGAGTTTTAGAGAATTAGATCATAAAACATCCATTACATTACACATTTAAACAAAGTGGTTACATAAAAGATAGTACTCATTTTTTCCATCAACAGAAACATATTTAAAATAAAACATGGATTCATTCTTGACACTTCATTAACACTATCATCACATCATGTACCTTTCCCTTGACCCGTGAAAAACATTTCAAAAACTTGGGATGCACATAAAAAGCTCAGTAAGGGATATAAAAAATATGGAATGGAAACAAGAGTACATGTGTACAAAAGAATCAATGAAATCATACTTTAATCATTAAACATAAGAACATTAACAAACCTCATCAAATCATGAATAAAACATAGAAATCATAAGACATAAAGGTAACTTGATGCATTCATAACATTCTTACGTAGGGAGTAACCCTCTTGGTTACATTTGGAATACCCATCACAGTATATTCCCTAAATCTCTTCGGAGAAACCTTAACGTTTAACCCCTTAACATTACCCAATGCATTGGAGAGCTATATCGGGCTCACCAGCCCTTAGTTTATCACGAAACCAACCGTCTTCATAATAATTCCCAAGAACCATAAACATAATCGTATCATATAAAACATGCATAATGGAAACATAAAATTTCCACTTTTCAATCACAAGAGATCAATACAGCACATTGATATAAACACATTATGAAAACCATTTTCAATACCAAAATAAAATAAAAGTAAAACAGGGTATTTATTTTTCTTTTAAAAAATGGTATGGCTTGTACAGGAAGCTGAAACTCAAATAATGGTCACGGTGGAGGAGAAGTCGTTGTCGCCACATACGTAAGACAAAAACATTCCCTTTTGTCGTTTAGTAAAATCCTTCATATAAAAAAATATTCCTTTTGGATAAACGTAAAATTCAAAGGGGTTTATACACCGTATAAAAGAAAGTTGTGTATAAAACATAATATGCCTCAATGAAAGGAGATTGAGACGAAGTCCCATAACTCGGGTCCAACTTGACTCGATCGTTCTTTAAAGTCCTAAATAATAAACTTGAGTTAATTTCTACTTGCATAAGAACCTTTTTCAAGTCCATTATTCCTTTTATATCACTTATTACCATGTCATGAACACTATGTAATTATTTAAGTTAATAACGGTCGTTTTAACGATCATTGGTACTTGAGTCAAAAATATGCTCTTTATAATTACAATTTGTTTATGTATCCATTATATCCAGAGTTATACTCATGATGTATATATCATATATATCCAGTATATACATGCATTTATAATATTACATAACATTTAGAGGTAAGAAATGAAATGCACCGTTCATGGAGACGGTAAGCCGTACGTACGCATGAACACTACTTTCATTTCTATGTCATATTAATTGAATTAAAACTAAATGAGAGATATGTATATTTTAATTCCAGAATTATATTAATAATTTATATGTAACATAAATCATATATATCCATTATATATATGTACTTATAATAGTACATTATATTTGGGGATAATAAATGAAATGCACCGTTCATGGAGACGGTAAGCCGTACGTACGCATGAACGCTACTTCCATTTCCATTTCATATTTAATGGAATTAAAAAATAATGATACTTAATAGTATTATAATTTCAATGTTTAATCATATAGAATATCACTCAATCTATCCTTTATACATACCACATATGGTATTAATGAATCAAATCACTTTGAGGGGGCGGTAGTCCGCAATTCCTAAAATGAAGATATCGTGTTTCCCATAATGGAAACCATAAAGGTATGAAATAAATGAAAAATAAATAATCTTAAGTAAAACATAAACATATTATATATCATATATAAATATAGTGACATCTTAGTGGCCACCTTTGAAGGTGTTATATGAGTGTTGAACAATCATCGTTTCGTGAGGCAGAAATTCACCATCCTCAGAAACAGTATGTTATTTAACCATTAGATATAGGTGTGTGTAAGTGTAGCTTAAATCCTTATTATAAAAACATCATAGTATATTGAAGATACTGGAGTTGTTACAAAAGAAATGAATAAAAAAGAGTTTAGGGGGTTGGAGAAGCAAAATAAAACATAAGAACACAAGAGAAGACACTAACTTTAAATCAGGTAACTCTTTTTGATTTGAGCTCAAAGGCTTCCTTGGGAAGACTTCTGCCCAAAGTGAGGCTTCTAGGAGTTATAGAGGGATGTGGAGAGACAAAATTGATAGGTTTTGTCCGAGCCAAAGGCTTGAGAGGTGTGGGTAAGGAGGTAGAGGTGGGGGCCTTTTATAAGAGGAGAGGAGGGGCACTCTTGGAAAGGTATAAAAGGTTACTTTATTTTCAAATGAGTTTTGGATTTTCAAGGTCCCACATTGATGTATTTCGAGGAAAAGGTGATAAGGGTTCGAAATATACTCATCCAATAGGTCTTTTAAAAGTGTAAGTTATATTATTTACATTATCTTTTCATTTTATTTAAATCTTTTATTAATGAGGTAATCGTTGCGTCATCATGATGTCATAAATAATTTAATTTATTTAATGTCTAAAAATTAAAAAAAAAATATGATGTAGGAAATATTTTTATATTTCCAATGACTATTTATAGTCCAATAGATCATTTATGTAGACAAAATTAAAAATGTTTTACTCAGGTGATACATTCTTTGTTATATTTATCTTTCTTTAAAAATAAAAAGATAAAAAGTCACTTTCACACAAAAGTGATTCCATGGGGTCCCCAAGTTTGGCACAAGGCATCCCATGGTCGGACATGAGACAACCAGTAGCATTAGGACACATGTTGGTGTCATTTTTTATTATTATGATATTATTTTATTATCCTTAACTACTCGATTACTCATTAATCAAGATAATTAACGATAATTACCATCGTTACTATTAATAATGTCCAAAAACAAAAGAGTATTAATTACATAATTTGGAACTTCTAATTCCAAATATGGAATCCATTTTACCAAATTCCAAACATATAAATTGCAATAATTAATTTAAAAATAATTCTCTTTGTCAAAACAAATAGCTGGGTTTTTTTTGAAACAATATCTATGAAAAGTTTGGCACTGGTTTATGCCCAATTCCAAAGTGAAATTAATCCAAATGACCACCATTGGATTAAATGTTAAAAATATATTATATTTACACTTTAAAACCAATTTAAAAGATAATCTAACCATGTAATTAAATTAGATGAAAAAGCTGTTTTGATGTAAAATGCAGAATTTTTCACTATTCATTAAAAAAATGAACAATGTCAGAAAAATACCAAAAAATTATCCAATGTAAATTTCAATTTCCCAATCATAAATAATAAGTGTATTTGGAAAAATATATTATAAAATTGTCAAAAGTTTGATTTAAAAGTGGTTTTCCATCAAAAGGAAGTAAAACAATCTTTAAAAAATATTAGTGTATTCCATGCTTAAGATTGGAATTATTCTCAATTTAAGCCTCTAAAACACTATCTAATTAATAAATAGACATAAGTAAGAATATATATTATTCATTACTTACTTGGGATGTTACATCCTTCCCCCCTTTAGAAAATTGTTTCCCCGCAATTTATTTACTTATCAAATAAGTGGGGGTATTTATCCCTCATTGCATTTTCAGATTCCCATGTTGCCTCTTCAATCATGTGGTTTTTCTTCAAAACCTTTACCTGATGAATCACTTTATTCCGTAACACTTTCTCCCTGTGGTAAAGAATATGGACCGGTTTTTCCTCATAAAATAGGTTCTCTTCCAGCTGAACTACCTCTGGACTCAAAACATGAGATGGATCTGGCATATACTTCCTTAACATTGAAACATGAAAAACATCGTGTACCTGAGATAAACTCGGAGGCAAAGCCACTCAGTAAGAAACTGATCCAACTCTCTCCAGAATTTCATATAGTCCAATGAACCTTGGACTCAGCTTTCCTTTCTTACCAAATCGCATCACACTTTTCCATGGTGAGACTTTGAGAAAAACATGATCACCTACCTCAAAAGATAGATCCTTCCTCCGGTTATCCGCATAACTCTTCTGCCTACTTTGAGCTGTTCTCATGTGTTTCTATATCAGCTGAACTTTTTATGCCAACTCTTCTACCAATTCCAATCCCATCAACTTCCTTTCACCCACTTCATCCCAGAAATTTGGAGTTCGACATCGCTTCCCATATAATGCCTCAAATGCTTCCATCTGTATACTGGAATGAAAACTGTTATTATATGAAAACTCAACCAAAGAAAGATGTTGGTCCCAACTTCCCTGATAATCCATCGAACAAGCACGTAGCATATCTTCCAAAGTCTGAATTGTTCGTTCTGATTGCCCATCTGATTGAGGATGAAAAGCTGTACTAAAATTTAATTCAGTACCCAACGACTTCTGAAGGCCTTTCCAAAAGTTAGAAGTGAACCTAGGATCACGATCAGATACAATGCCGAGATTAACTCCATGTAACCTGACTATCTCTTTAAGATACAAACAGAAAAGTTGATCTGGGGAAAAAGTATCCCATATAGTAAGGAAATGAGCAGATTTAGTCAAGCGATCAACAATAACCAAGATTGTATTATTACCTCGAGGTGCCTTCGGAAATCCCACAACGAAGTCCATGGATATATTTTCACATTTCCACTCAGGCACTGGTAAAGGATGAAGCATCCCTTTTGGTAACTACCACTCTGCTTTAACCTGTTGACATGTCAAACAATTCACAGTAAAATCAGCAATATCTCTTTTCATTCCATCCCACCAGTAATACTCCCACAGATCTCTGTACATATTAGTACTGCCAGGATGAACTGAAAACAGAGAACTATGAGCTTCACATAACAAATATCTCTTCAACTATGAATCACATGTCACACACAATCTCTTCCCAAATAACAAAACCAAATCATTATCAATATTGAATTCAGGAAACTTACCCTTCTGAACCAGCTCTACCTTTTTCTACAACTCGTTGTATTTCTTCTGTGCTTTCTTAATTCTGTCTGATAGAGAAGATTTCACTGATACCTGAAACAAAACAGAAGGACATCCTGCACCAACAACTTCTATGCCAATGTTCATCAAATCCTTAACCAAAGGATCATGTTCCAAATGCAACATTGTTAATGAAGCATTACTTTTTCGACTCAAAGCATCAACCACTTTATTTGCTTTTCCTGGATGGTAATGAATTGTACAATCATAATCCTTGATTAATTCTAGCCATCTCCTATGTCTAATGTTCAATTCTTTTTGAGTGAATATATACTTTAATATTTTTTGATCAGTATATATTTCACACTTTACTCCATACAAATGATGCCTCCAAATTTTTAAAGCGAAAAAAACAGCAGCTAATTCCAAATCATGTGTAGGGTAATTTACCTCATGATTTTTCAACTGTCGTGAAGCATAAGTAATTACCTGATCATTCTGAAATAAGACGCAACCAATTCCTTTCAATGAAGCATCATTGTAGATAACAATCTCCCCATTTCTGGAAGGTAGTGCCAAAACTGGAGCATTCACCAATCTTCTTTTCAGTTCCTGAAAACAATCATCACATTCTTTTGTCCAGATAAACTTAACACCCTTCCGAGTTATCTTTGTCATTGGACTAGATAACTGTGAAAAATTTCTAACAAACCTTCGGTAATAGCCTGCCAAACCAAGAAAACTACGAATCTCGGTTACATTTGTGGCTCTTGTCCATTCTTCCACACCCTTTGTTTTTGCAGGATCAACAGTTATCCCATCTTTAGAAACAATATGACCAAGGAAAGAAATTTGTTGCAACCAAAACTCACACTTTCTGAATTTTCCATATAGTTTATTTTCTTTTATGGTTTGTAATATAACCCTTAAATGACTTTCATTCTCCTATTTACTTTTAGAAAACACCAAAATTTCATCAATAAACACAACCAACATTTTTCACCTGAGTCAACTGAGCCATCACTGTGACAAACTGTTTAGTTCTGATTCTGACCATCTCTGGATACTGATTTGAAAGTTTATTTCCCTCTGTATGCCTTCCCAGAAAATCTGTTCTGTTTCCTCTATGAAAAACCATTCTTAACACAGAAATATCTTAGGAGAAGCAACATGGTAATCTTTAAATGCTATATCATTTCAATCATACCATAAATTAACTTATAATTTAACAATTTTCTAACTCCTAAAGTTGTCTAAACCTACCTCTGATACCAACTATAAGGCCCCAGCCTTAAACATTACTTAATCTTGAGTTACTTCAAGAATACAAGTTGATAATCTTTTCAGGTTTAGAGTTTTAGATAATTAGATCATAAAACATCCATTACATTCCACATTTAAACAAAGTGGTTACATAAAAGATAGTACTCATTTTTCCTATCAACAGAAAAATATTTAAAATAAAACATGGATTCTTTCTTGAAACTTCATTGACACTATCATCACATCATGTTCCTTTCCCTTGACCTATGAAAAACATTTCAAAAACTTGGGATGATCATAAAAATCTCAGTAAGGGATATAAAAAATATTGAAAGGAAACATGAGTACATGTGTACATAAGAATCAATGAAATCATACTTTACTAATAAAACATAAGAATGTTAACATAACTCATCAAATCATGAATAAAACATAGAAATCATAAGACATAAAAGTAATTTGAGGCATTCATAACATTCTTACGTAGGGAGTAACCCTCTTGGTTACGTTTGGAATACCCATCACAGTATATTCCATAAATCTCTTCATAGAAACCTTAACGGTTAACCCATTTGTGTTACCTAATGCATTGGAGAGCTATATCAGGCTCACCCTCCCTTAGTTTATCACAGAACCACCCATATTCATAATAATGCCCAAGAACCATAAACATAATCGTATCACATAAAACATGCCTAAAGGAAACATAACTTTTCCACTTTTCAATCACAAGAGATCAATACAACACATTGATATAAAAACATTATGAAAATCATTTTCAATACCAAAATAAAATAAAAGTAAAATAGGGTATTTATTTTTCTTTTAAAAAAAGGTATGGCTTGTAGAGGAATCCGAAACTCAAATAATGGTCATGGCGGCAGAGAAGTCGTTGTCGCCGCAAACGTACGAAAAAAACATTCCCTTTTGTCATTTAGTAAAACAATTCGTATAAAAAAATATTCCTTTTGTATAAACGTAAAAGTAAAAGGTTTTTATACTCCGTATAAAAGAAATTTGTGTATAAAACATAATATGCCTCAAAGAAAGGAGATTAAGACGAAGTCCCATACCTCGGGTCCGACTTGACTCGATCATTCTTTAAAGTCCTGAATAATAAACTTTAGTTAATTTCTACTTGATTAAGAACCTTTTTCAAGTTTATTATTCCTTTTATATCAGTTATTACCATGTCAAAAACACTATGTAATTATTTAAGTTAATAACGGTCATTTTAACGATCATTGGTACTTGAGTAAAAAATATGCTCTTTATAATTACAATTTTTTCATGTATCCATTATATCCAGAGTTATAATCATGATGTATATATCATATATATCCAGTATATACATGCATTTATAATATTACATAACATTTAGAGGTAAGAAATGAAATGCACCGTTAATGGAGAAGGTAAGTCGTACGTACGCATGAACGCTACTTTCATTTCTATGTCATATTAATGGAATTAAAACTAAATGATAGATATGTATATTTTAATTCCAGAATTATATTAATCATTTATATGTAACATAAATCATATATATCCATTATATATATGTACTTATAATAGTACATTACATTTGGGGATAAGAAATGAAATGCATCGTTCATGGAGACGGTAAGCCGTACGTACGCATGAACGCTACTTCCATTTCCATTTCATATTTAATGGAATTAAAACATAATGATACTTAATAGTATTATAATTACAGTATTTCATCATATATAATATCACTCAATCTATCCTTTATATGTACCACATATGGTATTAACAAATCAAAATACTTTGAGGGGGCAGTAGTCCGCACTTCCTAAAATGAAGATATCGTGTTTACCCATAATGGAAACCATAAAGGTATGCCATAAATGAAAAATAAATAAGCTTAAGTAAAACATAAACATATTATATATCATATATAAATATAGTGACATATTAATGGCCACCTTTGAAGGTGTTATATGAGTGTTGAACAATCATCGTTTCGTGAGGCAGAAATTCGCCATCCACAGAAACAGTATGTTCTTTAACCATTAGATATAGGTGTGTGTAAGTTTAGCTAGAATAATTCTTATAAAAACATCCTAGTATATTGAATATACTAGAGTTGTTACAAAATAAATGAATAATAAAGAGTTTAGGGGGTTGGAGAAGCAAAATAAAACATAAGAACACAATAGAAGACACTACCTTTAAATCGGGTAACTCTTTTTGATTTGAGATCAAATGCTTCCTTGGGAAGACTTCTGCCCAAAGTGAGGCTTCTAAGAGTTATAGAGGGATGTGGAGAGAAAAAATTGAAAGGGGTTGGCTGATACAAGGGCTTGAGATGTGTGGGTAAGGAGGTATAGGTGGGGGCCTTTTATAAGAGGAGAGGAGGGGCACTCTTGGAAAGGTATAAACGGTTACTTTATTTTCAAATGGGTTTCGGATTTTAAAGGTCCCACATTTATGTATTTTGAGGATAAGGTGATAAGGGTTCGAAATATACTCATAAAATAGGTCTTTGATAAATTTATGTTATAGTTTTAACATTATCTTTTCATTTTATTTAAATCCTTTATTAATGAGGTAATCGCTGCATCATCATGATGTCATAAATAATTTAATTTATTTAATGTCTAAAAATTATTAAAAAAAATACTATGATGTAGGAAATATTTTTATCTTTCTAATTACTATTTATATTCCAATATATTATTTATGTAGACAAAATTAAAAATGTTTTACTCAGGTGATATATTCTTTGTTATATTTATCTTTCTTTAAAAATAAAAAGATAAAAAGTCACTTTCACACAAAAGTGATTCCATGGGGTCCCCAAGTTTGGAACAAGGCATCCCATGGTCGGCCATGAGGCAACCATTAGTATTAAGACACATGTTGGTGTCATTTTGTATTATTATTATATTATTTTATTATCCTTCACTACCCAATTACTCATTAATCAAGATAATTAAATATAATTATCATCGTTACTATTCATAATGTCCAAAAACAAGAGTCTTAATTACATAATTTGGATCTTCTGATTCCAAATATGGAATCCATTTTACAGAATTCCAAACATATAAATTGGAATAATTAATTTAAAAATAATTCTCGTTGTCAAAACAAATAGCGGGTTTTTTTTGAAACAATATCTATGAAAAGTTTGGCACTTGTTTATTCCCAATTCCAAAGTGAAATTAATCTCAATGACCACCATTGGATTACATGGTAAAAATATATTCTATTTACACTTTAAAACCAATTTAAAAGATAATCTAAACATATAATTAAATTAGATGAAATAGCAGTTTTGATGTAAAATGCAGTATTTTTCACTATTCATTAAAAAAATGAACATTGTCAGAAAAATACAAAAAAATTATCCAATGTAAATTGAAATGTCCCAATCATAAATAATAAGTTTATTTGGAAAAATAGCTTATAAAATTTTCAAATGTTTTATTTAAAAGTGGTTTTCCATCAAAAGGCAGTAAAACAATCTTTTAAAAATATTAGTGTATTCCATGCTTAAGATTGGATTTATTCTCAATTTAAGCCTCTAAAACACTATCTAATTCATAAATATACATAGATAAGAATATATATTATTCATTACTTAATTTGGATGTTACATTATAAATATGGATATGTGAATTATTAATTAAGTATAGATATCAACCATTTTTAAAATTATTATGAAATCATATTTTTTAGAAAAGATAAAAAGTTCTCAATTGGATGATGATAACTTTTATAAGAAAATTATAGTTGTGAATGATGGGAAATTATCATACTTAATTTGTGTATATGATGTTCTAAAAATTTGAAATAGATTAAATATTTCATCTATACAGGAAAAAATTGAAATTTTGGATGATTCCTATAGTTGAAATTTCTCAATGAAATCTTATCACCCATTTGTTAATAATCATTCCTTATTTTCAATTTTTCGGGTTTTATTTACCTTGTTGTTTTAGTATATATTGAATTATTATTTTTTTATTCATACATACATATTGATTTAATTATCTTTATAATGTTGAAAAATATTTAAATATCATATATATTCAATTGATTTTTATTTATATTAATCTATACAATTTTGTGATATGAAATGAAATTCACCATTAATGGAGATTGTAGGGTGTACGTATGCATGAACGATGTTTCCATTTTGTTTTCATATCAATGTAAATAAAAGTAAATGAGATATATGTATATAATAATTAAAGTATCATGTTTATGACATATATATAAGAAATATTTTTATTAAACCCATCCATAATATATTTCATGTAAAGCGTGAATGAATCACATCACTTCATGAGGCGGTAGTCCGCCTTACATATGATTGACGTTATCCAATTCCTAAAAAATGGTAATACTGAATGTATGTGTTATATCATTATTAAAGAATCATAAATACATCATAAATATCATATATAAAAAGTACTTTCATCATTATTTGTGACCATGATAAGTGGTAATGTAAAAAATGAACAATAACATTTTGTGAGGTGGTAGTCTTCTGTACACACGAACGGTGATTTCATAACCCATTTGATGGAAGTGTGAGTGGTTGTAGGTCACACCCATAAAATAAAAATATATTAATATATTTAATATAATAAGGATATTATAGAATAATTATATATAAAAAATTAAGGATTAGGAGAAGTAAATAAAATAAAAGTGCTTTATGAAAAAATTTCATATTCTTCACGTATTGTCATTAGGTTTGCACTAATTCTATCCCATGTTGGATTTATTAGAAATAAAATCCTTCTGGGATGAGGGTATGTAAGTGAATAATTAATTTTGATATGTATTTTTAGGTTCAATGGGTTTTTTAGGTGTGAAAAGAGTGGGAGAGTGGCTGGAATTTTATAAGAGAGGTGAGTTGCACTCTTGTACTTTTTTTGAAAAGAGGGGATCTCACCCATGGTTTTCTACATCTAATGTGGATAAAATAATGGAAAAATCTCTTGAATATAAAAAATAATTTCTAAATATGTTAATAAAATGGATGTATAATAATATTATATGTCATTTGGACCCTTTATATTAATGTTTATTATCTTGGAAAACTTGTTTTTCCCTTAATTTCTCTAGTTAATTCAAACTATTTTCACTAATAAATTTAGAAAACAAAATATGTTATCATTATTGGAAATTAGAAATTATTTTGGTTCAAAATATTGAATAAATATTTACAAATTCAATTCAAATATTTTTAAAATTTTATTTAAAATTAATCTCACAGATGGAACAAGAAAGATAGGTTTTAAAGTGAAAATGATTGAAAGTTTACTAAGGTTTTATTTATAAATTCAATATAAAAATGATTTTAAAGAACTAAATTATGTAATATATGTATAATTTATCTTATTTTTCTTTAAAACAAATTTAAAATATATTTTTACATTATTAATTATTTATATTAAAAGTCATATATCAATTATAATTTAGTATTTTTCAATATTCATTAGAAAATGAAACTTCTCTGAAAAATACAAAAAGTTCACCCTATGATAATTATTAAATTTAAATTTAAAAAATGAATTTTTTTTAAAATAAAATTTATAAAATTAACAATATTTAGTTTTAGGAAAAGTGATCCATTAAAAGGCGAGAAAACTTCATTTATAATAATTGACCTTTTAATGCGTAAGAATGGATTTGTTCTAATCATATGCCTATAAAATCAATTAGATTAATGTCAGGGTATTTTATTTGAGTAAATAATATATGAATTTCATTATTATCAATCACTAATAGTGATTAATATTATTTTTTAAGATAAAATTCTTTTGGCGAATAATAATAATTTTTTATAAAAACATTTCATTTATATTCGCATGGTTTATATATTCATTTAAAATTAATTTTTAACCAAAAAAATAACCCATATATTTTTATAAGTTAGTAAATAATATTAATAATCTCCAATTTATTTTCTAGGAGATACTTTTCATTTCATATTATAATATTAATAGTATTTGGTAAAACATGATCTTACGTGTAATAGAAGATGTTAATGAAAGTTGTTGTTGTGTGTAATTCAAACTAACTCAGGGCTTTGTGCATTTAAAGATAAATTATATATTGATTTTATTTAAAATAGTAAATTTATTTTAAATTTTTGGGATATTATTTTCCCTTATACGCTTGGTGTGGCGTGTCATACATTCCATTGATTATGATATTCATATTTTAAAATGTTGGGGTGTTACATTCTCTGCACCTTAATTAAATGGTACACTCTCAATTTAAAAGTGATCTTAGAAATACAGTTTCTAATATATGAAAATTACATTGTTGAGAAACCTACATTGTAAAAGGGATAATTATAAATCCTCTTTATAAGAGATAAATTGATGTAAAAAATTCAACTTGAATAGTCACATAAGTAGGGTTCTAGATAAGATAACATAGGTGGGAAATTAGAAAATAGACATGGCGGAGAAAAGTAACAATCAAATATCGAGGGAGTGTGATTGAGAACATGTCCATGAGAAGGTTAATGAAACTAATCCATAAACTAGAGGAATGAAAAAGGCTACTGATATCATCAAAAATGATGATAATAGGACACATTTTTTGTTTCAAGACCCTTTTCCTAGAGTTGATTAATTCTTTTAATCTCTATGAATATTAAGAAATATACTTACTTGATTTTTTTATATTTCATAATCACAATCTTATAATTTTTTGGACCTTGTACTATTTATACTTCATCTATTAGCACAGTTTTCATCATGTAGTGAAGTAATGCATTAATTTCTAAAACCTTATCCAAATATCAACATAAACCATAAAACCTTTCCAAAATAATATTATACATAACTTCATAAAGAAGGTCACTAAATTTCCAAAATTAATATATTATTAACCCCTCATATAAAATGAAGTATCTTTGAATTGTCACATACCAAATATGTGAATACTTTCATCATGTAATCTATTGAAACATGATAATAACATCAATTACCATAAAACATTATTGAAAAGAAACATTCATCCTTAACCCTAATATAAAAAATCGATTATTAGATATATTCCTTAAATACAATAATGTTTTATACTCTATCAATGATAGCGTGGACAAATTTTCCAACAAATCATTAATCAGTTCCAATGTAGTTATCACTACCAAATTTATTTGGTCTATATCAATCATATCATTATCTAAATATCATTATCTCATCATCAAGAACATTTCAAGGGTCCTCAATCATGTGTTCTCCAAGAATTTAAACTTTACAATGAATCCATTTTCATGAAACTATTCAATAAAATATTTCAAATCCTTTAAGAAATAATACTACAGTACAATACTTATATATTTAATAATTCTTACAATAATAATATCATTAATAAAATAAATTTACTATGTATTTCATGGATCCAAATACACAATAATATTAATCATTTTACTTCGGTTGTATCAATATCATAATAATAGCCTAGATCCATTAGTTTATTTTGAGGTATATTCAATTGTATCTTGGTACATTCATTTGCATAGAGCCCCATTTCCTTATAGTTGAAACACATAATTGTAGTTTTTTATTTCATCTCTTTTCATTATTTTTCCTAGTGACTATTTTCTCTACACAAAAAAACACTCTCAATTCCTTCAAGCATTTCCCATGGTTATTCTTTCTATAGTTGTAACATTTAGGAAAATCATTCTATCCCTTCTTCTATTCTTCTTTATTTTCTCTTACATCCTCTTCTTATCTTGCTTCCGATTGAATTCATAAGATATGAATAATTCTTTCTGTGTATTTATAAAACATAAAACTACTTAATAATATCAAGGAAAAGTTTGAGAGAACATTTCCATTTCAATATTTAGATTAATCCCATTAAATATGTGATAAATGATGTACTTCATGTTTCATATGTAATCTGTATAATACCTGGATAACTTTGGAAAGGAAACTTCATACTCCTCATAATTTTATTCTTCCTTTTGTTTTAAGCTAAGAAATTTTTTCTTCATCTCAGTTTGGTATTATAAATGGAAGTAATTGTCAAAGAATTTCTCCATAAAATCTTTTCATTCCATGTGTTCTATTTCCATTTCCTCCCTAGTATTTTAGATCAACAACCACCTTTGATTAGCATCTCCATTGAGATAATACACTATAGGTTTAACCTTTTCATTTTCACCACATCCCAATGCCATAAATATCATCTCTCATGAATTAATCCATTAACTATATTCCATTGGATCCGTAGTTTCACTAAATGATGGGGTTATATATCTCATAATTTGATACTTAATTATAGAATCTCTCTATGGAACAATTTTATCCATATAGGAAAGGTTATTTATCACAAATTTATCACACTTCTCTAATATAGCCATATTTTTTTGTTCAAATACTAGTTGTATCAAATTCCTCAATAGGGAAACCTCTATTTTAGAAATGAATGTTAATACCCTTCTTCCTTATATATTCCATTTAAAAATAATGGAATACACTATATTGCATCATAAAATTATGTAAAATAATTTTTAAACCAATAAATAGTGGAATAATTATCATAAATTGAAAATTTTATCCACAACTAATCTCATAATCATAAACATGCTTCTTTAGTGACTTATTTACATTCAAATCATTCACAATTGTAAATTATCCAAAGAATATTACCTTGGAGTGTCAAAACAGATGTTCAGTAAAGCCTATTTTTATGTACTAGGTTTTTCTCAAGTCAAGATTTATGCAACCCTCTCGGCATTATTTCCCCTAGGTATATCTGTTCTAGAACCAAGCCCACTTATAATATCCATACATGGATGTATTAATGGAAATATCAACATAATATCAACCATACCAAATCATTAATATGTTATTCAATACTTATCCACAAATTCTATAATAGGGTTATGTTCCTTAATCTATGTTTTCTTAAATCTAGTTCCCAAGGTGTCTACAAAACATACAATAATACCAAATGTAATGACCCAGGCCCTAGTATCCCGGAGCTAGTGTCTTAATTTATTGTAATGACATAGATAAAATAAGACAAATCTGAAAATTACTGATTATTTTAAAAGTTTTAGAGAAATATATATATACATGTTACCCACTTTATGTTGGGAATGGAAAATAAAATACAATACATAAAAAATATTAGTAACCTGAATCTTAAAAACTCATTCAACAATATCTTCTTCATAAACTAGTGGAAAGAAACAAAATTAGGGTAAGATAAAATGATCGGTAAGGATTATGTTTTGAATAAGCTATCATGAATCAATATTGAATAATCAATATAGAAATATAAATAAAAAACACAAATTCCATTTAAATAAATTAATAAGTAATAATCAATATGAAAACCTAAATAACTAAACACACATTACATTTAATCAATTAGATGATAATGAAATGAATTTATAAATTTTCTCATATTGAAAATATCATGTGTAATAATAAGTTAATTTGTAATGCAGTAAATTATTAATTATTGGATTTCATGTTTCCCATGCACATGATAACTTTACAGTTAAGATATACTCTCAAGAAAGTTTAAAACTACTATGTAAAAACCCATTTGATTTAGCTAACTGGTTCATCTCATGAGAATACCAATACATCCTGGGGATTACATTAATAGGTCCCCAACCTGTGTACATCATGAAAAAAATATTCCTCATGTATTTAATAATGAATTTTAATCATAAAACATGTTCCATATCACATATTCATATTGAGTAAGGATATGGATTTATCAATATTTATACAATAAATTATTTAATATTAATAGTAAAAACTGTATGTCAAAATGGTATATGATTTAGGAAATAATCATATATATAATATAGGAATATGGATGTTAAAAATAAATAAAATTACTAATTAATATTGTTTATAAAAAAGTGATTATTTCAAGATAAATTTAACAACCACAAAAGGAATTGTGATTGTACAATATCTTTTACCACTTGGTAATTTTCAAGTTAAATATACTTGTATGATATAATTAAAAGTGTAACTTCAAATACCCTGATGTATGAATTAATCATGATACTACTTGTCAATGGATAAGTATATACAAAATATAAATGTAAATTGTTTCAAATCAATAAATAAGTCTCGGTGGAATGTAAATTGAGATGAAATCCCATACCCTGTCCTTAATTTCTCTTTAAAACTATGTATAATGTTATTAATGATTTTATTAACTTAAAATAGAACTATAATAATATTTTAAATATCATATATGATCCTTTTATACTATCTTATCACCCTTTTTTTAATAATCATTATTTATTTTCTGTGTTTTAGGTGTTATTTTCCTTATTTTATGAGTATGTTTGACTTGTTATTTTTCATTCCTCTTAAATTTATCTTGATTTAATCATATATAAAATATAAACAATTATTTTAAAATCATATATGTTCATCATATATTTATTTATTTTAATATAAAAAAATTAGTGATAGGAAATGAAATGCATCGTTCATTGAGATGGTAGGCCGTATGTACACGTGAATGTTGTTTCCATTTTCATATCTTATTAAAAAAAAGTGTATTAAATGATATATATGTATATTATAATTACATTATTATATTTATGTCATATATATATAATATTTTTATTAAATCCATCCATAATACATTCCATGTAAAGAATGACAAAATCACATCACTTTGCGAGGTGGTAATCTATTGTACAGAGGAATGACATTATCATATTTCCAAAAAAATAAAAACATGGAGTTATGTGTTATATAATATTTCAATAACCACAAATAAAATATTAATAAAATACATATAATATATAAAAATTATGTACATCACTATTACAAACCTTTATAGGTGGTGACAGAACAATTAGCGACATCAATTTGCGAGGTGGTAGTCAGCCGTAAACACAAATTATGGTTTTTTAACCTATTTGATTGAAGTTTGTGTAGTTTTAGGTAGTCTTGATAACATAAAAAACATATTATAGTATTTGATATACTTATTTTAGTAAATAATAATAATATAAAAATAATTTATGTAGGTAGAGAAGGAAGTAAAATAAAAATTCTTTTAGAAAACTATTACCACTTCTTCATGTATCCTCCTTAGGTTTTCACTAGTGCCTTACCATATTTGATTTATGACAAATATAAGGATTATATGATGAGGGTATGAATTTTTATAATTTATTGGGATATTTATTGGATGAACCAATTTATTTTTAAGGTGTTAAGGTAGGGGGAGAGTTGCAAACCTTTTATAAGGGAGGTGAGTGCCACTCCTATAATTTTAAAAAAAAAGAGGATTCCACCAAAGTTTTTTCCAAATCAAATAGCTCCAAAAATGGACCAATATATATATTATAATTTATAATTTCTAAATAGTAACATAAAATTGGTTTTTTAATATTTTATAGGTCATTTGAACCCTTCTATTTAAAGTTTAGTCCCTTGGTAAACTCTCTTTTTCTCTTAATCTGTGTAACTAATTTTTACTATTTTCACTAATCGCATTGGTAAAAAATTAAGTTGGTATTATTATATATTATATATTATTTGGATTAAAAATATTTAATACAATTTAGCATACTAAATTCACATAAGTGGAAAATTTTAATATAAAATTAATCCTATAGACAAAACGAGAAAGAAGGTTTCTGAAGGGAAAATGTTCAATAGGTTACTATGTTTTTATATCTAAATTCAATATAAATATTATTAAAATGATATAAGTTTTATTAATGTATATATAATTGATAAAAGTTTACTTTAAAAACAATATGTAATATAATTTATCATTATTATTTATTTAGATGAAAAGTCCATTTTCAGTTAAAATTTAGTATTTTTCACTACTCATCAAAAAATGAAATTTCTTATAAAAATACCAAAAATTAACCCCAAGATAATTTTTACACTATTATTTAAAAAAATGAATTATATTTTTTCATTTTAAATTTATATAAGTTTCCAAATTCATTTTTAAAACAAATGCACCATTAAAAGATGGAAAACTGTCTTTAGAAAAATAAATATTTTTATGGGTAAAATTGAAATTGTTCATATATTATGCATATAAAATAAATTGTATGGGTATAAAAACTTTTTAATAAATATATTAAATATAAATTTCATTAATATGATTAAATGATAGTAATAATTAAATTTTTTAAGATAAATTTCCTTTAGTGCATAAAAATAGTTTTTTATATAAACAATTCCTTTATATTCAATAGGTTTTTTTATCATTTCCAATTAATTAGTGACCAATGAATTCAATGATATATTTTAATTTTTTAGTATATAATATTCATAACCTCTAATTTTATATATATTATATAACTTTAATTTTAAATAATAATATTGATTGTATTTTTTTAAACTTCTTCTTCTGTGTAATGCATGTTGTTGGAAAATAAATTGTTGCATGTAACACAAGATAACTCATTGTTGCATTCATTTCAAAGATATATCATAGATTGAATTTATTTTAAATAGTAAATATATTATAAAGTCTTGGGATATTATATTCCCCTGTACTCAGTGTTCTTCATGTCATACACTTTATCGAATATGATATTAATATATTAATATTTTGGGGTGTTTCATCAAGAACATTTTGAATAAAAAAACAACGAAGGTAATAGATATTTGGTCTCACATTTAAGAAATTCACGGTAGGAAAAAGAGAGATTCTGAAAATTAAAGAAATGATTGGGAATTCCATGTTGGATATCTTGTTTTTATGAAAGTATCTTCATGGATGGGTATTATAAGGTTTTTTACTAAAGGTAAATAGAACCCCATGTATATCTAACCCTTCACAATAATTAAAATAATTGGATTTGTTTCTTATCATTTAGAAATACTACCAAATATCTCAAAAGTACATGATGTTCTCTATATATCATTTATAAGGAATTACATACAAAACTTAATGTGCATGTTATCACCTATGATTAAAGATACTTGAAACATTATCTATCATAATATGATGAACCCATCTAAATTTTTTATATTATAGAGAAATTATGGATGAATTTGAAAACTCTTCTAGTAAATGTAAATTGGAGAAATCAAAAAATAGAGGATGAAACGTGTGAATAAGTGGATGTTGTGAAGGAGACATACCCTCATCGGTTTATAAGGTAATATCCACAAAATTATGAGAAAATAATTATTGTAGTAGGGAAGACTGTAACACCCAAAGGCATCAAATATATTTCATTTAGAATAAATTTTATTTTTATAATATCTTGTGATGCATGAAAAATGGGGTTAAACAAATAAAATATTTTAAAATATTATTTCAAAATATCTAATTTGAACCATCCATTAATTTCTTGGGTATGAATAGAAATAATAAATTATGGAAATTATGGTTATATATTGATTAGAATTAAAATACTAATTATTAATATAGAAAGAAATGTTTTCTAAAAAACTCTATTTTTTCCAAAGGACGCTTTATCCACGCTTTTTGCACATAATATAAAATTTGTTTTAACAAATTTACTTATTTTATTTAAAAAAAATTATCTTTATTTTTAAAATTAGAATATAAAAATTAAATTTGGGTGGATTTCTCAGATTCTTCTAAATTTTTTTCATTTTTTCGTTGAATAGTGAAAATACAAAATATTAATTAAAAGCTTCATTTTCATTTAAATAATTTAAAATTTTTAAAAATATTTTATATTTGTTTTAATATAATATTAATTAAATTTTATATAAATTAATAAAATTTAGGTCATTTGAATCCTTTTATATTGAATTTTGATATAAAAACTTTGCAATCTTTTCAACATTTTCTCTTTAAAAACATGTTTCCACGCCTCATTTGTGAGATTAATTTTACATTAAATTTTTTCACTTATTTGAATGAAATTTGAAAATCTAGTGTCTTTTTTTTGAACCAAATTAAATATATTATATAATATAGTTAAATTAAATTTTTACCTTAATGAATAATTAAAATAGGAAAAATTATTTACTGTGGTTAAGGTAACAATTGATTTACTAGGGGTAAACTAAAAGTATAAGGGTTAGAATAACCTAAAAACTTGGCTATAACACATTTTATGTCCATATTTATCCTTTTATGTAATATTATTGATAATGGACCATTATTGGATGCTTTTAATATGAATTAATGATTGGTGGAATTCATTCATTTCAAAAATTAGAGGTGTGCCACTCACCTCAATTATAAAATGTCACCCCTATCCTATCTTCATCACACCATCAAACCTAATTTCTTAAAAAAATACCATCCCAAATAACTTCTTAAAATCTTTCCTCTCAACCTATAACCCTTAGTTTGTTAATAAATACATAATACTAATTATTTTGGAGTATACCTAAGAGGGATACTTGAAGAAGAGAATGAGATTTTGTATTTTATTTCATTATCCACCTCCTTAAATAATTATTAAATAGGGATGATATAATAAATTTTGTATATTAAAAATTATGATATGTTTTTATGTCAATTTAATGACCTACAACCATCTCCACTTCCAATAAATGGGTTACAAAATCATCATTTGTGTGTATTGAGGACTACCACCTCACAAACTAGTGTAAATTTATTTCCATTAAAACCTCTTAGGTCTAGGTATGATAATGAATATAAAGTATATATATTATATTTATAACATAATAATACATATTTAGTCATTATATCATGAATGAATTATTAATTTCCATTCTTTAGGGGATATGATAAAGTATTTACACTGTACGGTAGAATACCGCCTCATGAAGCAACATCATTTTTTTTAGAAATGATTTACATGAAAGGTGATAAGGGTAAATTTAATTATTATTATTTTGATATAAATTATATAATAATTATATTCATTAAGTATTCATCATTATTAAAATATAATATATCATTTTTGTTTCTTACATTTAAAAAAATGATAACATCAATCATTTACATGTGGACTACAACATTCACGAAGCGATGTACACTATTTTCATCACCTCACCCAATAGATGACATATATACGTATTTTTAATGAAATAAAATGGTTTATATAAAATATTAGGATCATTATAGAAATATAAAATATATCTTATCTTATTTCAATAATAATCATTGATAAATGAAAATGTTACTCATGCTTATGTGTGACCCACCGTCCCCATGATTGTAACATACTTCATTTACCAAAACAATATTTAATGATTTTATTTAAAAGTATAATTTTTGTATTAATATTATAATTATTTCAATGTTATTATTTTTTAGATTATGGAACTATATAATATGCATAATAATTGATTCTTTCTTGAAAAAACATGCATGAGAAAACAAAAAGATTAACACATGAAACAATCAAAACAATGAATGATTATAAGATAATGGATGATAATATTTTCTAAAAGGATCATATATAATAATAATATTATTATTATTATTATTATTATTATTATTTCTATAATAAACTAATCATATTTTTAGAACCACTCTACAGGAAGTAAAAGTACATTCAAACAAATGGAATCATGATGTAAGGGACTATGTTTTATTTTACCTTCATTTAGACATATCATAATGTTATGAATGTAATTTATTTTATATTGTTTATTTAATAAACATTTTAAATGAAATATCATGATTCAATCATACATCATGGTATTTTATGTTTTAATTAGAAATATTTCATTCAAAGGGTATTTGAATTTAAAATTACCAAGTAGTAAAAATTATTGTATAATATCACTTTCTTGTGTGATTGCTAACATTACCATGAAATAATCAAATTCCTATAATAATTATTCATTAGAAATCAATTTTATCTTAAATATAAATATTATTTAATGACATATATTATTATTTCATAAACATTATACCAGTTTTTCATGTGATGTTTACTTTGAATAATACTTGACTATCTCAGGAAATATGGATACATCTATATCCTTTATTCAATATTGATATTTATTATTAAGGAATATTGATTCATGAATTTAATCAATTATTTGATATATGAGGAATTAATTCGACATGAATTTATAAGTGGGGTCTATTTATAGAATTCACCTCGATGCATCAAAAGGTCTCATGAGATATATCAGCTGGCCAATCCCGTTAGGCTTATACCTAGTAGTTTTAAACTGTCTTGTGAAAGGTTCTGAAAAAAAAGGTATATTTGCAAAACCATATTAGTTTATTCATAGTTTATTTAATTCATATTGATTATATATCTTGATAGTAGAGTTATCATATACCTAATACATAACATATAGTAATTAAGTAATTCCTTTATTGTTAATTCATTTATCTTATTATCCATGTGATTTTCACCATGAAATTATCTATTCTTTCATTTAATTATCAATTTATTGATTTAATGGAATGTGTATTAAATTATTTAACTTTCCATATTGATTATAACTTATCTTATCATGATAGTAAAGTTATTTAAATGGAACATGTTCTTAGTTATTTACCTTTACAAATTGATTAAACTTATCGATTCATGATAACATCCTCTATATTAAATCCTTATTATGAATTTTAGATCACCCTTATTTTTTTCCTTTTAATAGGATATGTAGAATAATTATTTAAATGTTTTTTCAAGTATACAGGTCATTTTATTTTTTATATATTATGTTTTATTTCCTATTAAAAATGTAAAATGGTTATCATGTATGCATCTAGTTCTCTAAAAATACAAACTTGATCAGTCCTTTAGAAATGGACCCTTTATGTATATTCTAATATAATTAAATTGACACTATCTTCGAGTTATTTGGGTTAGTGTCATTACAGGTATCCCCTTCCATGCATCAATGATCTCTATGATCAATTGAGCATTCTTGCTTTTTCTTCAATATTGACTTGAGATCAGGGTATCATCTATTGAGAGTGAGACTGTGTGACGTACATCATACTTATTTTAGGAGTAGGTGTGGCTTGTAAGTGTTCATAGTGTTGTTCTTTGGTCTAAAAAACACACTGGAGATATTCATGGCCTTGATGAATCAAATCATCTATTTGTATCCATATCAGTATGTGTTTATTTCCATCATTAACAACATGGTATAATCCTATTCAAGAGATTATCATTCCCAACACCTTGATATAATAATGAGTTCATTGATTGTTAACTATACTTCAATATATATATATTTCATTTCTAGATTAAAAATTTGTATTTATTAGGCCATGTTATCTTGGAGGTTCTACTATTAGTGGGGGAAAATATGGTAAAAACAATGGTATCTCCACAATGACCTAATCATATCATTGTGATTTGGTGATTTTTAAGTCTGTAAGGAACTTATACATGATTCATCACAGAATTATCCAATCTGATTATGACTATGTTTTTTTTTACTTTGAAAAGTGTTAATATTATTTAGGCATATGATTGTGAGGATGATTTCTATGAATGGAAGTGAAGGTTGACCTCATCACTGATCCTCACATTATTTGAGCTGAGTAAAGAGTATAAAAACTATTATGATGCATTAAGATTCTGGATCATAGAAGTTATGATATAGGAGGATCGAGTTGTCACTTATGGATCTATACAGTTAAGGCTACATGAGCATAATTATCCAACTCATGTTCTATAGTTGATTGTAGTGGGGCACAAACTAAGATGTTGGTGGAATTATCTTTTGGTTTTGGCAGTTTTGGTCTATAAAAATCATATGATCCTGATGTATATCATTCAAATACAAGATACAAACATTTCTAAGAGCATATAGGTTGAGTATCTATATTATTTTGACATCGAGTTGTAATATACCCATCAAAATGGAAATTTACTTGACATTTCCTTGAGTAGGAAGATGCAGTCAGAGGTAGTGTCAGAATATTTTCATGAGAGGTGGTTGATTTCACTACTTACTAAATATCATCTTGATATTTAGGTTTCTTAGGGGGATAAACTTTGACATCGATGAATGTAAGGGTCCAGATCCATGTGGATCGACCCTTTGAGTGTTTTGGAGGCTTGAGGTTCCTTGAGGAGGCTCAAAAGAAGTATGGAGTATTTAGGTTGCTTAAATCTGGAAGAAGTGATGATTTCACACCATGAAATGTTACACCACATGAAATAGGTTTTCATAACATGTGACATATCAGGGTTTTAAAAAAATAATGTTAATAGGTGCCATTTGTTTTGTAAAATACCAAAATCTGAGGATTAAGCGATGTGAAAGGGTATTACACATAATGTAATCCCCCGATGTTGTATTTTTGAAATTATTTCCAACCGCTCGGGTTTTCAAACATTATCACTGTAGAGGATCTCTCTCGAATCTAAGAAACTCTCCCACCCCAATTCAATTTTTTTGGGATTCCTTTATCAAGTATTGATTCCTACCTTCCAACTTCGATCCATGGGGACCCAAGTTGATCCAAGGTGTGTTTTACCTTTGTTTTCAAACAGTTTCTTCCATTTTGATCTCTTCTTCCTCCCGTTATTATTTACATGTGATGGAATATGATGCTTCATGTTTATAATGGGGTTTATCTTGGTTTTTATTGGTGTGGTTGTGTCACGACATCCTTAGGTGGATGTAGTTATTGTGGGAGGGGTGATTGAAGATCCGTTGTATGGTCCATTCTCATGTGAAGAACATCTACGACCTTTTGATATAGGGGATTTATTTCTTAACTATTTATTTTTGTGAAATTATATAGTTAGTATGATTTATCCCCTTGGATCATAATTAAATCATCCTAATAATTACTTGAACTAGATCAAAGAATTGGTATCGATCACATAGCAATGTTTCTTCTTTATATTTTGATAACAGTTTTCCTCTTTATTTTCAAGAGGGTGTGATATATCTTCCTTTACTGGATTAGAATATATTTCTTAATGGAAATTGTTAAATAATTTAAATCTTTAATTAATTGATAATTAATTGGATAAAATATAAATAGGTATGTTTAATGGATCTCGTTTTTGTTGTTGTAATTTGATTATAATCAAATTGATACAAGTTTTATTGTTTAATTGAATTGTTTAAGGAACCTGAAGAACGATGGTTTTTGTTTATAAAGTAATTAAATTCATGTTAAATTATGTTTTTAATTAATTTGTGATATCTTGGGATAGCTTGTTTCTTAGGTTTTCCATAGTTTGAACTTGTGAATAATGAATAGTTCTATTCAAGATGGAATAAGAACTAGTTGTGTGATAAAATATAATGGATTTTTAGTGTCTGACATTACATTTTCCTTATAAAGGGAATGTTCCTTGTGCTATGGATCCATGAGATCTCGTTGTGTGTGAATATTTAATGCCTTTCTATAGGGATAAGAACCAAGTTTCTATGTTTTTTTCCTACTGCTTATGAGGTTTTGTGATCCTAGAATGGCTGAGCCTGGAGGGATATTGTGGTATGAGGGGTAGGGAGGCCCTGTTATCGTGTAAATGGTTGATGCTTGGAGTGTAGATATGCATCATTTTATGCATGTGGTTGTCATGGTGGACACCAGATATGGAGAAATGGTTTGAAGCTGGGCTTACCCATCGATATGAAAGATGGATTCTTGTTTGAATCTGTTGCTTGGTCAATTACCATGTTGTTATTAATATACTTTCCATTCCACATAGCTTGAGGAAGATTTTTTTGGTTACTCACCTTCTATGATTGGAGAAGATGCGCAGGTTATTCTAGGTGCTTTCTGTGTTTAGCTTCTCAAGTTTGGATGACTCTTCACTCTTGTTATATGTGGTGATGAATTGAAGGGTATTTCACCTACTCATCATATTGATCCCCATGAGTCTGGAAACATAAAAAAAATTTCCTATAATACCAGATAATATGGAAAGGAATGTTGGTAATAAATGAATAAGTATTTAACCCATGGTGTTGGAGCTTTATCGGATGCAATGCTGAGGTTGTAATTTTGAGAAGTCATGGACAATGTTTTCTTATGCCTGGATGGCATTAATATTTTTTGAAATGGTAATGAAATGTAATGTGGAAATTATTAGTGGTTAATTAATGGGTAAATAATTAATTAACATATTGTGCAATAGATGAAAAGAAATAAGAAAACTCAATGTATCATCTTAAATGGTTATGTGCTTATAGGATATCTGGTCTTAGTAGTGTCACCCGGGAGTATGAGAGGCATTACCTACAGTTGAGTCTGAGACTATGATATGCTCATAGTGTGGTTTTGAGATATATTATATCATTTACATTTTTTGTTTCTATATGCTACACCACCTCATTGGTTAGGTAAACTAACACAATGGGGATTCTGAGCCCTGGGGGTTGTTTTCCTTAACATCCTAGTGGAAGGATGGATGTATGAATACCCCCTTTGTCCCCTATCTCTTCTTTTGGTAGTTACATGTGCTGGTTTTCATGATAATTATTTTTTCCCATATATGTGTGTTGAAGGATGTAATGGATTGTGGTTATTTCACCCACATGTATTATAGATATAGTTTCCTAAAGACTACTGTAGGTATATATTGTATAGGTTGTGATGGCCTGAGGATCCTTACTCAGTGTATGGGATGTAATGGATTGGTGTATAATAGATAATTTATGATACACATTATATGGATTTTGGTGGCTCTCGAAAACTTCTTGGTTACATTTGGTTATGTGGACTTGGTGTTGTGTTGCATGAGGTGCATGGTGTGGTTCTTCACCTAGGTGTCTGTTGGCTGGCCCTTTTGGAGAGAGATGCTCAAGATGTGCACGTTGGGATAGAGCAAAAAACTAGTGGGGATGTGGTAGATGGGTACCCTTGATATTCTATATTATATCATATGATCTTTTATGAAATATTTTGTGAGAGTATCATGGTGAGGCTGGGATCTTAGTATACCTATTCTGGTAATGAGTTAGTTTCATTTTTTTCATTGTGCTTTAGAATTATTTCTTTACCTATTTGCACTAGAGGATCCAGGAAGAATCCTACTGAGCATTAATGTTATACTTACCCTATGTATATTTAAACTATTTTTGAGGTCAATTGGTGAAGGTTGGATATTAGGGAGGTTACTACTAGCTTGGGGATTCACACGATCTATTTGGGATTCATGGTTTCTATCACCCTTACTTTTCTTTTGGTACTTTCAGTTTTCCATTTAGTTGTAGTAGTTCTTGCATGATATCACATATGTGTACTTGGGAATTATTTTATACTATAGTCAGAGTAGGAGTTGGTTGGTGTCTATTTTATCTCTCTCTTCCACAAGTGTTTCTCTTAGAGGGTAATGCCTCCCGTCAGCATGTTTATTATACCCTTAGTGCCAGTTGCCAACCCGAGGCCTATTGGAGGTGGGACTAAGGGTCACTATCTCTCTTCTACCATTGCTGACTAGGGAGGGGTACACCTTCTAGAGAGGGGGTCATGATATAGTGGTATTATAGGTTTGGTTGAGGGATAGAATGGAGTTTGGATTTGGACACATGTGAGGTTGCATGGGCTAGTAGGGCAACGATGTCTGTTAAGCTTAGAGAGCATTATAAACATGGGAGATCGACTAAGAAATGGGAATTTAGAGACCCCTATGATTTTATTAATGAAACATTACGATTATAGTGACTACTAAATAAAGTGATACTGATTTAAGGGTGGAGACATAAGAAAGGATCATGCATCATTCTTCTTTGTGTTTGTGTTTGAATGGGTAGACCTTGGGATAGGTTAACATAAAATGAAAAAAATTAAAATAATTAATTAATGTTAAAGTCTTATTTATTCTAGTTTTAGGATCTCTAACTATTTATTATTTTTAGGCATGTCTCAATGTTAACATCCTCATCTGGTTCACATAGAAGTTGTTGAGTGGGTTGGGCTAGAAGATCACCGTAGAGTGGAGGTCGGAGATGATGATACATGGAGGAGGACACTCCAACATTTTCAGAACTAGGGTCTACAGAGGTAAGAGAGCTTCATTTAAGATACAGTTATAGAAGACGTTTTGGAGGAGGTTGATAGGACCTTTAGTTTGATCCGTGCTCGGTAGGAGCACTATGTATCGTTGCCTTTGATGATGCCGTGTTGGGAAGTTAGGCAGTGGTGGTTCTTGTTCCTAGAAGATCAGGAGGAGTCAGTATTATAATGGGATGATTTTTGAGACCAGTTCAAAGCCGAATTTCATTATTTTATTGTGAAGGCATCCAGTCACCACGAGCTTCTTACCCTTTGATAGGGGAGAACCAATGTGTGAGATTTTGGGATTCATTTTAGGAACCTTCTTAAATATTATTCAGATCTTTTTCCAGATAAGGAGTCTACGGGGAGGCATTTCAATGAGAATTTTCATCTAGATATACAACTCCAGGTTACCCCATTTATGATGGAGATGTATCTCCAGGTGATAGAAATGATAGAGGTCATTGAGAGGATAATATCTAGAACCATATCATTATGAGATTGGAGTCTTCATGATTCCTCATTAAATAGAGCTATGGTATGGGGTTCATAGTTGACAGGATACAAGATCTTCTGATTAGCTGGGCATAGGTCATATCCCTCAAAGTCTCATTTCTCCAGTGGCAGAAGCTCTTAGGAAAGTACTAAGGGATCAAATGCATGTTTTTCTATTGGAGGTCGAGGACATTAGTAGTAAGAGTTCCCAACCATTATGAGTGGTAAACATGAACATATGTTACACTTTCGGTTCCTCCATGAGGCAGATCTAGACTAGGCATCAGTTGTAGGTTACTCTAGTTTTAGACCAATAGAGAGAAGATGGGGTAGGTAGAGGATAGCCCCTGAGTCACTCCTCTTACTCAGAGAGTAGAGCATAGCTATGGAGGTGGTCTATAGCAGGGTTAGAGAGCTCATGGAGTAGGTTGTGGTCATCTTTATGCTTTAGTGTTTCCAACACCAAGTGAGTCATACATTGTTTGAGGTATCATTTTCTTGTTTTCTACCTAGGTGCATGTCATGTTTGATTTTTGAGAGACATAGTACTTAATATCACCTTCCCTTTTCTATGATTTGGGATATGATTTAGAGAGACTTCCAGTGCCATTGGCATTGACTATGCTAGTTGAAGTTCGAGATGACATGTTTGAATTATGTGGCGACTATGAGCTAGCAGTGGGGTAGCACCGCTCTTGGGGAGATTTTCTATGTTTATATATATAACCATATGACATCATTTTTGGAATGGATTTGTTGTATTCAGTGAAAGATTTTGTGGATTTATTTAGGAGGTAGGTTGTATTATTTGATACTGATGGAGAGGCACCATTGTTTATTGGTGGGAAAGACCCTCAGATGGGTTAGAGGTGTGTTTTTTCATTGTCATCCTTGATGGATGTGCTGATGTTGAGTTTGTAAGAGGTTCAACATTTGGTGTTTCCCAAGGTCCTAAAAGAGTACCTTGATGTTTCTATAGAGGAGGTTGTAGCAATACCCCCTCGATGATAGATCAAGTTTAGAATCAAACTATAACCATGTGTGTCTCATATCTTTATGTATCCATATAGAATGACACCTTCTATGTTGTGAGGGATTCATATAAATCCTGATAGTTTTTAGTAGTGCATTTTTTTTTCAGCCGAGTGTGTCACTGTGGGGTGCCTCAGTTTTGTTCGTGAGGAAGGCTGATGGAAATATGCAGTTGTGTATCGATTACCATCACATAAACCAAGTGACTATGAATAAACACTATCATCTTCCACTGATTGATGATTTATTCTATCAACCAATGTGTGAATGTTGGTTCTCAAAGGTCGATTTGTCATCAGGATATCATCATATGCGTGTAATGAATGAGGATATCCCAAAGACTACATTCCATTGTCATCATGGGAATTATGAGTCTGTTTTAATGTTGTTCAAAGTAATGAATGATCCATTTGTGTTCATGGGGTTAATGAAAACTGTGTTATGTGAGTTCCTAGATAAGTTCATGGTGATTTTCATTGATGACATCCTTGTTTAATCCATGTCTGAGGAGGAACATGAAGAGAATATGTATGATATTTTGGGAGTTATTTTTCATGATAGGTTCCTTGGGATATTTTTGAAGTGTGATTTTTGGTCTCGCAAAGTACATTTATTCGGTCTTCCTCTATCCCAATAGGTAGTAGCTATGGATCCTTCAAAGATAGAAGCGGATTTTTCTTAGGGACCCCCAAGACAGTGTTAGAGGTACAATGTTTTCTTAGTCTTGTAGAGTATTATATGAGGTTCATAGAAAATTTATCTTGGGTTGAAACACCTCTAATAGTGTTGACCAAAAAAGATCAAGCATTTTTGTGGACTGATTAGGGCTAGATAGATTTTCAGTATCTAAAAGAGAATATGGTCAGTACTTTTATCCAGCAGAAGGATTTTAGTTTAAGGTTTTATGCGATGCTTCATGTCTTGGGTTGGGCTTTTTTGTGATGCAGTAGAGATCGGTCGTTTCTTATGGGTCTGACATTTATTTCCCCATGATAATTATTATTCAACCCATAATATTGAGTTGGAATCGATGTTGTTTTCCCTTATGTTTCAGAGACATTACCTCATAGGTGAGTGTTTAATGGTCTTCACCAATCATAAGATCCTGATGTTTGTTTTCTCTAAATGTGAATTGAACATGAGTCAGCCTCAGTGGATGGAGTTATTATAGGATTATGACTTTGAGATTTCATATACACCTATAAAGGGTAACGTTGTTCCAAATTTGTTGAGAAAGAAGTTGTGTAGTGAGGAAGTGTATTAATCAGGTGATTCATGGATAGTGATGGACGGAATTTCAGTATTGCACCTAGACATGAGATAATTCAAGGGTAGAGGATATCTTTTTTAGATTAAAGTGATTTAATCTCTAGTGCAATAGGCTGAAGAGTCCTTGTTGGGAGATCTTGAGGTGGAGGTCTGAAGAGATCGAGTTGTCTGTAGTGAGGCCACTGATGGTTGGTCTAAGGATGAACACCATCGATTATTGTTTCAGGGATGGTGTTTCATTTCTTTGGTGATGCTTGAGATGGTTATATAAGAGTTCCATAGTTTTCCATTGGTTGTACATCCTGGCATGATAAAGATGTACTAAGCATTGAGAGGTCAATTTTGGTGGCCTGGACTGAAGCATGCAGTTGCAAGGTTTGTGTCTCGATATTTGGTCTTCTTGAAGGTGAAGGCCGAGAATCATGTTTCTAGTGGTTTGGCTCAAATATTAGATGTTCTTAAATGGAAGTGGGATGAAATATTGATGGACTTTGTTACCAGTTTACCCTAGGATATGGGAGGCTATGATGATATATGGGTGGTATTGGATTTTCCAACAAAATCATCCCACATTCTAGTGATCAAGGAGTCAATCTGAGTAGAGGTTTTGTTAATGTAGTATCTAGAGGAGGTGGTGAGACTCCATAGGGTTCTGAGGATGATCATTTCCTATCGATATCCTCATTTTACCTCCATGGTGTGGAGATGTCTCCAAAATTATTTTGGTTATTAGTTATTCCTAAGCACTACATTTCATTCATAGATGTACAGTTAGACAGAATGGACCATCTAGACTGTTGAAGACATGTTGTGATCTGGTGTCCTAGATTTTGGAGGTTTGTGGATGAGGCACATTCCCTGGGTAGAGTTCTCTTAAAAAATTATTTTTCACTCCACCGTAGATAGAGATCCATTTAAATCCTTTTATGGATGACATTTATATTCTATATTTTGTTGGATTGGGGTAAAATTGTCAGTAATTAATCAACCGAAACTAGTATAGAATATGATAGAGATGGTTCAGGTGATTCTCGAGAGGGTGAAAGCAGTGCAGCATCATTAGAAATCCTATGTTGGTCATAAGAGAAGACCTCTTGAGTTCAAAGTTGGGGATCATGTGTTCTTGAGGGTGACTCCCCGTTTTGGGAAGTGATGGTTTGGTCATGGGAGTAAGCTTTCTCCTCAGTTTGTTGGGCCTTTTGAGGTGTTGGATCATGTTGCAGTCATGGCGTATCAGATAGCACCTCCCCAGCAAATGAGATGGTTACATGATGTTTTTCACATGTGGTAGCTCCATCGTTATCTTTATGATGACTATCACATCATTTATTAGCGGTAGATCGATATTGATGGTGATGTGACCTTTGAGGAGCAACATGTAGAGATTGAGGACTTCCAAGAGAAGGTGTTACATGGGCATTCTATCCCCTTGGTTCATGCCTTGTGGATATATGGTGGTGTAGAGTAGAGTACCTGGGAATGTGATTCATAGATATTCACTCAGTACCCCAAGCTATTTAGTGTTTAGATCTTATATTTTTACGCTATTAGTTTTTTGGTTATATACCTTTTTTGTTTGTGAGATTGAATTCACTTGTTTCATGTGGTGTCTTGCTGTCTTTTGAGAGATATCTCCCCCAAAAAGAGTGTTTAGGAGTTTGTTATGGTAGTTTCTTTTTTTCATTATTCCATGGTGTGGTGGTTAACCTCCTGTGGTGATGATATCTTTGGGGAGTATCTCTTTCGGTGACTGTTTAGATGACCCCTTTTTGTTTCCTCTTTGGGTTGGTTTTGGATTCTCAAGGATGAGAATGTTTTGAGAGGTATCTAATATAAGGTCCCAGATCCATGTTTGTTGACCCTTCACGTGTTTCTAATGCTTCAGGTGCCCATAGGAGGCTCAGAGGATGTAAGGAGATTTTTGGTTGATAGAAGCTAGAAGCAGGGAGGATTTCACATTATGAAAAGTTTCATGACGCTAAATAGGGTTTCACGCCATGTAACTTATTGTAGTTTTAAAAATAAATAAATTGAAGAGGTGATGGGTTTTTCAAAAAAGAAAAAAATCTGAGGATTACATGATGTGCAAGGGTATTACACATCATATAATCCCCTGATGATGTATGTTGGGAGAACATTTCCAACCGCTTAGGTTGTCAAACCCTATGATTGTAGTGGCACTCTATCAACTCTAATATACCTGGTGACCCCTATTAAATGTTTTATATATTACATAATAAAGGATCGATTCCTAGATTCCATCTTTGATCCGTGGTGACCTAGGTTGATCCATGGTGTGTTTTTCCTTCATTTTCCAATGGTTTAGTCTGATTTGATCCCTTATTCCTCTCGTTGTTCTGGACATGAAATGGTGTATGATCTCCCATATTTCAAATGGTGTTTATATTTGTTGTTTTTGGTACTGTTGTGTTGCAGAGTCCTCGGGTCGATGACGTTCTTGTGGGAGGGGTGATCAAAGATCCGTTTCATGGTTTGTTCTCAAGTGAATAACATCGACGACCTTTTTAGGTAAGTGATTAATTACTTCTCTATTTATTTATATGAAATCATAGAGTTAGTATGATTTATTCCCTTGGATCACAATTAAATTAACCTAATAATTACTTTTACTATATTAAAGAATTGGTATCGATCTCATAGCGATGTGGTTCCTTTCTACCATGATAACTATTTTCCTCTTGATTTTCTAGATAGTGTGATATCTATGCCTTTCTTGGATTATTATGTTTTTCTTGATGGAAATTAGTAAATAAAATAATTCTATAATTACTTGATAATTAATTTTCAAAAATATAAAGAGGCATTTTTAATGAATCTGGTTATTGTAGTTGTAATTTAGTGATAATAAAATTTACGCAAGTGTGCATGTTTAATTGAATTGGTTAATGAACTGGAAGCATGATGAAACTTATCGATATAGTAATTAAAGGAATGTTAAGTTAATTGATTGATTAATTTGTTATAGCTTGGGATATCTTGTTGATTAGGATTCATGTAGTTGGAACCTGTGAATAAAGGCCATGTTCCTTGTACTTTGGATCCGTGAGATATCATTATATGTGAAGAATGGATGCCTTGCTTTAGGGCCAAGATCCTAGTTTCAATGTTTGATTCCTACTACTTGTGATGTGTTGTGAGTCTATAATGGATGATCCTATGGGGTTGTTGTGGTATTTAGGGCGGGGAGGCCCAAATGTGTTGTGATCCTAGGATGGCTGATCCTGGAGGGTTGTTGTGGTATGAGGGGCCAGGAGGCCCGGTTGTCGTAGCAGCAGTTGATACCTAGAGTGGTGAGATGCATCATTATATGTATGTGGGTGACATGGAGGACACCAGATATGGAAGAATGGGTTAAATCTAGGCTTACAAATTGATATAAAAGTTGTATTCTTGTTTGAATCTGTTTCTTGGACAATAACCATGTTTTTTTCTACTTTCCTTTCCCCACTACTTGAGGAGAATGGTTTTGGTTACTCTCCTTCTAATAGTGGTTAAGAGGAATAGGGTATTCCACATGCCTTCCATGTTTTACTTCCCAAGTTTGGATGAGTTTACTCTCCTTCTATAGGTGTTTAAGACTCTATGGGTAGTTCACCTACTCACCATTTTGAGCCCCATGTGTTTGGGAGCATAGAATGTTTTTGTAGAATACCGAGTAATATGGAAAGTAATGTTGCTAACAAATGAATAAATGTTTATCCCATGGGGTTAGAGATTACTGGGTTGAAATGATGAGTTTGTAATTCTAAGAAGCCCTAGACTCAAATTGCTTATGCCTGGAGGGTATGGATCTCTTTTGAAATGGTAGTGAAATGCAATGTGGAAATTTTTAATGGTTAAAGAATTAACTAACGTAAAGTGAAAATGATGAAAAATAACAAGATAACATAATGTTTCTCTTTAAATGGTTTTGTTATTATAGGATATCTTCTCTTATTAGTGGCTAAAGGGAGTCTGAGAGAGGTTAGCTGCAATTGAGTCTGAGACTAGGATATTCCCATAGTGTGGTTGTGAGCTATATTATGTCATGTACATTTTGTGTTTATATATTCTACCCCACCCTTTCAGTTAGGGAAATTGACACCCTGAGGATTCTAAGATCTGGGTGGTGTTTTCCCCAACATCCTGGTGGTAGGATGGATGGACGATAACCCCATTTTTCCCCATTATCTTCTCAGGGTAGTTACTTGTACTCATATGCACGGTAGTTAGTTTTCCCCATATATGTGGGTTGATGGATTTGATAGATTGTGATAATTTTGAAACATGTATTCTGGATATAGTTTCCTTAATACAACTATAGGTATAACATGTATAGGTTGTGTTGGATTGAGGATCCTTACTCGGTGTATGAGATGCAATGTCCTGAGGTATAATACATTATGTATGTTACACATTGAATGGGTTGTAGTGGATCCCGAAAAATACATGGTTATCATTGGTTACATGGACATGGTTGTGTGTTACATGAGCTGTATGTGGTAGTGCCTCGCACATGTCTCTCTAGGGTAGCCCTCTTGGATAGAGTTTCTTAAGATATTTGACGTTGGGGTAGAGTGGAAAACTAGCAAGGAAGTGGTGGCAGGGTACCCTTGATATTCTTTATTATATTATATTCTCTTGAATGAGATACTTCGAGAGTAGTCATGGTGAGGCTAGGAACTTATTATACCTGTTTAGGTGGTGAGTTAGTATCACTTGTTGTTCATTGTACTTTAGCATGGATTCTTTACCTTTTTTCATGAGAGGCTGCAGGGATGGTCCAACTGAGTATACTATTATACACACCCTACATATATTTAAACTATTTTTCAAGTCAGTTGGAGCATATTGGAGATCAAGCTGGTTACTAGTTGCTGGGGGTTTACTAGGGGATGTTTGGGCTTTGTGGTCACTATTGTCCTTTCTTTTCTTTTGGTACTTGTAGTTTTCCATTAAGCTGTAGTAGTTCGTTCTTGAGATTTCATATGTGTACTTTGGTTTTCTTTTATATTGTAGTCTAGGTAGTAGTTGGTTGGTGTCTACCTTATCTTTCTCTTCCACATGTGCTTATCTTAAAGGGTAATGTCTCTCATCTACATGTTTATTATACTCTTGGTGCTAGTCACCGACATGTGGCTTACTATAGGCTGTACTCGGGGGTCACTATCTCTCCTCTCCCATTGCTGGCCCAGGAGGGGTACACATTGTGGGGAGGGGGTCGTGATAATGTGTGTTGTTCTTACAGTTATTGATCAGATCAAATTGAGGTAATTATCTAATCTGTATGGTTTAGACATTAGGGATAATATACATAATGGGGAGACAATATCAGTCTATTTCCATGATTTCAATGAGGTTCTTTATATCCATGGTCACATCTTGGTTTCTACAGACATGAATATAGAGGTAATCAGGGGGTTCCATGCTTAGAAATGGGTGGTAAAACATTGGTTGGAAAAAGTGTTTTAATATCTCCAAAGGAAATGGTAGCATCTTAGAAATTATAATATTATTCTCTTCAAACTAAATTGAAACCAACTAAAAATAATAATCTTTAATAATTTTTGATTATTTTATTTAATAAAAATAATTATTTAATAGAAAATATTTTAAAATATTTTTTTGAATAAATTAAAATATATTTTAAATAATAAAATGGTTATGCATAATAATTTGACAACAAGATAATTAATTATACTCTTTAAAAATTAAGTTAAAATTATAAGTTCTTAAACTATATTTCGTTGTTATCAATTAATGTTATCAAGTAATTTTATCAAAAAAATTGTACTAATTTGTTGTTTTAACTAAATTATTATACTTATAATGTTTAATAAAAATGATGAAAAAATGATTAAATTTAATATAATTTAAATATGTGAAATAAATTAAATTATGAAAATAATAATTAATAAAAATCTAAAATACATAAATAAGAAGGAAATATGTTAAAATTATAATTTTATATTAAAATATTAATTATGGATATATCAATATACTATATTATGAAAGTATTATAAAATTAAAAGATAAAATTTTAAAGACAATATATATTTATATATAATTATGAAAACATTTTATTCAATAAAATTAGTTTTATAAATTTTGGAATAATATATGAAATATAATATTATTATGAGATTTTTTTAAAATTACATGATAAAATTTGAAATGAGGATCTGACCTCATTTTGAGGTAAAACAAATCGAGGGTCTCGCTTCGGAGTCTGAGTGCAGTGGAGTCTATCGAAGGCTTTCTTCCTCAGGGGGGCGAGAAACTGTCGACCTAGTCTCAAACTCAGATAGACCACTAGAGAAGGCTTTGCATCGATTTGAGTTGCGGAGCGAGTTGGAGGCCGATCTCTGAAGGGGGTCGAGTTGGGATTGAACAATAGTGAGCGTCAAATGACAGATATGATCCATGAAGGGGTTTTAAACACTGAATAAGGTATGAATAAGGACGGGGAGTCGAGTGCAAGTAGTATTCCATAATCTTATTCCTCCTTCTTAAGAGATTAATTGATCAGAGGTAGGTATTTGTTAATTTATTTTAGGGTATCTGAATTTGGTTTATTAGAACCTTCTTCTGGTTGTCTGTCTGGATTTTCTCCCATTTGTCTTGGTGCCGATTGTTAAATACTGATGTTAAATCAGACTGATTCTATCAACATTTTTTGTTTCCCATTTTAATCCTTGATTTAAACAAGAAATTGATTTGGGTTTCTTCTGGAAATGATATTAGCGGATCTATTCAATGTTGGTATCATTTTGAAACTGATTTGGTCAGACTATTATCAATCTAGTTTTCTTACTGAAGTGTGATCAATAATAATCAATTCATCGTGGAAAAAATATATAATTATTTACACTTGTTTCTGCTAATCATTCAATTTATAAACTTATTACCCGATTAGATGTGGGGCTAGTTTTATATATTTTAACAAGCAATCATAAAATGTCTCTTGATATAAATATATCAATATATTTGTTTTTGTTCATCTATAATTTGATATCTTCAATACGGTGTCTTTAAACGTGGATCATTTTTGTTTTCTGTTTTCTTTGAAATTTTTATTGTAGTGAAAGATGAATTACAGTATACATATATTTTCTATCATGATATGTTTTCCCACCATTGTGGAATTATAAAATTGTAAAACAACTAACCGAACCTGCTATAAATAAGGGAACAACCCTCATTCTACATGCTGGAAAGTCATGACTCACACCCCTCCCTTCTATTCAGTGAAACCAAATACCATCCATCCTTTTCTTATCCTTATTGGTAATTTGATGTAAGGTACTAAATGTTTTAAAACATAAAATAATTTTATATTTTATTCTAAACAATGGTTTTATTTTCAAAATTTAATCATATTAAAAAACTTCTAATGAAAATATTATTGGAATTAATTTATGTAGAATTTATTTCATGTCCATTTTATTTGGAGGTAAGGGTTTTGATTTTCAAAATTTATAGTAATGTATTTCTTCAAATGATTGTTAAAAGTATTATATTATTTTCATAATTATACTTAAATTCAAATTAATTAAGGAATCTAATTTCAAAATTTAGGTTTACATTTCTTCCAAATTATGCATATATTTTATTATAGGATATTATCATTTTCAATGCGCATTTATATAAAAATTATGTATATGCATGTTTTATAATTTGTAAAGATTTATTTTTAAATTAATAAGTGAATTTATTAATTATTTTATAAATGAATCTTTTATCTTCTTTAAATTAAATGTTTTATTTCATAATTTCAAACAATATCAAATTGTTATAGTTTTAAATATACTATTTATGTAACACACTATGGTTTTAAAAATAAATTTATTATAGAATTCATTCAACATTGAGTCTATGTGAAACAAATACTTTTTTATTAAAGGAAGATAGTTATAACCTGACCTTTATATATGATTATTCCTCTTCTATGATTTGAATTTTGAAAAACTGACATACACGGTTCTGATCAGTATGATATTTAGAGTTTGATAGGATCAACTTTCATTTTTTGTGAATAATGACATAGCCTTATGAATAGTAATATGATTAGTAATATGACTCATATGAATATCAAATCATATTATTATTTTATTTTCTTAAGATTATAATATAATGAGATCTTGATTAAATTTTCAAGCTGATATAAAATTAATTATAGTTTTAAAATTGTTATTTTTCAAATAAATTATGATTTTATTTAAATATTAAATTAATCATATTTAGAAAATTATTTTAAAAAAATGGAGTTCGTTTTTTAATTGAGAACATCGATATTAGGTTATCATGAATTTATGAGAATTTTATGAAATACTTTAGTTTTTCATGAATAGTAAAATTACAATTTTGAGTTTTTGGTATGTTTAATGATATTTTCAATGATGTAATCATGATGTAATAATGTTGGTCGACTCTTGAGTGATAAAATATGATGAGGTTTTCCAAGTGACCAATACCATGAGAAAATACATTGGTAAAACCCATGGTTTTTCAATACCACTAATAAGGTGTCCTTGGAAATTAATGAAAAACTTCCTCTCTTTTACTATAAATACTTACTCATTTTATAGTTTTATTTCATTCCAAATTCATCATTCTTGATGATCTGGTAGTTTTACCTCCCTAGGAGTCCACCCAAGGCGTCCTCAAGCTCCATGGTCCCAATCTTCATGTTTTAGGGGTTACTTTACAAGGTAATGGAATCTACCACCCTTCTCTTTTTGAAACACTCCTTTTATGTTATTCCTTTTTAATTTACATTGGATTATGTTGGAATATGTCATTAAATACTACCCTTAATATCCATATTATGTAAAAAATATGAGACTCATTTTTCTCTAATCAACATATTTTATGAATTTTTAAGCGACACCGTTAGACTACCTTATTTTCGTAAGGGATTTCGCAACTTTTCTTTTTTTCTTTCTAGTTTTTTTTCTCTCCTCAACTCCCCTCATCCAAAAGGTATTATAACTACAGTACCTTAAATATATTGTAATTTTATTATTCTAATGGAATAATTCATCATATCTATTCATTCCCATCCTTTTATACAAAAAATGAAAACATCGCCTGAGATGTGTTAATTTATCACATTAAAGGATGACAAGTTTTCAATTTCTATTACCATTTTCATGGATGGTCATGAAACCATTTTTATTGTTGAAAAAGACGATAATATCTTTATTATAACCTATTCAATGTTATATAACCAGTATATATATAAATAATACTAATTCATACGAAAAACTAGTTTGTACCAATCGAGATATCGTCAAAATAATCTAAATGGTTATCACTAATGTTCTATCTAATAAATCATCCTCATACCATGTAACCAAGTGATATATATAACCATTTACACTTTTGGATGTTCATAAATAATATATATTTTAAATTATATAGAATTATATCCACTCCACATAAACTCCATTACTTATAATCAAGCGAACTGATCATGAAATCAAGGAAACGAACACTCCGGAATGATGGAACTCAATCTTATAACTTATCAATAAGGATATAAATGGACATAATAAAACCATAATGTATCAAATATATGTAGATAAAGTTCTTAATTTGTTAATTAATGGATTTAATTTGATTATCTAGGACATTAAGGTCAAGTGTAGATTTTTTTCGAACATAAGCTATGTATTTTCTACCCGAACCCCCATTTTCATTTGGGTTACTCTTATATTCTACTTAACTTGATGAAATTATTATTTATTATTATGTACTCCTCATAAATTCTGTGAGAATGTTCTTTATATTTGTACCAACTAGAATCCTTTAATTTATGGGGAGCTCAATGCTTTAAAATGATCTTTCAGAAATTCTTCCTGGAATACAAGCTCGTCTCAAGTGAACTTCTTGAATTCTTTCCTATGATCAAGTACACTCTAAAATCTATTTCTAGCCACCATTATTTATCTAAAATCAATCATTCTATTATGATAAAATTATATTATCTCACTTATGGTTTTATAAAAAAAATTCCAAAAGAACACTTCTTTTCGAACTATAAGAGTATTTTTCTCAAGAATTACTCGATGATTTTATAAGAGTAAATTTATCTATTTCAACACTCTTGTTGAATATTTTTGGGACTAATCTTTTATGATATTGTCTAAAATATTTTATTGAGTGGTTTATGATTAGTTTTAATATGGATGTCTATCTTTAAACTATTCTCTATATTACTCAGAATAGTTAGTGTTTATATGTATAGATTGGAGAAAGTTATTTCATATGTTTATGTTGTTTATGTTTATCCCCTTTTATATAAGGAATGCATTAGACTTAGAATGTGATGATTAGGGCCCGCTATAGCCCCTCGATGCAACAGTAGGTCTCATGAGACAAAATAGATATGGACTTGGACGAAGCCTTTCCCATTTTAAGATATGGTTTTGGCCGAGCCTTTAATCATTTTCAAATGACTTGGTCAAGGCCCTAACGATATATTTTAGAATGTCCGAATTATTCATTTCCCTCATTGTGAAATAAGTAATTGATAGTCTATGAGTTTATTCGACTAGTAGAATACCTATGATTATGCGTTATTATGGCATTATTTGTTCATCCATTATTCTTGTCATATTCTGTTTAAGTTAATTTTTAAATGCATGTGTTTTTAGTTATTCACCATGCCTAATGTTTATGTTTATGACATATTTCGCTTTATTTTTTACCTTTACTGAGCATCTGAGTTCACTCATTTCTTATGTTTTATTTTCCTAATACGTAAAGAAGTAAATTATGAATGACCAGCCGGGGTAACCTATGAGTTATGGATATTTTTAAAGGAATTTACATGTTGTATTTCATTTCAAGTTGTAATGTTGAACTCCTTTATGTATCTGCTTTTCAAAAACTACTAAACTAATTTGTTCCACCCAGATATGACTGTCTTGTAATTATGTCAATGTTATAAATAATGCACGGGTTTCGGGAAATTGGGGTTAGGATATTACAATTGGTATCAAAGGAATTTTAGTAGAAAACATGGAAACTAGATTTAGAAAATGTAGATTAGGGAACAAAACCCATAGATAGACTTTGGGGATAAGTATATAGGAACATCATAGAGTTTTGGTAAGGAATAGATTATGTGTATATTCCTAGAAAATACATCCTTGTCTGGATACTACAAGTGGATGTGGTTCTAGCACATATGTATCTAGGAGTAACAACTTCGACAAGGAGTTTCAGGATTAACCCGGGGTATCCTGGTACATGACAACATGCCATACTGCTCTCCTGGTTTGACACTCCTGGGGGATATGCTTAGGATATTTCACATTTTGATTACAAACCATTATGAATGAACTAAATGTAAAATTTTCCTCAAAGAAATTGTGTTTATGATTAAGAGATTAGATATGAATATGATTTCAATTTATGCTAAGTATTTTTCTTTGTTGATATTATACATTATGAATCATAACCTAATATATTGTATGCCATTATTTAAAAATGGAGTCTAGTGAAAGTAATGAAACCCGCATGAACGTGCATATCCCATGTAGAGATTTCCCTCTAATGTAAGATAATGATGTTGTCTTTGGTGCTATGAATGGTTCTGAGCAACTTATAACTATACTAGGAAAGTTGACTCAGGTTATAAACAATAACCTTAAACGTATGGAGAATCCTGATCCAAAACGTGGAAGAGTAATGTTAGACAACTTTATGCGACAACAACCTCTATCATTCAATGGGACAACGAACCCATTTGTAGCTAAGTAGTGGATAAGTTCCCTGGAGAAGATATTTCTCACTTTGGGATTTAACGAAAGGGAGAAGGTTGTCATGACAATTTATCATCTATTGGGAGATGCAGATCAATGGTGGTAATTTATTCAAAACACAAAGGAGGAGGAAGAAATAGAAGAAATGGAATGGAGAGAATTTTAGGAAATATTCTTAGTAAAATATTTTCCTCAAGAATAGAGAGAAGATATGGAGAGACAATTCTTCAGTTTGAAACAAAAAGAGGATGAAAAAGTTGCGAAGTATGAAGCCAATTTTATAAGGCTAGAAAGGCATGCCACAAACTCCATATGTAATCCAAGGAGAAATATTGATCGATTCTTTGATGGTTTAAAACCATTCATCTTATGGGCACTAGTCTCCCAAAGTCTCTATTTATACTAAGACATTATATCATGTGGTATCAATCCCAAGAATGAATTCTCTAAGTCTTATGGATTTATGGAAAATCAAGATAAGAAGAGGGTGGAATAGGATATAATGGATAATGGGAAGAATAAAAAGGCTAATTTTCCAACATAGAATACTTGTGGAAGGAAACACCCTGATGCTTTCTTAAAAGGAAAAGGTGTGTACTAAAAATGTGGACAGAAATGCCATAATGTTGGTGATTTCAAAGGAAAGAAAGAAGCTATCAATGTCCAATGTTATAATTATAGGGAGATGGGGCACTATGCTAATGATTGCCCAATTAGTCAAAGAAACGGGCCTAAAAATTCCAAGGTAGCAAGGTCAAGGTTATGCTATTAGAACTGCTAAGATTGAAATTCCTATTGATGTGGTGGCATGATCATTAATTTTTACCTCAAACTAAGCCAATGCTTTATTTGATTATGCTTCATCACATTCTTTTATATCTTCCTAGATCTCCAAGAGAATTAGATATTTACAATTTGATATAATAAAGTATTTGTCATCCAAAACTCTTAATTAAAGTATTATTGTGATAAAATTGTGTTGATCAGTACCCCTTATGACACATAAACGTGCCTTAGCTGCTAACCTTATCATCATACCCAAGATCGACTTTGATACCATTCTCAGTATGGATTTACTTTAAAATTATGATGTGAAAATCTATTTCAAGAAGAAGAAAGTTACAATTTTTTAGAACAATGTAGAATCCCTTGTCTTTAGGAAAGAAACATCATCATATGATTCTTATCTAGATCCATGCCCAGTAGCTTTACTTAATGAAATTCTTGTTAAGGATGAGAATGGAATATCAGTGGGTGAGGAAATAAATCTTAAAATTGAGAATGTACCTATTGTGCATGAATATATTGATGTTTTTTGGATGATTTACCCAGACACCCTCCAAAGCAGGAAGTTGAGTTCTCTATTGATTTAGTTCCTAGTTTGAGGCTTATATCAAAGAATCATTATAGAATAAACACTATGTAATTGGTAGAACTGAATAAAAAACTAGAGTAATTGAGTGATAAAGTATTTATTCACCCTAGTGTTTCTCCATGGGGATCCACTTTTCTTTTTGTTAAGAAGAAAGAGATATCTATGAGGTTGTGTGTTGACTACATGGAGATCAATGATGTTACAAGAAATAACAAGTATCCCCTACCTCACATTGATGGTTTATATAATGAACTTCATAGAGCCCAATATTTTTTTATGATTGAACTTTGATCTGGATATCATAAGTTGTGTGTGAGAAATGAAGATATTCCAAAAACAGCATTTTGAACCAGGTATGAGCATTACGAGTTTACAGTAATGCTTTATGGACTGACTAATGAACCCAAAGTTTGCATGGATATAATGAATAGTTTTTCAAGTAATATCTTAATGACTTTGTTGTTGTATTTCTTGATGACTTCTTGGTACACTCCAAAATCTATGAAGATCATGAGAATCACTTATGCATTATTCTAAAAAATATTAGAAGAAATAAATTATATGGAATGTTTAGAAAGTGTAATTTTTTCTTCTATCAGTTTATTTTCATGGACATATTGTCTCTAAGGATGGAATCATAGTTGAAACTGCGAAGACAAAGGCTTTCCATGAATGACCTGCTCCAACGAACATAACTGAGGTATGTAGTTTTATTGGTTTAGTAGGTTATTATCAGCATTTTGTTTAGAAGTTCACCCGTTTAGCCAACCCATTGACCAAGCTTACTCGTAAATGGGTTAAGTTTGTATGGAAAAAAGAATGTAAGGAATGTTTCAATGAATTGAAGAAGAGGTTAGGTAATGCTCCGATCAAAACTCTATCACCTGGAAATGATGGATTTGTGATCTATAGTGATGTATCAAAGAAAGGACTTGGTTGTGTTCTAATGCAGAATGATAGAGTCATTTCCTATCAATCAAGACAGTTAAAAATCCATGAATATAACTATCCAACTCATGATCTTGAGTCAGCAACTATAGTATTTTCTCTGAAGATATGAAGACATTATCTCTATGGTGAAATATGTGATATATATACTGATCACAAGAGCTTCAAATACATATTCTCACAAAAAGAACTCAATATGAGGAAAATGCGATGACTTGAGCTACTCAAGGATTATGATTGTTCTATACACTACCACCTAGGAAATACAAATAAGGTAGCTGATGCATTGAGTAGGAAGGAACAAAAAGTTCTAAACAAAATGATAATTGATAAGGATCCTATGTATATGGATCTAGTGAGGATGGATATGAGAATTATCAAAGAAGGTGAAATATCATTACTTTTTCAATTGGATTCCCAACCATCTTTATTGGAGAGAATTAGAAATTCTCAGTCTGATGATGAGAATCTTCAAAAGGAAATTAATGATGAGAATGATAGGAAGTTGGAAGAATTAATATATGAGGATGGAATTATGATGTTTGGGAAGAGGCTTTATGCTCCCACTATAACTAAGATGAAAAGAGAGTTAATGGATGATGCACGTAGCTTTAATTCCTATATACACCATGGTAGCACTAAGATGTATAGATATTTTAAGGAACATTTCTGATGGGACAACGTGAAGAAGGAAATTGCTGATTATGTATCAAGATGTTTAGTCTGTCAACAGGTGAAGACTGAAAGACACCATCCTAGAAGAGTCATGCAATCCCTACCTATTCCTACATGGAAATGGGTTTACATCGCCATGGATTTTTTCACTAGATTACCCAAAACCCCATGAAAGAATGATGAAATATGGGTAATTGTTGACCAACTTTCGAATCTTCACATTGACTCGCTATAAGGGAGTATTTTCCACTAGAGAACCTTGCACAACTCTATATAAACGCTGTTTTAAGACTTTATGGAGAACCTATTTCAATAGTGTCTGATCATGATCCTCGATTTACATTGAAATTTTGGAAAAGTCTTTAGAAAGATTTGGAAACTGAGCTTCATTTGAGTACTGTTTATCACCCCCAAACTGATGGGCAGTCCTAAAGGATGATCCAATCTTCAGAAGACATGTTGAGATCATGCATGCCCAACTTTCAAGGTATATGATATCAGTTTTTACCTTTGGTGGAGTTTTCCTACAATAATAGTTTCCATTCTAGTATTTGAATGACACTATATGAAGTGTTGTATGGAAACATATGTCATACACCAACATGTTGGGATGAAGTTGGTGAATGAAAGCTTGTGGGCCCAAAGTTTCTAGGGGAAACAACAATAAAGGTAAAGACTATTCTAACCCATATCAAAGCATCTCAAAGTAGGAAAAAGAACTATACTGATAATCAAAGGAAGGATTTGTAATTTCAAGAGGGAGATCATGTTTTTTTTAAGTATCTTTATGGAAGGGTGTCATAATATTTGGAAAGAAAGGGAAACTGAACCCCAGGTATATAGGCTCTTTTGAAATTCTGGAGAGAATTAGAGCGATGAATTATTGTTTGGAAATGACTACTAGCCTTTGTAACGTACACAATGTGTTGCCTGTCTCATTATTGAGAAAGTACATACTAGATCAAAAACATTTCCTCACTTCTGAAGGAATAGAATTGGAACATGACTTATCTTACTGTGAAGAGCCTATCAAGATTCTACACACAAAAGAACATGTATTAAGGAATCCAATGACTTGACTGGTAAAAGTACATTGTAAAAGTCATAAAAATGAAGAGGAAATGTGGGAGTTTGATGAACTTATGACAAAGACCTACCCAAATCTTTTTATGGGGTAACATTCTGGTAATTTCGTGGAAAACATTTTTGTAAGGGGGGAAGAATGTAACACCCCAAGGTTTTACAAATAAATTTATTATAGAATGCATTAAACACTGAGTCTATGTGAAACAAAAACATTTTTATTTAAAGGATATAATTATAACCTATCCATTAGATATAATTTTTCCAATTCTGTTATTTGAATTTCGAAAAACTAACATACACAGTTGCGATCAAAAAGATATTCAGTGTTTGATAGAATCAACTTAAATTTTTGGTGAATAGTAACATACCCTTATGAAAAATAATATGAAAAATAATATGACCCTTATGAATAGTAAATCATATTATTATTTTATTGTCTCAAGGTTATAAGATAATGAGATCTATATTAATTTTTGAAGGTTATATAAGATGAATTATAGTTTTAAAATTGTTATTTTTTGAATAAATTATGATTTTATTTAAAAATTAAATTAATCATATTTAGAATATTATTTTTAAAAAATGGAGTTCATTTTTTGATTTCAGAATTTCTATATTAGGTTATTCTGAATTTATGAGAATTTTATAAAATGCTTTAGTATTTCATGAATAGTAAAAATGCAGTTTTGAGTTTTTAGTATGTTTAATGATATCATCAATGATGTAATAATGATGTAATAATTATGATAGACTATTGACAAATAAAATATAATATGAGGTGTCCCATGTGTCCAATACCATGGGAAAATACCATGGGCAAGCCAATGGTTTTCCAAATACAACTAATGAGGTGTCCTTGAAAATTAATAAAAAACTCCCTCACTTTTACTATAAATACTCAACCATTCCTTCATTTTATTTCATTATAAATTCACAATCCTTGAAGATCTAGTAGGTATACCCCCTAGTAGTCCTCCCAAGGTGTCCTCAATCCCCCAAAGTCCCAATATTCATGTTTTAGGTGTTACTCTACAATGTATGTGAATTTACGACCCATCTATTTTTGAAGCACTCATTTTATATTATTCCTTTTTAATTTACATTGGATTATATTGGGATATGTCATTAAATATTATCCTTAATTTTCATATTAATTAAAAATGAAGAGATACCCCCTTTTCTCTCATTAACATATTTTATTAATTTTTAAACGACTGCCGAATTTTTATAAGGGATTTCTCAACTTTTATTTTTCTTTCAAGTTACTTTGATTTATTTTTCTCTCATAAACTCTCCTAATACAAAAGGTATGATAACTCTAGTACCTTACATATACTGTAATTTTGTTATTCTAATGGAATAATTCATCATCATCTCTACTTTCCCCTCCTTTTATACAAAAAATGAAAACACCGTCTGAGATATGTTAATTTATCATATTCAAGGATGACGTGTTTTCAATTTCAATTACTGTATTCATGGCTGGAAATGAAACCATTTTTATGGTTTAACCAAACTATAATATGTTTTTATAATCAATTCATTGTTCTCAATCCAGTATGTATATAATAATTTTTCATACGACAAACTAGTTTGTAACGATTGAGATATTGCTAAAATAATCTAAATGGTTATCACTAATGTTCTGTCTAATAAATCATCCTCATACCATGTAACCAAGTGATATATATAACTTTTTACACTTCTGGATGTTCATCAATAATAAATAAGTTTAATTCTGGAGAATTATATCCATTCCACATAAAATCCATTACTTATAATCAAGAGAACTGATCATGAAATCAAGGAAATGAACACTCTATAATGAAAAAACTCAATCTTATAGCTTATCAATAAGAACATAAATGAACTTAATAAATCCTTAATGAATCAAATGTATATAGATAATGTTCTTAATTAGTTAATTAATTGATTTAATATGATTATCTAGGACATTAAGGTTATGTGTAGAATATATTCAAACATAAGGTAAGAATTTTCTACGTAAACCTCCATTTTCACTCGGGTTACTCTTATCCTCCACTTACCTCAATGAAATTCTTATTTATTCATATTTACTACTCATAAATTCTGTGTGAATGTTCTATATATTTTTACCAACCAGAATCCTTCTTTATTTTATGGGGAGTTACATTCTTTAGAATGGTCTTTCAAAAATGCTTCCCCAATTACAAGCTCGTTTCAAGGGAACTTGTCAAATTATTACCTATATTCAAGTACACTCTATAATCTGTTTCTAGCCACCGTTATTTTTCTAAAATAATTCATTTTATTATGATAAAATTATATTATCTCATTCATGGTTTTATACAAATATTTTTTCCAGAAGAACTATTATTTTCAAAGTAAGAGTATTTTTATCTAGAATTACTCGATGATTTTATAAGAATAATTTTATCTATTTCAGCACTCTTGTTGAATCTTATTGATATAATCCACCATATTTTATTAAATGGTTTAGACCCAATAATATTCAACAGGATTGTTGAAATAGATAAAATTACTCTTATAAAATTATTGAGTAATTCTAGAGATAAATAATCTTTTACTTTGAAAAGAATAGTTCTTTTGGAAAAATATTCGTATAAAACCATGAGGTAAAACAGATATGGACTTGGCTGAGGCCTGTCCCATTTTTAGATATGGTTTTTTCTGAGGCCTTAATCATTTTATGATGACTTGACTGAGGCCTTGATGGTATATTTGGGAATGTCTGGAATTATGCATTTATCTCATTACGAAACAAGTAATATATAGTTCACGAGGTTATTCGACTAGTACAATATCTATGATTATGATTTATTATGGAATTATTTATTCGGCAGTTATTCCTTCCATATTATGTTCAAGTTCATTTTTAAATGCATGTGTTTTTAGTTATTCACCATTCCTAATGTCTATGTTTATGATATCGTGGGCTATATTTCATACCCTTACTAAGAATCTGAGCTCGCTATTTTTTTCATGTTTTATTTTTCCAGGACGTCAAAAAGTAAATAATGAATGACCAGCATGGGTAACTTAAGAGTTATGGATATTTTCAATGGAATTTATATGTTTTATTTCATTTCAAGTTGTAATGTTGAACTTATGTATGTATTTGGTTTTCCAAAACTACTAAACTAATTCCGTCCTTCTGGATACGAATTTCTTGTTATTATTCCAATGTTATAAATAATGCCTCGACTCCGGGTAAATGGGGTTGGGGTGTTACAATTTCTTTTAAAGGAAATTTTATTTATTAAATTCTCTAATATTTTATTTTAAAATTGAACTGATTATTTTCCTTGAGAACATTTTTATAATGAGATTATTCTTGTTTTATGTTTATTGTATGGTATGTTTATTGTATGATTTTTTTTGAATTATTTAAAATAATAGGTTGTTAGGTGATATACCAAGAATATTTGGTTACATTATAATCCAATGACTGGTGGTTACATTATAAAACAATAATGGTTGATTCTGTGATTAACCAAGGACATGTTGTTATGTGATAACCTCTATTGCACTGGGTACTCCATTATTGGAGTTTGTCTATATTAGTTACTCCATTTGTAAGAGAGATATAGAAAATTATGTCCCAAATTACCTATATATATTTTATATGTTAACTTATGAGTTTTATATAAATCACTTGATTTTAGAAAGGTATTATATGTATTTTGAAAAGTATTTAAAAGTATGTTAAATATAAAATATTTGTTGTTGATATGAAGAGTTTTAAAAAGAGTTTTTAAATATGTATTTATTAAAGTGTTTTAACTGGTTTTAAAACCCCATAATAGGCAATTGCATGCTAATACTATGTTTTAAAAATATTTTCATAGTTATCTTAGATGTTCTAAAATGGACGAATTCGCCTAAGGATTTATCACATGAAGAGAGAATTAGTTTTTCTAATGTTTTTATGGCTCTAATAAATTATAAATTTAGGCTTAATTATCCAAAAACTAGATCAGAAATGTTCCTGGAATGTATAAATTTATTGGTTTTGTTTAATTAATTTTTTTAAAACTACATAGTATTGTTAGTACTGAATCTGAGAGCATGGGTGTGGGTCTTTACTATTGGAATCAGCGAATTAGTTATGAAAACATTGGAGATTAGACATTGTCATTGAATAAAAATCAAAGAGATAAGTTTTTATTTTATCATCTAGATAATTAAGTGCCCATATAAGTTCATGTTTTTATTAATTCTGAAGATGCAAATTCATAATTTTCTTAAGTCTGGTGAATGAATTGCGAGAGCACATTTCATTTTAAAGGGGTGGGGGATTTAACATCCCACAATCTATAAGCTTATAATCTTTAAATTATAAACAATATAATAAGATGAGTTTTAATATTTTCTTATTATTTTATTTAATCAAGAAAAAATATTGAATATAAATTAATTTAAGATAATGAAATTATGAATAAATTGAAATATATTTTAAATAATAAAGTGGAATGCATAATAATTTAACATTAATAAAATTAATTACACACTTTAAAAATTAATTTACAATTATATGTACTTAAATTATATTTGATTGTTATCAAATAATATTAAAAATTAATTTTATTATATATTTTTATATAATTTATTATTGTAACTAAATATTACTACATATAATATTTAAGAAGGATGATTAAAAGAATGATTAAATGTAATTTAATTTAAATATTAGAAATAAATGAATTTATGATAATTTTGATGAATAAAATTCTAAAATAAATAAACAATGAAGGAAATATATTATATTTATAATTTTATTTTAAAATATTATTTATTGATATATGAATATACTAAATTATTAAAATATTATAGAAGTTAATGATAAAATTTTGAAGAAAAAAATATATATTTATAAAAAATTATGATTTTTTATTAAATTAGGCTATAAAGTTTTGAATAATATTTGAAAAAAAATTATTATCAATAGATTATTTTTAAAATTAGTAGATAAAAATTGAAATGAGAATTCAACCTCATTTTTTGGTAAAACAAATCGGGGGTGTCACTACTGAGACTCAGTATAGTGGAGTCCATTAAAGGCCTTATTCCCCAAGAGACAGAGAAACTACTGACAAGGGCACAATCTCGGATTGAAAACTATAGATAACTTTTAATCAATTTTAGTAACTGAGTGATTTGGAGGTCGATCACTGAAGTAGATCGATTTGGGATCAAATTCCAGAAGGAAAGAAAAGCTAGATCAAAATCTCGAAGCGGTTTCAAACACTGAGGAAGATTCAAACAAGGATGAGGGGTCAAGCGTGAGTTGTATGCCATCAACATCTTCCTCCCACTTTAGAAATTTATAGATCAGTGTTAGGAGTTTATTTATTTACTTTAGGGTGTCCAAATATGGTTTATTAGCACCATGTATTGGGTAGTAATTAGGATTTTCTCCCATTGGTCTTGGTGTAGGTTTTTAAATGATGATATTAAATCAAACTGGTTCTATGAATATTTTCATTTTGCAATTTTAATGATTGATTAAAACCTAAAATCTATTTTTCTTCTTATGAAAATGATTTCAACAGTATTATTAAATGTTGGTATAATTTGGAAACCGATTTCATAGGCCAGTTATCAATATGGTTTTCTTATTCAAGCATAATAAATAATAATCAACTCATCATGGGAAGCAATTATAATTACTTAGACCTGTTTCTATGATTCATTCAATTAATAAAATTTTATCTAGCTAGATGTGCAACTATTTTTATATTCTTTAATATATGAATATATTTGTTTTCATTCATCTTTATTTTGATTTACTTTAATTTAGTGTCTTTAAATACTGATCAATTTTGGTTTATGGTTACTTCAAATTTTATGCTGTAGCGAGAAATGAATTAAAATGTAAATATATTTTTTCATGATTTTTTTTTTCACCGTTGTGGAATTATAATATTTTAAAACATGTAACACAACCTTCTATAAATAATGGAAAAACCCTCATTCTACATACTGGAAAGTCTCAACTCACACTCTTCCCTTATTTTCAGTGAAACCAAAAGAAATCATTCCTTTTCTCATTTTTGTTTATAATTTGAGGCAAGGGACTACATATTTTAAAAAATGAAATGATTTTATGTTTTATTTTGAGAAATTGTTTTATTTTCGCAATTTAATCTTATTAAAATTTTTCTTTAATAAAATTAGTATGTGAATTAATTTATGTAGAAAATCATTTTGTTTTTTAGTATATAAAATGTTATTTTAATGTAAGTGATTTATTTTTAAAATTTTATAGTTATGTATTTATTCAAATTATTTGAAAAAGATGATATAATTTTCATAATTATGATTTATTTCAAAAAATGTATGGAATTTAATTTCAAAATTTTTGTTTTTTTATTCAAAATTATGTATATATTTTATTATAGGATATTTTTATTTTCAATTAGCATTTATATGAAAGCTATGTTGTAATTAAAAATTATGTATATATATATTCTATAATTTACAAAGTTGTATTTTTTAATTAATAATTGAATTTATTAATTATTTTAAAAACAAATATTTTATCAATTTTAAATCCAAAGTATTATTTTAGAATTTTAAACAATATCAAATTATTATTTTTTAAATCCATTATTTCTTTTAATGGAAAATAAATTTATTAAAGTCTTTATTATGTGAATCAAAAATGAAATGGGCAATTTTCCTTAGAAATATTTTTATAATTCTAGTATTCATGTTTTATGTATATGATATGGTTTTTGGACATTATTTATAATGTTGGGTGGTTACGAGATAAATCAATGATGGTGGTAACATGATAATACAATGATAGGTGGTTATTTAATAAATCACTGATGGAAGTTTCCATGATAAACAAAGGGTGGTCACATGATAACCTCAAATGCGTTGGGTACTTCGTAGTTAGAGGTTGCCCATATTGGTTACTCCATTTGTAAGAGTGATATAGAAAATGATGTCCCAACTTACCTGTTTATATTTTCTATGTTTACATATGAGTTTTAATAAAGATCACTTGATTTTCAAATGTTATGGTAAACATTTTTGCAAATATCTGAAATGTATTTTATATATCAAATATTTATATTTGAAATGAATCATTTTAAAATTATATTTTAAATATGTATTTATTATAGAGTTTTTTAGTAGTTTTAAACCCCATTACTTTGAAATTTTATGCTCCTCAAATTTAAAAAAAATATTTTCATAGGTATCTTATAAGTTAAAAAAATGGACGACTGCACTTAAGGAGTTAGTGCATGCAAAGTGAATTAGTTTTTCTAATTATTTATTTTCAATTAGGATGAAATTATAGTTTTTTCTAATTATCGATAACATAGATTAGAAAAGTGTATGGATTGTATAATGTATTGTGTTTTGTTCATTTATAATTATTTTAAAAAAACATTACAAGGTATTTTTAATACTAAATCTAGAAGTGTGGGTTCGGGTCTTTATAGAAATACTAGTGGCCTGTGATGAATAAAGGGATGAAGGGATCCATCGATAGATATATCACCTATTTGTAGGTAAAGGTTGAGCATCAGTGTAATCATGGGATGTTGTTTCCTTTTTCAATTTCATAAAAAAGTCGAATAATATCACTATGGACATCTTGAATGGTTTACCGTGGACACCTCAGATAAATGATGCAGTGTGGGTGATTGTGGATCGACTAAAAAAATTACCCAACTTCTTTCCTATCTAGGAGATCTTCACTATTGATGATCTATATGTTCAATATATAGTTTTATTGCATGGTGTTCCACATATTATATTTTTTATTGAGATTCGCATTTTACATCATGTTGTTGGAAGGGACTTTAGAAGGTACTAGGTTCATATCTTCATCTAAGTACAACATACTATCCTTATACAGGAAGATAATCTGGTTGAACAATTTTTATTTCTGAATATATTTTCTAAGATTTTCCTCTAAACATCAGTGGTTCTTAGGTATTTCATTTAGATATCATGGATTTTTCTTATAATAATAGCTTATAGACATCGATTAAAATGGATCCATTTGATAATTTACATGGAATTTCATTTCATTCTACTTTGTTTCAGTTAGAGGTTATTATGTTTGTGTTGTTGGGACTAGTCTTGTGTAGGAGATGTTGGACTAGATTCCACATATCATAAAGTTGTTGGAAACTGCATAGTGTATTTAGAAATATTATGTTGACCATTCGAAACGATGTATGGAGTTGAAGTTCAGTCACCTGGTTATTCTTCTACTGAACCTAGGCTAAGTAAATATAATATCCTAAAACTAGGGAAGCTAGTGAACAAGTGTTTCATTCCATATTTGAGAGTGGAGAGAATTAGTCTTGTGGAATATTAATTTTATCTACTATACTGTTATAATTCCAGGCATGATGTATATAATGTCTCACAACTTCATATATATCACCCCGATCATTCTAATGTGCTTGATGTTTATGATGTTGATCTTGATTTCGATTCAACTTATAAGGTGCATCCGAACTTAGTCGTAGACTGTAGTGATAATAGTTCCCAAGTAAATACTATTATAGTAAGAGTGCATTGGATTGTTGGGTGTGTGATAGAGGAGATATGGGAGATTGAGTCAAATTTGTGGACATAATGGACTATGTTTTTTATGGATACATTTTAGGGATGCTTGGGATAATAGATTGGAAATGATCTATTAAATGGTGGGGGGGGATGTAAGACACATCTCCTTACCATTTACTTCTCTCTTCAATTCTCATATTGAATCTACATTTGTTTATATGATATGTCATTTTATCCAGTTAAAATGAGGGTTTGGTAGTGTATGGGGTATCAATGAGGGAAGTGTTTCTGAGGATATCTTTGCAAAGGATGGATTTGGAAAAAGAAGGGAAAGAATTAAGAGGGGGAAGAATCAAAATTATTCCCCCCTAAACCCTTATTTAGGAATTTTATTATTCTATTTTTAACATGACTCCTGAGTTTAAAATTCAGAGGGTTCTCTAAGGATTCCTTTCCTTATCTAATTCCAATCCTTGGCCTCTTGATTCATTATTTAATCTAGAGAACATAAATTGGTGTGTTTTTCTTTGATTTGGTGAATTCCTCTTATTTTTCTCTTGAATCATATTCTTTTAGCCTTTACTTGGTGGATATTTTATTGTACATAGTGAATCATGGTGTTTCATAGTGATTTTTATATTTGGTATTTGTAATTTTATTCATGATTTTGAGGTATGTTGTTTGGAATATCACCATAGGGTCTATTTTTGTTCTTGTGGTATGTGTAACATGTGAGATTCTGTCGGAATGGAATGCACACAACCTCTCTTAATTGGGAACCTCTCGATTGTCTTGAATCATCATTTCTAGACCTTCCCTTAACCCCATTGGGTATGATGGAAATTGATACTTAGAATTCTAGCTAATACAGAGGTGTGCCTACCCCTAACCTTGAATTTAAACCTTGAAAATTATATCTATAGAATTGTGTAGCCAAAATAGGGAAATGGATATAGAATGGAATATCTCATAAATTAATAATTTACTAGAATAACATGAATTATATTTGGATAATTTTTATGTAATTGGAAATGCTCATAATGTCTTGATAAAATAATTTCATAATGGTTTGTGAAATGGTAATTGGGTTATTTGGAATAAAAATCAGAAAAATCATACTTTTTAGCTAAATTGGTAACATGGAATGAAAATAGGAAATTGAATGTAATGAAAATTGGAAATATAATTGTTAATTAGTATGAAATAAATAGTGGAAAATGTTACCATGTTTGGAATGTATGATTATTTTCTATTAATAGGATCTTAAATGGTTTCCTTGGTGCCTGAGGGCAGGACACATGTTAGTTTAATACATGTGGGAAATACACATGGTTTTATGATTCCTAAGGATGATATGCATGTTTTTTTGGAAAAAACAAGTAAGATGCATATATATATGGTGTATCAGGGTTAGATTTGTGGTTTCATGTTTCTATAGGGTGAAATATAGAGTTTCTTGATGCATGAGGGCTAGTTTCATGGTTACCTAATATTTATGTGTGATAATCCTAGTTTCTATAGTGTATGAGGGAATGATGCATGAATAAAATTGATGAATGAGGGTCGTATTGAGAGGGAAGTACATAATGATCATACTTAGTTAATTATACTTAGGGTGAAAATATAGAGACAACTGATACATGTCCAAAGTTAGTCTTTCTTACCCCGAATGTTAGCCTAGAGCTCAAGTGTCATCAATTTTATTTTGGTGTTTTATCTGGTTTATAATAACATCCCCTTTTTATAATACTATTACATTCACTATTTCTCATAATATATTTTTAAGACACCGTGGGTGGTGACATGCTTTGTTTTTCTCACACTCTATTTTATCCTTTGTTTGGTAACTAGATAAAATTTATGGATGCATGTCTGGATAACAAAAAGGGTTCTAATTCATGATTGAGTATTTACATTCCATGATTGTGTCACACCCATGATTTCATTTTGAGGTATTTTTCAATTTATTTTCATTCTATATTTTTTCCTTTGGATTTCCTTGGTGTTTTTGGAGAACATTGAGAAATTTTAGGTAAACAGTATGGTGCATACTGTTGGGGCACAATATTCCAAACCCTACGCCCTTTCCCAGGTAACAGTGTGAGAAAGTTGTGTTTTTGACATAGGTTTATCACATGGTTATAAATTGGTTTTTAAACCTTGTAGGCTAACCATGTGACATATACTTCTTGGACAGTGAGGGGTGAACAATTGCAGCACGGTTTGGGAAATCATGTTGGAAAATTGTGCAATCTATCCAGGTCATTAAAAATTGGATTTTTATGTTTTATCTCCCAATGATTATAAACCCTACACACCCATTTCTTCCCCCACTCAGGATTCTCCATCCTAGTAGCCTCTCCCAGCCCTCTTGCTCCCTTAGAACTCCATTTTGGGTGATTTTGTCATGGGTTTTCCTCAGTTCTTCAATTAACTCCCCTTCTATCATGGTTACTTCCTCTTTTATAGGGTTTCTATTCTTCTTTATTTGAGGTTTCATATCTCTATTGGGATGGGTGTCACTTAGAAGGTCGAATCTTGATTCTTAGGTTCTGATCTTGATACTTATTTGAATCTTGACTTTATAGGTTTCACCTGAGGAGAAGTTGTTGTTTAGAAACATTTTCTGGTAGCTTTTACAGTTGAGGTAGGGGGTTCCATGCTAAAACATTATTTTATTATTTTGATATTCTTTCTTGAGTGTTTAAATATGTTCTATGATTTATGTGTGTGGTGTGAAAGTTTTTTTTGAAAGGGTTTTGATATGCGTATGGCTTGAAAGTCAGTTTTCAAAAGGAAGTTGGGTGTATTTCAAGTGTGACCCATTTTGGGAATCTTGGCTTTTATATATTATTAATGATGTTTAATAAGTTGTGAAGTTGTTGAAAAACATGTTTTATATTGATTTTAGTGTGTGTTTGGTTTCAAAGGATGTTTTTGGTTGTGGATGATTTATTTAATATATGTGGCCCAATGATTGGATTATATTTATGTGAATTTGATTTTGCTTATGACATGTGAAATTGTAATTGATAACAAAATGAATCCTAGGTATCTAGGTGTATGTACTAGGACTAGTATTATAGATGAATAAGAAGTGGATTGGCCCGGATTCATCTAGTGGTATTGACAATTACAAAAGGAACAAAATACTTGACGATGATTGGAGACCACTAGAATAATGGATGCTTCTCATCTCTAGTGTCTGGGGCATGATAACATCATTATTATGGTTACTATACCATATTTCACCAAGATTCTATATCCATAGGGTACCACTAGATCTAGAGCCTATAGGGATTTCCGTGACATAGTGCTCTCTTATGATGTGGTACTATCTATCAGCATATGAGGGGACTTGAGTCTCCACCTTTCTAAATAAATATTATTTCATAAAAATGTTTTCCAATAAAAGTGTTTCAATTTAAAATTGGTTTTATTTAAAATGATTTATTGGAAATATTTCGAATGTTTTTGGAGGAAATGTGTATGTTGATTGGTCTTATAATTTTTTTACCATAGAAACTTTTTTATTGGGTGTTATCCTAATAGAATTTGACTCACATGCTACTTAAACCATTGTGTGTGTGTAGATATAGTTAGGTTTGATAGAAGTAAAGGTAAGATGTTTGGAGATGGTGGTTCAGGATGATATTGGTATTCCCTTGCAGGTGTTGCACTGGTGGCTTGAGGATGATGCTCTTCTTGTTGCATAGTGGTTTTTGGGATAGTGTCTTGTTCCTTTTTTAGCCTCTTTGAGTTTTTTATAAACATTGAATCTAAAAATTATTATGCCATGTTTTTTTATCATTATTCAGTTGTGGTATATTTATTATAGTTGGTTGTTTATCATTATTTACAAGGTTGAAATTGTTCCCAAGTTTCATTGTTGATACCCAGGGACATATTACCAGCCTATAGGGAATGGGAACACCCTTTGGGCCATGCCACGGGCTGGGTCAGGCGTCAGGTTGGATGTCACTCCTTCTTGGCTTATGAAAAAAATGGTATCAGAGGAGGTTATAGTCTTTTTGGGTCATGTTGTTTGGGATGATTCTAGATATACAGGAGCTAAGACTACTAGGACCTGATGTTCAGATTATGAGTAGCGTTCTTAGCTAGTATACCTCATAACAGAACTTAGTTCATCATGGTATGAAGGTATTTTGTTTGACTTCTCCTCTAGGTGAGACGTACAAGATTCAAATTGTATATGGACACTTGGTGGAGGTGGAATATTTTGGTAGTTTTTCTTGTTATTGTGATGGATTTGGTTATGTTTGATTTATGGAATATTGATATTTTTTGTTATTGCTATTTTTTAAAATGGTGGTATTGATGGGATTTCTTTTGGTTATTAATTCTTGTAGAAAAAATTCCTCTCTATGTGTAAAACCGTGGGAAGTGTCTGAAGAGAGTTCTCCCTCACTGATTGATTAAAGGCTAGTTGAATCTTTGGTTCGGGTTGTCTATGTTTTAGGGAAAGGGGTAGGCTCTGGTCCTTATTAGGTTAGAGAATCTAAACACACTTCTAGAATGGAAAAGGTTTAGGAGTTCCTTATGAAAAACCTGCATTGTTTTCAGGGTATCAAACAAATTTAGGAAGTAGAGTGGAATGAGAAGACAGATTGGATGTTCATGTTCCTCAATACTCCTAAAGATGTAATGGTTATGTGTGCCTCTTTTATATTAGAGGGTCACAATCAGAAGTGGCGGGACTCAATGGCGGAGGATGGAAAACACGAGTAGATGAGTTGGAAAGACTTTAAGGTTATTTCAACGACCAGTATTACCCTAAGGTATTGGCCTACTATAGATCCCAGGCATTTATGGACCTTACCTAGGGATATTTAATAAGGATGAAATATTCTAATCACTTTAGTGAGTTGGTTCATCATTCATCTGAACTCATTTTTAATGAGAAAATGAACGTTCAAAGGTTCGAGAGGGGGTTGTGTCTAGAAATCTGATCTCAGGTTTTCTTGTTTAACATAAATATGTATTCTGAGGTGGCCAATCATTCCAGGATCATGCATATTGATCATAGTAACCAACCTAGTTTCCATGGATTAGTGTAAATTTTGGGTAGTGGCGGTTCATTAGAGAAGAATAGGAAGTAGGATGAGTTGAGGAAGAAGGGAGGTGGTAGTTCAGGTGAACCTTTTTGTCACCCTTCATCTATGGATTCGGATACAGGGTCTACTGTTTACCACCAACGTGGAAAGGTAGGGTACATATTTACTATGTGCACATATTCTCCCAAATTTTTTCATCGTTTTGAAGATATGGTTCACCTACAACAATTTTTATGGCCACTCATTCTTATTCGAGTGGGGTAGAATATCTGGCATCTAGGGGGATGTCAAGATAGTCAGAGCCATCTCGGATAATGGGATCTTGGTTCAGAGGTCATGCCAGAAGGGATGGATCATCTTCTTAGTAGTGTTAATTCATGGAAGGGATGTAGGATAGTGGTCATTATCAGGCTTAGTCTGAGTCTATATAGATTCATGTGGTGGAACGAGCACCAGCGGAATCAGATGTACGTCCTATGACAGTCCGAGGTTCCATTTTTATTGAATTGTCTATGGGTATTGTTTAATTTTATACCAGTGAGGGTGAACCAAGTAAAAATCTATATGTCTGCCTGCTTTCTTCCTTGCATTGCATTTAAATCATCATCATCAGATAAAGACAAAAAGAAGTGATCATCATAAACACACAAGTGGAAATAAAGTGACCTCATAATAAATAGGTCAAGATCTAGTGGGGCTGGAATAATTTGAAAATGAATATCCATACCTTAATTCACCCCCTCTCAGGGTATCTAGGCCCCTTTTGGTCCTAACATCTATCAATTTGACATCAATAACATATTCAATATCTCTTCTCTTTAACTATATATCCCCCACTATTTTGAGGGAATTAAAGGCACATATGGATGATTTGGAATCAAAAGGATTCATTCTCCTGAGCGTCTCCCCTTGGGCCTCTCCCCTAATGTTTTCCAAAAATCCTGATGGGTCTCTCCATTTGTGAATTGATTACCAGAAATTTAATAAAGTGACAATAAATAACAAGAATCCTTTTCCCCACATTGATGACTTGTTTGACCAGCTAATGGGGGAAAGGTGGTTTAACAAGATTGACATGAATTCTGGTAATAACCAAGTTAGTGTGAGAGAGGTGGATTTCTTGAAAATATCGTTCTGAAGTAGATATACCCATTTTGAGTATTTGGTAATGCATTTCGGGTCAATGAATTCTCTATTGGTATTCATGAAGCTTATAAACATGGTGTTCCACCAGTATCTCATTTCCTTTGTCGAGGTATTCATGGATGAAATCCTATTCTATTATAGATCTAGGGAGGATCAGGAGCATAATTTATGGATCATGTTGGTCATTCTTCGAGAGCATAGTCTCTTTTCCGTGTTTTCTAAGTTCACCTTATGGAGCAAGAAGGTGATGTTTTTTGGGTAATGTGACCTTAGAACAAGGGTTTTTGATGGACCCTGAGAAAATTAGAGTAGTTATGTCATCGAAGCAGATGAATAATTTTTTTACATCAGAATATTTTTCAGCCAAGATGATTATTATAGGTGGTTCTTTCAATAATTTTCTCAACATTCTCCATCTATAACATAACTCACCCAAAATGTGGTTAGGTTTGAATGGATTCTAGAGTTTCAGGCATCCTTTGAGGAGCTAAAGTGGCGGTTGACTACTGATCCCATATTGATATTGGGAGATCCTAGAAGGGGTTATGTGGTTTATTTTGATTCATTATATATGGGTATCTGGTGTGTTCTTATGTAGGATGACCATGTGGTAGTGTATGGATCTCTCCAACTCTGACCACATTAAAAGAACTACCCAAACCCTAAACTAGACTTTGCTGCAGTGATTCATGCCCAAAATATGTGGCATAATTATCTATTTTGGGAGAAGATTTTGGTTTAATTCAGATCATAAAAGCTTTACCAACATCTTATCTCAAAAGGATTTGAACATTAGGCAGAATCATTGGGTTGAATTTATTTAGGGGTTTGATTATGATATTGCCTATACCTCAGAAAGAGGTAATGTTGTTGCAAACACTTTGAGAAGAAAGGATCCAATGCATGAATTGATATAGTCCAGTGATGTATGGACCTTGATTGGGATTTTTGATTAGATTCACTTAGAGATCAAGGAGCACGGTGGAGGTGTGTTCTTGGCCAGTGTTCAGTTGGGTCCTTCTCTCCTAGATCCGATTCAACAAGAGAGGTCTAGTGATGTATTTTTTTAGCAGTATTGAATTTTCTTCATGGTGGGGATATGCCTTGTGATTGTTCATTGTATGCTGAGAGAATCGTGTGATTTAAGCTTATCTTTGTCATTATTTTATCATTGATAAAGGTGGTAATGCAGGATAGTCACTAATATCAGTGGGTTGTTCATCCTGGTGCTACCAAGATGTACTATGATGTACATCAGTAGTTCTGGTGACCATGTATTATTTGGGATGTAGCAGACTTCATTTCAAGTTTTATACACGCTTGCAGGTCAAGGAACAACACTAAATACCCTCAAATTTGCTTCATCTGCAACACATTCCTATAAGTAAGTGGGTCAAGATTTCCATGGACAACATTATCGGCCATCATGATACACCTCGAGTAAGGAATTCTATTTGGGTAGTGATAAAATTTTTGACCAAATCATCCAATTAAATTATGATCAGAGATTCAATGAAGGTGGACGATTTTGACCATAATTATGTATATAAGGCCATGAAGAGTCATGGTGTTCCATCAATAATTATTTCTGATAGTGACCCCCATCTCACCACTCGGTTTTGGGAATTCCATCAGAAGTCAATGGGGTCATAGGTCAAATTGGGCATGGCATACCATCCTCAAACTAATGGTTATATAGAGAAGGAAAATCAGATATTGGAGCACATGATTCATGATTGTATCTTGGATTTTTGTGGTTCATGGAATAACCATTTTGTATTGGATGAATTTTCACAATAATAGTTACCAATATTTGATTCCAATGGATCCCTTTGAGGTTCTCTATGGTTGGTCATTACAGCTCCCTTTATGATAGATTGAGGTTGGTGAGGCCTCAATTTTGGGATAGAGCCTTGTGTAAGAGACATTTGAGAAGGTCAAGTTAATCAGGCAGGGGCTATTAATAGCTCAGAGTCATCAAAATTATTATTCTAATTAAAGGCATTGAGATTTGGAGTATTATGTGGTGACAAGGTGTTCTTGAAAGTGGCACATCACTTGGGTCAACATCATTTTAGAAAGTAAGGAATGCTAAATTTGAGGTATGTTGGGGGATTTGATATTATAGTGCTTGTTGGTAATGTTTCATAAAAATTAAACTTTCCATTATAGTTGATGTCAATCTATGATGTGTTCCATGTCTCCCAGTTGAAGATGTATAAACCTAATCTGTCTCATATGATGAATTGGGAAGATTTGGAAATATAGCTAGATTTTTCAATATTTGAATGGTTAGTGCAGATTCTAGATTACTAAAAGAAATTTATTTGTGTTAAGTCTACTCCTCTGGTTCATGTTCTTTGGAAACATGGTAATGATGAGCGTGAGACATGGGAGAGAAAGTCATGGGTTGAGCAAAAATTTCAATTCTTATTCACTAATCAAGCTTCGAGTTAACTTTATGGGGGTGGAAGGTTTTTATTGTGGGGAGAATTTCCACACTCGTGATTTCATTTTGAGGTATTTTTCTATTTATTTTTTATCTAACATTTTCCCTTTGGGTTTCCTTTGAGTTTTTGGAGAAAATGATAAATTTTGGGTAAAAAACATGTTGCACATGGTTGGTGCATGATTTTCCAAACTGTATTCCCTTTCCAAGATAACTATGTAGCCATGTGGTGTTTTGGGATAGAGACTTATCACCTTGTTGGCATACAGTTTGTAAACCGTTCGGGATAACTATCAAACATGTCTTTCTTGGACAGTAAGGGGTGAAAAGTTTGGAAACCCATGCAATAAAACCATGAAGCGTGTCTATGTCATCAAAATTTGGATTTTTTTATGTTCTCTCTCCCCCAAATTTTAACCCTAAACAGTCATTTCTTCCCCCACTATGGATTCTCCATTTTAAACACCTCCCTTAGCCCTATTTCTACCTTAGATGTCTATTTTTTGGGTGGTTTTAGCATGATTTCTCCTTTTTTTCATCAAGTAAGTCCCCTTTTCTCATGGTTCCTTCTTATTTTCTAGGGTTTTCATCTTCTTCCATTAGGGTTCATCTCTCAAATAGGATGAGTGTCATTTTTAGGGGTGAATCATGAAACTTAGGGTCTAAACTTGATGTTTATTGTTGAATCTTTACTTTATAGGGTTTTATTAAAGCGTTGTTGTGGTTTAGAACATTTTTCTAGAAATTTCAACACTTGAGGTAGGTGGTTCCATGTTTAATAATTATTTGGGGATTTTTGCATGCCTTCTTGAGTGTTCAAATATGTTATATGATTTATTTGTGTGGAGCGAAAGGTGTTTTTAAGGGTTTTCATATGGGAATATATTGAAAGTGGATTTTATAAAGAAAATTGGTTGTATTTCAAGTTAAACCTTTTTTGGGAGTCTTGAATGTGTGTTATAAATTATGAAATATGTTTATTAAGTTGTGAAAGTGATGAAAAAAATGTTTTAAGTGATTTTGTGGTGCGTTTGGTTTCAAATGAGGTTTTTGAATATGGAAGAGTAGTTTATTATGTGTGGCATAATTTTTGGATTATGTTTATGTAAAATTGATGTTTCATGTGGCATGTGAAATGGTAATTGAGCATGAAGGGAATCCTAGGTATCTAGGTGGAAAAAATAGGACTAGTATGGTAGATGACTCAAAAGTGGTGTGTCATGAATTCATATAGAAGGATTAACGATTAAAATAATAAATATATACTTGATGATGATTGGAGCCCACTAAAACTTTGTTTTTTGCTTCTTTATAGTGGATCATTCATGAGAATGATGTTGGTGTGGTTTCTATACAACAATTCATTGAGATACAATGTATGTATAGTCCAATTAAAGATAGAACCTATAATTATTCCTATTACTTAGTGGTCTCATATGATGTGGTGTCATCCGTCAGCATACGATGGACATTGAGTATATCTTATTTTTAAAGAAATCTTAGTTGAGAAAAATGTTTTTCTTTAAAATTGTTTCCTTTAAAAACAAATCATGGAAATATTTCAAATTTTTCTTGGAGGAAATGTGCATGTTGATTTGTCTTATATTTTTTTATCATGGAATTTCTTTTGTTGGGTGGTATATATACTAATGGGCTTCTACTCACCCCCTTATTACACCTTTTTGGTGTAATTAGACTTCATTATGTTTGAAATAGGTAAAGACAAGATGTTTGGAGATGGTGGTTTAGGATGATAGTGGTAATCCCTTGTAGGTGTTGTGGTGGCGGCATGAAAATGATGCTCCTCTTGTTACATAGTGGTTTTAAAGATATTTTCTTATTCCATTTTTTTGCAGACCCTTTTGGGTTTTTGTTTAAATGTTTTAAACATTAAATCTAAAATTTTTATGCAATGTATGGTTATTAATATTCAATTTTGGTTTATTTATTATAATTGTTTGTTCATGATTATTTAGATGGGTAAAATAAATCCCATTTTTCATTATTGATATCCATACACTTGTTTCCAGCTCATGGGGATCATGAACATCCTTTAGGCTATTCCACAGGCTAGGTCGGGTGTCAGGTTGGATAACACTCTAGCTTGGTTTGTGATAGAGTGAATCTGGGAGATAGGACCAAGCATTGGGTTTGTGACTAGTATTGGGAGAATTTAGTTAGATTCTAATCTTTAGTTGGTTTCTTAGCGGTCTTTTGGTATGACATTTAGGCAGGTATATAGTGCACAATGAAATGGTTTATTATGTTTGAATTGATTTTGTATTTTATTTCTTATCTATTGGAGTTTATTTATATTTATTATTTAATATTGTTTCCAATATTTTTATTATTTTGTACCATGGGGTATTGTATCCCCACTATACATATTAAACCCTTTCCACTATTATCCATCCTCTTGTGTATGACCAGGTGCACTAATGGTCATGTGTAATCCTGTCTCAGTCACATGAGTGAGAATCAGGTCAAGGACACTACATCTTATAAGGTATATATGGTTTATGGATTTTTATTCCATAAACACCCATATAATTAATCAAAAAATCAATGAATATTGGTTTTTGTTTAAAAGGATCCCATAAAAATGAATGTGATGTTTACTTATATGTCTTTATAGATAAAATAATGGAATTTTATTACCTAGGACACAATTATATAACAATGATGAAACACCATAAGTTCGATAATGATCAAGGAATGCATGTTCATCCAGAACATGGAGTCATTGTAATTAAATATAAAGGTATTCTTAAAAAATAATCAACCATTTAAGTTGTCATATCATGATAATAACTTTTATTATACAAATTATTATTCGACTTCAAGTTCATAAAATTACTATTGGATTGTAATAATTATAAAATATCATAAAAATTATTTTATGAAAAATTTATATGGTTATATTGAATTGAAAAATAGTCATATATTTCAATAAATATATCTAAATACATCTCATACACTATGTGATACTAATATCTATGATGAAACACTATAATTAAGGGGTGATTGTGCTGATTATATAGATGATGTTACCAATGAGTATGAAATAATAATGGTTAAGGAAATTTAAGATTGTATATAAATTGATGATGTTGAGATGGATGATGAAGGAATTAGTATTGATGAATATGATGGTGAGGAATGATATATTACATACTACATATCTTCAAAATAAATAAATTATAATTATCTTCAATAAAGTTTTACTAGTTTTTTAAATCTAATTTAAATATATTAATAATTTCATTCATGTAACATTATTTTCTACTTGTTTCCCTCAGATGGATCTAGAGTAGTTTGATGTGATGATGCATAACTTTATTGATGATGATATTTCTAGTGATAATCCTCCCATCAGGTCATTTAATGGTGCTAATAGGACACTGACTACTAAGAGGGGTTCCTAACATGAAAAAAAATGACTTTGAATCAAGTTCCTAAGTTCTATACATCCATTAAATTTCATACTCATCACAATAATTATGTTTAAATATGAATTTTACATAGTTTAATTTTACTTTTTTTTATTTATTACTTTTTTTAAATTATTAATTTATTTAATTTTTTTTCCACATGTAGTAGTTGGTAATGCTAGTGATACTCTTAGAAAATAGATTTTTTCTTCATGGAAGTCTTTGGATTAAGTTCCATCTTATGTCTATCAAGCCATGTTCAAGAAGATGATGGTACATAAAAAATATTTATTTATTTTAAATTTATTAAATTTATAATTTACTATAATACTCAATATTTTCAGGTTGTACGGTGTCCTACTGATGGGGTCTTGATACCCTCTATTTGGGAGGTGTGGGAGGTGTGAAAGAATGAATGCTTCAATTAGTTATTATGTAACCTTTAGTAGAAAGATATGATGATATAATTTTCAACTATCTTTGATGTGACATGTGTGCCTCATCGACCCAATTACATCACTATCCTTGCTAGGTAGATGATCTACACTTATTGGATGAGGAGGAATTTCAAGAGGGGATAATATTTTTGTTGACAAAATCAAGGCTAACAATATGTCACACCAAACATTGGGAGATATTAATTCATTATACATCATAAAAATTTCTATAACTATTACATTATAATTATATATATATATATATATTATATAATATATATGATAAATTTATGCATTATTCAGTGGATCCAACTATTTAAAATTTTAATTTACATAAAAATATATACACTGATAGAACTAGGGAAATTATTGATTACAGGTAGAGACATATAGTTGTATGTATTTTTTATGTTCTTTAGATTTGTTTTTTTCTTTTTAATTCAAACTTATTATATTTTTGGAGGAATATGAGACAAAGTTTTCTCATAATTGGAAGAGTTATATCTAGATAGATATTACAGATGAGGCCACATGCATGTCACATTTTGATGAGGTGGATTAAATGTGGGTAGTGATAAGTTGTGTTCAAAATGGATGGGTGATTTTTATAGGATCATGATTGACTCTATATAGATACTATAGTACTTAACCAATGTCATGATATAACTATAAGGAAATGCATGATGGATCCTCATCTTCTAATATAGTAGAGTATGATGTGAGGCTATTATCTTAAGATGTGAAAATATATATAGTAGATAGAAAGAAAAAATAATTTTAATATTATCAATATGATCAACAACATCATCAGGAGAAAAAAATGTTAGCATTATGTCTAGATGATTAAGAATGTGCAGTGAATTACATGGGCTTTTGGATGGAGTTCCCTTAACCTAATACAGTTGATCCCCTATCCCTGTGGTGGTATTATATTTTATTTTATATTTTATGAACTTTTTATATGCTATATATGTTTTAATTATGAAATTAATACCATTTTATCATTATTAACTTTATTGTGGAGTTTTATTTAATTTTTCTATAACTACTTTTCATGTAATAATAAATATGTTGAAAATAATTCTTGGTAATAGATAAAAAAATTATCATCATCAGTGAAACATATTTTTTTACAATTCTGAGGAGTCATTCACTATGAAATATCATTCCTCTTATAATATATTTTTGATGGGTATATATTATCAATAGAATCAGTTATCCCTGATAGACATTTATATTCGATCACTAATAAAATTTTTGTCAACTATTTTTGACAACACACTTTTTCTTCTCTAAAAAAATATGTGATAGAATATAATTACATCACAAATGGAATCAAATATAATGATGATTGAGATGGTATATTACAATAACTTATAATTATAATGTTATTTTTCATGACCACATAGTTCCAATGGATTTTCCTCACAAGTAACCATTTTTTATATAAATTTATTGAAACTAGTCTATTACAAATATCCATTTTCCCTATTGGGATAATTCAAATAAAATAGTTAAATGATCCAAAACCCGTATCCACTTGTCAAATATAATCCCATGTTTCACTGGTAATTTTTTGGCGGCTAAATTACTTTATAGATAAGGTCTGAATAGGCTTAAAAACATGTATGAACATTGTGCATCAGAAGAAGGATTGATAACATAATATACTAGTACCCATTTTTTTTAAATGATATGATGTTTCAATTATTACATTTCTTGTAAAACCCTAACCCAAATCCCCAGGTTTCATCCAGATTGTGTCATAACCTAATGCAAACCCCATATATATAAGATTTTTTTGACTAAAAGTGAGGGATTAAGTGTGTCAAGGGGATTCTATAACCTCATTAATAATATTAATACAATATCATAAAATAATATATACATAACAAAAAAACATTAAAACATGAGAAATATAATAAATATGATATAATAGATATCATATTAGGTAATACAATATTAATCAATAAACGCACAGTATGGTAGGTCAAAAATAATAAGAAGTAAAATAGGAATGGAAACATAAAATATATTGTGGTAGCAATCAAAATTTTTTCCCTGTACTGTTTCTGTCCATAACTCCATTTTCCTCATCAATTGTCCAATGGGTCCTATCCTTTCTATGAAACCCTAATCATCAACACTAAATGTGCAGTGAAATTCCTATTTAGGGTGTGATTATAAAGAATTTTTAAAACCACTAATGTTTCCTTAACACAAGTTCACATGTAATAAAGGTTTATTTCATGATAAAATATAAATAAATAAAAATCAAAAAAATTCATGTGTTGAGAATTCATGTGCTAATAAATATTCCAAAACCCCCAACCATATCGACTTGAAATACATATAAGAAGAATGGTTATAAAATAAGTCATGATCATCGGTTGACCACAATTACACATCATATATCTCTTAATACCCACAAGTCTGGTGTGTCTTTAGTTGAGACATAAGGATATAAATCCCTATCTCTTTCCCAGGTCATGCCACAAGGCCATCATACCCATTCCTCTACCTTAGGTTAGGACACATGGTAATCATATATTGGCACTGTCTTAGGTTATGACACATAATAATCATATTTGGAAACTTAAATGGTATATGATACAAGGTTTTAATATACCTACACATCATTTGGTCTAAGAATGTTTTTGTTGTACACATTTCATATATCTTGGACCATCATCGTCATAATAACATGTTAGAAATACTCTGTCTTTAAGGGATAATCAACCCATGATAGTCAATATGTGATCCTCTTCGATAATAATACCCTCCAATTTCCAAAAACTCACAGAAAATAGGGAATAAATCATTTAGGAATAATATAGAATATTAATCATGAGAATTTGTAGCCATTCACAAAGAAGCACATGTGATCAAAATAAAACTTGGGGCCTAGGAGATGCACACACACATGTGATCACTACCAAACATGGGTCACATGTGGTATAAACACACACAAATTTGAACAAACTCATGAATATATCTCAATAAACATTAGAACGTACCTTTATATCTCTCCCAAAACCACATAAAATGGATTTATTGTCATGTAGTTTCATACCCAAAGGCATCGCAGTCAAAATATAAGGTTCACTGAGGAATTATACCTAAATAAAACCCCCACACCATATTTCCTATGAAAAAACCAAATCAATCAACAAATAGACTCTAGGACTAGAGTTGAAGGAAATTAATCATATTAAGATTTAAATATAAATCAACTTACCAAAATGGATTCCCAATCAGTGGTGGATATCAATCCTCTCAAGGAATATATTCCCATTTTCTATATATGGACATCTATCCATAAAATCATCAAGAAATTTCCATTTGATCATGATTGGATCCATAATTGTATCCAAAACATCTCATATATTTGAATACACTGAAGATATAAATAGGATATCTAAGAAAAATTTGATGAAATGAGAAGGAAGAAAACACTTACCATGGATTGACATGATTCAATGCTCTAGATATACCTAATTTAGAGCATAGAGGGAGATGAACAACCAAGAATCAAAAACTAAGTCCATAGATTCAATATCCTTAGGCATAGGGGAGAAAATGATAGGATTTGAAGAGGGTTTAGGCATAAAATATAATTTTATGATTTATTTTTACCCCACTAAGAGTTTGGTGACATTGTTTTCAAAACTGTGTGTTAATTGTATAAGGGTTTCTTCCACTTATGGGAAACCACATAGTTTTTCTAAATTTTTTTGTAATCCATGTGCCTATTGGGATTTAAATATTGTATCTAGGTATAGAGTGATTTTGTAAAAGTCACACAGTTTGAACTGACATTGTCTATACCATGATTTTCCCATTATAGTTCTCCAAATAGTCTATAGGGTTTACTGGGGTAAACCACATGTTTTCCCAAACCATGCGCCAATCGTGCATCCCCATTAAGGCATTAAAAACCACCAAAACTAATAAAATGCTACCCGATACTTTAAAATACCATTTAATAAAGACACAAATAATGAAGGGATGAAATTATGGGGTAATATACCTAATAAACTATGGTTTATTTATGTATCCACCATTAAAGGCTTATAATCCAAGAAAATTGCTTCTAGAGTTCAAAATCAAACAACTTGATCCATTGAGATCATACACCATATTCAAGCACCCACGTATCTTCTTTTATATGTACGTAGTGACATATTAATTTGGAATGTTACACTTTAATTCCTCAAAACACTTTCTATATTTGGAATATGTTATTCAGTGTGCACTCTATAAAATATTCATCTATATAATGATCAGTTTCCTCATAGTCTATGACATGTAAAGGATTGGGTATGTACCTCAAAAGACAAGACAGATGGAACACATCTTGTTTAACTTGAGACCATGTGGGATAATCAAAACAATAGGCCACTAATCTGATACACATAGTAATATAAAATTTTCAAACAAACCCAATGATAACATAAAATTTTTAAGAAACAATTGATTCCAAAATTGAGGAATCACCCATTGGAAAATAGGTCCACCCATAAAAATCCAAGGGTCACCTCCTCATGTTGGCATATGATATATATCTTCTCTGAGCAGTGAATAGATAATTTCTAATAAATGAAACTCTCTAAAAGGTCATCTATACCACGATCTACCCCAAAAGTACTACCTATGAATCCCTGTTCCAATAAAATATTGAGTGACATGTCCATCCATAATGATTCCTCGAAGGATCCATTTGAATTGATGCCTATAAACTGTTATTTTATGTGAACTTGACCAAGACTAGGTGATAATCCCAGCCTCTAATGAATTTTATAATGCATTCCCATATCATATCCTCTAAAATATGTATCTTCCTCTGGATAACCTCAAGTTTCTGAATGATATGTTTTAAATAGTCTCACGAGGGTACTCAAATCCTTTTGTAAGCCCCACAAAAAACATACTGTGAAATCCTTGTCTCTGTCTGATATGATGCTTTATGGAACTCCATGTAGGTGTATAATATCTTATATATAGAAATCTCCCAACTCAACCATAGAAAGGGTCTATTAAATTAGTAATAAAATTTCCACTTTCATTATCTTATCAACTATTACAAAAAATAGAAACATGAATCCTTATGGTACTGGGTAGCCCGATAACAAATTCCATCATCATGTCGTCCCCCTACCATGTAAGCATCATAAGTGACTGAATAAAACCATAAAGATATTGAAGCTCATCTATTAACCTCTAGAAAATAAGGTATTATGAAATAAAACTGGTAATTTCCCTATTCATACATGGGAATGAAAAAATTCATTGAATATCATGGTGCAACATTATTGATCCTTGCACACTTCCCATATCAAATCATGTGAGTCTCTCAATAACTCATCTATCATAGAAGATGGAACTAATACCCTCTCATAAATGTAAATCAAATATTCATCATCAAGAGATTAATCTAGGACTAAATCATCCCCATCTAATTTTTCATGCATTATTATACACTTGGGATCTGAATACTAGATTTTCCTTACTCATTCCTCTAAATAAAACATCATAACTTTGACTTCATTATCCTCAGATGTATCCAGTATCCACTAAGACATAAAATTCATTTTATGTCATTCTTAATTTGAAGTCCACTATCCAATATCATTCATATCTGGTGCCTTCCTATTTGGACAATATTTAATAAAATCACATTTCCCTAGAGTATAGTCCATATCAAAGTTAAATGTTTATAGATACCGAGCCCAACTAATCTTTAATAGATTGAGATCTTGCTGAGATAATATGTATCACAGGAACTTGTGATCTATGTTAATTAAAATCCTCTCAATCAAGAGATAATTTCACCAACACAACAGGGAATTTACCATGAATTACAACTTTAAGTCTTGTGTTTCTTTGTTTCTCTCATTCGGGTTCTAGTTCAGAGGGACCATAAAAAGAAACCTAATATCACTACATCAATACAAATCCTAACCCAAAACCTGAAATATCATAGTATAATTCATATCTAACACCAATATCTATAAGAGTTGAAACTAGATTTTTCTTCAACATCCTCTTCAACTCTTAGATGATCTCTCTAAACTAATTAGACCATTAAAAAATCACCCATGTTTTGGTCATCCTTGTCTCCAGTTTTGTGAAATGAGAGAAGTACTGGATGAAACATTGATAATACCCATAATCACAAGGAAATTACTATAAAAAATTGGTCTTTATTACACATTTAAACATTATTTATTACATAAACATTCACTTAATACAACTCAGATGATCGGGAGGTCTAGTGTCTTTGTTGATTAAGAACATTACATAAAAACATAAAACTTTAAGTACAAATATTTATTTAAAACTTAATTTACATGATCATTTTATCATACTTAGCATTTCATGGGATAAACCGATGATATATATAAGAAAAGGGTGAGCTATAAATACTGTTAAGGGAATAAACATGGAATAACATGAGGAAGACAATACACATTACTGAATAGGTATATCAATGGAGAAAAATAGAAAAATGAACATAAAGGCATGATATATCATGATACTCATAAAATGGAAATGTGGAAACAACATAAAAATGGTATTATCCTGATTCAAGGATCATTGTACATGGATTATAATAAGTAAACCCTCATTGAAAATGAATTAGCATTAGTAAATCCTAACTGCACATGAATTATCATGAGTAAACCCTCATTGCACATGAATTATCACGAGTAAACCCTCATTACACATGGTGTATCATGATACTATACATTACCTAATGCATTGGAACACTATCAGGACTAACCCTTTATAATCATTTTGTTTTCATGTATAAGTGGGACACATAGATCATGAAATATGGAATCATTAAAAATAATAATTTATTCCAAGAAAAAGGAGTTTGTAATAAATACATGTAAGTCCCCAATCAATAATCACATGATCATAAAGGTAAATAACCTTGATATATAAATGGGCATGGTATTCACTACATGATTATTTTGGCATGGAAAATCATGGTGCAATTTTGGTAGAATAATGACATGAAATAGAAATTCATAAGATTTTTGGTGAGAGAGAAAGGGGTATCTCATCATTTATACATGAAATGTAAAGTAAGGGTATCATTGAACATAATATCTCAACATTTGAGATGCATAATATAAAATAAATGCATGAATGGAAATGGGAAGAGAGAAATCCCTTACAAAATTTCGGTATAGTAACGACATAGGTAAGGGTCCAAATGGGAGAGGATAAATGATAACTAATTTAAATAACATCAATTAGATATTAAGGTAATGATTACAAACGAATTTCAATACAATAAATTGAAATTAAAAGAACTACTCTCAAAGAAGGTGCCTGAATTAAAAGAGGAGGAGAGGAATCCCTTACTTGGATGTGTGATCCCGCAGGCTTGGGGGAGGTTTCTTTAGAGTTTGGTAGAGCCTTGGGAGTTCTCTAGGGACTAGGGGGAAGAGGTTTTTATAGCTTAAAAAAGATTTATTGAAGTGAAATGGGTGCTTGGGTGGGTTAATATAGTAAATGTGGGGGAATTATTTATTATTTTGGTTTTGGACACTACATACTAAAATATTCAAAACCACCAACCACCCCATATTTTCCCCATGTTTTCAAGAAAATTGGATTATTATATATTATTTTTAAAGGACATTTTCTGAATATATTAAAATATTTCCTTTTCTTATGTGGAGGTGAGTCATACATTCAAGGAAATGATTTTAGAATCTTAAAATATTTTATATGCCTTGAAGGATTCTATAAGTATTTATAAAATAAATCAAATAAACCTAAAAATACATTATTGTAAAGGAAAAACATATATTTAGATGAAGATACCTTTTATAGTACTTTATTACATCACTATTGGGTCACTATGATATCATAAAACACATTATATATTTATACGGTATTTAATTTTTACCCAAAAATTAGACTATCTCAGAAAATTATGAAAAATTCACTGTTGGGTAATTTTGACATCCTGATTCAAAAAATAATATTACTTTTATCTAATTTTTTTCTAAATATGTGAATTTTCACTTTTAAAATAAAAACTGACATTTACTGAAAATTGAAGGGTTTTGACAAAAACAGTTTTCAACCCTTAATAAAAATTACATTTGTCTTCATAAAAAATATAAGATCATTTATATTTAATAAAAATATTATTTTATTAAAATATTATTTATTTAAAAAATCCATTAATTCCTCAAAATATATTTCTTAATTGAATATGAATATTAACAAAAAATACTATTTGTTCTTTAAAAATAATTTACAAAGTAACAATAATATAATTTAAGTATATTTATTATTATATACAAAAATAATGCACATAATCATAATGATAGGGTCTTGGTACATATTACTTTATTACAATAGCATACCCCCTAAGAGTAAGGTGTGTGACGGTAGGGATTTCATGGGGTTTTTCGGTGAACATGGTTTGGGTCATGATCTAGATGAGTTTGAACTTCTACATTAAACGGTTTCACTCATGCTTATGTTGTTAGATCTCAGATTGGGATTAGTCTAGGGAAAAGACCAAAACTGTTATCTCCCTTGGAAGCTCTAATAAATAGGCCTTATAGGGTATGATCCTACTGGTTGAGGCTATCCCTTACATTTTCTGTGCCAAAAGGATTTTTTAAAACCCTTTTTTTAAACTAGTTATGTGATCATTGTTAAAGGGATACATTATCAATGGTAATGAAATATAATGATCATTTAAATATAATTGGATATAATAAAACAAATTTAGTGAATGTGTTTTCTATATCCATAAGTCATTAAAAGAAAGGCAATTTTATTCATAAATGTTCGGTTCGTTACAATATTAACCCCTTAAGAAAATTTTCCCTAGAAATTTTCTTTTCACACATTAAAATATATGAGGGGAACTCTGCATCATCACTTCATCGGGACCCCACGTCACTTATTCAAACTTGTGGTTTCTCCAAAACACTTTGATGAGGGGCATTGTCTTATTTAGTAGAACTTTTTCTCTACGATCTAAAATCTTAACCGGCTTATCTTCATAGGAGAGGTCCTTCTCCAATGGTACCACCATTTGATTGAGTACATTTGATGGGTCTAGTATGTACTTCCTCAAGAGTTATACATGGAATATGTCATGTACGTGAGATAGGTTTGGCGGGAGTTCTAGTCGATAAGAAATTTCCCAAATGAAATCAAGGATCTCAAAAGGGTCGATGTACCTTGGACTAAGCTTTCCCTTCTTCCAAAATCTCATAACTCTCTTCCATGGAGATATGCTGAGGAATACCATGGATCTAATATCAACCTGTAGGTATATTCAATGATTTTCATTATAAGTCTTTTGTTGACTCTAAGTTTCTTTGATGTTCTTATAGATGGAAATATCCTTCTCCTCTATTTCTATGACCATTTCTAGACCTTGAAGTTTTAATTCCCCAAAATCATCCCAATATACATGTATTCTTCACCTCTTCCCATAAAAGGATTCATAAGGATCAATTTGGATAATTGATTGGAACCTTTTATTTTAAGAGAAATCCACTAAAAGAAGATGTTAGTCCCACCCCACTTTTATGACCATTAAGAAATCTCTCAACATTTCCTCAAGTTTATGGATAGTCCACTCAGATTGAACATCGGTTTGAGGGTGATAGGTCATGCTGAAATTCAACTCAGTGTTAAGAGAACATTGGAGACTCTTCCAGAACTTAGAGGTGAATCTTTGATCTCGATCGGACACAATCGATAGTGGTACTCCATGTAGCCTTACCACTTCTCTATTGTATATCTATTCATGTTGACCTAGTGAGAAATCCTCTTGAATTGTAATGAAATGTGCAGTCTTTGTATGACAATCCACAACAACCCAGCTAGAATTGTTTCCTTTGGATGTCTTCAGAAGTCCGATGACAAAGTCCATGGTGTTGTTTTCCCATTTCCATGTGGGTATGAGTAACGGTTTCCTCATACTCTTAAACTGGTTCCTCTTATACTTCACTTTCTTATATACTAGGGACTTTGATGTATATTTAGCAATATTCTTCTTCATGTTTTCCCACCAATAGTCCTCCTGGATATCTCGATACATTATCATGTTTCCTCAGTGAATAGAGAAATTATATCTATGTGCATCATCTGAAAGTTCTTTCTTTAACTCTGGATTTTATGGAAAACATAGTCTTGAACCAAATCTCACAATTTCTTATTCATTAACATTGAGCTCTGAGGATTTTCCTTTTCTGATAGTTTCCACCTTCTTCTGAATTCTCACATCATATTTTTGAGCATCATTTAACCTTTCCAAAAGAGAGGACTGAACAACCATTTGGGAAATGATTGATGATGTTCCCTTATTTATGATTCCCATGACCATATTTATATAATCTAAGAATATTGGATCCTTTTAAATTATCATCAATGATAGATTTGATAGGTCCTCTCTACTTAGAGCATCCACCACCTTGTTTGTTTTCCCAAGGTGGTAATGAATTGGGAAGTGGTAATACTTGATGAAATCCAACCATCTTCATTGGTGCATATTCATATCTTTATATGTGAATATATATTTGAGACTTTTGTGATCTATATATAGTTCACACTTCTGCCGAAAGAGATAGTGCCGCTAGATTTTCAACACAAATATCAGAGTTTCCAACTCTAGATCATGCATGGGATAGTTTTTCTCATGAATTTTCAAATTCCTTGTGGAATAGGAAATGATTTTTTCATTATGCATAAACACACAACCCATTCCCTTCTTCAAAGCATCACAAAAGATTACGAAAATCTCTCCACTTGTGGGTAGTGTGAGCATACAAGTAGTGATAAGCCTCTTTTTCAACTCCATGAAGCTTTCTTCAAATTCACCATTCCAATAAGACTTGACTCCCTTTAGAGCTATCTTGGTATGACGGGTTTAAAATTGTGTGAGATTCCTCACAAATCAGTGATAATATCTAGCTAACCCCAGGAAGCTACAGATATCTGTCACAGATGTCAGACTTGTCCATCCCTCAATTATTTTTTGTCTTGGAAGGATCCACATATATCTCATTGCTTGTGATGATATAACCCAATAACGAGACTTCCTTCAACCATAACTCACACATGGTGTACTTTTCATAGATATTATCCTTTCACAAGGTCTCTAGCACAATTCTCAGATACTCCTCATGGTCCTCCTTGGTTTTGGATAAAACTATAATATTGTCTATAATGTCTACCACATTTTTATCGAGGAAATATTTAAAGACTATTCATCATGTCCATGAAGATTTCTGGAGAATTAGTGAGTCCACATGGAATTACTATGAATTCGTTGCACTTGTACCTTGTATGAAAAGCAGTCTTGGGGATATCCTCCTTCTTCACCTTAACATGGTAATATCACGACTGTAGATCCACCTTGGAGAAGTATTTTTCTCCATGTAGTAGATCGAACAAGTCATAAATTAGGGTCCAATGATACTTTTTCTTTATCATGATTTTGTTGAGTTCATGATAATCAATGTAAAGGCACATTGACCCATACTTCTTCTTGATGAAGAGGACCGGTACACCCCATGGTGAAGCACTTGGGCATATAAACCCTTTATCCAGAGTCTCTTGTAGTTGTTTTTTAGATCCTCAAGATCCAAATTAACCATTATATACAGATTATTAGATATTGACAATTCCCTAGGTATAAGATCAATCGATAATTCAACATCTATTCTATGAAGAAAACCTGGAAAACCCTTGGGAAACACATCAGCGAATTCCCTCACAATAGGCATGTATTTTAGGATGGTTCCTTCCTTTGGATCAATCATTTGATAATGATATGTATGCCCATAAGGCATTAATATATATGCTTGAGATGATGGTGCTAAAGAAGATTCATCCTCCTCTTTTCACTTTTATAGAATTGGGGGTTGATTCTCCATATGAGGAGTGATTTCTCTCTCATGGTAACTAATGTTGTCTCTATATAGGGAAAGACCATCCATGTAAGAATTGCATCAAATTCCATGAAGGGAAGTATGTGGAAGTTCACCAGGATGTTAAATTCACAAATTGTGATAAGGGAGGAGTCATATGCATGGGATACTATAATATCCCCATTTGTTGTTTATACTAACATCTCTACTTCCATGCATTGTGGTAGTGTTTTGATTAATCTAATAAAATTTAAGGATATAAAAGAATGCATAGAAATATGGACTATAACCCTACATTTTAGTTTTTGATTTTGGTTCTAATTTATCCAATATAGACTTATGTGTGAGTAATTTTAAACTATTTAACATAGTAAGGGGAATCCAGTGACAAAAATGGATAACATATAAATTACATTTATCTCCTTAAATTATGAATTTCTACTGTTCAATCTGTGTTATCCATGATATAATTCCTAACATATATTCTTAGGGGAATTTTTTTGTTCCCTTAATAATTGTCCGTACTAATATTATGAATTTAATAAAGCATATCCCTAGGGACTGTCGAACCAAGAGTGCAGCAAGGCTCATTGATGTTCACTAGTTCCTATTAAAGTCTATCCCAAATTGGTGTTTTTGGGTTTTACCCAAAGATACATCTATTTCAGAGCCACCAATACTTGTTCGTATCCAGACAGGGATGTATTTTCTTGACAAACCACTTACTATATACTCCTCAAAATTGAGGGATTGTTTTCTTATACTCAGTATTATCCCCAAGGATTTCACCGGAGTTTTCTAATCCTAATCCTAAAATTACTAAACCTATCCTCTGATACAAACTATAAAACCTTTGTCTTTTTTAAAAATTTAAACATGATTTGTTACATAAACTTTAACTTCATACAACTCATAATATTAAGAGGTCTAGTGTATTTAGGGTTTAGGAACATTAAAAAACAACATAAAACATTAAGTACACATATTTATTGAAAACTTGTTTTACATGATCATTCCTTTTTACTTACCATTGCATGGGATAACCTGAGGACATACATAAGAATAGGGTGAGCTATAAAGCCTAGTATGGGAATAAAAATGGAATAACATGAGTAAGATGATACATGTTAGTCAATAGGTATATTGAGGGATCACAAAAGAAACATGAACATGAAGGCATGATATAACATGACATTCATAACAAGGAAATGTGTAAACAACATACAACATGATATTAGCATGATCCAAGGCTCATTGCACATGGATTATTATGAGTAAACCCTCAATGCACATGAATCAGCATGATTAAACCCTCATTGTACATGAATTATCATGATTCAATCCTTATTTTACGTAGTTAATCATGATAATATACATTACACAATGAATTGGAGCATTATCAGGGCGTACCCTTCATAATCATTTCGTTTTCATGTATAAGTATCCTATATAGATCATACAACATGGATTCATTAAACATCATAATTTATTGTATGAAAAAATAATTTGTAATACATACATTTAAGTACCCAATCAATAAGTACATGATCATAAAGTTAAATATCCTTGATAGAGAAATTGGTATGGTATTCACTACATAATGATTTTGGCATGAAAATTCATGGTGTAATTTCAGCATCATAACGACGTAAAATAGAAATTAATAAAATGGGTTGATGAGAGAGAATAGGGTATATTATAATTTATGCATGAAATAGTTAGTATGGGGATCATGGAACATAATATCCAAACATGTGATATTCATAATATAAAATAAATTCTTGAATGGAAATGAGAAGAAAGAAATCCTTTATGGAATTTTGGCATAGCAACGGCTTAGGTAAGGGACCAAATGGGAGATTAAAAATGATCACTCATTGAAATAACATGAATTGGATGGTAAGGTAATTATTAAAAACTAATTTCAACATAAGAAATCTAAATTAAAAGAACTACTCTCAAAGAAGGTGCTTGAATTCAAAGAGGAGGAGATGAATCCCTTACTTGGATGTGTGATCCCAAAGACTTGGGGGAGGAATCTTGGGAGCTTTAGAGAGCCTTGGGAGGACTATATGGAGTAGGGTTCAGAGGGTGGTCAAACATAAAAGATCTTGAGTGATGATAAAGGGGTGCTTAGGTGGGTTTATATAGAAAAGGTAAAGGAATTCATTATTATTTTGGTTTTGGACACTACACACCAAAATATTCAAAACCAAAAACAATGCCCAGGTTTTTCCCATGTTTTTTAGAAAAGGGGAGTGGTATAAAATATTTTAAATGTATAAGGGTATAATATATTAAAATATTTCCATTTCTTATGTGGATGTGAGTCACACATTCAAGGAAATTATTTTAATATCTTAAAATATTTTACATGTCTTGGAGAATTCACTAAGGATTTATAAAATAAATCAAATAAACCTAAAATTACATTATTTTAAAAAAATATATATATTTTTACAAATATAAATTATATAGTATTTTATTACATCACAATTGGGTCATTATGATGTCATAAAACACATTATATATTTATATGATATTTAATTTTTACCCAAAAATTCGACTGTCACAGAAAATAATGACAAATTCACCATTGGATAATTTCAAAATGCTAATTTCAAAAATAATATTCATTTTATCTAAATATTTTTTTTAAATATGTGATTTTTCACTTTTAAAATAAATACCAACATTTATTAAAAATTGGTGGGTTTTGGAAAAAACAATTTTCAAACCTTAAACAAAATTACATTTGAATTCATAAAAATTATAAGTTCATTTTTATTTAATAATAATAATACTTTATCAAAATATTATTTATTTTGAAAATCCATTAATTCATCAAAATATATTTCTTAATTGAATTTTAATATTAACCAAAAATACTATTTGTTCTATAAAAATCATTTTCAAAGTAAAAATAATAGAATTAAAGTATATTCATTATTCTATAAAAAAATTAATGTACATAATCATAATTCTAGGGTCTTATTACGTATCCCTTTATTACACTGGTATACACCCTAAGAGTAAGGTTCACAATGGTGGGGCATTCATGGGGCTGTTCAGTGAACATGGTTTGAGCCGTGATCTTGATGAGCTTGAAATTCTCCCGTAAATGGTTTTCCTCTTGCTTAAGTTGTTGGATCTTGGCTTGGACTTGGTCTAGGGTGAAGTCCAAAAGTGATATCTACCTCGGAAGCTCTGATATATGGGCTTCATAGGGTGTGGTCCTACTGGTTGAGGCTATCACTTCATTTTTCTGTGCCAAAGGGATTTGTTAAAACCCTATATTTATACTAGTCATGTGATCATTGTTAAACGGCTACATTATCAATGGTAATGATACATAATAGTAATTAAAATCCAATTGGATAAAATAAAACAAATAGAGTTCATGTGTTTTCTATATCTATAAGACATTAAAAGAAATATAATTTTATTCATAAATGTTTGGGTCATTGCAATTACTCAACTCAGCACATTCTTATGATGTTCCCAAGACATCACAACCTCTTCTTAATATAGGTCCACTAAAATCCCATCCTCAGAGATAACACACCCAAGGAACAAAAACTCATAAATCTATAATAGACACTTTGATAATTTAAAACAAATATGATAGGCTCTAAGTGTGCTCAATAAATTCTCATGGCTCCTAACATGTATATCTAGCATCCTTATATATATCTAGTTATCAATCATGAATAAAATAATGAGGCTGTCAAGATATAAATATAAATAACTACTCATGAGATCAATGAACACCATTGGAGAATTTAATAACAAAAAAGGCATGAAAATGTACTCAAAAATCCATATCTACTCTTAAACCCCATCTTGAAACTATCCTCTTCCATGAACCAAAATAGGTGATTTCTTGAAAGAAGATCAGTCCTAGAAGACCTTTAGGATCACCGTAACTAATCAAACAAACATCAATCCTAGGTAAATATTACCTTTTGTTCAATGTTACAGGATTATGTAACCTATAGTCTATATAAAACCATATACCACCTTCTACATTATTAGAAAACAACACATCAACACCCCATGGAGATGTTCACAGTTTGATAAACCCATAAAACTCCAAAATCATCGGATGAAACATTCAAATATCTTATGTCGGCTAGTTCTATATAATAACGTGGAATTGAAATTAGTTTCACTCTGAAAAAATTTCAACCTAAAAATTAGTTCGCGTGTCAGGATAAATTCATGAGAAGTCTTTTATGAAATCATCATGGTTGAAATCCACCAATATAGGGGAGATATAGGGGGTTGTTGTTGATTCCACTACAAAAGACAATATTGATACTTACACCACAATATTTACAATCTGGCTTATGTCTAATATCATTATGTTTTCTCCAGCATACCACTCACAATTCCATATAAACCTCTCTTCCCTAGGTATTATGAATGATACAAATATTTGGTGATAGTACATATAATCTTGATAACTGGTTAACTAGTCAATTATAGTTATCACATAAAAACTAATCATATTCCTGGTCTTGAGTCCCCACAAATATAAATAGAAAAAAACTACAGAACACTCCAGACATAACTATAGGATATATAAATTATATTCCAAGTTCATGAAAAGAGTGAGAACTCAGAATAAGTTTTCAATATTAAATCATGGCCAAAAAAAATTAGATAATATAAAAGAGTGAAATTTTTAATATCAAAAATGGTAGTAGATAGCATGGAGGTAACGAAAAATGTTTTTATATGTATATAATATCTCTCTCCTTCAATATCTAGAAACTCCTTCTCTACATACATCCTATCTACCTTAGTTCAATAGTCCTACCCCTAAGTCATAAAACTCACCCAGATAAACAATGTTTATGGGGTTAAAGTCTTCTGCTGAAGACCCTAGCCATATCCCTAAGTCACAATACAAATCTAACCCACACACATATGATATATTTTATAAAACACCCACAAAGGTAACTTTTGATGATGTCCCATATTTAAACATCCACAACACTTGATATGATTTGTTGGGGAAAATTTGTGATAATTGAAACTTTATCCATAGTTGAAACACTATGGAATTCATCCCATTAATGTTGTATAAGAATACCTCCACTGATCCACCTATATTTATCCTCCTTATATATTATCATCCTTACTCTTCATACCTATTGAATAGGAACTAATTGTGGTACTAGAAAGACTTTTCATCAGTGCATTGTAGGATGGAAGAAAACTTGTAATCCTGTCATCCTGTAGATGCTTCACAAATGTCATGGCCAAAAGATGAACCTAAAAATATGTCATTAGGTTAAGGCCACCAACATTAAATATATTTTCTAAATTAATTTCAAATTCAAACATCCTAGCCTTCTATGCCTCATTCCAATAAAAAAGTGGGGAAAAGTGTAGTAACTCTGTGAAACAAGAAGAGTACGAGGAAACTGACATTGTCCACTGAACTAGATATATAAACTCCTATACTCAGTCCTCCATCATCATTCCATGAATAAAATCATCAAATAGTATATATTTTAAGGTATCCCATTGAAGAATATAATTCTTGGTTTCTTAACCCATAATTCACCCCAATCTCATGGTGGGTCCCAAAAATATAAAGGAAACTGGCTTCACTCTCCTATCCTTATAAGACTATAGAAGATCAAATAATATCTCAATGATTTCAATCCAATACTCAACATACTATGTTCCACTAGTGTCTTTGAATGTTTAATTATTCTTGAGATGTAAATAATGGGAATAGTCAACCAACATCCTCAATACCCCTACACCATGAGAAGGTGCAACCTTTAAGAATCTAAGATGTGGTGATATCAACACCTGAACTTCTAGTGTAGGTGTTGGAGAATCCTTAAATGAATCCTCATGCATAGCGTATGGTCGAACAAGTATGTTCTCCCTAGAAAGAGAATTCTAGAATCTATGAGGACACATTTTTCACTAGAAAATGAGCATTTAGAGAGCCTATAACAACATTATTATGTGAAAACAATAAGTAGTTACCAAGAACACATATATAATTCTAATAAAAAGTCTTATCCTAAAATATACCCATATATAATAAATAACCCTCTTAGTATTACCCATGTTTTATGGCCAGTCCTCTAAACTTGAGGATATTCATAATCATATATATATATATTATAAAAACATTCACAAGTTCAACAAACTAATTATAGTTTAGATATATCATAAATTTAGAGTGTACAAATATATCACTGAAAACGAAAAAGAAATGATGAATTATATTAAATGAGTACTATGGAACAAAAATAGCTATATATATATGACATATAATCCTATGTTCTTATTCAGGATGCATGAATAAACCCAAATACCATAAAATTTTTATATTAATCCCAACCATGTAACTCATATGTTCATCTTGCATGAGCTAGCTAGGAACATTGAAACTCCCCATCTTGAGTTCCACACAACCTATCACCAGTCAATCATGTACTCAAATAGCCAGTAATTAAAGAAAGATACATTAGGCTCTTATACCATTTTGTAACACCCAAACTCAAATCACCATGTCTAAGGAGAAGTGTCACCTGACCAGATGCTATCCTCCACATAAAAAAAAGACTACCAACTAGCGACTTGGTTCTAATAGTATTGTGGGGAGGCAATAACCTTAGTGATAATTTTCATAAACCAAAGTAATAAAAAATAAACATAATATGGTTTTCATAACCCTATACTATCTCAGGTTAAGCCTCATTGTCACCTTATCTCTAAGAATTCTTATATTAGACTGCATTGTCTTCCTATACTGAAAATTATTTAAGTCAAGCCACATGGTAATTGTACAACTTCCATTTGTCTTGATTGATCAACATCATCATCATATATTACACATAATATCCCTATAAGGGCTAACCAAACCAGGAATGTGACCTTCCGTTTTCTTCCAGAAGAAAACCCTTCAAGGGACTTAGATTTGTTAGGACTAAGCTGAGGATGAAGGTTATTGATTCAAGTGTTGTCTTTTGTAGTCAAGTAATATTAAGAAGAAAGGGAAAATCCCATCACTTTGTAAAAGTTGAAAATTAGACTCATAGATTTTTTTTTTCAAAAACATTGGACGCACATTGTCTAAGAAAGTCCATCATTTTGATAAGAATATATTTGGAAGAAAATATTTTGACTGGACTCACCACAAGTCTGGAATGGGAGAAGATCATAATTAGATTTTGTATGGATCTGATAAAAATGGGATGATGCTATGTTGTTTTCAAATTTTCAGAAATCACAAGTATTCAAAAAACATGTGATTAAACCTTAATGAATTAAAGGGAAGAAAAGGTTTTGGAAATAATAATTTGATTAATCGTTCTTTGAACAATCATATTCGGGCTAAGTCGGAATGAGATGTTGACGAATATATTTAGATTGATCAGATCGGGATGGAAATAGAAATGGGTGTTGGAGATCATATTCAACATGAGCGTAATTATAATGATCATATATAGGAAAATTGTACACATAACTATCATTTATAAGAAAATGGTACTCAAAAATATCATAATCAAGACAATAGTACTCAGCCTGATTGTATTTGGGCCAATTGTTTTCTGGACAAACATACTCAGGTTGAGAAGGAAAGAAAAAAGATGGAAATAATGGAAAGTCAAGATACTTTCCAATGAATGTATAATAATGTTGAATATGTTCTCAAATGTTTTTAATGACATGATGGAAGTCATGATACAAGCACAAGTTTGTAAATAAAGGAATTTTCTAAAGTTGAAGCTATTGATACTGGTCTATCGTATTCGGTGTACCACTGTACTCAAGAAGAATTGTTTTCAATAAAGACTGATGGAAAAAGAATTGAGCTAAAGAAAATGAATATCATAATGATAGAGACTGATCAAAAATGTATTCAATCATTTAAAAGTGGTTGAATTACCTTTTTCTTTTCAAATTAATCAAGAGAATTAACAAAGAAAATATATGGATGTGTTGTCGAGGGGGAGAATGAATTTCAAAGAGTATTTTACTTTCTTCAATTGGTACAAATCATTTTATTAAAAAAATAATATTCATAAAATCAGAATCATAAATTAAAATTTTACTTGAAATTGAAATGAAATTTTGAAGAAGAGATGATTATTTGAGAAGTTTTGAGAAGAGTCGACTAAGTCATAAATGCACCTGAAATTTAAGAGAAGTAAAGATTTGGTGAAATTTGATTGAGCGGGAATGTTTTTGGGATTCTCACAAAAAAAAATACATGGTACACCTATATAAGGAGAGTTTACTTTTTACTTTTTTTCTGATGGATGTACTATTCACTGAAGAAGAGAGAGAATCTTTAAGATTTTAGAGAGAATAAGAAGTTTCCATATTGAGATTTTGTTGAAATAGTTTCAACAGAGAAGTGATAGGAGAATAAATAGGATTTCAAATTTTATTCAGATTATCATAATATTCGGTGATTATTAAATTCAACTGATTACTATACTCTGTTTATCATTCATATTCTGCTGATTATCATGTCGGGCTGGATAATCATATCGAGATTTCAATATTTGGATTTCTGGACTAAGGAAGAAGGAGGATTGAATTGTCTCAATCACAATTTTCCAGTACTATATCATTTCGTATTGAGTTTTTTAGACTGGGAAGAATCGTACCGATCTTTTCATACTCATAATAGAAGTGGTTTTGATTTATCTCTACCATATTCTGTAAAAGTTATATTTTTCTGTATTGAGAAGAATCATATAGTGAAGAAATGTTTTGGGAGAATTCTACTCATAAGAATTGAACTGGGAAAAAAATATTGGAAAAATTTGATTGAGTTTTCCTTAACAAAGTCCAGGAAGTTCTTACCATCTTCTCGATAATAAATTGAATATTTTTTAAAAAAATTAAAACATTTTTAAATATTAAAAGAAACACAAGAACATGTATTGTTACAAAAATATTTTTTTACCCTATTTGTGCAAAGAGGATGCACACACGCTATTGGAACTATTTACATAGTGATACATGAGTGAAAGGGTATATACAACTCATTGTAATCCTATGATTTATTTCTAGTGGATTGTGTGGTATTTGATCATTTACAAACTATACTAAGGACGTAGCTTTTCTTATTGAATACTGCACCTTGTAAATAATTATGTTACTTTGGATGTGTGTTTGCATTGTTTTTTGTTAGGGAATGAAATATTTAATAGCGGGAAAAGGTTGTTTCAAGGAAACATAAAAGAAAAATTATCACAGATTCACCCCTCCCCCACTCAGTGATACAATTATCCTGTCCGGGAATATTTAGGTGGTATCAGAGCATAGGTTCCCTTTAAATATTCTTTTTTATAGAGAATTTGAATTGTGTAAATACTAAAGGTATTTCATTTTTCAATGTTAAAAATTATTATATTTGGAAAGATATAATTTTTTCACATATCATGTATATTGGATATGTTTTTCATGAGGTTTCAATAGATGGGTTTACCCTTATTGATTATAAAGTTCCTCTTAGATTTATTGATAAGAAGAATCATGAGAATGATGGAAGGGCCAAGAATGCTTTACTATCATTAATTTATGAAAGTTAATTGTTAAGGTTTAAAAAAATTTCCACAATAAAAATTATATGGGATAAATTGAAAAATATATACAAAGAAAATAAAATACTGAAAAATTAAAAACTTCAAATCTATAGACTGATGTATGGTGACTTGATGATGGGTCAATATGAAAAATTTGGGGAATTTTTTACTAGGGTAAATGACATTGTTAGTACTATCAGATGTCTTGGTGAAAAGTTAGATGATTCTATAGGTTTTGAAAAGATTATGAGAATCCTTTCTAATAATTTTGATACAAAAGTTTCTTTATTGGAAGAAAGAGATCTTGAAACATTATCTCTTGATTATTTGCATAGCTCTCTAATCACTTATGAGTAGGGTGAAATCTATGAATAGAAAAGAAAAGGTCTATAGAGAAATGTATTTCAAGGCTATGAGTAAAGAAAATTTAGATAAGATTATTATTGAAGATGAAGCTAGTTAATTAAATTATTAAAACGAGGTATGTAAAATTTTTAATGTTATCATATCCTTATTTTCTAAAAATATTGGAAGAGGTACATGGAAATATAATGGGAAACTTCCCTTGAAATGTTATAAATGTGGATTTGATCGGAATTTTATGGATAATTTTCTTCAAATAAAGAAAAAATTGGATAATTATGAATAATAAATAAAACCAAGAATATCAAGGAAGAAACAGGGAGATAAAATAAAATTGTATTCCATAGGAAAAGAAAGAAAATTCTTTAAATAAAAAAGAACAAGTTTCTTGTCTAAAGATGGAGAAGAATAAGAAATTGACATTGAATACAAAAAAACGATTGAGTATGGTGTCGACAATACTTTAGTTGCAATAGTGAATAATGAATAGTTCAAAAGGAGTGGTTCTAAAGAAGGAAAAATAAAACGTGAGTATCTTTTAAAAGAAGAGTTGAAATAATGTCTAAGGAAGATTATACAGCTTTAAAAGAAAAACAAAAAGTTGTAAGATGAATGTTCCTGAACAATAAATTAGGAATTTTTTTATAATTAAAATGTGAAGCGAAAAAAAGAAATTGATAATTTGAATAAATCTCTTGTGGATGAAAATAATCATAATGATCATCTAGTTGTGAAGCTAAAGGAAAAAAGAATACGAATAGTAACTTTTCAAAAAAGAACTTTTAAAATCTTAAAAGAGAAATATATGTTTCAAAAACTATATCTATGATATTGGTGAAACTTCTCAAAAGGAGAAACCTGAGAAGGATCAAAAAAAATACCTTCAAAGTTTTAAATTAAAAATCTATTTGTCTTTGAAAATAAGAAACTCGGGAAAGTCATGTATGTGGCCAATACCAACAAAGTTAGGAATTCAGATGCCTCAAAGAACCCTCAGACCAAAAATATTTTGAAACATTATAATTCCAAAAGGTTTTCCGATATATATAGTTACAATAAATCTAAAAAGAAAATGAAGAATCTGATTGGTGACAAAAAGGTTGGTGGCTCAAAAAAGAAGAAGAAGATGGTCTATGAGAAACGTTTTCACAATTCTAGCCAGTATGGAAGTTTCAGAGAGAAATTATATTTCTATGCATATTTCTGGTATTTTAGTGGATTCATACACATGAAAAATATGTGTTAGTTCAAAAAACATTATTAGCATTGCTCCATAGGTTATGAAAGTCAATGTTTGAGGGGGAGTCAATTCCCTAAAAATAAGAAGTTTGAGAAAGTTATTTTGAAAAAACCTAAGAAGGATGGGGTAACTATTGAAAATTGGTTCCAACCATTCGAAAATATATTTGAAAGATGTGAACAAATTGATAACCTTTCAAAAGAATTTATTGTATTCGTACCAGTACAACAAAAGCTTCTTAACAATTCTCAAAAGTTGAAAGTGAAGAATGAAAAGAAAGAAAAAAGAGAAATTATTGTTGAAACTACATTGAAAGCTACAAAAGTAGAATGAACTTGGATTATTGATAGTGGATGTTATTCTCAAATGATAGTAGATTTGAAATTTTTAAAGAACGTGTATTATTTTAATGTAAGAATAGTGACATTTGGTTTTGTTGAATCCATGAATATCAAATGTGTTGGGTCAGTCATCATTGGGAAAGAAAATATGAAATCCAAGAAATCCATGTATGTTGATGGGATGAAACACAATTTTCAGAGTGTTTGAAGATTGTGTGATGAGGGTAACAACATTATCTTCTAGAAATATGTGATTTTTGTGAAAAATTAAGAAGATGGAATGATTTTTACAAGAGTCTAATATAAAAAAGTAATCTTGTTTCAGGTTGGTGAAATAAAAAACTATTGTTACATGATTATAGTGGAATAGAATCAATTGTGGAATAAAAGGATATGAAAAATGTGTTAAAGAAACATGAGAAAATTTAAAAAAATGATACAGTGTCCAATATATTCTAGACTTTCCAAGAAGATGATATTTGTGTTTCACTATTTGTTAGAAAGGAATTATTACATATGTTCTGCACAAGAAAATTGATATTTGTTCAAAAAACCCTACTGCTTATTCATTTAGATATGTATTGGACAATGATAAAACAATAATATAATATAGATAAGTACATCATCACATTCATATATGATTTTACTCGCATTACTTATGTTATTTATATGAAACATAAATCAAATGATCTGAAAATGATTAAAAGTTTCAGAAGTAAAGATAAAAAGGAATGTGAGTATTTGGTGAAGAAGTTGAGTAAGAGCAATGCCAACGAATACATAAGTTAAAAGTTTAAAAGTAATTTTGGATAAGCATGGATTTTATAATGATTATAGTTCCCCATACACTCCTCAACAAAATGAAGTTACTGAAAGAAATAATGCAATTTTGGTGGAAATGAGAAGAACTATGTTACTTGAACATGGTCTTTCTCATTACTATTGGAGACAATCCATGAGTACTGATATTTTTATTCAAAACTGATTTTTCTGTAGGCCATGATTGGGTATGACTCCGTACAAATTGTTTTATGAAAAAATTCCATGTTTAAAACACATAAGAGTTTTCATAAGTCCATGTATTATAAAAAGGAAAGTTTAAAACTATGGATAGTTTGAGAAAAAATGTTATGATGTAATTTTTATTGTATATGATCTGGAATAAAGAGGATATAGATTCTTTATCAAATAAATATGGATAATTTTTGATTCATTTGATGTAAATGTAATTGAAATATCAGAGGAAGAAAAGTGAATTCAGATAGATGAGGAAGTTGAGAAGGATAAGGACTATTTTGGAAAAAATTCTCATAAAGATATAGAAAATGGTAATCTTACTAAAGAAGAAAAATTAGAATTATCTATTTCTAGTGATGAGGAAGATAATTTAAAATATCATCCTAGGATGAGGAAGCAAGTGGAAGCTCATAATATCCTTTGGGATCAACATCATAAGGTTCAAACAAGAAGAATAATAAATTATATTACACATACATCTTTATATTTAAAAGTCGAGCTGAATGATGTGAACAAAGATTTTGAGCATCAGGAATGGGATCAAGACATGAATGAAGAGTTGGATCAGAATGAAAAGAATGATACAAGGGAACTCATAACCATTCTAGAAAATAAAAACATTATTGGAACAATGTGGGTCTTCCAGATAAACCTGAATGAAAATTTGATGTGATAAGAAACAAAGAAAGATTACTTTTCAATGGGTATTCACAAATTGAAGGTATTTATTTTGATGAAACCTTTTATCCAGTGGAAATATTAGAAATAATAATTATTTATCTTATTATTACTGCACAACGAGGATACAAGATCTTTCAAATGGATGTTAAATACACATTCTTTAATGGTGATCTTGATGAGGGTGTTTACATTGAACATCTTTGTGTATTTTTTATTGGTAAAGATGAAAGTTATGTATGAATATCGAATAAGGAATTGTATAGGATAAAAAAATATCTCAGGGCTTGTTATTTTAAATTGGATACCAGCTTGAGGAAGATGAGTTTCAAGAAGGAAAGGTTTTATAGAAATATTTTTGTTAGAGAAAGTCAAGAGTATTCCCTCATCATAATTATTTATGTTGATGATATTATCTTTGATGGGAATGATGAAATAAGTTGTAAATGATTTTATAAAGAGATGAAAATGGTATTTGAAATTTTCATTCTAGGGGAAATGAAATACTTTCTTAGGTTTCAAAATTTACAAATGTAGAAACATAAGTTTCTTTCCGAATAAAATTATGCTAAGGAACTTATGAAGATGTTCAACATGGAAAACTCAAATCCCCTTTCCAAACTAATTTCAGTGGGAACAAAGTTGAAATAATTTGTTGAAGGAAAAGAAGTTAACCAGAAATAATTTCATAAGCTGATTGGGTGTTTGTTTTATTTGACTGCCTCAAGACATGACATTTTTTCATACTGTTACTTTATGTTCCTGATTTCAGAGTGCACCAAAATATTACCATTTAATTGATGGAAAAATAATTCTCAAATACTTAAAAGGAACAACTGATTTTGGAATAAGATATAATAGCTCATATAGTATTTTTTTTGGGAATTCAGATGCTGATTGGGTAAGAAATGTTTATTATAGAAGATCCAAATGTGGTGGAGTATTCTTTTTGGGAAAGAATTGTGTTATTTGTAATATAATTAAATATAATTTAGTAACTCTTAGTATGGATAAAGATTAATATGTTGCTACCACTCAAGACGTACTCAACTTATATAGATGAAAACTCAATTATAAGACATACTTGTTAGAGTGAAGTTACCCTTGATCTGGGATAATGATAATCAAATTACAATCAATATCATGAGGAATCCAATTCATCATTATCACTAAAAACACATTGATATAAAATATCATTTCATTAAAGAGAATTTAGAGAATAATGAATTCAATTTTGAGTATGGTCCAACATTAGAACACCTTGCTGAAATATTCAAAAAACCATTATCGAAAGAATTATTTTCTAAATCGAGGTTGGACATGGATACCTAACCTCTTTCTCATAATGTTTGAGACATATGTTTTTGTCACATCTCTCATCTTACCTTTGGATAGTGTTTTCAAGGGGGAATTGTATTATTTTATAAACCTATCCTTAAAATTCATGTAAAAAGGGGGAGTTTTAGGTAATCTATGAATTTATCATTGTATTGTGTGTGAAATATTATAACTATTTAGTTAAGTAGTTGTAGGAAAGAATTGATTTGTATTACAGGAATGTTTAATAGCTAAGGAAGAAAGATGTTGAAGGTGTTTTCATAATCAATTTTTTTTACAACATGGTCATCCTATAAATGGTTCTTGTTTCCTACAATGAGTTAGTTCACGTAGGCTTATAATTGTGGATAAGTAATCTATTCCTTGAGGATACAATGTTAATTGATTTATGAAACTTGGTTGATGAAAAAATCCAAAGGGGGGGATTGTTAGGACCAAGATGATGACAAAGGTATTTTTTTAAATTATTCACTTATGATGTCAAGTATGTTTGAGAAGTAAAGAAAAATCACATCACTTAGTAAAAGTTGAAAATCAGACTCACATATTGTTTTCAGAAAAATAAGAATTTCTTCTTTTATGAAAGTTTAGATTTTTGAGAAGAAGCTATTTGGATGATTTTTTTGATCAGGTTGACTTTATGTCTAGAATAAGATATGATAGTAATCAGATTTTTCATGGATCCCATAAAAATGGTATGACGCTCTGCTATTTTGGAATTATCAAAAATCAAAACTATTTTGGGTTTGGAGGTTATTACATGTAGTGAAATTAAATTCCATATATCTTGGGGAGGGATATGATTTAACCCTTTGTACCTTTAGTAATAAAGGTAAATGAACTAGAATTAAATCCCCTTAAATCATTACATAAATATGGATACATGAGGTAGAATGAAACATTATTGTTTATACTGTACTCTTATCTCACTAATAATCAATAATTTAGGTTCTTTTAATTATTAAAATATATTATTAATATATTTTTGGGATGGTAAGTAACATTAAGGAAATTATACATAGCATTTTTACTCAAAATGTTCTTTTAGAAGGGCCTAATATATCTAGAAAACCATAGTAAAGTAAGAATCATTCCATAAATTTGGTGATTAAAAGGATGTTTTTAAGTTATTTGATGTGGGGATAATATTTATAATATTATTTTGATAATGGGTAGGCCTATTGGAAGTTTTAATAAATAATTTTTTCATTACCATGATCTTAAATGAGAAGAGTGATTTAATTCCTTTGAGTATTATTATGGGCTTTCAGGTATGTGTAGACTAACCTAAGTTAAAATATGCCTCTTAAAAATTCAATTTTATTGTTACATTTAAAGATCATATCCTAGATAAGTTAGTGTGGGACAATTTAAATTACTACAAGAATTATTTATTAATATATAAGAATATTTTCATTACTCTTAAAGATCAAGAGAAAAGTACCTTTATAAGAATTTATTATAAATTTGAACATCACAAAATATCATTTTTCATGTGTAATGCTCCTACCACATTATAAGATTTTATAGTAGTTGTCTTACATTATATAGAAAATCATAAATTGGAATTCTTTGGGGATATTTTTTATGTTTATGAAAAGTCTTTTGATGAATGATTTTATAAATTGGATCTATTTTTAGGGAGATGTGAGCAAAAAAATGTAGTTTTTATTTCTAAAAAAATATCAATTTATTTTATAACATAACATAGTTTTATTATTTTCCTATCTATAAAGGAATTGATGTTTGCCACAAAAAATATGATGAGATTGAAAAAATAACCTTTCCAATATAAGTTCATCTAATTCAATGATGTTATGAGAATATGGGCATCTATCATTGGTTTTTATGGTATTTTTCAAACAATGTTTAATCGTAGAAAAAATACTAATAAAATATTTGATCTTTTAGTATAATGTTGTATGAAAAAATCATTTCAACTACTGAATAAATTATTAGTGGAGGCTCCGATGACTATTTCACTATATTGGAATGTTTCATTCAAGATCATATATGATATAAGAAATTATATCATGGTCTAAGTGCTTTAATATAGAGTCAAACATATTGTTTTTTATCTATTATACAAGTCATGCATTAACTGAGTCCATAGTCAATTAAACCACAATGAAAAAAGTGATATTACTAGTTATATTTCCATTTGATAGATTTCAATATTATCTAGTATTTTCATAGGTTATTTCCTTTAGAGACAGAGTTGTACTAAAATAACTCCTTAATAAGAAATATTAAAAAATTAATTTAATTTTATATGTTTTCCTACTAATTTGATTTAGAAATATGTGATAATAAAGGGTGTGAGAAACTTATAGTAAACCAATTTTTTCATATGTAATTTATTTACCTTGATAAGGAGGTGGATAAAGTGATAATGGAGATTTTTTAGATATATATATATTTATTTAAATTCATTCAATTTTTTGGCCAAATAAAAAAAATAGAACATTGGTAGGTAAACACACTAAATTTTTATATCAAGACCACTGAGGATAATCGCATGCTTCACTTAAAAATGTTAAAAAATAAATAAATTTGGGTATATCACATTTCCTTAATTTATAAGAAGAAAAATTTGGTCTTTGTTTGCATTATTTCACGAGTGTCCATTAAACCTAGAGATAAGGTTTATAAACATTGACTCATGGATGAAACTTTTCCTTGAATATTTAATGTATTTTTGGAAGGTCCATTTATAGTGATCAATTCCTTCAATTGTGGTTTGGTAGAGATCATGGGATATGATGAGAAGGAATTCAAAGTAAATAGTAAATATTTAAATCCATATTTCTAAATTAAAAACCCAGTGAGAATTATTTCCACCATACAATTTAATTATAAAGAAGCTCAGGTAAAAATTTCTTGTGATGTTAAACATATCACTCACTTTGAAGTACAATTATATTTTAAAAAAATCATAAAGGTTTTCTTATTTTGGGTTTCTATATTATTTATGGGATAATGATATTGTGATTCCATTTCTTTCAAGTGATTTAGTTGTATAATTATTATATAGTAAATTATTTTTAATGGAATTTTATCATTTAGGTCTTATATTAATGTTTATAAATGTATTAATATATGAAAAATCTATTTGGAAACATAAATTTTCATCAAGGGGGAATAAAAAAAATTTAAATTAGGTTGGGGTAAAAAATTTAATTCCATGAAAAACTGTATGGTTAGAACATAGTTCCCTAAACTATACACCATAACTATTTATGATAGATGAAAAATATTGAATAAAACAAAATATTAGTTCATACTTCTCAATACCATAAACCAAACCATTTAAAATGGAAAAAATATTTTCCAGACACAACTACACAGTTATCACATGGTTTACCAGAACACGTGAAAAAACCATGTTACATTTTTAAATACCTCTAAAATTTCCCAAACATAATTAAAAAATAAAATTTAATACACTTGTACACCTGACTATAGTGTGTAGCCAACCCCCAATTCTTAACTTCCACCTCTAATTCCCCTCTCCCCTTTTTATTTTTTACTTATGTGTGTCTAACTCAAGGTCAATATTTATTCTGCTTCATATTATTACTATTTCTCTAATTCTTCATCTATATGTTCTTTCTCCTTTATTTCCAAGAGAACCCTTTCTATTTTCACTCCCATTTATTTTTTGTAATTATTATCTTTCATTTGTTTGTCTAATGTTTTCATACAATTTTTTAATGCCCCTCACTTAGAGAAACATATTTACCAAAACTCATAATTTTCATTGAAAAAAATTATTTATTTTTGGGTTTCAAAGAATTATACTAGGAATTGAATTCATTAATACTATAATATATCTATTAATTTTTATTTTTTTTCTAGTTTATTCTGTTTTCTAATGCATGAAAATACACTAAACCAATAAACCCTAACATGATAAATCTACCTTATAAATGTTCTTGTTGTTACAACTTCTAAAATACCTCTGACCATTACCTATTATAATATCAAAAATAAGGAAAAACATTCTATATAATTATATCTAAACAGATGGTCTCTCCCCATGGATTTTTTGAAAATAAAATTCTATCCACAGTAATCAATATGGAAGAACTTCAAAATTAAATTGACCTTGACCAACTTTATGAGAACATTTATATAATGACAAAAAAAATTATGGATTTATTATTTAGTTTATAATTACCCTTCACTATAATAAGTGGTATCAGATTGGAGAGGATGGATATATTGTGGAAAATTAGAAAATTTTCATAATACGCCTCCTAAATGATTTCAAAAAATATATCAAAGAAATTTATGATCCTTACATTGTTCAGTAGTGAGGAATATGAGAGCAGTTCCTCATTTAAATAATATGTATTACATTCGGAACCCACTATTGTGCTATAAATTCTGTAACACATTTCCATCCAATATTAATTTATAATACCAAAACCACCAAGGCCTATAAGTTGTTGAACCCAGTACACCAATTCCTCCATCAGTTTCTTACAACTTACTTTACCATATTGTTCATGTCTGAAGGTAATGTTTTCTAAAGGGACATGTTTTTTCTCTACACTATTAATTATGGGAAACATATCATCTTGGAATTATTATATAAAAGGTACCTCATCCAAATGTTTATCAAGATAATGTTGGGGGGGTATTTGATGAAATTTATATAAAAGTATTTGATGAGTTCTTGAGAATTTATTTTTAAATTGAATCCTTTAGTGAGATTAATCTCCTCTTCCTTTTGAAATAATAATTACAGAACATACAGCGATGATTAAATATATGAAAGTTCCAAGTTAGTGTATTTGTATCACTGAGTGGGGGAGGGGGTGAATTAGTGATACTATTTTAATTTATGTTTCCTCGAAACAAAATTCTCCCCTAACTACAGATCTAATTCCATACTAAAAAATAATTCAAACACATATACACAGAAACAAAAGAATTTACAAGGTTTACTATTCAATGAGAATATCTAAATCCATGGTATGGTTTGGAAATGATCCAATACCATAAAATACACTAGAAAAGCATCACTGGATAACAATGAGTAAGATATACCAATTCAATCATGTAGAACTATGTAAATAATCCAATAGTCCATGTGCACCCTCTTAGCACAAGTAGGGAAAAGAAATATTTTTGTAACATTTCATGTTACCTATGCTTCTTTTCAAATTCACAAATGTATTCCAATTAAAACAATTATTCAATTTCTTACCTAGAAGATGGTATGAACTTCCTATACTTTGTTAAGGAAAAATCCAGTCTGATTTTCCCAGTACATTTTTACTAGTCCAATTATTCCCCATAAGATTATCCTCAGTATGATTATTCTAGGTATGATTCTCCCCAGTACGAAAAATTTATGGATTTGTAAGAATACGATAGAGATGAATCTTCACCACTTCTATTTTGGGTACAAAATACTCAGTATGATTCTTCCTAGTATGATTTTCCAATACAATAGATATAGATATGAAAGAATATTATTGAGTCGATTTAGAATTCCTTCTTCCCCAGTCCGAAAATCTCAATATGTAAATCCGGATCCAATTATCCCGCCTGATACGATGATCGAATGAATATGATTGACAATCCAAATATAGTAATCAACTGAGAATGATAATCATTAAAAGCAATGATCAACTGAATATGATGTTTCAATCTTGTCTCTTCTCCTTTCACTTCTTTCGTCAAAACTTCTTCAACAAAGGCTCAGTATGAAAACCACTTTCTCTCCCTTAAACATCAGAGAATATCTATCTTCTATGATGAATAGTACATCAATAATCAAAAGTAAAGATTACTCTTTACCTTTTATAGGCGACCCATACATGGTTTGGGTAGGAATCAAAAAATCTTTCCCACTCAAAAAAATTCACCAAAATCTTGATTTCACTTGAATTTAAAGTGAATATTGACTTCGTTAACTCTTCTCGAATATTCACAATGCTTCTCCAAACTTATTCTCTTCCTTCAAATTTCCATTAAATCACCAGTTTGGATCCTATTTTTTAATCCTATTTTTCACAATCTAATTTCTTCATTGCGGTACTCTATGCCAATTGAATAAAACACTCTTTGAATTTCAAAATCCCCCTTGACAATTCATCCAACTCTTTTATTCAACTGTTATGTTGTTTCATTTGAAATAAAATAAAATTATTAGATGATGGTTTTTGACCCACTTCAACAAAGAAACAACTTAATTCAACCCCTTTTAAATGGTTGACTTCATTGTTGACCAGTCTCTGTCATTAAAATTTTCATCAGCTTTAGAGCCATTCATTTTCTATCAGTCTTTATTGAAAACAATTCTTCCTGAATATGATGGAATGCAAAATATGATGGACCAGTGTCAACAATTATAGCTTCCACAACGTTATCCCTTTAAAAAAAGGTGCTTGTATCAATAATTCCTTTATGAATTTAAATTTATTTTATAATATCTTTAGCATCCTCATATTACTTTGGAAATTTTCATAAATTTACATTATTTCAAGATTCATTGTTTCCTTCTCAGCCCGATAATGTTTTCTAGAAAAAAATTGGTCCAAATACAATCAGGTTAAAAATTAATGTCTAGATTATGATCCTTCTTAGTATAATTAGTATGGATATGATTATTCTATATAAAATTGGTCACAATACGAATTCTTCAGTACAATTTTTTCTTCGTTTTCCTTACCAACATATTTTCCTTCCTGAGCCTAATATGATTATCCAAAATTCATTTGGCCCAAAGATGATCACTATTACTCTTTTCTTTTCATCCAAATCTAATCAATATAAATATGATCAACATCATATATTTCTTCTCTTCTACCCGGATATGATTAATCTGGGTATAATCGACAACACCTATTTCACTCACCCTTTCTTTAATCAAGATTTCATTATATGCTTTTTAACTTAATTATGATTTATGAGAATTAAAAAATAGAAAATAATCATAACATTTAAATTAATTATAGTTTTATAGACTCTTATTCTCTCATTATGATCACTTATTCAATACTGAATTCATAGTGAATCTGATGACCATTTACTTCCAAAAAAGATACATTCTCAATGAAACCAGTACTTCTATTCTATATTCTATGTGGATTATGATATTCTCAAATTATAGACCCATGTAGAGTCTAATTATTTTGAAATCACGAGTCTAATTCTCTTTATAAGCAAAGGGCAATAATATTTTCACCAAATATAAAGTGAGGGAATTTCCCTTTTTATCTTAAACTTCCTTGAAAAAAAATACTTGAAAAAAAATATCTTCCTCATTATATTGGTCCCAACAATATGATATGAATCATTAATTTTTTTCATGGATCCCCCAGAGTAGAAGTATTGGAGGTATACGAAGCACATTCCCTACTAGATCATTCACCAATGTTGCCTGAGTACCAACACCGTAACCCACCCCAAAATATAGAATACCACCAAACATTCCCTAAAAAATCAATAAATCCACCACCCATACCTGTAGGTCACAAATTATGGTAACCTATTATTCATTAAATTTGATAATAATTTAAATATCCCATGTTAAACATGTAACTCGAGTATATAGGGTGTCAAATGGAAGACACATGCTTACAGGGCCTTCCTCCCCATATCTCTACTACACCTTGACCCCCACCCATATCATATTACATTAATGGTGATGTATATTATCTTATAGGAGATTCAAGGACCTCCTCAGCTTTAGAAGATTAGATAGTAGTGTGTGGTGATATAGGTTCCAGCGTGCAGGAGCTTCCACAATAGGTGGTTCAAGTGGTTATTTTATAGAACATTTCATCTTGGCATATGACAGTGGTAGAATCCCAAACTTGCATGAGGTATGTCTTATAGCATTTAGTGAAACCCTTGTAATATGCCCTCCCATCACATTTGAATGAATATTTTGGGGTTTTATGTCATTTTTATATTATTTTATCCACGCTTTAAATTATTCACATGGTTTCTCATTTCATTATATCATTTTTTTTAAAAAATTATATTACCATAATATTCATTTCTCTGCTTCATGTGATTTAATATAAACCCTATTTTCCCTTTAGTATTGAAAAAATATAATAATTCACCTTTTTTCTAATTCTATGATCAATGAATCAGGTGAGTCTGATATAATATTTTGAGGATACTCTTCCATAGATCATGCTATCACCCAAAGATTTATTCCCATGTGTTAACGAAAATTTTAGTGGTGTCTCATTTCTATGGACTATGATCATCCATTGTAAATTTAATTCTAGTAAAAAACCAAAATTTTATCAATTAAAACTTCTTTATTATAATCATTTCATTTATTATAAATCATATAAATCACATAGATAACACACAAAAAACATTATAAATTAAGAATATATGAAATAAATTCATTTTTTCATAAAGTAAGGAACCTATACCAATAGAATAATTACATTAAATTTGTAATATTAATACAACCCTTATGAATAGTAAACCATCCAATTGAATATTAATCTCACAAATGAAATTATAATTAAAATTTAGGCATATTATAGATTAATATATGATATAATTAGATCCTTGTACAAGTAAATAATTGTTTTCAAGATGATAAATTAAGTATTGGTATTTCTGTTAATTATAAATATTTATTTAAAATATTATAGTTAATATAATGATTTAAAATAGAATTTATATTCATATAGTATAATCCTAAAATTATATTTATTTTCCTTATGATTTTAATATAGTATTATGAGACCTAAATTAATTTTTTAATGTGTTATAAAATTAGTTATAATTTTAAAATTGGTATTCTTCGAGTAAATGATGACTTTAATTAAAAATTTAATTTTTCATACATAGAAATTTATTCTCTTAAAATGCAGTTAATTTTTGAATTCTACATGTCAAAAAATAGGTAGGTTGAAATTTTTTAAATTTTCTAAAATAGTTGATTTTTTGATGAAGAGTGAAATACGATAATTTATGGTATAAGATAAATACATGAATTGTTGAGTCATGGATGATGTATGGTTGAGGTAAGCCAATAATATTGAAAAATATTATCCATTTACTTTATTTAGTTATGGGAATCAAATCTATTCATATTCTTGATCCAAAATGATAAAAAAATGAATAAGATAATAAAAAACACCCCTCTCCTCCCCTATAAATACCCCCCTCACCACATCTTCTCCTTGCACCTCTAAAGACTTGAATCATTTCCAAATTCTTCCAAATCATCTCTCAAGACTCTAAAAACACTTCCAAGATTATTATTTTCTTATGAAAAGTCCCATACTAGTTCCACTAAGGAGGTTCTCATTTAGAATAAATAAAGAGGTAAAAACCTAATTCCTTTTATTTTAATTTTTTTCCAATCTCTTTTCTTTTCTTATTCTCTAATCACCCAACCATTTAAAAGTGTCATAGTAACACCAATATCAATCGTGTAAGAAAATTTTATTATTTTAATGGAATAATACATCATCATTTCTTTCCCCTACATTATTTTAAAAAAATGAAAACATCGTTCGTGATGTGTTAATTTATCTTATTCATGGATGTTGGGTTTTCAATTTCCATTAGTGCCATGAAGGTTGGTCATAAAATTATTTTTATTATTGAAAAATATTATAATAAATGTATTAAATCCAATATAATTTTATGAAACTTTTATATATACATTATATTAGATAATAAAACAAAACTAGTTTGTAATGATAAAAGAACGCCAAAAGAATATAAATGATTATCGTTAAGGTTTTATCTATTGAATCATTATAAAATCTAGAAACAAATTGATATATAAGACCATTCAATATTTTTGATGTTCATTAATAACATTTAATTTTAATTTTTTTACAACTATTCACATTCTACATGATTATTCATACATGTATACAAATGAACCAATCTTGAAAACCAAGGGAACGAACACTTCTGAATGATGAAATTGTATCTTATAACTCATAAAATGTCTATAAATGAAATTAATTAAATTATAATAAATAAAATAAATGTATAAAAGGTTCTGAATTAACAATTTAATGGGTTTAATTTTATCATCCCAGACATTAAGTTCAAGTGTAGAACAATTTCGAACATAAGTTAAGGGATTCTACCTGAACCCCCATTTTTTCCTTCAGGTTACAATTTTTCTCTCTTTAACCCAATGTAATTATTCTTTCCTTTTATTGAATTCTTCCAAATTCTTTGTATATGTTCCAAAATTATGTATCTATATCATATAGTCCTTCTTTGATGGGGAAATAGATGTTTTTAAAAATCCATTCTCAATTCATCTTGATAAGAAAGCTAGATTAAAGGGAACATCCCAATTTCCTACACATTTTCAAGGGAACTACATAATCCATTTTAATCCAAAATTATTTTTCTAAAATCACTCAATTTATTAGGAAAATCTATCTTGGTTCATTTTTTGTTTTATATAAAATATTGTTACTTTTACGATTTGAATACTCTTTAATATTTTCCTTAAACCGTAGTAAATGTTTTATTTATAAAGATTCATAAACACTATTTTTGATATCACATCAGTTTGACTAAACATATAATGATGTATGACTATTTTACCTTGTGAATTTCATTTTATTATTTAAATCCACTCTTTTATTGAAACGTTTATGATACACACACTTATTATTCTTCATGAAATGGTTATGATACCCATTTCTTTCCATGGGTAACCCTTATATTTATTTATAATGTTGAACACATATTCATGAACATGTTATGTTGGGTATGCCCAAAAATTTTCCTATTGCATTGGGTAATGATTATTCTCATGAGACATCATTTTCAATGGTCTTGGTGGTTATCCTTGACTAAGGATCCATTTGAAAAGGTCTTTGTGGTTAGCCTTTACTCATGATCCTCCATGTGAAATGATCTATGACCCATTCTTATTACATTTTTTTTTGTTTCCACATTTATGTGATGACATGTTTATATGATCCCATGTTATACATGTTATTAATACTTATGATTATAAATGTTCCACACCTTTTTGTGTCATCATGTTATGCTTTCAAACCCATGCCTTATGCTCTATTCAAATTTGTATTCCCTTACAGGCATTTTTACCTTATCCCTATATTCATGTATTCCCCAATTTATCCTATACAGATATACGAGATCAATGGATGTTTGGAGATATTTATGGATGATTAAAATAAATATGTTTTATTATATTTACTTGTTTTATATTTTCAGTACCAAATCATCCAAAGACACTATCCTTTATGATTCTGGGTTTATATTTAATGGTTAACGATGTTTATAATACCATAATAATATGTGTAAAATAATAGGGTCATTATAGTTGATATCTAAGAATGGTCTTGGTATTTTTTTAGATTGGGATTAAAAAACTTCATTAAGAACCCTAGGTATAATTCTATCACCATGGATAAAAAATATTGGACTATAGGTAATAATATGTTAGGATATGGTTTTCATCTTCATGTTTATCCTTTTATTTTTAATGTTTCCATTTATTATGCTTGTTATCCAAGTATTCAATCCCCCTTAATTTTAATTTCCATTTCTTAGTTAATGGGTGAAAATAGGATAAAATTTTCCAAAAATCAATGTGATAGGAAATATGATGATTCCATTAATTAAATTAGAATGATGAAGGGAACATGCACTCAAAATGTCATGAAAGTACTTTATCAATTAGCTCAAGTTATGCTTAATAACTAGAATCATGTCAAATTTCATCTTTCTACTAATAAAGAGAAAATTGAATTTGAATCCTTTATACAACAAAGTCCTCCCATGTTTAGTGGATCTTATGATCCCCTCCTCATATAAAGATTGATTAACCCCATTGAGAAGATTTTCTTTATCCTCCTATGATCAGAAGAGGAGAAAGTTGTGCTGGTATTCTATCGTTTTGATAAGGAATATTCTTATTAGTGGAAAATAATAAAGAACAAGAAACCAAAGGAGGAAATTGATTCCATGGAATTGTAATATTTCAAGAATATATTTTTTAGTATATATTTTACCAAAACCCTCCATCTTAAGATTCAAAGGGAATTACTTGGACTAAAGAAAAAGAAAGATGATTCTATCAGGTCATACGAGGAAAGAATTACAAGGAATAGAATATATGACTCCATATTTATCATTAATGTCTAAGGAAAGGTATATCACTTCTTTAGTGGACTAAAAATGAGTCTACAAAAAGTTTTGGTGATTTGATACGTTGACAGCTTTGAAAAGATTGTATGTTTTTCACTTATGGTTGAAATGTTGATTGAAGACTCTCTGTAATCTCATGGGCTCAGAGATAAGATGTAGAAAATAAATTTTAATATATGAGGATAAAAATATAAATCCCATGAAGTAATCAAAACCCAACATCCCACAAGAAAAAATTGTGAGATAAAGTATCCTTGAAATAGTCTAAAGGTAACTAAGAAATTATTCACATGGGGAAGAATGGGGTATCTCTCTAATAACTGTTGAAGGGATATGAAGAATCCCATAAAAGTGGAATAATAAATGAAGTTTAAAATCAAAAATCATCCTTTAGTGTAGTGTTTCAACTACAAGGGTAATGGGTGTTATGCGAACCATTGCCCAAATCCAAGGGTTGTTGGAGGAAATCAACAAAAACAACCTCTTGGGAGGAAAGGAAGGGAATATGGTATCAATACTACTGAGGTTGATCCTAACAGTGATGTGGTGATAGATATTCTAGTTATTAATTAAATAATTGTGAATATAATATTTAATTCCAATTTTATACATTCATTAATATCTTTCAAGTTTAATACATCTATTCAAATACCACATTAAAATATAGAGTTTGAGTTATCTGTGAGAACAGAAAATGGGGAAATTATTACATCAAAAATATATAAATCCTCCATATTTAATGTTTGTGGACTAAACCTCACATAAAATATTTCTTTACATCATTTGGTGGATTTTAATGCTATATTGGGAATGGATAGGAAATCTTTATAAAATTACAACATCAAATATTGAGAAAGTGAGACAAATCTTCACATCCCGAGGCTTCCTCTAATTCTATACAAGTGTAAGTAGGAGGATGAATCTACAACAGAATAATGATCTCAATTGTGGATATTATTTCCTTATGCGAAAGAATATCTAGATCAAATAAATTAGAAAAAGGAGAGAATCATTCTAGAATACATGCCCATTATGAGGGACTACATTGATGTGTTTCTCAAAGAGTTTCCTGATCTTCCTATTGATCGAGAGGTTAAGTTCCCAATTAGAATTATTCATGTATAACTACCTATATCAATGGCATCTTATAGAATGGACACAATTGATCTATAAGAACTAAATAATCAGTTATAAAAGAATATGGATTAGAGTTTTATATGACTAAGTTCTTCACCATTGGGCACACAAGTACTCTTCATCAAGAAGAATGATAGATAAATTCTACTATGCATTAATTATTATGAGCTGAATAAAATCATGATAAATAAAAATTATCCCTTTCCACAGATATATTAATTGTTCAATCAACTATATAGGGCCATGTATTTCTCTAAGATGGGGCTTTGATCAGTATATAACCAATTAATGGTGAGGAAGGAAGATATTCTCAAGACCACCTTTTAAAAAAAGTACATACACTATTAGTTCATAGTGATTCCCTTCTGACTCACTCATACTCTAGAAATTTTCATGGATGTAATGAATATATTCTTTTGAGATTGCCTATAAATTTGTTTAGTATTCATAATTGAGGATATTCTTTTATACTCTATGAGTAAGGAGGAACATGCCGAGATTTTGAGTATTATATTGAAGATCTTGAGAATTTAGAAATTCTATGAAAAGTATAGTAAATGTGACGTATGGATGGAGTAAGTATCCTTATTGGGGCATGTTATCACCATAAATGGAATATCTGTGGACCCTTTCAAGACAAAGGCAATCCAAGAGTATCATAGGCCAACATCTATAACGGAGATCCATAGTTTCCTTGGTTTAGCTAGGTACTAACGATGATTTTCAAATAAATCCTCAATACTTTCAAACCCATTAACCAAGATGATTCAAAAGGGAGTGAAGTTAATATGGTCCAATTAATGTGAAGACTGCTTCATAGATTTAAAAGGGAGGCTTATTATTGCACCAGTACACATGCTACTGACAATTGAAGAGATATTTTCGGTATATAGTGATGCTTAAAAGAAGGGATTAGGATATTTACTAATGAAAAATGATACAGTGATAACCTACACCTCAAAGAAGTTGATAATTCATGAGAAAAAATGTCATATTAATGATCGAGAGTTAGAATATGTGATCTTTTAGTTGAAAATATTGTGGCATTATCTCTAGGGGGAGAAGTGTGGGATATATACTGATTATATGAGCCTCAAATATACATTCACATAGAAGGATATTAATATTCACCTATGAAGATGGTTATAGATCATCAAGGATTATGAATTATAAATCCATTATGATCTTGGAATGGAAAATAATGTGGAGATTCTCTAAGAAGAATGGATCTCATAACATTGTCAATGATGAGATTTTAGAACGATCAAATCTTCTTAGAACATCAAATAATGGACATGGGAATCATTAAGGAAGTAACGTCATCAGTACTTTCTCAAATGATTTCTTAACCATCCCTCATGGAGTAAAAAAATATGTTCAATAAATTGATGTGGAAAGTCAGAAAATGGTAGAAGCTATTAAATAAGGGAAATACTTAGAGTTCAAAATTAATGAGGTTGGAGTATTAATATTGGGGAAAAGATTCTATATACAATACAATATACATATAAAGAATGATATTCTTAATGATGTGTTTATCACAACCTTCTGTATTCACCCACGGAGCACAAAGTTGCATTGAGATCTTGAAGTGAACTATTGGTGGAACAATATGAAGAAAGAGATTGCTTGGTATAAATCAAAGTGCATGGTATGAAAAAAATGAAGGAGAAAAGGTAAAAGTATTAGGTGATGATTCAACCATTACCTATACTAAAATGGAAGTGGTAAAACAGCACCAAGGACTTTTTCACCAGACATCCAAAGAAATCCAGTGGACACAATGCTATATGGGTGGTTGGGGATCGTCTTACCAAGACAAATCACTTTATAACAATTTGAGAGGAATTATAACTAAATTATATTTCATGGATATGCATCAAATAAGTGTTAAAGATTCATGGAGTACCACTATTGATTTTATCTAATCAAGATTTGATAATCACCTCCAATTTCAAGAAAAGTCTTCAATATGATATGAATACTGAGTTGTTCTTCAATACTGTTTATCACCCTCAAAATAATGTTCAATTGAAAAAGACTATCCAAACACAATAAGACATGCTGAGAGAGTGTTATGTGGACTTCAAGGGAGGATTGGAACTATATCTTCCTCTGGCTGAGTTCTCCTATAATAATAGTTTCCAGTTGAGAATCCAAATGTGTCCATATAAATCCCTTTATGGGAAAAGATGAAGAAGATCATTATTCTAGGATGAATTCAATAAAAAAAATATTCTAGACTTTAAATGGTCAATGAAATAGAAGAAAAAGTGAAAACCATCCAGAAACATATTTGGGAACCCCAAAGTCCACAAAAGAGTTATGCATACAATCATTGATGAGACCTGGAGTTTAAGGATTGAGACATGTTATTCCTCTACATTTCTCCATGGAAGAGGATCATGATATTTGGGGATAAGGGAAAGATAAGTCCTATATACATCATCCACCTTGATATTCTTGATCATGTTGGTGATATGGCCTATTGACTAGCACTTCCACCAACCATGTCTCAAGTACATGATTTATTCCGCATATCCCTCTCAATGAAGTATATACTAGAGTACTCACATGTACTGAATTTAGAGGTGGTATAGTTGGAAAATGATATCTCTTATGAGGAGCATCCAGTGAAGATCTTGGACCATCAAGATAATGTTTTATGCAAAAGAATGTTCAACTGGTCAAACTACTATGGTGGAACCATAAGTACGAAGAGGCAATACGGGAACAGATGATGTAATGAAGGAGATGTACCCTCACCTATTTTCCACATTGTTTTTTAAATGAAATTTTCAGGGATAAATTTAATAAGGGGGGAGGAATGTAATGACCCAAAGTTTTATCACTAAAAATCCCCTTTTTACAATTATTTCATATAGTATAAATCACATAAATCACATAGAGTACACAAAACAACCATTATCAATAAAGAATGAATGAAATAAGAAAATTTTGCCAAAATTAAGGAACATGTACCAATAGAATATTAACTTTCCCTTTGGAATAGCAATATGACCTATATTAATAGTATATCAGCTAATAGAATAGTGAACTAACAAAAGAAAGTATAAATAAAATTTAGGCATCTTATAAATTAAAATATGATAAAATTATATCATAGTATAAGTAAATAATTTTTTTGAAAATGCTAAATTAAGTATTAGGATTTTTGTGAATTTCAACTATTTATTTACAATTTTATAATTAATATAATAATTAAAAAGAAAATATATTTTAATAAAATATAATCATAAGTTAATATTTCATTGTATTGTGATTATAAGTTAATTTTTTGAGACCTTAATTATTATTTTTAAAGTGTTATAAAATCTTTTATAATTTGAGAATTGGTATTCCGAGTAAATGATGATTTTAATTAAAAATTAAATTTACCATACATAGATAATTATTTTCATAAAATGGAGTTCATATTTTTATTCTACACATTTAAAAATGGTTAGGGAGAATTTTTGGGATTTTTTAAAAATAATTTATTTTTTAGTGAATAGTAAAATATGGTAATTTATGTTATAATCTAAATACATTAACTACTGAGTCAAGGATGATGTATTTCTGAGGTAAGACAACAATATCAATCCCTCATGATCCATTTCAAATATTTATTCATGGGAATAAAAAATATTCATATTCTTGAGCCAAAATAATAAACAAATGAAAAAAATAATCAATAACACTCCTCACCTCTTACTATAAATACCACCCCTAAAAACCTATTCTCCTAACACATATAAATCCATGATTCTTGTAAATATTATACCCAATCCTTCCCCAAGCCTCTCCCCTACATCTAGGAGCCTTTGGTCTTAAGAAAGGACAAAAACCAATTCCCTTAAGGAGGCTCAAAAAGAGAATAATTCAAGAGTTAAAAACCTCTTTCCATTTATTTTTATTTCATTCCATTTTGTTTTATTTTATTATTATCTCCTCATCTGAACTTATCCAGGTAAAATTCTAGATATAGTATCTTACATGTACTAGAATGTTATTATTTTAATGAAATAACCCATCATCATTTCTTCCCCCTCCCCTTTTTATAATAATGAAAACATTGGCCATGATGTGTTAATTTATTGCATTCAAAGATGATGAGTTTTCAATTTCCATTACCGCCTTCAAGGATGGTCTTAAAAAAAAATTTATGGTTAAAAAATATTATAATAAATCAATTATAGCCTATTTAATTTTCTATAACTATTATATATACATGTTATTAATTAATAAAACAAAACTAGTTCATGATGATCAAAAAACACCAAAATAATCTAGACGGTTATCATTAACATTTTATCCTATAAATAATCTTAAAATCTGAAAAATATTGATATATAATACCATTAAATATTCAAAAAGTTCATTAAAAACATGTAATTTCAATTCTGGACAACTAGACTCAATCTACATGATCTTTCATACACGTATACAAATGAACCTATCATGAAAACAAAGGAAACAAACACTCCCAAATGATGAAATTGTAACACATAACTCATTAAAAGGACATAAATTAACTTAATAAAATTATAATAAACAAAATAAATGTATAATAGTTTATGAATTAATTAATTAATTTTATTATCTAGGACATTAAGTTCAAGTGCATAACACTTTCAGACATAAGGTAAGGGATTGTACCCAAAGCCTCATTTTTTTCGGCCTCCTCTTTCTCTCTCTTTACACCAATGCAATTCTTATTTATTTTTATGAACCTACTCTACATTATGTTTATATGTTCCAAAATCATTTATACAAACATATCAACCATATTTGATGGGGAATTACCTATATTTAAAAAAATTACCTTCTCAATTCATCCCGATAAGCAAGGTCGATTTAAGGGAACTCCCTGATTTCCTACCCATTTTAATGTTAACTCCATAATTTGTTTTAATCCAACAATTTTTTTCAAAAATAACTCATTTTATCATGAAATTTTTTGGTTCGTTTCTAGTTTTAAATAAAAGATTGCGTCATTTGAGATTTAAATGATCTTTAATATTTTCCCAAAACCGCACTAAAATGTTTTATTTCAAAAGTTTTTTTAACACTATTTTTACATGTTTTCACTTCAGTTTGAAAATACTTACAAATAACTATGACTATTTTACCTTATTAATGTCCATGTATGATTTAAATCCCATCTTTCATGGAAACATTTATGATACACCCATTAATTATTCTTTATGTCATGATTATGATACACATTTCTTTCCACGAGTAACCCTTATGATTATTTTTCAGTTGGAATACATATTTTTGAACATGTAATGATGGGTGCGCCTAAATAGTTCTTCTATGCATTTGGTAATTATTAGTCTCATGAGATTACATGTGTACGGGTCTTGGTGGTTAGCCTTAACTCATGATCCATGTGCAACGGGCATGGTGGTTATCCTCGACTTGTGCTCCTCTTTGTGTAATAAGCCTTGACTCATGCTTATGTCATGTTTTATGTTGTTTCCACATTTCTATGATGCCATGTTTATATGATACCATGTCGTACATGTTATTAATCCTTATTATTATTCATGTTCCATTCCTTTTTGTGTCATCATTTTATACATTCAAACCCATGTGCTATGCATTATTCAAATGGTTATTCCCTTACTTGACCTTTTAGATAATCCCTTTTTTCATGTATTCCCCAGATAATCCTACATAGATGTAGGAGCTCAATGGATGTTAGGATCTATTTATGGATGATTAAAATAACGATGCTTTATTTTTTTTGTCTCACTTTTATGTACCTAATGATCCAATGAAACTAGAATTTATGATCCTTGGTTTGTATTTAATGGTTAACTATGTTTAAAATCATGTAATAATATGTTTAAAATGCTAGGATTGTTATAATTATCCTCACTAATTTCATGAATTTATCTATACATGTGTGTACCATAACATGATCATGTGGGACAATACTCAATCTTAATTGTGGGGCAGGCCATCTCATCCATGTGAAACAAATTTGATCATTGTAGATATTAAAAAGGAAGCAATGCTTTCGAGAAAATTAAAGGGTGGTATAAGTATCCCATATTCATATTAGGTAAGTGATATTAGATTTCTATGAACCATTTTGATATTTGGAATATAAAAATATCTATAATCTTTTTTTTGAGTTGGATTTGGAAAATTTAAGCCGAGTTCTTTAAATTTTCTTCTTAAAACATTTTATTTAAGGGAAGATATTTTACCAGTTAAAAACATGATGCATGTTCTGTAGCTGGAGAACGCACCCCACGCGCCGCTGGGTTTTTCAAATTTTCCGCCCGTTGCACTCCTCTCTTCCTGGATGCCGGCTCCCCCACTGCCTCCTTACCTTGCCCTTGGATTCATCCCTCCTTCCCCCTTGGCCCCTATACCCCCCGACGCCTCCTTGAGCCCTCTTTCTAGGCCTCCTACCTCCAGAACCTCGGTGGTTCCAGACCTAGCTCCCTTTCTACCTCTGGTGGTCTCCCAAGCTCCGACGACCCCCTCCTCCGCAGCGCATCCCTGGTCTGGCTCCTACATAGATGCGCTTTGTGGATCGCAAGGGGACTTATCGGCACCGTGCTTCCTGGATGTTTACATGGAGTCACTGAAGGTTTCGAAGGCCAGATCCTGCGTCTCCCTGGATTTCCCTACGACGGCTTTCAGGGAGGTGGAGGCGTGACTCAAGTAGACTCTCGTTGCCCACTTTGGGGCCGAAAAACCCCCCTTACCACTTTCCAGCACTTTGTTGCCTCTTGGGGTCTCAGGAATCCGGTGCGGGTGTCTTCGATACATAGGAATTCGTTCTGCCTAGTCCTAGCCTTATAAGAAGGTTTTGTGTTCGCTGGTGTAAGGCTCCCAGGTCTTTCGGTCGATGGAGTTTTAGGTTGTCCCGGTGGTCCCTAGAAATCCACAGGGGAAAGGAGAGCTCGATCCCTGCTATTTAGATCTGCCTTCCCGGCCTACCTCTGCCCTTCCAGAATGGCAGTTTCCTCAAAGATACAAGAGATTCTCTTGGTGGATTCCTCTACGCGGATGACAGGACCCCATGTAGCGGTGATACGTCGCAGGCTTGGTTTTTTGTAGAGATTGATCTTTCCCTTCTAATTCGGGATCAGCTTTCTCTTCAGGTGAAGGACTCCCTCTCCAGGGGCCAGGAAATCATCTACCTAGTATTCCCAAGGTACTGCTCTCATTGTATTCTTTAGGGCCACTCCTTACAGGTTTGTAGGAGACGCCGTCACAGAGATAGTCGCCCCCATGCCAGAACACCCACTTCCGTGTCCAAGAAGCTGGCCTCTCCGGCCGTTGTTCTCCCTACAGTTTCTTTAACTATGGTCCAATCCCTTTTTGAGAGGCCGTTGATGGATCCTTATGCCCCCTACCTTTCCAGGATCTGAGATAGCCTTATCTAACTCGGCCTCTGTGATCTTGCAACATAGGTAACCCCTACCTCCATTTCTTCCAAGGCTAGTGCCCAACCTCCAAGCTGTTTTCGTTATCCCTCTGCTGCATTCTCTACTGACCCAGGGGCCACCCCTCGGTGTGCGTCGGCCGCGCGGCAGGGACAGCCTTCTCGGCCCTCTGGCACTGCCTCTTGCATCCGCTGCTATAGACGGTTGTCACCTAGAGGATCCTGGCCCGAAGGGTGTGATCCTCTACCTTCTGGGTGCCCAATCCAACGGAATTCCCCTATTTCCTTTCTCTCCTTGTTAAAGCCCATGGGATCAACGACGACCCTTTATCTCCCCCTCTAGTGGATGAGGTCTGTATCTCAATCGCATCTGAGATATTACACATCCTACTACTCCACTGACGCACAAGGGTGACAGAGTGTGCACAAGATCTCAATCAAGGATCATGAAGGAGCACTCATCATCCTACTTAAATAAGGCCATGAGTTTTGGGCCACTACTAGGACCCTGTTTGACAAATGATTCCGATGATCATCTGGAATTCCTGCGGCATTGGTGCTCGGGTTAAGGCGGAATTCCTCACCAATGAAATCAGGAAATACAAAGCCTTAATCATTACAATCCTTGCGCATAAAAAACCCCCTACCAGAATAAATGATCTCTCCAGAAAAATCAATCTGCATGGTTGAATGCTTGCTGACCCCACCAATAGACATGTTTGGATCTTTTGGCACAACCGCCTCTCGATGGATCTAGTCAGGGCCAGTGATCAATTCATCACTACGAAGGTTTCGATCAGTGACATCTCCTTCTTCATGTCCTTTGTTTATGGTAGTTTTGATGCTCAACAAAGGGAATCCTTATGGAATGACCTCAAATCCTTTTATCCCAAAAATCATCCATTGTTTGTTGGGGGAGGGGGACTTCAACGTTGTTGTAGAACTAGAGGAGAGGAAAAGAAGAGAACATTTTCAGAGGAATGTGAGCCTGGATTTTGCTCATTTTTTGGCTGGGAAAGGGATTTATGATCTTAGATTTTTAGGCAACTTCTTCACGTGGTGCAACAACCAATGAGGGATCCACTGCTCGTGGAGTCGTTTGGACTATTTCCTGGCTAATATTCAGGCTATTTCCAAGTTCCCAGCCACTAAGGTTAGTCATTTGGTCCGGGGGTTATCTAATAATTCCCCTATACTAGTTTTTATATCTTCAGGCTAGTGCCAACATGAATCTTTCTGGTATTACCATCAATGGGACAACCTCCCGGGTTTCCATGACCTGGTGAACAATGTATGGGGAGAGTTGGGCTGTGGTTCTTCATGGGTGGCCATACACAACAAGTTGAGATGCCTAAAGGCAAGGCTCCATGAGTGGGCGAAAGATATTTCTCCCAGTGATAGTGATGTTGATTCTTCCATGCATGACATTGAATGGCTTGCACATAGTCTTGAAGAGTCATGGGATGACTAGATCTTTAAGGATCCCTCTAATAAGAAAAATGCCTTGGCAGACATGCTTCTCCGTCAAGAATGCTTGGTGAGAGACATTTAGAGGATTAAGTGGCTCAGAGAGGGAGATAAGAACACAACCTTATTCCATGCGTGTATCAAAGAAAGAAAAATTTCAGGTGCAACCAAAAATCCTGTAGGAAGACAGTACGTATATAAATAACAGAGACATAGTGGGTGACATGGCCTTGTCCACCCTTGAAGCCCTTCTTGCTGGGCCTAACCCGCACTTACCCAACAACTATCCCAGGGAGGATGGGGGTTCTTTGAGGTGATATCCAACCAATTTTTGGCCTTGAACAATGAGGGGATGGGTGTGATCACTGAGGAGATTGAAATTAAGGAGGAAATGTTGAGGCTCAATCCCGAAAGTGTCATGGGGCCGGATAGCTTCCCGGGATCGTTCTACAAAACCTCATCGGGTGTGGTGAAAACCGATATTATCTTTTCTATCCAGGAATTCTTTAGAGGGGGCTACTTACCCCTGGTTGCGTGTTCCATGACTATCGTTCTCCTCCCAAATACAAGGAACCCCTCCTCAATCTCTCACTATAGGCCGGTGAGTATGTGTAATTTCCCATACAAGATCTTGGCCAGCATCCTCAATGCGAGGCTATCTATTTACATTCCTTAGTGGATCTCTTTGGAGAAACATGGGTTCATGTAGGGTTACTCTATTTAGGGAGCTATTTCTCTTGGCTAAGAAATGATCAAAGACATTAACCTCAAGACACACGGTTCTAACCTCACCATCATGTTAGATATGAGTAAAGCTTACAACCAGGTCGAGTGCGGTTTCATCATCAAGGCACAAACAAGTATGGGGTTCTCCTCATGGAATACTGATATTCTCTTTATATTGTTTAGTTCTTCCTAGTTGGTGATTACTTTTATGGGGAAAACTTATGGGTTCTTCAAGGTAACTCATGGCTTGAGGTAAGGTGATCCCTTGTCTCCGAGTCTCTTTATTTTTTCCCAGGATGTCCTCAGTTGCCTTCTCCATAGAAGCAGTCAGAATGGTGAGGTGCTGTCCTATTGTAAAAGAATGAGAGCTCCTCCTATATATCACTTGATTTTCATGGATGAAACATTCATCATCTTGAATTCCAATAAAAGATCTATCAGAGGATTCAATAGAGGTCTGGAGGGTTACTGTCACTAGAGCGGCCAAGTTATCAACAAGGCCAAAATTTTCTTTTATATTTCCAATAGCTACACCTCTTATCGGGTTTCCATAGTCCATAACTCCCTTGACATGTAGGAAGGGTCCCTCCCAATCGAGTATTTGGGCGCCACCATTTTTTCTAGAAGGTTGTGCATTTGCGACTTCAAATTCCTCATCAGCAGAATTACGGACCGGGTCCTCAACTGGAAGAATAGATACTTATCATTTGGGAGTTGGATAACGTTGGTGAACATCCTCCTCCTTGCTATGCCCATCCATGCACTCTCACCCATTAATGTCCCCAAAAGAATCCTTGTCAAAATTGTAAAACCCTTGTAGGTTTCATTTGGGATCCTCTCTCAGATGGGAAGCGTCATTGGGCTTCTTGGCGCAGGGTGGAAAGTCTTGCTAAGGAAGGGGGAATCAACGTACACAGTCTTGAAGACACTATTTTATACATGCATGCACAACTAGCCTGGGATATTTTGGAACAACTAACGTCGTGGGGGATTACCATGCACAACTCTCACCATAGGAACGAGCTGAAGGCCACGGGTCACGCTTCCCCACTCTGTCTATCATCTAACCTCTCATTAATGCTCTTCATCCCCACTCTGGATGGACAGTTGGATAGGGGGACATTTTTTTTCATCACAATTGGGCAGGGAATATACTTGGATTCACCGGTTGTCCAGCCACAACGATCACCTTCCCGGAGCCAGTACACACCCATCATTTATTGAAGCAATGCTTGACAAGGAACAACAGGATATTTTCAATATCATTGAGCTAAACCCCGAACTAGATAAATGCATCTTATCCCTCTCCTCCTTGGGGGTCTTCTCCTCTAAAGATTTTCATCGCACGCTGGTTCCTAGTGAACAGGGTGATACTTGAAATGAGATTCTTTGGCCTAAGGGAATCCTCATCAAGCACAACTTCCTAACCTGGAGGATTCTCCACAAGGCTCTTTCCACCGATGGTAACATACAACATTGCGGTAAACCAATGGCTTCACGGTTCCCCTGCTGCTCCAACCACAAAGTGGAAAGTATAGGGTATCTGTTCTTAGAGGGTGATTGGGAGTGGTTGGTCTGGCAGTATTTTTGCATGTTTACTACTATCAATATAACCAGCATGGCCGATATTCCATTTCTTGACCGATGGTTCCATGGTGCGGGGGAGAGGGGTTTTGAGAAGATGGCCTGCACCATGGTACTTCACACGGGATGCTGGTCTCTTTGGCAGGATCGTAATAAGTCCAGACACGATGGGACCCAATCATCTGGCTGGTCCATCATCATGAGAACAAATAAAATTCTGCTGGACATGGTTAGACTTTTCAACATCTAGCGAGAGGCGCCTTCCCTACAACGTCTTCAAACTAATTCAAGTAATGTCCCCGGTTAGAAGCTTCATTGGAAGCCGATGGGTTGGTTTGTCCCCACCAAGCATGGGCATGAAATTTAATACTGACAGATCCTTCAACATGGGGGTCCTTAATGGAGGTGGGGTGGTTTGTAACTCTCATGGGTCAGTCATCTTGGCATTTTCTGCCCATCTCGGTCATGATTCCTCACTTCAGGTGGAGGCCAAGGCAATATTTTTTGTTCTATCCCTTTGTCTATATAAAGGGATTTGTTTAACGAAGGTTGAAACTGATTCCATAATCCTTCACAATTCCCTACAAGGCATTGTCTCCACCCCTTGGGTGATTCACTATATCATCAGGAAGTGTTAGAGCATGATTAACAATACCACCAGAGTGCTTCACACTTTGTGAGAGGGGAACCAAGTCATGGACCATCTAGCCTCTATTGATGTCCCGGACCCGATACCGTTTGATTTCATGATTTTATTTCCTTAAATCCTGAGGATTTTAACCTAGTTAAAGGGGATTCTCTTAGTATACAACATTTCAGGCCCATTAGGCCTCCCGTCAGGGGTTTCTTGGCCCTTTCATCTTGTTGTTTTCCCCGTCCCTTTTATGAATATTTATTTGATAAATATATTTTACTAGGGTAATTTAAATTTAGTAAAATCATAAAATAGATTTTTACATATGAATTATGGGGAATTAAGGATTTTAGATTATTGATATGAAACTTATAAGTACTAAATTACCCTCATTTAATTATTTCTTGATATTCCTTCAAATTTATCAATGTGTGTCATCTAAAAAATAGTGGTATCAAAGTATATTTTTACTACCCCTAAAAACTCTTAGACAATGGCCATTGGGTAATTATGGGCCTATCTGACCTATTAGATAGTTAGAATAATCTAGGAGAGGATTTGTGTCCATGGATGATTCATCAAACTATCGTATGAAGGATAATTATCGATTTCTCCTATTTATTTTACTTTTCATCTTCTTTTTTCATGGAAAATCATTTTGTAAGTTTACTAATTTTTCATCTCAATAATTATAAATAATTTTAAACCTATATATTTGTTATGGGTGATGTTGTTGAGTATTTCATGAAATTGATTTCTATTTTTTTTCGTGTGATTCTTACTTGAATTTTATAATTTCATTCTGTCAACATTATTCTATTCATTTGATATTTTATATCATACAAAGCGTAACCTACCTGGAGATCATTGAAGTAATATTTCTTAATAAATCCTATATCGTTATATTAATTAATCTTCTCCTAAAGGACTTTAATAATATTTTTTTTTCTGAATTTTGGTATGAGACATGTAAATTGATTTTTAAAAGAATAATCAAAACCTACCAAACCATGGAGTTATGAAATTTTTTAATCCCATTGATAAAATAAAATTTTAATTACATGATAATTAAAATTATAGTAATCTCCCTTAACTCCCAAAGCCCCAACACATAATTATTTTAAATTAGAAAAAACAAGAATTTAATAATCTTGTGTTTTTAGTGAAATTGAAATAATGAGATTTTATTTCGGTCCTTTGAAGCATAAATATGTTTTTAAAAATCAAGAAATCATTAAAATAATTAATTTAGGGTTCAGGGCTATAAATACTCGAGTTTTCCCAAGGGATGAACTATATACATTCAAAATAAGTTTTTAAATTTTGGGTTATTATTTAGTTAAGGTTACCCTAAAATTTTTTGTCTAGTGGATCCAAACCACTCTACATTATAAATGTTTTAAAAAATATATAGATGATAGGGATGATTAAATATCTATACTCAGAAGGTTCATACAAAGAAATATGATGTTATCAAATAAATATGGAAACTAACATGTTACTAATCTAGGTTAACTACCATCCCATATTCTCTAAGGCATTCCCTAAAAATAAATATAAAAGTTTAGTAATATAATATCATGAATATATATTTGTAATATATCCCACACCAACAATCACCACAAGCTAGTTGTCTACATGATATAAGAGATATTGTTTTAGAACTAACATCCCTTTAACATCCTCAAAAAACATCCATATAACCACATCACATAGAGAACTACACAACCACAAAAACATATTATATACCATGTCCAAATACAACATACCCTTATAATATAAAATGTACTAAAACAACATAATACATAACACATCCTCGACCAAATCACTACTACATCGTCAAATCATTTCCACATCACACTAACCATAATGAAATTTCATCACAACATGTCCACAACTTCCTTTCAACAAAACATTCCCACAAAATGTATGGAGCATAGGGTAGTGATGCGGTAGTTTTTAGGAATCTATATCACCCACATCCATGATTTTTATTTGACCCATGAATCCTTAAACCCCATATTGACATGAGTGGGGTTATCAATCATAGGATCCAAAAAGTAACAAATGACAAAAATTATAAGGAATACATATAATAACATCATAATTCCAAACCAGGATAAACTTCCTATAACACTTAATGATAAACAAAATTCATATTTTCAAAATCACCACTGCATAGCATTAATTGCTTCCATATTTACATGCAAAACACAACACCATACCAACAACACTGTTAAACAAAAAGGTTACCTTCCACTTCTTTATTAGTCAACAATCCTAAAATTCATTTATTATAACTCAAAATTATACCCTTCACTTATCATTTAAATATAAAATCATTATAAAAAACTACTGCAAAAATATTTTATCACTTACCGAACAATGTATAAACAACACAACCTTCATGGAATCATTAATTCACATGAATTGTTCACTTTATATATTTCATTTATAGAACCACAATGATCAATTTCCAATAACTTTAATTCAATCAACTATATTAATTATAGATAACATTTTCTTTCACATTAAAAATTATATTTTACCACATTTTTCATCACTTACACACAATCCTCAAATCAATATACTATTAATGGACTTCTTAGAGGTGCTCTCAAATGATGTGAAGTTTTTTTTCTACTTAGGGGTGGCAGAGTGCATGACCAATGTTGTTGCCTAAAGGGGAAGTACTTAAAAAAACATATTTATGTTATTTGGAAAATATAATATAGGAAACTCAATAATTAAAATGATAGGGTTTTGTTATGTTTTATAATAGAATACGATGTATGTTGGAAACATATTTTAATTTTTATCTTTTTGAAATTTGATTAATAAAATAAAATGAGATTTTTTTAGAAAATATGTGTTAGAGGGTGTAATTTTTATTAACCTACCACATGAATAATTAAATAATAATAATAATTTAAATTTAAATTAATTAAAATATAATCCCTTAATTTACCAACTTCCAAACCCTAAGGAAATTAACACAACCACTATAATGAATGTGATTAAAATTTTGGCCCACATTGGGACATTCAATCTTAGAAAAATTCCTTGATTATCATTACAAGGATAAATTATCTAGATTGGTTAATTAAGGAACATACCCAAACAATATGTGTGAATTAACTGATTATAGGGATTATATTTTAACTAAACAAATTGAACCCTATTGTTTTTTTATTTAACATTGCATTACACAATTCAAACATTACTTGACCTCACATGAAAAGTTGTTACCATTTAAATTCTTTTCAATATGAAACCAAATTAATAGTATATATTTATTTGAATAAAAAATATATTATGGATTAAAAAAAATCATTTCATGTGGTTAGAATTAGATCTATTACTAGGAAAATATACTCTTCTATTGGTGGAGTAATCTTTGGAGAAACAAATTTCATATGGAAATGTCTACAAAGGGTATAACATAACCATGTTTACACTCAGAATTTCCTACCAAAATATTTAAATTAATGAAGAAAAAAATTGAATAAAACATACAAAATGAAAGAGATATTAATATTTTTATTAGAAAAACATAGTCATTTCATCACCAAGATAAAGAATAATTATTTGATGAAGGGATCGTTGCATCAAGATCTATCTCTCTTTAAATTCTTGGATAAATAGAGTGAAACCACTTAACCTATTCCAGAAATATTATAATTCATTTAAGACCCCTTACATTTTATAAAATTACTCCTTTATACTGGGGAGTTCAAGTTATAGTTATAAAAGGATACAAGTGTGAAAGGTAAAAATCAGTAAAACATTTTAATCTAAATTACACCAACATGTTTACATCCAAAACATAAAAACAAGTTATTATTATAGAAGCTTCATTTATTTTAAATTGGTTCCTCTCTCTACTATAGAAAATTGAGAACAATCTAATACTTTATGTAGATTATATGGTCAAAATGGTGAATTAGTGTTCATTTTGTTGAGTCCATTCAAACATTGAATTCATGGAAAATTTATTCCAATAAAATTCAAGATACAATATAGATATTTTAAATAAAATTTGTATCATATTGAGTGATTAAGTCTTATGTGAAATTTTATGTTCCAATAAGCTACAAAACAAAATTTATTCCCAAAATACTATATATAACATTAAAGGGTCGAAACATGTATTTTTATTTAATTTTCAATTGAATGATTCAATCCAAATTATTACATAAATAATTTTATTTAACAGAATGTGAATAAATTCTGTTATTTATAATCAATATAAATATGTTTTATGAACTCCCAAAAACAATACCCTTTGTACTCTAAGAAAAAGTCACATTACATTTATTTTAGGGAATTGTGAGAAGATATGCATGTTGATACATCCCAATCAATAGTGAAAATATAAGAAAAATAAGAATATCATCAAGATATTAATATCAATAAAACTGGAAGACATTAAATAAGAAATTATATCAAATCAAAAGTTAGTGAGATTAATGATACTTATCATAGTAAATAAACTTATGGGTCTACTATGCCATTTATTCACAACGTGTGTGTGCCAACCATTTGATTATCACATATCCACCCAAAATCCAGTATATTCATTTCATTTAAGTTATTTGTTTTAATTGGTTTAACTCCAAAAATCATATACTTCATTCATTTAAAATAATGTTTCAAAAACCACTCACTCAAGCTTTCTTGAAAGTCAAACCTTATTCTCATTACCTTTATATCAACACATGTTTTACATTTCACCACTCCCCTCTTAATGATGATAATATATATTTATGTTTTTTTGGTTTTTGATTTTTATTTTTTAGGGAATACTATTGTTGGATATTATGTATTCATCCATATGTCAATTTAGTATAGTAATGAAATTGATCAAAATATAAACTTATTTATTGATACATCATTGATGAAAGATAAAATATATTACTTAACTTGGTTATTCCTTAAAATGAGTAAAAAAATACACCAATTAATAGTTAAATGTAATTTTATGTGTGGGAATTAAGGACATAATTTACCATGAAAAATACCAAAATTAGTGGTGTAAAAAACTAAAAGGATTTATAATCACACAAGGAATCATATCTTTGATGAAATAATTTTTTATAAAATAAACCCTAAATTATGAAATCATACCCATACTTATCATAAATCTAGTGAAATTTTAAAAATTATAAATAAATTTTATATATCTTTGATATTTTTATTGAGTGGGTTATATGATGTTTTTTTGTTTTTTTAAAATAACACAACACACACATACACCACAAAAACTAATATCCAAAAGAAGAAACTCCAAAATTTTATCCCCTCTAACACACTTAAAATTTTACTTTGTACTAAATATTATACTATGATATGATATAGGCATATAAAATAAAAAATAAAAAAATGGAAAAATAATAAAAAAGTGAAAGGGACAAGGATAACAAGATGTTCTAAATTCTTGATGGGGTCATATCGGGTGTTGGCATCAATAGAATGTATGGGATGTCCCTCAATGTATCATCTCAACCATTTACCATTGACTATAAATTTCCTTCACATGGAATAATTTATGATTTAAATTTCAATATTAGGGAAAAATATATAAAACATAAGGGAATAACTAACTAGAATGAAACTTATTGGGAATTAGCTTCAGTCATGAACTATTGAGAAGGACATTGTCTCTATCATGAAACTCCTATTTCTTGGACATTTTTCATGGGTTAATCTTCCCAAATATTTACAGAGACTTGAATTCTCATATTATTATAATCATATTTAATAATTCTATAATTTTTTATATTATTTTAATAAAGTCTTGGGATAAATCTATGTTTTGCATCATAATTACCCAATATGGCCAATAGATGACTTCCATGGTGAGATGACATAATTTCCCCCAAAAAATTATGAAATGGGGGAATAATTATGGATGTATTTTTAATTGTCCAATATGTCCAAAAAACATAATCTAAATTCTTTCTCTACTAATTTTTATTGGGTTGCATGGTTTTCTATAACATCTACTCAAAATACCAATTTGAAACTTTTTCCAGTCCATTTTTGGGGTGGTATAAAGTATATGATTTTTGTTTCAATTTATACTTATGTAGGATGGAAGACAAATTATTCTTGAAAAAATTTGACCCTTAATAAAGAATGATATCTATCAGTATTCCTAACATGTAAAAAATTTATTCACTAAAAAAATATTCAACAACATGAGATTCATGGTTCCTCTTGGATATGTACTCCACCCATTTTCTGTCAAAATCATCAGCATAAAGGATATATAAGAAAATAAACAATAATTTAATTAGACCAATAAAATCAATTTCCCATACATCAAAATTTTAATTGAATAATAAGGGTGGTTGTGGCATCTCGTATCTCTTTGAAATGATACCAACATGTTGGAAATGTTAAAAGGACTTTAAAACATTTGGGAATAACGGAAAAAAATATGCAAATATAAACCCTATTTAAGAAATTATTATCTATTTTTTAGGTACCAATGTTCCCACCACAAGAAAGTGTATGGAAGAACTATAGAACAGAATCAAACTCATGATTTTGAACAGACATACTAATAAATCGGTAACTCCAGGTGTACCAAAGGAAGGGATCATCACATATATAATACCATGACTCACTATTCGATTTTTAGTCTTAGTGTTCCATTAGATTTTAAGGTATTTGATATTAAAATTGATAGTTAACTAAACTAGAATACCAAGCATGTATACCTAGGAGTGAATAATGATTCACATTGGGATATGTGTCCTAGAGCACTATATGGTCTAAGGTTTCATCCTTCAATGTTTGATTTATCCTACTAATGTGGTATACCATGAAGTTATATGAAACCATTTTGTCCCATATATCAATATGAATCTACTAAATAAGTATCATAGAATGGATAAGTCTTGGTTTTTTAGATGTATTCTTCAAGAGGCACTTCAAAGTTGCATGTTTAGAAAAAAAATACATTAGATCCCAATAAATAACAACATATTTTATCTAAATAAAATATGATATAAAGAAACTCATTTTTCATGGTTTTTTAGTTTATATAGTTTGAATCCAACATACCCTAGGAATAGGAAATCCCTTCTCAATGTTCATCCACACTATATGATAATATATATCCAACCACAATGTTTTAATCATCATACAAAAGCTCTAATTATAAATCCTTGGAATTTTAAAGTATGAAAATCATATTCGATAGAACGTATGACCCAAAACTACAAGAATATAAAGGAATATAACATCCTGACACTATGAGATATATTTACAATTATAAAATTAAATATATTTTATATCTTACAATGCACATAATACAAAGTCATCTTGCATTAAACTAAATAATGACTTTCATCAATGGATTGCGTTACACACAAGACCAAGTTTTACTAAATACGACTACTATTATTATTTAAAATGTAAATTATCTCATTGAACTAAAATTTGTGTTCATGAATATGATCAAATAAATTATGATAACATATGGTTAAATTCATTAGCTACTAATTAATTAGGAATGAATATTAATATTGATTGAATATAAAGTAATTGATTTTGTAAAAAGTAATTTTTATTAACCAAACTCATTTTATCTTAATAAGATCAATTAATTTTTCCTAATGGATAATAATAATTAAATTTATATAATATATATATTTTTTACATTCATTTAATAGATTTTATAGGAATAGGATAAGAATAAATCCAATTTTACAAATAAAAAACTTTATTTTTATAAAGGTAGAACTACCACCTTTTAATGGGCCACTTGTTTTAAAATAGAATTTTGAAACTTATATAAATTTTATTTAAAAAAATGAACTTATTATTTTAAATCATAAATTAAAATAATTATCTTATGTGGAATTTTTAGTATTGTTCTAAGAATTTACTTTTTTTTAATAAATAGTGAAAAATGTAGAATTTTAATTGAAAACTATTTTTTCATCAAAAAAATTAATGTGAAATTATATTTTTAATTTTTTATAAAGTAAATATAGATAAATAATAAATGTATTAATCTAATTAAGTTCATTGGAATTATTTTCATATTGAAGTTTGATAAAAAAAATCATTTTTTGAATATTTTACCTTTAAAACCCTAATATCTCATTGGGTCCGTGGGAATAATTTTATTTTAAATTCTGCTACTTATGTGAGTTTAATTTATAAAACATGATTATATATATGGAATCATATTAATTTATGATATATAATATGTTTAACTTAATTTTTATCCATAAATATTAGTGAATGCAGTTAAAATTTAATATAGTGATTACGGTAAAAACATGTTTACTTAGTTGTTATACTTAGAGTATAAGGTGTAAAAATGATCCTACACTTATAAAATATCAATTTTCTGGACATATTTAGACCATAAAATTTATAGGATATTTTGTTTTAATTTTTTATTCCCCCTATTATGAAAAAATGTGGGTGCACCTATCTTCTTCTCAAAAATGTCAAGTGTGTCCTCTCCAGCACCTATAAAAGGCTATCCACCATCTTCACACCACTAAAAACACATTTTTTCCAATACATAACCAAATAAATTCCCAAAATACCTCTATTTATCCAATAAGTCATATCTTATTCTGATATACATTATAGTAAGTCATTAGTGCAAACCTATGGAGGATACCCAAGAAAGGGGTAATGTTATCTAAAAGAATTTTTATTTTATTTCCTTTTCCACCTTACAAAATTAATATTAAATAATTATAATATAAAAAAATTAATATATTAAATATACCAAGATGTTTTTAGGTTAAGTTCTGGCCTAAAAAATCATACACATCCACCAAATGGGTTACAAAATCATCATTCATGTGTACGTCAGACTACTGCCATGCAAGCCGATGTCGTTCGTTTTTTCCATTACTACCTATCACGGTTGGGAATAATGATGTAAATACTATATATATATATATATATAATATTTATGATATTTAAGATTTAATTATTCTTCTGTAATTATTATATAACACACAACTTCATTCTTTCTATTTTGTGGGAGTATGTTAACATCGTTCGTGTGTACGAAGGACTATAGAATCATGAAATGATGTGATTCAGTAACACTTTACATGGAATTCATTAAGGACGGGTTAAATAAAAACATGTGACATATATGACATAAAAATTATACTTTAATTATAATTTAATTATATATAATTTACTTTTCTTTCTATTAATAGAACAATAAAATAGAAGTAGCATTCATGCGTACGTATGACATACCATCTCCATGAATGATGTATTTCATTTCCTATCACTAAATTTTATGGATTTATATAAATAAATATATAATAAATATATTTGATATTTAAATTATGGTTTAAAATGTAGATATTATGAAATCATGATCTAATTAAGGGGAACAAAATTAACAAGTCAAAAAATACTAAAAAAACCAGGTGATTAACACACGAAACAATGAAAATAATGAAAGATTATTAACAAATAGGTGATAATATGTAATAAAAGGACCATATATGATTTTGTAAATATTAATCTGTTTCTTTTATAAGTTAATAAAATGATTAAAAAAATTATAAATGAGGGTAAATAGAGATCAACCAAAATGAAGAATAAGGTAAGGTATTTCATCTCAATTTCTTTTCATTAAAGAATATTGTATTATAATGCACCTAATTTATTTTTTATGGTGTATATAATTACCTATAAAATGTAATATAATGAATAATTCACTATTAATGGTAATTTATGTTTTAATATGAATTATTGTTTTAAGGGTATTTGATTAAAAGTTGCTAACACATAAATAATTTCAAATCCTAATTCCTTTTTATTGGGTTATATTACTTCTGATTTGTGGTTAATATTATATTATTAACTATATAACTAATTTTGAACATTTATTGATGTATTTAAACTTTATTTTAATTTATTTATATTTTACATACATAATATATTAACTTATTAATTTTCACTTCAACATTATGATCATTTTAAGGGTTTATTTTACAATCTCATTCTAATCAATATTGTTTATTCATGTATATCACTTGAAGGAAATTACACGAATATTTTCTAATAATACCTTAAATTTTATTCTATTATGGTTATTAATGAAATTATTCTAGTAATAATACTAATTTGTACTCTTTTGTACTTAAAATTATTGACAAATATTTTTAATGAAATCCTTCCCAATTTTTATCTTCGGTCAGAAATTTATTTTAAAATAAAAACAATATTTCCAAAAAAAATCAAAATTTTTTTATTTTAAATTTTCAAAATTATTTACTAAAAGAATTTTTTATCCATTTTATATTTTTTTCAAATGAATCTTCTTCTTTATTTTTGAACTAGGAACTTTTTAAACCTTTTTAAAATACAACAGATATGTTTTTTTACCTTACACGACATGTACGAAATTACCTACCATTATTTTAGTGATGATTTCGTTAAATTTTTAAAAATATATTTTTAAAGAAGGTGTTTTTAAAATTAATTTTCAGTGGATTTTATTTTAATTTTTTTTCAATATAAATATGATATTTTTTCAAGAATTTGATTAAATATCTTTTTTTATTTACTCAACAAAAATAACCATTATTCTTACTCTAATTGTTATACATTGTATCGATACCATATTTTTTTATTCCTCTAGAATTATTGTGATTATTTTTACCAATTATTTTATTGAGATTCACATCCTTGAATCATTTTTTGTAGTCATTGACTTCCCCTTGAGTTATCACATTCTTGTGATCATTGGACATTAAATTTTCACTAAATATCCACATCATTTATCATAGATATGATTATTTCCTTAACTGTATAAAATTATTACATAAGGTGTTCACTTTGAATGCTATTTTATTAACTGGGGAAATATTGATAAATCTGTATCCTTTACTAGATACATATATTTGATAAAGAACATTTTTTATAGATTACATCAGTCATTCGGTATATGAGGAATACTTTGTACATGAAAGAAAAGGCTTTGTGACGGGTTAATACAAGCCCTTTGATGCTTCAATAGTATCATGGGAAGAATTTGTTGGATAAAATTATCTAATGGGTTTCACCTGAGTATGTTTTAAACTATCTATAGGATAGATTTTGATGAAAAAGGTATCATGTTCCTGGGAAACATGGCTTCCAATAATTAAGCATTGCCTTCATTCAGTATTCAGTTATTACTATCCCGAAGATTTTCACTACTGTAAAATCTATGGATAAATTTAATTCTTATTTAAATGGAATGTTTTTTAGTTATTTTCCATTCCATATTAGTTACACAGTTCCTTCTCAGTTTATTGATTACATGGAATGTGTGTTCAATTATTTAAGTTTCCATATTATTTATGCACTTCATTATTAAATTATTAATTACATGGAATATGTGTTCGGTCATTTACATTTCCATATTAATTATTCTCAATGTTTCATTATTTATCCCATTTTAATTAACCCTTACTGAGCATTTGATAACACCCTTATTTTTTTCCTTTCCATAAGATTCCATGAAGTTTACTATGACTGATATGAAAGGATATGGTTGAAGGAATAAAGTTATTTTAATGAAAAAAATTATGTTTTCATTTTTTTTAAAATGTAATATATGGATCATTTATGTAACTAGTTTACAAAGACTACTAGACTAATGGGTACTTTAGATGTGATTCCTTGTATCTTATTCCAATGTAATGGTATTAGGAACTGATTCTGGGATTTTGGTATTGGGGTTTCTATAGTTGGTATCAAATGAAGTTTAGTAGATAACATGGGAACTAGATGTAGGAAAACATAGATTATAGAATATAAACCTAATATATACTTTTAGGATTAGTATAGAATAAAATTTTAATGTTTTTTAAGTTATAGATTATGTGGATTGTCTTTTTAATAATTCCATTTATTGATACTATAAGTGGAAGTGGTTTTGGAACCAATTTACCTAGGGGAAATAAATCTAAAAAGGGAGTGTCGATCTTGACTTCAGTGTAACTAGTACATGAAAATCTACCTTATTGTATACCCAGTTTGATACTCTTAGGTTTGTTCTTATGATAATTCACATTTTTCTTACAAACCAATATAAAGTATTTGAATTAATAATGACAATGAAAGGCCTAGTTTAAACCTAAGGTATCTTAGATTGAAAATAATGTGTGGTGATTTAGACATCCCAAAAATGATTATATGGTTTCCCAACTATAATTATTGTTACTCACACCACGCTTCTTGGTTTTAGTAAATGGCTAGAACCTAAAGAAATCATGTTGACATTGATCATGAAGGAAAAATTGGAAACAATGAGAAACCAAATGGGATGTTTATTGGAGTGAAAGTTATCATGTTTATGACTAATCCATTTTCTCTAAATATGATTAAAAATATATACCTTAACTAACTCAAAAACTCACTCAAGAAGATAAAGATAGATTTTTCCAATAGCTTGAGTGGTGGAGACCATGTAGAAAAGAAGGTCTTAATTATATTATGTGAGAAATGTGGATGGAGAAACCTAGGAAAGTGTCTCAATGTAAGTGGGAAATTATTTATGTGTGGAAATGTATAGAATCAGGAAAATAATTTCCCTGAAAAAATAAAAAAAATGATATACGGAAATAAATCTCATAATAGGGACTCATTTATAGTTTTAATCTATAGATGTGGGGAACATTTTCATTACCAGAGTCAATTCACTCTTCTAAAGGGTATCCCCTATACCTTAGGAGGACCTAAGTGGAAATAAAATGGATGAATTTCTTATGAATTATAATTTAATACAAATTTTTTTGAAGAGTTTTTATAATTGTATTTTGGTTACATGATTCATGAAAAATCTATTTTTTCTATTAAATGTTAGGATAAATTGTGTATCAATAAACTTATAATGATATGAATACCATAATAGTTTCTAAGTTCAAAGTTTAAAACAAATCTTTCGGTGTTTTAAGTGATGGGTGTCTATAAATATTAAGAAAATTTTGGAGAAATTTATGACAAGTATATGTTTTAGTAGAAAAGTCATTTGAGGAATACTAACATTAAATTTTATATAGATAAGTATAAAGATCATGATATCCATTAATGTTGATATGATCATTAATGAGATTGTAATAATAGTCAAATAGGATTATTAGACATTGTAAAAAATATATTAATAAGTCTTATTGAAAACTATAGTAAAAAAGTTTATTTAATGATTAACTTTATTTCAAGGATTTCCACCATATTTTGGGGTACTTTGTAGAAAATATATATCTTATATAAAATGAAAACCCACATGCTGGGTGAAAACCCATCGCATCCAGAAAGGAAGTGGGGCTTGAACCCATGATCAGAGGATGATAAGGGTTTCACACCTACCATTGGCCTACGTGATTTCCTATTTAATATGTCATTGCTTTAAGTTAAAAAATTTGATAAATTATTATTAAATATGAATCGCTAGTATTAATTTTTATGTTTATTGTCATGACCCGTCCTTCGGGCCCGTGCCGTGACTACCCCAAGCCCGCCTTCCATAGGCCAGGGGCTGGCGACTAGCACCAAAGGCATAAATCCCGATAACTGGGAAGGAATTGCCTTTATAAAAGTAAAAAAAACACCACAGAGTACAAGCGGAAGTAAAACACTAAGTACAAAGAGAAGTGCTAAAAAGTAAAAGGGCCAGAATAAAAACCCAAAAGAAATTACAACTACAACTGAACAAAGTACAATAGAAAAAGACAACAGCTGGAAGGACGAAAGCGGCTCCTGGGTCGTCCTCCTCGGATCCTACCTGAAGGGTAGGTACAGATAGCCTCCACAACTCTCTCACCCGTCAACCTCCTCCGAGTGTCGTCTCGCCGTGAAGTCCACCTCTGGATACTGACTCGACGTGTAGTACACCTCCGGGTACCGTCCAGTCCTCGAACACTCAGCCTCCGTCAGAACTGCTCGTCGTCTGCAACCAACACAATGAGGTGCGGGCATAGCCCATGCAGGGGTGAGTATAACGATACTCAGTAGGCTCCCCGAGACCCTCAAGGTCTCACTAAAACCAACATGGATAACCACAAAGAAGATTGCAACAGATAACCTTTACTTAGGTATATGCCCATGCATATACCTAAGTTATCAAGTAACCCATCTCAATCATGAGGAAAACACCAAGATCATGAAATCATTGGATAACCACTACCCAGGTATATGCCCATACATATACCTAAGTTATCAAGTGACCCATCTCAATCATGAGGTAAACACAAGGGTCAAAAGACTCAGCTCAAACCAGGATTTTTATTATCGAAACCGTAACTGCTGAAGAGCCCTGTCTCTGGAGTGTACAGTGGTCCTGTCATGACTCTGAGGTACTGCTCACTAACCTAAGACTGCTGAGGTACTCCTCCTGTCGAGTACCATGGGCCAGCCACCCAAACACAGTAGTGCTTCCCGCCGGGGTATGCCACCCAAACACAGTAGTGCACACCCCCTAGTGGCCTGCAGAGGTACTCTCCGGACGAGTACCGCAGGTCTGCACTGTCACACAGGTAGTGCTCCGTCCGCCATGGGTCTGCACCCAAACAAAGTAGTGCTCCGTCCACTGGGCTAGTCGACTCACTCCAAGTCGAGTCGGTCAAGCAGTCGTCAGGTCTCAGTCGGCTACACGGTCTCCGTACTCCGTACGCTCGTCTCCAGGAGGGTCCACTTCACGATCTATAGGTCGATACTCCAAGTATCTCAAAGTCCCACGAAGAAGTATCTCAATGGACCGCCTCGTCATAGGGGTCTCAACGCAATAGACGACACGTAAATCGAATGCCCGGTCTGTGAGTTATTAGCCTTTTCGTCCCAGGGGCCCAGTTGGTTTCGTGAGCAAACCAACCCAACCGTATCTCAACTGTACCCCAAACTCTTATAGGGTATACTCATAGGGACCGTTTCTCAACGTGATCACCAACGTCGCTGACAGTTCGTCAAACAAACGTCCGGTCTGAAAGATATCAACTTTTCTGTTCCAAGGGCCCGGTTGGATTTCGGGTACAATCCAACCCGGACACTATCCAACAACAACCAAAACTCAGGTGAAGAATGACAAAATTTTAATCTCATCAATAGAAATTCAACGAGACAGACGACGTGTCAATCGGACGCCCGGTCTGTCAGTTATTGGCCTTTTTCGTTCCAGGGGACCAGTTGGTTTCGTTAGCGAACCAACCCGACCACACTCCGACAACATCCAAACCTCGAGCAGAGTAAGCCAAAAGATCTGTCTCACTTAAAGGAATCCATCAAGGTTGACGAAACATCAATCAGACGTCCGAAGCTCAAGATATAATCATTTCCACTCCGAGGGCCTGATTGGTTTCGTATCCGAACCAACCCGGCCGAACCCAAAGTGTTCCGAAACTTTGAGTGCAATATACGGAAATGAAAGCCTCGATCCAAGGATCGCATCGCCAATGACAGTGCGTCGATCGGAGGTCTACAGCTCAAGATATTTGAGAAAGACCGTGAGGGGTCCGAAAACGGGGGTTTCAGGCCCGGACCGACTCGGCCCGAGACCCCCCTGGGTCGGCCCGAACCGGGTCGACCCGACCCGAGTGCAGGTTCGGCCCAGCCGGCGCGGTCCGGCCCGGCTGGGCGCGGCCCGGCCCGGTCTGCCCAAGCCGGCCCGGATCGGCCGGGGGTTCGGCCGAACGACCGAACCGTGCGGGGGGGGGGGGGGGGGGGGCGCTGCCCTCGCCTGAAGTGCCGCGACCCCGCGGTTGGGGCTGCCCGAGCCAGCGGACGCGGCAGCCGGCCGCGTCCCGCCGCTCCCCTCCGGTCCCGCGTGGTCGTGGGACCGCGCTCCGCTGCCGCATCGGATTATTCCGGCGGCGCTCCGGGCGCCGCCGCCCCCGACCGCCGGCACCGCCGCACCGGCGTGGCGCGCCGGCAAGGGCTTCCGCGGACCACCGGACGAGTTCCGATGGTCCGATTTGCCTGTGGTCTTCGCCAGAGGTCACCCCGAGATCCGACCTTCGCTGCAAAGATCCCACAACGCCCGTGCGACTTCGTTTGTAATCACCCATCAATCCGCACGTCAAATAACAAAACGCGCCGTCTTCGTGGTTCTACGGCACGATGCGATGGCGTCACGTCCTTGTTTGTTTTCACGATGCGGCGCGACGGCGCCGCACATTCCTTGCCACACGTTTCCGCGTGGTGCGATGACACCGCACCATTTCCGTTTAAATCCACAAAAGAAACCCACATGGATAAGGAGGAGGGTCAGCCGTGTTTGTGCGGTCCAGCCCCCTCTCGTTAATTGATAGCAAATGGTCATATTTCACGAAGATCGTCAAGGCAATAATCACGAACAAATTAAATAATAATCCTCAACATCAATCCGCATGAACGAACGATCCGCGGATCAACCTGGAATTGGTTGGTCCACGCTCGTCATTCATTTCTCAAAAGATAAGAGAACACCAAAATAAATTCCCCTACTTGATAAATGATGTCTCATGTCGGACGTCGCGGAAAATGGCATCGCGAGGAAAGAATTTGTAGGCGACGTCGGAGTGCATCTGATGCGGAATCTCCTCACTTGTCGTGGAGAAGAGAAAAGATGGTACGTCGATCATTCTTCACAGAACCGGCGTTCTTTGACGAAGAAGCTTTCGTTCTTCATTGAGAAGGAAGTCCTCTTATTCTTCACAAGAATTCTCTCCCAATCATCCTTAGCACAATGAAATCCCTCCCAAAATAAAATAAAAAGCTACCCTCGATATTTTATTAACACAAGCCATTTCAAATTTCAAAACTCAAAACACTTAATTAATTAATTGAGTAGGTTCAATTAATTAATTGGTGTATGTTGGCAAGAGTTAAGAGAGGGAGAGATAAGGTCCTCTTAAATGTTGGGAGAGTTAAAGAGAGGTTTCTTTGAGAGTTACAAAAAAAAAGAGGGGGAAAAAGGTTATGAGAGTTATGGAAAGTTGTAAGGTTAGGGATCGTGTGGGCCCCACCTCACTATTATCCTCACATCGGTAGTTAGGTGCCCCACCCCAAATCCCCCATGTAGGATATAGCTACTTAGATACAAAAATAAAATTGTTCCACAATTTTATTCACATCATATATAACCCACAAATTTTAACTTCTCATTCTAAGAAAACACAACTGCAGTAAAGGTCACCTTAATCAATTACCGGTGTTGAGAGTTCATCGGTGCCCTCATATTTCAATTCCGTGCACCAGTTCAAAAGTTAGAAAAACCCGCTCTTTGGTTCACTGAACGTACCCGAGCTAAATTTCAGAAAATGATTCCAGGCACACCGGGCCTCGGAATCAGGTGCCGTCAGAAACAGAGTTCTTGTAAAATTCCATAGAAAATTAAGAAAAAATTTTCCTTGAAATTTCCGGGTCTTTACATTACTCCCACCTCAGGGATTTACATCCCCTTAAAGCTTCAACACAAACTAGGGTCACAAAAGCGGTATTGAGCATGTACCTGAGACTTCCGCTCCCATGTGATTACCTGGAGATTCCGTACTTCCAAAGAAAGTGAACCCGAGGAATCGACCGTCCTCATAGGATCCACTCATGTCGATCCTCGATCCCTACTGGAACCTCCGTGGAAGTAACCCCATCGCCATTGTCCTGCTCCTCATGGTCGACGATATGTGAAGGGTCGAGCACGTATCACCTCAGTTGAGATACCTGGAAAACGTCGTGCACCTGGTGTAACTGAGGTGGATGGGTCAAGTGGTAAACCACCTCACCTACCCAGATGAGGACCTAGAATGGTCCGTTGAACCTCGGAGATAACTTGCCGCCCTGGCCACATCTCCGTAAACCTCATCGAGGTGAGACCCGTATAAGGACGTGATCGTCATCCTCGAACTCTAGAGGTCTCCAATTCCTGTTAGAATTGAAACTCAAACAACTGATGCCATGTGGGTAAGGTTGACCGACTCAAGAGTGTTTGGTCACACCCCCCCTGTGCATGAGTTATCCTGTGCTGCCTGGGGTTCCCTTTTCGCCGACCAAGGAAAACCCAACCTGATGTCGTAGTTAAACCACAACCTTTTTGCCTAATACCGTCAATTTGTGTATGAACTGTGATTGCCCAGTCCATACTCAAACCAACGTTGTAAGGCCTCGATGCTTCCACCAAGATATTCCAACCGAAACTCTCACCTCGAGGGTCTGACCACACCGTCGGTGTAAGTGTGATTATCGAGTCTCCTCCCAAGGTATCTCCAGACGTGAGGGTCAAGTCCAAGGCTTACCAGAAACTCTAGGTCTGGAACAAGATTTGTGAAAGCAAGGAATGATTCATATCAACGTCCATTACTACAGTAGCTAGTAGTGGACACAGACTGTCCCGTGAATCATTCTTAGGGCCATCGGGTCACTCTCTTTGACCGCATGCAGCCGCACTCTTCCTCCGCCCTCCAGCTCCCTGAGCCTAGCGGGGATAACTAAGGCGGGTGGTTGTATCATGTTAAGATTTACACCACCTCATGATGCTCTCCTATCTCTACCTCCACGTCTGCTGCTTCGCAGACTCATCTCTCTTTTAAGCTTCCTCTTATGGAAACATTTAACATGCCCGAGTCTCCAAGACTAGTGCCAGTTTCCTGTTTCTTACTGCACTGTGCAGTCTTCATCTGCTTCTGGATGATCGGTACCTTCTTTGCATATGATCTGAAAGAGCTGCTAAAATTTCTCCATTGCCGAAAAGAGAAACTCAGTCTCATCCCCTGGATGAACCACGCCCATTTCCTGATACAGTCAATCCCGACATGAATGATGCATTCATTCTATGGATGACGTCGTAAGGCCTCGACGTAACTACCAAGAGATCCAACTGTCACTCTCACCTCCATGGGTCGAGTCACGCTGTCGGCATCAGTGTGAGGTCACTGGGTCTCCTCCAGTAGAAATCTCAAAAGTTAGGGTCAAGTCAACAGTCTTAACTAGGACCACTCAGTATCAACCAAACAAAAAGGACAAGAAAGAAAACATCACAAAGATAAGTGTCTTTTTATTATTGCAGATCATAGTATAAAGACACGAATACAACAACAACATGGAACTAGAAGTACAAGGGACGTATCCACTAGTTCCTCTCCTGTCCACCTGCTCCCGGAGCTCTACTGCCTTGCCCACTACTCGGATGTTTCTCAAGCACTCGCCGTTGCTTCTGCCTCGGTGGCTCCTCCAAAGCCTGTGGATTAACTATACGAGGAGTCGGATAGTCATGTGCCAGGTGACCCTTTCTGCCGCACAAGTAACACTATCTATTTTTGGCACGCCTAGCTCTGTCCCCACCCCGGGTGCCCCGTACCACCGATCCTAAAACCCGAGATCACCCAACTGCTGGTCTGGTCCTCCTGGACCACTGCATCATCTGTCTACTGCCCACAGATGACTCAACAACTGATCGAATAACACGCAGAAAAGGCATCAGCTCCTGAATATGCTTGGGGTGTAGAGCTACTAGCACAAACTCCACCCTGAAGAAGGTCTCGAAGTCTTCCCATGCGAAGGTCATCCCGTCGCAAAACTGGAACAAGTGGCTCCACCACTTGCCTGCTGCTTCCTGAAGAAGGCTAGCAGCAAAGATCACCATGAAGTCTGCAGGTGTCCCCACTAGCCTGTAGACTCTCACCACAACCTCCAACCAAAACTCAGCCACCTGCGGGTCCATCTCTCCCCGGAACCTGGGTGGCCTCTGGCACTGGAACTCGTGCAGTGCACTCAAGTGGCATGCATTGCCTGCTGCTGGGGCTGGTGGCATCGGTGGCCCAACGTATGGTAGTACCGCTGGTGCCTCCACTGGTGCCTCAACTGTAAGAGGGCCTTGTACCGAAGCCTCATCGCTCGGCAGGCTGTCAGTACGCACATCCCTCTGAGCTCTAGCTGGTCATCCATGAAAAGGCATCCTGAAAGAAACATCGTGACACGGTCAAACGATTATACCAGGTGAGATGACCTGGTTTGATCTGATATTTAAAAAAAACTTCTAGAAACACACATGAAATCCGTGTTTTTGTGCACAAAGTCAGAATTCAGTTGTCAGGGTCCTGATGTATGGATACGTCGACCGCCCGCACCAACACTAGACTCCCTGAACTGAAGACCACACTCGGTACCCTTAACACTATTGCTTCACAGAAAGATAATATCAGAGTTATAAGTTCTGCGGTAGAACCGACTCCTCTGATACCAATTTGTCACGACCCGTCCTTAGGGCCCGTGCCATGACTACCCCAAGCCCGCCTTCCATAGGCCAGGGGCTGGCGACTAGAACCAAAGGCGTAAATCCCGATAACTGGTAAGGCATTGCCTTTATAAAAGTAAAAAAACACCACAGAGTACAAGCGGAAGTAAAACACTAAGTACAAAGAGAAGTGCTGAAAATTAAATGGGCCAGAATAGAAACCCAAAAGAAAGTACAACTACAACTGAACAAAGTACAACAGAAAAAGACAACAGCTGGATGGACGGAAGCGGCTCCTGGGTCGTCCTCCTCGGATCCTACCTGAAGGGTAGGTACAGATAGCCTCCACAACGCTCTCACCCATCAACCTCCTCCGAGTGTCATCTCGCCGTGAAGTCCACCTCCAGATACTGACTCGTCATGTAGTCCACCTCTGGGTACTGTCCAGTCCTTGAACACTGGGCCACCGTCAGCACTGCCCGTCGTCTACAATCAACACAACGAGGTGCGGGCATAGCCCGTTCAGGGGTGAGTATAACGATACTCAGTAGGGACCCCGAGACCCTCAAGGTCTCACTAAAACCAACATGGATAACCACAAAGAAGATCCCAACAGATAACCTTTACTTAGGTATATGCCCATGCATATACCTAAGTTATCAGGTAACCCATTTCAATCATGAGGAAAACACAAAGATCATGAAATCAACGGATAACCAATACCTAGGTATATGCCCATACATATACCTAAGTTATCAAGTGAACCATCTCAATCATGAGGTAAACACAAGGGTCAAAAGACTCAGCTCAAACCAGGATTTTTATTATCGAAACCATAACTACTGAAGAGCCCCGTCTATGGAGTGTACAATGGTCCTGTCACGACTCCGAGGTACTGCTCACTAACCTAAGACTGTTGAGGTACTCCTCCTGTCGAGTACCGCGGGCCAGTCACCCAAACACAGTAGTGCTTCCCACCGGGGTATGCCACCCAAACACAGTAGTACACACCCCCTAATAGCCTGCATAGGTACTCTCCGGACGAGTACCGCGGGTCTGCACTATCACAAAGGTAGTGCTCCTTCCGCCATGGGTCTGCCCCCAAACAAAGTAGTGCTCCGTCCACTGGGCTAGTCGACTCACTCCAAGTCGAGTCGGTCAAGCAGTGGTCAGGTCTCAGTCGGCTACACGGTCTCTGTACTCCGTACGATCGTCTCCGGGAGGGTCCGCTCCACGAGCTATAGGTCGATACTCCAAGTATCTCAAAGTCCCATGAAGAAGTATCTCAAAGGACCGCCTCATCATAGGGGTCTCAACGCAACAGACGACACGTCAATCGTACGCCCGGTCTGTGAGTTATTAGCCTTTTCGTCCCAGGGGCCCAGTTGGTTTCGTGAACGAACCAACTCAGCCGTATCTCAACTGTACCCCAAACTATCATAGGGTATACTCATAGGGACCGTTTCTCAACGTGATCACCAACACCGCTGATGGTTCGTCAAACGGACGTCCGGTCTGAAAGATATCACCTTTTCCGTTCCAAGGGCCTGGTTGGATTTCAGGTACAATCCAACCCGACCACTATCCAACAACAACCAAAACTCAGGCGAAGAATGCCAAAAGTTCCGTCTCATAAAGTGGAATTCAACGAGACAGACGACGTGTCAATCGGACGCCCGGTCTGTGAGTTATTGGCTTTTTCGTTCCAGGGGCCCGGTTGGTTTCGTGAGCGAACCAACCCGACCACACTCCGACAACATCCAAACCTCGAGCGGAGTAATCCAAAAGATCAGTCTCAATTAGAGGAATCCATCAAAGTCGACAGCACGTCAATCGGACGTCCGGAGCTCAAGATATAAGCGTTTCCACTCCGAGTGCCCGGTTGGTTTCGTATCCGAACCAACCCGGCTGAACCCAAAGTGTTCCGAAACTTTGAGTGAAATATACCTAAACGACCGTATCGATCCAAGGATCACATCACCGCTGACGGTGCGTCGATCGGAGGTCTACAGCTCAATATATGGGCGAAAGACCATGAGGGGTCCGAAACCGGGGGTTTCGGGCCCGGACCGACCCGTCCCGAGACCCCCTGGGTCAGCCCGAACCGGGTCGACCCGACCCGGGTGCGGTCCGGCCCGGCTGGGCGCGGCCCTGCCCGGTCTGCCTAAGCCGGCCTGACTCGGACGGGGGTTCTTCCGAATGGCCGAACCGTGCGGGGGGCGCTGCCCCGCGTGAAGAGCCGCGACCCTGTGGTTGGGGCCGCCCGAGCCAGCGGACGCGGCAGCCGACCGCGTCCCGCCGCTCCCCTCTGGTCCCGCGCAGTCGCTAGACCGCACTCCCCCACCACGGCTTCAGCCATGGTGGATTCTTCCGGCGGCTCTCCGGGCGCCACCGCCCCCGACCGCCAGCGCCGCCGCACCTGCGTGGCGCGCCAGCAGGGGATTCCGCGGACCACCGGACGTGCTCTGGTGGTCCGATTCTCCTGCGGTCTTTTCCAGAGGTCACCCCGGGATCCGAACTTCGCTGGAAAGATCCCAAAATTCCCATGGGGCTTCATTTGTCATCGCCCGTCAATCCGCACGTCAAATAACAAAACGCGCCGTCTTCGTGGTTCTCCGGCGCGACGCGATGGCGTCGCGTCCTTGTTTGTTTTCACGACGCGGCGCGACGTTGCCGTGCATTCCTTTCCGCACGTTTCCGCATGGTGCGATGGAACTGTGCCATTTCTGTTTCAATCCACAAAAGAAACCCACATGGATAAGGAGGAGGGTCGGCCGTGTTTGTGCGGTCCGGCCCCCTCTCGTTAATTGATAGCAAATGGTCATATTTCACGAAGATCATCAAGGAAATAATCATGAACAAATTAAATAATAATCCTCAACATTAATCCACATGAACGAACGATCCGCGGATAAACCTGGAATTGGTTGGTCCACGCTCGTCGTTCTTTTCTCAAAAGATATGAGAACACCAAAATAAATTCCCCTACTTGATAAATGATGTCGCACGTCGGGCATCGCGGAAAACGGCGTCGCGAGGAAAGAATTCGTAGGCGACGTCGAAGTGCGTCTGATGCGGCGTCTCCTCACTTGTCGCGGAGAAGAGAAAATATGGAACATCGATCGTTCTTCGCGGAACCGGCGTTCTTCGTCAAAGAAGATGTTGTTCTTCGTCGAGAAGGATGTCCTCTTCTTCTTCACAAGAATTCTCTCCCAATCTTCCTTAACACAACGAAAGCCCTCCAAAAATAAAATAAAAAGCTACCATTGATATTTTATTAACACAAGCCATTTCAAATTTCAAAACTCAAAAAACATAATTAATTAATTGAGTAGGTTCAATTAATTAATTTGTGTATGTTGGCAAGAGTTAAGAGAGGGAGAGAGAAGGTCCTCTTAAATGTTGGGAGAGTTAAAGAGGGGTTTCTTTGAGAGTTACAAAAAAAAGAGGGGGAAAAAGGTTATGAGAGTTATGGGAAGTTGTAAGGTTGGGGCTTGTGTGGGCCCCACCTCACTATTATCCTCACATGGGTAGTTAGGTGCCCCACCCCAACTCCCCCATGTAGGATATAGCCAGTTAGATACAAAAATAAAATTGTTCCACAATTTTATTCACTTCATATATAACCCACAAATTTTAACTTCTCCTTCCGAGCAAACACAACTGCGGTAAAGGTCCCCTTAAGCAATTACCGGCGTTGCGAGTTCATCGGTGCCCTCAGATTTCAATTCCGAGCACCGGTTCAAAAGTTAGAAAAACCCGCTCATTGGTTCACTGAACGTAGCCGAGCTAAATTTCGAAAAATGATTCCGGGCACACCGGGCCTCGGAATCAGGCGCCTTCAGAAACTGCGTTCTTGTAAAATTCCATAGAAAATTAAGAAAAAAATTTCTTTGAAATTTCTGGGTCTTTACATTTAGATATTAATGTATTAAACATATTGGTTTTGAAAATATTTAGAGAGAGATGAAAAAATGAGTCTCTTTTTTATGGATCTTCAGATCTGTTAAAAGTGAATTTTATTGCATCAGGCATAAAAATATCATTTTTTGGAATTTATTTTTTGAAAAAAAAATTAATTTAAATTCATTGAAACAAAACCAAAGGATAAATATTTCTTATTAAATAGAAAAATATTAAGATATTAAAATAATTCCTTAACTTTAGAAAAAAAGATATTGAAATAAAATTCTACCTTATCACCAATATTTTTAAAGAGATAAATGACCTCTTCACACCTATTAGATTTAAGGTTTTAAGCCCCTAAAATTTTCATTAATCATTCACTTGTAAGTGATCAATGACCTCAATTACTCTCTTTATTTTTTTTGCATTTCCTCTACCTTCATATCTTCACTTTCCATTGATGTTCACCTATATAAAAACCTTGATATGTCTTACTTCATGTGAACTTTGTACTTCCCATTATCTATTATTAAGTTGATATTTTATTAACACTTTTATTATATAGGTATTTCAAAAAAAGGAATCTTAAAATATAAAACCATTAAATACCAAGATTTAAGTTTAAATTTTGAGGACGCAATTTATTTATGGTGGGTAGAATGTAAGACCCTAAAATTTTACAATATGAACACCATATTCGATGGCGTGTATGAAACAAAAAAACAAGAATATAAAAGAATATAAAATCCTAGTACATTATGATATATCAGATATTTTTAAATTCAACATATACTATGGATTTCAATTCATGCAATATTGAGTTAGTTTTCATTACATGAAACAATGACTTTCTTTGATAGCCTTCTTTACATGTAAGACAAAGTTTTACAGAATACTATTAATAATATAATTTAAAATGAAAATTATAACATATATATTAAATTGGATATTATAAATAGAATGATCTAAATTATTAAAATATATGGTTTAATTCACTGTTTACCAATTATTTTCAAATGAATATAAAAACCAATTAAATATAATGTTAATGTTTTAATAAAATAACTATTTTTATGCACCAAAGGAATTTTATCATAATAAATTCAATTAATTACTATTATTGGTTGATATTAATGAAATTTATACATTATAAAATTATTTTAAATTATTTGAATATATATTTTGGTATAAGATAAGAAAAAAATCGTATTGTACGCATAAAACTATATTTTTTTGAATGTAGTTTTCTTGCCTTTTTATGGTGCACTTATTTTATATCTAAATTTTAACATTTTTATACATTATTTTTAAAAAGTAAATTTTTTTTAATTATTAATTTTAATATTATATTTGGGTTAAATTTTGGTATTTCTTTAAGAAGTTTCATTTTTTGATGAATAGTGAAAAATACTAAACGTTAATTGAAAATTTATTTTTCGTCTAAATAAATTTTTATTAATAATTATATTTTAAATTGGTTTTAAATTAAAAATAGTTAAAAATGAATCTATTAATCCAATTTAGTTCATTGGAATCATTTTAATATTTAATTCTCATATAAAAATTTTTAAAATTTAATCACTTTACTTTTAAGAACCTACACTCTCATTGTGTTTGTGAGATTAATTTTAAATTAACAATTTTGACTTATGTGAGTTGAATTTGGAAAAATTTATTCCATATTTGGAATATTAATAATTTATAATTTAAAATAATTTAAAATAAATTTTTACCATAATGATTAGTATATGCAGTTTAAATTAATTACAATGATTAAGGTAAAAATGAGTTTGCTTAGTAGTTAAACATAGATTATAAGGAGTAAAAATTACCATAATATTTTACAGTACCCATTTTATTTCCCTTTTTATTACATTACACCTCTTTTATCTAATATTTTGTACTATTTGAGCTTCTTGTGGGAAAAAATGGGTACATTTTTCCTCTTTTCTAAAATGCCATGTGTTTCCTCTCACCACTTATAAATGGCCACCCCTATCCCCCTTATTTACACCTCTAAAACAACTTTGGTTCATAAAATTACTATAAAAATAAATTACCAACATCCATCCCCTTATCCAAAAAGACATATCTTGGGTATATATCCAATGCAGAATGGAATTAATGTAATCTTAAGGAGGATACCCTAAGAAGATGTATTGTTTTCCTAAAATATTTTTATTTTATTTCATAATCCACATCCATAAATTAATTTATTATCATGATTATACAAGAACCTGAGTTATTAAATATAAAGGTATATTTTTATGTTTAGGGAATGACCTAAAACTTCATACACTTCCATCAAATGGGTTATAAAGTCATCATTTGTTTGTACGAAGGACTACCTCCTCCTGAAATGAAGTCGTTATTTTTTACATTACCATGTTTCATGGTAGGGAATAATTATTTAACTTCTATTTATATATTTTATTGATAATTTTTATGATGTATTTATAAATCATGAATTATTATATAACACGTTCCTTTAGGTATTCATTATATGAGAATATGATAATGTAGTTTGTGTGAATGAAGGATTATTGCCTCATGAAGCAATGTGATTCGTTCAATATTTACATAGAATGTATTAAGGATGAGTTTATTAAAAATATGTAACATATATGAAATAAAAATAATAATTAAATGATAATATATACATACATAAATATATATATATATATTATTTACATATATTTCTTTTAATATGATAATAAAATGGATGTAGCATTCATGCATAAGTATGGGCTACCATCTCCCTGAATGATGAATTTCATTTTCTTTCATAAATTTTATGGATTACTATAACTAAATATATACTAAATATATATTATTTTAAATCATGGAGTAAATTATTGAGATTATGAAATCATAATTGAAGTAAGTTTATAAAAAAAGTCAAAACATACTCTAAAAACAAGGCGACTAACACTTGAAATAATGAAAATAATAAAATACTATTAACAAATGGCTGAGAAGATGTTATAAAAGGATCATATATGATATTATAAATAGTAATATGGTTATTTTATAAGTTAATAAAATTATTAAAATCATTATATATGAGGTTAAAGAGTGTTCAACAGAAATGAGGCATAAGGTAATTGATTTCATCTCAATTTAATTTCATTAAAGCATATTATATTATTATGCAGCTAATTTAGTTTTTTTCTATATACTAACCCTTTAAATGTAACATAATTATTACTTCAACCATAATATTATTTTTTAAAAATTTTAATTATTTAATTTAAGGTGATTTTAATTAAATGATTCCATATAGTAATTATTTCCATAAACCCAATCTCTTTTCATAGGTTTATATTACTTTATTGACATAGTTAATAAACTATAATTATGTATATATTTAATTTTGACTTTATATAGTTTTATTTACACTTGTGTTATATGGATTTAAAATTTATACACATTATTTATTCACTTATTAATTCTCAGATCAACAATATGATTATTTTAGGGTTTATTTCATAATCTCATTTTGATCAAGTTTTTTTATTCTTGAATATTAGTTGAAAGAAATTACAAAAAAATTTCCTAATAAACCCTTCCATTTTATTCTCCTATGTTTATTCATGATCTTTTTCATATTATAGTTCCATTTTTCCACTCATTGGTACTTAAAATTATTGATCAAATGTTTTAATAAAATCCTTCCACATTTCTCTCTTTGGTAAAATATATGTTTTCTTATAAAAACATGATCTGTAAAAAAATTTCTAATTTTTTTATTTAAATCTTACAAAATTATTTATTAAAAGAAATTTTTACCCATTTATTAATTTTATATAATTTTTCCATATTAATCTTCTTATAACATGCCAAATTTGGTATGTTTATAACTATTTTATAATGTAAAAGGAATGTTTTTTTACCTTGAACAACATGTATGGAATTACATGCTATCATTTCATTGAAGCTTCCATTGTAGGTTTATGAAGATATTTCCAAAGAAAGAAATTGTAAATTTAAATTTCAAAGAAAATGATTTCAAAATGTTTTTAAAAATGAAATATTTAATTTCCTCAATATTGTTTTTAAATATATTATTTTATTTCATTAATGACAATAACCCTTAATCTTACATTAATGGGTATAGTTTGTATTGATACCATTATTATTCATCCTCTAGATAGCTTATGATTATTTTACCAAGGTTAGTGTTTAAATTCACTTCCTTGAATGTTTTTTCAGAGTCATTAAATTCCCCTTGAGTTATTAACTTTCCTATGATCATGGGATATAAATTTCCCCTAAATATACATACCATTTATCATGTATGTGATTATTACCTAAATTGTATACCATTTTTAGATATGGTGATTACTTTGCAAGTTATTTGGTTAACTGGGGAAATATTGATAAATCCATATCCTTTACTAAATATATATATTTGAAAAGTTACATTGTTTATGGATTAAATAGATTATTTGTTATATTATGAATGATTTGGATATAAAATACATAGGTTGAGGATCAGTTTATGGACCCCATGTGGCTTCGATAGTCCCATGAGATGAATCAGTTGGATATCCCTAGCTAATGGGTTTTCACCCAGTATGTTATTTACCATCTAGAGGATAGATATTGTTGGTAATGATCTCTATAGATGAAATTAATCTTATATAAATTTAATATATTTTTAGTTATTTACCCTACCATATTAATTATTCAAATCCTTCTTAGTTTATATATTTCATGGAATTTGTGATCAGTTATTTAACTTTCCATATTATTTATACACTTCCTTCTTATTTTATTGATTACATGGCATGCTTGGTTAGTTAATTACCTTTTATATTGATTTTGATCATTGATTTATTATTTATCCCATAGTATTTAACCTTTAAATTGAATTTGAGCTCACCCATATTTCTTTCCCTTTCACCCAAATTCCATGAAGTTCACTGTGACTGATATGAAATGATTTTCTAGAAGGAATAATGTTATTTTAATGAAAACAATGTTATTTTACTTTTTGTATTCAAATGTAATAAGTGGATAATGTATTTATCTAGTTTAAAAATACAAGTAAATGGTTTGGTCCCTTAGATGTGATTCCTTGCATCTTATTCCAATGTAATGGTATGAAGAATTGGTTTCAGGCTTCTTGGATTGGGGTCATTACCCAAATGGAAGCTCCCATCATGGGGGATGAATGATCGGTGGTGTGGTGAGCCTTTTCTATATAAAAGTAACAAAATCTAAGAAATAATAATCAAACCCACAATCATAAGCATTTTAATGCAATATAGATAATGTAATAGAAATATTACTAAAATTTCCGATGAAGCATCGATAGAAACATCCATGTCCAAATAATGATCTAACATAAAACCCAAATTTATGATGTAGAAATTTGGAAACAATTTCTAGCATAGATCTGTTAACCTAAATTCCATTTTTTGAGACTACATGTCCTTAGCAAATTACATTTTTTACCATGATATGTCACTTTTCAATATTTGAAACAAAATTTTACACATTGAAACGATGAAACAAATTAACCTAATTCAATATACTCTAGTAAAATGATGAAATAAACATGGTAAAATCGTCCATAAATACCATCATGAAAGTATCATGAAAATCTTAAGAGATATTCACCATATATATCTAAAAGAAACATGTGGAATTACAAAGTTCAAGTTGAATCCATCATTAAGAAAATGTACTAAAAAGTGTTTGTGAATGTCACCTTCTCATAGTCCTCAGCTATAATGGGAACCTAAAAAGATAATATAAACTATCCAGGAAGAATTTAGGTTTACTACATGAATGTATTTAATGTATATAATAAATTAGTATATTAGAAAATTATCTATATAATTTGATTGTTTTAGTTTCCTTTAATTTATGCACTTTTTCAAAAAAAAATCACTCTCTCTAGAAAAAACTCATGATTTTATTCTTTTATAAATGTTAACCCTTTTTTATTTTGTAAAACCTCAATAATGATGACCCTCTAATAAAACTTTAGATTATTACACATTAATAAATTATTTATTATATAATATTACAATTAATAAAAAATGGTAGATCTAAAAGTATAGTGTCTTTGGGAATTAGGTAAATTACATAACAACTTATAACATGAAATACATCATATTTTTTGAAAACTTCCTTAATGTGTTCATATTATTCCTTCGTACTTAAAACTACATGGGAAAAAATTTGGACATACATAGGAAATAGGTGAGATATAAATACTTATAAAGGATTAATCCTCGAATAAGTTAATACATGTTATGAAATAGGTATATCAATGGGAAATAAAAGTAACATGAATAATAAGTCATGATATAGCATGATAATAACAACATGGGAAATATGGAAACAACATAAAACACTACATCATAAATATAGGTAAAGGATAACTTCCAAGACATCATGATGGAAAAATTACCATAGTGAAATAAGGTTCAATCCGTTTCCCAACATTATGTCTCAAGATAATAAACATTACCCAATGCATTGGAGTGCTATATAATTTTGTGTGCATTAATCACATCCATTTCATTCTAATGCTTAAGTGTGCCACATAGGTCATACAACATGAATTCATTATTCAATTTATTTTAATCCATTATAAATGAGTGTGGAATAAATTCATTTAATTCTCATGTAAAATAATTATATGTGTTTAAAGGTGAACACCATTTATAATAATTGGGTATGGAATTCACTACACAATTTTTTTGGCAAGGAAAAATCGCTATAAAATTTTAACAGTATAATGGCATTACATAAAAATTCATAAATTGGGTTTATGAGAGATAATAGAATCTCTAGTCATTTTTAAATGAAATGGGTAGTAATTGGGAAATGAAAATATATATCCCATCATTAGGAATTGTAAATAGAATTCATAAGATAATAAATGAACATGAATAAAGAAGAGAAGAAAAGGATCCCTTACTTGATTCTATGACTCCAAATGTTTGGTAGGGGATTCTTTGGAGATTGGGGGAACCTTGGGAGGACTCTATAGAGGTAAGGGAATAGTAGGAACATTATACAAGGTTTTTTAGTGAAGATAAATTGGATCCTGGGTGGGTCTATATAGGAAATTAGTGGGGATTCTTTAATATTGCTCAAACATAGGTTTTGGACTCTATATCATAAAATACCCCAAACCATAAAACATACCATGGTTTTTCACATGGTTTTAAAAATATGGGAGTGGTTTCCATTATTTTTAATTCCAAGGGTCTGACTTAATAGAATAATTCCCTTGCTCATGTTTAGGCGAGTTATACTTCTAAAGAAATTATTTTAAAATTTAAATTATATTAATGGTTTTTGAGGATTCATAATGGCATTAAAAATTAATTAAATAAACATAAAATCACATTATTTTAAAGTGAAAACATATATTTGGTCGTGTATACACTTTATAGTATTTATTACATCAGGTTTTGATCATTATGCTGTCATAATACACACCTTATACATATACAGTATTTAATTTTTATCTGAAAATTTGACTATCTCAGCAAATTATGAAATATTCATTATTAGAAAATTTAAATGTTATGATTCCAAAAATAATATTCATTTTATGTAAACAATTTTATAAATAATTATATTTTTTATTTTAAAATAGGAAACAAAATTTATTGAGAAATGATGTGTTTTTTGAGAGTAATAGTTTTCATACCATTATAAAAATTATATTTGATATAAAAAAATCATATGAACATATATATTTAATAAAAATTATTTAATAAAATTATTTAATTATAATCCTATTTATTTAAAAAAATCAATCAATTCATCAAAAAAATTCCTTAATTAAATTTGAATATTACCAAAAAATATATTTTTTGTTTTATTGTATCAAAATAAAAAAATTATAAAGTAAAACTAATAAGATGAAAATATATTCATTATTACATAAAAAATAATGTAAATAATCATATTTATAGGGTCTTGTTACATGTACCTTATTACACATAATACTCCCTAAGAGTTAGGTGGATGATGGTGAGACTTTCATGGGTTGGTTCTACTTACATAGTTTGGGATGTGATCTCAATGATCTTGAAATTATCTTGTAAATAGTTTCACTCCTGCTTATGTTTCTTGATCTTATCTTGGGATTAGTCAAGGTAAAATATAAGTGATTCTAACTCCCTTATAAGATTTAATAATTGGTCTTCATAGGGTATGATCTTACTAGTTGAGGTAATCAATTCCTCTGTCTATGCCAATTGGATTTGGTAAAACCCAATATTTATACTAATCAAGTTATCACAATTCAACAACTATTTTACCAATAGTAAATATTCATAAAGGTAATTATCATAGGATATAATTAAACAAAATAATTTCATGTGTTTTCTATAACCTTAATACATAATAAGACATTTTAATTAAAATAAATGGTAAATTTTATTTATAAAAGTTAGGGTCATTATAATGTTTCCCTATTAAGATATTTCTCCCTAGAAATTTTCATTTCCCACACTAAAATATATTAGGGTGACTCTACTTCATCATCTTCCTCTAGTTCCCACATCACTTGCTCAAACTTGTGGTTTCTCCCCAACACTTTGACATGGGGAATTGTCTTATTTTGTAGAACATTGTTTCTAGGATATACGATCTTCACCAACTGCTCTTTATATAAGAGATCATTCTCCGAAGGTACCACCTCTAGTGTGGTTATATGTGAGTGTTATGGTATGTACCTTCTCAATATGGATACTTGGAATACAATATGTACTTGATATTGGTTAGTTGGGAATGCTAGTTGGTAGGAAACTACTCCGATGCGATCAAGGGTATCAAAGGGGATGATGTGTCTTGGACTAAGATTTACCTCATTCAAAAAATGTATTACATTATTACATGTAGATATGTGGAGGAATAATATGTATCCAACAACAATATCTAGGTATCATCAAAGGTTGTTAGCATAGCTATTCAGTCATCTCTAAGCTTACTTGATGTGATCATAAATGGTCTTAACCTTTTCTACCATTTTCTATACCATTTCATGAACAATAAGTTCTCGTTCCCCAACAACATCCCAACATGTAGGTGTTCTGCACCTCTTCCCATATTGGGCTTCATAGAGATCCATTTGGATGATTGAGTGAAAACAATTATTGCAAGAGAAATCAACTATTGGAAGATGGTTATCCCATCCACCTTTTAAGTAAATTAACATACTCTCAACATGACCTCTAGTGTTTAGATAGTCCACTCAGATTGTCTATTATTTTTATGGTGATAGGTCATGATGATATTCAACTTAGCATTTAGATCGTATTGTAGATTATTCCATAACATATTGGAAAATCCTAGATCTCAATTATATATAATTGATAGTGGTACTTCATGAAACCTTACCAATTCTATGATGTATCTCCATGAAAGTCAATCTAGTGGGAAATACTCTATAATCATAATGAAGTATGCATTCATTATAAGACGATCCACCATAACCCATATAACATTATTTCCTCTTGATGTCTTCAAAATAATGGTGATAAATTCCATTGTGATATTTTCTCATTTCGGTGTAGGTATGGGTAATGGAGGCATCATCCTATTGGATTTTTTACTTTCCTCTTTTAGTTGCTGACATACAAGACCTATTGAGGTATATTTCATGATATCATTTTTCATATTGTTCCAAAAATAGTGTTCTTAGAGATCTAGATAATACTTTCTACTTTCTAGGCGGATGGAAAAGTTTGAGCTATGTGCATCAACCAACAGTTCCTTCTTTAACTCGTGATTTGATGGAATACATAGTCTTGACCCAAATATCATAGTTCCTTATTCATTAAAACTGAACTCCAAGGATTTCCCTTTTATTATAGTTTCCACTTTATTTAGAATTCCCAAAATATTTCGCTAAGTATCATTTATCTTCTCTAGAAGGAATGATTGAGAAATCATTTGTGAAAGGATTGATGATGTTACATCCTTTATGATTCCCATATCCATCCTTTCTCAATCTAAGATGATCGGATCACTCTAAATTCTCATCAATGATATAATTTTTTAATACTTTCCACTTAGAGTGTATTCCACCTTATTCAATTTCCTAGGATGGTAGTGTATTGATCATTCATAGCCTGCGATCAGCTCTAACCATCTTCATTAGCACATATTTAGTTCTTTCTGTGTGAATATATAAATGCGGCTTTTATGAGATGTATGTATTTCACACTTCCACCAAAGAGATAACAACACAATATTTTAAAAGTGACAATAACTAAACCCATCCCTAGATGATGTTTTGGGTAGTTCTGTTCATGATCTTTCAACTTCCTTGAATCATAGGCTTTGACTTTGTCAGTATGCATGAGTACACAACCCAATCCCTTTGTCAAAGCATCACTGAATACCATGAAGTGTTCTCCACTTTTTGGTAGTGTGAGAATAGGAGCAGTGATAATATTCTTTTTACGATTATTATACACTCTTCACATTAATCATTCAAATCAAGCATGAATCCCTTCCTTGTTATTCTGGTTAGAGGTTTTGACAATGGAGATAAATTTCTCACAAATCACCGATAATACCCAAACCCAAGGAAACTACCAATATCTATCTCATATATTGGTATCGAGCTTCCTTAAATTTCTTATATCTTTGAGGGGTCCATAGATATCCCATTTCTTGTGATGATATGCCCTAAAAAACGAGGCATCCTTCATCCAAAACTCACATTTTCTATAATTAGAAAACAATTATCCTTTTATAAGGTCTTTAGAACAGTTATCAGATACTCCTCATGCTCCTCCTTAATTTTAGAGTATATTAAAATATAATCTATAAATACTACTAGAAATTTTTCAAGGAAATATCTAAAGAATCTATTCATCATGTCCATAAATGTTTATGGATCATTAGTGAGTTCGAATGGAATTACTATGAAATCATAGTGCCTGTGCATTATACGAAAACAAGTCTCAGAGATATCCTCCTTCTTCACCCTAACATGGTAATATCCTGACCGTAAATCAACCTTTGATATGTATTGTTCTCTACATAGAAGATCAGGAAATTCATTAATATGAGGTATAGGATACTTGTTATTTATCGTGATCTTTTTGAGCTAACAATAATCAATTCAATAGTGCATTAGCCCATGCTTCTTCCCGATGAGGAGGACTGGTGCACCCCATGGTGAAGCACTTGGGATTATGAACCCTTTAACCATATTCTCTTATAGTTACTTCTTCAACACCCCATCTTATGCAATAGCCATTCTTTATAGAGTCTTGGATAATAGTAACACTATATGTATAATATCGTTTGACAAATCTACTTTACGGCTAGGAGGAAGACCAAAAAATTACTTTGGGAACACATAATCATATTCCCCCACAATATGCATTTATTCAGGGTTAATTCATTACATATATATAGTAATTAATATACATATTATTACTTGTAGGGAAATAATATCCAAGCCTATGATGTTGTTGCTAACAAAGATTCATCCTCCTCTGTTCACTTGTACATATCCGGGGTCGATTCACAATACAAATAGTGATTTTATTATAACAGAAATTTATTATGGATATATATTTGGAAATAAAATCATTTCACATAATTTTATATAATTCTATAAAATAGATAATGAAAATTTATGTTGGGTTGTTTAAAGAACAAATTTTGATAGCGGAGGAGTTATATACTTAGGATGCAATAATTTTTACATTTTTCGTTTTCCCTGACAGCTCAACTTCTATGCTTTATGGTGGTGTTTAAATAGTTTTACTAAAAATTTGTGATATAAAGAATTCATAGAACAAAAATAAAAAAATAATTTCTCTATTCTTGAATGAATAACTAGTGTACCTTTCAGAACATCATTATAAGGATCCACCTCAATGACTTTACTGAAAAAAGACAACCCTTGTTGCCTTGTAGGTTGTCGATTGTCTCTATAAACCCTTGTCTTAGTGTATTTGTTTGAAAAGTGAAAAGGTTCCTTATAGTTGAAGTAATGATCAATGCAATAAGTGTTGACTGGAGCGTTTCTTTCCTCTATCACATTAGTGAGTTTCTCCTTTTGGAAATTGATAGCTAGGTGTCCCCCCTTTCAAGACCTAATGCATTTCATCATCCCCCTGAGGCAATTTCTGGAGTGCTTTAATCCACATGTTTGACAAGTGGGATGTTGAAATTTCTTGGCACTATTATATTTCTACATCAAAACACCAAAATTAAACTCTATATACTTCTTATACACATGACATCCTTGATATTTTCCAATATCCAATTCTACTTTGAGGAAACATCAGAAAATTTCTTCATAGCTATCAAAGGAATAGATATCCAAGTATTTTTGTAGACTATGATTTTCCCACCAAAGTAGTAGTCAACCTTGCATTTAGGGAAAAAGAAAAATATTTATGTGTATCATGAATGTTTTATATTGTTTCCCTCATACACCCTGATGAATTCATTTTCATTTTTCCTAAGGGAAAGGAAGTCACTTTATATTTTATGTCAGAGAGTTCAAGGGAAATATTTATAATTTTTTTTCTAGAATTAATTTCACCCCATCAATTTAATGTATTCCTCATTATTCATATTCTTTATCAATGTTAACCACTGATTAGCTTCATCCTCCACAAGATAAATAACTGGTAGAACCTTCTGTTTCTTAGAACATTAAAGGATAGAGAAGACATTATCAATAGTTTTGTTCCATTATCCATGATTACGTTATTAGATGATCCATTGAAAGTTGAAGGCCTTTTTAGAATAAAGGACACAATCACAACATTTTCATTCTTAGGGGGATATTGGTGCTCCTCTTTATCCATGAATATATTCAAAACCTGATTCAGCTGAGAGAGTATCATCACAAAAATTGTGATTCCTACTCCCATTAGGTTGAAAATATCATTGGATAAGTCATCACATTTACCGTCAAATTTATTTTTTACCCAATTCCTATGATTTCTGGATATTGGATAGAATAAAAGGAAAATTAGGAATTATTATTTCAAAATATGAAACACAAAAAGGAAAATCCAAATAAATTAAAGGGATGACATATAAATGAAAATTATTTAATCAACAAATGAATTTTTAGGTTTCAATATTTATTATCCCTGATCTATTTCCAAATATATATTGTTATGGTATTTTTTTCCCTTAATAAAGGATCACAATGAGATTATTAATTTACCAAATCATACCCCCCATGAATTTCAAACTAGGTGCGTAGTAAGGCCCACTTTTGTGTACCAGGTTATGCTGAGTCATGCTCAACTCACCTTGTTGGAGTCGTTACCCCTAGGTACATCATTGTTATCACCAATTCAAATTTTAGTATCTAGAGAGGGATTTATTTTCATGATAAACCACTTACACTATACTCAATAAAATTTAGGGATAATTTCATATAATTAGTATTATCCCTAATTATATTTCTATAATTTTCTAATAATAATAAAAAAATAACTATAAATTTCCTTTGATACCAATTATATCAATACTTATCTTTATTACACATTAATATACGATATATTGCATAAGATTACATATATTACAACTTGGAAATTTGAGAATTATAACGTCTTTGTGAATTATGTACATTACATAACAACTTAAAAACATGAATACATCATCGTTATTGAAAACCTCATAACATGTTCATAATATTACATCACACTTAAAACTATACAGGATAACCTTGGAATATACAAAAGAAAGGAATTAACTATAAATACTAGTATGGAAGTAAGAATAGAATAAGGTAATACTTTTCAGACAATAGGCATATCAATGGAGAATAAACAAAACATGAATTATAAGGTATGATATAACATGATAATCATGACATGAGAAATGTGACAACAACTTAAAAACATCATCTTAAACAATAGTCAAGGATAAATGATAAGAAATCATGATGGAAAAAAGTCCCATAAATGAATCAGTTTCACTTTTAATCCCAAAATTATGTCTAATTATAATAAACATTACCCAATTCATTGTAGAACTATATAATTTTGGGCTCACTCATCACTTTCATTTCATTTTCATGCTTAAGTGTGCCACATAGATCAGACAACATGGATTCATTCATCATTATATTTTTATCCAAAATAATGGAGTGTTGAAAAAATTCATTTATTTACCAAGTCAAATAAATATAAGTGCACAATGGTGAAAGTCCTTGATTAGAAATTGGTAAGGTATTCACTACATACTTTTTTTTCCATGTAAATATCAAAGTAAAATTTTGGTAACATAACAACATAACATAAAAATTCATAAAATGGGTTGATTAGAGAGAAAGGGGTCTCTCATTATTTTTAAATTAAATGATAATTAATAGGGACATGGAAAGACAAATACCAAAATTACGAATTGGAAATAAAAGGAAATAGATAAAAAAAGTCACTTGAATAAAGAAGAGGAGAAAATGACCCCTTACAAGAGTGTGTGACTCCAAATGATTGGTAGGAGATTCTTGAGAGATGTGAGGCTCTTTAAAAGGACACTATAGAGGGTATGGAAGAGTAATCATGTACTCTAAGGATTTTTAATAAATATAATTGGGTGATTTTTTGGGTTTATATATGAAATGAGTGGGGATTTATTTAATATTTCTCAAACATAGGTTTTGAAATCTATGTAATAAAATAAAAAATACCACAAATATTCCCTTAGGTTTAAAAATGGTTTCTATAAAATTAAATGTTTTCCATTATGTTATAAGTCTAAGGCAAGAAATTAATAAAATAATTTCTTTACTTATGTTTAAGTTAGTTGTACTTCTAAAGAAATGATTTTAAAACCTTAAAGTATATTAATGCTTTTGGGGGATTCATATTGGATTTATAAAATTAATAAAATAAACAAAAAATCAAATTATATTAAAGGAAAACATATATTTGATCTTTTATACATTTTATATTATTTATTACATCAATTTGTTTTCATTATGATTTCATAATACACACCATATATTTATAGAGTATTTAATTTTTATCTGAAAATATGACCATCTCAGTAAATTAAGAAAAATTCAACATTGGATAATGTCAAAATTTTGATTCCAAAAATAATATTAATTTTATATAAATTTTTTTCTAAAAATGTTTATTTTTAATTTTAATATAAGAATCAACATTTTTTGAGAAATGTCGAGTTTATTGAGAATAACAGTTTTTGAAACCTTGTACAAATTACATTTGACTTCTTAAAAATAATATGATAATTTATATTTAATAATAATTATTTAATAAAAATATTTTATTAAAGTATTATTTATTTTAAAATCCATTAAATCATCAAAATAAATTTCTTTAATTAAATTTTAATATTTCCCAAAAAAATATGTTTTTTTATATCAAAATTAAAATCATATATAAAGTTACAATAATAGGATGAAAGTATGACAACCCTGCTCTTTATTACACACTTAAACATGATTTATTCATAGAAACCTTCACTTGATACAACATAGAAGATCTAGAGGTATAATGTATTTGGGTCTTAGGATCATTACATAACAACTTAAAACATAGGACACAACATCTTATTGAAAACTTCCTTTACATGACCACTATATTACCTCATACTTAGCATTGCATGAGATAACCCGAGGACATGCATAAGAAAAGGGTGAGTTATAAATCCCAGTAAGGGAGTTAACAAGGCATAACATGAAATATAAAATACATGTTAGGCAATAGGCATATCAATGGATAATAATAGAAAAATTAACATAAATGCATGATATAACATGATTAACATAACATGGAAATGTGGTAACAACATTTAACGTGATTTTAGCATGAGACAAGGATCATTGTACATTGATCATGAGTAAAACTCATTGAACTTGATTTATCATGAGTAAACACTCATTTCCCTTGATGTATCCTGATACTAATCTTTACCCAATGCATTGGAGTGCTATCAGGGCGTACGCTTCTTAAACATTTCATTTCATGCATAAGTGTGCCATATGGATCATTAAACATGGATTAATTAAACATAAAAATTTATTCCACGATAAAGGAATGTGGAATTAATAATTGAAACTCTATAATAAATAATTAAATGTGGATAAAGGTGAATACCCTTGATAGAGAAATGAGCATGGTATTTACTACACAATGTCTTTTGCCTAGAAAACCGCGGTGCAATTTCAACAGCATAACAGCGTGACATAAGGATTCATAAAAATGGTTGATGAGAGAGAATGCAGTGTCTAATAATATTTATAAGAAATTGATAGTAATAGTCTCATATAGATACATGTACCATAATAATTAATGGAATTTAGATTCACAATACAAAAGAATTGCTTGAATGTAAATGAGAAGAGAGAGATTCCTTACGGAATTTTGGCATGGTAACAGGTGTACATGGGAGGCATTTAATGAGAGTTAAAGGTCCATATCATCATTAAAAAATAAATAGGGCAGTATGGGGGAGGTTTGAAGTCATACCCCAACATTTATAATTGAAAATAAAAGGGCATAACATTATAAGGAAACTTGGACATAAATAAGGAAAGTGAGAATCCATTACATGGAAGTGTGATCCCAAAGGCTTGGGAGAGGCTTGAGAGAGGCTTATTTGGCATTTGGGGAATCTTGGGAGGATTATAGAGAGATTAGGGTATATTTTGGACGAACTCAAAAGGCTTTGAGTGAAGAGGAAGTGGGATCTTGGGTGGGTTTATATAGGAAAAGAGAGGGAATTCTTTATTATTTTGGTTTGGGTCGCCACACATTAAACTAATCAATACCACAAACCAGACCATGGTTTTTTCCAAAGGGGAGTGGAAAAATATATTTTATAAGGTCAATGGCCTAACTTATTAAAATATTGAGGGTTCTTATGTGGAGGTGATTCACACTCTCAAGGAAATTCATTTAAAAAGTGAAAATATTTTATAACTCTTGGAGGGTCCACTAAAGTTTTTTAAAATAAATCAAACAAATCTAAAATAAAATTATTTTAACGATAAAACATATATTAGCAGAAAATATCATTTATAGTGTTTTATTACATCACTATTAGGTCATTATGATGTCATAAAACACATTATATATTTAAATGGTATTTAATTGTTACCCAAAAATTCGACTGTCTCAGAAAATTATAAAAAATTCACCATTGGATAATTTCGACATCTTGATTCCAAAAATAATATTAATATTATCTAAATAATTCTCTAAAAATGTGAATTTTTAATTTTAAAATAAAAACCGACATTTATCGAAAATTCACGAGTTTTGACAAAAACAACTTTCAAACCTTAATAAAAATTACAATTGCATTCATAAAATTATACGATAATTTATATTTAATAAAAAGTAACTTAATAATAATAATAATAATTTATTAAAATTTTGTTTAATTAAAAAATCCATTAATTCATCAAAATAGATTTCTTAGTTTAATATTAACTAAAAATACTATTTGCGCTTTAAAAACTATTTATAAAGTAACAATAATAAAATGTATGTATATTCATTATTATATACAAAAATAAAGCATATAATCATATTTCTAAGGTCTTGTTACATAACCCCTTATAACACCTGCATAAGACTGAAGGGTAAGGTGTGCGATGGTGACAGACTCTTGGGGTGGCTCAGATAACATTGCTCGGGTTGTAATCTCTATCAACTTCCACTTCTCTTGTAGGCAGTTCCACTTGAGATTAATGTATTTAATCTCATCTTGGGATTGGTCAAGAGAAAATTCTAAGGACACCATCTTCTTTCCGAGCTCCAACAAATGGACTTCATATGGGGCAAGTCTACTGGATTAGGCCTTCTCTTCCTTTGTCTGAGTAAATTGGATTTGTTAAAGCCCTATATTTATATTAATCATGTCATCACGGTTCAATGACTATATTAGCAATAGTAACAATTCTTAATTGTATTTTAAAATAAAAAATCATAAAACCAAAGAAGTTCACATTTTATATAAACATTTTATATAATGAGACATTTAATTAGATCAAGAGAAATTTTCATTAATGAATGTTTGGGTTGTTACAATCTTCCCCCCATAGAAATTTCACCCTCAAAATTTCCTTTTCCCATATGAAAACAGATGTGGGTAACTATACTTCATTACTTCCTATGATTCCTACATCTCTTTTTCAGACTTCTGGTTTCTCCACAACACCTTGATGAGGGGAATTGTCATATTTTGTAGAACTTTTTCTCTACGATCTAAGATCTTCACTGGTTTCTCCTTGTAAGAAAGATCATCCTCTAACTGTTCCACCTCTAAAGAGATTACATGTGAAGGGTCTAGTATGTACTTCCATAAGAGGGATACATGAATGACATCATGTACTTTTTCCATGGTGGGAGGAAGTGCTAGTCGATAGGCCATATCCCCAACACGATCAAGAATCTCGAAGGGACGGATGTACCTAGGGCTTAACTTCCCTTTCTTTCCAAACCTCATGACCTTCTTCCATGGAGACATGTGTAGAAATACCATGTCTCCAACTTTAATGTCAAGGTATCGTCGACGGTTATATTCATAACTCTTCTGTCGACTCTGGGCTTCCTTGATATGATACTGAATGATTTTCACCTTCTCCACCATTTATTCAACCATTTCTGGTCCTAGCAGCTTACGCTCACTGACTTCATCCCAACACACCGGTGTTCTGCACCTTTTCTCATAAAGGGCTTTATATGGCACCATTTGGATGCTCGAGTAGAAACTGTTATTGTATGAGAATTTAACCAGTGGAAGATGTTAGTCCCATCCTCCTTTGAAGTCCATAGAACATAATCTTAACATATCCTAAAGTGTCTGAATAGTTGGCACATATTGGCCATAAGATTGAGGATGATAGGCTGTATTGAAGTTCAGTTCAGTTCTTAGAGAATGTTGGAGACTTTTCCAGAACCTTGAGGTGAATCTCGGATCATGATCAGATATAATAGATAGTGGTACTCCATGCTGCCTTACCACTTCTTTGATGTAAATACATTTAAGTTGATCCAATGTAAATTCTTCTTGAATATCGATAAAGTGAGCTGTCTTCGTAAGATGATCCACAATGACCCATATAGCATTGTTTCCTCTGGATTTCCTTGTAAGTCCAGTGACAACATCCATGGTAATGTTGTCCCACTTCCAAGTTGGTATGGGTAGTGGTTGCTCATCCACTTATACTTTTGCCTCTTAGCCTTCACTTGATGACATACTAGACACTTTGATGTATATTCCTCAATCTCCATTTTCATATTGTCCCACCAAAATTTCTCTTAGAGATCTTGATACATATTTGTGCTCCCTGGGTGAATAGAGAAGGTTAAGCTATGCGAGTCATCTAGAATCTCCTTTTTTATATCTTGATTAGATGGTACACATAATTTTGACCCAAATCTCACAATTCCATCCTTGTCAACCATGAAATATAAGGATTTCCCATTTCTAATAGCTTCCACCCTTTTCATAATTTCCACATCCTTTCTTTGAACATCCTTTATTTTCTTCAAAAGAGACGGTTGAGAAGTCATTTGTGAAAGGATTGATGATGTTACCTTCTTTATGATTCCCATGTCCATATTCATCAAATATAAGAAGATTAGATCCTTCTCAATTCTAATCAATGACAGAATTGCTGGATCCTTTCTACTTAGAGAATCTGCCACCTTGTTTGCTTTCCCAGGGTTGTAATGGATTGAGAAATCATAGTCTTTGATCAGATCTAACCATATTCTTTGGAACATGTTCAACTCTTTCTGTTTGAAAATATAATTGAGGATTTTGTGGCCTGTATATATTTCACACTTCTCCCTAAAGAGATAATGCTACCAAATTTTTAAAGTGAATATCACCACATCCAACTCCAGATCATGTGTTTGATAATTATGCTAATGAACTTTCAATTACCTTGAAGCATAGGCAATGAATTTGTCATTTTGCATCAACACACATCCCAGGACCTTCTTCAAAGCATCACTAAATACCACAAAATGTTCTCCACTTGTGGGTAAAGTGAGCATGGGCGCAGTGATAAGCATCCTTTTCAAATCAATGAAGCTTTCTTCGCATTCATCACTCTAAGTAAACTTTACTCCCTTCTGAGTTATCTGGGTAATAGGGTTGGATAATTGTGAGAAATTTCTCAAAAATCATTGATAATATCCAACTAATCCCAAAAATCTACAGATATCCATTGCCGATGTTGTCCTCATCCATCCCTCTATTACAGCTGTCTTGCAGGGATCCATAGATATCCCATTACTTGTGATGATATGGCCCAAGAATGAGACCTCCTTCAACTAGAACTCACACTTGATAAACTTTTCATAGAGATTCTCCTTCTGCAAGGTCTCTAGTACAATTATTAGATGCTCCTCATGATCCTACTTGGTTTTGGAGTATATTATAATATCATCTATAAAGACTAACACAAATTTGTCAAGGTAATATCTAAAGAATCTATTCATCAATTCGATGAATATTTCTGGAGCATTAGTGAGTTTGAAAGGAATTACTATGAATTCATAGTGCCCATATCTTGTATGAAATTCAGTCTTGAGGATATATTAATTCTTCACCCTTACTTGATAATATACCGACCACAAATCCTCCTTGGAGAAGTATTGTGCTCCACACAACTGATCGAACAAGTCATCAATTCATGGGAGAGGATACTTGTTTTTTATCATGATTTTATTATTCTAACGATAATCGATGAAAAGGTGCATTGATCTATCCTTTTTCTTGGCGTAGAGGATTGGTGCACCCCATAGTGAAGCACTTAGGAATATAAACTCATTATCTAGATTCTCCTATAGTTGTTTCTTTAGCTCCTCAAGCTCCACAACAACCATTCTATATGGATTCTTGGATATTGGTAATGCCCCAGGTATAAGATCAATTGAGAATTCAACATCTCTTCTAGGAGGAATACCAGGAAATTCATTGGGAAACACTTCAGCAAATTCACTCACAATAGGCATGTCTTCAAGGATAGTTTCTTCCTTGGACTCAATCATCTAAGACAGATACTCATGCTTATAGGGAATTAATATCCATGCTTGATATGATTGAGCTAAAGAAGATTCATCTTCCTCCTTGCACTTGTATAGAATCAGGGTTTGATTCTCCACATGGAGAGTGATTTCCATCTCACGAGAATTTATGTTGGATCTATATAAGGAAAACCAATCCATGTCGGTAATTGCATCAAATTCCACCAGAGGGAGTATGAAAAGGTTCACTGGGAAGTTCATTCCACATATTATGATAGGGGAGGAGTTATATTCATAGGATACAATGATTTCCCCATTTTCCGTACTCACCGAAATCTTTACTTTAATTATTTGTGGTGGTATTGGGATTGTTCTACTAAACTTTTAGGATATAAAAGAATGCGTAGAACCAAAATAAAAAAGTACATTTTCTATTCTTGAATGTCTAACTAGTGTACCTATCACCACTTCGTTTTCAGGGTTCAATTCAGTTGTAGTAATGGAAAAAGATCTCCCTTACTACCTCCGAGGCTGTTGGTTGCCTCCAAAAACCCTTGGATTAGGGAACTAATTTGAAAAGTGCCCCAGTTCTTTATAGTTGAAGAAATGAACAATGCGCTGAGAGTGGAATGGATCATTCATCTCCTCTTTCGCAGTCGCAGTTTTTTCTTGCCAACATTTAATAACCTGGTGCCCCTCTCTTCCACACCTAAAGCATTTCATCATCCCTGTTAGGAAATTTACGATGTTCTTCTTTTTGAACCATTGGCATGTGGGGTGCTGGGTTTTTTTAGAACCATTGGATTTATCCATCAGACCACTAGAATTGAAGTCCACCTTACACTTCTTATCCCCTTGATACCCCTGAGATTCCTTGACCTCCATTTCTACTTTGAGGTCACATCAGACAATTTCCTCATAGTTTTTGAAGTCACGGATCGCCAGGACTTTCCGAAGGCTTGGTTTCAGACCACCAAAGAAGTGGTCAACCTTGAATTCGGGGGTAAAGAAAAAGTTTTATGCGTATCGTGAAAGCCTTGTGAATTTTTCTTTGTATTATCTGATCGATTTTTTTGTCTTTTTGCTTGTGGGAAAGGAAGTCTCTTTCCATCTTAAGTCAGAGGGTGCGCGGAAAATATTTATCGAAAACCATCTTTTGGAAATCCTTCTATTCCAACACATCAATCTCCTCCTCAGGCTTCATATTTTTGATCAACATCCACCATTGATCAGCTTCACCCTCTATATGATAAGTATCCAGGAGAACCTCATATTTTTCAGATCATTGAAGGATGGAGAAGATCTTTTCAATGGAATTGATCAATTTTTTGGTGATTGAGGGATTAGATGATACATTAAAAGTAGGAGGTCTTTATCTCATTAATCTATCAATAGTGACTTGTTCTTTCTTAGTGAGGGTTGAAAGATCCTCTTGACCCATGTTTCTATTCAAATCTTGAGTTAACTGAGAGAGAAGATGGACAATGTTCGTGATTCCCGCTCCCATCAGATTGGACATCTCATTAGCACATTAATCACATTGATCTTCACATCGGTTGTTAGCCTGAGTCCTCCTATTACTGGACATTGGATAGAATAAAAGTAAAGTTAGGGGAAACACATAAAGGGTAATCCGAGGAAAAAAACAGATGACTTATAAATTACTTTTATTCCTTAACTTATGAATCTATAGGCTTCAATCTATGCTATTCATGATCTAATTTCTAAAATATGTTCTTAGGGGAATTTTTTTAATTCCCTTAATAAGGGTTCATACTAATCTTTTGAATTTACCAAAGAATATCCCCTAAGAGTGTCATAACCAAGAGTTCAGCAAGGCTCGTTGTCATGTACCATGATACCCCGGGTCAAGCCGGAAACTCCTTGTTGGGGTTTTCACCCCTAGGTACATCTGTGCTAGAGACACCTCTACCTGCTCATATCTTGAAAGGGATGTATTTTATTGATAAACCACTTACTCAAAATCATCAAAACTTAGGGATGTTTTTATTATACTTATCCTGGTCTCTAAGTCTTTACTAGGGTTTTCTAATATTAATCCCAAAAATAACTAAACCTATCCTCTGATACCAACTATGACAACTCTACTCTTTATTACACACTTAAACATGATTTATGCATAGAAAAATTCACTTGATACAACATAGAAGATTGATAGGTCTAGTGTCTTTGGGGCTTAGGATCATTACATAAGAACTTAAAACATAGGACACAACATCTTATTGAAAAATTCCTTTACAAGACCACTACATTCCCTTGTACTTAGCATTGAATGGGATAACCTGAGGACATGCATAAGAAAAGGGTGAGCTATAAAGACTAGTAAGGGAGTGAACAAAGATTAACATGAAAGATAAAATACATTTTAGGAAATAGGCATATCAATGGAGCATAATAGAAACATGAACATAAAGGAATGATGTAACATGATTAACATAACATAGAAATGTGGAAACAACATTTAACATTATTTTAACATGAGCCAAGGATCATTGCACATGGAGCATGAGAAAAACCTCATTGAACTTGATTTATCATTAGTAAACCCTCATTTCACTTGACGTATCATGATACTAATCTTTACCCAATGCATTGGAGCGTTATTAGGGCGCACCCTTCTTAAACATTTAATTTCATGCATAAGTGTGCCACATGGATCATCAAACATGGATTCATTAAACATACAAATTTATTCCACAATAAAGGAATGTTGAATTAATACCTGAAAATCTATAATAAATAAGTAAATGTGGATAAAAGTGAATACCTTTTATAGAGAAATGGGCTTGGTATTCACTATACAATGTCTTTTGTTTGGAAAATCATGGTGCAATTTTGGTAGCATAACAGTGTGACATAAGGATTCATGAAAATGGTTTATTAGATAAAAAGTGGTTTCTCATCAAATATATATGAAATGTAAAGTAAGGGGTTCATATAGATACATTTTCCAACATATTTAATTGAATTTAGATTCCCAATACAAATGAATTTCTTGAATGTAAATGAGAAGAGAGAGATTTCCTATGGAATTTCAGCATGGTAACGGGTATACATGGGAGGAATTTAATGAGAGATAAAGGGCTCTATCATCATTAAAACATAAATAGAGAATTATGGGGGAGGTGTGAAATCATACCCCAAAATTTATAATTGAAAATAAAGGGGCATAAAATTATAAGAAAACTTGTACATAAATAAGAAAAGTGAGAATCCCTTACTTGGAAGTGTGATCCCAAAGGCTTGGGAGTGGCTTGAGAGAGGCTTCTTGGGAGTTTGAGGAACCTTGGGAGGATTATAAAGATAGGAGGGTAGAGGTTGGACTAACTCAAAATGATTTGAGTGAATAAGAAGTGGGATCTTGGGTGGGTTTATATATGAATTTAGAGGGAATTCTTTATTATTTAGGTTTGGATCACCACACATTAAAATAATCAATACCACAAACCAGCCCATGGTTTTTGGACATGGTTTTTGAAAAAGGGGAGTGGGAAACAATATTTTATAAGGTTAATGGGAGAAGTTATTAAAATATTGAGTGTGCTTATGTGGAGGTGAGTCACACTCTCAAGGAAATTCATTTAAAATGTGAAAATGTTTTATAAATTTTAGAGGGTCCACTAAAGTTTTTTAAAATAAATAAAACAAAACTAGAATCACATTATTTTAATTATAAAACATATATTGGCCGAAAATATCATTTATAGTATTTTATTACATCATTATTGGTTCATTATGATGTCATAAAACACATTATATATTTAAACAGTATTTAATTTTTACCCACAAATTCGACTGTCTCAGAAAATTGTGAAAAATTCACCATTGGATAATTTCAACATCCTGATTCCAAAAATAATATTCATTCTATCTAAATAATTTTCTAAATAATTTAATTTTTACTTTTAAAATAAAAACCGATATTTATAAAAAAATTAATGGGTTTTGACAAAAAACGACTTTTAAACCTTAATAAAAATTAAAATTGCATTCATAAAATTATAAGATAATTTATATTTAATAAAAATTAATTTAATAATAATAATAATAATAATTTATTAAAATATTATTTAATTCAAAAATCCATTAATTAATCAAAATATATTTCTTTGTTGAATATTAACTAAAAATAATATTTGCGCTTTAAAAACTATTTACAAAGTAACAATAATAAAATGTATGTATATTAATTATTATATACAAAAATAAAGCACATAATCATAGTGTTAAGGTCTTGTTACATAACCCCTTATAACACCCGTAGAAGACTAAAGGGTAAGGTGTGTGATGGTGACAGACTCTTGGGGTGGCTCAGTTAACATTGCTCGGGTGGTAATCTCAATCAAATTACACTTCTCTCGTAGGAGGTTCTGCTCAAGCTTAATGTATTAAATATCAACTTGGGCTTGATTAAGAGAGAATCCTAATGATTCCACCTGATTTACGAGCTCCGACAAATGGTCTTCGAATGGGGTAAGTCTACTGTATGAGGTCTTCGCTTCCTTTTTCTGGGTAAATTAGATTTGTTAAAGCCCTATATTTATACTGACCATGTGATTACTTTTCAATGACTATATTAGTAACGATCACGATTCATAATGATATTTTAAAATCAAAAATCATAAAACCAAAGAAGTTATCATTTTATATAAAAAATTTATATAATGATACATTTAATTAGATCAAGAGGAATTTTCATTAATGAAAGTTTGGGTTGTTACAGAAAGTATATTAATTATTCAATAAAAAATAAATACATTATAATATTTCTAGGGTCTTGATAGATATACCATTAATAAACCTACAAACTCTCTAAGAGTAAGGTGAGTGATGGTGAGACCTTCATGGGGTGGTTTTACATACATGGTTTGGGTTTTCATCTCAAAAATCTTGAACTTATCCCATATATGGTTTCTCTCATGATTATGTATGCATATCATAGCTTAGGATTAGTCAAGTTAAATGACCAGTGATGATATCTCATTTTAAATCTTTAATCAATGGGCTTTATAGTGTATGATACTAGTGTATAAAGAAACAATGTCATTTGTCTATATCAATTGGATTGGTTAAAATCAAATATTTATACTACTCATGTGATCACTATTCAACAACTATTTTATCAATAGTAAAGATGATTAATAGTCATTTAAATTCAATAGGATATAATAGAACCAAAGAAGTTATTGTGTTTTCTAAAACTGTAATACCTAATAAGAAATTTTAATTAAAACAAATGGAGAATTTTATTTATAATAGTTTGGGTCATTACAGACCCCATAATATTTAGAATTTGGGTAAATAATACCAACCAAATGAAATTTTTACACCTATTTGTTTATAAATTCTAATAATTTTGGTTAATCATCCATTATATGTGTCAAATTGGTATAACTACATCATTTAAATGGAAATTATGATTCAAAATAGAGGTGATAAAAAAAGTTATGTCCACTAAGGTCTATCTAATTTTCCAAATATTATCCCTTAAAGGAAATAATAGTTTTGTTTCTTATTCAGTAAGAACATTAGTAGTAATTATTATAGGTAATGTTTCATCATTTTAAATGTGTGAATATCTCAAATTTTGGGGAAAATGTTTGAGATCTATTTTGGGTGGGTTTTGTGCTGATGGAAATGACATTAGAAGTGAGATATGTTCACAATGTAGGTTATGGATTGAATTTACATCATATAAATAAGTTAATAATGAATCAAATCCATCTTTAAAATCAAAATCCATGTTCTAATCAGAATGTACATGACCATGATCAAAATACTTAGAAAAATTATTACCAAGAGAGTAAGACTCATGGAAAAGGTATGGAAAATTTAATTGATATCAAGACAGTCCCAGTACATAAAATATCCTTATGAATTTAATTATCCCCATTTTAAAATGTTTGAAAATAAATATTTATATAATCAATAAATCATTGGCCCGAATGGGATATATAGAGATGAGAATGGTCTTCTGAGGGGAACTTCAAGGGCTCTAAAATCTAAATTCTTTCGATCTAATCTCTATATTATATATAAAGTTTAGCCTCATGAAAATTTATGAATGTCTTGGATGTTTTGGGGAAGGTTATTCCATGAATGATAGGGTCATGATAACATACATGATAATTCTCCTTGTTCAACACATATAAATCCAAAGGAAATATCATGTCCCTTACCCATTAAAGTATATATTCAATGACCCATTATAGATATGTAATAAATATATTTTCTACTTACACTTCTTATATTTTTATATTATACTATAAAGTCTATAATTAATAGAAAATAGAGTGGAGTATTAAATTTATTGAAACTTCCAAATCAAATAATGAATAAAAAAACTAAAATTCCCCTATAACATATGTAATGGTGAATATATTCAAGCCCTTCACTTTGTATGCATCACCACAATTTTTGTGATGAGAGAATTTATATTACTCCCCTATTTTATCAGATAATTTCCCATTATCCCACTTCTATTTGTATACATGCAAATTAAAAACATGACATAGCTTTTGATAGATCAAGTAGAGGTATGTTGATCTCTACATGGTTAAATGTATCCGAAACCTATTTTTTCATCACCTATTAAGTCATCTTATTGTTTTATGAAACTCATTTTTTAAATTTTAGTGGTTTAGGAATAATTTCATTAATATTTTTCTTACATTTTTCTTTCCCATTTGATTTATCATCATTTGGTCTTGAATAGGGATTCTACGGAACTAAGGTGAATAATATTAGACATATATGAGTATAAGTATCAACTATTTTATTCCACTTATTAATGTTATGTGACAATTATTCCAATTAGTATCTAGAGTATGTTGGAGATAAATATATTTTTTTTCTTTCTTATCGATTAATAGAGTTCAGTGGAAATCACGATCATTAGTATCATTAGCTCTGTAAAACTCATACCCTAACTCTTTAACTCATTATGTTGATAAAGAACAACTCATTTTAGAATATCATTAGTATTAAAATATACATTTGGTTTTCAATGACATTTTTTTCATTGACTAATTCTTACTTGGTATATGAATCAATTCAGTTTTTGTTAATGACCTTATTGGAATGGTGAAGGATACACGAAATTTTATTGAAAGGGGAGCCTCCTTTTATCCATATTCATACCTCATGTCTAAGTGATCATTCCTATTTGGTTATAAGTTTTTATGAAGGAATCAAAATTATTTTGGGGATGTTGTTTTTTTTGTTTCATATATGGTACCTTAGGGGATACAGCTGCACAATCCTCTATCTCTTGTAATTATGGGGAATAATTGGTAGGGTGGTATATTTTAGTGAAAATTACAAAATGCATAATAGGAGTGGGTTGGTATGTGTTTTGATCCAAATTAATATGTCTCCCCATAGGGTCCAATTCATCAAACATAGTATAAATTAATTGATTTTCATGAGATAAATGACTCACCTAATATAATCCTATAACAGGTTGTGCACCATTATCACAAAATTATTGAGAGTTTTGTTCCATATTATCAATAAATTTTCATGTGGTTGTAGGTATTTTTTTGACCAATTATACTACTGATGAAATATTCACCATGTTCCTCACTATAGGATTAAGTTCTTTATATATGCAATAGAATAATATTTTCTCACTGATTTGGTGATGTGAGAATCTTGAGAATAGATAATTGAATTAATCCTAGAACTCATACATTAAATAACAATGTGCTTGCATGATCAATTAGATCTCCTTTCAAAAGGAAGTAATCTTCATTATAGGAAAAAATCTATACCAAAAAATATGTTTCAAATGATTCAAAAATGTTAAATAATTAAGATATAAATAATATATAAAATCTATTTTAGTTCTATTAAGTGAGAATGTGAATGATCTTAGTTTGATTTGACCATCATAGATACTTATTGGTTTCTTTTCTGAGCATAAGACATTGAATTTTTTGAGGAATGTATTTGGATTCTCTACAGATAATCAATAACATTTTAGGGGAAGTTGAATCATTTTATATTTTATCTTGATGCCTGATTCAAGAGTTGGATCTATAATACATGTAGGATGAAAATTATTATCAGCTACAGAAAAAACTATAATGGTTCTATCAAGTTTATTATTTTTAGTGGAAACTATTCTATATGGTTTTATGTTTTTATATGTTCTTACTATTTTAAAATTTTAAAATGGTGAAATTCCATAGATAGGTAAATGTGGAAACATCCCATAGACCAAGATTGTCTAATTAATGCCCTTAGGTTATGTTCAATATCAAGGTGTATATCAAAGAGATCCTCAAGATGGTGTCATGCTATAAATCATATAAAAGAGTGTAAAGGATGGAATTAGACCATAATATCATGAGTATGATGATAAAAAACAAAATGAAAATTAATAAATGAAATAAAGGGAAAACTAGAAAATAAGATAATGAAATGAAATTAATAAAAACATCTCTTATTTGTTGAAAAAGTACATGTCACCTTGAAAATTCCTCCAATTTGAAATTTGTTATTATGGAAACTCTTAAATGATGTGTGATTGTTTGGGTACAAAAATACAAAATAGTGGATAACCAAGGTCATTCTTTAAGGACATAGCACATAATATAATATATTAAAGGTATTTTGAAAAAATATATAAGGACTTAAATTCTAAATATGGTGTGGGTTTGATCATTATTTTCAACATAAGAATATGTTTGCGGGAAGAAGAGTGTATTTTTTTATAATTTTTTTATTTAAATTTTATTGGAAAAACACAATGATAGTATTTTTTTAGAAACTATATTTTAGAGGAAAAGTTAATCTAAATCTATTTATTGATAATTAATTAATCATTATACTCATAAATATAATATTTTATAATATAATCCCCTAAATTATTAGCTTCAAACCCAAATGGAAATTGAGACAACCACTGAGATGGTAGAGATTAGTCCTTAGACTAACCTCAAAATTTAAAATCTTATAGCCTTTCCTTGATTTTAATTCCTATTTCAACTTATGGCTATTGGTTAATTATAGAAAAATATAACATTATAATTGTGAATGCATTTAGTCCAAATGGGGGAGAAGGAGTCAGTGTGAAAATTTCCAAAGGGAGTATACACGACCATTCCGCTGATGAGGCTCTAAGTACGAAGAGTTATAGGGGGCCCAGGAGAAGGAAGGGGAGGAAATATTATTCATCGCTACCTCCTCCTATGAGGACTCTATCAACAAAGAAGACGAGTGAAACGACGATGGATATGGATCCTCTAAGACATCGGAGGCCAGGGGGGCAGGATTTTCAGTCCTCGATTCTGCTTTTAAGCTCTGAAGAATATGTGATAGAACAAGTTCTATTGCTCAAAGATACTAAGGAAGAGGCGGCTAAAATTATTGGGAGGCCTCTAGAGGTGTCCCTTAGTGAGGAGAAATACTCTTGGATTGAAAAATAGGACTCAATTTTGGTAGGGGGTTTCAACCATGGGAATATCAGTGTTGAGGAGTACATTCAGACTTGGGACCAACTTGTGTCCATTTTTGAGAAGCGACTTTTGGAAGAAGAAGACTTTAAGTTACCATCCTTTACTTGGAAGCTATTTAGGTAGATGGACTCTGGTATCTTTAAATTCCTTGTTAGAGACTTAATGTAAGCATGTGGCTTTTGTTGGTGGGTGTGGGTGAAGTGGTTTTGTGAGTTTGGTCTCTTCTGGTCAACTTTTATTTTCTTTGCAGTTTTGTTTTTGCTTGTTTTTAGCATGCTACTTGGTCTTGCTCTGGAAGGGGATTAGAGCATTAATTCTTCTCGATGCAGGTCCATTGGATTTGGTTGCTTGAGAGGGTATGGCTTTACCATCGGTTCCGTGCCCGTGCTTCTTCACGGGACTGCTTGCCGAGGGGTTCTATGTCAGTGAAGACTTATTGTTGGCTCATTTGCTGGGGTGGAGCAGTTCGATAGCTTGTGTTGGTTGTATGAGGTTTCTCACTTTTTCCATTAAAAGTGTTTTATAATAAAAAAAGTAATATTCAGTCAGCATTTAGTCTATGGATTGTATTTAAAATATATAAATTGATACCATGTTGTTTTTTTTCTAGTTAAGATTGTGTTGTCACAGTACACACATTACTGGACCTCACATGAAAAGTGTTCAAATTTTTAATTATTTTTAAATTAAAATCAGGTATATTTATTATATTTTTATAATTAATATTTTAATTTATATTCAAATAAAATCATTTAAGGTTGTGATAATTAGATTGATCACTAAGAAAATATACTCTTCCATGGGCATAGTAGTCATCCTAGAAATGACTTTTATAGGAAAAAGTATATAATGTTTAAAATAAAATCATATTTTTAATCCTAATTTACATCCTAAATAATTAAATAAAATAAGTATAAAATTGAAATGATATAAAATAAATTTAAAAAAATATAAATTTTACTACAAAAGAAATAAATTACATCATGAATAAGGAGAAAAAGGATTCAATGAAGGGATCCTTGATTTAGGAGATGTCCCTCTTGAAATTATTATAGAAATAGTGTTAAACTAAACCATTTCTATCCTCAATATCAGAATTAATTTAAAAACCCCACAAAAGAATAAAAATATAAATTTATAAAGGGTATGAAAGGATATGGTTGGAAGAGTTTTCAAGTGTGAAGGGTAACATTCAGGAAAAAAATTAAATAAAAATTTCAGTTATTTTTTTCACCAAAAAATAATGAACCAACTATCCTTCCAGAAGGATGAAATGTTGTAAATTAAATTCACTATTGTTTTTAAATTTCAGTTGAATCCAATCTAGGATTCAGAATATATGGATTCAATGGTGAAGTGGTTTCAAAACTAAACTAAAAAACAATTTCAATAAACTACCATATTGACATCACAAGTCACTAATAATGTACCTACCACAACAATCCAATCACATGAAGACCTCCCTGATAAATAAAAAACATAATTTTATAAAAACATCAATATAATCATTTATGAAAAAAATCATTAATGTATATTATCAATTTTATCTTAATAATTTATATTTTAAATAAAATAACAATAAAATTATAGATATAAATTCTCTTATTATCATTATAATATTACAATTGTCTAATATAATTTAAAATTTATTTTATGGTAATTATAATTAAATTATTTAAATCACGGTAATATTTTCATAAAAAATCCAAGTAAAACCCTTATCATGGAACCGAGACTGGTCTATGGTAAGAGACAAAGGGTGTCGTCAAACCCCTAGGGTTGGAAACTACTATCCCGACATCAAATCTATACAAATATAAATTGGTTTCCCAAATAAAACATGAAAAATATAGATGTTGAGCCTATAAATCCAAAATAAACACTTTTTACATCATATGATAATGTATATAAAAATAATTAGTTTCAATATTAACCAAAACCAAATGAGTTTGAACAAAAAAACATAACTCATAAATCATAAAATAAAATCCATGAAGTAATGAAAAATTGAAAATGAAATATATAGCTAGAATGGCACAATACAAGAGACAAAAATCAATGAAGTGAAATAAAGGATATGATCACATATATCCATGAATTGAGTAAGGTGTTCCTCTATATAGAAACACCACCATACCTAAATAGAGACTAAAATTTTTTTGTTTCACCCAAAAAAATTTATTTTGAACCTAAAATATATTTTTATGAGAAAAAATTCAAGAAGGTAAACTCCCATTACCCTAACCATTACCCTTTAAAATAAATAATTTTCATGATAGTATAAAATATAACTATAGATAAGATTTACAATTTAATTAAAACAAGTCACATTAAACAACATCTTAGGTTTATTTTATTTAGAGTAACCAATTTACAAATTTAGACATATATAATATTTGAGAACATTTTATGATGGGTTGAAAATTTAATATTTTTTTTAAAACCAATCCATTTTCAAATTACCATTATTATAAAAAAATAGAAAAATAGCCATATTTTTAAAATACCCATTTTACGGTCCATTTAGTAAAAATAAGAAGGGTAAAACTATACTTTAAAATAAAGGAGATTCCTGAAGATGTTGATTGTAAAATTAATATTCATATAACAAGAATAACCAAATAAATATACTATTGGAAAAAAAATCACTGCATAGAAATTAAATAAAAGAAATATTTTTCATCATTGGAGTACCAAAGGAAAGAAATTTCTTGTAAATCTAGGATCCTTATAATATCTCAATGTTTAAACTAATAAAAACCAATTAGGAATAATACAATGTTTATAGAATCACCATTTCCTATTAAAAATTATAAACCATAGAAAGTGTCACCATGTCCATAACTTATTATCATTTCGTCAGTGTTGTAGTGTAAAACCACTATATTCTGTGAGTTCTAAATTTAGTGGGAATTTTAATTTTAGAATTCTAAAGGAGTGTTTTTTTTGGAATAAATATTAAGATTATAATTATGAGAGTTTTATTGTCCCAGGGGAACATATTGGAATTTTTTTAATCACTATAGGTTTCTATGGTGCTCTGGTGAGTCCCATGAGATTCAGGTTATATTTGGGAAATTTTGGAGGGTTTCTTCCTTGGTACATTATTGCGTGTTCATGATTTAAGAACAAATATAAAAGTCATTGATAATAAGGAGGTTTTCAGTTCGATTTATATAGTTTATGGTTTCTTTTCCTGGATAAAACATGGTAACAGGTGAACCAATATGATCATAGAGAACAACGTGTGGCATGTTTATGCTTGGGGGTGAGGTGAACAATCACTTCATGATTGGAGATAGACATTGAGAGACCCAAAATTTTGTTCTATAGGTGATCTATATCATTAAAATATTTCTTATAAAACCATTGATTTAGACCATGATATAGTGGTATCCCAAGAATATAAATGCTATTTAGTTATAACACTATTAATCTAATCATGCATCCAAATCATGTGACCATTTAAAATGGAAAACAACTAAATTCCTCTATTTAATTTTTAGTGGGAAGCCAATATTTTTCCACTATCATCCATCCTCATTACAACAAGATCTTCCCCCTTATTCCTTTAATCCTAATTGGATATTGGTTGGTACTTGTTTTATTTATAGATGATTTAAAGTGATTTTCTCCCTCTATTTACACTATTCCTCCTCCTCAATTCTTATAAATAATGTGGCGATGGTCAAAATAATGTTTTTCATGACAATTTCACCATGTCACAGTTAAATCATATAATAGAAATGGGAATTTGTTAAGGCCTATTGAGAGTTCCCATAGTAACATTTATTTCAAGTCATCACACACTATTTCATTGAATGTATGTCACCATATAGTTTTTTTCTATTTTTTAGGAAAATGTGACAAAATTAATCAATGAATTGTTAGGGAATGATGATATTTTTTTGTTTCATGGGTTAATATGCATTTTGGGAGTATATTATTACCCATTACTAATAGTTTCAACATGAAAATATCTCTTAGTTGGATTTTGAGAGTTATACAAAATTAATTTAAATTGTAAATGAATGGAGAATTTTTATATATGAGTAAGATAAATAGTTATAATTTTTTATAATTAATTATGAGGAATTGGGGATTGAAATATGGGATAAGAAATTGATTTCAGTGTTGTCTGGACATCGATTAGGAATGCAAAATCCTAGGTAGATATGCGAGTCTGTGGAATTAAAAATGGAATAACATCATTCTTTAGATAGGTGGTCCTTAGAACATACCCCTAGTGTATTTGGACTCATTTATATATTTTGATTTTGATATGTGGTATATACATTGTGGATATGGACATGTTTTAACTAATTAAAATTTTAAAATACAAAATTTATTTCATATTTAAGAAATAAACATTGTGTAAAGGGTGGTAAAGGACCTATGTACAATATATTGATTCCCATAGACACTTATGGTTACGTATTTGATTAAATTGATGTTTATTATGATTATAGAACATTGAGAGTGAGTTTAAAATAAGCTTTGTGATTTTAGTGTAACTGAATAAGTGAATTGAACCCCTTGTGTATGGAAGGGTGATAAATTGACATCGATTGGCTAGAGTAGGCCATGTGGGAACCTTGAGATTCCATAAAGTCATACTAATATTTTTAGATAAGCATGTGGGAGTGTTTCTTCCCCCCATGAAAAATAATCACCCTATTAAATGTTTCGTAGGTTTGGTTTTGATAAGTTTATTGTATGAGAAGTTATGTATGAATTGAGATGTGATATGGGTATTTTTATATCTCTTGAGAACTATATCGGTGAATCTTATCCTATAAGACCTGTGTAGTTGTTTTATGATTGTGATAGTGTTGAGATATGTTATTATTTACAAGTGATGAGTGTCATCCCAAAATATGAAAATGGGATGAGGGAACCCATGTGGGTGTCTATGAAATAATATTTCCTAGGTGACCCAATGAGTATCCCAATAATGTGTTAACACTAGAGAGGGTGTGTGTAGTGAATATTATGGGTCATTAATTTATTTGGATGAACATATATTTTTAATTAATGTTCATGAAGATAGTTATCCCCATTGAGATGCATTATATAATTTATCATATGATGTATACACTACCAATTAAAGTTATATATATGTTGGGGATGCCAGGAATGCCAATGATAGAGCTTATAAAACTGATGTTTATGGACATAATAGGGCCATACACTAGTGGTTAACAGTTATTATTGATGTTTATGGAAATCATTGGGTATTTCTCCCCCACAATTCAAATATTTTTCCGAATGTTTATAGATAGATTAGAGCCAACCATAGAAGTCATCATTTATCCATAATTTAATTGAATAACTAGGGTCATCCGTTTGTAGTGAGGTATGACATTTGATTCTTGATTATGAATTCAAATGGTTACCCCATGGCTATTTGTGATAACTCCTTCAGATCATGATTTCTTAAGGCCACCACATAGGTGTTTGAAATGATGCCTGATGAATATGACTACCTGGGGTTATCCCCTAGGATTATAGGAGGATGTAATATTATTATTGATCTCATAATATTATAACACAAGGTTCAATGATAATGAATTTTGATTATTGGATCACCATGGATTACCTCTTTGGTGTTAGCATTATGCCTGATAATATGGTCAAATCAGGATGATCTAACAGGGTTTAGCGATTTCACCTATTACTAAATGGAATGATCTCATAAATTTCTCAAAGACAATCTATCACATGTTGAGTAATGTATAGTTAATCCCCACTTTCATTATAAGAAATTATTAATTAAGGTGGGTAATTTATTTATGCTTCAGTAATGTATTATTTACATTTATCATATCACATATGTAGACACAAAATTTAAAAATTATGTACATAATCACATTAATTATATCCTATTGAGTTATAATCACAACCCACTTCTATGGAGATGGTACTTGGGTACCCAATAATACCCCACTTTAACAGGTTTTGGGTGGGGAATATACCAATATTTTCTTCATCGAGATGGATTAATCAGATGTGATTAGAGTCTATGATGAGAAGGAGTGAGGGTATAGCTCTAGAACCTCTGATAATTGTATTATTTTATTTATTTTTTATATTTTATTTTCTCAATGGGTGATTATTATTGATATATTAAAATTTATGTATGATTGTATTTTTTTAATGTTCATTTTATATTGTACTATTATTGTTATTTAATTATTTATTTTTCAAACTCTTATGGATGTTTTATCCATATATATGATTTTTTTATTTTACTATTATTTCACTCTTATATGGGGGGTATAAACACACCTTGTTAAAACCTTTTAACCCTTCTTATAATTGATAAATTCTAGTCTATAGGGATGTGTGTTGTATTTTTTAGTAGGAACACCATTCTAGATATTGATGAATGGTCATGGGAACCATATGGTACAAAGTGGTATCATATATTATATGATTTACATAATAAAATAAATTATATTTTTTTTGTTATTAATATATAGGGAGAAAATTGATAATTGATATTGGAATATTTCAAGGCTTGTTATGGATATGATTCTGGTTCATCACAAAGGAATTTAATATTATGAATTCTTGGTTGTCAGGGATATGGGATTGTAATTCTTAGTTTCTGATTTAATGGTTACATGATTTCACATAACATGATGTACTTTAGTTTTTATGATTTTGGATTTATGTGATTTTGGATTTTGGATCATTATAAAGATTCTAGTTTTCATGCATCATATTTTTAAGGAAGGATTCATAAGATATAAATCATCTTATATGCGATTTATATCACTAACAATAGAGGTATCAACTACAAAAAGTGTTAGTGAAAAATGGTATGGTATTTTCCCATATAACTTGGTTGTGACATTCTCCTCAACATCACCACAATATAGATTACTTCTAATGACTATTATTCTGAATATATAGTGATATAATCATTCATTAATCCCAAATAGTGTCTCATATAAGCAATGTATAGAGTCCCAATTAGGTTAATATGAAATTTGAATCCTATATGATCAACCCATTGAGGGGAACTACGATACTGATAACGGTGATAGAAATGGAAAATAAGTTTATTTATTTAAATTATCAATAATAAAATATATGATGTTTTCCATCTAGATTCTTGGTTTTATTCTACTAAAATAGACTATGTGATAATAGATTACTTGATTGGTATATTCGGGGAATGATTATGTTTTATTTACATATATATGTAATACTATATTAGTTTGTGTTCCATGAGGGGTTGGTCTCATATGTATATATTGGTGAGAATAATTTCCCAAGTATATTGATGAAATAGAATGTGATACCTAATACTTATATATATTATAACTCAAAAGTGTATGGTTTGGAAAGCGAGTTACAAAGTGATATTGGTAATGGGAATAAAGTGTTGTTTCCCACTTTATTTGGCCTATGTGATATGTGATATATGGGTTAGGAAATAGAGCCTCATGACCCTTTTTACATGTGTATTGGGATATTTGGTCAGTCACGTATTATACTTCAGACAAGTTTTGTGATACAAGGGAAACATAAGAGGGGAATTACACTAGGTTTGTTAAGTCTATAGGTATTAGAATCATGGGTCAATAATTATGGTTATGATACTGGTGTTTGGGAGGTGATATTTAGAATATTATTGAATCATGGTTATTCCTTACATATTTTGACCATGGAAAGAATTAGTAGGTTCCTTTTACTTAGATTAGTTTATAAGGGGAGTTGTAGGGTATATGGTATATGATTATTAGATTCTGTGTTTTTTGTGATATAAACCACTTTGGTATTTTTGTGAGGTATGTACCAATTTTTTTTCATGAATATTGATTTTAAATATTGTATAGGGAGAATGGGGAGACTCTGGTGACTTTGAAATGACATTGGTAGGTGGAAGGTTATTTGATAGGCTTCACACAGTTTAAATGAATGATTTTGAAGAAGAGTTACAAGGGTGATTATAATATATGATATTTCCATGTGTGTAAGAATGGTTACTCTTTATATATAGGAAAATATATTTCTATTTTGTGTAGGAAATTCAATCATGATTTATTATGTATAACTGAGGTGGTGCATGCATGTGACTAGTGGTACCTGATTAAGTTGTTGATCGAAAAGAAGCTGTGTATAGGTTAAGAATACAGGATTTGATAGAATCCTTATAATCTTGGATTCCTAAGGTTTTTTTTTCTGAAAATGAGAACATTCTATATATGGTGATGGGAGACATCTGTTACAGATAGAATTATGGTTCAACCTTCAACCAATGCTTGGTTCTAAATAAGTGTTGTATGGGATAAGATGGGTATAGCTTGGGAGGAGAGACTTGTGTAAAAATAAATCACCCATCAAGGATTATATTGAAGTGAAATATATGTAAATCACTATATTGGATAGCCTAATATAGGTTTTTAGAGAGTATAAACCTCTTTGTGGATGAATTTATAATGCTGTCGATGATGTCATATTTTGTTTATCAATAATGTTTAACATTTGATGTTTCACATTGGTGATTGGTTTTGAGAGGAATAGACATATCCTTCCATTGTGTGTAGTAATGAATATATAATGGCTCTTTTAGGTATCAAACTCATTATGATAAGTTCATGGATGTTATGGGTCACATTTTTGGGTGACCAAGATAGTTTTGGATGTTGCCAAGATAATATATACCATATTAGTGGGTTCCTTGGTAAACACTAGGTTTCAGATTCTGATATATTATTTGATAGAGTATGATCATTAGAATTTGGATCATGTTGTAATTTATGTTACCTTAAGGTGAGTTGGTGGTACATCAATTCTTATGAGTGGAGTATGAAGATAGTTTGGGATGGTTGAGTATCTATCCATGGAATTATACTATTATTCACGTTAAGAATTAAGTGTGGGGTTTTGAGATGATCTCAAGGTGTTTTCAAGATTAAATAAATTTGAATAGGAAAGTAAATATAGTGAGTCAAATGGAAAGATCATGTGTTTTTTTAGAATGGTTGTCCAGTGGAGTACCAATCATTTTGATTATATGTAATGGGTCATATTGATATGGAAACTACACAAAGCGAGTCAAATGGACTGCTAGAAATGCATTTTAGTACGTCATTCCAATAAAGGGGAGAACTATGGATCTTAAGTATTAATTAAGAAGTTAGTATTATTCTGAGGAATATACTGATATTGATGATAAATTGGTTGACGAGACCTCGATGTCTCAAAATATATGGGTATGTGTTAGTGTCGTCTTGGTGTTTTGGAAATTGTATTGAGTGGTCGCTCGATATTTCATTCATAATTATCCTCAATGTTTTAGTTTCATAGTGTAAGGTCATTATTTTTTTGGAGATAGAATGTGATTAATTGAAAATTTATTTAATTTCTATGTAGGTTATGATTTATAAATTAATGACCACTTAGGATTCATGGGGATGTAAAGTGCAATGGGAGGGAGGTTGTAAAAATCTAGTCCCCTATATGTTATCAATTCAGAGAGAATTTAAATTTTTATAATTTTGGGATAGGGGATATTTAATGAATACATTTTAATATTTGAGTTATAATTGTTAAATAATCTCAAAGGTATGTTTTATGTGGTTTGAGACCCAATTAGTGTATATGGTGCTCTAGTGATTATCTTGATCTTCTGGTTAAATTTTAGAAGTCACTAAGGGTTTTTACAATGGGGAACATTTTTTTCTGCACAATTTAGGGGAATTAATGTAATACCCTATGTGTAATGAGGTTTTCAATTCAATTTTTATAGTTTTTAGTTGGACTAAATTGTTAACACATGGTTAAGAGAGAACCATGGAAAGCATAGAGAAAATTATGTCGCATGTTTGGAAATATGAGTGAGACACAGAGTTATCACTAGATTATAGATATCCAATAAGAGACTTGAAATTCGGTTTTAGATTCCATCTTTATAGTCAATGATTATTTTGGATAATCATGTGAGGGTTTCAAACATAAATAATAAAGGTTTCTTGGTTGTCAGATGGGTAGTCCAGTCATGCAACAAATCCATTGGACCCTTTTAAATATAAAAAACGATGGAATTTTTCACCTACAGTTTTTTGAATGTATAATCACTTATTCATACCTCATGTTTAAATAGGAAAAACACCTCCTACACCATTCTTCCTATAACCACCATGTATTTGGGGTGATCCTTTTTCCGTGTTTTATTGATTTAAGGTGAATCTATCATATTGATTCCTTCATCCATCCTCTTATATTCTTGTCCCTAATGAGGTGATTCTCCAGATAGGGTTTTTGTTGAATATTTTAATATAGCATGATGAAATCATCTAAGAATGTTGGGTATTTCACATGGCCTGTCTAGAGGTCTTTCTATGATAATGAATGTTGGTAATCATAATCTATTTTTGTGAAGTTATGTAACTATATGATAATTTTCAAGGGTTTTCATCTAAATGGGAAAACTTTTATAGATGAATTATTACATAATGATTTTTCTTTTGTGTTTATTTTTGTTTGGGTTCATTTGAGGAGTAAAACAAACCCAATTTCTCAGATTTTCTTTGTAATGAGGCCACTCTATGATATTTTTGGTGTTATGCCTAATTAAATAAAATCATGAATTTATTATAAAATTTTATAAGTAATTATAATTATTAATTTTAATTTGGTATATTTAATTAATTTATGTTATAGAGTGATATTGATTCTCATAAATTGATGCTATATTATTATGTACATGGATGATTTATAAATAAACCTAGGAAAAGATATAATACTATGGAATTAAAAAGTTACATAATATGTTCATGAGGTGTGTGGCCCTTATAAAATACCCCATTGCTATTATATTTTGTTGATTTGTATAGAATGTGGTATGTGGTATTTCCAGTAGTGTGAATGGAATATTTAAAAGAAATAATTTATTTAAATAAAAAATTGAATGTCTCTATACGAAATGAAAAATATTCTAAGGGACATGATGGACCCTTATTCACTGGATTGTTTCCCTTTGTAACTGGTGGTTGAGGAATTCATTTTTTATGTGTCTTGTGAAAAATAAACCATGATAGGTGATTTTAAAATTAACTTAGCTATTATAGAAGACCTGTATAGGTTCTTTGTACCCATTAAGTAAGGAAGGGTGATAAATTTATCTAAATGGGTCCATGTAGGTTATGTGAAATTAATGAAAGACCTCAGTATTGTATGGGTTAATTGGATTATGTATGGGGTGATATTTCCTTCCCAAAATGAGATGTGAGAACCCTATTAGGTGAGTCATGTATAATTTTATCAAAGCTTTTGTGTGTGTGGTCCAACTTGTGTGTGAGTTGAGAAATATTACATCTATTGATACTGATGTCAGTGAGTCTTATTCCAAGAGTCCATTATAGTTGTTTTATTATCATGATAGTGTCAATGGATGTTTTTACCTCCAAGTAATGGGTGTTTACTCGATATATGGGAATTGGATACTGAATTCTATATGATTTTCTAGGCTATTATGTAACCTAGGGGCCCTTGGTCAGTGCTCCAATTATGTGTTGAACCCAGAGAGGGTGTGTGTAGGGAAGATGATGGGTTTGGACTTGAGTGGATTAAATCTTATTTTTAGAAAGTTTTATGAATATTATTTACCCAATTCATTAGTTATGTTTGAGACCATTTTAGTTTTTCCTTGCTGATTTTTAATCACATGCTACTCATGAATCCATGGAACATGGGTACTTGAGAATACCTCATTCATTATAAGTTTATATTGGGAAGAGACACAGAGTGGTTTGATAGATTGGTATAGCTTGGATAGGATTGGATATCTCAATGAGGTGTGGCTCATGATTTATTGTAGAGCCACAATGACATTTATTATTTTATTTAATTTGTATTTATGATTGGACTAGTGGATGATCAGTGTTTATATATGATGGTGAGTCTATATAACTATATGATTCTTAATTTTAATTTAATATAACATTGATATTGTTGTTTATATTTTCATCTATATAATATAAATAATGTTCTATGTTTATGAATGATGTTTGGTTATATTTTTATTATTGGGAACACTGATATGGGGTAATAGTCTACCCATAGTAACAACCAGGACAACTATTTATGGTCAGCAACCTATGGAATATGGGAAGGAATACGCATAGTCTTAGTAGAATCAACTATTTTGAAACTATAGTGTGGTCATAGGAACAACACTTTACATGTATCATAGACCAAATCTAGAGAGATCATAATCTATGCCTAGATTTAGTTTTCCTAGTTACCTACCTAAGTTCCCCGAGGTTCCCATGATAATCTAGACAGTTTTGAGAAATATTTTTCATGATTTCAAGAATTTTGAATCTAAATGAAATATAAAAACATATAACCAACAATCATAGAAAAACTCCCTCCCTTATGAACACCATTCACATAAACTGTCCTTTTTTCATCACGAATAATATATAACAACCTATAATATCACCAGGAGAATCTCACAAGTGAACGCAACATCATTATTAAATAATTTTAAATAAACTAAATTTTTTGCATACCTTGAAGGAAGTTATTATACCAAGAAAGTTTTTTGATAAAGGGTCAACCATTCATTTTTAATATTGTTTTTGAAAAAACAATGATAGTATCATATCCTAAGAAAAAAACTATAAAATATATTTTATGAAAACATTTTGGAAGCATTAAATCTTATAATAAACATGCCCAAACAAAATTCAAGTTTAAATATCAAGAATATCATCCAAACATCTCAAAAAAATCATCAAAAGAATAGACAACCATAGAAATATCCAATAATATATTTATTTTATAAACAATTTTCTAAATAATGAATTTCATAATTTTAAATGATAAATAAATAAAAAACTTCGCTATTATTACTTATTTCATTTTTAATATCTTCTTAATTTTTTTATCAAATATATTGGATGTATTTTGTATCAGTTTTCTTTAACAGATTACAAACAAAGTTAAAAATATACAAGAAGAGAGGGAATTAAATATAAATAGTTATGGATAATGCCACATACCTGAACCAATAAAAAATTACATTATCATAAGATATTAGTTCATAACCTTATATCCCCAGGCACCTAACTCCACCATAAACAAAATATAATTAATAATATTAATTCCCAAAACCTAAAACATACAATGGCATAATAAACTCTAAATTAAAAAGGAGGTATAATGATTCCAAAACCATAATACGAAAGTTTCAATAAAGCAAAAAAATACTAAAGAACAAAAACCATGGAAAATACATAATTACAAAACAAATATAATGTATAATTAAGGTAAAAGTTTTAGAAACCCTGAATAATTTTTTGATAATCAATACTTCGAGGTTAAATATGCGAGATGACAATAACATCACCTTTAGAGACTTCCTATGGAAACTGAAGTTAAAATCCCCATAAAATAAAATGATTCCACTTTTCCTCAATGTAATTAGCCTCCCAAAATCCTCACTAAGGAATTTGAAATCAGTGGATGTAAAATAGAAGGAAGAGAAATGAAAATAATAGAAGGATTCTTACTGAGAATCAATCTCATAGAACCATCCCAAACACATCGAATTGAGTAGAGAAAAGATCGAGGTTTGGGAGAGACAAAGAGGGATTATACCACTTCCATTGAATGTTATATTTTAAAGGAACCCATGGGGATTCCAAAAAAATAATCCCTTTGAGAAGAACAAAACCTCCTTATAAAAAAATTCCCAGTAGCAAAACCATGACATGGTCTTCTTGCCTCCAATGTGAAGAATCCCCCAAGGGAGTTTCTATGGTGTGATTGATGGACAGTGGTGTATGGACTCTAAAAATGGTAGAGGTACTTCCCTTTGGTAGAAAACCCCTATATCATATCCCTCTCAATCATCAGTGGGACACATCTCAAAAAGAAAAAGACAACACTCCTCAATAGTTAGAACTATGGCATGGTTTATGGACCATGGGAAAAGCACATCCAAAGAGGAAAAGAATTAAATATCTATTATTTCACCCTTGAAACTTGGATCTCCAAGTAAAAAAAATATTTTATACCCTACAAAATCTCCATAGTTAAACCAATATTACAGTGGGACTCCCCAACCTTAGACCACCATTACATGGTTCCATGTGGCCACACCTTATAGACCTTCTATCTATAGATTGTAACCTCTAATACCCCAAAACTCAATCAAAGTGTACTAATAGAGGAATAATACTCACAAAACATTAAAAATAATATTTAAAACAATATCATAACTTGCATATTGAGACTCGATCAAAAAAATCTAAATTTCATTAGATTTCACAACCTCTACATAACTAGGTTAACTACATGAATGATCCACAAAACACCTTAGAAACGCTTGAAAAATATCACGTAAAACATGAAAAAAACATTAGATTCAAATTCCCTTTCATTTTCTTAATTTTATATCATGATATATTATGTTAATTTTTATATCCCTGCAAGAAAAAAATAAAGATAATTATATATTTATCAAAAATAAAAAATAGAGATTTTAAATCCCATAACTCAAATAAAGATTCAAAAACAACACACGATGAGAATATAATAACATTAATATTAAATTTAAATCCATTAAAATTTATTTTTTTTAAAATATATATAGTTTTCTTAACATGCAACACTGAACTTTAACTGAGTTGTAATATATCATAAAAATGAAATTATTTCAATTTTACTGTTATAACATAGCTGCTAAATTTGGGGTTATAAAAATGAGTAACCTAAAAATAAAATATATTTATAATGGCCCAAATGAATAAAATTTTATTCCTGAATTATTAAGAAATATTCACTCAAATTTTATTAGTATCATTTTGTTCTTAAAAAATTCATTTACTTTAAAAATGATTTTATTATGTTTTTTGCAAGGAAAATATAAATAATTTATTCCAATTTCAGAAAATATATTTTAAAAAATTATATATATATTTTAAATAATTATATAAAAAGTATCATATGGTTAAATTATTTTATTTTTCTATAATGATTTATTTTTCATTTAATAGTTAAAATACTGATTTTTCAAATACTCTCATTTATATTCATTAAAAAAAGTAATTCAAAAGACCCAATATATTTTTTATTTTATTTTAATGTGACATATAACCAATTTTATTTATTATAATATAATAAATATTATTTTTATTATCAATATGATAATGTTTATATTTAAAAATACATTTTTTAAAAATCATTTTTCATTCCCTGTTACAAATTTATATTAAAATTTATTTCATTCACTTAATGATAATAAAATTTAAAAAATGGAAAATATATTTTTAATCAGCATAATAATTCCTTTTAATATGTTAAACTTAATTATTGGTCATAAGGATTAGTAAAAATAATAAAATTGGGTCTCCATAATAAAAGGTAAAATAGGATTAGACTTGGTAAAAACTACGTGATATGGCCATAAAATTTCATATTTATTTTTATTTGTAATAGAGAGGACCTATCCGGTCCATTCCTTTGTTGAAATATGGTGTTTGGGTGTTCTAGGAGGCCAATATGACTTATTTAAACACTTTTACAAAATTTACAGATTTATAAACAGTGTTTCTAGGATGGAACTCCTTCTAATTGAAGATCATTCCAATAATTGCTCATTCCAATGGTGACTTGTGAACGGTGACTCCCAAATGGTGACTCGTGAACGGTGACTCGTAGAATGGTAGATCACCGAATGGCGACTCGTCCAGTTGTGACTCATCCAGGGGTGACTTGTCCAGTAGTGACTCTTCTACTAGTGACTCGTCCAATGGTGACTCCTCCTGTGGTGAATCGTCTACCGGTGACTCATCCAGTGGTGACTTGTCCAGTACCGACTCATCCAGCGATGAATCTTCTAGAGGCGACTCTTTCAATAGCGACTCGTCCAATGGAGAGTTATCCACCGGTGAATCGTCTAGCATTGACTCATCCAACAACGACTCGTCTAATGACGAATTGTGCACCGACGACTCTTCCAATGGTGTATCATCCAACATTGACTCATCCAATGATGACTCTTCAAATAGTGACTCATCCAACAATGAATTTTCCAATTATGACTCATCCAAATATGACTCATATAATGATAAATCATCCACCAAATACTTTTCCAATTGTGACTCTCCCAACGATGACTCATCCAATGGTGACTCATGAATAGTGTTTCCAGCTTCCTACAGTTTCACCTTTATGAAGTTATCATTAATGTAAAATTCATTAAAGACTTTTTATAAGGTATTTAAGTCATATTAAAATGCCATAACTCATATATTAATTTTTCCTAAGAGTCCAGGTGTCTTTACTTGGGAAAAACATGTAATCTTGTCCCAGATCCTCCATTAATGGAAAATCTAAACATATCTAAACCACTAGTACATTTATATCTCTCCAAAGGATTATCATTATTCTTTAATATTATCCCCTAGTGGGAGACTCTATATCCATTCATTCATTCCCGTAGGAGTCATGTGTGGTGTTGTAGCCTTGGATATGTTTTCCCTGGAGTTTCTTTCTACTACATGCATACCCCCTATTTTGGTGGAACTCTGAAGTATCGATATGTCTTTGATATAAGTTATGGTCTACCTTTGTTCTTATAGGTTCTGTGATATGTTTCATCTCATTTCAAATTTCCATGTGATGGAATGTAATCTCCATGTTTTTAATGGATATTTATAGGTTTTTGGTTGGTACAGTGGTGCCACGACATCCTCTGGTGGATTCAGTATAATAGGAGAGTTGATCATGATCCATTGTGTTGTTTTTTCTTGTGAAAAGAACATTATAAACCTTTTGAGGTAGAGTATTAACTAATTACCTTTTTAATTAGGTTCAATTTTAGAGTTATCATAGCTTATCCCCTGGATCATAATGAAATTGGACTAATTTAATATTTGAACCGAATTAAGGAATTGATATTTTTTCTTAGAGATGTTACTTCCTCTTCATTTTCATAAATAGTGTGATATCTTTTCCTTGCTATTATAATTTTGTTTTGATTTAAATATGTATACAATGTTAATATGAGATTAATTGTATATTAATTGTCCAATGATAAAGAGGCATGTTTAATGAATATGGTTTTTATTGTGTTTTGATCTCAATCCAAGGGATGTAGTTATGCATGTTTAATTGGATCATTTAATCGAAGATGGAATAAGGAACTAGTTGTGTTATAAAGATAATGCCTTATAGGTTTTTGAGTTACATTCTTTCTTGTAAAGGCCATCCGCCTTATGATTTAGAGCTGTGAGTGGTCTTTTTGAGTGAAGGATGAATTCCTTGTTTAAGGACTAGATCTTAGATGCAATGTTGTTTGTTTCCTACAGCTATTTTTGTTGTGTGAGCCTAGGATAACTGAGTCAGGAGGACTGTTATGATATGTGGGGGCTGGGAGGCCTAGTTTTTGATGAAACAATTAATGCATAGAGTGGTGAGATGCATTAGTTTATTCATGTGGGTGTAGGGGAGGACATCGAGGATGATTTAATGGGTTAAAGTTTAGCTTACCCGTTGACGAGAAAGGGGTTGCTATTGAACCTGTTGTTTTTTTATCTGTTTTACCTTCCCTACTATATGAGGTAGATGTTCTTGCTTACAATCCTTCCAAAAGAGGTGAATACACAATGTGTATTTCACATGCTTTATGTGTTTAGATTCTCATGGATGGATGGGTCTACACTCATATTATAGTTAGAATTGACTCAATGGGTAGTTTGTATACTCACCATGTTAAGCCCCTTGTGTTTGGTAGTTCATAATGTTTTCTTATAATACCTATAATTATGGAAAAGTGATAATGATATTAATAAATGATTGAATAAATTATTTTTTACCCATTGGGTTTGATATTACTGGGATGCAATACTTAGGTTATACATCCAAGGAACCATAGACTCAGTTTGGTTATGCCTAGAGGGAATAAAACATTGTTGTGATGATGGTGTATTGTAATGTAGAAATATTAATGGTTAATTAATGGTCAAATAATTAATTAACATAATTTAAAGATGATAAAAGGGATAATTAATTTAATAAATCTCTTTAAATGGTTTTTTACTTATAGGATAGTCAGTATTAGTAGTGGCAGCCAGGATTCTGAGAGACATTAGTTGTAGTTGAGTCTAAGAATAGTATTTTCCCATAGTGTAGTTGTGATCAATGTTATACAATGTAATTTTTGTGTTTCTATATGCTAATCCACCCTTTCGGTTAGGGAAGCTGACACCCCGAGGACTCTAAGCCATGGGGGTGTTTCCCCAACATCTTAGTGGGAGGATGGATGGATGACTACCCCTTTTGGCCCCTCTATCTTCTCATAGTAGTTAATTGTGCTGGTATTCAGGGAAGTCAGTTTTCCTTATATTTTTTGTGTCGAGGGATGTAATGGATTGTGGTTATTTTGGATACATATAACCTAGATATAGTTTCATATGTACTACTATAGGTATAATATGTACATGTTGTGATGGATTGAGGATCCATACTCGGCGTATGTGATATAATGGATTGAGGTATAATACTTGATGTATGATACATGTTATGAAGGTTGTGTTGGATCTTGGGGTAGCAGGAAACTGAGACTTCCTTCTGCCACCCAGAAGGAGGCAGGACTAAGGAACCCTCTAACATATGCAGAAGCTTTGAAATCTATTGTCAATTATCCCCAAGAGGTCTTGGCCCTGGAAATAGGTGAGGATGGATCTTCTGGTCTTAGTAGATCTCCAAAGATGGAGGTTACTATAGAACAAGGGGTTGTCTTGAGTTCAGTGAATAACCCATGCTCAATTAAGGTCTTAGAGTGGATATAATATGTCCCAGGTAGGGGCAAGATTCCTCCCTCTCATATTAATATAGGTATAACTGGAGGGTCTAGTGGTCCCCAGAACCATTTTGCGTTGCTGGGTGAAGCTGATCCTCCCCTATTTGAATATGGATCCCTTGATGAGGAGAGACATGGAAAACTCCATTATTTACCAGAGAGGTAAGATGATAAATCAGAGGTTAATGATTCTGCCTCAGAACCTTGGTAATCAAGGGACAAGGATACGAAAATTGTAGAAGAGTACCTTCGGTCCTCTTTAAATAAAGGAAATAACACCCTGGTTGATTCTGATGGGTTTATTCAGCATAGTCGGAGGCCGCAGAGATGAAAGGACTACTCAACCTTACCTAGTCCTCCTGTTACAAGGGATTCTTTAAAAGGAAAACCCCTCAAGAGAGTTTGGAAGTTGCTGCTAACATCTAAAAGAATAAGGAGGACGCTGAATCAGAAGACATCCAGGAGATTCTCATGCATTCTAATGAATAAATACTAGAGGAGTATTTCCTGATCAATTTATCAGAGGAGGATTCTCATAGAATGTTCAAAAGACCGCTTCACGTTGATTTAAATGAAGAACAATCATCTTGGATAGAAATACAAAATAGGACTTTGATACGAGGTTTCAACGAGGGGAAAACAAACCTAGAGGAGCATGTGGTTACATGGGACAAGATTGCATTTTACTTCGAGGATCTTATCAAGGAAAACCCAAATATGGAGGTTACCTCCATCTAATGGGGTCTATTCAAGGTAAAGGACTCTAACCACTTTAATTTTTTCTGAAATGGCTTGACTATTTCTTATGAGGTTTAACTTTTTCATTATTTTGAATTGGTCGGTTTCCCACTTTTTCCATAAAAGTTCTTTTAGAAATAAAAATATTTTATTTATCCTCAGCATTCTTTCTTTACTTTTACACAAGTGGCTATAAGAGGATCCTAATGAGTATATTTTCATACTCACCCTACATTATATAACTATTTTTCATGTTACTTGGAACAGGTTAGAGAGAGGGCTAGTTACTACTAGCTTTGGGTTTGTAGGAGTTCTTTTGGTTTCATGGTCGCTGTTGTTTTACTGTCTTTTGGTACTTGAAGTTTTCCATTTCAGTTGTAGTATTTTTTCATGAAATTACATATGTGTACTTGGTATTATTTTATATTGTATTCCAACTAGGCATTGGTTGATTTCTATCTTATATATCTCTTTCGCATGTGTTCTCTTAGAGGGAAATGCATCCAAATGTGTGTTTACAATACCCTCAGTGCTAGTTTCCAACCACGGGACTACTGTAGGTGGGACTCGAGGGGGGGGGGGGGGGGGGGTCATTATCTCTCTAATCGCATTGTCGGCCTAGGAGGGGTACCCATTGTGGGGAGGGGTTCATGATAGAGTGTCATGAGAGGTCTGGTTAAGGGATATTATGCAGTTTGTAGTTGAGCACATGTGAGGTTGCATGGGTTGGAAGGGAAATAGTGTCATCTAAGTTTAACAAGCACTGTAAACATTAGATACTGGCTGAGAAATGGGTATTTAGTCCACCACATGATCTGATGCATAAACCATTATGTTTTCAGTGGCTACTAAATGAAGTGATACTCATTACAGGGTAGAGACCAAGGAAAGGATCATGTATAATTCTTATTTTCACATGTCTTTTAATGGGTTGAAATTAGGATATGATAAAATAAAATGAATAAAATAAAACAATTAGTTAATGGTAAATTCATCCATATTTCAATTTTAGGAGATTTTATTGTCTGTTCTTTTATAGACTGGCTCTAGGTTGGATTCCCAATTAGGTTCATGGAGAATATGTCCAGTAGGTTGCACCACAATATCATCACTCTATAGATGTTGAAGAAGGCGACACTTGGAGGAGGACAGTCCGAGAATTTATGTGCCATAGTCTATAGAATTATGAGGGATCTATTTCAGATGGAGTCACAGAAGACTAGTTGGAGGAGTTTGAGATATCTTTTAGTTTGATCTAGGCTTAGAATAAGCATTGGGTATCGTTGGTTGTGATTATTTTATATGGGGTAGTGAGGAAGTGGTGATTCTTATTCCTTAGGGACCGTGAGGAGTTAACAGTTTTGTGGGAGAAGTTCTAACAGTTGTTCAAAGTAGAGTTTCTTTCTTCGACTGCGAAGGAAACCAGTGGCCATGAGTTGCTTACCATTTAGTCAGGATGCTCTAGTATGTGAGAGTTTGGAATCCATTTTAGTAACCTTTTGTGATATGCTTCAGACCTATTTCTAGATGAGGAAGCCAGGACTATGAATTTTTAGGAGGTTTTTCATGCATATATCTAGTGTCAGGTCACCCTTTTATGATGAAGGCATATCTTGAAGTGATGGAGAGGGAAGAGGTCATTGATTGTATGTTATATAAGACCAGAATATCATGATAGGGGAGTTGTTAGGATTCCTCACAAAGTAGGGATGTCATACGGGATTCCCGTTTTTCATGAAAGAAGTGTTTCCATTTGGCCAGGGGTAGGTCCCAGCCCTAGGCATCATGTTTCTCTAGGTGTATTAGATCTCTGGCCTATGATTAGTGATCAAGCAATTGTTTTTCTTATGGAGGTTAACATCATTAATAGAGAGATTTCCCAACCTTTCTATGTAATCAACATGTTCCAAGTGTTTCTCTATAGGTTCCCCCCATTGAGGTAGTTCCAACCAAGGCAATAACAATAAGTTACCCCAATTTTGGATTATTAGAGAGTAAATGGGGTAAGCAGAGGAAAGACTAGGTATGCTCCCCACCCTCAGAGAGAAGAGTGTGGCCATGTTGGCAGTCTCCAAAAAGATCAGAGAGGCCATGGAGTAGGCCGTGGTCAGCTTCATATGTTAGCATTTTCAGCGCCATATGATCCAGACATCGTTCGAGGTACCCTTTTCTTATTTTCAACTTGGGTTCATTCCTTATTTGATTCAAGAGTGACACACTCATTTATATCACCTACCCTTGTACATGCTTTGGGACTTGAGGTAGAGAGGATTCCAGTGCCCTTGGCATTGACTATGCTAGTTGGAAGTCGAGCTAACTTGTTTGAATTATGTACAGATTATGATCTAGTTCTGGGGAAGAACCACTCTTGTGGAGATTTCCTATATTTACAGATACCAACATATGATGTCATCGTCAATATGGATTGGTTTTATTTTATGTAGGCTATCATGGATTGCTTCATGATGTAGATGGTGTTCTTCGATGATGATAGAGAGATATTAGTGTTTTTTGGAGAGAAAGACCCTCATATGGGTCAAAGGCATGTTCCTTCCTTATCATCATTGACGGATGAGTTGATGTTGAGTTCTTTATAGGTTCACCATTTTTCATTTCCTAGGGTTGTTTAAGAGTTCCTTGATGTCCTTCCATAAGAGGTTGTTGCGTTACCCACTCGATGAGAGACCGAGTTCAAGATCGAGCTACAACCAGTCGCATATCCTATCTCGATGTCTCCATATAGGATGTCACCTTATGAGTTGTAGGAGCTAAATATTTAGCTCGATGGTATGTTACTGTGCAATTTAATTCTGACATGTTTTTCACCGCAGGGTGAACCTGTTTTTTTTTTGCGAACCAGGATGACGATAGTTTGAGGTTGTGTGTCGACTATCATTACTTGAACAAAGTGGAAATGAAGAATCACTATCCTCTTCTATGGATTGACGATTTCTTTGATAAAATGAAGGGTAAAAGTTGGTTCTCAAAGATCTATCTTTGGTCAGGATATCATTAGATGTGAGTTAAGGATGAGGATATTCTGAAGACTACCTTCTATTGTCTTCATAGGAATTATGAGTTCATTGTGATAGTATTCAGTGTGATGAATTCTCTAGCTATTTTAATGGGGTTGAGGAATTTTGTGGTCAATTAGTTCTTGGATAAGTTCATGGTGGCCTTCATCAAAGACATCCTTGTGTACTCCGTGTCTGAGGAGGACCTTGTAGAGCATCTTTATTCCATTTTGGAAGTTCTTCATCCATAGTAGCTATTTGGGAAGTTATTGAAGTTTTATTTTTTGTGATCAAGAATTCCATTTCATAAGAATTTTTTATCCTAGAAGGGATTATATGTGGATATGTCAAATATATAATCAGTTGTTTCTTAGGTATCCCCCAAGACAGTGGCGGAGGGAAAAAGTTTTCTTGGTCTTGTAGGCTATTATACGAGGTTCATAGTAGATTTCTTTCGGGTTGTGAATCCTCTAACAGAATTGAATAAAAAGGATTAGTTATTTGTATGTACTGACCAATTTCAACAAGAATTTGAGTATCTTCAAGAGAATTTGGCCAGTACTCCAGTTCTATGACTTCTAGTATAAGGAGTTCAGTTTGAGGTTTTAAGTGATGCTTCATCTCTGATATCAGGTTGTGTTATGATGCAATATAGAATAGCTGTTTCCTATGGGTCTCAGAAGTCACATCCCCCCTGATCATAACTATGACACCTAGAATCTTGAGTTGGTAGGAGTGGTGTTTTCCCTTAATTTTTGGATAAATTACTTCATTGGTGAGTGATTCGTGGTCTTCACTGATCAAGAGAGCCTGAGGTAAATTTTCTCCCAGCATGGATTGAACATGAGAAAAAGTTAGTTTTTAGAGTTCTTATAGTGTTATGACTTCAAATTTTAATATACACTTGTAAAGGTGAATTTTGTAGAAGATGTTCTAAGTAGGAAGTCACATTGTGATGCAGTGCGTGAATTAGGTGATTCTTAGAGGGTGATGGATGATTTTTGGGGACGATATTTAGACATGGGAGAATTTTGTGGAAGAGGATTCTTTTTCAAATTATAGAGAAGCAATATTTGGAGTAATAGGTAGAATACTACCATTTGGAGGATCATTATGTGGTGTTCTGGAGAGACTAATTTGTTTTTTGTGAGGCCCCAGATGGTTGGTCTGAGGATGAACAACACTAGGTTTTGTTTTAGGGAAGGATTTTCATTCCTTTGGTGATGTGTGAGATGTTTCTTAAAGAGTTACATAGTTCTCCATTATCCATAAATCTTGATTTGACAAATATATATTGATATTTGAGGAGTTAGTTTTTTTTCCAAGGTTGAAGTGTGCATTTTTGGAGTTTGTGTATCAATATTTGGTCTTCCAGAAGGTGTCAGTCAATAACTGTGTTCCTAGTGAGTTTCTCTAGCTTTTAGATATTCCTCAGGGTATGTGGGTGGAAATATCAATGGAATTTTTATTAGTTTACCTTGATCTAGGCCATGAAACTATATGGGTGGTTGTGGATTATTTGACGAAATCATCCCACTTCATATAAATCAATGAGACAAGATCAGTAGAGGTTTTTTCAAGGAAATATCTGAAGGAGATGGTGAGACTCCATAGAGTCTCGAGGATGATCATTTCTGATAGAGATACCCATTTTATCTCCAGGGTGTGGAGAGGTCTCCAACATGCTTTCGGTTCTCAATTGTGCCTTAACAATGATTTTCATATGCATACAGATGATCAGACAGAACATACCATCCAAACTCTTGAAGGCATGTTGCGATCTTATGCCCTATAATTTTGAGGTTTTTGGATGAGGAACCTGCCATTGGTAGATTAATCTTATAACAATGTTTTCCACTCCACTATCACTATGGTTCCATTTTAATCCTTGTATGGCCGACCTATCCATTCTCCATTGTGCTGGACTGGGGTTAGAGAATCTGTAATTCTCAGGCTGGAACTGGTATAGAACAAGATAGAGATGGTTCAGGTGATTTATGATAGGATTAAGGAAGCATAGGATCATCAAAAATTATATGCCAATCAGATGAGAATACCTTTAGAGTTTGACGTTGGGGATCACATGTCTTTTTAAGGTGACTCCCCGTCGTGGGAAGCTTAGGTTTTGTCATGGGATTAATCTTTCTCTCTATATTGTTGGGAATTTTGAGGTGTTTGATCATGTTGGATCCAGGGAATATCGGGCAAAAATTCCCCCACCAATGAGCCAGACATATGATGTTTTTAATGTGTCATAGCTCAGTCATTATATTCATGAAGACTATTACATCATCGATTGGGGCGAGATCGATATTGACAATGATGAGACCTTCGAAGAGCGGCCTATGAAGATCTAGGACCACAATAAGAAGGTGTTGTGAGAGAATATTATCCCCTTGGTTTGTGTCATGTGGAAACATGGTGTTGTGGAGGAGAGTACCTAGGAAAGTGATTCATAGATACATGCTCTGTATCCCAAGTTGTTTGATGTTTAGCTCTTTTCTTGTAACATTGTTCGTTTGATGGTTGTAGACCCTTCTATTTATGGTACGGATTTCTCTTGTTTCTTGTTGTTTCCTTATCTATTTTGAGAGGTATCTCCCCCAAGAGAGTGTTTAGGAGATGGTTTTAGTTTTTTCTAGGTTTCACATTGTTATTTGATGAAGCAGTTGAGATCATGTGGTGGAGAGAGCCTTGAGAGGTATCTCAAGGGGTGGCTGGTTGGGTGATTCCTTTTCTATTTTCTCATTGGGTTGGTTTTGGATTCTCAAGGATGAGAATGTTTTGCAATGTATTCGATTTAATGTCTCGAACCTATCCAGTCTATTATTTTGTTGAAATATAGTGTTTGGGATGTTCTGGGAGGTCAAGGTGACTTATTTCAAAACTTTTCCCCAAATTTCATATTGTGTGAATAGTGTATCCAGGATGGTAGCTCATTCCAATGGTAGCTCATTCCAATGGTGACTTGTGAACTATGACTCTTTAACATTGATAAGGGATTTGTGACTCAAGAATGGTGACTCACAGAATGGTAGCCCACTAAATGGTGACACTTCTAGCGATGAATCGTCCAAAGGAAACTCGTCGAGCGAGGACTCATCTAGGGGAGACTCATCCAATTTCTACTAATCTAGGGGAGACTCATCCAGTGTCGACTCATCCAGCAACAACTTATCCACTAGAAACTCATAAACCAATGAATCATCCAACTATGAATCAACCACCGATGACTCGTCCACCAATGACCCACCCACTGGAAACTTGTCTACCAGTGACTCATCCAACGACAACTCGTCCAATGATGACTCGTCCAACAGTGACCCATGAACAGTATTTCTAGCTTCCTATTGTTCCACCTCTTCGATGTTATCTTTGACATAAAATGCATTCAAAGACTTGGTTTATGGGATTTAAGGATAATTCAAATCCCATAAATCCTATCTTTATCTTCTTAAGGGTCATAGTGCCTTTACTCAGTCAAAACATATAATTTTGAACTAGATCCGCCTTTAATGGAAAATATAAACATATCTAAACCGCTACTATTTTTAGACCTATCCAAAGGATGACCCTTGTTCTTTATTCTTGTCCCCTGGTGTCAAACACTCTAACCTTTACTTCCTTCCCATAGGAGTCATGCATGGTGTTGTAGCCTTGGATCGTGTTTTCTCTAGTGTTTCTTTCGACTGTATGCACATCCCATGTTTTGGTGCGACCTGGAAATGCCGATCCATATTTGATATAAGGGGTATTCTACCTCTATTCTTATGGGCTCCTCAATATATATCCTCCCATTTCTCCTTTACATGTGATGGCATGTAATCTCCATGTTTCTAATGGATATTTCTCGATTGTTGGTTGGTGTCATGGTACCACAAAGTACTCAAGTGGATGTTGTCTTTTGGGAGAGGTGATCATGATCCGTTGTGTTGGATCATTATCATGCAAAGAACATCAAAAAACTTTTGAGGTAGGGGATTCACTACTTCTCTATTAACAAATGTGAAATTGTAGAGTTAGCATGGTAGAGACCATAGATCACAATGAAATTGTACTAATTAAATATTTGAACTGGATTATTTAATGGAATATTTTTCTTAGTGATGTCATTACCTCCTGATCTTCGAGACAGTGTGACATCTATTCCTTTATATTACCACATTTTTTTGATTGAAATTGGTAAATAACTTAAAGGTAGGATTAATTTTGAATTAATTGTCCAATGATAAAGAGTAATTTTTAATGAATCTGTGTGTTATTATGAGTTGATGTTAATTAATGGGATTCATTTATGCATGTTTAATTGAATTGATTAATACAAGATGGAATAAGGAACCAGTTGGGTTATAAAGAAAATGTATTTTAGGTTTCTGAGTTACATGATTTATTATAAAGGAAAAGCATATTATGCTTTGGAGATGTGAGTGATTGTTTTGTGTGAAGGTCATATGCCTTATTTAGGGACAAGATCCCCAATGTTATGTTGTTTGTTTTCTATTGTTAGTGTTATGGTGTGAGCCTTAGATAGTTGATCCTAGAGGGCTGTTATGGTATGTGTGGGTAGGGAGGCCTAGTGGTTGTGGAAATAGTTGATGCCTAGAGTGGTGAGACGCATCAGTTTATCCATGTGGGTCTTTGGGTGGACACCAGGGATGATAGAATGTGTTGAAGCTAGGATTACCCGTCAACATGAATGTGGTTGATGTTGAACTTATTGTTTGTTTATCTATTTACCTTCCCCAATTCATTAGGAAGATGTTCTTTCTTACCCTCCTTCCAAAAGAAGAGAAGACGCATAGGTTAAGACAAGTTATTTATGTGTTTAGATTCCTAAGGATGGATGGGTCTACACTCTTACTATAGGTGGAAAACACTCGATGAGTAGTTGATCTACTCACCATTTTGAGCCCCTAGTGCACGGTAGTTTAGAATTTTTTCTTAGAATACCTAGAATTATGGAAAATTTATAATTATATTAATAAATGATAGAATAAATGATGTAGATCCCATGGGGTTGGAGCTTTCTAGGATTTAATGCTAAGGTTATACTTATGAGGATCCATGGACTCAGTTTGGTTATGCCTGAAGGGCATGAAACCATATTGTGATGTTGATGTAATGTAATATGGAAACGTTATGGGTTAATTAATGGTTAAAGAAAAAATTAACATAATGTCAAACTTATAAAAAGGGATAAGTAATTTAAGAATTCCATTTAAATGGTTGTGTGCTTATAGGATATATAGTCTTAACAGTGGTATCCAGGAGTCCGAGAGACATTAGATTATATTGAGTCTAAGACAAGGTTTTTCACATAGTGTGATTTTGAGCTATGTTATACCATGTACTTTTCATGTTTCTATATGATAATACACCCTATCGGTCAGGGAAACTGACACCCCTGAGATTCTGAACCCTTGGGAGGGGGGGGGGGTGGTGTTTTCCCCAACATCCTGGTGGGAGGATGGATGGCTGACTACCCCATTTGGCCCCGTTTTTTTCTAGTGTTAGTTACTTTTTCTAGTATGCATGAAGGTTAGTTTTACCCATATACGTGTGTAGAGGGATATAATGTCTTTTGGTTATTTGAAACATATATATTCTAGATATAGTTTCCTATAAACTACTACAAGTATAATATGTATATGTTGTGATGTATTGAGGATCCAAACTCGATGTATGGGATGTAAGGGTTTGAGGTATAATATTAGATGAATGATACATGATATGAGAGATATAGTGGCTTCTAGAAACAACTTGGTTACTCATGGTTGTGTGGATGGTGTGATGTTTCACCTAGGTGTCTACGAGATATCCTTTGTGTTTCACAATGTGCATGGGGTGGTGCTACATCTAGGTGTCTGCAGGAATGCCTTTTCAGAGATAGATGATAAGGATGTGTGATGCTAGAAAAAATTAGAAAACCAGTGGGGTAGTGGTGTCTAGGTACCCTTGATATTCATTGTTATATTATATACTATTGTATGCAATTCATGGTGAGAGTATCCATGTTGAGGCTGAGAATATAGTATACCTATCTAGGTGACGAGTTAGTTTCAATTCTTGTTCACTGTGATTTAGCATGCTTTATTTACTTTTACACGAGAGTATTTGGGGAGGATCTTACTGAGTATACTATTATACTCACTCTAAATTATATAAATTTTTTTCAAGCCATTCAGAGTAGGTTGGAGATCAGGCTGGTTACTACTATCTTGGGGTTTGTAAGGGCTTTTTGGGCTTCATGGTCACAATTGTTTTACTTTATTTTGGTACATGTAGTTATCCCTTTTAGTTATATTAGTTTGGAAAGACAAAACATGTACTTTGGATTTCTATTATATTTTAGTCTGAGTATGATTTGGTTGGTGTCTTCCTTATCTCTCCCTCTCTCATGTGTTCTCTTAGAGGGTAATACCTTCAATTTGTGTGTTTAATATACCCTTGGTTCTAGTCTCCAAACTGGGGCCTACTAGATGTTGGACTCAGAGGTCATTATCTATCTTCTCACATTACCATCCCAATAGGGGCTCACTTTATTGGGAGGGGTCATGACATTAATGGATGTATTTATTTTTTCCCATATCACAATATCCTTGATATTTTATTTTTATGTTTATCTTTCCCTTGAGATGTCCAATATATTTCATTATGTATAAAAATACAAAACATCATTATATTTGTTAGAAATTTATCATATATGTTCATATATGGATAAAAAAAATTCAAAGATTAATAAATTTTATTTTGATAAGAATGAAATTATTTTCATTTAGGTAATTTATTTCTATTTTTAGTGACTATATTATTATGTTAAACTTTTATACAACCATGAAATGGTTCTTGGGAGATTAATGGGAAGCTCCATGTTTATAATTTTAAAAACATTATAAGTAATGTATTTGAGATGATTTATGGTTCGAAAATAAATTTATAGTTAATAGAAATGTATTATTCACTGAGATATGGAATATTTTGACATTTAATTTCATTTTTTTGGACATTATATTCAAATTAACTGAATAGTGTCACAGATGTTAATAATTATATTTTATGTTAAGAAATATTTAATAAAAATTTTTAATAATAAAAAAATAAAAAAATAAAATAAAAGAGGTTATGTATGATCATATATTGTCTACATTTTAATCTAATTTGAATATATGATCCAAATTTCACCTCATAAGTAAAATTATAATATTTCAATATTGAAAAAGTGATTACCATGGTTACGGTGAAAATTGGTAAATAAAGGGGTTAAATGAAAATATATAGTTTAAATGATATTTGTACCAATATAAATTTTATTTGATAATTATGTCAAGAAAATTTCATACTTATTTTATAATCTATGTCATTTTGGAACCACTTTACTTGAGTTAAACTAATATTATACTATAATATTTATTAAATTTATAAAATTTTCCCACCTCTCACATATAAAATAACACCCCTCTCTTCATTATACCATTTTGAGAAACATAGAATAACTAAAACCTACCCAATTATATTATCAAATTACCTATCCATGAATTTTACATTATTACCTTTCTTAAATACCATTTCATGACTAATTTAGAATAGATCTAAATGAAGTATCTCGAAAATGAGATAATCATCTTTAAAAACTCTTTAAAATATCATTGTTCTTTTAGTTCCTATAAATCAACTAAACTCATCCTAAAATAATAACTTAAAAATTGTAACAAAAATTATATTTTATTATGATTATAGAATAACAATTTACATCAATTATCCATCATATAAAAAGTGAAAACATCACTTATGAGTGCGTATGACATACCCTCTCCATGTAGTGGTGTAATTTGTTTTTCACCAACAAGTTACTTTTATGTTTAGAAATATGTAACTAATAAATATATGTTATATTGATTAAATAATTATAATTCTATAAATATAATATATCTTTTACATTCCTATCTATCCAATCATTAATAAATGATATCTTTTCTCATTCATGCGTGTGGACGACCACATATACAAAGAGATGTGATTCATTTTTCTGGTATACTTCATGGATGATAATAAATATTTATATAATTAGTAAATTTAATATTTATATCATGATTATCATTATGTATATTATTTTTCCATGAGTGAGATATAAATATAGAAACTACTGAATTCAAACATACATGAAAAAATAAAATAGCTTTCACTAGGTAATAATGATTTTATTAAATAATAATTAAAAAATATATATGTATATATTATAAATAGAGCTCATAATATTTCCTAATTAGGTATATTATTATTATATACAAATATATTAAATTTAAATTTATTATATAGGATTCTAAAATCACTTACCAAGAAAGTTGAATATGTGGTAAGAGTTTATTTAATAATATCACCATTCTTCAAGATTATTTATGTTTATGTTTCCAATAGAACAATTATATAATAATTCAATTATAACAACAAAAAAATTTATATTAATTTTCTAATGTTTTGTTATTTTTATGTATTAGTTCCATTTTAACCATCTTGGGCACCCAAAAAGACCAAAGGAATGTTTTTAATGAAAACTGACTATATTTTTCTATTAGGATGAGAATATTTTTCTTCAAAATATATATATTTTTAATTAAATGTTTTCAAGAATGATTTTAATATTCCCAAATGATTTATTAAATAATTTTTTATCCATTTTATACTTTGAATTTTTTTTAAAGGAACCTTCTAGTGATTTTCTAAAAGACACACTTTTTTGAATTGAATGTGTGAATGGAATCATTGTTTCAACATATACCACATGAAACAAAATACCCAAAATCATGTATACTATTTAAAAATAAGTTAAACTTACAAATTTTATTATTTCTTTTTAAATAAAATGTTCTTCATATTATCTTGTAAATTTTAAAGTTTTAAAATAAGTGATTTCATAATGAAAGGGGTATTTCCTAAATAAATATGATAATAATATTTCTAAGGTATTTTCATCTATATCAATAATATTTGGATAATACTATGATTCAAATGGGTTATATTATTTTTATATCATACACCTTATTACTATAGATATATTATGATCATGTTATATTTATTGATTGTGGAAAATATTAACATTTGATAATCTAGTTTTATAATATGAATGTTTATGTTGATTATGATTCCAATTGTTATTTATCCTTTTCATATGATGAAATTGTTGGGCTTGGTAAGTAAAAAGTGGGCCCCTTAATTTCCCCTCAATGCATCAGTAACTATTAGTAGACAAATTAGTTTGGGTATTTGGTATACACCTTACTAGTTTATGTGTGTTTCATTGGAAAAAGGACTTTATGAAATGATTATGATGTTAGAAAAAAATGAATTATATCATTATTAAACTAGATATTATTATCCATGCGATTATTTTCATTTTAATTTTTTCAATTGATTTATTCCCCATTATATTCTTTCATTTATATGGAATATTTTATTTTTATTTACCACAACCATATTATTAATGTATTTTTTATGTTAGAATATGTTATGAGCTTCCCTTACTAATCATATAATCTCACCCTTTATTATGTTTTCCATACCCCATGATAATAAGAATAAATATTTAAATAGTTTTTAAGGATGGTTTTTCTTCTTTTTTATTGATTTAAATTTTACTTCCAATATTAAAATGGTAATCATATATGTATCTAGTTATTTGAGATAAATAAAATAATCAATCATTAGTGATGTGATCCATTATATCTTATTCCAATAAAATAATGTAGATAGTAGCTCTGGGTTACTAGACCTGAGGTTTTTATTATTTGTGTCAAATATATTTTTTTAGAAACCATGAGAACTATATTTTTAAAGATAAAGATTATGGAACATAACCCTATGGATTACTTTCTGGATATGTGTAATTTCAGAATAATATCATATTGATTTTGATATGGTAGATATTATTTGGTTTTCCTAGTGATAGATTCTTCTATGGATACTAAAATTGAATTTGGTGTCAGAACAAATACATCAATGGGTGATAACCTTAAAAATAGTTGGTTGAATATATATCAGCCATAATTATGGTTCATGGTGAGTGTGCCCTTATTGTGCACCTATTTTCACACTCCTAGAGGATATGATTTCTCTAAATCATATTTATTTTATGAACTATTATTAAGGATTTGAATATATTATGACCATAAATAAAATATATTAAACCTAAGGTTTATTATATTGAAAATAATGTGTCATGTTTTAGACAAACTATAAATATTTTTATTGATTGTGTGGTTTCCCAATATTATTATTTTCATGACGAAGATTCTTTTAGGTTTCATTAAATGGATATAAATAGATGTAAGCTTCCTAATACTGAATTTCAAGGAAAATGGAATACATATACTCCAGATAAACAAAAATAAGGGGTAGTGGGAAGGTGAAAAATTATTATTATACCTAATATACAATCTCATCATATGATTTAAAATTTCAACATGGGTGAGTTTCATGATACATGTTATAAGAGTTAGAAAAAGTTTCTTAAATACCATTAAGGGAAGAATATTTATCTACAAATATTTGAATACTGTGGGAATAATCACCCATTTAAATGTCTCATAGGTTTGATAAGATATTTTATGTGTGTAAACAAAGGAAATATAACATATAAATGTAGAGTAAAAATATAGAGTTTGATGAATGGATATTAACTTCATCCAAAGTTTTAATTTATAGATCATTGTATTATTTGTGGGGAATATAATCCTTATCTAAGTCAATTCCCTAATCCAAGATCCACCCCTTATCTAGGTAAGGTCCTTAGTTATATCGACTCATGAATTTGAATTATTGAAGTTTTTATGTGTTGTTATTCTAGAATTATGATATTTTTGTTATAAGAATCATGAAACATATAAGATTTCTTTGTATAAGTTTATCATCAAGGATTTTTAATTCATATATTGAATTGTACCGATATATTAGAAAAGTTATTTAATAGTAAGTTGATACTTTATTTGGAAAACACATGATATTGGAATAGATAACCCCTTATATATGCTTGATATTCAGTTAGCAATGTATAGTTTGGATAAATAAATGATTGATGTTAATAGTGAAAAAAGGATAGTATTGGTGACCTTGAATATTATTATTGATTTGAGGAAAAATTTTACTGATGTTTTATATTTATGTAATATATGTTACAATCTATTATTTTATTTAGGGAAAAGGATATAGTTAATTTTTCAAGTAGTAAATTTTTAATTAAATTTTTATGGTGATTAAAGATTTTAGCATGTTTTAAGAAAATATATGATTATGGTCTTAACCTGTTTGGTATGTGACATTATGAGCCACTTTATGTTTTCTAGGGATAAATATTTGATCATATATTGTGTATTTTTGGGTTTTGAATTTGGGTAAATATATTTTGGATGATTATTAAGGTTAATTTTTTTAAATGGAATATGTTTAACATTTGGGGTCATTTTGGAGTTTTTATGGATTAACATATATAATTTATACATATTGGATAACTTTTTATAATTTTTTTGAATTTATTAAAATTTAGATTAATAATAAATGAATTTTAAATATTTAATGGACCTTAGGATATGTTAAAATTTAATTTTAGTGCTCTGGGTATGAAAAACTCATCTTGAATATTCATTTCATAGAATAATTGATGGTGTGGATATTCATTAAAATAGAACCAAATGATGAAATTTATATTATGAAATGGAATGAATAAAATAATAACATTTTTTCCATTCTCTTTCATAATTGTAAATGATTCCCTTAACTGTGGGAAAATTGTCTTGAAGTAAAAAATTAATCCTTTTAGTTTCTTTTCTCTTAAATTGATAGTCTTTTAATACCTTATATATTTATGGTTATTTATTCATTAACTTTCTCATTACCATGTTCTATATCACCCTCTCTTAGCATTGGATGGTAGTTTTCTCCTCCATGTTTATATTTTAACATCTGATAAATGTTCTCTTTATCCATAAAATCTATTATGCTTAATTTTATGTAACTACTCTCCTTCCCACTTTCCCTTTTCAAAAGAAGTTTTATTTTCCCTCTGTATGATGTGGATTCTCAAAAAAATTTATTTTCAAATATTCAACCTTTAATGATTAAGATAAAATTTTGAGACCAAAATTTATTTAAGGGGGAGATAATACGACACCCATAAAATTTAGCACAAAAAATAATAAGCTCGTTAGATTTCTTAATAAGAAACACTGATCTTTAAATGAATGAAGATTTATTGTATAAATATTATAATTTAATTGTTAATTTTATAAATTAGTAATTAATCTAGTGGTATGGATATGAGTATGTGAATTAAGATAATTATTTTCAATAGATATAGTAAATAAAAATGTATTGATATATTATTATGAAAAAGTACTCTATTTTTAGTGATGTCATTTTAATCTTCAAAAATAAATTTTCGTCAGAAATGGTTTTACTATATTTTTTATGTGGAACATATAATAAATTTAAACCAAATTTATAAATTTTATTTTAGAAATTGAATATAGTTTTTAAATTCATCATATCAAAACTAACATAGGGTAAAACTTTAGGATATTTCTACAATGGTTGATTTGTCAATTAATAGTTAACATTTCATATTGTTTTTAAATAATTTCATTTATTTATAATAAGTAATGAACATTAAGAGTCCCATTATATTTTTGATTTGGTATTAAAGTGTCTTATAAGCCATTTAATTTTTAGTAATCTAATTAATTACATTTGAATCGTCAATATTCATGATTTTTTATGAGTTAATTTTTATGCCTAAAAGACATTTTTCTAAAAACTATTTTTCATTTTATTTATTCATTTATATTAAAATTTATATCTACCAAATATATAGATTAAATTTATTAAAATGGAAATAATATTTCTTAATATTACTAATTAATATTATCTACTAAGTATAATTTAATTATTTATAGTAATGAATATTAGAAAAAATAATACTTTATCACCAAAGTAAAAGGGTAAATCGAGTTAAAATTGGTTAATTTTAGACCACATCACCTTCTAGTCGATATTTAATTTTTTATCTCACACTTCTCCATGAAAATGAACTATATAATATTTTAAGAGAAGAATGTTACAAAATGCCACTCTCTTTATTATCAATTTATCTTAAAAGTTCATATTGGGATATAAATAAATTTGTAACTAATATTAAATATCATTTTGAAAATAATTAAATTATTTTCATGACGGTAATTTATTTATAATTTTTAGTTTTTATATAATTACCATAAGCACTTAAAAAATTCTGAAATTGTGATTCTACAAGTAGTGGGAAATTCAGAGTAAATGATTTTATAAAAATTAAAGTTAATTTATTAGGTATTTTTTATACCAATAGATGAATTCAATACTTAATAATAAGTTATTATTTATGGTGAAATTTATTATATTTTTATTTCATTAATATATTCACGACATTAATGAAAAATTAAATGAATAATGTAATCAATTAAAATAATGATATTATAGGATAAATACATTTTAATTAATTTTTTTAAAAATCTAAAAAATAATGTTCAAATGTAGGATTTTAAATGGTATAAAATTTCACCCATTTTCTATTTATTATGCAGTTTTCATATAAATTTATAACCCTTTAATATTGAAAATATTATTACAACATTTAAGGTTAAAATAGGTTTACCATGGGGATAAACCAAAATATAATGTTGAAAATGATATCTAAACTAGCGAAAATTTGATTAGATGGTCATATTAAGACCCTATACTCCTAATATTCAAAGAAATTTCATGTTTTAACCATTTAACAAGAGTTCTAATAAAATATTATAATATTTCATGAATTTTAAAAAGTGCCTCTCCACTCACTTATAAAAGGATACCCCACCCCTCTCTTATTTACACCGCTTTGAGATACAGAATTCACCAAACCCTATCCAATTATCCTCTTAAAATAAATATACATTAATTTTAGGTCATTGTATTCTTAAAATACCATTACAATGGTCTTTATGAATTTATTTAATAATGTCTATAGAAGAAGTGGTGATCCTCTTTACCAAATCCTTCCAATTCCATTCTTATTATACTTCATATAAATCATTTGTATCCATCATAAAATAATAATAAAATTATCATAAATATACCGTCTTTTGTTATGAATATTCTATAACCATTATTTATATTTTTTCTACCATAAAAAAACAAACACATAGATTGTGTGTAAGTATGTATTGTTAAGAAATGATTACATTTCCCATGCGTGCATGTGGACTACCACCTCCATAAAATAAATACAATTCATTTTTCATGTCTAACTTTAAATAAAGATTATATATATAATGAATAAATAAGAATATTATATCATTATTAACATTTTTATATGATGGAACCATGAGTAATATTCATGTACAAAAACTACTGATCTTAAAAAAATATGAAAAATGAAATAGTTGACACACATAATTGAGGATTTTTATAAATATTTATTGATAAAAATGTATAAAAATTATATAAGTGGACACCATGTAAAATTATAAATAGGTAAATTGTTCTTATATATATTTTTATAATATATTTAAATTTGTTATACATGATGCTATAATCACTTACCCATCAAGCTAGACTATATTTAAGGGTAGATTTCACTATCTCATCCTTATTCATGATTGTTTATATCTATGATTCCATTAAAATAATTATTTGATAATTATATATTTAACCACTATATTTTTATTATTATATATTTATTCATTTTATTAGTAAGTATTTGTCCCATTTTTACCTTCTTCCCACTAAAAACATTTGAATCATGTTTTTATAGAAACTTGAATTTGTTTTTCTATTCGGCCAGGGAACCTTTCCTTCCATATCCATATTTTCCATACAAAAAATTATATATTGTTGTTAGTTTCCTAAAAACATTGACGGAATAAAATTTTACCCCATTTTTACTTACTATAAAATGGTTTAAAATCAATCTTCTTATCCTTCTCAAAATAATTAACTTTTTTTATTGTGGTGTGAACATAATATTTTCTTAATCTAAACCACATGAAATATTGTTCCCAACATCAATAATAGTCTTTAAATTGATGCTTATTTTGGAGGTTTCCATGATTATTTTGTAGTAAAATGTTTTCCATAATGTTATATATGGTTTTATATTTTAATATATGTGATTTCAAAATGAGAAGTGGATTTTACTAAAGAAATATTCTATATATATTTTTGAAGTAATTTATCCTATAAAAACATTATTTAGTGAATATTATGATTTAATGGGAAAATAATTTTTTTATAAAATATTTCATATTACACGACATGTCTTATGATCATGTTATATTTCATGGTTGTGGAAAATATTAATTTTTTCATATGAATGAATTTTAATATGTATGTATATATTTATTATTTATTGAATTATTTTTAACCCATTTTATATAATGAAATCCTTATAGACAGTATGTATGTTGTATTAGAACAAAGTAGTTCACATATTTGTAATATTCCTCTCTAGTTTATATAATTTTTCTTGGAACAAGGCCTAGATAATAATATTATGATATCAGATATTATGAATTCTATCATTATGAAACTAGTTACTTTTATTCTCATGATTATTTATGTAGTTTTTTTATCTATGGATTTAGTAATGTTTTATGGTATCTATTATATGATATATTTTTTATCTCATACATATTATTCATGTTTTATTTATTTTATAGTATCTTATATTATAAGATTTCCCTTATTGATCATTTGATCTCACCCTTAATTATTTTTTTACTTTCACAGAGATTTTAAGAAGAAATATTTGAATGAGTTTCATGGTTGTGGAATATATTCTTTTGTTATATGTTATAGTTAATTTCAAATTTTAAAATGGGAATAATATATTCATATTGATATTTAATACTATTAAATTGATCAATCCTTGTTGATGCGATCCCTTTTATATAATTCTAATGTTAAAAAATAGATAGATTATCTAGATTACTGGTGTTGGGTTTGTTAAATTAAAACACAATAATATCACTTCGATCTAATTAAAAAACAAATCCACATCAACACTCCATCAAAACATAGAAAAAATTCACCAATCCTATAATCCATTTGAAGAATAAAGAACAACTAAGAATTGAATAAGGGAAGAGTATGGTCTCTTAAGTCTAAAATAACTTGTTCAAATAATCCCAGATACCTAGTATTTTCCATATTTATAAAATAATGTGAAATTTGATCCACAACGACTCCTATGAATCAAGAGGTATGAAAGAAACTAAACCAATATGGATGGAGTGATTGAATTTAAAATAAATATTTTGATGGAAATAAAACATTGAGTATTGTATATCATATTAATGAAATGGAATCAAGTCAACTATATATCTAAAAAATAAAGTTCCAATATTCCTCATAAATCCTAGTTAATGACTAATCTGAGTAGATAGTGAAAAATCATATCATATCAGAGTTGATTTTTTACGTAGTCATACTAATATATCTTAATTTAATGATGTAATATTCAACCCTATTAATTCCACTAACTGATTCATCTATTACAATATGATACATACAAAGAATAGAAATTATGAAATGAAAATAGTCATAGTGAAATAATCTGCAACATTTATTCAATATATTTAAATAATGTTGAAAACCTTATCCCACAAAATCTAGAGGAATACAAAAATATTATCAGATTGAGTCTTATTACTTTAATGTGACCCCTCATTCCACAATCTCAGCAATTAAAAAATAAAGATGAGGCCTTAAAGACTATAGGAAATACCTTTTATTTAGCCCCATTAGAAGGAATATCACAATTTAATTTTTTCATGTCATGGAAATATTTGTTTGGAAATTGAAAATGTTTTAAAAACTCAACTTATTTTCTAACATGAAATACCAAACACATTTTCAAAACTTCCAAGGCCTAAAATCTAAAATGTTACAGAGTAGGAGAATTTAATATCCCTATAATAGATACCATTAAAATTATTCTTTTCCTTATGAATAAAAACAATAATGATTCACTCCATGTCTTAAAATACCACTACAAATGAAGATTCCACTAAAATAGGAATGAAACTGAAATAAAATACAAAAATCCAAACATATTAAAATATTGATTACAAAATATATAACAATACATATAATACTCACTAAATAACCTCTATATATTATCCTTACTAGAAAATAGACATCCCTAACAAAACATGATAACAACTTATAAAAATACCTTTCATACATTACGTAAAGTCATTTATTGGATTTAGTAAAATATGAACAGTTTATTTACCATAAATTTAACTTATAAATATAACTATGGTGAAATAAATAGTACATTAGAAATGTCATCTAAAATTTTATTTCAAACCCACCTTAGAAAATAGTAAAAATATATCATATATAGACATTATTAATAAAATATACCAATATTATTTTAAAAATTCATTTATATGAAATAAATATGGTAATATACTCATAAAAAACTTTAATATATAAACCAGTTCATTTTTACCATGATGGAACAACCTTTCGATTCTTATATTGATAACAATAAAAAATTCACCTATAATAAGTAAAAAAATTCATTGGAATTCATACTACTGATGAACCACTATATGTAATAATAAAAAAATAAACACCCCTATTAAGAGATATATTGATCCACTCGCACATAATGTCAGGGAATCATCCTCTCAATGAAGTGTTTCCTCACACTTTACCTTATAAAAAAATAAATACCAACCCCAATTATACTTTCATCACCACTTTTAAACTGATAATGTTTACATTTTTAGAAAATATCAACCCCTGATAAGGATTCTTCAATTTATTTCAAATGATCTCTCACCTCCTTCCATTTACTAAATAAAAAATATTCCAACTTTTATTGGATTTATAACCTTAAATAATACTCAAGAAATCACTAATCTATGTATTCTACAATAATTATGTTTAATAAAAAACAAATCAATGACCAAAAGGAATCTCCAAGACCTTTAATGCTAGATACTCCTCACTAATACTTTCAAATATCCCTTATATATTAATCACTCTAAACCTATGAGAAAAATACTTATTAACCATCAAAATAAACTCCTCTAGGGAAACCAAAAGTAATAGTCCATGAGTCATAATTTAGAATATTTTAGGTCCCATATCAAAACTAACCCATAACTAAGGAAACTTTTAACAAAGCTAGGGTCTGTAGTAACTCAAATTGAATATAAACATCCTCTATCCAATATTGAACTGTAGGGCCTAACATTGCACCAATGAAATTTTATACTCCATGAAATAGAAGTATAAATGTCATTTAATACCATAACTCCTCATTCTAGCTCTCATGCACAATATTCTTACAATACTCTAATGAAAATACCTCAACCCAACACTAAAAGGAACAAGGTTATATAAAACAATTTTATCATACACTAATAGGTGGGAAGAATAATACATCGTAGGAACCACATTTACCACTATACCATCGATCCACCTAAAATATAAAACTTCTTAAAAATACCCCCATAATCTTTCAAAATAAATATTCCATTTTCTTTAAATGATGAAAATTCCACATTACGTCCGCACTACTAACCAAAATAACCATTTTACGCAAACAAAAAAAAATCAGAAAATCTATTTTTACCAATCATGTATAATACAAAAAAATAAAAAAAATATGAAAACACTTAAATAATATCTTCTAATGTAATAATACCAAATTATATATAAATTTTCACATCTGATTATAATTTTTTCATTGAAGAATTTCTTCAAATTAAAAAATTCATTATGAATAGCCATAAATCCAAATCATAAATTCAATAAAATATAAATTTCAATGAAAACCCATATACTCAAAACCAAAATTCAAATAATTATTTTTCTAAATATCTATCCAAAAATCTATTCAAAATAAAACACTTCTATATTTTACATAGAACATGACCTAAAAAAACCTATTATAAAACATCCTACGAAACCTTTTATTATAAATCCTCTATAAAAATCGATAATAAATTCTTTAAAAAATTATTATTAACATCATTATTTATATTAGGAAAAAAATTTCCAATAAAACATACCATTTACAAGTAAAATTTTTATAAAAAAATTAGAATAATATTCCAAAATCAATACCTAGTAAGGAAAAAGGGTATAAAACAATCATTTTAGAAAAAAAATATTTTAAAATCATTTTTATCATTTTAGGCTCAATAATAAATTAAAAAATTTAAAATTTAACTTCTCATTCCAATGAAAATATCATCTACAGTCCTTACGTCATTGAATTACATTTAACATGTTATGTATTTTATCATTCTTTCCCCACAATTCATATAAAAAATTTAAAAATCTTATAATGTTAAACATGTTTCCCTTACCTAATATGGTAATTATCATATTAAACATTATTTATTAATAACTAACATATCATAGATAGGAAAATATATTATAATAAAATAAACATACCTTCTATTTAAGATATATATTAATGATTAAAAATTATATCCATAATTTTTTCTAGTCATAATGAACATATATAAAACTCTCGAATAAAAAAATCAGCTTAAAAATATATTAAAATCCAAAAAAAGATGGAACCATTAATATTATAAAGTTTAAAAGTTTTTTATGTAACTATCATGTCATTAATCATTAAGAGAATGTTATAGAAAACACATAAATAAAATATTATATATAATTCATCTTATTATCTAGTTTGTTTCAACAAGTTTAATGTGTTTATTTATCATTAAATATTTAATTTTAATAAATTTGTTTACCTATTATTATTTAAATTAATCAATATATTTAAACTAATGTAATTAATGAAATCATATTAAGAAAAAATATCACTTCAACATAGAAAAGAGTTGTCATAGTCTCAAATAAATGTTGAAAATAATCAATACATTGCATAAGAAAAATCAGTATCTTACATTTTTTATAACCCCATTTTAGAAGATCAATTTTAATCATATGCATAGTCACTAATGATACATCTTCCATGTATAAAATTTACACCCAAAATTAGTATACCCTCACTTCAGTGTGTCTGGAAAGCTTATGGTCAGTTCATTCAATCGTAGAGGTCATTCATACTTCCTAGCCATTATCCCTTGATTATGTGTGGTAATAATCATGGATAATATTGTTTCATTATCAAACCAATATATTAGTCATCAATTCACAACATTAAAATCTACCCGAACTATCAAAATATTTATTGTACTATTATGTGTGTACTTATTTATACTAAAAACCCTCTTAATATAGTATCAAATCTATGCGTGACCCAAGAAGCCCACCTCCTATCATCCACGAGTAGGATACTAACATCGATGGTATAAAACACACATAATAATAGGAATTTCACTGAAAATAAAAATAATAATAAAATAAATCCCCAAATATTCCTCATACAATATAAAATAAAACCCATAATTCATAAACAATATATATAATATCATAAATTAATATAAATTATCCCTGATAAAGTGACTCATATAGAAGAAAAAACTGTAATGATCACCTTGTAACAAGATATTAATTTCTATCTATATCACTAACTATAACCAAAAAATATATTAAAACCATATATATAAGATATAGGGAGAATAAAAATTTACTTATTAGGTTCCTCCCTACAAACTATCATTATAATTGCGAAGAAGTATAATGAATACCATGTGCATTTTATGTGAAACCGATAGAATAACTAACAATTTCAAAAAGCATCCCTCTCTCATAAAGTCTCACTCATAAAATATAAGAACTAAAAAAATATTTTTTATATTTTGAAAATATATCAAACAGTTACCTCGTTAACACTTTCCAAATAAACTAGTCTTACTCTTGTCCCAATAGAATACATCATGGCACTATCATCACTTTTATTTTCTCAAACCATGTCCAAATTATGCCATCACAACCACAACAACTTAACCAAAACTATATAAAATATAATAGAACCATATACCATATACTATAAGAAAATAATTAATACCACAACCACATACCACATATAATAGTGATAACCACATCATTATATCACTTCCACATCACCACAGTAATATACCCATGCCATTACACTATATCCCAACATAATCCAAAAATACTATATTTATAGAATCATGTTATCACAAAATATTCACAATATTCCATAAAAAGAGAGTGGATAAGTGGTAGATTATTCCATTTGTATCACCCACACCCTGGATGTTGAGGGTACACTTAGAACCCAAAAACCCATATGGGAATCATTAATATTATCTAACTATATTAGTAGTGAAAAAAGAAATGATATAATGTATAATGAATATATATATACATTTTTATGTATGAATGAATGTATATGTGTGTGTATAATAACAACATATGTCTAAACTATGAACAAAATCCAGTCAAACTCCTTTATAATATACCTCAATTTCCAGAACAATATCACATATTAACATTGATTATTTCCATATATAGATAAAAAATCTATCCTAATATCAAAAAAATAAAAAAAAAATCACCATCCACTTATTATTAGTCAAAAATTAAAAAATTAATTTATTATCATTCATAACTAAACTTACCACTTCTTAGTTCATATCAAATTTAGTATATATCCAAAAAAAGAAAACACACATGTCCTTGTTAGCTAGAAAAATATAATAAAACATTCACACAAACATTCAAGAACTAAACCTCTTCGCATTTCATAATTCATTTAGAAAAATACTTTTAATTACATTCCATATTAATTCTTCTAAACATTATAATTCCACCGAAAATTTTCTTTTAACATTAAAAACAATATTTTAACACATTTTCAACATTTAAAATCACTTAATCATGTCATTAATCCTTCAATAAATACATATTATTCAAATATAAATTAAATATATCACCTTCTATATCCATCTCATATTTATATGACATAATAATTCGTTCATTATTTCTATATACACTAGGAAACCATTATACACCGACGAAAACAACATCCCTAATAATGAAATCAATATAACACAAGAATATCTCATAACATCACCTCTTACACCACCTCATCCACATCTAGAATGAACGATATAAACTACATTGAAGTAAAGTGGTAACAACAAATATCACTACCCCTCCCAATAACACAACATTCCAATAACACTAAGTCCACCACAATTACAAAAAAAAAGAACATAATTATAAAAGAAAAATAAATATGGTCCCATAAAAAACAACCACAACCTTTATTTATAATATCTAAATTAACTTATCAATTCATATTCTATTTAGAAAAATCCCACAATATTTATAGATTTAACTACCTTTATTTTAATTATCATGTTTAAAATATTCAACCTAATTAAATCTTGATTTTATACTTTACTATTGAAACATTATGTATGTCATAAATGTATTCATAACACAATTACACAATAAATACATAAATAACTTCTGGTAAAACAAGTAAAAAATATTTGATTCTAATTCTCATTAAATTTTGTTATTATTATTCATTATATTAATTAGGTTGATTCTAATTTATTACTCAATGAAAACTGATGAAAATTACACATTTAATATGAAAATCCATATAGATTTTAATGTCTATACCTTAAATATTAATTTAATGGTAATACATAAAGTGAAAATAATAATATACATATTAAAATTGTATTTACTTTTTATAATATACTTACAAACATAAATTACAATTTCACACCCAACACATGATCAAATTTAATCAAAATCAAACTCTAATTTCTATTAAATTCCCATTAAGAGTAAAAAATAATAAATAATTGAATAATGGGAGAGGGAGGCCCATTACCTCTCTAAGAGCCCAATCATATAATCCAAGAGAATAATATTAACCATATTCTCAAAAAATCATTAATTTAAGTTCTTAAATAATCCTATGGTTTGAGATAAATTAAGGAAACTAAAAAAAGGGAAAATAACAATATTAATTTATAAACAAAATGGGTAGGCAAAAGTACAACTGGGTATAGTGCAACAATGTGTAATATGTCTTGGTCAAATTAATATTAAAAAATAATTGTATTATTATTCCTTATAAATATTAGTCAATAACCATTCAATATCAATGATGAAAAGTGATGAGAGGAAACTTTTGTGAAAGGGTTTTGATCTTCAAGTACAATTTAAAGGTCTCAAATGAGTGCAATTAGGGATCTGACTAAAAACTTGTCTCTTGAAGAACTAATCTAAAACATCCATTTTTAAGTTAAATTAATATTTATTTGTCGATTTATTAATAAAATGTATGATTTAGAGAAAAAAAATGTAACAATAGAAAGGGAAATCAAAATGAAAAAATGAATAAGTAATGAATAACGTACCTGTTTGAAAGAAATAATAAAAAATCGGGGTAAATACTAATAAGGATCACATTACCTCATAATGATTATCTTAACTTAACTCAATGTGTGACTATAACTATATAAAAAACATCTAATTATAAATTTCATGTTAATATGTAATGCACTAGAGACCTATAAGACTATTAGTCACTCAACTCTCATATGGTTATGTTAATACCTGACTCATCAAATGAGAGATCCCCCCAAAAACCTCTCTTTTATGTAACTACACCCATTAAAAATCAATATGATTATAATTATAGGGATATAGGGAAATAAATAAATATTTGTGTTAAACTATATGAAAATAAAATAATATTGAGTGTTATGTGACACTATCACCTACACAACTCCTAAGATCCCTCTACAATACCCAATATGAAATAATATATAATGATTTAAAATGATAATTAAATATTCCTTGTAGCATCCATCAGGTAATAAATTTATAAACCACTATTCTAGAATGGTGTTTATATAAAATATTACTAGGTATAAATACAAAACACTTGAAGAAAAATGATGAAATTGTTTGAAAAATAAATTAAATAAATCAAAAAAAAATCATTATAAAAATAATTTAAGGCTATGGGATATGGAAAAAATTATTAAATTTTAAATGGGTAAATGTTTTTATAGGAATCAAGGTTATTCTCTTACATACTAGTGGAATTCAATTCCCATTATCCAATATTATTTATATCTAGATCTGCTTCCATATGGATTGTCTATGAGGTTCTATTTCTCCATTTACGAATAATTATGAATCTTTTCTACCATTTAATTCAATCCAAAATCACATCCTTAAATTATTTTTGGATTTATTTTTTAAGGGAGATATAAATTAGATTTTCCAATTTGGGTAGGCAAAGAGATGAGGTTTCTTATTTTTTGATATTACCCACCCCTTTCGAAATAAGTTTTTCTTTAATCATATAAATAATGAAAATTTTTCTTTTAAAATGAAATAAAAGATATATAAGGGTCATGTTTGGTGATAGGGAATTGGAGGATCTCATTGAATTTAGTTTCATTCAAACTATTGGGAGAATATATAAATATTTGATTATATTCTAGGAATCATAGTTCACCACGTGCAAGCTATATTTTTATTTTAATATTCCCTTTTTATGCATACATTACCTTCACATTTATATAAATAATCTAAGGTGAGTGATGGATGGACAATTTTATTATTACACAACACATAATTTTAATTAATAATTCATACCAAACTCTTTGGAATTGCCATTTAATTTTTTTCATAGTATTTTTGTAGTTTTTATTCTAGCATGAGTGAACTCACATTCAATTTAGTCTAACATATGACATTCCATGATTTTTCTAATGCTATATGGTGACTTAGAACCAATGGTATCCTAATTGAACCCTAAAATTTTAAATTATATCCTATATATCCAGTAAGATTGTTTTTTATCTTATATATCATTTTAAATTAAAACATAATCATCCATATCTATAAATTTTACCTGAATTCAACAAAAACACCAATTTAAATCTCATAATATTGTTTAAATAATCGCCAAAATAAATTAATCATTTATTATATTTATTTTATTCCTTATACAAATATAATTAAAATTATTCCCAAAAAAATAAAAATTGTATTATTTTCCTTGGTAATATTTTAATTATGATATGTCTTTGTACTAAAAACCTCAAATAAAATCTGTGAAATTGGTTCTCATCAACAAGGAATATAATGATACAATGAAGTTTATAATGCTAAAATAACCACACCACCAAATTTCAAAATATAATATTTTTGAAAATTCCTTTATAAAACTAATCCTTACCCCAAAACCCAATATACCATAAGACTCATCATGTTTCAAATGATAATAATAATGTATAATTGATCAACTCTGATAATTTTATTTTCTTAAATCATTTTGAAACACTTTGGTAACATTAACCATATGTAATCAATAATATCATAACCTTAAGGATTCATTGTATAATGTATCCTGTCATGATATAATCTAAAAAATAATTAACTAAAAACTAAAACATAATAACTAGAGTAAAATCATCCTTACCAGCTCCACTAGACAGAAAACCAGGCTGCGATAGTAATTTTCTAGGTAACAAATTTTCTCACAAATTAAAGCATTGGAAAAACTCAAATATTATTCTCCAATACACTATAAAAGTCATTCCCAACACATACAAGGCCTCAAAAAATATAAATTATTAGACTAAGTGAATCCAAGGTATTTAAAAAATTATTTAGAATAATTTTATGTCATTATTTTAAAATAAATGGTTTCTGAAAAAAAAGTTTTATATTAAATTTCATATTAAAAATGAAATGTCTTAAAATATATCAAATATAATATACTAATTTTAAAAGAAATAGACATAACACAAAAAAATAAAATAATTTTTTTTAATTATAAATTATAAAAACCAATTACTGAAACCAATAGGATATATGTATGCATTTTTTACAAAAAAAATGGTGAAAATCAATGTATCAATCGAATATACATTTATTTTTAATTAAAGATTAAAATATAAATTGTAAGAAAATTAATAAGTAAGTAAAGTATGTAAGTTTTAATATTATTATAATAAAAGAGTGAGATGACCATTCTAATTATTTATAGGAGAGACATAGTGATATAACTAGAAATATAAACATGGATGTAATGTATGGAAGCTAAACATTGTGGAATAAGTAAGGTCTTGAAATTTATATAATGGTGAATGAATGAAATTTTCATATATAGAATTTTCTTTTTTGAGTCACCATTTTCAAACTCAAAATATCAAGAGAGAATATAATAATGTATAATGACCCATACATTACATTCATATATATTACTTCAAAATTTAAGAATATTCATTAAAAACCATAACAAAGTCACAACAAGACCATATAAGTATAATGTCTTTAGAAACATGGAAACATAAACAATTGGTTCATAATACATCTATATTGTTTCTTGCTTATTCCTTTATAACTAGACCCCATTTTGACATATCTTACTTAATACCCTTCTTCATGACCTAGGGTAAAGAAACATACGAAAGGGTGAGCTCCGATACTCAGTAAGGGTAAACAACAGAGATATCAATCATATCATAATCATAATACATAAGAACATAACATTTTAAAATATTATCATATATTTAAATGATCATGACATCATGCCCTATGATAAATAAAAAAAGTTCATAAAGAATAAATGAACATAGTTATAATATAAGACATGGGTTTTTTTGAATACACATAATTATAGAAAATAATTTTATATTAGTCAAGACTCATTTACAAGACCATCATAACGGAAAAATATCTTTAACTGAATCAAGTTTACTCCTCATTCCAACCCTTTATTACTAAACCAAGATCATTTCATGTTCCATCCACCTATAGTTATGAGATATAAATAATTACCCAATAAATTGTATGGAGATATATGTCTCACCCATATCATAATGAAATAATTCTTATGTGTTCCACAAAAACAAAAATCATTCATCATAGCATAACATAAGGAATAAAACGGGTTTATTAAACATCATTCCATAATAATACATATAAAAAAATAGATTTCTTAAATAAAATTCCATAATAAACACAATAATCCCACAAAAATAATAGTGATATAAATATAACCCTATTTAAAGATTTTCATCTTAGATGGAAAATAATTTTGATAAAACACTTGAAATTAATTATTGAGGAAAATATATTTTATTCTTCAAAATGTTTTCTTTTCTCAAAATGCTATTAAAATTTAAAGAAAATTATTTCATTGAAAATAAATATGAAATCTTATAAATTAATCTTCATGGAATTATGGTGTTATGAAGTCATAAAAATCTATTCATTCAGTATAATTTAAAAGAAAACATTCTTCTTGTACTTTTGTCGAAAAGTCAAAAAGTACCTCCTATCAAAAGCAACATAAGATTTATTTTATACCATTTTTTAAAAATTAAATAATGGTTAAAATTGATATAAATTTTTTTATAAGGATATAAATAATATTTTATAATAAATTCTTAGGAAATGTGGACGTCGATGATAAATATACCTCAGTCAATACTTATATATCTCGGATAATAATCAGATTGCAAAATTATCCCTTACCTTATGTTTGATTTTCTTTTTTATGTATATAAACCACCTATATAATGATTTAAATAATTTCATTGTCTTATTTTAGAATCATATTCATTTTTATGATATCATATATGATCATATTACCATCTATTTGTTAGTAACATTATTACTCCTCCATTGGTTGTTAACTTATTCACTTTATTACGCATGTTTTTTCGAATAAGTTATTGTTCCTCTTCTTAGGTTATAGTTATATCATTTACATAATGATATTTTTATACTATATATCATATTTTTTCATTCCATTAATTTATATAATCATTAATTAATTATTATCATTTAGAATGAATCACATCACATCGTGGAGACAGTAGGTCATACGTACACACGAGCAACGATATCCTTCCAATAATTATTGAATGATATTGAAGTGGATAGTGTATAATATTTCAAAGTAGATATAATTTTATAATAATAATATATAGTTTTTATTTACGTTATTATACCCATCCATGTAAGGTGTTGGTGAAAAACATATTACATTAAAGTGTGGAGACGGTTAGTCGTACATATGCACAAGTGGTGATTTAATTTTTCATAGGATGAATAGAAGATTGAATATGGTTGTTTCATAATAGCACTAATATATAATTATATAAGTGATACTGGATTTAATAATTTATAATGAAACAACTCATGAAGAGGAATTAAAAGAAGAAATAATTTTGAATGAATTGGTAGAGCAGATTACTTGTTCTTCGACATGCTCCCTCTAAATCTTCTCTTAATGAACTAGAATTGGTCTTTGTAGAATAACAGAACCTATAGAATGTGAAAATGGAAGTTTTGAATGTAAATGGGTAGGGGATGTCCAATATTTAAGGCTCAAATTTAAGTGAAGAGGTGAGGGAGGAGGTACCCTTTTATAATTGAAGTGAGGGAAACTTTTGGGATCTCCCAAAATATTAATTTAATATAAAATAAAACACCATTAAAAAACTCAAATATGTCCCAATTTATAATATTAAAATACATGTGGTTGTAATATCACCAGCCAATAATTTTTTGACATGATTTTCTTTTAATTAAAACCTTATAATTTTAATTAAAACTTTGTTAATCTTTTTTTTATCTAGGGTAACAAATATTTGAATATTAAAAGGGTGAAATGTTAACTAATTTGATATTAATTAAACCATAAATAAATAAATTATAAATTTTTTGACCATATAATTATTATTATATATTTTTAAAAAAGTTTAATGATTTTTAAATATTTTAATAAAACATTATTTTGATAAATAATCAATCGCGTCAATTTTGGAACTATTGAATTCATTGATTTTTAAAAATAATAAAATAATAAGTTAACTTCCAAAAAAATATATTATTATTTTACTTAGATGTCAAGGTCATCTATTAAATACTTTAGAAATATTAATTATCCCAATTTATTTTTATTTTATTATTTTAAATATATTTATTTGTTAACTCCATTAATAAAATAATTACAACATTAGTTTTGTGTAATTTTTTAATACACTTATTTGTATGATAAAAATTAAAAATAAAAGAATATGAAGAAGATAAATCTACTATATTTCATAATAATAATTTTATTAGAATATAAATTCTGTAAAATCCAAGATTAAAAATGGTTTACTTATTAAAACATGAATGTGACAATTTTATCTTCACATTAAATAAAATAATATAAGTGTCATAATCTCTTCTATATGGCTCCAAATGATATATGAATCGACCATTGGATAGTTATGGCTGATATAGACTCAACCAATATGATTTTTATTATTTTTTCAGGTCTTTTAATTGGTTATTATCACATTAATAATAATTATTTTATTGATTTCACGTTAATTAAATAATTTTCCCATCATTAAAGTATAAGCCATTAAGGTAATGATTTATTTTATAAAAATTAAAAATAAATAATCATGATAAAGAAAACATTTTATCTTTATAATGACTATATATAATCTAATTTATCTTCTTTATAAACATATATTAAAAATAATATAGTTATTAAAATTTGAGTATGACATATTTAATTTTTCTTTTAATAATGAAAATTAAATGTCCTAATCCCATCCAAGTGGCGTCGAAAAAACCCAATTTTGTCCCAAGGATGATTTAGGTGAAAAAAACTCATCAAATAATATTAGGACAAGTGTCATGGTAATTTCATAATATTATGTTTACCCATAATTACATGATTTACCCTTTTACTATATTAATAAAAATCACCAATGTTACTATTCATAATCCTAAAAAATAAAAGCAATATAATTACAAAATTTGGAATTACTGATTTCAAATATGGAATCCATTTTTAAAAATTAAAATCACAAAACTATCAGTAATTAATTTAAAAATAATCCCATTTTTGGAAAGAGAGGAGTTTTAAAAGTTAAAACATTGCAAAAGATTGAAATGTTTTTACATATTAATTCAATGTAAAATTAATGATATAAACATAAATTATATAGAATGATAGAAATGTTTTATATTTATAATTTAAAACTGTTCAATATTATAATTTAACCATTTAAATTATTTTGATGAAAAAAGTTGTTTTCAATTAAAATTTATTATATTTTTATTATTCATTAAAACATGAATTTTATCAGAAAATATCAAATATTCATCAAAAAAAACTTTTTATATGCCAATTCCAAAAAAAAATTTATGTTTTCATACAAAAATTATTAACGTGTCAAAATATTAATTTAAAATGGGTTCACGTTTATTAGGGGGAAATTACCCTTTTGAAAAATATAGGTTTTTAAATATCAAATAGGGTTTATTTATACCCTAGGACAAAAATATATATTTGATGAATAAAAAAATATTTTATTAAGTATGTAAAATATATATTTCATTAATTTCATTTAATAATATCAATTCACTCAACTTATTAATACAAAAATACAAATATATAATTGATTTATATTTTTTTCAAAAATAATTGGTAGCTAAAGAATTCACAATACATTTCCATATGTTTTTTATATTTCTTACCACTAGCCTATCATCTAGGTTAAAATGGAAATTTTATACTAAGGGAATCCCACAATTCGTTTAAACTTATGATTACGTGCAATGAAGGCTATTGAAGAATTAAAATAATATAAATTATTTCATAAAAACATTTGTGTGTTACATTCTACCCCCAATAAACTGAATTTATTCCTCGAAATTTTTAATTTGGAAACAAATAGATCATTATACTTCTACCTCATCACATCCTGGAGTTCCAACATAGCTTACTCAAATTGGTGGTATCTTTGTAAAACATTAACCAATCAATTATCCTTTTTTCATAGAAATTTTTTTCTACGATACATAGTTGTTATCAGTTGTTCTTCCTAAGAAAGGTATTGCTCCAGTGGTATGACATCTATGTTTAGTACATGTGAAGGATTAGTTATGTACTTTCTTTGGAGAGATACAAGGAACACATTATGAACTTGAGAGAGATTTGGTGGCAACGCCAATCAGAAAGATACCTACCCAACATGATCTAGAATTTCAAAAGTACTGATATACCTAGGGCCCAAAGTGCCCTTATTTAAAAATCTCATTACTTTCTTAGAGGTAGATGTACTTAGAAACAACTTATCACCCAATTCAAACTCTATGTATTTTCATTAGTTTTCAACATAACTTTTTTATCGACTTTGAGATGGCCTTATGTGTTGTTGAATAGATCTGATCTTTTCTACCATTTTATCAACAAGATCATGTCCTTATAGATTTCGCTCCCCAACTTCATCCCATCGGTTGGAGTTCAGAAATCCTTTCTATAAAGGGATTTATAAGGAGCCATATGAATACTATAGTGAAATATATTATTTTAAGAAAGCTCCAATAATGGTTGGTGTTGATCCCAAAAACCTTTGAAATCCATAGATAAATCTCTCAATATGTCTTATAGAGTTTGAATTGTCCTCCCATATTAACCATTTATCTAAGGATGATAAGCAGTGATGAAACTTAACTCTGTATTTGGATCCTATTGAAGACGTCAACATAACATCAAGGTAAACCTCAGATTCTAATCAGATATAATGGAAATTGGTACTCTATCAAATCTTACCACTTCCCTTAAAAATATAATGGCAAGATGATCTAGATATAAATCCTCTCCAATAGCAATTAAGTGTGATGAATTCTTAAGGAGATCAACTATAGCGCATATAATATTGTGGAATTTTGATGTTTTTGGAAGCCCGATGAAAAATTCCATAGTGATGTTTCCCCATTTCCATTATGGTATGATTAATTATGGTAACATCCCCTTAGAATTTTGTCACTCATCCTAAACATACTGAAAAACCAGGTATCAAGATACATATTCAGCAACATATCTTTTAATTCTATCCCACCCAAAAAACTCTTTCAGGTCCGTGTACATTTATGAGCTTCTAGGATGAATAAATAATGAAGAACTACGAGCCTCAAACAATATCTCCTTCTTTAATTCTGATATGGGAGGAATACAATCCTGGTTCTTGAACCTTAGTATTTCATCACAATCATGGTTGAATTCAGGAACATCTCTCACCTTATTTTGTGCAAATATTCATCTTTTTACGCCTCCTTAATTTTCACTTGTATAAATGGTTGAAAATATATTTGATATAGATATGATTGATCCCCTTCAATTAAAATTTCATGATCCATCCTTTTAACATCCATAAATATCGGATCTTTTGTGATCCTCATCATAGATAGGCTAACATGGTCATTTCCACTCAAAGCATCCTCCACCTTGTTTTCATTCCTAGGGTGGTAATGTATTGAGTAGTCATAACATTTAATAAACTCCAACCATCTTATCTAATGCATATTCAACTCAATTTGTGTGAAAATATTATTTAAACTTTTATGATCAGTATAAATATCACACCTTACACCATAAAGATAATTCCTTTATATCTTCAGTGAAATGATTACCGAAGCTAACTCCAAATCACAAGTTGGGTAATTTTGATCATGGATTTTAAATTTTCAGGAGGCATAAGCTATCTCTATATAATTTTTTCATGAGAAGAGAACCAAATCATTTATTAGATGAATCACTATAGATTAAAAACTTTTCTCCACAACAAGGTCGTGCGAGCATAGGTTCACTGGATAACCTTCTTTTTAGCTCTTTGAAATTCTCTTCACATTCCTATGTCCATATGAATGTAACTTCATTTTTAGTCAACATGGTGAGCGGATTAGATAATGATGAATAATATTTCACAAAAATTGATAATATCAATCCAAACCAAGAAAACTTTGGATCTCAGTTATCGATGTTGGTCTTGACCAACTTTCAATAACTTATATTTTTTCTGGATCCATAGATATCACCTCTCTCGATATTATGTGACCCAAGAATGAAACTTTCTAATGCCAAAATTCACACTTGGCAAATTTTCAAAAATCTTCTAATTTCTTAGGGACTTCAGTAAAATTATCATTTGATATTCATACTCTTCCTTTCCCTTCTAATAGAAAACAATATCAACTAAAAGACTAGAGAAATCTGATCAAGATAGTCTTTAAAGACTCTATTCATTAGATCCATAAAGATAGTGGATGAGTTAGTAAGACCAAACGACGTCACTATAAATTCATAGTGTCTATACCTTGTAAGGATTGTCATCTTTGGTATGTCCTCCTTCTTAACCCTTAGTTGAAGATATCCCGATCTGTGATCAATCTTGAAAAAGTATTGAGCTCTTCATATTTGGTCAAATAAGTCATGAATACGTGGAAGAGAATATTTGTTCTTGATAACTATCTTGTTAAGTTCTAGATCATTAATGCAGAGTCTCATTGATCTATATTTCTTCTTAAGAAATAGAACATGTTCTCCCCATGGTGACACACTAGGGTGAATCAATTCCTTGTCAATATTATCTTGTATTTTCTTCTTCAATTCCTACAAAACAATTAGGTCCATTCTATAAGGTGTCTTTAAAATGGGCATATCACTCGGTGTGATTTCTATTAAAAACTAAACCTCACGATTTGGTAGAATAATTAGATATTATTCTATAAAGACATCATAAAACTCCAATACAACCCATGGTTTTTAATTGTGAGTTTCTCCACAACAGTTTGAGATAGATGGCCTTCATTTATAGGAATCATGAGCCATAATATAGAAGAAATTTATAATGGAAGGTCATATTCATTCTTCTATGGATAGATGATCATAGAATGATCCAGAATATGAAATGTGACTTCCATTCCATGGAAATTAATATGAGATCCATATAGATAAAGATAATATATACTGATAATCACATAAAATTCCACTATAGGAAGGATCAAAATATTTGGATGAAGTAATTTACCACAGACTTCAACCATAGAAGAATTATAAACTTTTGATGTGACCGTTGTGCCATTAGGAGTCATTATATCTAACTCAAAATATATTTGTTGAGGTAATAGAGAGATACCCTTAAAAAATTCTTCAATAATAAAAGATTGGGTGGATCTTGAATCAAATAAAAGATTTTTTACTTTAGAGGGGATGGTAAGTGTACCGTTCCCAATGTCTTTATCGCACTACCCATAGCCGATAGTGATCACATGTGACTTGCCTTTGTCTTTGGACTTATGAGTTTTCTGATATCAATAATCATCAATAATACATAGATTATGGTATTGATTGGAATAAATCCCCATTTTCTTGCACATGTAACATTTAATTGTAGGATGTGTATTCTGTGCAGCCTTTTCTATATTCTCATAATTAGAAATATTTTTCCCATCACTTCGGTATTCAACTACCCAATGACCTTTTCTCCTATACATAAAACATTTACTAGTCCCTTTAAGACAATTTCATCTATGTTTCTTTCCATAATTTGATCATAAGGGAAAACTCATGTTCTTTTTAGTTTTATCTTTAGAGTTTCCCATGAATCCCATTTTTATCTTCTTAACAAATCCATAGGACTGATGGGTTACTCAAATCACCATATCATCCTTGATATCACACAGAACAATTTCTTAATATCTATTGAAGTCTCTTATGACTAATTCCATTCAGATACATGGTTATAAGCCACTAAATAATTGATCAATTTTACTATTAGTTTGGATAATAATTCCAAAATCATATGTTACAAGTATTCTAAAATTTTCATCATAGGTACCAATGTATTCGTCATCCTTTTGTATTAGCTCAAGGAACTCCTTATCCATTATTTTTCAATGAATAATATGAAATTAATTAATGAAAAATATGTTCTTTAACACATCCCATTATTTTGATTCAATTTCACCTCTTTTCCTCATATTCTTGATAAGGTTCCACTATTGATCAAATTAAACTTCCAAATGATAGACTTATAAGATGAATTTATAATGTTATAAACATTGGAGAATTGGACATATCTTTTCAGTGGTACTGATCCATTATTCTTCCACTAATGGATCAGAAGACCCATTGAAAGAAGGTATACAATGCCTCATAAAGGACTGAACATAATGTTGTTCCCTCTTTTTCCTATTGGGATGTCATGCATGATTCATAGCTTGAGAAAGTTGTGTGAGAATAGCTACAATATTTTTAATTCTATCTCCCATAACATATGGTTGTGTAGGAGGAAAATCATTAAGTTTATCATCACATTCAACATTAATGCAGTTCCTCTAGGTCCAGCCATTAACTAAAACCAAGAAGCATAGTGTGAGAAACACAAATCATAATGGAAAAACCACATAATCAAGAATAAAATTTCAAATTAGGAAAATTCAGGTTTTATCCTAAGTTATTCATGATCATTTATAAAACAATATGATTGTAACCTATACATAGATATATCCCTTGGGTTTTTACTAAGGTTTTCCCATCCTAGTTTCCAAAGGTTAACTCTCTACCTTTCCTCTGATACCAACTATAATGACCCATACTTTAAAAACATAGATATTACTTCAAAATTAAAGAATATTAATTACAAAACATAACAAAGTCACTATAGGATCATATAGGTATAGTTTCTTTAGAAAATGAGAAACATAAACATTTGGTTCATAATACATCTACATTATCTCCCACTTATTTCTTCATAACTAGACCTTGTTTTGACATACCATACTTAGTAACCTTTTTCATGACCTAGAGAAAAGAAACGTATAAAAGGATGATCTATGAAGCTTAGTAAGGGTAAAAAGGGGAGATAACAATCATATATTTATCATAAGACATAATAACATATCATTTGAAATTCATATCCTGCATATAAAATATCATGATATCATGTCATAAGATATATCATAAGAGATTATAATGAATCAATGAACATAGTCATAACATAAGACATGGAATTTATGGAATAAAAATAATAATAGAAAATAACTTCATATTAGTGAATGCACATTTCCAAGACCATTATAGAGAATAAAGTCAATTAGTGAACCGAGTTCTCTCCTCATTTCAGTCCTGTACTACTGAATCGAGATCATTTTCCATTCTAGCCATGTCTATCTCATGAGATATAAATATTTACCCAATTCATTAGAGGGATAAATAGGTCTAACATGTATCACAATGAAATCACTCTTACGTGTGCCACAAAAACACAAATCATTCATTAGAGCATAACCCAATGAATACAGTGGGTTTCTTAAACACCATTCCATCATAATACTTATAAAACAAATGGATTTCATAAATAAAATTCCATAATAAATACAATAAAACCCTAGTAATAATAGGGATAGAAACATAAACCTATTTAAATAATGTCATATTATATGGAAAATAATTTTGATAAAACACTTGAAATTAATTCTTAAAGAAAATATCCTTTCTTCCTTAAAAACGTTTTATTTTCTCAAAATACCATGAAATTTAAAAAGAGAATAATTTCATTGAAAATAAACTTGAAATAATTTAAAGGAGGATTAATGGAAATAAGGCATTATGAAAGCATAAAAATCCATTCATTCCATATATGTTAAAATAAAACATACATCTTGTACTTTTGTCAGAAAGTAAAAAAGTACCTCATATTGAAAGAGATAAAAGATTACTTTAATACCATTTTGTGAATAATTCACCAATGGGTCAAATAAACTTTAAATAAATTATAATTATAATAATAATATTTTTGAATACATATTTATGAAATATGGGTGTGGGTGATAAATATACCTAGTACATACTTATAAACAATCTTGGAAAATGATGAGATTGTGAAATTATCCCTTACCTTAGGTCTGATTTCATTTTTATGTATGTGAACTTCTTGTATAATTATTTAAATAATATCATTGACATATTTCATAATTATATTAATTTTTATAGTATCATATATGTTCATATTGTCATCTATTTTTTAGTATCATTATTACTCTTCCATCTGATGTTATCTTCATTATTTTCTTTCACATGTTTTATTGAATAAGTTCTTATTACTATTCTTAGGTAATATATATATAATTTACAGAATGATATTCGTATAATATATATCATATTTATTCATTCCATTCATTTATATAATCCGACTTTAATAATGATCATGTAGAATGAATCACATCACATCGTAGAGACGGTAGACCGTATGTACGCACGAGTTACGATATCATTCCCATAATTGTTGAATGATATTAAAGTGGATGGTGTATAATATTTTATAATCAATATCATGTTATAATAATCATTTCTAGTTATTATTTACATAATTATACCCATAAAAGTAAGATGGTTCTGAAAAATTGATTACACTATAGTGTAGATACGGTAAGCCGTAAGTACACATGTGCGGTGATTTAATTTTTCATAGTATGGATATAATATGGAATAAGGTTGTTTCAAAAAAATAATAAAATATAAGTATATAAGTTATATTTTAGTTATTAATTTATATTGAAATAACTCATTAATACGATGTAAAAGAAGAAATAAGTTTGAAAGAATCGGTAGAGGTGATTACCTCTTATTCAATGTGCTCACTTTAAATCTCCTCTTAATGTACTAGAGTTGGTATTTTAAGAATAATAGAACCTCTAGAAAGTAACTATGGAATTTAACAAAGGAAATGGGTGTGATATGGACTATCCTGAAGTCTCAATTTGAAGTGAAGAGTTGAGGGAGGAGGTTCCCTTTTATAATTGAGGTGAGGGGAACTTTTGGGATCTCTAAAAATAAAACCCCATAAAAAACCACCAAAATGTCCCAGTTTCAAAGATGAGATGAGATAGGGTTGTAATATCATCAAATGCTAAATTTTTGACATTTTTCTATGAATTTAAACCGTATCATTTTAATTAACACTTAGTTATTCTATTTAATTTCTAACTAGGGTAAAAAATATTTAAATATTGCCAAGGTGAAATATTTTCTTTTTTGATGTCCTCTAGACCATAAATCTATACCTTAGACCCTTTTACACCACATACAAATTATTAAATATTTTTAAAAGTGTTTTATGATTTTTAAATAATTTATAAAACAATATTTTGATAAAGAATCAATACTGTCATTATTGACAATATTTAATTCAGTCACTTTTAAAAATATTAAAATAACAAGATAAATTAATTTGTTTTATATTACTATATTTTCAAGGACATAAATTAAAATCTTTCTGAATATAAATTATCCACAATTATGTTTATTTTAATATTTTAATAAAATTTATTTGTTATCTCCATTAACAAAATAATTACAGCATCAGTTTTGTGTAAATATTTAATACACTTATTTTTGAATAAAAATTAATAATAATATAATATGATTAAGATAAAACTACTAGATTTCATAATAATACTTTTATTAAAATATATCTTTTAGTAAAACCAACATTAAAAATGTTATACTTATTAAAACATAAATGTGACAAGTTTATCACCACTTTATATAAAATAATATAAGTGTCATAATATCTTCAATAAGGATCCAAATGATTAATAACTTGACACTTTGATGGTTATGGTTGGGATATACTTGACCAATAATATATATTTTCAATTTTTTGGGTCTTTTAAATCTTATTATTACTTTAATAATAATTATTTTCTTTAATTCTCTTTTATTTAATAATTATGCGTCATTAAAGTATAAGTCATTAAGGTAATTATTTATTTCCTAAAAATTATAAATAAATTATCCAGATAAATAATTTTTTTATATATTTCAAATTATTATTTATAATTGAATTTATATTATATATAACCTTATATTAAAAATGATATAGTTATTAAAATTTGAGCAATACATATTATATTTTTATTTAAATAAAGTAAATAAAATGTCTAATCTCATCCATGTGGCTTCCAAAGGAAACCATTTAGACCCAAAGATTATTTAGGTATAAAAAGACTCATCCAATTATATTAGGACAATTTTTTATGTAATTTCATAATATAATTTTTACCGTTAATTACTCGATTTACCCTTTTAACGGATTAATATAAATTACTTAAGTTATTATTCATAATGCCCAAAAATAAAAGTAAGATATTTACATAATTTGGAATCACTGATTATAAATATGAAATCCATTTTTAAAAATTCAAAAAGTATAAGTTTTAGTAATTAATATAAAATTAATCTCGTTGTCAGAAAGAGAGAATGGGTTTTAAAAGTTAAAACATTTTAAAAGATTGAAATGTTTTTTCCACTGAATTCAAAGTAAAATTAATGCTAATGACATAAATTATATTGAATGATAAAAAACTATTATATTTATACTTCAAAACCATTCAATATTATAATTTAACCATATAAATTATTTTTATTAAAAAGTTTTTTTCAATTAAAATTTAGTGTATTTTTACTATTCATCAAAAACTTGAAACTTATCAGGAAATATCCAAAATTCATGCAAAGTAAATTTCTATATCCTAATTATAAATAAAATGTTTATGTTATCAAATAAAAATTATTAATTTTTCAAAATATTAATTTAAAATGGGATCACCATTAAAAGGTGGAAAAATACCATTTTGAAAAATAAATGTTTTTATACATTAAATGGAGTTTATTTATAACATATGAAAAAATTATCTATTTGATGAATATAATAAAAATTTTATGAATTATATAAAATATATATTTCAATAATTTCATTTAATAATAGTAATGCAATCAATTTATTAATACAAAAATAAAAATACATATTTGATTTATATTTTTTTTCATAAATAATTGGTATATAATGAAATCACCATACATTTTCATAAGTTAGTTTTATTTATTCCCATTAATCTAATTACTAGGTTAAAATAGTCATTTTATACTAAGGTAATATCATGGTTCATTTAAACTCATGATTATGTGTAATAAAAGTAATTAAATAATTAAAATTATTTAAAATAATTAATAAAAACATCCTGGTGTTACATGAAGTAACTATAGTTACTATAAGGAATCATTGGAAAATCTAAGGAGAAAGAAATGATGCACATGAAAAAACCCACATTTTGTATGGGTTGCATTTTTTTCAATGGTTTTTATTCTTTTCTATGGTTTTCAATGGTGCTTAATGAAATAGAATGATTTAATTGATGATAATATGTTTAAGAAGAGAGAAAGAATTACGTTACTAGAAGTGAAGTATCATAGATATCCAAGCATTATATGAAAGTTACTGTATCATTGATGAATTGATGATGAAGAAATAAATTGAGTATTGTTATCTAAATGGTGTTCTTTTGAAAAATTTTAGTTTATAAGTATAATGATTGATTATATGGTAAACTTTCATATAGAACATGTTCTATTGGATAACACATTGTTTACAAAAATGATTTTATTCTGAATTATCCTTTATAGTTGATATTAAAAAATTAAAGGATAAAGAAAGTTAAGACCATGGAAAATACTATTTTTCATGATTATGAGAAGGGATAATTATTGAAAATTACATGAAATATATTATTATTTCATGTGTCTAATTTTGATGTAGTAGAAGTGGATAAACCTATTTTTATTAATTGGGATACGTATAATTATTCTATATAATATTTTTTGGTTTACCATTTTTTTATAAGGAGGAAACTATATTAACCAATTTAGGGCCAATTCCAACCAAATACAAGTGCATGGATCAACCATATGGGTGTCGATCCATTCATGGGAATCCATGGAAGGATAGGAGAGTGGGATTGCAAATCACCAATGCATAGAGTATGTAAGGTGAGTTCTTTTTTCATGTAGGATTCCCATTGACCACACAATGGGGTGGAATAACCCTTGTGGTCATGGTTCATACACTGTATCTAGGTTTTGAACCTAATATTATGGCTCATAGTGGTGGTGGAATAGATTTTTCTATAAAGAACAGCTCGCCCATTAAAGAATCAGTGTGGGATGAAGTGTCGTGTGACACTATTCCTAATTATTAAAACATATAGACATTTAATACACTATTCAATGATTAATTCCTCATCCATCTAATTATAATGTAATTTAAATTTTAACCTTAAAACACCTAAAAGTGTTTCTATTCACCAAAATTTATAGATGAACATTGGATAATCAATCTTAAGGATATTATGATTATTCTAAATTTGAGATACTAAAGTGATGAGGTCATGAGAATGTAATAAAGATATCTATGTCTTTCATGAAGGTTAAAAAAAATAATATTATTTTTTTGAATGAAAATGAAGTTTCAAATGGGTAACCAATTGTTCATATTTATGGATAGGTTGCATATTATAATAAGAGTAGAATTTGATGCATTTGAGGTATCCCCTCATAATAAGGTACTCCTCCTTTATTATTGTGAATTTCAAGAAAAAACCATGTGTGAAGAATACATGAATTATGAATTATGAGATATTCAAATATTAAAATATAATTATTCAAATTTTATATGATTTTAACTTTTTAAGTGAATTAAAAATAGTCTATGGAACTCACTTATAGAAGGAGAGTAACTGTGGTCAAATACTATGCTACCTCTCCTGTGAACAATATTTTTTCATAAAAAATGAATCCCATTGTTTTATATTATATTAATGGAATAAGAACCATGATCCAAGAAGTCTACACATAGAAGGGTATAACTGCAAATGGGTTTTCAAAAAGAAAAAGATAAATCGACACTCGAATATGGTTAACAGACTTGAAGTGTTTCATGATGAATTGTTCTTCTATAAAGGGATGAGTTGTACACTCCCACTGTGTTTTAGTGAAGGAATTATTTCTATTCCCATGAATCAAACTATTTTTTCATAAAGGATGAAGTTGCTATGCTATTGTGTACTCAATTACATAAAGAGGAAAAACTTTGTGTGAAGAACAATTTCTTATAGGAATAATTTTATTATTTACGTTTCAATTACATGATGATAATATAAGTTGGATAGTATAAGAGGTAGTGAACATAAAAAAATTCAATTACCTTTATATTTTAAGAAACAAATAATAATGTGAACATTTCATGCTTGATTTCTTGATTTTTTGAAGAAATGAGCATTTGATATTACTGAAATAGATTCAAATATAGTTCTAAAAAAACAAATTGATGAATGTTTCTAGGGTCACAAATTTCATGCACCATGCATGAAGTGCATATGATCTAATCAAGTTGAAAATTCAATAATTGAATAGTTTCATCTTTTAAAAGGTTTTTTTTGTATTAAAAAATATTTAATGTGGGGTGTGATTCATTTTTTTAAATATTTCCATCACCAATAAGAAAAAAATGATAATAAATACAATAAAAATTGATGATATTGTGTATCGAGGTAGTCATTGATTTTAATCCACAGAAAAAGTTATATCATTGAGACAAAAGAAAATAATGATTATTCATAGATATTAACTGATTATTATTCAGGACTAGAATAATTATGATGAAAATGAGTTAAACATTCATTATTTTTACAACCAAAAGGATATTTGTGAAAATAGAAAAATAATACAAGAAGAGTTTGTGACTGAGTTGATATCTTTTAATTATAATTGGGGTCAATGAAGAATTATGAGATTATCATTCAACAAATTATTCATATTATTGTGAACAATCAAGAGCTATGAAATAAGAATTCCTAATTAATAGTATTTAAATGTATGTGAATAGTTATTCCATTCATACTATAACCATGATAAAGGATTATTATTGAAACTTTGTGGGGTATTGGATTATCTCCGAACCATTATAAGGACAGGCTAATATTTTTTTTTTGTGAACCTTATAAAAGAATTGTGTGTTATATTTTATTATTTTTATATAATTTCATGAAATAAATAAATTAAAATAATAGAATCATGATCCTAATAGGTATATGATTAAATTTGATAAATGTTATAATTAGTAAAAAGTAACCTAAACTAATTAATCCCACATCACTTAGTATTATTTATATAATGAAGTTGTTTTTTCCATTGGTATCAATTTTGAGGTCTGCCTCTATTGTATTTCCTATATTTTAGTTATTATATTTTAAATATTTGAGTTTATTTTATGTGATAGAATTCATGTACAGTTTTGGGTAAAATTATATTATGTTTTGGAAAAATTATTTCTCCAGTGAGATGATGATGAACATGGGAAATAATGAATAAAGAATGAAGTCCCACTTTTCTAAAACATTCGAATTAGTAATATCTCTATGTGTTTCAACCAGTAATGAGAGATAAGGATTGGGAAGTAAATAGAAGTTGGATCAAGTCTCCTGGAAGAAGAAGTATAAAATTCCTACCTAAAATGATCATGAGGTATGTGAACATTATTATAAAAACTATCCCCAAGAATAATATCCTTGTATAAGTAGTGTTGATAATCCATCTAAAAGTTCTCATGATATATCAGATGATGTATGAAGATATATTCTTATTTAGAAACAAATAGAAACAATATATCTTATTTTTGGAGTCTTTAAATGTATACAGAAAGAAATCACCCCACTATAAGAAGATTAATATTATATAGATATGGATTTATAAGTTAAAATTATAAAATTTTTAAATCTCTCCAGATAGGTTAGATCATTTGAAGGAAAAAAGGGGGAACTTTAAATAATTTCAATAAAATGGCTTAAATAAATTTATGAGAAATACGGTTTCATAAAGTATCTTTAAAATATATGCATGAACATGAATAAAATTTGGAAAATAACATTGATGTAAAGGATTTTAAATAGAGAAAAAATTCAAGAAGATCATGTAACATGTCAATTTATAATAAAACAATATTTTGTTGGATGAATAGGATGTTGATTTAATGAATAATAATTTTAAATAGAAGATGATTATGATTAATGGTCAAAACGTCATCCTCAATATGAAATTTATAGAATTTAATGTTTTGTAATTAAATAATGAGAAGGAACATATTGGTATTTCATAAATATTGAATAAAATTTATGTTGTTAATAAATTCTCAATAGAGGATTATGAGGTTGAAAAACCAACACTATGTGGCAGGAATATTATAACTTTTTTAAAGATTTATCTCAATCTATTGTGAAGAAATAGGTACCATCCTTACTATCATGAAATAATATTTCTAAATCCTATTTCCTAAGATATAATAGTTTCAAAGACAAATCTATATAAATTTGGATGAATAAATAAGATAATAATCTTACCACCATGATGAGGGTAGATAAGGAATAAGTATTTAAATTTTTCCACATTAAGGGAACAACATGTTATAAAGAATAAATAAAAGAAATGCTATAATATAAATAATATTATATTTGTTCATGGGACAATTTTGGTGCTAAAATAGATTTTGGAATTTATCACTAGATTTTTCACACAATCAATAAAATTCAGATGAATAATAAAGTCCCGTGTCAAGGTGGGGAAAGATAGATATGAAGAAGAAACATCCACAGTTTCATAAAAATATATATATTCTTAAAATAGATTTCGATATAATGAAAATATTTTATGATATATGTAATGTTAATGGTCATAATAATTGTTCATTATTATATTGACATGTATCCAATGATGATGATAAAATAATCCCAAAAAAGTTTTATAAGAAACAAGAATGAAGCTTAGTAAAAAAACATAATAATACTATAAAAAATATCCCATGAAGTCATTAAATAAAATGGTTAGAAGAAAATTGATTTAAAATAATTGAATATAAATAATGTTTCAACATCCTAATGATCTACTATGATGTATGAAACTTGAAAGATTCCATGTGTAAGATCCAAACTTGATTCAAATTATCCAAATAATTTGTTCCAAATTTGGATAGAAGAATTTGAGGTAATGTGAAAAATTTAATATTCAATGGAAAAGGGTAATGAAAAATAATTTATTCTATATGATGAAGACAATGTACAAGAGTGTTTGATAACAAAACATATCTCTTATGTTAATGAAGTTCTGTGTGAGATATTGGAAAAAGATAGACATAGTGGAATAGGTTCATTAAATATTTTTCCAGTAGAAGTTTCTATCCTTATGGGACGTAATAATTAATAATATTTGAAGGATTTTAAGAAGAAAAATTATCAACACAATGATAAGGTAATGTGAAGAGATCCATGTTTACCTAAAATAAATAAAATTATAAATTTATATTACAAATCATAAGGACATGAGGGAATATAGAAAGTTAGTTGAGAAAACTATTTTATACATGTTGTTTTCATTGATAATATGTAAGGATACACCTTATTACCTTAATAATTATGGATTTTATTTGGGATTATGATGTAGAGAATTGAATATGAAGAAAGTTCTCAAGGGGGTACCTGATAGGTTATAACTGCTGTCACTTCTAGAAAACAAAGACGAAGAAGTTATCATCCTTGAATTATTTTTCAACTTTGTATTGAAAAACATATATGATATATGAACATTATTGATGATTTTTAATTCTCTGATGTCATTTACTAGATAATAAGTATAAAGAAGATACCATCTCAATTTTATCTTATATTATTTTTTTCCTAATAACCAAGAATCAAGAAGATAAATGTTGTTGAAGTTGTAGAGGTTTTAAAATCTATAAATTCAGTTATTGAAGAACCATTATGTTTTATTATCCATATTTTAACATATTGAAATAAATTAGTAAATATATTCTCCATTATAAATATATTTCGTAATATTTTCCTTGAGGTGGATACAAATGATAAAACATGAAGTTGTTTAAATAATAATGATTTCAATTAGTATAAAATCTAATTGTTTTGAAATTTTTATAAAGAAAATATCATTAGAAAAGGTGTATTTTTCTTAACCTATCATACTTTATTATGAAATATTATAAAAAAATAAAAAATGGGGAGTGATCTAATTAATTAATTACAAAAGAAATTTGTAAGTATGGAGGTACTCCAAGGAAACTTATCCTACTCATCACATAATAATTTTTTATCTGTTTTTAATGAGAATGTAATATTTTTAGGTTGATATATCTTACAAAAGTTTCATATATTAGGGATTTTTTCCACAGTTTAACGTCATGTCGGCCAAAAGGGATGCCAATAGTTTAAGGTCGTATGCATGGACCGTTGGTTATGCAGTTTATTGTCTTGTTGGATGTAAGGGACTTCTGTACAGTTTAGCATCATGTAGTTAGGATTCCACAGTTTAACGTCATGTTGGACGTAAGTGCCAATAGTTTAAGGTCATTTGCATGGACCGTAACTGATGATGCAATTTAACGTCTTGCTATACAATATGAAATTCCAATAGTTTAAGGTCGTATGCATGGAACGTTGGTGTATTTTGTGTTTATACAAAATACTTCTTCATAAATCTGGCATTGGTTGGAGTAGTGATGAGTTCTCCATCCATTGAGATTAAATAATAAGGTCCATTAGAGTAGACCTTATGTATTGAATAAGGTCCTTCCTATTTTGGCTCAAGCTTGGGATGTTTCTTTCCTGGTATCATTGGAGTTTTGAGAACTAATAGTAATTCTCCATGAACGAATGAACGAAGACAAACTTTTTTGGTGAAATATCATGCTATTAGATTCTCATAGACTTCCAAGTGGTGCATGGTGCACAATCCTTTCTCATCTAACCGTTCCAATTCATCCAATCACTTTTGAGATTGTTCATCTGTAGATGATTGATCACAAATGGCTACTCTGAGCGAGGGTAGTTGAACCTTAATTGGAAATATTGCTTCCGTTCCATATACCAATGAATATGGATTTGACCGCATTGTAGTGCGGGTGGTGGTATGATAAGGCCATAAACCATGAAAGAGTTTATCAGGCCATGACTTCTTATCTTTATCCAACATCTTTTGCAGTATATTTGATAGAGTCTTGTTGAAAGCTTCTATCTGGGCATTGGCCGCTGCATGATACCGAGATGAATGATTGGATTTAATGTTGTATTCTTGAAACAACTTCCTCACCTCGGATGAATAGAAGTTGGTGCCATTGTCCATCATATGGTATGAGGAACACCAAATCTGGTAATGATATTAGACTTGATGAAGCTAAAAATGCATTTATAACTAACTTCATTGAGAGGTATTGCCTCTGCCCATTTGGAAAAGAAGTCAGTAGTAGTAAGAATATACTTCAACTTCTTGGATGTAGCTGAAGGATAAGGTCCTACCATATCCATTCACCATGTGGAAAATGGCCACGAGTATTTAGCTGTATGAAGCAACTCTAGGGGTTGATGAATGAAGTTGGAATATACATGGCAAGAATGACACTTCTTTTTAAAATCAAAACAATCTTGTATCATTGAATTCCAAAAATATCCAAGCCTTTAAATTTGATCAGAGAGTATATGTCCAGAATGGTGGGCACTACAGACTCCTGCATGCACTTCTTTCATGACAGCCATTGTCTCTTCACCATCAATGCATCTGATGATAATTCCATCAAAACCACGCTTGAAGAGAATTTTATCTTGGTGATCTGGGCTAACATAAAGAGTGAAATTGACTAAATGTGTCCGGACTTGTTCTTTCCCAGCTCTATTAGGTGGAAGCGCTCCATTTTGAAGGTATTCCCTGATAGGTGTCATCCATCCTATAGTATGACCATATGGTTCAGGAATGGGACTAATTTCATTGATTTCCTCTGCTCTTGTTTGAACATAAGGTGAAATTGTTCGACGGTGGGCAATACTTATGGTTGTCTCATCCCGATTTAGATCTGCTAGAGCTGTGGCTATATTAGCCAGTGCATCAACTTGGGAATTTTGTGATCTCGGGACATAAGAAAATGTCGGTTCTGTAAGAAATTCCTCCAGTAACTCTCTAACGTATTCATACAAAGGTATTAGTTCTTCTTTTCTGATGGCATAATCCCCGTTGACTTGTTTGATTACCAGGTCTGAATCACCTTTCACCTTTAAGTGATTAACTTGTGCTTGAAGCGCCGACTCCAATCCTGCGATGAGAGATTGGTATTCTGCTTCATTATTTGTACCGCCTCCCAAAAATGAAAAGGAATAGGTTAACACTACCTTTTCTAGAGAAATGATCACAATTCCTAAGACAACTTTGTTGAATTTAGGATTTTCCATTTTCCTTCCTGTTGGACTTTTGGAAGCACCATCAAAGTACATTTCCCATGTTTTAAGACTATCTTGAATAATGAAGACTTCCTCATCAGGATGTTCAATATCTGGAGATGTATCTTCCACTGAAGGGTGTTCATCAAGGAAATCATCTAGAGCTTGGCCCTTTATTTCCTTTTGAGACACATATTGAATATCAAATTACTGCAAAATAACTGCACACCTTGCTAGACGTCCTGTAAGCATTGGACGACTAAGGATGAATTTGAGCGGGTTATTGCGGGATAAAAATTGGACCTCGTGATGTTACAGGTAGTGTCTCAACTTCTGAACTGCAAATATTAATGCTAGGTAGCACTTCTCAATACTTGAATATCAGGTTTCGGCTTCAAGCATAGTCCGATTGAGATAGTAGAGGCTGTTTTCATTCCCAGCATCATTCCTATGAACAAGAAAGGCACCAAATGATAGCTCTAGAGCTTTCACATAGAGGATAAGTGGTCTTCCTTCAACAGGTGGCATTAACACCGGTGGACTCAAGATATAATTCTTGAGAATATCAAATGCTTCTTGACATTCTTGAGTCCACTTGTAAGTGACTCACTTCTACATCAATTTGGTGAAGGGTAAACTTTTTCCTACCAAATTGGTGATGAAATGCAGAATATAGGCCAAGTGTCCTTGAATTCCACTCAATTACTTTAAATTTCTAGGAGGTGACATACCAAGGATTGACTTTTTCTTCTCCGAATCGACCTCGATACCGTGATGGCGTATGACGAAGCTGAGAAATTTTCCCGAGGTTACCCCAAAAGCACATTTTAAGGGATTCATATTCAAATTATGTTGCCGAGATTTGTGGAATATGATTTACAAATCATCCAAGTGATCATAATGTTGCCTAGATTTAACCACAAAATCATCCACATAACATTCAAAAAACATCCCCAGAAAGGGTTTGAAGATATGATGCATGGCATGCTGATATGTTGCGCCTGCATTCTTCAGGCCAAAGGGCATAACCCGATATCAAAACATACCATGAGGGGCTCTGAAGGCTGTAGATTCTTCATCTTCTGGAGCCATTCAGATTTGATTATATTCAGAATATCCATACATGAAGGAAAGTGCTTCATATCCAGCTGTTTCATCAATTAAGAATTCTGTAATTGGTACCAGAAAATCATCCTTAGGACAATGCTGATTAAGATCTCTGAAATCAATGCAAACTCTAATTTTTTCGTTCTCCTTTTTCACAGGGAAAATATTAGCCAACCACTTGGGATATTAAAATTCTCTGACGAAGTTATCTTTGATAATATTATCCACTTCATCTTAAATTTTGGAAGCTTAGGTTGGGTGTGTTCTTCAAGTGGCTTGTTTGAATCCTCGATGTTCTTCTGGAAAACCCAAACGATGAGTGGAAACATCAGGATCAAGCCCTAGAATCTCTGTATAGTTCCAAGAAAATATATCTCGATTTTTTCTTTAAAAAAGAAATATACATCTCTTGCTCTTCAAGAGTCATGGCCGCACTAATTAAGGTGGGGCGTGGATCTTATTTTGTACCTAGATTTATTTCTTTGAGTTCAACCACGGTGGTAGAGATAACCTCTTTAAATACTGGAGGATCATCCCTAAGATCTTCCTCTTCTTCTTCTTCAACATGTGTTATTTCTTCTATTTCTACTTTCATAGTGGATGAAGAAGAAGAATTTCCATAATCAGAAGAAATGTTTAAATTTGAACATCTTGAAGAAGAAACTTCCATTTCCGGCCCGATTGATGATGAAGGGTCTTCCCTGGGTAATAAAGAGGAGATGATGGATCGAGAATCAGCATCATAATTCACCTCTGATATTGTTATAACTTCATCTAGCATGGTTGGCGAAGTATATAATTTCTGGATTTCAGAAGGTGAAATGAATACATCCCCATTTGAGCTTTCATCATTGCTTGGTGAATCACCAATTTATCCCATGTTGTCTGGCTTGATTTCCGTAATTGAAATTATGGAAGTTTCCATAAGAGTATTTTGGTTTGAGTCTATCCTGTCAATTTGACCGATAGGCAACACATAATCTGTACTCACATGTGTAAATGGGTTTACTGGAATTTTTTCCAAACCATATGGAGCATTAAATTTGGTAATCTCCCTTGTTCTGGATTTCTCCTTTCCCTTCATGTGATAGAATTCCGCCTCAATGTATTGAAATTCACATGTTTTTAATGGGGATTTATCACCATAAAATGTTCCAATTTGACCATCAAAACAATATTTGAGACATTGATGGTATGATGAAGGGATAACTGCCTGTTGATGTAGCCAGGGTCTTCCAAGAAAGATGTTGAAGGCTGAGTCTTGATCAAAAACCATGAAATATGAATTGGATACAAGATCTCCAAACTGAGTTCTAAGTGTAATCTCACCCAGTGGTTCTTGTTCATTTTTATCATATCCTTGTAACATCAAATTAGAAGGAGATAAATCAGATTCTATGAGGCCCAATAGATGAAGTTTACGAATGGGGATGAGGTTGACTCCTGAACCATTATCAATGAAAAATCTTCAGACGTCTACACCATTGAACTTTCCAGATAAGTACAAAGGTCTAATATGTCTATACACGACATCATCTTCGTCTTCATCTGTGAAAGATATCACTACATGACATTCTGTAGGATTATTCTCTACATGGTAGACTTCAACTGCAGCAATTTCAGTTTCAAACTCATGAGGACTCAAAAAAGCATTGATGAGTGCCTCCAGAATATCCTTCAATAAATTCATATCATCCAGAATTGATAACATGGTCAGTATTTGGGCCATGTTTTTCAATACATCATAATATTGATCTAAAGGTCTGCATTTCCCAATAGGAACATGTAATTTCTCAGGTGCCTTAGAAGTTGATGCTTTGGAAGTAGATGCATCTTGTACCGGGATAGGAGTTAATAATACTCCTGTATTTGGAAGACTAGACTGATTAGGTCTATTTACTTGCTGGGAGAAAGAAGATGGAAGCTTCAACTGATCTTCCAGAATAATTATTCTAGGACTGAGTCTACCTTGTGTGGAAGAACTTGCTTGTTCTTATTGAGCTTTTTGAAGGGCTCTACCACGAGTTTCTGTTGCATACACAGTTCTAGTAGGGGTAGAATTGGAATAGTGGACTATGAAAGATCCACGTCTTCCCCTACACCCCGAGCCTCTAGAACTTCCTCTAATTTCTTTATTTTCTACAGGGAACTAGGGCTCATCAAAATCAAAACTGTGACTGGCATATGGATCTTTTAATTGAATCATATTAACAGAACCTAAAATCAACTCCTCATCTGATGAAGAATCTACCTGATTAGACTGTTTAGGCTGTTCCGTTTGGTGTGGCGGTGCCCGTGACTTCGAAGTAGATGGCATAAAATCTGACAGAGTCAAAGGAAACTTAGGCTTCGACATGATTTCATCTTCTTCTGATTGTTCCTATTTCTTTGAATTATGCTGCCCTTTTGAGGATTTTCCCTTTGATGAAGAGGGTTTTGCTGTGGTATTCATGGCAGAAGACACAATTGGTTTCTTTAATTGTGTTCTCAAAATGGCATGAGTTCGGTTGATTGCTTTTTTGACCATCCAATCATCATATTTTTGCGCATTTTTGTTCTTGACTTCTTTCCACTCGACTTCTTCCTCTGGATCTGTAGTAGTAACACATGCTACCTGAGATGAAGAACCTTTCAGTTTGACTTGTCCCAAGTTGACAATTTTTTGCAGGAGGTCCTTGAATAAAAAACACTCTAGAATGGGATGCCCAACATTTGATAAAATGGGAAATAATTTGGATGGTCTTCATCTCCTTCCTTGTTCGGCCTCTTGGGCCATGGAAATTGAACCAAATTATTTTCCAGAGCTGAAATGAAATAACCAGGAACTTGTTAATTTTGGAAAGAGTAAACTTTTCTCTTCAAATCCTTAAATTGTTTTCGTCTTTGATCTCTATGATCATCTTGACCAAATGGGATCTATTGTTGGTGCTCAAGTGGTGGATCCCTTCGATAAGATGAATGTTTTGAAGTAGAAGTAGGTACAAGTTCTTGTTTAATCATAACTGTAGAAGCCTCTACTTTACCCATTCTCCTTCCTCGAGTTGATGGAATTAATCGAGCTTTATCCTTAGTCTTCATAAGGGAATCCTCAATATTTTGAGAAATTTACGTAATGTCTCAAAACCCTCCTGTGTATTTCATAGGGATCATCAGCGTGTGTAATTCATCATGAAAATTTTCCACATAGATTGGAAACAATTCCTCTTGAGGGAGTGCTAAGCTCAGGGAATATGTTAATCCCTTCCAGTGAGCAATGAAATTCGAAACCCTTTCATTATCCCTTTTCTTACAGTTTTTATGATAAAAAATTGTTGTCTTTGGAAACGTTGAACTGAATTGAAGAAGGAATCTTTGACGGAGATCCTCCCATCCGATAATTGACCGGGATTACAAGATTGTGTACCAGACAAAGGAAAGACCTTATAATGACTGTACAAAACACCTGAGCTTAACTTCTTCTTGTTGCTGAGGGGTTCCCATCATAGGATCGCAACAAGAAACAAAATGTGTTATGTGTTGCTATGGGTCTCCTGAACCATTAAAGATTGAGAATGTGGTACTTGGAAAATTTGATGGGGGAGGAATTGCATCAACCCATTCAGGATAAGCTATCTTTTCTGGTTGAATTTGAGCTCATTTTCCCTCCAAATATTCCAAACGAGATATTAATGGATCAATAGTAGTTATTAACTTTTGAGAAACATCCGATTGAGGTTGGACCTAAGCCAGTGAAATAACTGGAGCTTGGACAGATGTGGTGGCTGGTACTTCAACTGATGGTAGTACCGCCAATTGTTGTTGCACATGACCCATATGATTATAAATGTGAGGGTGTACTGGTAGAGGAGGATATTCTTGATCCATCTCAGTAACCGCAACAAATTCTCTTGGCTGACTGACTCCAGCACGCTTAGTAGGAAGACTACCTTGAAGTAATTCTGCATTCAACCTCCTTAATTCCTTCATTTCCTCCTCTTGTTGTGCAAATATTTGCTCTAGTGAGAGCGATTGGCCTTCTCTAGAGGAAGGGTATGTAACCTGATTCTTTCCTTTCCCCTTGTTGGCTCCCTTTCAGAGAGGGGGGAGTGGGTTACTTGAAGGATTACCCAAATTCTGGGTAAGCCTTTGATTTCGTGTACGCACACCTTCTTCATTTGTGTCTATACGTACAACTTCTTAAGCAGGAACCTCTTCATCTGATCCCTCTGAGTGAACCTCATTTTGTGGATCTGCAACAATGAAATTAATGACATTAATTGATGCATAATGCAATGCATCTCTTCTATCAGCATTTCTACAATAATTCCTTTTTCCATGTCCCTGATGAGACATTGCCTTTTGTCGATTTGATCTCTTAGAAACTTCTTGACGAATCGTAATTTGTAGGGAATCTTCTGATAGTTTGTCTCTTCGTTCCTCTTGAGGATTATTCCCTAATCGAGAGAAGACTGACTTTATCTGAGAGAGAGATTGAGGATTTGAAAAAGTCCCCAGTCCGGTGGACTGGGGTTGTTCCTGCTCCACTCCTCGAATCAAATTTGTTGATTCTGAGGGTTGGGTTAAAAGAGTCCCTAGTATGGCAAGATGGGGTGGTTATTGACATGCTATATCCAAGAACTTCTTGAAATCTCTCATGATATTGCAAACATTAGTCCGGAAATTAGCTGGATGCATCAACATGCGTCCACTTTTATCACCCGGCTCAAAAGACCATTGGATGATCTCTGAAACTTCTGTCACTTGATGATGTGCTTGCTTCAAATGAAAGGCCTGTTCAATATTCTTGTTTGATTTATACAGGAGTAATTCAACAACTTGTTCTCTGTATGCTTGATTTTGAGAAGAACTAGTTGAAGCCTATTCTTGGGCAAGCCTTTGATTACAAACAAAACTCATTGACTGTGGCCTCCATGGGCAATAACATTGCATGAGACCATTTTATGCGGGATTTGCTGACTGGAGAGCACAGTGAAATGTAGTGCTCCATGAACACTCCATCCCCTGATATGAATACCAGATGGGGCATTGGAAATTAACTGACACAATCTTCTTAGTGCGCTAAGGCATGAACGCTGAAGGGCTCTCTGCTGCTTTTCAACCTTCAGATATCGAGAAACTGAGAGAGATTCCAAATCAATTTGGTGTTGTAACCCTTCTATTATCTTGAAATAATTTTCATATTCATCATAAGATAATATTTTATTTTTCAACTGACAAAGAGTTTTTCATATGTTGAGACGAATATCATGAATTCCATCTTCTGTCAACATCTCTGGAATGTCATACTGAGAATTAGCCAAAGGCCAAAACATAACTGAAACTTCACCTTTCTCCAGTAGTTTTCTCATATTCAATACTTCCTCTTTATCATTTAATGAATATTTTTCTACCTGATTAGACCAGAGATGGTGCTTCCTTGCTGCTTCATCGAATTCAACAAGATTGGTAGAGAATTAACTGATTAAACTAGAAGATGAACAACCTAGGGGTGGTTCGGAGAATGACCTACACCCTAGGATATCTTGTGATTGAGAAAGTGTTTCACCTGATAGTGGTAAAGCATTAGACATGACTGGCTTCACATTTTCAAGTGCCTCAAGATAAAAGGGATTTCTCATCACTACATTTTCCATTGGAAAATTTCTAGTCAATGTGCATTACTAAGGAGGAGAGGACTTTCGAAGATAAATTCATCATCATGGGGAGGACCACCATGGTGGGTTACAACAAAAGATGAAACATTTTTCTCCTTGGGCTTCTGACCACACAGAGGGTTCTTGTGGCTCTCATCTGAAGATGAAACTTCGAGATCAACCGGATTTTCATGAATCAAGCCTTCATGAGGAAGTGTATAATACAGACCTTAGGAATTAATGTTACCACTATTGGGAACTGAGAGAGTAGAATCTTGAGTTGCAACAAATAGTTATCTGAGTGCATCAAGAACTCCAGCATCGAGTAAGGCCTTATTATGGATTGGCCCTTGATTTCTTGACTGTTCTGGGTGGGTATTCTTCTTAAATACTTTATTACTCACTTTAAGAACCACTTGTTGATGAATGTGGTCATTATGGGTAGGTGTTTGTGCCTGCTCAAGGGAAATGATCAGGTTAGGCTGAATATCTCCACTCAAATCAGGTGTATGTGCCTGACTTGGCCTTCTGTATGATATGGGGGATTATTCCCCACAACCCTCTTGGACTGGAATAGATGTGTGTGTCTATTTTGGGGTGATCTGTTGATGTTTCACTCCACTGGTAGGGATAGATTTTCATTTCTTCCCCTGTGATGCTGCTGAAGCTGTTATAATATCCTGGCAGGCATCCAAAATATAACCAGGGATTTGCTTCTACTCTTTCACCATTGACAGAATGTGCTTAGTGAATTCAGTGGCTGGAATGGGGATATACATCCATTCCGTTATTGGAGTAGGTGTATGTTCCTGCTCCTATCCTCCTTTTCCTATCAGTGAATTTTGACAGTACTCATGTATTGGGGAAGAGAGTTGAGTCTGCCTCCTGTTTGTCGCTGGAGATTTCCGAATGACTTCTTCGAATGCCACCAAATGAGACTGTTGGTAGGATTGATCAATATTAGTAGGTTTATGTGCCTGCTGATTGCACTCCACCGAATGTGGTTGACGATCTTCCTTCAATACTGACAGATGAGGCTGCTGGCATGATTAATGAGTGTAGGCAGGTGTATGTGCTTGTTTACCAGTTGTCAACACATTGGGTTGGCAGGCTCCATTTCATGTAGACAGACGAGCCTGCTGACTAGCAGATGATTTATAAACAGGTGTATGTTCCTATCTATAGTACTCCACTGGAACTTCCTGGCAGGATTGGCGTGCTACTACCAGAAGAGTCTGTTGGACAACGGAATTAAAACAGACGGGTGTGTGTGCCCGCTCGTTGCTTTCCACCAAGTTAGGTTGGTGGACTTCTCTGGAAATGGAAGAAATGGGAACCTGCTCACTGTTGACCAGATTTCGCCTCTGGTGGTTCGTCTTTCTTGCTCGGGTTTGAGGAACCTAATCCGAACGCCTGTAGACGACACCCTCATCATGTTGAGGGCACACTGCCGCATGAGTCTGGCGGCGATTGTTGGTGGGAGCCCTCGGGAAGGACTCCTATTTACTTGAATTAAGTCCTTGAGTGGCCTTCTCATTCACCTCCTCAGAATATATGAGGGAATGGTTGTTGCGTTCTAGGGATAACGACCCGAAACGGTTGGAGATGGTGGTTAGCACCGCCTGCTTCTTGATCGCTGGTCGTCGCTGTCCGGACGACTAGGGTGAATTATTGACTTAGAGGGCTTGTCTAGCAGCCTCCAGAGTCAAAATAGTAATGTTTTGATTGTACTCCTTAACCAACTCATTTGATACCCAGCATTGAAGACACTGAGTAGGTTATGTCGTCCTCAGAGTGGATGACGATCCAGTAGGAGTAGCAAAAGATGCATTCACAGTAGAGGTTTTCACAGCAGAAGTATTCACAACAGTGAACTTAAGAAAATCAATTCTTGTAATGAAAACGATCTTGGAAAAGAGTGCCTATTTGATATGACAAACATAATCAAGATAAATTAGTCCAATACATCTTTTGGATGAGAACATATTTTATTGACTGTCTTGTTGGCCCTCTCATTGTGTTTAAATAGGGGCCTAACAAATAAGTAAAAAATCATTTTCACTTGATTAAGGATTCACATCGGGTTCACCATTTTTTGTTTCCTCTAAAATTGGGGATGCTCTCATTGATTTAAGATTCAAACATTCCAAGAGGTTTCTAACGGGTTTGTTCATAGAACTAGAAACATCCAATGATTCCATATCCATTTGGACCTACTTTCCAAAGGTAGGTGCTCATTAGTTATGAACTGATGAGACTTACTAATTAGCATTGGCCGAGAGGATGGGAGGTCGGACTCATCACACCTTTTTTAGGGTAATTATTGTCTACTCTGGGACTCTCTTTATAGATTAAAGTTATGTTCATGAATCCTTATTACATTACCAAGTATAAAAATGATATTTTCTTTAGACCTGACAATCAATGATTAATATGTATGATATTTAGAGAATATTTTATATGTATTCGAGGTTCTTCATTGATATAGAATCATTTGTATTTGTTTAGATATTCTTAGACAATGGTATCCTTTAATACATTATATAAAAGTCTCTAGGTCATTATGATGACCATACTGGTTTTAAAGCATTAGCAGGGCACCTGAAGTTTATTTTCATTCAGAAGGACATGAATTATTTCATAGTTGGGCTCGTACCCGTAGATGGGCTACGTATGTATCCTTTGTTTTTAGAAAAGGAATCAGAACCCACGTAGTTCTAGTAAAGAAGTATGGGGTTTATTCATGATTGATGGATCAAATAAAGATGTCATAATTACTTTTACACTCTAAGATCACATGATTCATGCTCGGTGTGAGAAACAAGAGGTATTGGTAAAACCAGACAATTGTGCCATCATAAGAAATGATGTGGGGATTATATATGTATGACTGCCAAAATAGATAAATAATAAGATTTACTTTAGGGAAGAAACCTGGGAACAAGGTCCATAAAGTTATATGTTCTTTATTGAGATTTGGATACTCTAACTTGTGGCTCATTCCTGAGAAGGATGCCCAAATTAGGAGGGACTTGTGATTGGATTTTACTCCTAAAAAGGAATCCCAAATCAAAAGAAAATTAAGACTGGTTAAGAGAAATTATGACTGGGGCTTATTCCTGAGGAGGAGGCCCAGGTTAAAAGGTTTTGAGAACTGGGGGCTTACTCCTGAAAAGGAATCCTAGGTTAAGAGAACCATGGCTGGGGCTTACTCCTGAGGAGGATGCCCAGATTTTGGGAACTTTGAGACTGGGGCTTAATCCTGAAAAGGAAACCCAGATTTGGAAAATTATGACTGGGGATTACTCCTAAGGAGGATGCCCAGTTTATGGGACTTGAGGCTTAATCCTTAAGAGGATGCCCAAATTAATGAAAATTAGGACTGGGGCTTATTCTTGAAAAGGAGGACCGGGTTAAGGATTATCTCATCTTAATGGATGAGGTTGAATGAATGAAATCTCTAACCTTAGTCACATAAAGATGTGTAAATCACTAGGTTTTAAGAGATGTTCCACATAATTCCTTTCAAATAAGGAATCCAACCAAGTAAACATGCCATAAATGGCTTTGAAGAGGGGTAAAAGTATGAATCCTGAATAAGAGAGGTAGATAGGCATATAAGGAGTGAAATGGGCAGGAAGGGCACCCAAAAAAGGAAGGGCGTGCAAGTACTGCGTGGGCACACAAGTCATGGTCGCGCATGTATACTTGCACGAAACAGGGGTAATTGCACGAAATTTAACCCTTAAGGCAATACTTGGATGAGACTTGGCTCAAGCCTTTAGAATTATCCCTAGGGGCTTCCATAAGAGGGGCGTGCAAGTTCTGTTGAAGGGGTAAGGCGACGTGCAAGTGTGGCCATTTCCCTTAAGGGATGGCCACTTAGGCACGCATGTGTTGATGAGTTTCAACACTTAGGCCTTCCTCCCCCTCTTTAGATCTTCCGTTATAGGTAAGAAACTACCTTAGAAGTGTTCAGAAGCTTTGAGAAGAGACTAGGGCGCCGGGAGCTCAAATATGAGTTTCTGCAATTTTTCGTCCTTGGAATGGGGGGCCTACTGGGGGTATTTATAGGCTAGAGAAGACTCTGGGAAAAATTCAAAGAGGGTGCGCAAGTCACATGCGTGACCAATTGGAGGCACACAAGTATACTTGAACGACCATAGTGGAACTTGCGCGACTCAAGTGCATTTGAACCTTTGTTCAAGCCTTTGTCAATTTTTGATGTTTCTTCAAAGGATGAATCACTTTGGGTTCAAGGTATTTCCCCTTTTCAAGTCATTAGAATCTGTGATGGAAAGGAGCGTCAACAGAGTTGGAATTAAAAATCTTATCACTATACTCACACAAGCTATGAATCATGCAGGACATTAAAATGGAAATAGTAGGTAATAACATTCTTTTAAGTCCTTAATGAGACAACTTCCACCTTATTTTAGTGGGTATTATGATCTACTAGAGGATGATAAATGGATCAACTCCATTGAGAAAATAATTTTGTTTCTAAAATTCTTTGGACATGAAAAGGTTTTCCTATCTATTTATCGTTTAAAAGGTGAATCATATCAATGATGGAATATTATCAAAAATATGATGAAATGGGATGACCTCTATTGAATTATATGATTTCAATAAAATATTTTTCAATATTTACATTCCACGTATTCTTTGTATGATAATGGAGAAGGAATTCATTGAGTTAAAGAAAAAGGATGATGAATCTATTGGAACCTATGAATAATATTTTACAAGAATTGTTAAGTATACTTCTAGAATTATTATCCATCCCAAATGTAAAATTGATCTATTGTTTAGTGGAATAAAAACAAATCATTACAAATAATTTACTATAAAGGACTTTTGAATTTATGAAGAGATCATTCATTGTTCTCCAAAAGTGGAAATGGAAGTTGGTAACCCTCAAGGTCCTGGTGATAAGAAATAGAATATGGATATTAATTGAAACTCCAATGGTCTTATACATGGAGGAAATAAAATGATTCAATATCCTAATTTCTAAAAATGTGGAAATGAGTACTCAAGGGGATGTTTGAATGGAACAAGAAGACGCTTCAAGTGTTGGAAGCCTGGCGATCAATCAAAATAGTTTCAAAGTGATGTAAAGAGGCAAATAAATGAAATGAATGGATTGAAATTTCAACAAAATGAACTAATCAAATTTTAGTGCTATAAATTGCGAGAGTTTTTCCACTATGAATAACAATTCCCCAATCCAAGGGTTAATATGAGAGATAAGATGAAACAACCTCTAAAGGATAAGGAAAAAATTGAAAACTTATGCTATTATAATGGATTATGTGAAAGATAATATTGTCCATAAATTACTAAAATTTTAGGTGATAATCTATATAGAGTTGGTTTTAACAAAATCACTTATTCTATTGGTACAATGATGAAATAGATCTTCCATTTTTTTTGATTTTAGAAATGTGCTTATATATGGAATGAAGAAGTATGTGTCATTCCATATTCTTAAAATGTTTCCAGTGAATACATGATGATGGTATTCACATGATTAGTATGTGAAAATTAGGAGCTAAATCTTGTTTTTAGGGGAATAATGATAAGTTTATTTTGGATATTTAGTATCCTTGTTTCAAAACTTTTGTATTTTAATATTTTTTAAGGATTAATAAGGGTAACCATTTATGAAATTTTTTACATTGACATTTGGATGAGTTTTTAGTGATTAATGTTCTATAATATAAAAATTTTAGCATATTTATAAAATTTTTCTATCCAATTTTAAATGATAATGATATATAGAATGACCTATTATTATATTTATAGATCTCATGATCTACTAATGCTTCAGGAATGAAAAAATCACCATCACTTTATGGAATAAGAGAGCGAAGTTAAAATTGATCAAGGAACAACAAATAGGGATATTTTACTGAAATCAAGTAAGTATATGTTCTCTTGATATTTTTTCAACCTTGGGAAAAGAATATTGAAATTAAAATATTTTCTCTTTATCATTATTTTTATGATATAAATGATAATTTTCTTTCCTCTTTGGGTTATATATTTGTGATTGATAACTCTCTCCTGACCATGTTCTCTATCACCCTCTATAAGAACATGATGGTGTGTTTTCTCTTATATGTCAATTCGTTTACTGGCCACCTATGTTCACCTATGTGAAAAACTAGTTCTGAGTTATATTGGGTAACTATTATGTTTCTATATTTTTAATGGTGTTTTACTATTTATTTTATGGAGGTGTGTTTTCCATAAAAGAGTTTTCAAATAATATAACATTAATTTTAGAAGTGAAATATAAAATAGAAAGGATGTGATTTCCTTTTTAAATTGATGACCGTATAGGAATGTTAGCTTATAAATTGATGTTTCTACCATATATCACTCAATTTCATGTTTTCTTCATGTATATCTTAGAAGGATGTAAATTCCTAATCATTCACATTTACCAAAGTTAGAGGTCATATTGTCAGAATAAGATCCTTCTCATGAAGAGAACCCAGTAGAAATTTTAGATCAGAATTATAAAGTTATACAAAACAATACCACTCATATAGTTAGTGATTTGTGGATAAACCGATAATTTGAAGAAGATAAATAGTGACTTCATTATATGATGAGGTATATGTATCCTCATTTGTTTGTATTAAAATACTGAATTTAGAAGGTGAATTTCATTTAAGGGGGGTAGAATGTAACAACCTGAGTTTTTAAAATCCTTTTTTGAATAAATTAAATTTATTTTGTGTCTTATGTTATATGCTACACCAAGTTAAGATTCATCTATATGAAATACTTTCTTAGGTTTCTTTACACCCAACATTGAGTTTCTATAAAACATCAATTTATTATTATAATTATTTATAAAAATAATTATAACCATGCCATTAGAATGGACAGTATGAAAAAGATTAACTGAATTATGAAATTATGGATAACACATATATATATAATTATTTTACCAATTAATTATAAATTAATGTAAATCTATTTTTTAAATAAATGGAATATTTTTCTCAAAAACAATGAACAAGTGTGTTTTATATAAAATATCACTTTTTTTATTTTAATGATATATATATATATATAAACATAATATCCAATCTAGTGGTATACATACTTATTTCTTGTTTTCTATAAATGAGATAAGAACAAATCCAATTTGTCTCATAATAGAATTATTTCACATAAAAGGAAGTTTTTTCTCCTTTTGATGGAAAACTTGTTTTAAATTAATTTTTTTAAAATTTTATAAAATTTATTTGAAAAAATAATAATTTATTTGAAATCGGGATATCAAAATTTACTTTGGTTGTGTTTTTTGTATTTCTGTGATAAGTTTCATATTTTGATGAACAATGAAAAATACAGAATTTAAATTTTAAACAACCGTTTCATTAAAAAAATTATTATGTTAAATTATACTTTTTATTCTTTTTTAAGTATAATCAGATCATTTTATTATCATTTAATACAATTTATGTCCAAGGAATCATTTTTAAATTGAATTTGAATATAAAAACATATCAATCTTTTGAATGTTTTTACTTAAAAGAATCATTATTTCATCCAATTTGTGGGAATATTTTTTAATTAATTTATAAAAATTCAGTGAACTGAATTCATAAAAATGGATTACATATTTGAAATCATTATATAAAAATGTATTAATTAGGTCAATTTTCTTTTTAGATGATATGAATAGTAATTTTAGTAATTTTTATTAACATGGTTAAGTGTAAATCAGATAATTAAGGGTAAAAATAATATTAAAAATATTTGATAATTACTCTAAAACTTGACCAAATATTATTGGATAAATTTAATTCGACTCTTAACACATATTTTTTTAATTTTAAAAAATTAATTTAAATTTTTCTTTGAATATTAATTGGTATTATTAAAATCAAATTGAGTGAACAAATGTCCCGCTCTTGCTTTTAATAAATATACTAATTTTATTATGTTGATAAATATAAGATATTATCTACTATGTATGTTATTATTAAATATAAATGTTTTATCTCCATCATGGTATTTTATTTTTCAATTTTTCTGAAGAAATATGTTTCATAAATAATTACCCAATGATGATGTAGTATCTATTAAATTAATGAAACAATCAATTAAATGATAATATAAATAGTAAAAAAAATATTATTTGAATTAATTGAGGTTATACAAAAATTTTATATGTAAATATAAATTATTAAGGGTGTACTAAATTAATTTTTTGAATGTTACTTTGTTTTATTTTTTTCTTAAATTCAAGGTTCTGAATAGTGTCAAAATTGATAGTAATGATATTCATGGAAATAATATATTATTAAATTAGTAAAAGTCATAAAAATACAAAATAAGGAAAAATGGGGGTTGATATGGTCTAAAATACCATAATGTTTCCATTTATGGTTCAATTTAAACTTTATAAATAAAAATATACAACATTTAATATTGAAAAAGTTGTTAATATAGTTAAAATTAAAATAGGTTAACTAAGGGTAACTCAAAAATATAAGGCATAAAATTCTACAAAAAGATATATAAAATCTATTATTTTAAGGTATTATCACCCTATCCCAACATTTCATTGACTTAATTTCTATTTGGAGGTATTTTGATTGAGATCTCATTTATTATAAATTAATCTTTCGAGAATTTCTAAAAGTGCCCCTTCTCTCTCATATAAAAGGGAATAAATCCTTATCTTTTCCTCACACTTCAGAACCTATTTGGTTTGACAAAAAATTATCCATATATCCTCACAAATCTATCCCTTAATACTAAAAGCCTTAATTTTGGTGTAAATCCAACCAAATAAGTCCTTTTGTGAACATGAAAATGAGATACCCAAATAAGAGGCAATGTTCATCAACAAAATTTTTGTTTTACATATTACCCAAACCCATTAAAATATTTTTATTTCATTTTTATATAATAACCATTGTATCCTCAAAATTAGGAAATTTTTTAATATTAAGGGTTTGACCTACATTCGCACACACTTCTGTCAAATGGGATACACAATCATTATTTGTGTGTATGCCGGACTACCACCTCGTGAACCGATGTCATTAATTATTCTATTACCATCATTAAAGGTTGTAAAAAATGATAGATTATAAGACCATAAGATGTTTTGAATTATTTTGTTTCAAATTAATTTATCCTTTTTTATATTTTTCATTTCACACAACATTGAGTTTTTTTATTTTATAGTAAAGAAATCTTTTTAGATTGAGTTATACGCAACACAAATTTAACTGTGTGCTACATAATTTTTTTTATATTTCTCTATATTTATCACTAAGGATATATTGTGTTCCATGCAATAATGGATGTCCTCAATGGCTTGCATAAGATGCAAGACCGAGTTTTACCAAATAATAATATTTTATTAAAATGGTATTATAATAACATATAACATAGCCGTTAAATTAGAATTTATGAATATTATTAACTAACTTATAAAAATATTTTTTTACAGGAATATAATATTAATTCATAGGTTACCAATTAATTATGAATTAATATTAAAACATATTGAATATAAAATGAAAAATTATTATTTTGTATGGTTATAAAAAAGTTTACCCTAATAAATTAAATTAAATAAAACTAGTGATTGATTTTAATGTAGTATATATGTTATATATTCAATAAAATAGTTTTGATATTCATTCCATATAGTTGATAGACATAATATAAGAACAAACCCACCTTTATGTTTAAAAACCTTTTTTGATAATGTTATTTTTACCGCCTTATGATGGAGAACCCATTTTAAATCCATGTTTTGAAACATTTATAGATTTAATATTTCAAAATGAACATAGTTTTTAAATGTTATAATAAAAGTTAGGTTGGGATAATTTTTTTTCATTTTTCTATAAGGTTTCATTTCTTAATGAAAAGTTAAAAAAACTGAATTTTAATTCAATAATTATTTTAAATCTATTTAATTTATATGGTTAAATTATATTTTAAATTATATTAAATGTTTAATTAGATAAAATTGTTATTAATTAATCCAATGTAGGTCATTGTAACCAATTTCACATTGAAAATGTATATAAAAACATAGCAAACATTGGGTCATTTTTACTTTAAAAACCCATAGTATCATCCCATCAGTGAGATTGATTTTAAATTAAAATATTCACATTATGTGTTTGGAAGTTGGAAAAATGGATTCCATATTTGGAGTAATAATAATTTCTAATTTCTAATTTTATCATGTTAGTTTTTTGAAAAAATATTTGTGAAAGTCATTAAAATTAATTACATCGATTAAGGTAAAATTAAGCTAACTAAGGACTAAACCTTAAATTTAAGACCCAAAATGACCTAGAAACTTGTCCAAGATCAATTTTATAGACATATTTATACTCTATAATCCCATATCCATAATTTTTACCATTATTGGATCCAATATACATGTTTAAATGTGTATGGAATTCATTTGTAAAAATATTACAAGAGTGTCACTCCTCCTCCACTATAAAAAGGCCTCCTCTCCTCCAACTTCTTCACACCTCTCAAAACACATAGGTTAGGAATTTATGTACTCAAATATCCTCCCAAAAACCTCACTTCATCCATGAATCCTCACATAGTTTATAAATCCTTAGAAGGAATCCCTTTTGTGTAAACCAAAAGTTGTTACCCGATTAAGAGGTAACACCCACCCTCAAGTTCATTTCTTTTATTTTTTATTTCAACACCAAAAAAATTAATATTATTCCATGATTGTAAAAAAACAGTATAATCAATATACTGAGATGTTTTTATGTCATTTTTTAACTAAACTCACACACACATCCATCTATTGGTTTACGGAGATATAGTTTATGTGTACAGCGATCTACTTCGTCACTAAATGATGATTGTTCATTTTTCTTTTACCACATATTATGGTGGACACTATGATGGAAAATATATTTATTTATATTTTATATTATTTTTATTATTCCTTTAGTATTATGTAATTATTTTACCACACATAACTTTACACTTTCCATTTGATGTAAATACGATAATTTCGTTTGAGGAAATGTGGACTACCTCCCTCCCATTGCGATGTGATTCGTTCACAGAAAAAATAGAATGTATTGAGGATGGTTTTAGTGAAATATTATTATATATATGATATAATAATTATATTTTAATAATTATATATATATATACAAATATTTCATTTACATTTTTTCTTTCAATACGGTAATTAAACGGAAACAACATTCATGCGTACGTATGACCTACCGTCACTATGGTTGATGTATTACATTTCATAAATATATATTTTATATTTTATTATAATACACATATAATTAATATAAATTATATTATATCAATTTTTCAGTCTGGAAATCATGATATATGTATAATGATCAAACATATAAGAAATTATGACACGGGCAAAAACAAAGCAAACATTACCTGAAGCGTAACCTTCACCTGAAATTGTTAACAAGAGAATAATATAAAGTCACAATAAAACCATATATGGAATTATATATAATATTATTCATCTTTAAATGATTTATAATAAACTTAAATTTATTATATATGAGGTTTGAATGAGTATAAAGAGATTCAATACACAAGATAAGGAAATTTCATCTCACTTTTTATTTCTTTGAGATACATGTTTTATTCACCTCTTATTACATTTTTGTGGTCTGTATACTATCCACGTATTTATTATATAATTATTATAGTAAAAGTTATGGGTATTTACATAACCATTTTATTATTTTTATTTCATGGGGTGTATTTTTCAAAAGTTACCAAATTAGTTAAATAATTTTGTCTCAGTTTTCCTTTTTTGAGACACATGCCATATTATGAAACTATATGAGGTTTATATACTGACATTGTTATTTTATATCATGAATCCATTTCTATTCATTATAATTTAGTCTTCATGTAATTTTACTCTCCTAAAATGGGAGTATGGTTTTATTTCACCATGTGGTAAGATTTTTTTGAAACAATCTCATCACTTTTCAAGACTGTTTATGATTATGCTTTCTCTGATGAAATATTATGATCCATATCTGAAGAACACTCATGAATTTTCTTATAATCAGGTTATTCATGATATATTCATATATCAAAACCATTATTTTCTATCTTTGGTATATAATATAGGTAATAAAATTTGTTAAATAATTCCAAATTTACCTCTCTCTTCGGTTGGAAATTTGTGTTCATTCAAAACAATGTTTTCTAAAAAAGGTTTCCATGAATATTCCACTATTCTCATATAATCTATAAAACTCATTTTTACCATAATTTATTTTACCAAAATTTTAAATGGAATATTCTTTCCTCTTTTTGAATGAATCATTTTCTTACCTTTTTATAGGGAAAAAGGAATATTCTATTTACCTAAAATAATATGTACATATTTACCCTCCACTATTTCTTTAAAATTCATTTACATGTTTAAAAAGAATAATTTTTAAGAAAATGTTTTTGAAAATTATTTTCCAATGAAAAATGTTTTCAAAAAATTTCATGTTTATTTAATAATTTTTTAAGTAAATATTTTTTAAAAACATTTTTAACTTTCATTATAGGATTTCAAATTTATTTTCAATGAAATGGTTTTGAAAACGTTTTCAGGAATTATTTACAAGTTTTAAAAGTGTTTTCAAAGAATTTTTTTTTTCAATTTATTGATTGAGTTTTCTATAAGTTTTCAAGTAATAAGGTTTTCAAAATGATTTGAATTATTATTTTTATTTTTTCATGTTATCTTCTATGAAAATTATTTTCAAGTGGTTTTATGTACTAAAAATCCTTTTTTCAAAGAATAAAGGATATTTTCATCAAGACAAGTTTTTGAAATATATTTCAAAATTATTTTTCATCTAAGATGACATCTATTGATGTTACTCATGTCTTTATTGTAAATGAACTAAAGGATACATTCATATTCCTTGTCATAATGGGTTATTCTTAATGACACTGTATTTATGAAACCCGTTTCTCTATCATGGGATATATGTTTATGAAATCCATTTATATTTTATGGGTTATATGTTTATGAAATATTTGTATCTTTCTTGGGTTATATGTTTATGAAATATGTTTCTCTTTCATGAGTATTTCTTTTGATAAAATTATTAAGAAACCTTTATCTTTCTTCATAGGTTATTATATGATTACATGTTTTTTTTACCAATTTCACTTCATGTGATATGATAGGATTATTTATGATTTTTTCCGACATATATGTATAATTTCATTATGATATAGGTTGTACCAATATCTACCTCCAATGAATTGGGGAAAGATTTATATCTCATGAGATAAATATGGATGGAATGAAAAATGTACTTAGTTCAGTATTACATAGCTGAAATGAAGAGTAAAATCAGTTTAGTAATATTAGGCTATAATGGGGAGTGAGACCAATTCAGTAAAGAACTTTTTCAATTAAAATGGCATTGAATCCATTTACATGACTACTATGGATATAATTATATATGATTAGGTTCCTTCCAAAATTACTTATATTATTCCTATGTTAATCTTTCAAGACTTATGTTCTTTATTTCTTTATGCTTTATGTCTTATGAATTTCCAAGATTTATTATAGGATTCATGTATATGATCATTTATATATAGGGTATGACCTTCTATTTTCATGATCATGTTATCATAATCATATCCTCATGTTTATTCTTACATGTCTCTATTTTTTTCCTTTACTAAGCATCTGAGTTCACCCATTGTTATGTTTCCTTCCCCAAGTTATGAAGATATAATTATTTTATGATATGTATAATAGAATAGATAGTCTTTTAGAACCTTGTGGGAGATAATGTAGATCTTTTATTTACTAGTTTTTATGTTTCCATTTTCTAAATACAAAAAATTAATACAGCCTTTGGGAATCCATTTTTATAATGTTTTTTAGTATTCTGAAAAAGATATGTAACATTAATATATGAAAAGGGAGGGTCACTATTGTTGGTATTAGAGAAAATGTTTATTTAACCTTTGGAAACTGGGAGGAGAAAACTTTATAAATATCCCACAGTATATTTATAAGTATATTTATAGGAATGTCTCTAATGATAAGTATAACGATGAGTTAAAATTTAGTAAAATATCCAAGAATTTTGGAAAATGATAGGATGAGTGCCTTCCAAAAAATACATAATTGTCTTGGTACTAAAAGTGGACGTGTCTTTGAAACATATCTAACTAGAGACAATAACTCTGATATGATGTTCTAGCCTAACTTGGGGTAATATGAAACATGAAAATGTGCCTTTCTTCACACCTGGTTTGATTCCCCCATGGTATATTCTATCAGAATTTACAAACTCCTCATAAACCATCGTGAATAATTTAAATATAAATTTTCTATAAATAAATTAGGATAAACCAAGGGTGTCATAATTTCTCATAGGTGTCTCAATTTATACATCATATAAGTGTTTATTCTTTATTATGTGATTCCATACTATGATAATAATTTCTTAGTCAAATATTATTTATTTTAGTCAATAAAGGGAACTAGAAAGAACTGGATGAACATTGAATATGACAGAAAATACATTTATGAGAATTCTAATGGGATGATCAATGGAGTGAAGGATATTGTGATCATGCCTAATCAATTTTTAATGAATATGATCAATAATGTGCACCTTAACCAATTCTTGGACTCACAAAGGATGGGAAGGAAAGATTTCACTGAGGGTTTGGGTAAAAAAGAACATAGAGGTAATAAGATTTGGTTTCCTTTGTTTCATGAATGTGAAAATAATCACCTATGTGAATGTATTATATAAACACTAAGGTTTTTTAAAGCGAAAAGGAAGGACACATAACAAGTAACTGTAATGGAAACCAAAGGTTAAATGCTTTAACTATTGAATGAATGGTCATTATGAAAATAGATGTCATAAGGAGAAAGATCCAGAAGAGAATCATCAAGGTGTTATGAGTAATGATTATATTATTAATGATGATGATGCTATCAATGAAATGTGAAAGAAAAAAGTATTATGTTATAGGATGAGGTATCCTTCTTATGGCCTATGGATGATGTAGAATAATTGAAATTTATATATATTTGGATCCAAGAATTATGTTATATGAATGATGGAATATACAATGATTATTCTCTTTATATTTTCACTCATAATTTACATGTCTATATTAAATGTTCTTGATGGATTGGTAAAGTGATATAAGGAAAAGTGGAAATTTTTACTAAGGGAAGTTAACCCTTAATGAGTTATTTATGTTATGATAATTTTGTTTGTATAATGATAAATAGGTTAGGAAAAAATAAATTTTACATCACTGATTACCTGGTATATAAGTAAGGACATGTATACATGTGATTTATGCTGTCATTGATGAATTTTAAAAGATTTTTCATTTAAGGAATGAATCAAATATAATTTATAATAATGAAACTTTATTTGATTAAATTAGTAGTTATATTAATTTAGGACATTATTATGTTTCAATATTAAATACTATGTGGGTATCCAAATGTTTAGAATGTGAAAAAAAGTGGTACATGGAGATATATATAGGATCAATGTTAAACTAATTTTATGAAATTATTTCTAAGATTTTTTATTTTCATCTTTTTGAATGGATATATGGTTAAATATTCATGAAATGATTATGTTAAACTTTATATGAAGTATTTATGTATTTATTTTTTATTGAAAAACTTGTTTAAAATGATATTTACTAATTAAAATTATTTTAAGGATGTAAATATTATTTTTATAGAATTTACATTAGTGTGGTTTTAAAAAAGAACATCATGTATATCATGTGGAACCCAATCAATTTTGTCAAGGGAACTGTTCTTGAACCCATGACCGAAATATGATAAGGGTTTCACACCTACCATACAAATACGCAATGCCATAGTAAATATATAATTATTTTTTATGAATAAATATTAATGATAATCCCGTACAGTTACTTTTTATGTATAGAGATTAATATATTAACAGTATTGAATTAGATAAATATTTATAGAGAAATAGTTCTTCTTTTAATTCTTTTATGAGCCTTAGGATATGCTAAAAGTGAATTTTAGTACTTCAGGCATTAAAGTTATTTTTTGGACATCCATTTCATGAAGTAATGGATGGATCAAAAATAGATAAAAGAACAACTAAATTGTGAAATTTTTAAATAAATATATCAAGTAAGTATATTTCAATATATTCATGTTCAATAAAATAATTACTAAACCATAGAATAAGGGAAAAAATGTGTTGTCATAATACATTAATTTATATTGAACCGATGGCCTTTTAAATCATTACAGATTTATGGAATTGAGGCCCGAAAATTTTTTTCGATCATTCACTTGTTTTTGATTGATGACCTCAATAACCACATATAAATATTTATGTTTTTCCTCTATGTCCAATATACATTTACAACCTAGGTTCTTCTATGTGGAAACATAGTTATATGTTACTTTGGGTAATCGTTATTGTTCTAACTTTCCCATTTGAGAGAAGTTTTAATATTTATTTTTACGATGTGGGTTTCTATGAATGAAACATTCAAGTATTAAACCATTGATAACCTATATGAATTTTTAGGTAAAAAATAATTTTAAGGTAGGTATAATGTAACCCCCCAAGATTTTATGAATTATTATTTTTTGAATTAATTTAACCCTTTTGATATTATTCATTTCACACAAAACTAGAAATATATTATTTTAAATTAAAGAATTATGCTAGTCTTTCATTATATGAAACACTGATTTAATCATTCACCACAAGAAAAATTAATTTTATTTTTCTCTATATAGAACACCGAGGTTAGCTTGCATTACACATAATAATGTCTTTCCTCGATGGCTTGCGTAACACGTTAGACTGAGTTTTACTAAATAATAATATATTATTAAAATGTTATTATAATAAGATATAAAATTTATGTTAAATTATCATTGATGAATAATATTAAATAATTTATTTAAATTTATTATTTACAAAAATCTAAGATTAATTCATAGGTTACCAATTAATTAAAAATGAATTTTAAAACTAATTGAATATAAAAGAAATTATTATTATTATTATATTCAAAAAGATATTTTACCATAATAAATGAAATTAAATACAATTAGTGAGTCATATTAACTTAATATATATTTTATATATTTAATGAAATATTTTTGATATTCATTCAATATATTTTATATACAAAATATAAGAACAAACACAATTTTATATTTAAAAATCAATATTTTTATAAAGGTAGTTTTATCGCCTTAGAATGGTGAACAAATTTTAAATACAAATTTTGAAACTTTTATAGATTTAATATGTAATAATTTTATTTATATTTTAAATATAAAAATAAAAATTAGGTTTGGACAAATTTTGTGTATTTTTCTACAAGGTTTCAATTTGTAATGAATAGTTAAAAATACTGAATTTTAATTCAAAACAGATTTTTCATCTAATTAATTTATAAGGTTATATTATATTTTAAATTAGTTTCAATGTTCAATTATGTTTTATTTTTATCCATTAATCAAATTTTGGTAATTGGAACCAATTTCACATTGAAATTTGATATAAAAACATAGCTAAATTTTGATCATTTTTACTTCAAAACCCCGTAGTATTGTCCCATTTGTTGGATTAATATTAAATTAATTCCCGCCTCTTACATTGATGTAATTTCAAAAAAAAAAATTATATATTTTACATAATAATAATTTAAAATTTATAAAAAGGTAAAAATAGTTTTTGATTGAAAATATTAGTGAAATTAATTAAAATTAATTACATCGATTAAGATAAAATTAAGCTTAACTAAGGACTAAAGCTTATATTTAAGACCAAAATGATATGTACAGTTTTCCAAGAGACATGGATGGAAATATTTCTACCATATAATTTTTTTTACACAATTTATTCTATTATTGGGTCCACTTGACCTGAGAAAAATTTATACTGAATTCCTTTGTTAATATATTACAAGAGTGTCACTCCTCCTCCACTCTAAAAAGGATTATTATCCTCCCACTTCTTAATACCTCTTAAAACACTTAGTTTCATCCAAAATACACTTCAATATAATCCGAATAAACCCCCCATTCCTTCTTGAATAACCACTTTTTTCAGAGATCCTTCCATTGAAGCCCTTTGGTGAAAACCAAAAGAAGCTACCCGATTAAGAGATAACACCCTCCCTCAAGCTCCTTTATTTTAATTTATTTATCCAAGACATAATTTCATATTATTACTTGATTATAAAAAACATAGTTTCATAAATGTATATATATTTTTTTATGATAAGGTTTATACCTACACTTACCCACACATCCATTTAATGGGTATCAAACATACTGTTTATGTGTACCTTCAACTACCGCCTCACTGAAAGATGATTATTTATTTTTATTTTACTACATATCACAGTAGAAATTATGATGAAAACTATATTTATATAGGGTAAATATTCTATTAATTATGCATTTATTATTCTTTAATAATTAAACTAATCATATCTTTATACGTTCCATTTTTCTTAAATATGATAATTTCGTTTGAGGAAGTGAGGACTACCTCCCCCAAAAAGTGATGTGATTAATTCAAACACTAAATGGAATAAATTAGGGATGGGTTTATTGAAATTATATGATATAATAATACTGCTGAAATAATGTTATATATATATATATATTTCATTTATGTTCCATCTTTCAATATGATATTTAAACTAAAACAATGTTCATGCATATGTACAGCCTACAGTATCCATTAACATTGTATTCCATATCATACTTATATATTATATAGATTATTATACCAATAAAGGCACAGGAGTAGAAATAAATCCTGATATTCCATATGCATTAATAAAATAAAAGATGTAGAATAGAAAACTAGGGAATGAAAAAGCAGAGAACAGAGAAAGTGCAGCTACATGTCAAAGTAATCAAACTCCTCACCATAAGCATAAGAAGAGGATACACCAACATCAACCAATTCCCAATCATATTGAGAATTTTATTGCTTGAAGATATTGATATAATTATCCTTGCATTTTAACTACTCTGATGTGAGTTGAATTTTGGAGTATTTCTTTCTATCACACCCACACTTGGAATCAACAACAATATTCTTTGCATCCATAGAATTGGACACGGTTACCAAAGTTCTTGTCTTGTTGGAGCAGTCCTTCTAGGGTCTTCTCATTGGTGGAGAAGAGGTGGTTTTCTAGTTTTCATTCACCTTATGTCCTCCTATGACAACAATAGAGCAGTAGGACACCTTGCCACAACTCACCGAAACGTAACCATAACATGAAATTGTTAATAGGTGGGTAATTTAAAGTTATAATAAAACCATATTTAGTATTATATATAAGAATAAAATTATATAAAATGTTTATAATAAACTTACATTTATTATATTGGAGTTTCAAATGAGTATTATGAGAGTCAATAAATTAGGTAAGATAATTTCATCTCACTTTTTATTTTTATGAGATACATGCTTTATTCACTACCCGTTACATTTGTGTGGTGTTTATACTTCCCAATGATGTATGTTCTATGATTATTATATTTAAATTTATGGGTATTTAAATATCCATTTGATTATATTTCATTCACGGGGACTATGTTTCAAAAGGAATCATATCGGTAAAATTATTCTGTCTCAATTTCCCTTCTTTGAGACACATTCCATGTTATGAACATATATGAGGTGTATATACTACCTTTGAAATGTTATATAATTAATCTATTTCTATTAATTATATATTCTGATTCATTTAATTTTATTTTCTTAATTGGGGAGTATGGTTAAGAGTTACCAAATGGAAAGAGTTTATTGAAATAATATCATCACTTTTTTAGATAGTTTATGATTATGCTTCCATTGATGAAATATTATGATCCATCTCTCAAGAACACTCATTAATTTTATTATCCTCTGGTTATTCCTGATATCTTCATTTATTGGTACAGTTTTCCACTCTTTGTTAAATAAGATAGTTAAGAAGGTGTTTTTAGGAATGTCCAAATTTACCTTTCTCTTTTGTCGAAAATCTATGTACCTTCAAAACCATGTTATCTATAAAGGGTTTCCAATAATATTCCACTATTCTCCTATAATATATAAAATATTTTTTTACCATTTTAGGTAATTTACCAATGTTTTCAATGGAATATTTTTGTCTTTTTCTAATAAAGGAATTTGTTTTACCTTTTTCAAGCGAAAAAGGAATATTATTCGTACCACGTATCATATGTACAGATTTACCCACTATCACTTCTGTAGAATTCCATACTATGTTAAAAATGTTTTATTTTTTATAAGTTTTTTTAAAAGTAACTTTTAAGGAAAATTGTATTCAAATTTTTTTAAGGATTCTTTCATTTTTTTCAAGTAATTTTTTTTGAAATCATTTGAAATCATTAATTAAATGTTTTTAAAGTTATTTTCAATGAAATGGGTTTGAAGAATATTTTCAAGTTTTCTTTACTTGTTTTCAAAATATTTTCAAATAAAAATGTATTTAAGCTTATTCTATAAGTTTTCATGGAAAAAGGTTTTCACAATGATTTGAAGTATTCATATAATTTTTTAAGGTAATTTATATAAAATTTATTTTCAAATGGTTTCATACATTAATAATCCATTTTATTATAATAAATTATATTTTAATTAAGAATTTTTTTTGAAAGATATTATAAAATTATTTTCTATCTAAGATGGAACTCATTGATGTTACTCATGCCTTTCTAGGAAATTATCTAAAGGTTGCATTCACATTCCTTTTCTAAATGGGTTATTATTAATGTAATTTTCTTTATAGAAAATATTTCTCTTTCACGAGTTATATGTTTATAAAGTCCATTTCTATTTCATTGTTTATATGCATATGAAATCTTTTTCTCATTCATAGGTTTTTCTTTTGATGAAATTATTATGAAACATGTATCTTTTTCCACATGTTATGATATAATTACATGGTTATGATACCCATTTCATTTAATGGGTTATGATATGATTGTTTATAATTTTGTGGAACATGTATGTATGATTTCATTATGATATTGGTATGACCTATTTCTCCCTCCAATGCATTGGGTAAGGATTTATATCTCATGATATAGATATGGATGGAAGGTGAAATGAACATGGTTCAATATTATAGGGATGGAAAGAGGAGTGAACTCAGTTTAATAATAAATGGATGGAATGGTGAGTGAACCCAATTTAGTAAACAAATTTTTCCAAAAACATAGAATTGGTAGTGATTCCTTGACTACGATGTAAATAATTATATATGCTTATGGGTCTTCAGTAACTCCTTGTATTATTCCAATATTATACTTTCATAGATTATGTTCTTTATTTCCTTATGATTCACGCCTTATAAACTACCAAGAATTATTCCATGATTAATATATATTATCTTTGATATTTAGGGTTTGTTATTTTATTTTCATGATCATGTTATCATACCCCTATTCTCATTTTTATGATTACATGTCTCCCTTATTTACCATTACTAAGCATCTTAGTTGTTTTTATGTTTCCTTCCACAGGTTATGATGAAACAATTATTTTATGATATGGCTAAGAGAGGAGATATTTTTGGAAATCATAGTAGAAGATTATGTAGCTCTATCATGTACCAGTGTATACATTTCCATGTTTCTAAAGTCAGTAAGCTAATACAGTCTTTGGGTATCTATTTGTATAATTGTTTTAGTATAACTCAAAAGCAATGTAATGTTAATGTATAAAAAGAGAGGTTATATAAATGAATGATATTTTTTATATTATATATATTATATTTATTGTTTATTTATGATTTTTTAATTATTATATAACTCATACCTTCATGATTTATATTTTTTTTGTAAATATGATAACTTTGTTTTTTGACCTGTGGACTACTGCCTCCTAAAAGTGATGAGATTCATTCACACAATACATGGAATATATTAAGGATGAGTTTAGTGGAATTATATAATATTAATTTCATATTTATTATAATTTAATGATACTATATATATTTCATTTACCTTTATTCTTTTAATACATCATTAAAATGGAAACGGTGTATATGCGTACATACAGTCTAGTGTCTCTATGAATGGAGAATTTAATTTTATAATTATATCTTTATGGATTATTCTAAAAACATTAGACTGAATATATATTATATTTATACAATTATTAGGGTTATGGAGATAATTAAATCATGATATAAGTAAGAAGACCCAAAATCTAATAAATCAAAACACATGCAAAAAATAAAGAAGATATTACCTGAAGCATAACAGTAACATAGAATTGTTAACAAACATGAACTATATTTTATGTGTATTATTCTGAAAATTATGGTTTTTTCATACACATATAATTTTACTTTTTAGGGGTATATGATTCTACTCATTGTAATGTGATAAGTATTTATTCCCCAATCTTATAAATATTCGTGATTATTTCATTTTAGATCTCTATTGGGGAATATTTATCCTCAATGTCCATGTTTTTTTTTTAATTTATATTTTTTACTATTTTCCTATGAATATATATATATTTATTTTTACCCATTTATGACATTTTTCTAAATGGTTTGGAAGGAATATTTTTTTTCATTTTCCTAATGTGGTACTTTGTGACTTTTTCAAAAAGAATTATAAAAAGATTGTCTTTGAACGTATACGACATGAAATGATTTTTAAAATTTCATGAAACCATATTTCCTTGAAGATTCCATTTATTTATGAAAAGGTTATTTTCAATAAATATGTTTTTCTATAATTGGGTGACATTATAAGAAAAGAAAAATGTTTTCAAAGATGAAAGGATATTTTTCTAAAGAATTATTTTTAAATCTACAATAACATTCATTTATATTACTTATTCTTTCGTAAGGATATTTTTTCAAGAATACCATCCCTTTCCATCCTATGGTAGTTTTATGATTACAATTTAATGATATTTATAAAACCCATTTCTTTTCCATGGGTTATGTTATAACTCAATGATGTTTATGAATCCCATTTCATTCTATGGGTTCTGATATGATGAATGAATTATATTCTTATAACACACATATGTATGGTTTTAATAATGTTATGGGTGGGACCTATATCTTCCTCTAATGAATTGGGTAAATATAGATAACTCATGAAGTATATATGTTATGCATGCACCTAATTTCATGTTCACAATTCCATGCATGGACCTTCCTTTTATTGCTGTAATTTTATTTGTAGACCTTGATTTCATTTCCATATGTTTATACAAGTGCCTAATTTCATTTCCTTAATTTTATAAGTGAACCTGATACTATTTATGCATGTTAAAAAAGTTACATGTTTATGTGTATTCCAAAATTTCATGTCTTATGTCAATGTTATTATCTTCTGGGTTATTTTATTTCATTCCCTTTTGATTCATTTCTCTTGAACTAGAAATAATTATTCCATGATTAATGTTTGTGATCTTTTATATAAGGGGCATGATCTTATAATGTTTTGATCTTTCTATCACACCATTTATTCTCATGTTTATGCTTACATATATCCCTTGTTTACCCATACTGATAATCTGTGGTCACCCTTTTTTTCATTTTCCCCAGGAAAGAAGAATTTTTTTATGTATAATATGTCAAAAAGGGTTATAGATATTAACAAATAAGATGGAGAGGATATAGATATTTTTTAACCGATTGTTTTACTTATAAGATTACAAAGCCACTAAATTAATACCCTTATTGGGTGTGGGTATGTTTATTCTGTAAAACTTTTATAATATCTATGTCCATTAAGCCTGTGTCATTATACGTTGAGTTTAATATTACACATAGTTTCAAACTAAATTTACTCCTTATCATTTTTTCTTAAAATAAATTACGTTATTCATTTCATATTCCACTAGGAAATATTTATTTTCTTATTTAGGCAAATCATCAATATCCTCAATGAAAAGAATTTTTAGATTTAATACATTTGAAAAATGTTTAATTTAATTTTTCATTTAATTTTAAATAACAAATGAGTCCATCATAGTGTCCTTAAAATCATTTAATAGATGTGTATATTTCATTAGATCTTAAGAAATATTCATATATTGTTTTCTTATTAGCCATATTAATGTCCTCTAACTAAATTATATAGATTTAATGTTGTGATTACATTATTATGATAATACCATTATATATTTGTTTGATCTTATCCCAAGTTTCCATAAAATTTGATGATCTTTCTTCTTGGTATAATTTTTTAAAGAAGGTGTGAAAATTGAATTCCAAGCCTCACCATTATTTATGAGATCCCTTTTTTCTAGTAAATTCTTATTTTAACCATTTATCAATGTTGAAAATCAATTGAAGTAGCATTTACAAATTTTAGTTGTACTAATAGGATATTTGGTATTATCCTATTCTTCCATAAATGATTTTTTACCAACCATTTTAGGGATACCATAGAAATCAAGAGAATTTATTTTCATTATATATGAAAGATGGATAGAATAGAGTATTTCATGATTTTATACAACTTATAATACACTGGATTAGGTTAACCACATATAATGGTGGATGAATCAGTCATTCCATTTTCTTATTTCATTCTATGTAAACATAACTAATGAAACTCGTTATATTCTTCATTCACTCATATGATAAATTCAAATTTCTCTAATATGTATAAAAATAAAACATATACTAATGCATATGACTTTTTATATGCTTTACCCCTAATTTAGGCACTTAATCCTTCCTATACTCGAGATGTCATTGTCATAGATTTCCTACTATAATCAATTATCAATTACAATTTCTAGGGAAGGGATTGACCTTTAACCAAATATTAATACCATATATTTCCCTAAAATGATGATTATTAAAGATCATTTTTTATGTTTTTCTAATATTTTTTTCAGTCAAAGACTAACATTTTTTAGATAAAATTTTTTATAAATGAGTAAATTTATAATTTCTAGAAGTTAACAAATGTTTATTATGAAGTTTATTAGATGAGGAAAGTAGTAAATTTAATATTTTAGGATTTTTACATTCCTATAATACAATCAATATAAATTCATTTGATTTAATTATTTTATTTCATGTTCTAAAAACAACCTGAATAAGTAATGATATGAGATGATGTCAATATAAGAAAAGTGATGTCCAAAATTTTTAAGTTTCTAACGTTCAGGTTTTTGAAATAACATGATTCTGGAAATATTATTCCTCATTATCAGATGGATAGTTCATAAGATATTTTTTTGAGAAAAACACTGTAAACAATGAGTTGTATGAATGATTTAAATTTTATGTTCTATAAAGTTTAGATTGAAAGGACTTATGTAATAAATAAATCTTTTCTAATCGAATAGAATTTTGTAATTGGATGGTCTATTGTAATTAGATAGAAGTTTTTCATCATACAAAATGTTTCCCATTAGATTCAATGAGAAATTGGATGGATAGATTGATAGGATAGAGAATGTTTTCTAGATTTATTTTTTTTCCAAAAGTTACATAGTTGATCATTATACATAGTTAAAAAGTTGAAGCTTCCACATTTATAAATTTTATGTTTATAAAATGATACAATGTTTAAGTTTTAGGAAGTTAAAAAGTTCATGTTCTCACAGTGTTGTAAAGATGAAGCTTCACAAAGTTACAAATTTGATGTCTTATGATTTTAAATTTTTTATTTTTTTAGAGAGTTACAAAGTTTATGTTTCATGAAGTTACAAATTTGTAATTTTTACAAATTTACAAAGATGATGGTTCATTATATTACAAAGATGGCGTGTTTATAGAATAAAAAATTTTATATTTCAAGAAATTTACAATGTTTGAATTATTTTGGTATACAATTTTCTAGTTCTATGAACACACAATGATGTTATTTGTACAATTTTAAAGATATAAATTTTTAGTTGAAAGTTTTAAAAGTTTTACGAAGTTTAAGTTAAAATAATTAACGTGTTTATTAAACATTGAGTTTAGGGAAATTATATGAATTTTTGAAAATGGTGGATAATTGCAGATGATTTTGGAAGCCTCTATAATAGTTTATATATGTTCCAATGAAATTCAAATTTGTTTGAAATTTATATATAGGAATTTTATAGAGTGGGAAAAAATTAATTTTTTACCTTTATCCATTTTTGGGTAACCTATAAATAGAGATAAAAATTTGAACCTCACTTGTGACTATTAGATACCAAATATAAGATTCCAGAAGAATTCAGTGAAAGTTTATTTTCTAATTGAATATAGTTTTTTTGGTGAATAAGTTTATCAGATATAGAATTTATATTAACGTATCGAAAGATTTTTGTTTTGAGAACCAGATATATTTTATCAGGCAAAGGAAATGGATATTATTTATGTGTATAATTATTTATTATGTTATGAGTTAACTAATCATAAAAAATTAATGTTTTTTGAATGGTGTAGTTTCATAAATGGTTCATTGGATAAATCCCATCAGACAAAGGCACAACAGATGTAGTTTTTGGATGGACCTTGCTTGGAAGTGATTTCAGAAAGATACATTGTTGTGTTATGGGTCAAATTTTTTAAGGAGAAATTGTAAATTTACATGAGTCAATATAATCATTCAAATCATTATATAGATGGTGTCCAATGGGTGTTGGAACAAATTTTTTAGTCACTTCATGATAATATCAAATTTCTATAGACCCATAGGAGTGGCCATCGCAAGGATATAGGTTTTCACATTTATGTAAAACCTTATAAATATTATTTTCATTAATAATTTTTGTTTTTACTTTTTAATGTTTGTGAGTTTACTAAATGGTTATAATAAAATAAATCTAACAAGTTATAGGGGTTTAGTTTCATATATGTGGAAATTTGTAAAAAAATAATAACTAATTCAACCCCCTATCTTAGTTGTTCAAATATCCTTAAGAAAATCATGTGGTGTTGGTTGAAAGGATCCCCTATCAAATCCTTATCATGGAAAATATAAATTCTATCAATAATAGTGGGATTCTAACATTTTATGAAAAAAAATTATAATGGATGAAAAAACAAATCGATACCCTATATTATATATCTTACACTAGAGGTTGTATATATATAACTATTTGGTTTCCATCCTTCAATAAACATTCTCCCATGAATTTTTCTGAGATTATAAACATTGAATTTTAAGGAATAGTTAGAAATACAATTATAATAACCCTATTAAGAAAATATTCACATGAAGTTGATGGGTCACAAAGAAACTATTGAAGAGTATTTCACCAAAGTGAATGATTTTTTTTTCAAAATTATTGGTTTCAATTATGTCTTTGATGAATATAAATTTAGGAAGAAACTCGGGAGAAACTCTCCAGATATGTTTGATTTTGAACTATCTGATTTAGAAGATTAATAAGATTTATCACTTGATAAATTTCAAAACTGTATTATTACTTAAGGAATGGGAAAATCTCTAGAATTAATCAATATGATCAACAATGAAATGGATTTTGAAGAAATGATAAGGGTGAAAATGAAAGACATTTAAGATGCTGAACCTTATGATTCAGAAGATAAGGATGATGATGAGTTGAAAGAAAAAACGAATTTATCTTATCTCTAAGAATTATAAAAGAAGATGTCAAATGTAGAGAAAAAATTATCCTAATTTTTTTTTAGTTTGGTTGAATCATGCATATTGATTTGAATTTCACTAAGAAAAATGTTACTAAATTTTAATATCACTCTAAAGAAAATATGAAATGGAAGGAGAAAAAAAAACTTATAAGGAAGAAAAGAAGTGAAATGGTTGAAAAAAAATGTTCCTCGGAAACTAAATAAGCATGATGAGTAAGAATTTATAATCTATAAAAGATGATATTGATTCATTAGAAGATTAATGTTCATAAATAATTAGAACCTTTTTTGATAATGATGAGAAAAAGGAAGATTCTTCAAAAAATGAATAAAGTGGAAAAGAATATTACAGAGAGTATCATCTCTTATCATAAGTTGTTGTATGTCTTGAAAAAAAAATTAACTCTAAATTATGAAATCAGAATAATTAATAAAGAATATGGAAAGGTTGTTGAAGGAATACAAGATTTAATTAAGCATTAAGAAGAGTGCATCTAGGAAATCATAAACTACAAATTGAGAATTGTTGAATATGGAAATATGGTTTAAGACCTCATTATGAAGACCATATTTTAATTAATTTAAATAATTAATAAATATAATGGATGAAAAACTAGGTATTATACTTTATGGAGGTGGTATAAAACTCAACACATGGTTAACATTTTCATTTCTCAGAAAATGATAATTAAAGAAATTAGATTATAAATTTTATACTAATAGTCATTAATATATTATATATTTCAAATTTAATCTCTAATTTCACCCTTATAATATGTGATTTGTTGGTTTAGTAATGAAAAACATAAGTCATCATTCCGTGGAGGTGGTAGTCCATATAATGTCAATGATTATTTCTTTCTTCATAACAAAATAGAGGTAAGATGTTGAATAGTTATTACATTTTAATAATAAAATTCAGTATAAAAAAACTTGTTTTATTTAAAATTTATTATAAATCATTATTTCTAAATTAAGAATGAAATGAAAAGATGTTATGAAAAAAAGTACTCATGCCGAGGACTTCGGATTTACCATTGAAAACTATTTGTAAATGGAGGTCTTATATTAATATATTTTTATTATATGATAAAAAATTAATAGGAATATAGGGTATTAGGTATTATTTTCAAGTGGAAATATAATTTTTAGGGTGTTGTTGAATGGGTGGTGAGAGGCATGTTTCATATATGGTGAAAATGATATATTTGTAAATATTTAAACTTAATATAAAGAGACCACATGATTCAGATATCATGAAGACTCCAAAATATAAAATAACAGAGTTATGGAAGAGATCAGGCTGATCATACCAGAACAATTCATTCTCGTTCATGTTTTAATTAAGATAATATGTCCTTTACCCTTAAAATGTTTAATTTTATAATTTTTAGTTTTTGGTTGGAAAAAGGTTTTTAACTAAGTTATTCACATTCAATAAATGAAAATAAAATTTTCCATATTAAATAGTTTTTATGTAAATATTTTAAATAAGATATCTATTTTTCAAATTAAATTTCCATATTTCATAAAAATCGGCTTTCACATTAGGGAATGTAATATGTAGAAACCTTAGTGTAGTAAAATTATATTTTTATAGTTAAAATTTATAAATACTATAAAATTATTAATTTAATTTATTTTAAATATATAAATTGATTTATTCTATACAAAAATATTTATATTCCTTTAAAACCAATACAAAAAAAATTTAACTAAAATAATATTTAATTAAAAGAAAACACCAAACAGATTCATTGAATGGAAAATATTAAATAAGTCCAAAAAATGTAAAACACAGTTTTTATAAATGAATAATAGTGTTTACAAATTATTTTGTTTCAATCCTTAGATAAATATTTAATAATGAAAAATATTTTTTATGTTTTTAAGCTATACCGACTTCTTAATAGAGTAATAAAACTTTATGGTTTTTTGTAAAAACTATATTATTGCAATATTCCCTAAAAAAAATATTTCTAAATAATTTAGATATAATAATCTTTATCCAATATTGAAAATATAAATACATATATGAATTTTATTTTAGAAAATTCATATAAAAAATTTAATAAATTTTTCTTTTTACTGAAAATAAAAATAAAAAATAAAAAATACTTTTTTAGAAAAATTTCTAATTGAATAATAGAGTGTCTTTTATCATATTTTAAATAAATTTATAGATTATTTATAGTTGACATATTAGTTTAAAAATAAAATATATCTTATTATTATAAAATTTTAAATTTAGTTAATTGTAATTTATTATTATAAAATACAATACCATTTTAAATAGTTATTCGGTAGGCATACAGTTTTTAAAATATTAATCAATGTAAAATAATAATACATATTTATTATAATTGATTATTATATTTTTATTTATGAATTATTATTCAATTTAAGTAATTTTGAAATACCTTATTTTACATTATATGGGTGTTGTATTAGTTTGGTGTTGTGTGTGACATAATTTGTAGATGGTAGTGACAATTTAAATGATAAAAAATATCTTTTCATTGCATTCTAATAACATTTAATAAAAAATTTCTCCACAATTTATTTATCACTAACTCATGATGTTTGGTGATGGTATTCCTAAGCTATTTATGATTAAGCATGTAATTTATAATATGATATCTACCTTACTCTCTTAATAAATATTAAGTTACCTATATTTTCTTAAAAACATTAATGTTTCAAACAATAATATACCCAAGTATTTATATACTCTAATCATAAATTATCCAAAACATACCTCCCCCAAATACATATAAATATACATGAAATTAAACCACACAAAAAAAAAGAAATTATTTAAGAAATTAACATTATTTTTAACAATTAAATGGAATTAGTTTTTTGCTTACAGAAGAGAACACTATTAAATATATAACATAATCCAAAAAATGTGATAAACTTCATTTAATACTGAAACAATTATCAATCCCAAAGTTAATAACACTTTACAAATTACAATTCCAAAATCATTCAACCCTTAATTTTCTCAACATATAGTATACATTAAACCTAAGTTCTTTTCACCCCCTAGATCATGTTTTCCTTAATATTTATCTTCCAATATATTACCATTTCTTAAAATAACATTTTACGGTTATTGATTCCTTTTATTATAGGATAACAAACTATTAATGAAAATTAATTTATGAAAAATCAGTGGATGTTTTACACAATCCTCATAACTTTTAGAATATACTATAATATCATCAATAAATATCACTCACTAATTAAAATTAATATGAGTATAAAGATATAATTTCTATTAATATATCTACCTCTCTGCCTTTGTTATGATTATGAAACTCACCATTACTTTCATAAAAGGATTAATATATGATTCTAAACCATTTATGTTTTCCCCTTATTATGTTGTTATACATGGTGGTGTTTAGATATATACCTCTTGAAATATAATTATCAAAATCCCATTTCATCAAATACTAAAACCAAATTGGTTATCATAATATCCAAAATATAAATATGAAAACATTAATCCAAGGATTCCATCCCCAATGATGCTTTCTTTTATAAAATTTAGTACTTCTATGTTAAGATGAAAATATATTTATTAAATCATTGGTTATACATGGTCATTATTCTTTTATGTTCTCTATTATAATAAGTTAACATCATTATCAAATTTATTACAATCAATCATTAGAGACAATTTAAATTGACCACAACATATCCCGTAGGAGTGTCAAACTAGGTGTATAGTTAGGAGTACTTTTCAAGAACTAAGTGATTATTGAGTTAATATAAAACCACAACTTTTAGGATTATTATCTCTAGTTAAATATATTATAGAACCCATATCCACATGTAGTATCTAGAAAAGGATTTTATTTCTATGAAAAACACAAACTCAAAACTTCACCGAAATTTGAGCATGTTATTCTACACATGACATATCCCTTGTACCTATCTATTATGGTATCACTAATATTATCTAAAATAATCCCAAAATCACTAAATCATCCTTTTATTTAGACAAAGGTTCCACAAACATGCACTACCAGGTCTATTTCAAAAAACACATAATTTTAAAAAATAACATTAATACATAGTGAGATAATCCATATTAAAACTGAAGAAATTTAAAAAATTTATTACATCTCACAATAATTTCACACAACTTATAAAACCTTTTGGTTTTGTTTATTTGAAGACCTATTACATTGAAACTTATTTTCAAAACGTTTTGAACATTTACACACAATCAAACCATAATAGGAACCCATTTAGATTTCTCACAAGTTACAGTCATCTTCATAACATGGGTAATGGAAATATTTGATAGTCATTATATTATATGTTCAATAAGTGTGAAAATAAATAATAATAGTTGAATATCATAAGTAAACATAATATTCACATATTTTTAAAATCAATATATAAATGAATATTCATATCCAAAAATGATATATCATAAATCATGGCATATTGCTTGGAATCACTAGAGATATGGTTCAAAAGAGTGTGGAAACCTGATTCTATAAAAATTATAAATATGATAAATATATTATCATGAGAATAATAATTAAACTATTATATATCCCCAAGTTTTTATTGTATGTATCTTGTTAAACAAGTTCAATTTGGTTGATAGATTACGAGATTAAATTAACTATGTTATGCAATTAAATTTTTACATGACAATTGGAATAATAAGGTGACTGTTATGAATAGTAATATGGCCATTATAATAATAAAATAACATAGGGAGGTATATATAAAATTTAAGTATATAGTTAAGGAAAATATGATATATTCATATTATGTAATATGTAAATAAATGTTTTAGAAATGATAAATTAAGTGTTTGATTTTTTGTGGAACGTAAATGTTTATTTACAATTTTATAATTAATAAAATGATTTAAAATAAAATTTATTTTACTAAAATAGATTCATAAAATAAATATTTTTATGTCATTATAAATATAATATTATTTTATGAGACCGTAATTAATTTTACAATGTGTCGTATAATTAGTTATAAAATTAAAATCTGTATTTTCTGAAAAAATATTGATTTTATTTAAAAATTATTTTTCTTAAAATTATAAAAATATTTAATAAAATGGATTAAATTTTCTAAATCTATATATCAAACAAAATTTGGTTTAATTTTTGTTATTTTTCTGATATAGTTGAATATTTTTGTGAATAGTGAAATATGATAATTAATGTCATTTTACATTATAAGTAAATAAATGAATTATTGAGTCATAGATGTTGTATGGATGAGGTAATCAATAATTGGTTAGAAACATAATTCACTTGTAACATTATTAAGTCATTTTAATCAAAACTATTGATAATCATGATCCAAAATGACAAACAAATTAATAAAATAATCCAAAACACCCCTCTCCACCCACTATAAATACCACACATTACCACCCCTTATCCTCACACCTTCTAAGACATTAATCTTGTATAAATTCTACCCAAATCACATCCAAAACCTATTTCCCATGTCCAACACATGATGGTATTAACAAAATACCAATCCCAAGTTTCTTAAGGAGGTTCCATAGGAGATGATATTTGGGAGGTAAAGTCCTTCTTCCTCTTTTAATTTATTTTCATTTCTTTTCATATCATATACTCACCTCCCATATCCAAAGTGGAAGGGTAACTATAGTATAACATATATATGGTAATTTTATTGTGATAATAGAATATCCATTATCAAATATCTTCTCACCTCCTTTTAATTCAAAAGTTGAAAACATCACCCATGAGATGTCAATTCACCACCTTCATGGACGATGGATTTTAACTTTTCATTACCTCCTTCAAGGATAATAATAAAACAATTTTTATATTTAAAACATATTATAATATGTTTATTAAAAGTAATATAATGTTTTTTATCCAATGTAAAAAATAATATTAAGTAAAGAAATACTAGCTCTTGATAGTCGTAAAAAAGGACAAAATAAACAAATCATTTTTCATTAACCTTTTATCTAATGGATCATCCTCATACCATATAAAAAATTATATATGAAACCATTTAAACTTATGGTATTTCCATAATACTAAATAATTTCAATTCTATACTTTTCTCTCCATTCGACATGATCTCCCATATTTATACACAAGGGAACCAACCATAAAACCCTGAAACAAATGCTTCGAGAACAATAAAATAAACCATTATAACTTATCAGAATGACCATAAATGAACTTCATTAATTATAATGAATAAAATAAATTTTTAATAGGTTCTAAATTAATTAATTAATGGTTCTAATTTTATTATCTAGGAAATTATGTACATGTACGAAATTATTTCAGACATAAGGTAAGGGGATTTATCTCAATTTCCATTTGATTGAGACTTAATTGGTATTATACACTTAATAATTTTTATGTGGTGTAACTAATACCCTTTTTTGATCATTTTTAATTTACAATTATATTTTCCTAAATATAAATATCTCTTGTATAATGGATATTATTATTGTCTATTTTGTACACCATTTTTATATATAGTGTTTACATTGAATGTTATTTTAACCGGGGATATATTGATAAATATGCATCCTTTTATCAATAAAAATATTTTTAAAATGAATATTTTTCATGAATTTAATCTATTATTCGGTGTATGAAGATTTATTATGACATTTAGATAAGGTTGGGTCCCAGTTATAGATGGCCCCTCGATGCATCGACCGGTCTCCTGAGACAAAACAATTGGCGACAAACCCTTCATATTTATTTACAAAAAGAATCAGATGAGTTTCTACCCATAGAAATAAAACATCCTGTGAAAGGTTTTGATTGTAGTGGTTCATGTTCAGATACATTAAATAAAATAATTAAGTATATCCTTCATTCAGTATTTAATTACTACTTTCCAAGAGATTTACACTATGAAAAAAATATGGTTACATTTTCATTCTTATTATATTGAGTAAATGGAACATGTTTCATAGTATTTTTTCATTCCATATTGATTTTTCATTATTTTTTATTCTTCAATTATTATTGGTTTATGTTTCTTCTTTATGTTACCCTTAATATTAATTTCATCTCTCCCTTTTATATATTTTCTTTCCCAAGGTTACGATGGTGAAATATGTGAATAAGTGTCAAGGAAAAATATTATTTTCAATTATTATGTTCTATGTTTAATCTTCAATATAATAAGGGATCCACATATGTATCTAGTTTATCAAGAATTCTAAACTGATTAGTCCTTGTTGATGTGTTCTATTGTATCAATTACATTTTAATAACATAAAAAATGACTCTAGGCTATAGGGTTGGGGTTTTTATAGTTGGTGTTTGAGCCATGTATATTAGAAACCTTGGGAACTTGATGTTAAATATAAATGAGAATTATAATAATTTCTTATAGTTAATTTCTTTACTCATGATGATTAGGAGATAACTCATTGCGTTCCATTACATAGTGATGTCTCCCATTAGAGGAAAGTTAATCAATACTCATATAAAATATATGGAATACCCCATTGGGAAAACCAACAGAGTTAGTGTTGGATTTGAGAATATCATAACCATATTAGGGAAACATACTTAGGTTATAATGAAATACTATACTAAATATTATTTTTGATCATTTCATGATGTTCAAGACCCCATATTTTAGTGAGATTCCTAATATAGTGGTAGTTTAGTAATGGATCATGGACCTAGAAATTATTTTTATAGACTTGGGATGTGATGAAATGTATAAGGTAGTGTTACCAGTATATCTTCTCAAAGGATATAATGATCAATGGTGTCCATCGATCCACAGTACTGAATAGAAAGTTGAAATAGAAGACATTTAATAGATATCTTTTAGAGGAACTTTCTTCGATAAATATTTCATTTATGTGAAATGAACTCAATTGAAGATAAAATTACATAGATTAAAGAAAAAAGAATAAGAAAGTTTTTTAGATTGTGAGGATACCTTCACAGGACTATCTATGTATGATACATATTATATAAATGATTCAGAAAGAAAGATCCATAATACTAAGGAGGAAATTGAAATAGAATAATTTTAAGGGAGAACATTTAAAGAAATATTCTTCGATAAATATTTCCCTCGTGAGCAATGAACTGAAATGATAGTAAAATTGTACAGATTATAAAAGGAAAAGTAAAGTGTTTTCAATAATGAGGATACCTTCACAATACTAGCTAGTTATAATACAGATTATATATATGATTTAGAAAGAAAGGTTGATCATTTATTTTATGGTTTTAACCCAAGTATTCAAAGGGAACTGGATTCTCAAAAATTCTAATCATATGATGAAATAGTATTAAGTTATATAAAAAGGGAGAAAGAATTTTCTATATCCTATATGTTAAAGGGAAATCCAGAGTAGAATAGTTCTTTTAATAACCATTCTAAAGGTAAATCATCAATGAAGAATAGTGGAATAAAAAATTTCCATTATGGAAAAAATCATCACGTGAAATGCTTTAAGTTAATGACAATTTTTTATAAGTGTGTATAAAAGGTTCATCGAGTTAATTAATACAATGGGAAGAAAAAAATCAATGAAATTTAATGATTCAACTATAATTAAATTAGGAATTATGCAAACAAATTTCCTAATAATCACCAGAATCTACCATAGAAGAGGCCAAAGTGATATGTCCAATCTTATAAAATCAGTAATGCTAAAGTATAAGTACCTATTAATGTGTTGGTAGGTATATAAATCCTCTCTTAAAATTAGAAAATTAATTATTTTATTCTAGATCATTTAACTCTTTTATATCTACCTATTTGTTCAAGAAAATTAGATATTTCTCCTTTGATTTGATAAGGTATTTGTCAGTCAATACCCATAAGGGAAGTCTCATCGTAATAAAATTGTGTTAGAAAGTCCCCATTACGGTATATAAACATGCTTTATTTTATAATATTTTCATCATTCCTTTGGTTGAAATTGATATAATCATCATTATGGACAATATTTCAAATTATGATGGCTAAATTTATTACAAAAATAATGAAATTATAATTTGTGTGGAAGATATAGAAGTACATATCTATATAGAAGAAACTTCATCATTATAATCTTATCTAGATCTAACCCTAGTAGCTATAATAAATGAAATTATTTGAGGGGAAGAGAAAATAACATATAGGTATGAAGAATTAAGCCTCAAATTGAGGGTGAACCTATTGCATAAGAATACATTGATGTATTTCCTAAAGAATTACCCAGACACCGCCAATGTGTGAAGTTGTTTATAATATTGATTTAATCCTTGATGAAAGGACAATATCAACGAATCCTTATAGAATGGACAATGTGGAATTAGTTATGGTGAATAAAATACTAGAGTATTTGAGTAATGAGGTATTTATTCACCCTCATGTTTCCCCATAGGAAGCCTATTTTATCTTTATAAAGGGGAAATATGGATCCATGAGGAAAAACATTGAATATATAGAAATAAATACTATTAAAATAGAGAACATGTATTCACTTCCTTGCACTGATGATTTATTTGATCCAAATTATGGAACTAAATATTTTTCTAATATTGACATTTTCTATGGGTATCACTAATTGTGAATAAATAGGGAATATATATTGAAGATTGCCTTTTGGACTTGGTATGGAAATTATGAGTTCATAATAATTCCATTTGTATTAAATAATCCAACCTTGATTTTTATGGATATTATGAACATAATATTCAAGGAATACATTAAATATTTTGGTGTTGTACTCATTGGTGATATTATGGTATATTCTAAAACCTATGAATACCATGCGAATCACTTACATATCATTCTTGTGACTCTCATGAAGAACAATTTATATATTATATTTAGAAAGTGTGAATTATGGCTTCATGAAATTTGTTGTCTTGAACATATTTTCCATTATGATAGAATATCAGTTCATACTATAAAGATAAAGGCATACAATGAATATCCTACACCAAAAAACATAACCGAGGTACATAGTTTCATTGGTTTAGCAGGTTGCTATCAGTGTTTCGTTAAAAATTTTACATGATTGGATAACCTGTAAACCAAGCTCACACAAAAAGGAATTATGTTATTATTAAAAAAGTAATTTTCATAATTTCTTGAAGAATTAAATATAAGGTTATTCAATGCTCTGATTTTGGCTCTAACATAAGGAAATTATGGGTTTATGATATAAAATTATTTATTAAAGAAAGGTTTGGGTTGTGTCCTTATAAAAAATGATAATGTTATTGCATATCAATTAAGGTAGTTTTTTGATTCATGAACTAAATTATCCAACTCATGATCATGATTTAGAAGCTATAATATTTAATATAAAGATATAGATACATTATCTCTATGTTGAGATATCTTAGATATATAAAAGTCTTAAGAGTTTTAAATATATATTTACATAGAAGAACTTAATATGAGGAAAAGAAGATGGATTGAGTTACTCAACGATTATGATTATTAAATATACCAACACCCAGAAATAGAAAATAAGTTAGTAGATTCATTAAGTCAGAACGATCATGGAATATTACCCTAAATTAGTATTGAAAAAGATCTTATGTTCATGGATTCAGTAAATATGGATACAAAAAATTTTAAGGTAGGGGAAACATCACTTATTTTTAAAATGATTGTGAAATAATATTTATCTAAAAAGATAATAATCCCTCAATCTGAAGATGAGAACCTTCAAAAGATAATTTAATAAATTAAGGTTTGAATATTGGTTGACTTTATGTATGAGGATTTCATTTTTAAATTTGGAAATAGGTTATGTGTTCTATCAATACTAGATCTGAAAAGGGATCTGTTGTATGATTCTCATAGCTACAATTTTTTCTATATACCCTAGTAGTACCAATATGTATGGATATTTGAAAAACCTTTTTTGGGATAATATAAAGTAGGAAACTGATGACTATGTGTCAGTATTCCTACTTTTTTAGAAAGTAAAGGCTGAGAGACAACATACTGGAGGAGTCATGAAATCTCTACCTATTCTTATGTGAAAGTGGCATGACATTACAGTGGATTACCAAATACCCCCCGAAAGAATAATATTATATGGGTTACTGTTTTTCACCTTACAAAATAATCCCATTTTCATTCTATAAGGGAAAATTTACTCATTGAGAACCTAGGAATCCACTATATTAATGATGTTTTAAGACTCCATTGTGCACCTATATCAATTATTTCATATTGGGATCTTGGTTTAACATCATGATTATAAAAGTGTATTCAAAAGGATTTGGATAATGAGTTTCATTTGATTAATTTTTAACACCCTCAAACCAAAAAAAAATCTGAAATAACAAATCAAACATTCTAATTTATGTTGAGATCATGCTCACTTGACTTTCACGGTATGTGGGATCAGTATTTAACTTTGGTAGAGCTTTCCTTCAATAATTGTTTCCATTATAATATTCAAATGGAATGATCTAGAAAATTATATGGATAGATATGTAATACACTAACTTATTGAGATGAATTTGGGGAATAGAAACTTATAGGCCCAAAACATATTGAATAAAAAATGATTACATTAATGATTATTCCGGATCATATTAAAGAATCCCAAAGTAGGAAAAAGTGTTATGCTCACAACTAAAAAATGGTTTTGAAATTTCTAGTGGGACACCATTTCTTTCTAAAATTAACTCTATATAAGGGTTCCATAAGGTTTGATAAGAAATTGAAACTAATCCCCAGGTACATAAAACCATTTTAAATTATGGGAATAATGGGAGTTTTAGCTTACTAATTAGCGATGCTACCAAGTCTCTCCAAATTTCATGATGCGATCCAAATATCATTATTAAAGAAATATAGGCCAGCCCTAACGCATGTACTTTCCTATGAAGAAATAGAATTGGAACACGATTTGTGTTACTATTAACATAATATCAAGATTCTTGAGAATAGAGACAATGTATTGCGAAATCGGATGACATGGCTAGTAAATGTTCCTTGTAGAATCAATAAAATTAAATAAGCATTATAGGAACCTGAGGATATTAAGAAGAAGAACCACCCTCATCTATTAAGAACATAATATTCATGAAAACATTCAAGGGTTTAATTTTCAAAGGAGTGATGAATAAAAAATCTACTGATTTTATGGTATGAATCTTATTAAATAATTTCAATTCTTTGATTGCTTATGAGCTTAAATGAACTGTGATATATTGTTAAATTTAAATATAAAAATTGGAATAGTAATGTGGCCATTAGGATTAGTATTCTTCCCATTAGAATAATAAACTCACCTATTTAATTATAAATATAATTTAGGTATGTTATAAAAGAAAATATGATATAAATATATAAGAATAAATATTATGGAATAAGTAACTAAACGTTTTCAAAATGATAAATTATGTTTTGGTATTTTTTTCAAACGTAAATGTTTATTTACAATTCTACAATTAATATAATTATTTAAATGAATATTTATTTTTATAAAATAGATTAATAAAATCAATATTTTATTTTATTAAATTTATAATATAATTTTATGAGACCATAATTAATTTTACAAATTGTTGTAAAATTGGTTAAAATATTAAAATATGTATTTTTCGAATAAAAAAATGATTTTAATTAAAAAATCAGTTTCTCATATTTAGAAAATTATTTTTATTAAAATCATTCCACTGATGAAATATGCATGATGAAAATTTGTTAGGGTGATTTTTTGTGATTTTCCTATAATAAATTATTTTATTGGTGAATAGTGAAATACATCAATTTATTGTATTTAACATTATATGTAAATAAATAAATTATTGTGTCATGGATGATGTATAAATGATGTAAGAACCCATTAGATAAAAATAAAATCCAGTATTTACTATATTTATTCATGGTATTCAACACCGTTGATAGTATTGAGCCAAAATAATAATAAAATAAATAAAATAATAAAAAACAACCCTCTCCTCCAACTATAAATACCATCAATCACCCCTTATAATCATACATTATAAGTATTCAATATTTTATAAATTAGGACCAAATCCCTTCCCAAGACTCTTCCTCACATACAATACTTGCTATTCATACCAAAACACCAAATCCAATTTTCTCAAGGAGGTTACCAAGGAGATGATATTCAAGAGGTAAAGGGAACCACATTAATCTTTTAATTTCTTTTCTTTATTTTCATATCCTCTATGAGGACCTAGCCTTAAACATATCATAGTCATTCCATTTCAACTAGATTCTAATTCCTTACATTATTAAAGATATTTTTAGTTTATAGTTTTAGAAATTTAAGATGTAACTCATATATATTAGACCACAAGAATAAAATGTGAGTACCATTAAAATAGTTTCTGTATCTTCCAAAACATAAAATTTTCAACATAAAACAACAACATGATTTATTTGAAAAATATTGACTTTCTTTATTTCTCTTAACCATCCTTATAACCTATGAAAAACATTTAAAAACATGGTATGATGATAAAAGTATCATTAAATGATATAAAAATAAGGTAAGTGAAAATTTATCCATGAATACTTAAAAACATATGAATTTTTTTTCACAAAGACATGCTTCTCACCCATATTTCCTTACCCTGTGAAACATGAGATTTCCATAAAACATCAATGAACATATATAAAACCATAAAGTTTTATTTGGGAATTAAGTACTTATATTATAACCCTCGTGGATATCTAATGATTTGTAAGCCTAATAAACACCTTACAATGTAACCCTCACAGCTACCTTATTGTGTAACTATCACTGTTACAGTAGGAGTAACCATAAAACCAAACTTCAACTTGCATATAACCAATAAATTTATTATATATATAGGTCCCACCCAACATAATAAACAATTCCCAATAAAAATAAAATAATCATAAAACATGAATAATTTCATAAAAACATTGCTTTTAAATGTTGTAAAAGGGAATTTAAAAGAGGATTTTAAAAGGAAAGTCCCTTACAAATATCATATAATTGATGTCAGAAATTAATATTATGAATGGAATATGTGTATAAACTATAAATATACATAATAAAACAAAATATAAACAATAATTCATCACACAAATAATCATATTACCATATAATTAATGAAGTATAAGATTAACCTAAAGAATGGAAATTAGGGTATGAATTCCCTTACCTCGGGATTTTCTTACTTAAAATGTTCTTAAACCTCTTGTATAATGGTTAAAAGAGGGTTATTAATAACTTAAAAAATCTTTTCATTTTTATAACATAATATATGATCATTTCATAACATATTTTATAGTTTAATTATTAGTGTTTTGTTCCTTCCATGGTTTCAGGTGCATTCTTTACATGATGTCCATGTTCGGTTTGTATTTGATTTTATTATTGTATAGAAATTATATTAAAGAATTGGAATGAAATAGTGTAAATATTTTTCTAGAATATTAAATTATTGCATAATTTTTTTTATTTTGTTTGAGTATGAATCATTAGATAAATCATTAGTGATTTTTATTTAGATCATTTTGGTGGTTTTTCAATAATCACGAAATAGTTTCAATATATAAAATAATATTATGTATAAATGTTAACTCAATAACACGAAAGATGATATATAACACACTTTAAAATATTTTTCAACCCTTAAAATTCTTTCATGATCATCATTAAAGGATGTAATAGAAATTTGAAACACATCGTCTATGATTTTTGTAAATCGGCACATCACGGATGATATTTTTATTTTTTGAAGGATAGGAAGATGAAGGTGAAGAATGATGATGATTTTTTAAATAAAGAAGATAAAATCAAAAATATATAAGAATAGATAGCATTAATTCCTCTTGGATAAGGGGAGGGGAAGATAGTATAGGAAAAGAAAAAAAATTGAAAAGAAAACACAAGAAAATGAATGGGGATTCTTACCTCTTGATCTCTTCTCCATGAGATCCTCCTTAAGGCCTTTTGTTTTATAATTTTGGTGATACCAATGGTCATATACGTGTGGAAGTGCCTTGGTAAGAGAATTGTACAGATCTTAGACAATTCTCAATGCTTGAGTGGTGTGATAGGAAGAGGAGGTGAGGATTGTATTTATAGTAAAAGTGATGGAATTTTTAATTAATTTCAAAGAACATCTAATTAGCTGTATTTGATAAATCATGAGCTTAGCCTTGGGTTTTTCACATGGTATTGTCGAATTGGAACACCAATTATCATATTTTAATCCTCAAGAGTCAAACATATTCATTACATCATTATGATACCATTAAACACCCAAAAACTTTAAAATTGTATTTTTAATATTCACAAAAAATTCATCTACCTCAAAAATACCAAAATACACCCTAACCATTTTCCAATGTGTAGAATTAAAAAATTAATTATATATTTTGAAAATAAATTTCTAAATATGATTAATTTAATTTTCAAATAAAATCATAATTTATTTGAAAAATCAAAATTTTAAAAAAATAAATCGTTTTATATCACATTGAAAAATTAATCAATATATCATTATTTTATAACCTTTGGAAAATAAAATAATATTATGATTTAATATTAAAAAGGGCCATATTACTATTCATATTAATATTTATAAGGTTATGTTACCATTCACCGAAAAACATGTTGGTTCTATCAGACTCTAAATAACATACTGATCACAACCATAGATGGCCATTTTTTGAAATTCAAATCATATAAGTGGATAAATCGTGTTTAACAACTAGTTTACAACTATCTCTTTAATTTTTTTTTTGTATTTCATTAATTTGAATTTAATTTTATAACCTTTGGGTGTTACATTCTCCTTGACTTCTAGAAATTGAATCCTCATAATTAATTTTAATTAGGAAAAAATGAGGGTACCTTTTCATCATAGCATTTACATATTACCATGTTTCTTCTTCAACCATTTAATTTATCCACAAAAAAAATCCATAGTGTGTTACCTTATTCCAAAAAACATGTTCTCTTAGATCATGAATCTGAATAGGTTTCTCATCATAAGAAAAGTTATATTCCCATAGGACTGCTTCTAGGCTCAAAACATGGGATGAATCTAGCACATACTTTCCCAACATCAAAACATGAAAAATGTTGTGTACATGAGATAAAATCAGAGAAAAATATACTCTATATGAAACTAGTACAACTTTCTCCAATATTTCACAAGGTCCAATTAAATCTAGACTTAGCTTTCCTTTCTTACCAAAATGTATAACACCTTTCCATGGTGAGATTCTAACAAAAACATGATAACCTACCTCGAAAGAAAAGTCCTTCCTCCTATATTCTATATAATGTTTCTTCCTACTCTGATCTATCCTCATGTGTTTCAGGGTCATCTTCACTTTCTCATCCACTTCCTCTACTACTTATGGTCCATAAACTTCCTTTCCTGAAATTTTTCCCAAAATGAGGGAGTTTGACACTACTTCCCATATAATGCCTCAAAAGGTGTCATTTATATATAGGAATGAAAACTTTTATTATTAGAAAACTCAGTTAAAGAAATATAATGATCCAAAATTCACTAGTAGTATATTTAATGAGCTTTAAAACTATCCTCAAATGTCTGAATCATTCGTTATTACTACCCATCTGATTGAGGACAAAAAGTTGTACTGCAATTTCATTTTGATCCCATCGGCTTCTGAAGGCCCTTTCAAAAATTAGAAGTGAACATGGGATCCCGGTTAGATATAATTGAAAGACTCACTCCATGTAACCAGATAATATCTTTAAGGTATAGTTGAGAATGATTATCCAAAGGCATTGTATCTCAAATAAGAAGGAAATGTGAACATTTAATCAGTCGGTCAAAAGTAACCCAAAACCCATTGTTAACTCTAGAAGTATTTGATAGTCCCACCACGAAGTCCAGGGATATATTTTTCCAATTCCACTCTGGCACTAGAGAGGGATGAAGCATCCCCTTGGGTAACTGTCTTTATGCTTTAACCTACTGACATGTCAAACATTTCACTGCAAAATCTGCAATATCTATTTTCATTCTATCCAACCTATAATACTCATGAAGGTCTCTATACATCTTAGTACTGCCAGGATGAACTGAAAATGGAGAAATATGAGTTTCATACAATAAATCATTCTTCAACTGGGAATCAAAAGCCACAAATACTATTTTTCTAATCTTAAAACATGATCTCTATCAAGGATAAATTTTGGAAAAAATTGCCAATTTTAACCAATTATACAATTTTCTATAGCTCATGGCCTTCCTTCTGCACTTATTAATTCTGTCTGATAAGGATGACTACAATTAAACCTTAAACAAAAAATAGGTATTTCCGTACCAATAACTTCCAATCCAAAATTCATCAAATATTTCATCAAGGGGTCATGTTTTAATCATAATATGGTTAATGATGCATGGTGTTTTTGACTCAAGGAATATGCCACTTTTCTTTCTTTTCCAGGATGGTAATTGATCGGGAAATCATAATATTTTATCAATTAAATCCATCTTCTCTACCTCATGTTTAATACCTTTTCAGTGAATATATACTTCATACATTTTTGGTCAGTATATATTTCACATTTGGCTCTGTATAAATTATGCCTCAAAATTTTTAAAGTAAAAACCACATATGAAAATTAAAATCATGTTTAGGATAATTTAACTTAGGAGGATTCAGCTATCATAAAGCCTAAGAAATTACCTAATCATTATACATCATAACACAACCAATTCCCTTTAATGAAGCATCTTTGTAGATAAAAAACTCACCATTTCATGATGGTAGGTTCAGAAGTTGAAAATTAACTAATATTATTTTCAATTCCTAAAAACAATCATCACATTCTTTTGTCTAGATTAATTTAACTCCTTTTCTAGTTAACTTTTTCAGTGGAATAGATAACCATGCAATGTTTTCAAAAAAAACTCCTATAATAGCCTACGAAACTAGGAAAACTATGATTCTTTGTTATATTAGTGGGTCTTGGACATTATTAAAAAACATTTGTTTTTTAGGATCAATAGTTGTGTCATATTTAGAGATAATGTGACCAAGGAATGAAATTTTTTAAAACCAAAATTCACACTTGCTAATTTTTCCATACAGTTTCTTTTCCTTTATGGTTTGGAAAAAAACCCTTAGATGTTTTCCATGATCCTATTTAAATTTAGAAAATACCAGAATGTCATGAATAAATACAACTATAAAATTTTCCATGAACTCCTAAAATATTTTATTCATAAGATCTATGAAAGTATTAAATGAATTAGTTAACCCAAATGGCATAGCAACAAATTCATACTTCCCATATCTATTATGGAACAAGTCTTCAGGATTTCTACTACCTTTACTTTAAACTGATGGTACCCCGACCTGATGTCAACCTTCTAATAATATTATGCTCCCTAGAGCTGATCAAACAAGTCATAGATATGAGGAAAAGGATACTTGTATTTAATAGTGATGTTATTCAAGGCTCTATAATCAATGTAATGTATCATGGAACCTTCTTTCTTTTTAACGAACAAAATAGGATCACCCCATGGTGAATTGCTAGGATGAAAGAAGCCTTTATTAAGCAACTCCTACAACTATGTTTTCAATTCCTGAAGTTCTATTTGATCTATTGGATAATAGAACAATGAAATTGTCTTAGCATTAGAAACTAAGTCAATTGTGAATTAAACTTTTTGATTAGGTATAACATTGGGTAAATCATAAAAAAACATCAAGATATTCATTTACCAGTTGTACACCGTTAATATGAATAGTTCCCTTGTCTTCAACAATATGAGAAAGATCAATTTAATTTCCATATTTTAACAGTTTCTCTGCTTCCTAATATGTTATCAATTCTATGGATTCTTTCTTGTATACAAACTGAAAATATTTGAAAAAAAATTCTTTAGCTCTACAAAGAATCTTAGCATGATAAACAAAAAGCCAATCTGTAGCTAGAATGACATCAAACTCTACAAAGTGAAAAAAAATGTTTTCAGGTAATGTCATTCCACATATAATAATAGGAAGATTGTTAAAATGCCTTTTTTCTGTAACATTTTCCTGTTATGTTTTAACAATAATTTCATATCTCCTTTGTTGAGGTTATATTTCCAATTTACCAGAAAATTTATAAAAAATAAAGGAATGTGTAGACCCCATATCAAACATGACATTATCAAATTCTGAGTAAATAAACAAATTACCTAATACCACATCATTGGATGGACCAAAATCTATTGATGTAGTCACAAAGGATCTCATTACACATTTACTCTTATAGTCTAACTTCTTTCCATCATTCAGATCTTTCTTTGGGTAGGAATTTTCATAATGACCCATCTCATCAGATTTGAAACACTTTATTGTTTTCTTATCAGAATTTATCTTATAATCATTTTAATTACAATATTAGGACATATGTCCAAACTTACCACATTGAAAAAACATCCCAATTTTGGTAAGACATTACCCATGGTGCTTCTTACCACACTTTTCACAAACTAGAAACTGAACCTTCTTACCATCACATTTCTTTGATTGATTCATACCCATCAATTTCTATTTGGACCCCTTCTTCTCTTTGTTCAAAAAGTACATGTGATCCTTAGAGAACACCATTTCTACCCTCTCAGTACATCAGACAAGTTTCTCATAACATTTTAATTCTCTGGAGTCCAATGCCCTTAAGTATCTTAGCTTCAATCCTGAGAAAAAGCGATTGATTTTTCAACCAAGATCCTAAATAAAATTTGGATCATACCTCACTAGTCGGGTGAAGTTTGCTTCAAACACGAGCACCAAATCTTCCTCCTTTTTCCAGAATTCAGGGAATTGCTTCTCCATCCTTAGTTGGTCTAACTTAGGAAAATATTTCTTCATGCAAATTACTTTTAACTTCATCCCACTCTAGGGCTTCAATATCCTTTGTATCCCTGATATTCTGGACCATTGACCACCACTGATCATCTTCAACTTCAAAATGATAAATGGAAAGACTAAAATTTTGATTATTTGAACATACCATAATATAAAATATATTTTCAATGTATTTAATCCAACCTTGATCCCCTACTGTGTCATAATATCTATTGAATGAAGGAGGGTGTCACCTCATTAAATGTTCCACTATCATCATGTTACTTTGTGGTAGCTATAATTGTTCTCTTTCATGGATTATAATGAAATTTATTTACTAGGTCAGTTGATCCATTACTATCAAAGAGTCATCGATTCCAATTCCCACCATTCCCAGTTACAAATTTGGAAAGATATCAGCCTCTCAGTTCCTTCCAACTTCAGCATCCTTGTTTCATATACGGAAAAGAATTTTGACTAGACATATCATAGATGAAGGAACATGGTAATATTTAAATGACATACTATTTCAATATAAACATAAGGTAAAAATAATTTATGGTATTCTATTAACACCATCTTAACACTTAAAGTTATATAAAATGTGCTCAGATACCAACTATGAGGACATGGACTTAAACATATCATAATATTTCTATTTCAACTAGATTAATATTATTTACATTCACAAATAACATTTTATTTTAGAGTTTTATAAATTTATGACACAAATCATAGATATCATCCCACATGAATATAAAGTGGGTACCATTAAAACTTTTTCTATTTCTTTCAAAACATAAATTTTTAACAAAAAAACAATATGCTTTCTTTGACAAATATTGAATTCCTTTTTTCTCTTAAACATCCTTATTACCATTGAAAAAAATTTAAAAACCTAGTATGAGCATAAAAATATCTGTAAGGGATATAAAAATAAGCAAAGAAACGATTATTCAATGAATACATAAAATCATATGAAATCATTTTCACAAAGACATACTTCTCACCCATATTTACTTAGTTTGTGAAACATGAGACTTACATAAAACATTAATGAACATATATAATAAATAAAGGTATAATGGGAAATTAATTACATAGATATTAACCCTCATGTAAACCTTATGATTCGTAACCCTCATAGCTACATTGCAATGTGACCCTCACGGCTCCCTTATAGTGTAACCAACACAGTTACATTTAGAGTAACCATACGACTGACCACTATCTTACACATATGAAATGAATTGGAGGGAGATATAGGTCCCAAAATTCAACATAAAACATTCACAATAACCATAACATAATCACAAAACATGAATAATTTCATAAAAAATATTAGTGTTGAATTTTGTAAAATAGAATTTGAAGAAAGGATTTTAAAAGGAAAGTCACTTAAAATTATCATATCATTCAAGTGAGAAATTAATATAATCAAATTAATATGTGAATAAACAATAAATAAACATATTAAAACATAATATAAACAAAAATTCATCACATAAATAATCTTATTACCATATAATTACTGAAGTATAAGATTAATGCAAAGAATGGAAATTGGGTTATGAATTCCCTTACGTTAGGTTCGTCTTACTTCAAATGGACTCAAAACACCCATATAATGGTTAAATGAGTGTTATTAGTATCTTATAGAAACAGATTCAAGTTTATTACAGTAATATCATTTTACCCTATAATTATTATAATTTTATTCCTTACATTGTTTCGGGTGTGTTCTTTACATGATATCCATGGCCAGTTTTTATATGATTTTCTTATTGTTTGGAAATGAAATTATTAAAGTTTATTGAAATAGTATTAATATGTTTCCTGAATATTAAATGATTCCGTAAATAATTTTGGTTATATGTTATAATCATTAACCATTATACAAATCATTAGAAATTTTCATTTAGATCATTTTGGTGTTTCAGTGATTATCAAAAAATAGTTTCATTACACAACATAATATTATGTATATATGTTAACTCATGAACATGAAAGAGGTTTTATAATACACATGAAAATAATTTTCAACCATTAAATTGGTTTAATGGTCATCTTTGAAGTATGTAAATGAAATTGGAAACACATCATCTACGATTTTGGTAAATTAGATCATCACAGATGATGTTTTTATTTTTGGAATGAGAGGGAGAGGAAGGTGAAGAATGATGATTAATATTCTTCCATAATCATGATAACATCCATAATATATATGATTAATAAGTTTTAATGCCTCTTGGATAAGGGGAAGATATGATATTATAAAAAAATAAAAGGACTCTAAAATAAAACACAACAAAATGAAAGAGGATTCTTACCTCATGATATATTCTCTTTGAGATCATCCTTAAGGCCTTTGGTTTTGGCCTTTTGGTGAGACCAGTAGGTATTTCATGTGGGGAAGGTCCCCAAAAATTTGATTAGGTAGAACATAGATAATTATAAATTCTTGAGTGTTGTGACAAGAATTGGGGTGAGGGTGGTATTTATAGTGAAAGTGAGGGAATTTTTAATTAATTTCAAAGGATACACCATTAGTAGTATTTGAAAAACCATGATCATTATCATCATTTTTGCCCATGGTATTGGCCAAATTTTACAACTCATCTCATATTTTAATCCTCAAAAGTCTACCAAGAATATTTAATCATCATTATAATATTATTATTTCATTAAACTCTAGAAAACATCAAAATTGTATCTTTATTATTCACTAAAAATCAATATATCTTAGAAAAAATACAAAAAAGCAACCATACCATTTTTTGACCTATATAATTAAAAAATGGAGCCTATATTTTTGAAAATAATTTTATAAATAAGATAAATTTAATTTTTAATAAAATCATAATTTATTAAAAAAATAATAATTTTAAAACTATAAATAATTTTATATCACCTTGAAAAGTAAATCAAGATCTCATTATCTTATATCATTAAGAAAATAAAATAATATTTCGATTCAATATTCATAAGGGTCATATTACTATTCATATTACTCTTTATAAGGGTACGTTACTATACCCCAAAAAAAACAAGTTGGTTCTATCAGACTCGAAATAACATACTAATCATAACCGTAGATGACTATTTTTCAAAATTCAAATCATAGAAGTGGAAAATTTTTGTTTAATAGCTAGTTTATAACTATCTATTTATGAAAAAGATTTAGGGTTTTATTCGTTTAAATTTATTTTTAAAACTGTGGGATGTTACATCATCTCCTCAACACACTATCCAAATTAGCATGGTAACTAAATTATGATATATATTCATTAATTTTGTTGTGCTAATGAAATATCCTTCATAAAATATTTTTTCATACCTTTTTCATTATAAAAATGAAAACATCATCCGTGAGGTGTCAATTCACCACCTACATGGATGAAAAGTTTTTTTTTCATTACTACCCTCAAGGATAGTAATAAAAACATTTTTATCATAAAACCATTTTATAATTTTTTTATTAGAACACATATAATTTTATGTAACTAGTATATGAACATATTGTTAAATAAAATGATGATATATTATTATGAACATAAAAACCATTAAAGTAAACTAATCAATTTTTATTTACGTTTGACCTAAAAACCATCCTAAAACTATATATCCAGATGATACATGATACCATTTCAACATCTGTAATTTCATTAATAATAAATAATTTCATTTCAAGATATTTTCATCCTTTTGACATGAAATCCTATATTTATACTCAAGGGACCAACCATAATACCATGAAACAAAAACTCCTAGGACAATGAAATAAAATATTATAACTCATTAAAATAGCCATAAGTGAACTAAAAATAAATTAAAATAAATAAAATATGCGGTTAATAGGTTTTAAATTAAGTAATTAATAAATCCAATATTATTATAAATCACATTAAGTATAGGTTCATAATGATTTCAGACATAATTTAACGGACTTTTCCTACATTTACATTTCATTGATAAATACTTGGTATTATGCACTTAATAATTTTTATCTGGTGTATCTCCTATCCATTTGATATAATTTTTAATTTTAAATTTCATTCCTATTAAATATACATAAATCTTGTATCTTGTATATGCTTATTTTAAATTTCATATACCATTTTTACATATGGTGTTTACCTTGAATGATATTTTAACTATGGATATATTAGAAAATCCACATCGTTTACTCAATACATATGTTTTTATAGGAAATATTTTTAATGAATTAAATCGATTATTTTATTTATGAATAATGATTTTCAAATGTATAAATGGATGAGGAGCAGTTATAGATAACCCCTCAATGCATCAACTGGTCTCATGAGACAAAAAATTTTGGGACAAAACCCCCATGTTTTTTTCCAGAAGAATCAGATGGGTTTCTACCCATATAATTAAACAACCTTGTGACAGGTTTTGAGGGTTGTGGTTAATGCTGCAGATACATTATATCCAATAATTTATAATTTACTTCATTCAGTTTTCCATTATTACTATCCTTGATATTTTCTCTAGGTAAAAATCTATGGATACATTTTCATTATTATTTTATTAATTAAATGGAACGTGTTTCTCAATTATTTACCTTCCAATATTGATTTTTCATTATTTTTTATGGTTAAATTATTATTGATTAATGTTAATAATACATAAAACACTTAATGTGTATTTAATATCACCCATTTATTTCTTTTCCATCCCATGGTTATGATAATGAAATCATTGAATAAGTGGCAAGGAAGAAGTTTGTTTTCTTTTGTTACATTCAATGTTTAATTACCAATGTATAAATGAATCCATGTATCTAGTTCTTTGAAAGTACTGAATTGATATATACTCGGTTCCCTTATCCATTGTATCTATGAAATTTTAATAAAACAACCACCGATTTGGGCTACCAGGGTCGGGTTTGTTACAATTATGAAATCTTCAAATTCTAGCACAAACATCAGCTTAGGGAAGAATTACATTCATGATCCACACAATTAGTGATCACGCTTATGAGAAAAAAAATATACAAAAAATAATTATATCATGACATATAAATATTTAACCCATTAATTGTGGTATATATAGTAAACAGCCCATAATTTTTCCATATTTTTGAGTTCCACTTGAAAAATAATTAACTTATCAAATCATAAATATCCTTTGGAAATAATAATGAATTTTATAAAAGATTCAAAAAAATCATTCAATTTTTATATATTAAAGAACCCATGTAAATAAAATTAGTTTCATTCAACACGACATAAATAATATATTCATATTAAATATCTTTTATATCAATTAAATTGGTTTCAGATAATAAAATTATTCAAAAATCTGTCAATAATCATAACATGATAAACCCCAGGAAAGTAAATGGGTTTCCAAAGATATGCAGTAACTATTTTCCTAAATAACCATAAATCAATATAATAAAGAATATAGTTTTTATAAATTATAAATAAAGGTTATTTGGTTAATTTAATAACTTTACCAATCATTTAATGTGTGTCATTTAAGTGAAAACAATTCAATAAAGTGAATAAAAAATACGGTATTCATAGAGGAAGGGTATTGAAATAAAATTTACACGATTAAAAAAAAAATAGATAGGAATGATAAATCCATTTATAGATAATTCCACTAAAATAGATAGACATTACACAAGCTATCCATAAATAGAAGGTGGATTGTATCATTTAAATATTTCAAATAAAAGAGACATATATGAAAAAACCCTTTATAATCTTTTTAAAGAAAATAAATTTTGAAATTTGAAACATAATTAAATATTTTAAATACTTTTTAGTGAAATATTTTATAAAATAATGATAAAATTAGTTTATTTATAAAAATATCTATGTATAATGATGAAAAAATTAAAAAAAGTCTTTATAAAACTTCCTTAAAATTATCTTAAATAGAGTAACTAAGAGTTCAGTTTTATGACTAATTTTCAAAAATATGAAGTTAGAAATTTGGATATTATATAATTATGAAAAATTAAATTCAATAATATATCCTTGAAAATATATTATGGTTATTAGAAGAGTTTTTTTGGAAGATAAAAAATCCTACTTTGAAATGATGGAAAACATTTTTAACATTTTGAGATATTATTGCCAAAAACCAAAATCACCAAGAAAAAAATAATTCTAAAATGGGAGAATTGAAATATAGATGTAGCATGATATAAAACATAATTAGTATTCTAATTTTAAAAGATAAAATTTGTGGGAATCAAAAATATTGACAAGAATGGGAAATCATCATTAAAACAGATGACCATTATTCTCAATAATTAAAAACATTCAAGAATGAAAATTTATCATGGTAAATTATTAGAATAAAAGGAAAATTTTCAAAAAATATTAATATATTTTATAATTAAATAAAATCAAATGGTGTAATAAACTAATCTTGGAATAAAAATATCAAGGGTAATGATTTTTCCACAATAAATGGAGTTAAGTAAACAAAAACACTATCAAATTTGGTATTATTTAATTTAAATACAATTAGAAGGAAAACATGGATCTTCAAAATAAAATAATTAGGATAATATTGTAAAATAAATTAATTAGTAAGTACATATTCTATTCAACATAAAAAGTGTAGTATAATAACAAATGTTTCACAATTAATGAAAAACTATGAGAAGAAAACCTTACATTATTTCATAAATCCAACTGAGTTTCTTATATCTCTAGTATAAATAACATAAAGACCATAATGAAATATTTTAAATCATTTTTCATATATATATCTTTTTAGAATATTTATTTATATTTATTAAATATTTTTATATAAGTTATTTATTACAAATTGTGGACATCATGTAAGCGTAATCTTGATCATTTAGAACTAGTTTTTTAATTGTGTTTTCGTTTCTCATTACATACATTATGTTAATAATTACATTATCATATATGATACTGGTTTTTATTAGTTATAATTATTTACTTTTTAAGAATTTCATTCTATGAGATTTTTGTGTTTGATATTTAAATATAAAGACATAGATTATTATGTTTAAGTTATTTTTAACAAACAAACATTTATATCATAATTAATTAATTTAAAAATAAAATTATCACTAAATAAAAAATATAGAGTCTTTATTTACAAATTATTATGATATATTATTAGTAATTAATTTTTTAAATTCATTCATGATATTATTTTATATCATTTCTCAAGGAGGTTCTTAGACTGACCCACACCGAAACATGCCATAATTAAAATATGATTATGATTATGAAACATATATTTTTTACATAATATAATAATTATATAATAATAACTATATAATTTTAAATATTATATTTTGTTGAATTATATTTTATTGTATTATAAAAATAATAGAGAAATAATTTGAAAAATGAGATATGTTACTACATGCAGTTGGTAGTCTGCACAACACATAGTTAATATATTAATTTCGTAAGGAATGTGAAGTAAAGAAGTTCTATTATATTTTGTATATTTGTAATAAAAATTATATTCTATATTTCAAAATTATTCTTAAACATGACCCTTATAACCAGTGAAGAGAGGCATTGGTGAAAAATTTAGAAGTCGTCACTTTTTGTTAGAGGTAGTCTATATAACACATGAATATCTGATTTTTTTCATAATAGAAAATGGGAATGGTAGATAGTAGTTATTTCCATGAAATAATAAAATTATATATGATAAAAATAACATTTTAACTATAATATAATTATAAAATTGTATTTGTAAATTAGGATAGAAAAGTAAATATGTTATAAAAGATGGTACTCACGTTGAGGACAAGGGATTTTCCTTGGAAGAATCCACAGAAATGTAGTTGTTAAGAGAATTTTTTTTGATTATGGGATAGATTAAAAGGAATTTTATTCTATAGGAAGTAAAAACAGAATTAAATTCAAGAGGAAATTGAATTTTTAGAGTGGCCTCAAAAGGATATTTATAGGATACTTTTAGAAGTAGTGTGAATGTCAATTTTTAATGTATTTCAATATTATATAAATAAATCACATGTTTCAAACATAAAGGAAAACTCCAAAATATTAAAAAACACTAGATCGAGTAAGTGTTATGGTTTATCTCCATATAAGAATTCAATTTAATGCAGGTTTAAACATTTTTTAAGACCTTTATTCTTATAATTTTAGGTTATACGATTTCTGGTCTTACCATTATAAATATTTTTTACCAAATCAATTTAATTTTATTTCCTAATATATAAATTTCCCATATAAAATAATTTCAACCAAATAATTACCAATATAAATTTCTTTTTCAAATAAAATTTATATATGTTAGAAAAAAAATTAACATTAGCACTTATAACATATAAAGTCCAATTTTTAGAAACAAATAACATTTTTATGCATGAAATTTATATGTTTTACAGAGTTATCATTGTATTTTATTTTCATTATATGAAATTTTTTAATATAAAAATATTTTATGTTTCTTTCAAATCACATCAAAACTATATTTTACCAAAATAATATTTTTTAATAGAAAAGAACATAAACTGTTTATTTTATTGGAAAATATTACAAATGTTCATAAAGTGTTAAACATAGGTTTTATAAATTCATAATGGTATTAAAAAATATTTGTAGTTTTACTCCATAGATACATATTTGGCCATGAAAAATATTTTATAATTATTTTTCTTACACCAACTTCCTAATAGATTCATAAATTCTTATGGTTTCATTAAAAACTATATTTTTCACTCTTCATTATAAATCAAAAATTTCCAAAAAATAAAAAATTATTATCTTATAATATTTAAATTATATTTCTATATATAAATATTATTTCACTAACTTTTAATTGTAAAATTAATATATTTATTATTCAAATGAAAATACAAACATAAATATAGAATTCTATTATATAAAAAAATAACCTCTCAAACATATGGTGTCATTAATATCATTTCATATTCATTTCCAAATATTTTAATTTTTACATAATTTTTTGTATATCTTAATATTAACTCTTATAATATATTCTTTGGTAAATTTTATTTATAAAGGTAAAGTATAATATGCTTTCATTTAATTTTTCTTTGAAATAAATCCATTTATTGAAATATTAATCAATGAAAAATATTAATTTATTATTATCTAAATTAATTATTATCTACATATTTACTAATGATAATTTTCTTCATAAAATTTAGACATATAAAAGTTCTTTTCAGTTAGGTGTTCTAATGTTTAGTGTTGTGTGTGGCCTAATCTATTAATATTAGTATTAATTTAGGGGTTCCAAAATTTCATGTTGTAATAAACCACACACAACCTGATGTTTAAATTCCTTGGAGTATAAAAATTACACAAACACATCCTAAAAAACAAGGCTTAATTTTGAAAATTGATTTCAAAGATCTCCTAATCCATGTGACAAAGGGATATCATTTTCATTCAAAAACAATCAAAGTGGGTCATGAAAAATAAAGGGTGAATGGTACACTAATTATCAACTCAATAAATATAGTTTTATTATTTAATTATATTTTATTAAATAAATTTATATTAAGAAAGTTTTTTATGAGTGTTTATTCACCTCCTAAAATGACATAAATTGAAATATTAATGAAAAAATGGTATTGTGAGGATTTTAGACAAGTTATATAATTCATCTTTGACCCAGTATTATGGAAAGTTACTTCCTAGGAATATAGTTCTATATCGCTTTATGTAACTTGATGTGATGTTGAGCATGCACTTGATCTCCCCAAATAGATATAATTTTAGCTACTTGGATAGATAAACTTCATTTCATATTCTAAATCACTCTATGATCATATATTGATGCTTGTATGCTGATGTACTCCCATTGGAAGAAAATTTTGCAATATGGGTGATTTTCCCCAATATTGAGGGATACCTAGATCCAATGTCTAAGATAAACTCAATGTTAAAGATGTACCTATTATTTGGCAATATATAAATGTATTTCTCAATTAATTGTGTGTTCATACCCTAGAACAAGAGGTTTATTTTTGAATTTGACTCATACCACGTAATATTCTCATATTAAAGAGACCTTATCTAATATATCCCATCTAAATGAATGAGTTTAAGAATAAACATTAAGAGTATCATGACCTTATTTTTATTCAAAAAAGTACATTCCCATCGGGTGTACTGATTTTATTTTTCAATAAGTACAAATCAATGCACATTTTTCTTGATTATCACAAGTATAAAAATATCAAAATCATGAATAAGTATAATCTTACCAATATTTATAATTTCATTGATCAATAGAGGGGAGATAAATAACTGTCAAAGTTTTTATTTAAATCTATATATCATAAATTAAAGGTGAAAAGGGAGGGTATAAATAAGACAACATTAATGATATGGGAACTATGCATTCATTATGATTCAATTCAAATTTATAAATTATTCGTCCATTTCATTGATCTAACGAATAGATCCTTTAGATATTATATCAACCAATTTGTGGTGGAATTAATTTATGATGTTATAATATATTCCATTATAATGGAAAAGCATGATGATAATTTGATGATTTTTCTAAAGATATTTAGAAGTTGTAAACAGTATGGAAACTTTGAAAACTATTAATTATGTCTATATAAAGCTTAATTATTGGAGCATATAATTACAAGAGAGGGTATATCTATATAACACTCAAATATATATATATATATATAATTATTGAATATCCTAGATGAATCACTAAAAAATGATTTATAGTTTTCTTTGATTATCTATAAATTAAACATTATGAGAATTTTTTCAAGACTATTAATACCACTAAAAAGCTAAAATAAAAGGGAAATAAGTTCTACTAGATGGAGGAAGGTTAATAGAATTTCAAAGAGTGTAAGAAAAGGGTTTCCACCACATCAATACTCAAATTACCGTATAGAGATGATATATTTTGTTTATAATATGATGAATTATAGAATGGATTGATATGCGAGCATAATAAAAATTTCATGTTCATTGTTTATTCACTATGTCAATTAAAATAACATGGTAGAAATTCCCAAAAAAATTATTTCTATCTCACTACTATGATATTTCCATTAATGTTATAGATTCATTATCTAAATAATGAAAATTGAATAATATATATTGATCAAAAGATAACAATTTATATTCACACATAAGGAGTTGAAAATAAACAATAAAAGTTTCTTGGGATTTCAAATTGAATACGACTTCCCAATAGATTACCACCTTAGGTACATAAAAAGTTGGTTTATTCTCCGAGTATGAAGGATATCACAATATTATTAAGGATACAGATTGAAATATACCAAATACCCATGTATTAGTAAATTATGCATAATTAAATCATAAAGGGTGTGGAAGAAAATCATCTTTCTCTAGTGAATGCTCTACCAAATATCCTTGTGATGATCAAGGAGGCACAAGAAGTGAATATGAAGCTACAGTAGAAGGTAAAGAATATTCTAGATTCTAACTTCAACAATGATTGAAGTATAAGATCTGAGAATTAAATATGTATTTTATCAGCACCCTAAATTAAAAAGGATATATTATATGATCCACGTAACTCATCATTCTCTATCTATTATGGAAAAAAGATGATTTATAGAAATCATAAAAAAAAATTAATCTAGGAAAACATAAATAGGTACATTTAAGTGTATATATCATTATTCTTCGTATTCTAGAAAGTTAAGGATGAATAAAATAAGTATATGGGGATGATGAAACCACCACACATACCTATATAAAAATGAGATAACATCACCATATATATTATTTGAAATGATTCCAATGATATAAAAATAACATAATTCCAATTTGGGTTTTGTTGATCTCCTTATGATGTCATAACATTTCATTATTATTTAGTAAGTTTTCTCACTCCATAAATATTCTATAAAATATATAAAGGAAGATGTAAATCTATGTGGGGTACTAGTTTCCATTGTATCTAATTTAGAATAAAGGTATGCATGAATGTTCTAAAGGGGTATTTTACAAGTGTAGGATACATTAATGAAAATATACAGTTTTTATATTCCTCAAAATTCATGATCAATATAAATGGAATATTGAAAAGTTAGAGGATCATTTAAGACTCTTCTTAGTAGATGTAACATCCTGACTCAGGTGCCACATACCAATGTCCTGAGCAAGTTTTCTATGTGACCTCATTAATACCTCCCTATATACCAGAGTCTTAAAACTAGTATCAAGGGCCTAATATTGATAATGGTGAGACTATAACATTTATAATATAATAATTCCATAGAGTAAATAAATAACAATAAATAGATAATATAACCATTAATAGAATGATACCAATATCACATGATGAACAAAGAGGAAAATATAATACAAAATATAAACATTAGATATGTTATGTCATTTTATGCATCAAGTGTCAATATGAAAAACCCATAATAAATAAATACACTGACAAATACCAAGGATATCCTGAACCATTTTTGGTCCCTCATTTATGCTCCAACTGGTCTTAACCATCTAACATGGGGACCTTTCCCTTAATATGTCATGTAACCATGAAATATTTTTTGGGTATCTATTAGGCATATCATGTAGTGTGTGATTACATCTAGGTAGGAAACCACTGATGGTGTCTAAAACAATATCCAAATAATATAGTGTATACAACTGTATAAATAATAAATTTCAATTCATAATTAAACTCTTATCACATTTCTCATTCTTTAATTTAACTACATCAACCCCTGAGTTGATAAGGAAACCTAAACTACAATAGCTACTTCAACCCTTGCTGGAGCTTGAACCATATCACATATTGAATTCAAAATTCATTATAAAACACTGGATTTCATTATCCATTTCATTTCAATTATTTACCATGACCAATTAGAACCACAGTCTAATGGAAATCTCATGGGTGTATAACATCATTTTAAGCACCCCATGAGTATTTAGAGCATTAGTCCCTACCCCACACTATCTGGGTATTTAGAGAATCACCCATTTTCCCATATAGTAATATTCACATTCATTCTTGTGGAAGTATATAGTTATTTGGAGCATCATTCCAAGACCCACACTCATATATCAATCAATCACACATGGGTATTTGGAGCATCTGTTTATATCCCACACTCATATATCAATAAACCACATATATCACATGTATCACAATATCACATCTATCAAAATGTAAACTTTATCACAATATCAAATGTATCAAAATACCACATAAATCAAGATTAATGAACATTAATACTCTTATAACATTTCACCATCACAATATTTAATAAATTAATTAATCCAACACCAAAAATTCCATAATCACAATAATTGACCAATTAATTAATTCAAAAATTAATTAGCCGAATTATGTAAATTTCAATGTTCCCTTAATTAATCCATATATTAATTAATACAATTTCACAATCATAAATATCCATTAATTTATTGAACAATTAATAAATTCAATTCCAAATTATCAACAATAAATTAATTATTTCAATAATTAATTAATTCCATTACACCAATTACTCAATCACATATTCCATTAATTAATTCAATAATAAATTAATCAAGTAAAAAAATCATAATATCCCATTAATTAATTCAATAATTAATTAATTAATTCAAAAATTGTGGAATTTCACAAACACATTAATTTACCAATTCTATAACACCAATATTCAATAAATTCGACAATCCCAAAATTGATTAATTCAAAAATTTAATTAATTAAATCTAAGAAATTAAATAGCTAAACATAAAATATCAATTCAAAAATTACATACATGTAATTGAAATCAATATTATAGGATTTGAATAATAGACCACCTACCTGAAAATCAAAAACAAATGCTTGCCAATAAAAATCCCCAATTTAATAGGAATAAAACTTATCATGATATAGAATGAGATCTTGATATAAATCATACATATAATATAAAACAAAAAAATATCCATCAAACCTAGATCTCAATATAATCCCAACATGGGAAAACATCCCTTCGAAGAATGGTAGAACAATTGGAGAGAGGCGAGAAACTAGTCGGGATGAGATTTACTTACAATGAAAGTTGTGGATCTTCAATCCAGTCTTAGAATAATAAATAATGGAGGTTTTGAGCTCTAAGAATTAATCCTTTTGCATCTAAAAAGTGTGTATGATTAGGGTTGACCTAGGTCAATTTATGGGTAAATATGGGGGGTTTGGGAATTTTGAAACAATTATTTATATTAAATAAAATTATATGAATGGTTTCCTAGGTAGCAGAAAAAATATTTCAAAACCATATTTATTAACTATATGCCTCTCCTTAGGTTAGGGGTTCACAATTTCTCTAAAAAGGGAGCACGGTTTGAAAAACCATGCACCATCTATGCAATCCCTTTCTATTTGGGGTTGAATGGTTTTCTAGGTGAGGGAAAATAGTTTGGTAAATATATTCATTAACCGTGAAATTCCCTCTATCCTCCATATTTTCTCAAATTTAACCCCAAAATTCCCCATGGTAATAAACAAACAAAAAATACTCAAAAAAGTCCCAAAGAGAACCTAAAAATGAGCCTGAGTCATCCCTATAAAATATTATCAACCCTCATTAAAATATCCCATACACAAGATGTAGTCCCAAGAACCTCTAATATTCCAAGTCACAGATTGGGAAACTAATCTCGCATATCCACTTATCTCAACAATGTTTCCTCCAACACATGCCCATGTTGCAATAATATACAAAAAATCGGTACACTCTTTCCCCACAACACATTCTCACTGTGATCCCACACACATATCAGATGATCCTCAAAGAATATATTAGTCTCAATTTCAAGATAATCCACATATATCACATGATAAGAGTAGTGGGGATACTATCAAAGTTGGGATACAAGGAAGACATTAGGCATAACACTGTATCTTTGTGGAAGATCCAATCGGTATGCCACCAGCCTGATTCAGTCCACAACCTCAAATGCTCCAATGAACCTGGGCTCCATCTTACCCTACCTTTGTATCATATGGTGACCCAATATAAGTAACACCTAAAAGAATACGTGATCACCCTCTCCAACTCTAGCGGTCATTGTCATCTATCAGCATATGACTTCTGTCTACCCTAACTTGTATCCACATGCCTCTGAATTAGTTGAACCTGCTCTGATGTCTCCTACACAAGACTGATTCCCATAAACATTGAATAAAAAACCTCCATCTAGCATAGATATGATTTTTATGTCCTAACATAAAGAGTTTAATATGGTTTCTTATTTATAGTTTCTTGATAACTATTATTAAAGTAAAAATACAGAAGTTTTAGGTGTTTGTCATAACACCCACCAAAGTCTAGAACACACACTAGCGGAAGATCCTCAAGAAACTGAATAACACATTCTAATTTCCCAAATTTTTGTGGGTGAAAATCCATACTAAAAAAAACCATTTTATCAAGATAATTCTCTAAGATATAGCAGATGCAAGAAGTAGATCATGTGTCATGACTTGAGGAAATACTATGTGGAACCCTGTGAAGACAGACTATCTCCCAAAATTATAATTCCACCAACAGATCCATTGATAAAGTATCCCATATTTGTTAGAAATGTACTAAAACTGTCAAATGGTCCAAAATGACCCTAATTATTCATTCTTTTGAGGCATCCCAAAGAGACCCACCAAAAATTCCATATTAACTTCATCCCGATTCCATTCCATAATGGGAAACAGATGTAAAAACAAATTGGTCATTGATGCTCAGTCTTTACCTATTGAAAGGTGTATAATCATATCATGAACCCTCCATTCTCCTTTATCAAACCTAGCCACCAAAATTGACATCATATTTCATGGAACATTTTGGTCACACTAAGATGTACTACCCACCTTGAGTAATGAATTTCAGGAATAAACTCTTCCCACATACTCATAGGTACAAATACTTGATTCCAAACATAGATGATATCATCATCATCATCACTTTCCTAGTCTGAAGATGACTCATCACCTTCAAAGATTTCCCACAAAGTCAAATAATTTGGATCTATGTACTATCTTTCCATGATATGTCTTAAAGTGTAGACTCCACTGAAACCGATACGAGGGTCATCTTATCCTGAATCTCCTGAATAAAAACATTCATCTAAACCAATAAATTCATTATCTTCCACTTAGTACCTGACTCTTGAACTACATATGTCTATGTTTTCATTCTGAAAGCATCAGCAACACTACTTCTCATTCTAGATATATATTATAGCTCAAGATCAAATGACTGCATATACTCAACCCACCTCAACTATTAAAGAATTATATCTCACTGCAAAAAGTTATAATTTATTCTCTTATAATATTTATAAATAGTAAACTTATCTCCCAGCAGATAATGCCTCCAGCAAATCAAATCATAAATAACTAAAAATTAGTTGAGGTCATGCATATGGCGGTTGTGTTCTTGTATCCTCAACTATTATGGCCCATATGCTACTTCCTGCATTAACACTACTCCAAGATTAATTCCAAAAGTTTCACAAAACACTATGTACTCTTCACCAGGAAAGGTTAGGATCAAGATAACTGCTATAATAAAATTCTTTATCATCTCCTATAAATAATTCTCACATTTTCAAGACCATTAAAAATTTACTCCCTTCCTGTTCAAGACTTAAATTGTTTCTCCCAAGTAAGAAAATTTGTGGATGGATCTCCAATAATATCTTGAAAACCCAAAGAAGCTATGGATATCTAAAACATTCATAGAATTCTACCTTTAAACCACTTCCAAAAAAAATTCTGCGTCCATTGACACACCTTCCTATGAGATGATGTGACCTATGAAATGTACCTGATCAATCCCAAACTGACAAATAGAATGATTGGTGTATACCTTATGATCTATCAATGTACTTAAGATGATGTAAATTTTTTTGGAATGATCTTCATCAGTCCTTGAGTACACTAATATTTAATCCAAAAAGACAATCAAAAACTAATCCAGTTATGGATTGAAGATTCTATTCATTGAGTCCATAAACACTACCGGCGTGTTCTTCATTCCGAATTGCATCACAAAGAATTCATATAGACCATAACTAATTCTGAAAGATGTCTTAGTATATCAGAAGGTCATAATATCAACTGATAATACCCTAATCTCAGGTCGAATTAGGAAAAGACACAAGGTCCCATCAACTGGTAAAAAGAACATCAATTAATTGGAGAGGATACCAGTTCTTTAGTATAATTTGGTTCAAATGTTAGAAATCAACACACAACCATAGAGTCTCATTATCCTTAATAGAAAAAATACTTTTGATCCCCAAATTGAGGTACTCATATGGATAAACCCCTTACCCATCAACTCCTCGAGTTGAGACATAAGCTCCTGCAGCTCTGTTAGATCCATTATATATGGTGTAATAGACATTGGATCATCCCCTAACATGAACTCAATAGTAAACTCCACATCTATCTCAAGTCGAAGATCAGACAAGTATTCAAGAAACACATCCTAAAACTAATCCGCTACTAGTGGAAACACATAATCCTTTTCAGAACCATCATCTAGAAACGTACTACCAACCTGGTAGTGAGCTGCCCCAATTGTTGTTGAACTGGCCATGCACGACCTCCTTGGATGACCCGGTCTCCACTGTGAACATAATTGTCAGCCTTATGAGACTTAAAAAATAATCTCTTGTGGTAATATTCTACATGGGATATGTATGATACAAACAAGTCCATACCCAAAATTATTTCAAATCCTGAATTATTAAGGATGCATAGATCCCACAGAAACCAATACTCTCAAACCTCAAGGGTACACCCCTTGCGCAAATAGATATCTCACAACCATACTCCCAAAGGAGTATCTATCATCATATCCCCTCTAATAAATTCTAGAACGAGGCTTAAACCATTCAAAATTAGTGATGATATAAAATAATCAGAGGCACCAATATAAAATAATAAACTAGGTACTATATAAGCTACAAGAATATACCAATCACTATCAGTAGTCAATCATTAATATTCACATATTTAAGATAAAGAACTATACTTACCCTATTCTGTGTGATGTAGTCTAAATCCCCAGAGCTTCACCACTCTTTTTTACATCTACTCTTTCTTAGAAGCTCCTCATCCACTACCTTGACCTCTATGTCTAGTAGAAATCCAACTCCCAGACTAGTACTGTGTAGTATATCCCCATACCATACACTAGATCATCCTAAATCTTCCATAATTCCCCATTTTTCATGGGTTCTTATAGAACCATTGTTGATGAAACATCATGCCATAGGTTTGAAACTATAATAGTGTTCAAGGAAAATATTTATGACAGTGGCCCCACCTACCGCACTGGCGGCAAAGCACTCGGGTAAGATCCTATGTTACAGACCCCTCTTTTGGACACTCTGATCTCCACTACTCTAGATAAAATTATCATAACGACACTTACTTATCTTGAAATTGAAACCTCTAGATCATATAGTAGGATCCTCCTATCCTCCACTAGATACCTCCTTCATATTCCCCTCCGATATATGATCCTGATTCACCACTTCAAAAAACTTCTCATCCTAAAGATATTCACATGAGTCTTAATTTCACATTTAAGTCCATCCTAAAACTATTTTGTCATGGTATTATCATATCCTTCCAATTATAGAATAAAGTGCCCCATCTATGTAAAACATCTTGTTTGTTCCATCACAGAAATTCTCCCCTAGGTCGATCTCATGAACTCTGCTCCTCTCTCCAGCCATAGCATCTCAGGGTAAAAGTGATCCAAGAACGTCTCTTGAAATTCCTTCCACTCTATAGCCTCATATTTTCAATCTCGAGTTTGGATGTCTCTCTGATTCGTTTCATGAACATGTAACATTTACACATCCAATTTGACTCTACTCTCAACATGGGTATCTATGTGTACTAGTATCATCTAGAAGGACTCAATCCAAAACTCAGCTACCTTAGGTCCACCCTCTTCGGTAAACATCAGAGGGTGCTAGAACTGGAATACCAGTGTCAGGTCAAACATACTCTTCACTACTCACCCTGGGTATCTTTCCAAAAACATCATGAACTAAGATAAGTTATCATCCAACTAATCTTCATCTTCCTCACCCAAAACTACTGGTGCCTCATCCACCACAACTAGAGAATAATCCCTAGACAGTTCATCCTTTCAATATCTCAATAATTTTCATCATTGAGGAATATATATACAATTCCAAACACACATCTTATTAAACATTAACACAAAAAGTAAGAGGGTTTCATATAATTCCACAACAAGTCATCCCCCCTTTATCCCCGTTACACAGAAAAAATTGAGGTACTATCATGACAATTATCCAACCTATATATAGGTCATAGTTAACAAAGCATAAACACATTCTCATTATTGACGTCTATTTATACACCCATTTTCAAAAAATTTAATCATTTAAAATTTTCAGCTTTATATTAGGCACCTTTTAATTTCAATTTTCATTTAAGGAAATAAATTTCAATTTCAAAAAATTACCCAACATTTTAGTTTTTGTGCGTGCCTAAAATTATGAATGTCTTAAAATAATAATGAATTCTTACAATAATTCATGCTTAATTAACACTCATTTCATACCATTCCATGAGTGAAATCATAAAAACATTCAGAAACAATAACCACAACACACAAAAATCTCATCTCCCCAAGTGAAAGTACGTCCAACTATAACATAAAACACTAATAACAATAACCCCACCCTAGAAAATTTGGGTTCCCCCCATTAAAGGGTTCGCTTCTCGCATGAAAAATCTAATTTAAAAGGCCAAAATCTTCCTAGTCTCTCAGCTACCATTCGCAAATATTAATAATAAATAAAATAAAATAAAACCTTCTCGGATACAACTTTGTAACTTCGAGACTCAGTTTCCACACACCAGTTCCCTGATCGGGTCCTCTATGTGACGTCAGGTGTTCCTCCCCATATGCCAGAGGCTTCCAACTAGTAGTGAGGGTATAATATAAATAATTGAGAAATTATACCCTCTTTATCAATGTAATTCCATAGAGAAAATAAATTATGATTAACAAATAACATAACCAAAACCAGAATGATACCTATATCACTTGATGGCCCAAGAAGAAAATGAAATACCAAAACTAAATAATAGATATTCTATACTAAGGTATGTATAATGTTTCAATATGAAAAACCCAAACTGAATAAATTCACTGATAAATACCAATTAGGTATCTAACCATGTATGGTTCCCCCATCCATGATCCTTCCCAACTTAGTTATCTAACATGGGTCCCTTGCCCTTAACTTATCCTACATCCATGAAATCTATTTGGGTAATGATCAGGCAGCCTAAGTCAGGTGAGAGTACAACTCAGTAGGACATCAAAAAAGGTGTCAAAAATAATATCCGATCAATATAGTTTATTAATTTTTTAAAAATAATATTCAAAAATGAATACCTATGTAGTTATCATAATTATTATTCATTAAATTAACTAAATAAAACCCTCTAGTTCCTAAAGAAACCAAAACCACAATACCTACTTCAACCCATGTTGTATTTGTAAACCATATGACATATTCAATTAACAATTAATTGTAACATATAGGATTTCATTATTCATTTCATCTCACTTCATTACCATGACCAATTAGAAATAAAGTCAAATTATAACCTTATGGTTGTAAAACATTATGTCTAGAAACATATTGGTATTTGGAGCATCTTTCCATGTCCCACACCCCATTTTTATTTGGACCACCTATCCCTATGCAATAAAATATTATTCGCATGAATCCACTTGGAAATCTATGGGTATTTGGAGGATCAGTCTGTGACCCACACTCAAATTTCTATCAATCCCACATTGTTATTTGGAGCATAATTCCATGTACCACACATTTATATCAATCATAGACACATATATCATGTTTCAAAATATCACAAGTATAAAAATATAACACATATCAAAATATCACATACCTCAAAATAATCTAGATTAATACTCTTGTCACCATCATAATCTGACATTAATTAATTCATAATTAGTTAATCTAATTCCACTAATTCCATAATAACAAAAATTTACCAATTAATTAATCCAATTAAATAAATTCAAATGTTACATTAAAAAATCCACTAATTAATAAATCCAATTTCACTATCACAACAATCCATTAATTAATTAAAAAATTAATTAATTCAATTCCACATTCTCAACAATACATTAATTATTTCAATAATTATTTAATTCAATTCCACCAATTACATAGTCACTCATTCCATCAATTAATTGAAAAATTAATTGATCCAATTAAACTATCCAAATATCCCATTAATTTATTCAAAAAATAAATTAATCCTATTAAAATATTTATGAATTTTACAATCCCATTAATTTAACAATTCTATAAACCCAATATTCAATAAATTACACAATCCCTAGAATAGTTAATTCACCAATTCAATTAATGAAATTGAAGAAATTCAATATTAAAACATTCAATAGTAATTATACAATTTCATGTAATTGAAATCAATATTATAGGATTTGAATGATAGAAAACCTTCCTTCAAATGAGTTATTAACATGCAACAATGTAAATCCTAAATTTGATTATAATAACCCTATTCCTGAAAAAGAATTATACATTGACTAAAATCATAAATCCAAGACCATGAAAAAAAAGAACCATCATATATAGATCCAGATCTAATTATAACAGGGGAAAACATACCTTCAAATAATCTAAGAAGAATGGGATAGAGAGAGAGAGAAGACACCAATTGGAATGAGGTGTAAATACTGGGAGATGTGTATATATTCAATCTAGTTTTGAATCATAAAAAATAGAGGTCGAGATCTCTAGGATTTGAAATAGGATCCTTTAAAAATGAAAGGCGATGATTAAAGCCACGCTTGATCCGATTAGTGGTTAATATTGGGGGTGGGGGGGGGGGGGGTTGGGAATTTTGAAACATCTTTTTTGGTTAATTAAATGCACACACACTATTTTTGAGGTAGGGGTGAACAATTATCTAAACTGTTCACCAGCCATTCAATCCCTTAATCTGAGGGGTTGTATATTTTACCAAACCTGAGTTCAGAGTTTTGGAAAATTGTGTAATAACCATGCACTACCCTATATACTTCTAATTTTCAGAAATTTCACCAAGAAATTCCCCAAGGTAACACAAAAAAAGTACTCTAAATAAGGAAAAGAGTGTAAATGAAAACAAGCTCAAGACATCTCTAGAAAAGGCATGGTTCATTCACTATATTTCAAAGGATGTTAGGAACAATTCCTCTACCTAATATTGTTATTATATATTAATAATTTCTATTGTATAATTTTAATAGAACCATATGAGGCATTATATTAGAAAAGGTGAAAAATTCCTACATTTTTGGATGAATTTTAAGTTAATAAGGTACTGGGACTAAATATCTCTCAAAAAAATTAGAAATGATTCAAAGTAGTCAGTGGTACATTAAATAATTATATTTTTTAACAAAACACTATGGTGGTAATCATCAATGATTTTTTTGAGTTTTATGTCCATTATAAGGAATTATTTTTAATATCACCATATAAGTGAGTCATGAGATTCAAGAATAATGAATATTTATCCCATAGTGATATTTTCCCTTTCGAAATAATTGATTATTTTGGGATGGTATCTTATCATATTACACTTCCAAAAAACCGATCCTAGGTGCATGGTGTCCACTTTTTATCACTTTTGTAGAAATACATATCTAACCCTTAAAACATAATGAACTCAAAGGTTGTACCACTATAACATGATCTATCATATGAGTTATAATCAGTATTTTTATATTTTTATAGAGATAATGTTCTAAGATACAAGAACATAAACTTATTTAAAGATATATTCATAAATAAAAAGTTTGACAAAGTAATTTGGGGACCTAAATATACAATGAGAGAGGACTACCCACATTTTCTTTGATTAGAGTAAAAAAATTGTGATAGAATGTCTTTTACGATGGTAGACTGTAAGACCCCTACTTTTACTATATCATTCCCTTTAATTAATTTTTGTATTGAATAACTTATTTCACACAAAACACCATACTAAAATAAAATTTGATACATTTTATTGAAATAAATTAAACATTCATACAATTTAAAAAATCAGTATAAACCAAAATTAAGAATATATATATAGAATAAAACTACAAGAATACTAAAATAAAATGAATATTAAATATTAAAGATAAGATATTGAATGAATATCGAAAAATTGATTTCAATTATTAAAAAATGGAAAACCTTTTTAAGTATAGTACCGAGGTTGAGAGTGAATTAAATTAATAGGATAAATAACTTTAGTAATGTGTGTAAGGATGTATATTGGAATGAAATATGAATGATTTATATATATATATATTCTCATTGAAAGTATGGTCACTAGATATATGATAATTGAAAATATGGCCATTTGATATATCATATTTCATTATGAAAGTATAAAATTCGTATATTAAATTTGTTGGTACACTAATGAAAATTTTCAAATAATATAATTTTCAATTGATAAATAATGGAACAAAACTACAATATTTATTTAAAATATTTTATCATATATTTTTTTCCTTTGGCTGGATCTCTATGTATGTATACATTATAATATTTTCCATGTCTTTGTAGTGGTTATTAGAAGAGGGAAATACTTTTTGTGTCTGTAGTGGTTTTATCTTCTATTAAATCATTTATTCCTAATCTGCAGGTGGGGTCAGAGTGGTCCTCAATGTTTCTTCCCCTAAAAATTGGTCAATGTGGTTCCCCTGATGACGGTTCCCTTCACTAGTGGTTTAATTCAATGTGTCACATATATTTCAAGTACATATCCTATCAGTGGAAGTAGGTTCTCATGCATAGATGGTGTTGTGTGCGATGTCATAGTGATGGGGCGGTGATGCGAGTGCGTGTTAAGGGTGGGGTATGAGAGGATTACCACTATCAATTATGTTGGGGATCAGATAAAATATTTTATGGTTATATTTAGGTAATCTATTATGTTTTTAGTTCATAAGACATTTTTTCTATCCCCCTCTTCCAATTTTTTATAGATTCACATTGAACACCCAAAAGTCTCATTTAAAATTCCAAAAAAATGATTTAGAAATATTTATTGTGATTTTATAGAAAAATAAAATAAATTTACAAATTCAAAAGATGAATATAATGTAATTTTACAATGTATAAATAAATTTATTTAATAATTTAATAATTTATAATTTATATGAAATAATATTTTGAACATTTAATGTTGATAAATAAATTTTTCTATAGAACCAATTTCTATGTATATATAAAAATATTATGTTTTCAGTTAACATTTTAATTTTCCATATTTCTAAATTGAATTATATTAAATGGGATATCAATTTTCAATCACCTCAATGAAATTTAGTAAGTATTTCAATTTCAATTTTTGGCATAAAAAGAAGTTACCAACGAAATAATTGAGTTACCATAGTAATGGTATAATTAGGTAAAAGGTTGTAACATAGTTTAAGGATTAAAATATATATAAAATTATCTTTATATTGTTTTTATTATGTTATTATAAATAAATATACATTATTTTCAACATTTTATCCACTTTCAATGATAAAATTATAGCCTTACTCCTTAGGGAATGAGTATTTGAGAAATTGACACTCAAAACTCACCTAAAAAATATTCATACTCAACCCCTTCCAACCCACTATATTACTTCATAACTATCTTTAAACCTTACCCTTTTTTACTATCCTAAATCATTCATAAAATATTTTACCATATGGTTCCACGAAGGATGTACAAATACTTTATTTCATAGGAACCTGTATTGAGAAGGAGACAATTCATTAATGTAAGTGCCTAGTTATTTGCTATATTTATCAGTGAATTTAAATTATTTACTCTCTCTATATATAATTATCCACTATAATTTGTATATATTAACATCATAATGATTTTTGGTAAATGATATTACTATTATATATCTCTATAATCTTACATAGTTTTAGTATAACATGTTATTATTCTGGTTGATCAAGCCATCTATCAATATGATGAAATAATATCTTCACTATTTAAAAAATTAATTAGTATCATGAAATTAATACTAGTAATACATTATAATAAGGATTAATTTGTTTTATGAATATGGTTCAATAATGGAGATAGAAAATTAAATTTTCTATATAAAGTAAATTGTTATTATCAGTAAATTAACAAAAACATTCTCTATACAGATTCCATTCATGAAAACCAAAACCAAACTTTCTACCAAGTGAAAATGGGACTACATAAGTCATTGAAACAAAATAATTACACTTACACTAATAATATAGCAATTATAAACTGTGTTTCTATAAATTACTTGGTTTTTCTGTCTGAACCGATAAATTTTTTAAATAATTATCATTAAATTTATTTTGGAGTCATGGAGAAGTTTTGGGTATTGTAAAACCATGATATTCATGTAATGAAAATATTAAATATTTTTAAATCATGCATACCTGGAATCATGGAATTAATGTAATTACCATTATATGACACCTCTAATAGTAAATCTAATGCTACTATTGTATTCGAAATACATGTTTTACCCTAGGTGTGATATAATTTTTTCCATCATAAAATGTTCCATTATATTTTATTCATTGGAGGAAGTGTAAAATAAATTAAATGATTATTTTATTTTATTTATTGAATGAGTTAACCTATACCCTCCCTATATAAATATTTGGTTATGGAAAACACCCTATGTTATCTATATTACCCTGGGTGATTAGATAGGATGAGGAGAAGTCTTTCATTGGAATTAAAGAATAAGCACGACATCATTTATCAATGATGAAAAATCGAGGATATTATTGTAAAAAATGATTAATGAAATTAAATATATAATGATGTCTCTAGTGAATGTGTTCATCATCAATAATAGAATTGTTTTTATTTTACATCTCATTATTGTTCTAGATTATCCCCCTTATGTTCATAATTCTTGATCATGGATTGAATATATATTTAATTACATTAATATTATGCTCCACATGACCTATAAATTTCATTTAGGGGTTTTTAATGGATTATCTATTTTCATTGTACCCATGTATTTAAAAACTTTTGGTATCCATGATTACTATCATTACATATGTTCTCAGTGTCCAATGATAATCCAACATTGTTATTGTCCCTTTCCCTGCTACTTTCTTTAGGTTATCCATTATCAGGCCCTGGGGTCAATGATTTGACATTTCCAGACTATATAGTATTGAACCTTAAAATTGCATAATGTTATGAAAATGATGATGTATTTTTTGACTTCAAAAAACGTATGAGGTATGATGGAGGAATCATAGATGTTGGTTCCCCATATGGGGACCCAATATGGAAATAAAGACATAATATGCTATGTAAGGATCAATGGAATGTCTGATTCCAAGCCATCTAAGATGAGGAATTGAAAATGAGTGGATTTTAACATATATATTAGGTCTTGGGAATTGCGTCAAACATCTTTGGTAGTGAAAATGGTAGATCTAGTGAAAGGTGAGGGTGATACCAAATCTAGTGCGAAATTCAAATCTCCACGACATTTATGTTAGAAGAACATGTGATATGTATTATGTATTTAAATTATAGTAGTATTTTACCACTATAAATATCATATTCTATATAGAAACCCACATTAAATGTGATATTATAAGCGTAACCATACCATTTTGTGATATAAAATGCATAGGGAGACTGTATAACCTATACATCTTGTATCATGTACACACCATGTATATTGTAATCAGCCACTGATCCCATGTTCAGTGAAGACCATTACTTATATCTCTACTAGAACCAAATAACATTTCACCCTTATAAAACACCACGTATATATCATTTTACTTTTCGAAAACATATTTGGGACACATATAGGATTAGGATTCGGATTACACCTTTTTTACCCTGATTCGCAAATCATGTGATTTCCAAAAATCATCTACCTCCCATATCTCCTACCCTAGGTTTAAAAAATATGATTGTGAGTAGCCTATTCAGATAATAATTTATCAAAGGACATAATGGTTTCCTTTATATTGGAATCAGAGTTATGATGTGGGGTTATTTTTGTGGGATTATTTTTTTTCAGTGATGTTTGACCGATAGATGTTTTCAGGAATGATTATGAGAGTGTTGTCAGAGATAGTACTCCCTAGAATCACTAAGAGAGATATTCCCCCATATCCTATATATATAGTTAGATTCATTACTCCCACACACTATATAGGGAATGGGTCATATTTTTACAGAGTAATATTCCCCCATCATAGAGCTCTGATTGGGTTTCTATCATCCACTTGAGTTAGTTCTCCCTCGATTATGATACACAATATCAAAGAGAATAACCTACACTCTAATTATATTATTTTTTTTGGGATACAAGAAACATCAAAATTAGAATGCCTAGTGCTGTGGGAAGACGTGTTTTTCAGAGTACCTATAAAGATGAAGATCTCATATCTCTCTTCGATTGGGTTTCTTTGAGTGTATCTATATCTTGAGTTATATTGTTCTCTTGTATTTTGGTTTGAGATAAACATTTATTTTACTATTTCCGTATATTATTTTGGTGTCTAATTTGGTATGTATATAATCACCCATAAATAGTATTTTCTCATATGTGTTGTGTCTTTTGAAGATGATAAAATGATTTATAGTGTATTTGGTATACCCATTGATGACGGAGATTATCAGTACCTAGTACCAGAGACCATGTTTGGTGGTCGGTTGATAGAGATCATGGTCAAGTCTCCCTCTTATTATTACATTTTTTATTAATTTTTATGCAGGGACCATTTTCATTCTTCAGTTTGTATCATTGAACTTTTTATTCCCATTTTCTAAATTGTTATACTCAAATGTATTCCTAGAGTTTTTTGAATTAATTTAAAAACTGTATTGGATTTCAATTTGTCTTACTCTACTTATGCTCAAAGATTTTGGTGGTGATCATGTTTACATGTTCAATAGGATAATACCACCCATGTGTGTGATATACCTCCTTGATGCTAGTCTCCCTCCCATGGCCTATTGCAGGTGATCTTAGGGTTTCAATCTTGGGTTACCACCAATCCAAGTGGGGCCTTAGTGGTTTGGATCTGAAAAATATATTATTAGATCATTAATTCCAAAGGATGACTTCTATAGTTAAATGTTTCATGAGGTTTGGTTTGGGAGCATAGTGAAATAGTGTTAAAGTGACTTGAGTCTAGGTCACAGGCCATGGAACCCGGTGATTAGGTAGAAACTAACTTATTCATATATCGGGACACTTACTATCTTCTTATCGAATAAAAATATTGAGTAAACTGATTTTTGGGAATCTATATTACATGAATCATAATGGAATGGTTCCCTCAAATTTCATTCCCCTCTTGAGTCAACTCCTTATATATAATCATCTAAAAATTCCTATCAGGTAAAATTTTTTAGATTATCATATTATTAAAACCAATATAAGTTCCACTAAATATTCACAAGTACTTCCATCTCACTGAAGATTCCTCCATTCATGTGCTACTTTTTAAGGCACAACCACCATTTTATCTACAAACAGTTCCCCCGCCCATAGAGCGATGAATTGACACAAATAAAGAAAATAAAACTAGATACAACCTTATATTTGAGTGGTCGATTGTTATAGAATGTTAGAATTATGATGTGCATTGTATATCCACACTATGAGAGTATCAACATAAAATACACCTTTATTATTAAATTGATTTAAATCATCAGTCTATAGAGGAATGGCTGGAGTCAATTGCTCACATATTTCGACTTGTACGAACCCTTAACGATCTAATGGTAACACTTGAAACTAGTATTATTCCAAGTGTAGTAAGACATTGGTGGGGTATGGTTGTCTAGTCACCTGGTGAGGTGATTCTATCATGGACACAGATCGAGCACTAATTTCGAGAGGACTAAAACCCTTTATCATTCTGTATTATTTTTATATAGGATCTTTTAGGAATGAAATAAGGCTATATTATTATTCTGTATTATGCATTGGGATTTACTAATATCACATGATAATTTCAAGATATAGTGAGTGGAAAATAATTTAATTCCTAAAAGATTCTATAGAGTCTCTTTATATTCATCCGAGCTCCAGCGATGACTATGTGCCTTCCCACTTATACTGGAGAGATAGAGTAGGCCTTGGATATGCTGATATCTTGAGCAAATAGGCACTAAATTAATGGATCATAAAATGGTTACAATGGATTTGAGTATTCAAATTTAGTGGGTAGGTGAAAAAATTTATTTGAGGTATGGTTTTTGTATTATTTACGTTATCTCCAGTACTTATTGACTCATGTGTGAGTCATTACATCAAATATTTGTCCATTTTCTATGAGATTCTGTTTTCAGTAGAACTATAGCTTGATCTATGTGTCTAGAGGTACCAAATCCTGGGGATTCCACTATCTTGTCCATCAGCTAACAATGTGAGTTTGTACATTGTGGATAATGATTTTCTCATGATCTCTCTAAGGTTTTGATTAAGACATATGATGTTATCCATATTAGGTACTAGTTATCTACATCTTATTCCCACATACACTATCACCGTTGTACGGTGAGGTTCCAATGGATTGGTAAGATGAGATTATTAATCAGAAGAGATGAGGCATTTCTAGAAAATAAATTTGGGCTATTGTGAAGGAAACAATATCCTATTTCTCATCACTTGTAAAACACCATCCTTAGCGCAACTGAATATTTAGAAACCTGGTTTCTTTTTGTAGTAGAGGTTTACATAGATTTATAATTTAATTATTTTTTAGGGAATACTTATATAGTGGTGGATCGATATTTTTGTTTGGCTTCACCTAGGTGCCTCACTAATATCCTTTATAGTATATTAGATTGCCCATTCCGAGCTTCGATAACTGAGGGTTCAGTTGGAGTTCATCTTATAAAAAAATATTTTTCAGACCCAATGTATCCTATAGTTAAGATTTGTTTTTCACTAAGTGTTTGTATACGTGCTTGGGTCTATGTATTCACTATCATCACCTAAATTAGGTGATGATCTAGAATAAACTCCACATTCCATGAATTTATGATCTCATTAACTTGATAAAAATTTCATGTTTTTTCTCAACATCTAACCATAAGTCAATTTATCACCATTTTTATGTTCATAAGGAAGATATATCAAATATTTCATTCTAATTATACTATGGGTTTTAATATTTCTGGGTGATTTCTTTTGGTTTGATTAACCCACATGTCATGTTCACATTACTCATGAATTGAAACCTCCAACACTAATTTTCTATGTTTATGTTTTTATTTTTGGACATAATTAACATTTACTATTCTTAGAAGGATGAGTATGAGAAGAAATTAAGGATATTCCTAGAATTACTAGAGGAGAAATATTTAGATGGTAATCTCTCAGAGTTCCAGTGATTGGTTAATGAATTGAAATTTTTGTGGAATTACATTTCAGAGTCTTGATTAGTTGTATACCCCCCTAGGATAGAGTATAATCTATATTGGGAACCAAAAAAGAGTGTTACTAGGGTACATATTTCTCTTGGTGGGATGGGGAACTATAGGGGGTTTGTGGTATAAATTTCCAAGACTGTGGACACTTTCTCTATTTTGTTGGGGAAATGAAATTCATTCTCCTACTCTGAGAAGTGTCATTGATCCATTGAGGAGTTGAGGGAGATATTAAAAAGCACGCCTATTTTGAGACTATTAGATCAGGGTGTTAAGTACATGATGTTCCATGATTTCACTGGATATGGACTACAATACCTATTTATATAGACTAAAGTAGTTATTTTATTTTAGATGAGGAACTTGATACCCAAAATGAATAATTATGTGACCCATGTCATGGAATTGGGAGTGTGTAATTCCCTAAAATTCTAATGTATGAACATCATATTTCATAGGGTGTATGAAATAAAACATAATGTGTAGAAAGGAATATGACATTCTAAGACATTATGATATATATAATATTTTAAATAAATACTCTATATAGATTTTAATTCATGTAACACTTATTTATCTTTCAATACAGATATAAATGATTTTTTGGTAGTTTGTGTTACAAGCAGGATCATGTTTTATCGAAAAATAATATATTATTAATATCATAATTATTTAATATAATAATATGGAACCTAGATATTAAAATGATGTATTTTAATTGTATTAATTAACTTATGGAAATATGTTTTTTATTTTATGTGTTAAAAATTAAATAAAAATTAATATCAAAAAAATTGAATATATATGAAATGTTTTATAAAGAACGATATTTATGCTACCAAAGGTATTTTATAAAAATGAATTAAATTATTTACTATTGGAGAGTTATATTAATGAAATAAATATATTATATAATCAATAAATATTTTTGGAATTATTTAAATATATTTAATACTCAAAAGATGACATCAAATTCAATTTTACATATTAAAAAACATTATTTTTATAAATTCTATTTTTCCTAGTTTTAATGGAGAAAATATTTTAAATATAATTTTTTGCCCTTTTATAAATTTTATTTAAAAAAATAGACTTAAATTTTTAAATTTTCAGATCAAAATTATATTAGGGTGAATTTTTTTTATTTTTGTGTGAAGTTTAATTTTTTCACGAATTGTAAACAATATAGTATTTTAATTAAAAAATGTTTTTTTCCTAAAATATTTATAAGTATAAATTATATTTATATTAGTTTTAAGTTTAATGAGATATATTTTATAACAATTAATCCCATCAAATTCATTAAAATCAATTTCACTTTGAAGTTGGATATAAAAACATAGTAATGTTTTGATCATTGTTTCATCAAAAAACAGGCATTATCGTCCTGTCTGTAAGATTATTTTTAAATTAATTCCTACTAAAATTGTGTATGTAATTTATAAAATTGGAATAAATATTTTAAAATATAATAATTTATATGTTATAATAATTTCATCTTAGTTTTTTATCAAAATTAATTATGAATGTGATTAAAATTATTACAGCAATTAACAGGGAAATTAGCTTAACCAAGAACCAAACGATAATCATAAGGCCCAAAATAACTTAAAAAATTCTCAAAATTCCGATTTAATTTCATATTTATATCCTATAATCCATGTTATTGATTTTGGTTTTTTATTTGATCCATGTCTAATAGAAAATAGGTTATTGAAATTCCCTTTTCAGAAATTTACAAGAATGCCACTCCTCCTCCACTACTAAAAGTCACTCACCCCAACCACTTAGTCACACCTATACAGAAATTTGGATCTACATATATATACTCATATAATATCCAAAAATCCATACTCACAACCTAGGAGCCTCATATTGGGCATAAATCCAACCAAATTGGTCTTTCGGTATAAACCAAAATGGGGTACCAGAAAATGACATAACATTATTCAATTATAACATTCATTTTATTTCCTTCTCCCCCACCCTAATTTTTATTATTAAATGATTACATAATAACCTTATTATTGTATATATAGTTATATTTTTTATTCTATGTGTTCTACTTTCATTAAAACACACTTCCATCAAATGGGTAAAGAATTTACCATTCTTGTGTACAGCGGACTACTGCCCTGTGAAATGGTGATTTTTCATTCCCCCTTTACCGCCTATCTTGGTGGAAATTATGATTTAAATAATATTTATATATATCATGTATTATATTTTTAATTTACTTATACTTATATAATTATTATATAACAAATACATTCATGTTTTCCATATTTTGATACAATAACTTCGTTTGCGGACTTGTGGACTACTACCTCCTCAAAGCGATGTGATTTGTTAATTCTATACATGGAAATTTATTAAGGATATTTTTAGATAGTAAATTGTGAAATTAATTAAAAATAAATGATATTAATGAAATAATATCTTTTCTATAAATATAATATATCATTTTCTTAATTACCTACTTCACACACTAAAAAAGTGATAATGTGGTTCATGGATATGTTGAATACCGCCTCTTGGACACGATGTGAATCATTTTACATAATAATAATTATATATAGAATTATATATGATTAAATAAAATGGAATTTATGATATTATTATAACTCTATAAATATATAATTTTACTTACCTTCTTTCTATAAAGATTATTGAAAAATAGGAACATTAATCAAGCATATGTATGGCCTACCGTCTTTAAGATTGTATTGTTAGTTCAATTTTCCTAAACATGATTCATAATTGGATTTAAATTTATAATTTATATATAAATATGATAATTATTTCATGATTATTATTCTATATATGTTTATATAGTGAAATCCATGGCCAATGTCGACCTACCAAAGTAATTTTGACACATGAATCGAATTTGGTCAAAAACACTCGGTGTAAACTTTAATGTTTATGTAGTTGTATAAAACATAACATTAAGTGATGTAAAATTAATAATAAACATTATAAATTTTATTAATAAATAACATAATCAACATAAGTTTATTATTAAAGAATATAAATATGCACATGACAAGTCTGACTCAAGGTAAGGGATTTCATCTCAATCTACATTCCATTGAGACATATTTGTTTATATGCACCAATTAACATTAGTTTTTTGTATATACTTTCAATTTATATTTTAATATAATTATTCTATAATAATTTATTGTATTTTATGGTCCAATTTGAATTATCTCACCAAATATATTTAGTTAGAAAGTTACTAAGTGGTAGAAGTAATATCTAAAATCTCACTTTCTCTTATGATTGTTAAGTTTATCTTTAAAAAATTAAATTATTGTTATTATTTAAATATACACATTATTGGGTGATAAATATTATTATTTACTAAACTATATTCCATTTTTATATATGGTGTTTACATTGAAATTTATTTGATTAACAAGGGAATTATTGGTAAATCTATAACATTTATTCAATATAAATATTTTATAAGGAAAATTATTTATTGATTAATTTTATTAGTCGATATGGGGAATGATTTGAATAGGAAGTTAATGGTGGGCCCCATAGTTTACATATCCCCTTGATGCATCAATAGTTTCCCATGATATAAATAATCTGTCCAAATTAAATACGTTTTTACCTATAGTATTAGACTGTCTAGTGAAAGATCTTGAAGGAAAAAGTTTTCACATACCTCAGACATGTCATCCAATAATTAATCTTTTCATTTATAGATATCTCAGTTATAATTATTACTATCCATGAGGTTTTCACATGATAAAATCTGTGGAATAATTTCATTCTCAATTTATTTAGTAAATGGAATGTGTTTCAGTTATTTACCTTGCCATAATGATTATGCAGTATCAAGTTATTTAAATGGATTGCATTCTTAGTTATTCAAATTTCCAAGTGGATTTATCATTTCTTATTCAATATTTCTTATAATTTTCTTACCAATACTGATCATTTTAGCTCACCATTATTTTGTTCCATTTCCTAGAGTAATGGAGTGGAATGCATTTAATGATTTCAAGGATGTTGGATTTTTTATTTTTTCATGCTTTATTTCTTTTCCCAATGTAATATGGTTATCAAGTATGTAATCTTGTTTTGGAAATCAGTTAAAATAATGGGTAACTTGGGATTTGAATATTTTATTTATGCCAATAAAATTAAATAATGTACTAGATATATGAATCTAGGGTCATGGAATTATAGTTGGATTTAGAGGAGGTGTTCCATCAACCTTGGAAACCAGATTTGGAAAACATAGATTAGGGAAAACAACCCAAAGATAAAATTTTAGGATTTCTATAGAATTAAATAATATTTTTTTAGTAAGGTATATATTTTTCTTGTATTCCTAGAAAATATATATGTCTCGAGATACAATAAGTGGACATGGTTATGGAATATATGTATGTATGGGTAACAACTCTAACAAGGTGTCCCAAGCCTAACTCAAGCATAACCTGGTATAGAAAAACATACATTACTGCGCACCTAGTTGTTAAATATTGTAGGGTATTATTAGGATAATTCAAAATATCATTACATGCCATTATAAAGTATTTTAATGTAATTATATCCCAAAAAACCATGTTTATTTTTATGATATTAGTTTTAGAAATTTTTTTCAATTTCTTCTAAGTGTTTCACTACTTTTGGGATTATAAATTACGTT